>CM060926.1:786014248-788514248 GCA_030737875.1 Allium sativum | reverse complement strand
TCGCATAACTAGCTACATCACGTTTCTTGCCTTCCAATAATATAAGCGCCTCATCTAGGCATACATCGTACTACTATCGGGATGAGTAGTATAATTAGTAAGCTAGCATTCGTCAAGAATGTTCGTCTTAAGATTAGCAACATTAGATTAAAATCTGGATCTTGTCACTGAGCGTCGATAATACGATCCAATAAACTGGGATGAACTTCCATACTAAATAATAAAACATGAGAATCTAATATTGGAACATGATCACAAATATCAAAAGAGATACAGCTTTCAACATTTTCCACTCAGCTAGCATCATAGAGACAAATGCTTGCTGGTTGCAACTTAATGCATTTTCTACTTGGTTTCCCCTTCTAGGTGTGTACTGGATATCAAAGTCATAAGAGGCAAAGAACTCGAGCCAACATGATTGCTGTATATTAAGCTCCTTCTTAGTGAATAGATACTTCAAAGATTTATGAATGGTGAAAAGAATAAAGCGCTCTTCCAAAAGATAATGATGTTTAATTTTTAAGGCAAATACCATGGCGGCCAACTCTAATTCGTGGGTGGCATACTGAATCTCATTCGGATGCAATTAACTAGAAGCATATGCAACTACCCGATCTTTCTGCATAAGAACAACATCGAGACCACATCAACCGACATTGGTATATACAACATGATCTTGACTCCCTTCGAGAACAAATAAGATGGAAGCATGTGTGAGAACTTTTTTCAATTTCTCAAAAGAAGCATCACACTTATCGGATCAAATGAAAGGAACACCATTCCTCGCAAGGCTAGTGAAAGAAAGAACAACTCTGGGGAAATCTTTAATAAATCGATAGTAATAATCCATCAATCCAAGGACGCTACAAATTTCATAAACATTTCTATCCTTTTCAATTCTGAAAAGATTCTATTTTCAGTGGATTGACCGAAATACCATCAAAAGATACAACATGACCATGGAATTCGCCTGCTTCTCTCGAAAATGACACATGAAGAATTTGGAATCAAGTTAATGCTAACGAAGAGTGCTCTAGACAATTCTCAAGTTCTTAACGTGATTGGCTCTAGATTTAGAAAATATAAGGATATTATCTATGAAAACAAAGGCGAAATTATCTAGATATTCCCAGACTACTCGATTCATAAGATCGATAAAATAAGCTGGGGCGTTCATCAAACCGAATGACATAATAAGCCACTCATCATAACTATAGCAAGTGCGTGCGGTAAGAGGAACGCTATCCTCCACAACTCATAGTTGATGAAATCCAGTGACGATATTGAGCTGGGAGAAAACCTTAGCACCAAATCATTGATCGAACACATCATCGATTCTAGGCGATGAACACTTACTGTTAATGCTCATCAAGCTTGCGGTAGTCGATGCAAAGCCTATGAGTACCATCAGATTTCTTAACAAAGGAGATCATGGCTTCGTACGTAGATAATCTAGATTGATTGAATTGCTTAGCTTATACTCTAACAACTGTTTCTTGAGTTCATCATTTTCCTTAGTAGACATCCTCGTGAAAGGATGATTAACAGGCTGGGCTCCGAAAATGAGATCAATGCGCAACTCAATTTCTTGCTTTGGGTGGCAGATCTAAAACGTGTTCAAACATATCTGAAAACTCACAAACAAGTGAAATCCAAGATATATCATCATCATCTCGAGATTCAAGAGAAAATAAAGAAGCTTCAGAGTCATAATCAACGTCCTAAAGTACAAGAGATAACTAATTAGTCGAATCTGGATGCTTAAGATATAGAATTCTTTCAAATCATAAGATTCATGCTTCGTGTCGAACTAGCCAACCCATCCCCAAAATCATATCATACCCAAAAAATTGAACAATGTGTAGATTCAGGCAAAAAGAAAACCACATAGAACAATCTCAACATTCTCATAAAGCATAACAAGTGTTGCGAACTCTCCAATAGGATTCGCAATCTTTAAAAAAAGCCACAAGGCAAGACACATCTAAAGAAACATCATCAACAAGATCCTTCGATACGAATGAATGTGACGCATCCATATCGAAGGGAACTCAAATAATGCAATCATGAAATAATATGGAACCTTCAAATATCGAAAAGAGAAGACCTCGCGGATGAGAAGATCCACCAGAAGCATTCATCACATTCAGCCTTCTAGGTTTAGGACACTTAGGACTAGGACACAATGTAAGTCCCTTTTTCTGGCAAATAAGAAAAATGTGAGGTTTGAGACAACTTCTAACCAAACGACTACGCGAGCCACAATTGTAACACTCCAAAGCTCTAATCGGACATGGTACTTCTCTAGGATGAGAGCTAGAACCAACTTGGTTTTTCTTATTATGCGAAAATGATTTGGATTTATGGAAAAAGATGTTCTTCTTGTTCAGATTCTTCTATACCTCCAACTCATCACCACTACTATTCTCCTTCTCATCTACTTCAAGATGAAGCACCGAGTCAACTAGCTCCTCGAAAGATATCTTGAGATGGAGAATCAAGGACTTATTCAAATTTTTCTTTAACCCGCTAATAAATTTTGGATTATTCTTGTAACACCCCGTGAATTCTATAACATTAACTAAAGTGTAATTAATTCTAAATGAAAGATTTAAAAGAAATGGATTACGTCATTGCGTTCGTCTCAGAATTCTGCTTGAAATAGAGTCCGAGTTTGCGTGAATCGGGCTACGTATGAAGGAGTTATGACCTTCGGAAGTTTCAGAGTAAAATTTAAAATTCAAACAGCTCGGTTTCAAGTTCAAAATTCAAAAACAGGTTCAAACTGGGTTGGGCAGGAAAATTCCCGCCCAGGGACCAGGTCGACCATGGTGTCGACCTGATCACCCCAGGTCGACCATAGTGTCGACCTAGGTGTCGACCTGCCAGTCGACCTACCTGGTCGACCTGGCTGGCTGGGTCTGGCTCTGGCTCGAATTTCTGTGGCTCGGTGTGTCACTAGGGCTGACATGTCACCTCTTGATTGGCTCTTTGGACTTTGTATGGTCTAGATTCCTCCTGTCTTCATCTGACGGCTCAAAACAATCTAAAAATCTATATATACACCCTAAGTCTCAACTAAAATTCACACAAAAAAATAAGATTGGAGTCGTCATGCTGCCAGGAAGGAATTGAGCGTAGCCGTCAAGAGAGTGGAGCTTAAAGACGAATCAAATTAAGAAGAAGACCAAAGCTTAATCAAATTAATCAACGCAACGTTAATCTACCCAAAGGAACGCATCTCAATTTCAGAATTCAGAATCCAGAATTCAAGATTCTGCATTCGTTGTAAGTATAGTGACCTTTCAGAATATGGATAAAAACTGTGACGTGATTCGATGTAAATGAAAATAGAATTGTGTTATAATAACGATGTAAATTCTGTGTATTGCAATAATTCTATCATGATTTGTGTATTGGTATTTGTGGCATAAATTGATTGATGCAAGCCAATTGAAATTGTATATGAAAATAATAACACTTGCAAGTTGTGGCAAGAACTAGAATTTGATCCCTTTATGTTTATGTCTATGGCATGGACTATATACATTCTCTAAGTCTAAGTTAAGGCTTATGTAAACATGTTCTAGATTTGAGACCTTTTATGCCTACATGACCCAAAAACCTATGAACACATTCTTATGTTTATTTGCAAGTATAATTGGATCTATGTTAAGTACCGTTTGGGTTACATAAACTATGCAAGTTCATGTTGAAATAGGCTATATGATTAGATGTTAAAATTGGATATTTTGGTGAACATACAACATGTTAGTTTTGTTGTTGATATTATGCCAAGTTAAACATGTCTAAACCTAAGTTTGTGTAAGTCTAATCTATGCCATTTCATATGTCACCTACTTAGTTATACTCTGATTTGAATGCAAGTTCACATGACCCATAATTTATGTTAGTTGAATCACTAAACTGCAAATTCATGCGCCACACACCTTTATGTACTGTAAAATATTACATGTCCTTGATTTTCCTTTTCTCACGTTTATAAAGTTGGGCTAAATTGTGTCGAGCCCAACATTTGTTATAATGTTGCGAACGTACAAACGGGGGTAATAACGTTGGGTGTAAAACATGAAAAATATAAGTTGGCATGTTTGGCACATGCCAACGACAATGACATTTAAGCGGTATGAATTGTTATACCCAAGAATAAAGGACACAACATTTACATATAAAATTGAGAAGTGATAAAATATGTAAATTTAGAAAACACGGTATGCTTAACTCGAGGTTGGATTGAGTTGTGACGTAAACCTGCTCGGACCCGCCCGGCTGTCCAGTAGTCACAACAATACCTATCCAATGTGGGTGGTTAAGCATTGAGCCCAATAAGGACCTGAGGTTAGACTGAGCCACGGTGTAAACCTTCCCGGAACCGACCGGCACATCCAGTAACCGTAGCAATATCTGGCTAATGTGAGTGGTCGGTGCTTTAAGAGGCTAAGGACAGATGGTAGGGTTAAGTTAACTAAAAAGACACTTAACCACATTCAACATGTTAACAAGAATTGATGGGTGAGGTTAGGTAAATACAGACACTTAACCACTTAACATGTTTGACTAGAAAACCCTAGTAACGAGGGACCCGTTTCAGCAGTAACCCAAGTTAGGTATCATGGTACCCTGAAACTAGGCAGGGTGGAGCACGATTACTGGGCTGATTGTAAGTGGTCAAAACGACGGCGGTGGGTTCACAGTGTAGGTTCTAACGGGGTGCGGGCATGCACACACTCCGGAGCAGACAAACAGGGCACTGGGGCACCAGTAGTATAACCTATGCATTCTAAGGTTTGTGTCGAGCCGCCACCATGGGTCTTGATACACCCTATGGTGGGACCAGCATAGGTGTCTACAATTCTTGGGGGCCGTATGACACATATGTTTATGCGAGTAGGAGCCGATCTGTAGAAATTGAGGATCACTTCACCCTCAGCATGGGGTGCCGGTTAGAATAAGCTCAAGTAGGTGCAGAGATATAGCGTGGGTGCGATAGTACATTCGACTCTAAACTACACTTCCTTAGCTTGTGATACTTTACCGTTTTCAGTTTATATCTATCATGCCCTTTTTCTTATTCACATACTGAAGAGTCACTAGATTTACTCAGGTTTTATGTCTGACTCTACTTTCTTTTCGTCTTCTTTTCTTTCGTTCCCCCCCAGGTCCACAGGGAGGAAACAACCCAGCTTAGCCAGACTCTTTGCAAGCTTCAAGACTGTAGATGTATGGTTTGGATCTCTTTTGCTCGGACTATGGCTTTGGATATCACTATGGGGATTTTTGTTACTTTATTTATGTTTTATGCTTCTTTAATAATCAAGACAGTAATGAGGTTGTAATGTTGGAAGTATTTTGAGACAATTGTGGGAATGTTTTGTTTGAACACGTATTGATGAAATAAAAGCCTGTTTGTTTTCCGCTGTTTAAAATATGTGTATTTATATCTGTCTTGTGTTTATCTGTGACTTTTACTTATAAACCTCCACCAAAGTTAAGGCATTCCCTTTGTGAGTGACCTTAATGGAGGTGGGGTGTTTCACTTGGTATCAGATCATAGGTTTACCAGATAAGATAAAAGTTTTTGAAATTGTTTTCAAAAGAAAGTTTAAAAAAGCATTTTTCAAGAAAAAGTGTTATATTTTTAAAAAGGCATAATCCCCCAATGCCATGTGCACTATCTCTCTCTATCCTTTGTTTTGAATCTTTCCTTTCTGTTTCAGCATGTCTGGAGACCTTAAACTTCTAGAAGGAGTGCCGATACCCGGCTGGTTTTGGAGGTACTTAGAAGCAAGGGCCAATGGCGCAGGCCCAGCAGACATTCCTCCTCCAGTGGCCGCGGTTCCTCTTCCTCCTCGTGGAAATGCCTTCGCAAAAACATGTAGAAACTTCAAGGCTATGGGTGGAAAAGACTTTTATGGGACAGAGTCCTTTGTAGGAGCTAGAAACTGGCTAAAGGAGACCGAGGATCTGTTTGTCATCTTCAGAGTTGATGACAGGCAAAAGATACAGCTAGCAGTGTGGTTGCTTAAAGATGAAGCTTCCTATTGGTGGGAAATTACCAATGCTCAGAGGGTAGTGGAAACATTTGAAGATTTCAGGACAAGATTTGAGATGAAATTCCTCTTCCAAGCTGAAAGAAGCCTGCAAATGGAGAATTTCCTAACTCTGAAACAGGGAAGTATGACAATCAGGGAGTACGTTAATCAGTTTAATCAGCTGGCCAGATTTGGGCTAGACTTAGTAAACACCCAACATAAGAAGGCGCTTCGCTTCGTCAAAGGTTTGAATGAGCCTCTACACAGCCTTGCTATGACCCATGTATCCACAGGAGCGACTTATGAAAGCTTGGTGGACATGGCCTTGCTACACGAGGAAGACAACGGCAAGAAAGAGACTAAGGTGGAAGAAAAGAAAGAGGGTTTACAAGCTAAGAAACAGACTTCAAGAAAGGAGGGAAGAACAACAAGTCCCGTGAAAAAAGAAAGTGCAATTTCTGTGGCATTGTGGGACATATAGCAAAAGATTGCAGGAAGAAGAAGGCAGAAATGAATGGTGGTTGCTTCAGTTGTGGAGAGACTGGGCACTTGGCTAAGGACTGCCCAAAGAAGCAGGGGCAGGGGCAGAGGACTAGATCCACCTCTAGAGGTCAAGTTCATGCACTGGCGGCACCTCCACAAGAACAAGGCAGTAATATTTCTGTAGAAAGTGTAGTCTATCTTTATGATCATCCAATTCGCACACTTTTTGACTCTGGTGCATCACACTCCTTTATTTCATCTGCCTTAGTAGAATCCCTACATCTAGGCACTAGTATGGTAGAGGATCCCTTAGTAGTTTCAAATCCAATTGGGGGCTGCGCTCATTTGTCAATGGTTTGTTTGGGTTTGAAAATCTCTATTCTCAGCGTTGAGTTTAGTTGTAATGCCTTTGTTTTGGGCTTCTCGGGATGTGGTTTGATCTTGGGCATGGACTGGTTATCCAACAATGGTGCCATTCTTGATTGTGAGAAAAGAGTAGTTAGGCTCTTGACTCGGCTTGGTAACACTCTAGAAATTTCTTGTAATCCCTTGAATGCTGTTATGCTTAGTTATCTAGAGTCGCTTGATGCTTCTGATGAGAATTTGTAGTCAGTTAGAGTAGTCCGGGAATATCCGGATGTCTTTGAGGAGGTGAAGGGCTTACCTCTGAGGCGGGAAATAGACTTCCGCATATATCTTGTGGATAATGCAAAGCCTGTAGATTTACCTGTCAGACACATGGATCCAAAGGAGAGAAAGGAGCTCAGTAAGCAGGTTAAAGAACTTCTCGAAAAGGGGTTCATTAGACGGAGCATTTCGGAATGGGGTGCTCCAGTGGTGTTCGCAACCAAAGCGGACGGTTCGCTTGGCCTTTGCGTCGACTATAGGGAGTTAAACAAATTAACCAAGAAAAATAGGCACCCTATTCCCCGAATCGACGATTTGTTTGATCAGCTTGTAGGTGCGTCGGTCTTATCCCAACTTGATCTGGCAATTGGGTTCCATCAGCTAAGAGTAGCTGAAGACAGCATTGATAAAACGACATTCAGAACCCCAGACGGTTTCTTCGAGTGGCTTGTCATGCCTTTCGGCTTGACAAACTCACCTGGTTATTTCGTAGACCTAGTGAGCAAGGTATTCTGAGAATCGTGGTGGTCTTCGTAGATGATATCTTGATCTTCTCAAAGAATGAGGAAGAACATGCTCAACATCTGAAATAAATCATGGAAACTCTTCGAGTTCATCAGCTAAAAGCCAAATTCTCCTAGTGCCACTTTTGGAGAAAAGAAGTCAGATTTCTTCGACATATAGTGTCCAAAGAAGGGTTGGCTGTGGACCCCGCGAAAGTGGTGGCAGTGCAAGATTGGAAGACACCAAGAAATGCAACCGAAGTCTGAAGCTTTCTTGGGCTAGCTGGTTTCTACCAAAAATTCATTAGGGATTTCGCGAAAATCTCAGCCCCACTCACAAGGCTAACAAGAAAGAATATAGCATTTGCTTGGGATTTGGACTGCAACATTGCTTTCCAACGCCTAAAAAGGGCTCTTACAACATCTCCAGTTCTAACTCTGCCAGACAGAAGCAAATTGTTCACAGTATACACAGATGCATGTGGAACGGGACTAGGCGCTATTCTAATGCAAGAAGGAAGGGTAGTAGCTTATGGTGGAAGACAATTGAAAGTTTATGAAAAGAACTACCCAACCCACGATCTTGAGTTGACCGCCATCGACTTTGCACTTAAGTCTTGATGCCATTATCTCCTAGGTGAGAAGTTCGAATTATACACTGACTATAAATCATTGAAATATCTCTTCTCGCAGAAGGATCTTAACTTGAGGCAACAAAGGTGGATGGAGTTTCTTGCCTCGTATGATTTTGAAATTTCCTATACTCCCGGCAAAGGCAACGTAGTAGCAGACGCGTTGAGCCAAAAGAAACTGGCCCTAAGCCCGCTCTTTGTAGAAAGGCAAAGCTTGGAGTATATAGCCAGTTTTAACTTTAGGCCCTCCACTGATTTTGTACCGGGTTTGTTAGCATCTCTCTAAGTACGCCCTACTCTCGTGGACTCAATAGGGGCTGCACAACGTGAAGACCCTCATCTTGTTGATGTGATTGATAAACTTATTAGGGGTGAGACTTCTAGTCACCTCAATAGATACACCATCGATGATAAGGGTTGGCTGAGGCGAGATGGAAGATTATGTGTCCCACAAGCAAGGGAGTTGACAAAGAAGGTTCTCGAGGAAGCGCATCATTCCAGGATGACTATACACCCTGGCGGTGATAAGATGTACAAGGATATAAAAAGAACTTTCTTTTGGAACGGCATGAAGAAGGATGTGGCAGATTTCGTTTCTAAGTGCATGACCTGCTAACAGGTCAAGGCGGAACAGAAGAAGCCTGGAGGACTACTTCATCCTTTAGTGGTCCCACAGTGGAAGTGGGATAGCATTTCAATGGACTTCATTGATGGACTGCCTAGGTCAAGAAGAGGCAATACTAGCATTTGGGTAATAGTGGATAGGCTTACTAAAAGCGCCCACTTTATACCCGATAAAAGTAGAAGGACTATCTCATCTCTAGCATCTCTTTATCTCAAGGAAATAGTTCGACTCCATGGGATACCTTCCAGCATTGTTAGTGACCGAGACCCTATCTTCACAAGCGAGTTTTGACGGAGTCTGCAAGAAGCTGTGGGCACACAGTTATGTTTGAGCACGACCTATCACCCCCAAACCGATGGCCAGACGGAAATGGTGAATAGATTTTTAGAGAATCTTTTGAGACTTTGCGTTCTTGACTTTGGAGGGACATGGGAGGATCATCTTCCTTTGGTAGAATTCGCCTACAACAACAGCTACCAAGCCACCATCGGTATGGCGCCCTTTGAAGCTCTGTATGGAAGACCGTGCAGATCACCAACTTGTTGGTGGGAGTCTACAGATAAACTTATACTTGGGCCAGACATGATTTGAGAGATTTCAGAGAAAGTGGACTTGATACGGAGAAGGATGAAGACAGCCCAAGATAGACAAAAATCTTACGCTGACAAAAGAAGGACCGACCTTGAGTTTGAGGTTGGGGACAGGGTTTTCCTTAAGGTATCTCCTTTAAGGAACGTCGTTCGCTTTGGATCCACAGGAAAATTAGCACCAAGAATTGTTGGGCCGTTTCCTATCATCGAGAAGGCTGGGAAGATGGCCTATAGATTAGAGCTACCTCAGAGATTGGCCGGAGTTCACAATGTCTTTCATGTTTCTCACCTTCGGAAGTGTTTGCATGAGTATGCGGAGGTGGTAGAACCTAGCATTCTAGAAGAAGCCGAAGTGGAACGTGAAGCAACTTTGAGGAAAGTTCCAACCCGCATCTTAGGAACTGAAGTGAAAAAGCTACGCAACCGCGAAGTCAAACTCGTTAAAGTTCAGTGGAGCGACGCCGAGGAAGACGCGACTTGGGAAACTGAGGACAAAATACGCGCTGCCTACCCTTTTCTTTATGAGGGTACATCTTTGATCTCTCTTTTTCCTTAAGTTATGCTTTATCTATCTTTTTAGGTATATCTCCTCGGTCCTTTTCCTAACTCCTCAGGTAGAAAACAAATGGATGCAAATATGTATTTGAAAATATGTTATGCATGATGGCTGCAAATGGTTGCTAGTGGTTGCTCGTGGATGCATATACACACACACCCTAGGTTTTAGAACGGCTCAGTCACTTCATATTGCATATGCATATATGTATTCTCATTTGTATATGGTTGAAACTTGATATGCTGTCATATGGTTGTCGCATTTGTATGAATAGTTGTGCACTCATGTAGAATTATGAGTAGGAAAAATTTGCATACATAATGGATTCATGACACTTACATGATTCGCATTAAGGAGGTCAGCTGAATCAGTAGACCGTCTGATTTCTGCATTAGATAAGGACATGTACACACACTACGCATATGATCATGAAGCATTAGAAGTCTTTTAAGGACAGTGGACGCATGTGTTTGTTGGTTGAGTAGATGGACGGTTGGATGGTAGGATATACATTCTTCCTAACTTGAAGATTTCGGGGACGAAATCCTTTTAAGGGGGGAGAATGTAACACGCCGTGAATTCTATAACATTAATTAAAGTGTAATTAATTCTAAATGAAAGAATTAAGATAAATGGATTACGTCATTGTGTTCGTCTCGGAATTCTGCTTGAAATAGAGTCCGAGTTTGCGTGAATCGGGCTCCGTATGAAGGAGTTGTGACCTTCGAAAGTTCCAGAGTAAAATTTAAAATTCAAACAGCTCGGTTTCAAGTTCAAAACTCGAAAAACAGGTTCAAACTGGGCTGGGCGGGAAAATTCCCGCCCAGGGACCAGGTCGACCACAGGGTCGACCATGGTGTCGACCTGGTCACCCCAGGTCGACTATAGTGTCGACCTGGGTGTCGACCTGCCAGTCGACCTGGCTGGCTGGGTCTGGCTCTGGCTCGAATTTATGTGGCTCGGAGTGTCACTAGGGCTGACATGTCACCTCTTGATTGGCTCTTTAGACTTTGTATGGTCTAGATTCCTCCTGTCTTTATCTGACGGCTCAAAACAATCTAAAAATCTATATATACACCCTAAGTCTCAACTAAAATTCACACAAAAAATAAGATTGGAGTCGTCATGCTGCCAGGAAGGAATTGAGCGTAGCCGCCAAGAGAGAGGAGCTTAGAGATGAATCAAATTAAGAAGAAGACTAAAGCTTAATCAAATTAATCAACGCAACATTAATCTACCCAAAAGAACGCATCTCAATTTCAGAATCCAGAATTCAAGATTCTACATTCGTTGTAAGTATAGTGACCTTTCAGAATATGGATAAAAACTGTGACGTGATTCGATGTAAATGAAAATAGAATTGTGTTATAATAACGATGTAAATTCTGTGTATTGCAATAATTCTATCATGATTTGTGTATTGGTATTTGTGGCATAAATTGATTGATGCAAGCCTATTGAAATTGTATATGAAAATAATGGCGCTTGCAAGTTGTGGCAAGAACTAGAATTTGATCCCTTTATGTTTATGTCTATTGCATGGACTATATACATTCTCTAAGTCTAAGTTAAGGCTTATGTAAACATGTTCTAGATTTGAGACCTTTTATGCCTACATGACCCAAAAACCTATGAACACATTCTTGTGTTTATTTGCAAGTATAATTGGATCTATGTTAAGTACCGTTTGGGTTTCATAAACTATGCAAGTTCATGTTGAAATAGGCTATATGATTAGAGTTAAAATTGGACATTTTGGTGAACATACAACATGTTAGTTTTGTTGTTGACATTATGCCAAGTTAAACATGTCTAAACCCAAGTTTGTATAAGTCTAAACTATGCCATTTCATATGTCACCTACTTAGTTGTACTCTGATTTGAATGCAAGTTCACATGACCCATAATTTATGTTAGTTGAATCGCTAAATTGCAAGTTCATGCGCCACACACCTTTATGTATTGTAAAATATTACATGTCCTTGATTCCCTTTTCTCATGTTTATAAAGTTGAGCTGAATTGTGTCGAGCCCAACATTTGTTATAATGTTGCGAACGTACAAACGGGGGTAATAACGTTGGGTGTAAAACATGAAAAATATAAGTTGGCATGTTTGGCACATGCCAACGACAATGACATTTAAGCGGTATGAATTGTTATACCCAAGAATAAAGGACATGACATTTACATATAAAATTGAGAAGTGATAAAATATGTAAATTTAGAAAACACGGTATGCTTAACTCGAGGTTGGATTGAGTTGTGACGTAAACCTGCCCGGACCTGCCCGGCTGTCCAGTAGTCACTACATTACCTATCTAATGTGGGTGGTTAAGCATTGAGCCCAATAAGGACCCGAGGTTAGACTGAGCTACGGTGTAAACCTGCCCGGAACCGACCAGCACATCCAGTAACCGTAGCAATATCTGGCTAATGTGAGTGGTCGGTGCTTTAAGAGGCTAAGGACATATGGTAGGGTTAAGTCAACTAAAAAGACACTTAACCACATTCAACATGTTAACAAGAATTGATGGGTGAGGTTAGGTAAATACAGACACTTAACCACTTAACATGTTTGACTAGAAAACCCTAGTAACGAGGGACCCATTTTGTAACACCCCGAATTTTTTGTTAACACTAAAGTTGCAAAAATAATAATAAGTGTGTAAAGGGGGGATGTATCTAATGTGCATACAAAAATAATAATAAGTGTGTAAAGGGGGGATGTATCTAATGTGCATACAAAAATAATAATAAGTGTGTAAAGGGGGGATGTATCTAATATGCATATAAAAATAATAATAAGTGTGTAAAGGGGGGATGTATCTAATGTGCATACAAAAATAATAATAAGTGTGAAAAGGGGGGATGTCTCTAATGTGTACGTATTTATATGGATTGAAAAATAATAGTAAATGTTCATTAGGAAAGAAAAGGTGAACATAATTGGTTTCTCTTTAGAACGAACGGCTAAAATTAATCTTGGCTTCATCGACGGCTCTCATTTACTTGCAACTCTATATAAACAGCCCTAGCCTCATTATCTTTACACCATTCTTCTCTAACCTTATGATGCATAAATTCTCGGTGGACATGGCTTCTTCTCCTCCTCTAAATAAAATAAATAAAATAAAATATAAATCTAAGACGTGGAAAAGCTGCTCAAATCTTTCAAGAGAAGATTCAAAACAAGCTAGGATTCAAGTGAAGATTCAAACGACTTCAACAACTGTTTTTCTACGAATCTAATCTCTGTAAGTTGGTTACTTTTTAGATCTGAACGCCTTTTTCTATTTGTGACATGAAATTAATGGATATAAGAAATATGCCTTATCATTTCATTGAATCTGTTCTTGTACATACCTTTGGATCTGATTCTTGATTTTGGCCTAGAACATATTGTGACTAAATTTCCAATGCCTAAGACAATGACTATGAAACTATGGACGTTGAAACCATATGCCTTTGACTATGAACATAAGCATTTGAACATAAACCAATGCCTATGACTATGACAAAGACAATTGTGGATAATTACCTATGATTCATGAACATGATATTATTGCCTAGGTTTATGATTGTGATATTGGATCTAAACCAGATTATCGATTCAATCTATTCTTAATTATCCTTGGATCTTGATTATGGGAATTTGTCTATTAAGTTAGATGTACCCATATACATGAACCTAGGTTATTTATTCAACCCTTTCCATGTCATAATATTATCAGATCTATAGGCCTTCGATGCTTAAAATCAATTGATTCAGTGTAATTTGTTAGATATGAAATTAGTAAATTATCATCCTATGCCAGTTATTATATTTATCTTTTCATGGCATTTTGGTTCATTCCCTTTTTTTCCACGAACCTAGATTTCTATAATCTAGGATGAATCATGATTATACGAACGATGGGAACACGATTTGGGTATAACATGAAATTCATATTAATTGGCATAGTTTGGAATGTGTATTATGACATGCCTATTAAAACGCAAGTTGGGAAATTTGACATAAATGATGGAATATGACATATTAAATTTAGTAATTTCAAGTAATCTAAATTTTAGGCATAAAACTGTAAACTAGAATAATAATTTTAGTTTTGCCATAAACTGTGAATTAGGTTGTTAAATCAGAATTGGCTAAATTAAAGTAAATTTGGCATAATAAGTATATTAGCACAATTTAGAATTTAGTCATAATTGTGAGTAATTGTCATGTTTAGAATAATTATGGTTAGTGACACTTAATCTGGTATAATTTACATACCAAAAAATATAAATATGATAAATAGGAAAAAGGGGCCATAATAATAAATGTGACAATGTACATTAAAAGAGTAATAATGGAATAAGTAAATTAGGAGTAATTTACTTATAGAATTTGTCACAAACGATAAATTGTTCATAGACTAAGTTTTGGCCATAAATTATAAACTAGAATATTAAATCTAGTTTTGACAATGAAATAAGAATATTAGACCTAAGTTGGCCTAAAACTGCAAGTTGGGTTAAATAATAGGTAAGTCAAGACTTGGGCCTAGAATATAAGTATACTAATGGGCATGGAAAATGAATATAGTATAGGCCAAATTAATTTAAAAAAAGAAGAAAAGAAAATGGACTTTGAGGATAAATTGTTAACAATTTATTTATAGACAAAAGAAAGGTTTATTAATGACATCTCTTTTAATAAATACACCAGAAAGTTCTAGGGTGACAGAGAGGATAGTGTCTAGGCTTGGGTTTGGAAAATACAAGTTTCCTGCTCTCCCTGACTATCCCTAACTGATCCGACGGACGGGATGGTTACTTTCAAAACTGGATTTGGAAATTAATCAAAACCCTTTTGAACTTAGAAAACACGATTACACCTAACCCGAGGTTAGACTGAGTTGCGATGTAAACCTGCCCGGAACCAACCGGCACATCCAGTAATCGCAACAATATCTGTCTAATGTGAGTGGTAGCGGCTTTAATTTTTTTAATTAAAGCTAGAACAAGAATGGTAGGGTTAAGTTAACTAAAACACTTAACCAATTCAACATGATAACTAAACCGATGGGTGGGGTTAGGTTCATACAGACACTTAACACAGTTAAGCTAGAATGGGAGGGTTATGTCCATAGGAACACTTAACCAACTTAACACAGTTAAGCTAGAATGGGAGGGTTAAGTTTATAGGAACACTTAACCAAATTTAACATGTTAACTAGACTAGAGGTTGGGGTTAAGTAAAGTTATTATACTTAGCCAATTTAACATGTTAACTAGACTAGAGGTTGGGGTTATGTAAATTTAATACACTTAGCCAATTTGATGTGTTAGCTGAACTAGACCGTAGGGTTAAGTAAACTTGAACACTTAACCATCAGAGTGTGATAAATGAATAAGGTTAAGTTTAAAACATGAAGGGATAATACTTAACCATTAATATCATGTTAGTTAAAACAGATGGGCAAGGTTAAGTTAAAAAGGAACACTTAACCAATACAGGATGAATGGGTAGGGTTAAGTAATAAGAATTACTTGACCAATATAACTTGGTTTGTGGTGGGGTTAAGTCAACATGAATTACTGATAACACTTAACCAGTTTGACATGATAAATAAAAAGGGTTAAGTTAGCTTGACTAATGACACTTAACCAATCCAACTTGACGAAATAGAGAACTAAGTAGTAATTCTTAGTATAACAGGAGAAGTAGCGAACGTCCAACTAATTTTAAAGAAGGCTCCAACAAATTGGGTTACGAAGCCCGAGGCTTCGAGGGGACGTGAGGGTACTCTTGGTATCCCTCTGTGAAGCTCCAGAAGTTTCTCCTGGGCTCACAGAGGTTAAGGTCTGCGTTAGAAGAACCGAGGGTATGCCTGGGTTGCAATATATGGCAACCTAAAGACTAGGATGGACCAGCATGATTCGACGAGAAAACGGTAGCCCTGTGATAGCAACTCGTCGTCTACTATCCATCTTCAGTCAATCGAGATACGTGAAGCGGGAAGGTGGAGAACTCCTACAGACCATATACTTGCTATCTAGTTATGGTTGCGGATGGCCATAGTTTAGTGGGGGCATACGGGGCCTGCGTATAGTTCTCATTTTTCAAGGTGTGCCTTTCATTAGTTGAGGGAGGGGTCAAGTGGGACCATAGCCACTGGAATAAAAACAGACCTTAGCATCTGCATCGGCAGATATCTGAAAGCTCCCAACCGAGTTCCGTATTTCTAGAGTAGCCCTGACATGGAACTCGGGCAGCACATTACAGGACATGTGCATCTAGACGAGCGATAACGATTCGCGATACATGCGTGGGGAAAGTTTAGGAACATATACCACTCTAGGTAGTGTATCCTAGACTAAAGGGCAACGTTCAGTAGATAGCATGAACCCTAGATTAAATCTAGGTAATAAACAATAAATGTATGCCTGAAGGCAACCGAAACAACCAGGATTGGGATCACGTTAACATTACTAGTCGTGACACTAGTTAGGTGGTGCAGAGACATAGAAACCATAATAACAAGTTAATAGCGAAGCGGAGAAAGTATTAAAGCATATCCAGTTTATCTTGTCTTAGCATATCTTGGGTTAATCTTATCTTATCTTGTTGACACTATCATCATGGTATTATCTTGTATTCAGTTAATTCATATCGTTTTGTTTTTCCCTGTTTACATGCTAGAAGTAACTGAACTTACCAGACTTTATGTCTGACCCAGTTTTCTTTCGTCTTCTTTTCTTCCGTTTCCCCCCCAGGTAGTTAGGGAGGGGATAGTATAGCTCAGATTAGTTTTGGGACGGTTGCTCTTTTCAAGCTTGATGATTCTTGGATACATCGGCTTTGGATTGCTATGGCTGGCTTATGTTACATTGGGGAATATAAATGTATTTTTATGCTTCTTTATTTTGTAAGACAGATGATACTCCGATATTGGAAAACAATTGTTGTACCAATTATTTTATCAATAAAGTGAAGTTTTATTTTCCGCTATTTTAATTTTGTCTGTCTTGTAATTTATCTGCATCTTTTACCCTAAAATGCTCCACAGAACTTAGTGCATTCCCTTTGTGAGTGACACTAACGGATGTGGGGTGTTACGCGTGGTATCAGAGCTGAAGGTTACCGGATCAGATAAAGATTTGAAAAATTATTTTTCAAAACAGTTTTTAAAGAAGCATTTTCAAAAGAAAGGTTTTGTTTTAAAAGGCATATTCCCCAAAGCCATAAGCACTATCTTTTGATTCTCTGTTTGAGTCCTCGTTTCCTTCTTTCTTGAGTCTCTGGGGCTCCTGGCTTTCTGGGAGGTAACCTCATCGAAGGGCAAAGTAGTGCCCGACTTCCATCTATAGCCGTAGTAGTTTCACCTGCGGCCAATTTTCTTTCAAGCTTTGTAGGGGATTCTGTACGATGGAGGCAGCTTTCGAGAGATTTGTCAACATGATTACACATGGAAGAGGATGAGGAGTTTGGCTGAGGAGCATAACCCAAGGATGAGGAATTATAAAACCTAAGACAAGAGGAAGTATCTTTACTAGGGTATAATAGGGCATATAATTAAGGACAAGGGCAAGAACGAGGAACAAGATTTTTAGAAGGGCAAGTACATACTTTCACCTCTAAGCGTACCTAGGAGAAAGGTAGTAAAGTTCTGTTGGAAGAGTCTACTTTTTCTGTTCGTACTATTTCGGTTTTAGCGCTTTGCATTTGTTCATGTCTACTTCCATAGTTGAGTCTCTGCACCTTAGTACTTGTATAGTAGAAAGATCCCACTAGAGTCTCAAATCCAATTGGTGGTTCGACCAATTTATTTTTGGTTAGTAGGGATTTGAGAGTAGCTATCGAGTTTGCTTATATCATCTCACGTAGATCGTCTAAATTCAGAGGAGATATTCCTTGGGTACTTGTCTGATATTGGTTTAGGCCTTTGGGGCTTGTACTTGAGGAATGTCGAGTTCGACTTGGATGGTTTGCGTGAAAGATGGATAGTTGTGGCAGGCGCTCTAAATAGAAAAAAAAAGAGACTAACTTTAAGAGAGGTAAAAAAGTACGTAGTGACCTTTTGACCCTCATAGTTATGGCATGATGGATAAGCTAGGAGGAGAGACCTCTGATCATCCTAGTATATATACACTTGGTACCATGGTTGACATCTGTTTATTTTGGAAATGGAGGTCAGAAACTTCACAATCATGAAGTTAAATTAGATAAGGTACAGAATAGTGAAGCTCAAGAAGATGCGACTTAGAAGACTGGAGACTAGATACGCGCATCATACCCTTTTTCTTTAGGGTACATCCTTGATTTCTTTTTGTAGGAGCTTTACGCATACTTGTTTCCCTCTTTCCAAAGTATATCCTCTAGGACGTATCATCGATCCTTAGGTAGAAGCCAATGGATGAAAACATGTATTTGAAACATGTTATGATTGATGGTTGCAAGTGGTTGCTCGTGGATGCATATACACACCATAGGCACTAGATCGGCTCAATCACCTCATGTTGCATATATATGCGTGTTTATTTTTCGTTAATGGATGTATGATGGTTATGTTATCATATGGATGTTGCATTCGGATGAATGGTTGTGCACGCATGTAGAAATAATATGTATCATTAGGGTTCTTTTGCATACATAATGAATGCATGGCACTATCATGGATTGCATAAAGGAGGTCAACTGAATCAGTAGACCGCCTGATTTTGCATTAGATAAGGACATGTACACACACTATGCATATGATCATGAAGCATTAGAAGTCTTTTTTAAGGACAATGGATGCCTGTGATTGAATGGTTGAGTAGTTGGATGATTGGATGGCAGGACACATTCTTCCTAACTTGAAGATTTCGGGGACGAAATCCTAAAAGGAGGGGAGAATGTAACACCCCGAATTTTCTGTTAACACTAAAGTTGCAAAAATAATAATAAGTGTGTAAAGGGGGGATGTATCTAATGTGCATACAAAAATAATAATAAGTGTGTAAAGGGGGTATGTATCTAATGTGCATACAAAAATAATAATAAGTGTGTATAGGGGGGATGTATCTAATGTGCATATAAAAATAATAATAAGTGTGTAAAGGGGGGATGTATCTAATGTGCATACAAAAATAATAATAAGTGTGAAAAGGGGGGATGTATCTAATGTGTACGTATTTATATGGATTGACAAATAATAGTAAATGTACTTAAGAAAGAAATGGTGAACATAATTGGTTTCTCTTCAGAACGAACGGCTAGAATTAATCTTGGCTTCATCGACGGCTCTCATTTACTTGTAACTCTATATACGCAGCCCCTAGCCTCATTCTCTTTACACCATTCTTCTCTAACCTTATGATGCATAAATTCTCGATGGACATGGCTTCTTCTCCTCCTCTAAATTAAATAAATAAAATAAAATAAAATATAAATCTAAGATGAGGAAATGCTGCTCAAATCATTCAAGAGAAGATTCAAAACAAGCTAGGATTCAAGTGAAGATTCAAACGACTTCAACAACTGTTTTTCTACGAATCTAATCTCTGTAAGTTGGTTACTTTTTAGATCTGAACGCCTTTTTCTATTTGTGACATGAAATTAATGGATATAAGAAATATGCCTTATCATTTCATTGAATCTGTTCTTGTACATACCTTTGGATCTGATTCTTGATTTTGGCCTAGAACATATTGTGACTAAATATCCAATGCCTAAGACTATGACTAGGAAACTATGGACGTTGAAACCATATGCTTTTGACTATGAACATAAGCATTTGAACATAAACCAATGCCTATGACTATGACAAAGAAAATTGTGGATAATTACCTATGATTCATGAACATGATATTATTGCCTCGGATTATGACTGTGATATTGGATCTAAACCTGATTATCGATTCAATCTATTCTTAATTATCCTTGGATCTTGATTATGGGAATTTGTCTATTAAGTTAGATGTACCCATATACATGAACCTATGTTATTTATTCAACCCTTTCCATGTCATAATATTATCAGACCTATAGGCCTTCGATGCTTAAAATCAATTGATTCAGTGTAATTCGTTAGATCTGAAATTAGTAAATTATCATCCTATGCCAGTTATTATATTTATCTTTTCATGGCATTTTGGTTCATTCCCTTTTTTTCCACGAACCTAGATTTATCTATAATCTAGGATGAATCACGATTATACGAACGATGGGAACACGATTTGGGTATAACATGAAATTCATATTAATTGGCATAGTTTGGAATGTGTATTATGACATGCCTATTAAAACGCAAGTTGGGAAATTTGACATAAATGATGGAATATGACATATTAAATTTAGTAATTTCAAGTAATCTAAATTTTAGGCATAAAACTGTAAACTAGAATAATAGTTTTAGTTTTGCCATAAACTGTGAATTAGGTTGTTAAATCAGAATTGGCTAAATTAAAGTTAATTTGGCATAATAAGTATATTAGCACAATTTTGAATTTAGTCATAATTGTGAGTAATTGTCATGTTTAGAATAATTATGGTTAGTGACACTTAATCTGGTATAATTTACATACCAAAAAATATAAATATTATAAATAGGAAAAAGGGGCCATAATAATAAATGTGACAATGTACATTAAAAGAGTAATAATGGAATAAGTAAATTAGGAGTAATTTACTTATAGAATTTGTCACAAACGATAAATTGTTCATAGACTAAGTTTTGGCCATAAATTATAAACTAGAATATTAAATCTAGTTTTGACAATGAAATAAGAATATTAGACCTAAGTTGGCCTAAAACTACAAGTTGGGTTAAATAATAGGTAAGTCAAGACTTGGGCCTAGAATATAAGTATACTAATGGGCATGGCAAATGAATATAGTATAGGCCAAATTTATTTTAAAAAAAAGAAAAGAAAATGAACTTTGAGGATAAATTGTTAACAATTTATTTATAGACAAAAGAAAGTTTTATTAATGACATCTCTTTTAATAAATACACCAGAAAGTTCTAGGGTGACAGAAAGGATAGAGTCTAGGCTTGGGTTTGGAAAATACAAGTTTCCTGCTCTCCCTGGCTATACCTAACTGATCCGACGGACGGGATGGTTACTTTCAAAACCGGATTTGGAAGTTAATCAAAACCCTTTTGAACTTAGAAAACACGAATACACCTAACCCGAGGTTAGACTGAGTTGCGATGTAAACCTGCCCGGAACCAACCGGCACATCCAGTAATCGCAACAATATCTGTCTAATGTGAGTGGTAGCGGCTTTAATTTATTTAATTAAAGCTAGAACAAGAATGGTAGGGTTAAGTTAACTAAAACACTTAACCAATTCAACATGATAACTAAACCGATGGGTGGGGTTAGGTTCATACAGGCACTTAACACAGTTAAGCTAGAATCGGAGGGTTATGTCCATAGGAACACTTAACCAACTTAGCACAGTTAAGCTAGAATGGGAGGGTTAAGTCTATAGGAACACTTAACCAAATTTAACATGTTAACTAGACTAGAGGTTGGGGTTAAGTAAAGTTAATATACTTAGCCAATTTAACATGTTAACTAGACTAGAGGTTGGGGTTATGTAAATTTAATACACTTAGCCAATTTGATGTGTTAGCTGAACTAGACCGTAGGGTTAAGTAAACTTGAACACTTTACCATCAGAGTGTGATAAATGAATAAGGTTAAGTTTAAAACATGAAGGGATAATACTTAACCATTAATATCATGTTAGTTAAAACAGATGGGCAAGGTTAAGTTAGAAAGGAACACTAAACCAATACAGGATGAATAGGTAGGGTTAAGTAATAAGAATTACTTAACCAATATAACTTGGTTTGGGGTGGGGTTAAGTCAACATGAATTACTGATAAGACTTAACCAGTTTAACATGATAAATAAAGAGGGTTAAGTTAGCTTGACTAATGACACTTAACCAATCCAACTTGACGAAAAAGAGAACTAAGTAGTAATTCTTAGTATAACACAAGAAGGAGCGAACGACCAACTAATTTTAAAGAAGGCTCCAATAAATTGGTTTATGAAGCCCGAGGCTTCGAGGGGACGTGAGGGTACTCTTGGTATCCCTCTGTGAGGCTGCAGAAGTTTCTCCTGGGCTCACAGAGGTTAAGGTATGCGTTAGAAGAACCGAGGGTATGCCTTGGTTGCAATATATGGCAACCTAAAGACTAGGATGGACCAGCGTGATTCGACGAGAAAACGGTAGCCCTGTGATAGCAACTCGTCGTCTACTATCCATCTTCAGTCAATCGAGATACGTGAAGCGGGAAGGCGGAGAACTCCTACAGACCATATACTTGCTATCTAGTTATGGTTGCGGATGGCCATATGTTAGTGGGGCATAAGGGGCCTGCGTATAGTTCTTATTTTTCAAGGTGTGCCTTTCATTAGTTGAGGGAGGGGCCAAGTGGGACCATAGCCACTAGAATAAAAACAGACCTTAGCATCTGCATCGGCAGATATCTGAAAGCTCCCGACCGAGTTCTGTATTTCTAGAGTAGCCCTGACACGGAACTTGGGCAGCACATTACAGGACATGTGCATCTAGACAAGCGATAACGATTCACGATACATGCGTGGGGAAAGTTTAGGAACATATACCACTCTAGGTAGTTTATCCTAGACTAAAGGACAACGTTCAGTAGATAACATGAACCCTAGATTAAATCTAGGTAATAAACAATAAATGTATGCCTGAAGGCAACCGAAACAACCAGGATTGGGATCACGTTAACATTACTAGTTGGGACACTAGTTAGGTGGTGCAGAGACATAGAAACCATAATAACAAGTTAATAGCGAAGCGGAGAAAGTATTAAAGCATATCCAGTTTATCTTGTCTTAGCATATCTTGTGTTAATCTTATCTTATCTTGTTGACCCTATCATCATGGTATTGTCTTGTATTCAGTTAATTCATGTCGTTTTGTTTTTCCCTGTTCACATGCTAGAAGTAACTGAACTTACCAGACTTTATGTCTGACCCAGTTTTCTTTCGTCTTCTTTTCTTCCATTCCCCCCCTCCCCCAGGTAGTTAGGGAGGGGATAGTATAGCTCAGATTAGTTTTGGGACGGTTACTCTTTTTAAGCTTGAAGATTCTTGGATACATCAGCTTTGGATTGCTAAGGCTGGCTTATTTTACATTGGGGAATATAAATGTATTTTTATGCTTCTTTATTTTGTAAGACAGATGATACTCTGATATTGGAAAACAATTGTTGTACCAATTATTTTATCAATAAAGTGAAGTTTTATTTTCCGCTGTTTTGATTTTGTCTGTCTTGTAATTTATCTGCATCTTTTACCCTAAAATGCTCCACAGAACTTAGTTCATTCCCTTTGTGAGTGACACTAATGGATGTGGGGTGTTACACATTTCAGCAGTAACCCAAGTTAGGTATCGTGGTACCCTGAAACTAGGCAGGGTGGGGCACGATTACTGGGCTGATTGTAAGCGGTCAAAACGACGGCGGTTGGTGCACAGTGTAGGTTCTAACGGGGTGCAGGCGTGCACACATTCCAGAGCAGACAAACAGGGCACTGGGGCACCAGTAGTATAACCTATGCATTCTAAGGTTTGTGTCGGGCCGCCATCATGGGTCTTGATAAACCCCATGGTGGGACCAGCATAGGTGTCTACAATTCTCGAGGGCAGTATGACACATATGTTTATGCGGGTAGGAGCCGATCTATAGAAATTGGGGATCAATTCACCCTCAGCATGGGGTGCCGGTTAGAATAAGCTCAAGTAGGAGCAGAGATATAGCGTGGGTACGATAGTACATTCGATTCTAAACTACACTTCCTTAGCTTGGGATACTTTACTGTTTTCAGTTTATATCTATCATGCCCTTTTTCTTATTCACATACTGAAGAGTCACTAGATTTACTCAGGCTTTATGTCTGACTCTACTTTCTTTTCGTCTTCTTTTCTTTCGTTTCCCCCCCCCAGGTCCACAGGGAGGAAACAACCCAACTTAGCCAGACCCTTTGTAAGCTTCAAGACTGTAGATGTATGGTTTGGATCTCTTTTGCTCGGACTATGGCTTTGGATATCACTATGGGGATTTTTGTTACTTTATTTATGTTTTATGCTTCTTTAATAATCAAGACAGTAATGAGGTTGTAATGTTGGAAGTATTTTGAGACAATTGTGGGAATGTTTTGTTTGAACACGTATTGATGAAATAAAAGCCTGTTTGTTTTCCGCTGTTTAAAATATGTGTATTTATATCTGTCTTGTGTTTATCTGTGACTTTTACTTATAAACCTCTACCCAAGTTAAGGCATTCCCCTTGTGAGTGACCTTAACGGAGGTGGGGTGTTTCAATTCTTGTACAGTGTACTAATATGCTCAATACTATACTTATATAAGGTCTCAAAAGAAGACACATACTCAGAGATAGAAGATTTTCTTTGATTAAACTCAAGGAAGTGACGAGCAAGGAGGACTTTTTATGATTTGGGAATGAATTTAATTTCAAATCGTTCGTTAAATTGCTTCCATGGAAGAGTAGACTCACAAACTTCAGCTATCAAAAGATCGTACCATTCCAGTGCATGTGTCTACGACATGCTAAATGCAACAAGATTGTGATGGTGGTCAAAACAATCCATATGAGAAAAGATACATTCCCATGTACGCAAGCAAGCTTAGACTTCCAAAATAGTCTTTGATCCTTTTAAAGGCTTGTCTCCTAAGTGCGAGAACTACACATATGCGCAAAGGAAGACTTGCACGGAAGAGATGATCAAAGATGAGCTAGATGCCGAGTGCTACGAAATAAATCAATGAACTGCTAAGTAGACATAAAAGCACTATCTTCATGTGGGCTACTGGACTATCTAGCACCAGACTTGTCACCACTGCCTTTTTCAGCCATAAGCCAAAAGGATAACATAAGATATAAATTATTCACAAGGATAAGATATTATTAATTGAATTCAATATGCAATTATACGGAATTAAAATGCATCCCTAGATGTATTCTCGACTTATATCTGCACCTAAGGACACGAAAAGATAAAGGACTAGATTAAGGATAACGATGATTGGAGACAGTATTGACATATGTGTTATCGTTCGATGTGCTATAATATGTGTTTTGTTCTATGTTTATCATACCTTGTTCTGAATTCAGCTCTGATACCAAATTGTGATGCCCCAACCTAAGGCTCACACTAACAAAGATTGTTACTAAGTAAAACCATCTGCTAGTGCAGAGAGTAAGGATGGCTATAAGTGACCATCCATGAGCCTTGTATTAAATGAGTATCAAATACATCGATTGGTGCTCTATTTTTTCTTACCTTAAATGGATTGACATACCCGATTCAGGTTTAATACAAAACTATGATGGATAATGGATCTATTCGGAACAAAATATAATAACATCTCATAATACAGCCATATACAACAAACAAACACACGCACACACACATGTGTGTGTATATGTATATACGCACACGAATATAACAGAAATACAACATACAAATGTCACATAAGTGAGTGATTCTTATAAGCCACATATGAATATGTTCACAAAAGAATATACATCATGGGGTACAACAAAATGACTACACGACACATCATAGGAACCAGGGTATTCCATAGCGGAAGAAAAACATAGCAGATATCTACTGAAAGAGACTATTATGTAACAACTTGGTGTGACCCGAGTACATAAAATACATAGGCCAGTTTATCTTAAACAAGATTATTGGTGTATGGTAAGTGCTATAAAATGACACATAAATGGTCACTCTTCTTAGTAGCGATGTAACAACATAAACTCGCAACAAAATAGTGTACATAAGAATAGTTCATCTAAATAACATATAAGGATCTCAAATTTAAGGTTTTAACTACCAACACAAATAATTCAATCAACACCAAATTGCTTAAGCCCTAAGGCTAAGCTATATGAAATCTCAAACCACATAAAACATCAAGATGGAAATTACTAAAATCTCACCATATATAACTCGTATAAGAGTTCAAAACATCAAAATGTAATCATCATATTAAAATCACCGTACAACTCATAGGCTATGTATATAACACTAATACTAACGAAATGGTGAAAACATTTAGAAATCAGATCTTCTAGAAATAATATAAAAATGGACCTATGTTACCGATGGCAAGCATAAGCAACGCTGCACATGCACTAGTCCCCCGGCCTAACTCAGATGACTCAAATGTCTAACACAAATGACACTTCAGCTAAACTTAGGTCTAATATAAATAGCCAACCCTCGGCCTAACACATATGACTCGAAGGTCTAACGCAAATGCCCCCTCTACCTAGTACAGGCAATACATAATATTATATGTCACAAACTTCCAAATAGTATTCCAAACAGTGATAACAGTGTGTCCCATACCGTGTATTCTCGCTTATCGGTTTACTGAAAGTCTATCAATTCCGTACTAGTGTGGCTTTTATTGAATAACTCCGGAATTAACCAGTGTAATAAACTTGTTTGTCCCATACCAAATGGTTTACTATACTATTTAAGTCACTTTCTTGTTCTCTAGAAGAGTGCAAAAACATGCGATTTCATATGAAAAATATGTACTTCGAGAAAATGATTTTGGAAATCATTTCCTTAGAAGAATCACTTTATAATAGGGATTGTTTGTATGTGAAATAACTTCAAAAATAATTTTATTGTTTTATAAGCCCATTTAAGGAGTATTTATTTAAATTAAAATTATATACAAGTCAATCTGTTTCACGTGCGCAAACTCGGCAGAATTTAATAGAAATCCATCAAAATCATCATATCGAAATTCACAACAAAACTTACTGTAACAACCCGAAAAATCAGAACCAATTTAAAATTTTTATTTTGGCTATTTTAATGAATTTAGAATATTTAAAATAATTTATTTTAAATAATAATGACTAAAAATTTATTTTAAATGAAGTTAGAGCGAATAAATTTATTTTAATTATATAACGAGCCTGAAATGGCGTAGTAGTTTGAAAATTCAACGTTGAACTTTGACTGAATGCACAGGATTCAAAATAAATCGGATTTTAGTAAAACCAAAAATATTTAAATCTGTTTAAAAATATCTTTCTAATGAATTTGAAAATTCGATATTTCGTAGCGGGAATCAAAAGTTATGTCTAGTTGAATATAATTGTCGCTATGGAATAAATATAGCCCTTAAAAATAGACATTTTGTAAACGACCTCCGTTTTCTATGAAACCACTTTGGTTGGATCCGGAATGTCAAATTATTGCTAGGTTTCAAATTCCATAATTTTTGGAATTAATATGTGAGCATGACAAAGGAAAACACGTTTAGTAATTTCAGTTTGAATTGGATCGACCAGAAAATGTCCATTTTTCAAATGGTCTCCAAATTCGATGAAATTAATTTTGTTGGGACCGTATCGTCCCAACATAGCCATATTTATTTTTCGGGAATTTTTGGAAGCAGTATGTGGCCCCGGCAAATTAAAATATACGTTCAAATCCAAATTTGAATGTTTTATATTTTAATTTGAAGAAAAACTAACTGAAACAGTCGAATGGGCATACGAAACATAATCCACTGTGTCTGGAATGGGGGTATTTAGCTACGGGCATCGGTCGTTGGGTTTGATTTGGAGTTCAGATAAGAAAACACTATTTTTCGAATAAATATATAAACCGACCAATCATATTTTTTCTTTCATTATTTTTATTTCTAGAAAAATCTAAAAAACCCGTAACCCGATATTGATCAACAGCGGCTCCCTGTTCATTCCTTCCAGCCCCGATTCTAGCAATTCCACGCTATAAAATCGACTGCTCCTTTGGAAGTTTTTGTAGTACTCCTCGAGGTCTTCAAATCCATATAAGCCTCGCCCTCTATAATGTCGTGTAAATGGGGATCCAATGCTGTGAAGTCAGCGACTTCAAGCCGCCGTCGTACCCTCCTCACGCCATCGAACTGGACTTGATCACCAGTGCTGGAAAGCCTGTTCCAAGCTCCTCCACATGGCGTTGTCCGATCGTCATAAAGTTGAACGGTTGGAGCGAAAATTCAAGACCTAGATTTGAACGTTTGCTGAAGGTATACGGCTATTTTAATTAAACTGTTTTAAACACTTTAAAGCGTTGCAAAATATGATTATCGTATAAAAATCATATCTTTTCCGCATGTTGTTGAAATCCAGTGAAACAAGAGACATTGGACTCGTGACGACGTACGCAACATTCTAGAAAAGACCGGAGAATTTTTGGAGCTTCCTACAATTTTAGAAGGAGTGGAACCCAATGTGAGCAATCTAAATTGGAATTTATACGCGTTGTATAAATTATATACGTGTCGTATATCTCATATATGGGCGTTGTATAAATTATATAAGCAATGTATAAGTTGTACATGTGTTGTATAAATCAGATATGCATTGAATAAAATTGAAATGAAAATAATTATATTTATATACATATACATATATATATATATATATATATATATATATATATATACTCCCCTCGTCCACAGACCATGGACGATATAAATTGATTGTGTTGTGAATGATTGATTATAGTTGCAACAAATTTGGTTGTGTTTGTGGTATATTCATTGTATTGTGAAAATGAATGATATTGTGGAAATCATTGAAATGAAAGTATTGTAACGCTGCAAGGCCTAGGATAATAGAGGAGCCGTGCTGGACATGGTGCCGGTGCTAAATACCCTGTCGTTGTAATGCTGAAATTTTCTGAAATATTCATGTGTATAAAATATTCATGTTTAAAATAAATTGCTTAAACGATAAAAATAACATTTTTATTGTATAAATGAATCACTAAAATTATTCATGTTTGAAATAAGTTGTTTGAACGATAAAAATCACATTTTTATTGGATGTATGAACCTTTAAAAATAACCAAAGGTTGAAATAAATATTTGTTGATTGAAAATAATATTTTTAACATGAATATGGACTGCTAAAAATAAACAAAAGTTGAAATAAATATTTGTTGATTGAAAATAATATTTTTAACATGAATATGAACTGTTAAAAATAACCAAAGGTTGAAATAAATATTTTTTGATTGAAAATAATATTTTTAACATGAATATGAACTGTTAAAAATAACCAAAGGTTGAAATAAATATTTGTTGATTGAAAATAATATTTTTAACATGAATATGAACTGTTAAAAATAAACAAATGTTGAAATAAATAGTTGTTGATTGAAAATAATATTTTTAACATGAATATAACTGTTAAAAATCCAAAGGTTGAAATAAATATTTGTTGACTGAGAATAATATTTTTAACATGAATATGAACTTTTAAAAATAACCATAGGTTGAAATAAATATTTGTTGATTGAAAATAATATTTTTAACATGTATATGAAGTGTTAAAAATCATCATGTGTAGAAATAAATATTGGTTTGCTAAAAATATTATTTTTTAGCTTAGATATGCACATATATACATGTACTGAATAGGAAAATGGATTTGCTAACGAGTAAAGAATTTATTTGCGTGCCTGACAAATAGGTAAATCTTGATGAGTTGGCTGCGCAATTTTATTTATATATCAACTCCTGTGAATGCCATTGGATGCGGTGTGCTGGTTATTCAGTGTGAGATTATAAACAACACCATAGAATAGTAACAATTAATTTTGAACTACACTGCATGGCATACTTCATAAAGATAGCATACTCTATCATATACCACATAAGCATTTGGAGCTTATGTGACGAGGATGGGATTACCATACAAGCGAGACGCTTGTATGGAGATGAATGCATTTCAGGTTGAATCGAACACGAACTATTGATTTCATTGCATATCATATTCCATATAAGCATTTGGAGCTGTATGACGAGGTTGAGATTACCATACGGGCAAGACACTCATATAGCGATGATTGAATTGCAGATTGAACTGAGGACTGATATGGATTAAATAAATATAACGGTCGGATTTTCCCGAAACAGGAACCGTTGGGTGCGCTTTGGAAAGATATTTCCAATGATATAAAATTCGTTAAGATCCAACAGTTCGTTTTTTCGAAATGTTTAAATCAAATTTGGACGAGAGCAGCGCCAGGGCCATCGAATGACCTGAAACGTCGTTCGATGGAAATGGACTATTTTTAAATAAATAAAAATAGTGAAAAATCGTTTTAAAATATTATGAACGATGTGGAATGAAGATAAACCGATTTTGCTTGGTTTATCAGATATTTTGATGGTTGGATGTAATTGACATGAAAATTATACTAATGAACTGAAATGTGGATGTCGAATAGTTTAACCATAGAAAGAATTGATTTGAATTCTATACATGCGTGAATTATTTGAAAAGGCCGAGTTAATTCTCATTTCAAATAATTGATCGATGATGAAAAGTCGAAAGATGAAGACGGTGGTCGAAGACCGGAGATCTTCACATCGTTTGGATGATTACTGATGTCTTGATTGGGAGGCATCCCAAGACAAGGTAATAAGTGGTGATCGTCTAGACGTACTTAGAGATCAACCGGATATGCGAGGACCTCTCTCCTGTATTGGACAAACGGGACGAGGAATAAGGTGTCTCCAGTTTTGTTTAGACCCAGAATGAACTTGTAAATGGATGTGTGCTTGACATTGGATTTTATTTTGTGTTGATTGATCTCTATTAAATATATATCTGTTTGGTGGCGGAGAATTTATTCTCTTGCTTAACACCCTTCTCTGAGACGTACGAGCTCAAAGGTTATATATCGATAGACATCAGTCGCATGGCTTGAATTGCCTGTGTGACATGTTGAGATGCAAATGATCAAGGCTTCGGTTGAAAGGCAGAGTCTTGTGGTCGATGATCAAAGCACGACTTTAATACAACATAGCTTTGTGTATGGCATTAATTCGCGAGCCTCACACCCCGGGTATGAACCAGAAATGGGAGAGGACTTCAGGGAGGACATGCGTTTCCTTCTAGCTAGAAGTGGTGTCATGGTATGGAGCCCAGACATTTTTACTTATGTGGATGATGGAAAGTGAGGCGCCTCGGTTATATCGGTCACTACAGTGTCGATGGATGGTTTGGTCGATATATGACCAGTTTACGTCTCATAAGGCGGGGAAACGTATTGTTCAGGCATTTTAATCCACTTCGGGTAGACCAGCCTTGACGTTCCATGGCTTGTCTGCGCGCTTGCCTGAGACATGGGCTAGATTGTCTCGAAGTCGGTAAGGACGATCCCTTGCCTTGGTTCATGATGGAAATCCAACTTCCAATATGACATCTGCGGTTTTGATTGTAAACCTATATATGGCGACATGATATATGGTACCCATGCCGTCTGTGATTGATATATTATGACTGAAATGGTTTTTGAAACATACATGCACTAGTAATAATATCAAATGATTTTGATTTATACATATCGAGCATATTTTGGCCATTATAAGGTAAAACTTTATCCTCCGGTTTGCGTTGCATTATGTGATGGGACCTGAGTCTTATAATGGCTTCATTTTCTATAAAAAGCATTGCGTTGTTTAAATAATTTACTTTATTTATGCATTGGGAATCCAATGGGGTAAACCTGTTCCGCGTTAGCGGCGTGGTCCTGTGATTGGCCTTATTGTTAAATAAGATAAGTAAGATTTCGCATATCAGTCTCATGACTGACTCGTAGTTTGTTTCACTTTGCGAACTCGGGTGCCCCTATTTCTACACGGGCAACCTTGTATTCAGGTTTTAGCAGACTCATTCTAGATAGCGATGGGGCTGAAGATGGATTCTATCATTTCTATTATGCTGTTCAGACTTTGTTATGTATATTATGTTTGATTCCGCTGTAGACTTTTTATATAAAGCTGAAACTATATTTTGTACTAAGTATGATCCTGTTATACTATGTAACTCTGATGATTATATTTGTTCCAGTGTAATTTATTGTACATTATCTGGTGTAATGATATATTTCTGTTCTGCTGTCATTGTTTATGTGTTATATTCCAAAGATTATCCTTGCTTCCATGGCACGGGAGTTTAGGGTCATCACAGAGATAAATCTCGTTACCTCGTCCAGCTTTGGAAAATAAATAATCCGTGTGTCATATCTAATAAGTAGAGAGACGTGGTTATTGTCAACTCTACACCGGTGTGGGGTTTTTATTTAATCTGGCAATTTACCGTTATATTTATTTAATCCATATCAGTCCTCAGTTCAACCTGCAATTCAATCATTGCAATACGAGAATCTTTCTTGTATGGTAATCTCAACCTCGTCATACAAGCTCCAAATGCTTATATGGAATATGATATGCTATGAAATCAATAGTTCGTCTTCGATTCAACCTGAAATGCAGTCATCTCCATACAAGCGTCTCGCTTGTATGGTAATCCCAGCCTCGTCACATAAGCTCCAAATGCTTACGTTGTATATGATAGAGTATGCTATCTTCACGAAGTATGCCATGCAGTTTAGTTCAAAATTAATTATTACTATTCTATGGTGTTATTTATAATCTCACACAGAATAACCAGCACACCGCATCCAATGTCATTCACAGGAGTTGATATATAAATAAAATTGCGCAGCCAACTCATCAAGGTTTGCCTGTTTGTCGGGCGTGCAAATAAATTCTTTACTCAATAGAAAATCCATTTTCATGTTCAATATATGTATATATGTGCATGTCTAAGCTAAAAAATAATTTTTTTTAGCTAATCAATATTTATTTCTACACATGATGATTTTTAACACTTCATATACAGGTTAAAAATATTATTTTCAATCAATAAATATTTATTTCAACCTTTTGTGAAAACCCGTAACTTCCCCGTAAAGGAAAGCGTCGGATAGTTCGAGAACAAACCACAACAGAACGCATACAGAAGAACATTTCACTGTATATTACAACAATGCATCAGATTACAAGAATATACAGAGTATAAATGAATATTACACAGAAATATCAGAGATTTAAATTACATTTAAATACATAGCAGCGGAAAATAATACAATACACAACTAGAGGGAGATATACGGATACAAAGCTTTCCGGATATCGTTCCAGCTGTAAACCAGGATCCTGTGAATATAAATCTGCAAAAACCAAAACTACTAGCTGCCCGTGTCAAAATAGGGGCACCCAGAGTTTAGGTTAAAACAATAAACTCCAGGTCAGTCATGGGACTGGTGTGAGAACTAAAACAGTTATTAATCTTTATTTTAAAGTTCGGTAAATCAAGGGACCACGCCGTATAACACGGAACGGGTTTCCTCCCAAGAATACCAGTGCATAAAACAACAGCGCAATGCTAAATAAAGAAAAATGAAGCTGTTATAAGACCCAGGTCCTATCACACAATGCAACACAAGCCGGGGGATGGGGTTTTCCCTTATAACAGCCAAAGAATGCTTGATACGTTTTAAAACAAATCATTTGATACTATTATAAGTGCATAGTATATAAAACAACTTCAAATCATAAGTATCAATCATAGGCGGCATGGGTACCATATATCATGTCGCCATATATAGGTTTACAAATAAAACCGCAAAGTCACGTATTTGGAAATTGGATTTCCGTCTATGAACCGAGGCAAAAGATAGTCCTCAACCGATTCGAGACAATCTAGCCTACCATGTCTCAGGAATAGCCGCAACTGCCCCCTGGATCGTCAGGGCCGGTCCACCGATGTGGATTATTATGCCTGAACAATACGTCTCCCCGCCCTTTGGGGCGCAAACGAGCCAACGAATGACTCCATCGGTTCGAGAACGACCGATCAATCCGAGGCGCCTCGCAACAGCAACAACCACATATGTCAAACTCGTCAGGGCGTGTAAAACCACTGACGCCACTTTTAGCTAGAAAGAAACGCAAGTCCTCCCTGATGTCCGTCTCCCGTTTTTGGTTCATACCGGGTGTGAAACTCGCGAAGTAAACGTTACACAAAGCTACGCCACAAAGGCCGTGCTTTGATCATCACCACAAGACTTTGCTTTTCAACAGAAGCCTCGATCAATTGCCACTTAGGCATGCCACACAGGCAATTCACTCCATGCGTTTGATATCCATCAATATATAACCCCTGAGCTCGTACGTCTCAGAGAAGGGCGTTAAGCAAGAGAATAAATTCTCCGCCGCCAAACAGATATATATTTAATAGAAATCAATCACACAGACTAAAATCCCATGTCAGACACACAGTCCATTTACAAGTCCGTTCTGGGTCTGAACGAAACCGGAGGCACCTAGTACCCCGCATATCCATCGATCTCCAAGTACGTCTGGACGATCACTAACTGTTTCCATCTTCTTGGGTGTACAGCCCAATCAAGATCATCAGTTATCACCCAAACGACGTGAAGACCTCCGGTCTTCGACCATCGTCTTCATCTTCGACTTATCGTCGTATCAGTTATTCAGAATGGGATAAACCCGGCCTTTCCGAATAACTCGCGTATATTTAAATAAGTGTTACACAAACACAACATATGCCTCATTCCAATTCATCAGTCACTGACCGTAAATTAATCAAGAGAATAATTCCCCAAATATTAACCCCGAAGGCCGAAACCAACATCAGATCAATATCCAGAAAACCATTCTGCTTGGCTAACCGACAGTTAGTTTCTAATTTCTCATTCATAGGGAAATGTTCCCATTAATTTTATCCAAGATAAATTTCTTGAATTTATTCTTTATTCTATTTTTGAATCTCAATTCAAACTAGTCGGGATTAGCGAACCTTACCGAAGTAATCATTTATTTTAATTTCCCCATCCCAACCTATTTATCCCATGAAGTAAAACTGGTAATACTTCATATCTAACACCACAGTGTTATCGGTAAATTCAATTACCATTTCACGTTCAAATCTAATTAAAGATTTAACTATCGCCTGGAGCAAAACTGGTGATACTCCATTTTCGATTATTTCAATCTAATTAAAGATTCATTAAAACTCCACTTAGTTTTAATCTTCGACTGGGTTAAAGAATCAGTGTCATTTAAAACACGGTTCACGATAAACCCAAAATCACATTCCATTAATTGTCGGGTTAAAGAACGAGTGTTATTTAAAACACTGTCCACGATAAACCCAAAAATCAATATCGATTCAATTCCAATTAAATATTATTTAATTGGTACACTTCATTAAATCTAAATAAAAAGATTTAATCTTTTCTCAACTGGGTTCAAGAACAGTGTTAGTGAAGACACCATTCACGACAAACCCAAATCACATTCGATATTCAATACAAAGCTCTGAATAGAAAATATATCGGCTTATATTCAATATCAAATTCTACGACTAACAAATGTCGTATTGGAAATAACGATATAAATATATATCTTTCAAATTTCCATAACAACATCTGTATAATCACGAATTCCAACATCGAAATATTCCGAAGACAATTTCGATTCAAATCCATTCCAATGCAATCATTGGAAATTTTGGTTATTTTTAAAACCCTTTTCGAATTCAATTTATTTATTTAAAAATAAATAGAATTATAATTCTAGTTCAAAACTAGTTCATTTCGATAAAAATCTATTTTTATCTTTTCAAATATGGAGTTTTTCATCCCAATTCTTTCTAAATCATTTCTTATGATTTTACACAAATTATTACTATTTTTAATAATTTTATCAAGGCCCGTACAGTCGATTTCCAACAATGGCCATCGAACTGCACTTACAACGACCTTTTTCGAATTTGATTTGGACGTATCTCCAAATCCAACCGTTAGATTTCCAATTTTTAACATTCATTAGAAATCTCTTTTCGATACGAACCCAACGGTTCTGGTTTTAGGAGAATCCGACGGTCGATCTCCCGCAATGTCCGTTTGAAATAAATGGTCGAAATTCACGAACTGCCGCGGCGCGGCGCGTTCTATTCAGGCCATTATATTATATATATAATATATATTTCATCGATTTCTATTTAAAACGAATTATATAAATAGTTTTAAATTCGTTTCAAAAGCAATTTCAACTTCCATTTCAATTCAAATCAAAATTGAATTCTTCTTTATAAATTCGTTTTAAAATTCATTTCTATTCAATTCAAATTTCAATTCAATTTGAATTCATTTTCAATTTCTTTCGAAATCGTTTTCAATTCAATTCATTTCGAAATCGTTTTCAATTCAATTCATTTCGAAATCGTTTTCAATTCATTTTTCGTTATTCATTTTAAAATGAATAAAATCGATATAAATACCGTTCACGTAAAAATGGCGTCAATCTAATCAACACGGCTTCATATATTTCTATTTTCAAATATTCTATTTCAAATATTTCTTTTTCAAAATAGTCGTTATTATCAAAATATTTCGTTCAACACATGACCAATCTCAATGAATGAGTACTGTCAACACATGAACTTTTATTTTATAATGATAAAGATGTAAATTTTATTACTAAAATATTACGTTCAACACATGACCAATCTCAATGAATGAGTACTGTCAACACATGAACTTTTATTTTATAATATTCTTTGTTTTTCAAATTGGAATGAGGCCCAATCAATTACCATATAAAATTAATTATATGGATTTTCATACAACACATGTATATCATAGCATTGAAAAATAATCAACCATCAACCAAAGTGCACTACACTGTATAAGCATCAAATATAGATATTCAACGCTTATAACAGCCTGTCAATCAATCGATCGACATATTTAATCAATCAGGATGAGTGAACTTCAAATTTCATCCCAACACCCGTGTGGGGTTTCAAACAATCAAACACATATTTTATTTGTGCTGTTGGGCGATGTGTAAAATTTATCGTCCCAATCAATGTCCTTCAAATAGGTGTACATAAACAAACCGTCCGGTTTGTAAATGAATATTTTATTTTATTCACTTTCACTATATTCATATTCACGTTAAAAATTATATTTTTAACGATACAACATTTTATTCCAACATATGAATTTCTATTATACATTTACACAATAAAATGATATTTTTATTTTCTAACATATTTTAGAAAATTTCGGCGGCATAACGGCACGATACTAGAAACGGGACGAGGCCTAGCCTTATCCCCGGTCTAGTGAAGGCCCACGCCATTCACACATCAATCAAATCACCAAACAACCAAATTCTAATCAAATCATATAACTAATCTATGCAACCAAACAAACAAGTCCATGGTCTGTGGACGATTGTGTCGGGTGCTACTAAGCACCGTCTGCATCCTAGTATATATATATAAATAGAAATGAAATTGAAAGGTGAGAAATTCTCACAATTAGCTATCCTAGCTCCACGGCTCTTCTTTTGCAGAAGTCTTCGTCGTTTCGCCTTCTTGTCGCTCTCGTTGCCCGTATTCACTACATATATAAAAATCACACATTTTTATATTTCGATGTCTTTAAAATAAAAATCACATTTTTATTTATTTACTTTCAATTTAAAAATCGAATTTTTAGTTCAAAGTTCAATATATAAAAATCGAAATTTTAGTTCAAAGTTCAATATATAAAAATCGAATTTTTAGTTCAAAGTTCAATATATAAAAATCGAATTTTTAGTTCAAAGTTCAATATATAAAAATCGAATTTTTAGTTCAAAGTTCAATATATAAAAATCGAATTTTTAGTTCAAAGTTCAATATATAAAAATCGAATTTTTAGTTCAAAGTTCAATATATAAAAATCGAATTTTTAGTTCAAAGTTCAATATATAAAAATCGAATTTTTAGTTCAAAGTTCAATATATAAAAATCGAATTTTTAGTTCAAAGTTCAATATATAAAAATCGAATTTTTAGTTCAAAGTTCAATATATAAAAATCGAATTTTTAGTTCAAAGTTCAATATATAAAAATCGAATTTTTAGTTCAAAGTTCAATATATAAAAATCGAATTTTTAGTTCAAAGTTCAATATATAAAAATCGAATTTTTAGTTCAAAGTTCAATATATAAAAATCGAATTTTTTTTTTTACTTTTTTTAAAAATCTCGTCTTTTCCCTTTTTAAAATCTCAAATCTTTTTCTATTAAAAGATTAAACCTTTTTTCTTAAAGTTTGAATCTTTTTCTTCTTAAAGTTTAAATAAAAAAATCAGTTTTTATTTTTAAAACAAAATCAATTTTTATTTTTTTATAAAAACCAGTTCAGAATAACTAACAATAATTATATATATAAAAAACAAATAAAAAAATATCGTATAAAAAAACTTACAGTTAAACCGAGGGGGGGTTATGGTGCTGGAGGCTGGAAGGGGAAGGGGGTGCGGCTCGGGTGGCTGCGGGTTGTCAGTGGGGCGATGGAGCTTGTCGGCGGTGGCAGGCGCTGCACGGTGGCTCCCAGGGGGTAGGGCTTGATGGAGGCGCGGTTTTCGATTGGAAGGGGAGGGTTTTACGGGGGAAAAGGAGGAGGCGAATAGATCGGAGGAGGGAGAGAAGGTGAGGGAGGGGTGGCGCGATCGCCTACCTCCGGCGGTGCAGCGCCAGGGGCGGCGGCTCCCTCCGCTCGCTCCGTTCCCCTTTCTTCTTCTTTTTTTTTTATTTGATTTCTAATTAAATCGGGGGGGGGGGGCAGAAGATAAGAGAAAAAGGTTTTTTTTTTATTTAATTATTTTAATCACAAAAAGTTGACTTTTACATACGACCTCGAAACGAGGCCCACCGCCTGTCGTCCATAGCGTTTTACCCCCATTCCGAACACAATGGGATATGTATCGCAAGCTGATTTGACCATTTGAATCAGTTTCCGTTTAATTTACATTTAAATCACTATATTGAATTTTAAACGTACATTTCAAATTACCGGGGTCACATGCTAACTCTAAAAATTCCTGAAAAATATTTTCTAGCTTCATATTGACGATACGGTCCTAACAAAACTAGTTTCGTCGAATTCTGAGACCGTTTGAAAAATGGCCAATTTCCAGTCGATTAAAATCAACTAAAACTGGTCAAACGCGTTTTCCTTTGCCACGCTCACATATTGATTCGAAAAATTATGAAACTTGAAACCTAGCAATAACTTTACATCCCGGACCCAACAAAACTGGTTTCATCGAAATCCGAGGTCGTTTGCAAAATGTCCATTTTTAAAGGCCTGAATTCCATAGCGACTATTCAGAATTTTCAACTGGACATATCTTTTGATTCCCGCTATGAAATCTTGATTATTCGGATTCGTTGGAAAGATATTCACTATTAGATTCCATTATTTTTTGTTTCATTAAAATCCGGATTGTTTTGCACCCGATACATTCAATTGAAGTTTGAAATCGAATTATCGAACTACCGCGCCATATTCAATTCCTTGTATAATTATATATAATTATATATATTCTAACGACGACGCGTATAATATATACGTTCGAATTCTATTCAAAATAAATTTCACGTCGATATTATTTAAAATAATTCATTTTAAATAATCAAAATTCGCTAAAATGGCCAAAATAAAAATTTCAAACTGGCTCGCATTTTACGGGTTGTTACAATCTCCCCCACTTAAAACTTTTCGTCCCCGAAAAGGAACAAAGTCGAAAGTGGTTTGATAATTCAACTCTACGCTCGATTTGGCTTCCATTCTCCAACTCTTTAGTTTCTGAGAATTTTCAAAATTTCAAAAATTTGGCTAACACCCTAAATTTTCGAAAAATTTCGCCATAACCTCCCCTGCACCGGGAGCATCGGGGAATTTCAAATAGCTTCCCCGGTCCTTCAGATCTCAAAAAGAAAAAGAAAAAGCCAAGCGGCTAGCCAATAGGCTCACAAAATCATCATCACCCAAACAAAACAGGAAATTATGTAGTAAACATGTACCTATTTGTCGGGCAAACAAATTTTATTCTCTGGCTCTAGCCTCCTTGCTATGACCTGTTCAATGATATATATGTATGCAAGCAAATGCGACCCATTTCCAATACAATTCAACATTTGGTTCAATTAGGCTAAATGGTTCACAATTTTCAACCAAATAAACAAACAACACAAACATCAATCAATTTGTGAGTTATCATTTGAAATTCATAACTTTGATACATATACAAAAAATCATGTTTTGATGCCAAATCACAACAATGTATTCTAACTATATTAGTTTTGGTTCTCACACCAGTCTAATGGAAATATATAGAAATCACACCTTCGTCACTCGAAAATAAATGCTGATGATGTTTCGAACCACCATTAGAACATTGTCGGGCTACTAGAGTGCGGTTCTATATCTACCCGGTATATTAAAACTTTGAATATACGCGGATCAGACGTATACGCAAAATCTATATATACTGGATTGTCCAAAATCAATATAAATAAATAATCAAATACGAATAGTTGATTTAAATTTTCAAAACAAAAATTGTTTTCATTTAAAAAATATACTCTTCACACTCGTTCTAGGATACTACTGATCCCATCTCTAACGAGTCATTCTCATTGGATTTTTCTAATCCAATATCTGATGAATTCTTTCATATGGTTCTAATGTGTCTTGTTCTCTGAGCTTTGTAAACCAAAGCTCTGATACCAACTGTGAAAACCCGTAACTTCCCCGTAAAGGAAAGCGTCGGATAGTTCGAGAACAAACCACAACAGAACGCATACAGAAGAACATTTCACTGTATATTACAACAATGCATCAGATTACAAGAATATACAGAGTATAAATGAATATTACACAGGAATATCAGAGATTTAAATTACATTTAAATACATAGCAGCGGAAAATAATACAATACACAACTAGAAGGAGATATACGGATACAAAGCTTTCCGGATATCGTTCCAGCTGTAAACCAGGATCCTGTGAATATAAATCTGCAAAAACCAAAACTACTAGCTGCCCGTGTCAAAATAGGGGCACCCAGAGTTTAGGTTAAAACAATAAACTCCAGGTCAGTCATGGGACTGGTGTGAGAACTAAAACAGTTATTAATCTTTATTTTAAAGTTCAGTAAATCAAGGGACCACGCCGTATAACACGGAACGGGTTTCCTCCCAAGAATACCAGTGCATAAAACAACAGCGCAATGCTAAATAAAGAAAAATGAAGCTGTTATAAGACCCAGGTCCTATCACACAATGCAACGCAAGCCGGGGGATAGGGTTTTCCCTTATAACAGCCAAAGAATGCTTGATACGTTTTAAAACAAATCATTTGATACTATTATAAGTGAATAGTATATAAAACAACTTCAAATCATAAGTATCAATCATAGGCGGCATGGGTACCATATATCATGTCGCCATATATAGGTTTACAAATAAAACCGCAAAGTCACGTATTTGGAAATTGGATTTCCGTCTATGAACCGAGGCAAAAGATAGTCCTCAACCGATTCGAGACAATCTAGCTTACCATGTCTCAGGAACAGCCGCAACTGCCCCCTGGATCGTCAGGGCCGGTCCACCGATGTGGATTATTATGCCTGAACAATACGTCTCCCCGCCCTTTGGGGCGCAAACGAGCCAACGAATGACTCCATCGGTTCGAGAACGACCGATCAATCCGAGGCGCCTCGCAACAGCAACAACCACATAAGTCAAACTCGTCAGGGCGTGTAAAACCACTGACGCCACTTTTGGCTAGAAAGAAACGCAAGTCCTCCCTGATGTCCGTCTCCCGTTTTTGGTTCATACCGGGTGTGAAACTCGCGAAGTAAACGTTACACAAAGCTACGCCACAAAGGCCGTGCTTTGATCATCACCACAAGACTTTGCTTTTCAACAGAAGCCTCGATCAATTGCCACTTAGGCATGCCACACAGGCAATTCACTCCATGCGTTTGATATCCATCAATATATAACCCCTGAGCTCGTACGTCTCAGAGAAGGGCGTTAAGCAAGAGAATAAATTCTCCGCCGCCAAACAGATATATATTTAATAGAAATCAATCACACAGACTAAAATCCCATGTCAGACACACAGTCCATTTACAAGTCCGTTCTGGGTCTGAACGAAACCGGAGGCACCTAGTACCCCGCATATCCATCGATCTCCAAGTACGTCTGGACGATCACTAACTGTTTCCATCTTCTTGGGTGTACAGCCCAATCAAGATCATCAGTTATCACCCAAACGACGTGAAGACCTCCGGTCTTCGACCATCGTCTTCATCTTCAACTTATCGTCGTATCAGTTATTCAGAATGGGATAAACCCGGCCTTTCCGAATAACTCGCGTATATTTAAATAAGTGTTACACAAACACAACATACGCCTCATTCCAATTCATCAGTCACTGACCGTAAATTAATCAAGAGAATAATTCCCCAAATATTAACCCCGAAGGCCGAAACCAACATCAGATCAATATCCAGAAAACCATTCTGCTTGGCTAACCGACAGTTAGTTTCTAATTTCTCATTCATAGGGAAATGTTCCCATTAATTTTATCCAAGATAAATTTCTTGAATTTATTCTTTATTCTATTTTTGAATCTCAATTCAAACTAGTCGGGATTAGCGAACCTTACCGAAGTAATCATTTATTTTAATTTCCCCATCCCAACCTATTTATCCCATGAAGTAAAACTGGTAATACTTCATATCTAACACCACAGTGTTATCGGTAAATTCAATTACCATTTCACGTTCAAATCTAATTAAAGATTTAACTATCGCCTGGAGCAAAACTGGTGATACTCCATTTTCGATTATTTCAATCTAATTAAAGATTCATTAAAACTCCACTTAGTTTTAATCTTCGACTGGGTTAAAGAATCAGTGTCATTTAAAACACGGTTCACGATAAACCCAAAATCACATTCCATTAATTGTCGGGTTAAAGAACGAGTGTTATTTAAAACACTGTCCACGATAAACCCAAAAATCAATATCGATTCAATTCCAATTAAATATTATTTAATTGGTACACTTCATTAAATCTAAATAAAAAGATTTAATCTTTTCTCAACTGGGTTCAAGAACAGTGTTAGTGAAGACACCATTCACGACAAACCCAAATCACATTCGATATTCAATACAAAGCTCTGAATAGAAAATATATCGGCTTATATTCAATATCAAATTCTACGACTAACAAATGTCGTATTGGAAATAACGATATAAATATATATCTTTCAAATTTCCATAACAACATCTGTATAATCACGAATTCCAACATCGAAATATTCCGAAGACAATTTCGATTCAAATCCATTCCAATGCAATCATTGGAAATTTTGGTTATTTTTAAAACCCTTTTCGAATTCAATTTATTTATTTAAAAATAAATAGAATTATAATTCTAGTTCAAAACTAGTTCATTTCGATAAAAATCTATTTTTATCTTTTCAAATATGGAGTTTTTCATCCCAATTCTTTCTAAATCATTTCTTATGATTTTACACAAATTATTACTATTTTTAATAATTTTATCAAGGCCCGTACAGTCGATTTCCAACAATGGCCATCGAACTGCACTTACAGCGACCTTTTTCGAATTTGATTTGGACGTATCTCCAAATCCAACCGTTAGATTTCCAATTTTTAACATTCATTAGAAATCTCTTTTCGATACAAACCCAACGGTTCCGGTTTTAGGAGAATCCGACGGTCGGATCTCCCGCAATGTCCGTTTGAAATAAATGGTCGAAAATCACGAACTGCCGCGGCGCGTTCTATTCAGGCCATTATATTATATATATAATATATATAATATATATTTCATCGATTTCTATTTAAAACGAATTATATAAATAGTTTTAAATTCGTTTCAAAAGCAATTTCAACTTCCATTTCAATTCAAATCAAAATTGAATTCTTCTTTATAAATTCGTTTTAAAATTCATTTCTATTCAATTCAAATTTCAATTCAATTTGAATTCATTTTCAATTTCTTTCGAAATCGTTTTCAATTCAATTCATTTCGAAATCGTTTTCAATTCAATTCATTTCGAAATCGTTTTCAATTCATTTTTTGATATTCATTTTAAAATGAATAAAATCGATATAAATATCGTTCACGTAAAAATGGCGTCAATCTAATCAACACGGCTTCATATATTTCTATTTTCAAATATTCTATTTCAAATATTTCTTTTTCAAAATAGTCGTTATTATCAAAATATTTCGTTCAACACATGACCAATCTCAATGAATGAGTACTGTCAACAAATGAACTTTTATTTTATAATGATAAAGATGTAAATTTTATTACTAAAATATTTCGTTCAACACATGACCAATCTCAATGAATGAGTACTGTCAACACATGAACTTTTATTTTATAATATTCTTTGTTTTTTAAATTGGAATGAGGCCCAATCAATTACCATATAAAATTAATTATATGGATTTTCATACAACACATGTATATCATAGCATTGAAAAATAATCAACCATCAACCAAAGTGCACTACACTGTATAAGCATCAAATATAGATATTCAACGCTTATAACAGCCTGTCAATCAATCGATCGACATATTTAATCAATCAGGATGAGTGAACTTCAAATTTCATTCCAACACCCGTGTGGGGTTTCAAACAATCAAACACATATTTTATTTGTGCTGTTGGGCAATGTGTAAAATTTATCGTCCCAATCAATGTCCTTCAAATAGGTGTACATAAACAAACTGTCCGGTTTGTAAATGAATATTTTATTTTATTCACTTTCACTATATTCATATTCACGTTAAAAATTATATTTTTAACGATACAACATTTTATTCCAACATATGAATTTCTATTATTCATTTACACAATAAAATGATATTTTTATTTTCTAACATATTTTAGAAAATTTCGGCGGCATAACGGCACGATACTAGAAACGGGACGAGGCCTAGCCTTATCCCCGGTCTAGTGAAGGCCCACGCCATTCACACATCAATCAAATCACCAAACAACCAAATTCTAATCAAATCATATAACTAATCTATGCAACCAAACAAACAAGTCCATGGTCTGTGGACGATTGTGTCGGGTGCTACTAAGCACCGTCTGCATCCTAGTATATATATATATAAATAGAAATGAAATTGAAAGGTGAGAAATTCTCACAATTAGCTATCCTAGCTCCACGGCTCTTCTTTTGCAGAAGTCTTCGTCGTTTCACCTTCTTGTCGCTCTCGTTGCCCGTATTCACTACATATATAAAAATCACACATTTTTATATTTCGATGTCTTTAAAATAAAAATCACATTTTTATTTATTTACTTTCAATTTAAAAATCATATTTTTATTTCGAAGTTCAATATATAAAAATCGAATTTTTAGTTCAAAGTTCAATATATAAAAATCGAATTTTTAGTTCAAAGTTCAATATATAAAAATCGAATTTTTAGTTCAAAGTTCAATATATAAAAATCGAATTTTTAGTTCAAAGTTCAATATATAAAAATCGAATTTTTAGTTCAAAGTTCAATATATAAAAATCGAATTTTTAGTTCAAAGTTCAATATATAAAAATCGAATTTTTAGTTCAAAGTTCAATATATAAAAATCGAATTTTTAGTTCAAAGTTCAATATATAAAAATCGAATTTTTAGTTCAAACTTCAATATATAAAAATCGAATTTTTAGTTCAAAGTTCAATATATAAAAATCGAATTTTTAGTTCAAAGTTCAATATATAAAAATCGAATTTTTAGTTCAAAGTTCAATATATAAAAATCGAATTTTTAGTTCAAAGTTCAATATATAAAAATCGAATTTTTAGTTCAAAGTTCAATATATAAAAATCGAAATTTTAGTTCAAAGTTCAATATATAAAAATCGATTTTTTTTTTTACTTTTTTTAAAAATCTCGTCTTTTCCCTTTTTAAAATCTCAAATCTTTTTCTATTAAAAGATTAAACCTTTTTTCTTAAAGTTTGAATCTTTTTCTTCTTAAAGTTTAAATAAAAAAATCAGTTTTTATTTTTAAAACAAAATCAGTTTTTATTTTTTTATAAAAACCAGTTCAGAATAACTAACAATAATTATATATATAAAAAACGAATAAAAAAATATCGTATAAAAAAACTTACAGTTAAACCGAGGGGGGGGGTTATGGTGCTGGAGGCTGGAAGGGGAAGGGGGTGCGGCTCGGGTGGCTGCGGGTTGTCAGTGGGGCGATGGAGCTTGTCGGCGGTGGCAGGCGCTGTACGGTGGCTCCCAGGGGGTAGGGCTTGATGGAGGCGCGGTTTTCGATTGGAAGGGGGGTTTACGGGGGAAAAGGAGGAGGCGAATAGATCGGAGGAGGGAGAGAAGGTGAGGGAGGGGTGGCGCGATCGCCTACCTCCGGCGGTGCAGCGCCAGGGGCGGCGGCTCCCTCCGCTCGCTCCGTTCCCCTTTTTTTTTTTTTTATTTGATTTCTAATTAAATCGGGGGGGGGGGGGCAGAAGATAAGAGAAAAAGGGGTTTTTTTTTATTTAATTATTTTAATCACAAAAAGTTGACTTTTACATACGACCTCGAAACGAGGCCCACCGCCTGTCGTCCATAGCGTTTTACCCCCATTCCGAACACAATGGGATATGTATCGCAAGCTGATTTGACCATTTGAATCAGTTTCCGTTTAATTTACATTTAAATCACTATATTGAATTTTAAACGTACATTTCAAATTACCGGGGTCACATGCTAACTCTAAAAATTCCTGAAAAATATTTTCTAGCTTCATATTGACGATACGGTCCTAACAAAACTAGTTTCGTCGAATTCTGAGACCGTTTGAAAAATGGCCAATTTCCAGTCGATTAAAATCAACTAAAACTGGTCAAACGCGTTTTCCTTTGCCACGCTCACATATTGATTCGAAAAATTATGAAACTTGAAACCTAGCAATAACTTTACATCCCAGACCCAACAAAACTGGTTTCATCGAAATCCGAGGTCGTTTACAAAATGTCCATTTTTAAAGGCCTGAATTCCATAGCGACTATTCAGAATTTTCAACTGGACATATCTTTTGATTCCCGCTATGAAATCTTGATTATTCGGATTCGTTGGAAAGATATTCACTATTAGATTCCATTATTTTTGGTTTCATTAAAATCCGGATTGTTTTGCACCCGGTACATTCAATTGAAGTTTGAAATCGAATTATCGAACTACCGCGCCATATTCAATTCCTTGTATAATTATATATAATTATATATATTCTAACGACGACGCGTATAATATATACGTTCGAATTCTATTCAAAATAAATTTCACGTCGATATTATTTAAAATAATTCATTTTAAATAATCAAAATTCGCTAAAATGGCCAAAATAAAAATTTCAAACTGGCTCGCATTTTACGGGTTGTTACACCTTTGGTTATTTTTAACAGTTCATATTCATGTTAAAAATATTATTTTCAATCAACAAATATTTATTTCAACCTTTGGTTATTTTTAACAGTTCATATTCATGTTAAAAATATTATTTTCAATCAACAAATATTTATTTCAACCTTTGGTTATTTTTAACAGTTCATATTCATGTTAAAAATATTATTTTCAATCAACAAATATTTATTTCAACCTTTGGTTATTTTTAATAGTTTATATTCATGTTAAATATTATTTTCAATCAACAAATATTTATTTCAACCTTTGGTTATTTTTAACAGTTCATATTCATGTTAAAAATATTATTTTCAATCAACAAATATTTATTTCAACCTTTGGTTATTTTTAACAGTCCATATTCATGTTAAAAATATTATTTTCAATCAACAAATATTTATTTCAACCTTTGGTTATTTTTAAAGCTCGATACATCCAATAAAAATGTGATTTTTATCGTTCAAACAATTCATTTCAAACATGAATATTTTAGTGATTCATATATACAATAAAAATGTTATTTTTATCGTTTAAACAATTTATTTCAAACATGAATATTGTATACATATGAATATTTCAGAAAATTTCAGCATTACAACGGCAGGGCATTTAGCACCGGCACCGTTTCCAGCACGACTCCTCTGCTATCCTAGACATTGCAGCATTACAATACTTTCATTTCAATGATTTCCATAATATCATTCATTTTCACAATACAATGAATATACCACAAACACAACCAAATTTGTGGCAACTACAATCAATCATTCACAACACAACCAATTTATATCGTCCATGGTCTGTGGACGAGGGAAGTATATATATATGTATATAAATATATTTATTTCCATTTCAATTTCATTCAACGCATATATGATTTATACAACGCATTACAACTTATACATCGCTTATTTAATTTGTACAACACGTATATAATTTATACATCGCCTATATAATTTATACAATGCGTATACATTCCAATTTGAATTTAGATTGCTCACATTGGGTTCCACTCCTTCTAAAATTGTAGGAAGCTCCAAAAATTCTCCGGTCTTTTCTAGAATGTAGCGTACGTCGTCACGAGTCCAATGTCTCTTGTTTCACTAGATTTCGACAACATACGAAAAAGGTATGATTTTTATACGATAATCATATTTTACAACGCATTAAAGTGTTTAAAGTAGTTTAATTAAAACAGTCGTATACCTTCAGCAAACGTTCAAATCTAGGTCTTGAATTTTCGCTCCAACCGTTCGACTTTACGACGATCGGACAACGCCACGTGGAGGAGCTTGGAACAGGCTTTCCGGCGCTGGTGATCAAGTCCAGTTCGACTGCGCGAGGAGGGTACGGCGGTGGATTGAAGTCACTGACTTCACAACGTCTGATCTCCTTCTACACGATACGATAGAGGGCGAGGCTTATATGGATTTGAAGACCTCGAGGAGTACTACAAAAACTTCCAAAGGAGCAGTCGATTTTATAGCGTGGAATCGCCGGAATCGGGGCTGGAAGGAATGAACATGGAGCCGTCGTTGATCGATATATGGTTACGGGTATTTTAGATTTTTCTGGAAATAAAAAGAATGAAAGAAAAAATATGACTGGTCGGTTTATATATTTATTCGAAAAATATTGTTTCCTTATCCCAAATCCAAATCAAACCCAATGACCGATTCCGCTAGCTAAATACCCCCATTCTGAACACAATGGAATATGTTTCATATGCCCATTCAACTTTTTCAGTCAGTTTTTCTTCAAATTAAAATATATAACATTCAAATTTGGATTTGAACGTATATTTTAATTTGCCGGGGCCACATACTACTTCCAAAAATTCCCGAAAAATAAATCTGGCTATGTTGGGACAATACGGTCCCAAAAAAATTAATTTCGTCGAATTTGGCGACCATTTGAAAATTGGACTTTTTTCTAGTCGATCCAATTCAAACTGAAATTACCAAATGCATTTTCCTTTGCCACGCTCACATATTGATTTCAAAAATTATGGAATTTGAAACCTATCAATAATTTGACATTCCGGATCCAAAACGGAGGTCGTTTGCAAAATGTCTATTTTTAAGGGCTATATTTATTCGATAGCGACTACTCTGAATATTCAACTGGCCATAACTTTTGATTCCCGCTATGAAATTTCGATTTTTCAGATTCATTAGAAAGATATTTTTAAACAGATTTAAATATTTTTGGTTTTACTGAAATCCGAATTATTTTGAATCCTGTACATTCAGTCAAAGTTCAAAGTTGAATTTTCAAACTACTGCGCCATTTCAGGCTCGTTATATAATTAAAATAAATTTATTCGTTCTAACTTCTTTTAAATAAATTTTTAATCATTATTATTTAAAATAAATTATTTTAAATATTCTAAATTCATTAAAATAGCCAAAACAAATATTTTAAATTGGTTCTGATTTTTTGGGTAGTTACACTTACCCATCAGAAATCCGAATTGTCGTTAATGTTGGCTTCCCTATTATAAGGTTAAGCCTATTAAAATGAACAAAAGACAACACTCAACATCTTTAATAAAAGATGTATGTAACTTCGGAGAATAAACACCAAATTTTAAGAAAAACTAGGCAAATAAACACAATAGAAGAGCATCGACCTGGCAACAATTTTCCAGAAGCCCTGTCGACCTATGCTTGGGCCAAATGTGGCCTTAATGAGGCATACGTGGAACTATAAAACACGATTTCTATAGGAAATTTTTCCTTGCTTGATTCCAACTTTGAACGAGAATTTGAGGTGGTTTTAGATCATATTAAAGCTTGATGTCAAGCGTATATATAGAAAAATACCCGGACCATTATCCAAAGAAAATTGGCATTATTTAGTTGAAAAATGGATTAAAAGCATTCAAATATGAATTCAATATATGCATACATACATACTGTAAACAAAAATTCAAATATAAAAGTAATTTTTTTTCCTATATGGAGAAAAACTCCTGACGACCTATGACTCAATTTTTAACGGACCATTTTTATCATAAAAAAATTAAAGCCTCTAGAAAAAGCATTAAAAACTTATTCTTGTTACTGATCAAGTGTAACGACCCGGAAAATAGCGATCTTGGTTATCCGATATACAACACATATCGAACATCCAAGGATCGAAAATAACCGAGTGGTTAATGAAAGAAGTTAGAAGGTGAGAATAGATAAGATAGAAACTTATAGAATAGAAGAAGAACATCATCATCAGAGTTAACACGAATCTCCCAGCGGAACGAATAAAATATAACAAAACTTTTGGAAATACAAACAGTATATGTATACAATAACATTGCAGAGTACAACACTTACAACAACAGCGGAAATAAAACCATAGCTAATTAATTCTGAAGCCTCCTGCTCCAAGCTCTCCAAGTGTATCTGAAAAATCCTGACTACTTGACTGCCCATACAAATTTGGGCACCCAAGAGTTTAGGGGAAACAAAACAAATAAACTCCGGATCAGTCATGGGACTGGTGTGAGTAAAACAGTTTTAAACAGTTTGAACAAGTAAACGATATCTCATAAGACCACACCGTATAATGGAACGGGTTTTTCCCTTATGAGAATCCAAAATATCTTTATATCAAAAACCTTTTGATATTATAATAATGTCTATCAACCACAATATAATAATAATCTAGCAGAAACGCTTTCATCTCACGTTCTACATATATAGTATACAATCAAAACTGCAAGCACGTATTGGGTAATGGATTTCCAACTATGACAAGGTATGGAACCACCTTCCGATTAGTGTACTCTAGGAACGATACACTGGAGTTCAACAAGAACATCTTGCAACTCAGCCACACATGACCGACCACTCATTTCGCTTGAGTGTATCGAATGTATATCACCAACGGGTTGGGATCAGCAACCGTTTCCCGTATATATATGGGACAGCATTGGTAGATCAAAGAAGCAAATGAATATTCTCTAGATAGGTGATTATACACCCTACTTCGGAGCGTCCAACTTAGCCATGCTGCCTGCCCGATTTTTGTCATTTACCGGATGTTGAGGCCAGAGGTTACGACTACTTTTCATTCATTGATAACACGATCACTTTGAATGCCACATTATCAAATCCGTTAATCATTAATTGGTTTACACAAATATTCTGGATGTTATGCTAAGGGAATAAATCCGTTGCAACCATATATATTTATACAGACCAACCCATTCGATCATTGGAAATACTTTGTCAGACATTCGTCCATTTACGTTCGTTCTGGGATTGAATGAAACCGAAGGCACTATTCAGTACATCCATCATAGGCAATCTCTACTTAGGACTTATACAACATCCCTTGCACTTTACTCCATCTTCAATTTTCTTTGGCATATTCGCAACACTTTTGCCAATACAGAGTGGTTCTTTGGAAAAGAATCCAACCGGTCCCTCCATATTAACAACGTAAATATGGTCAAAACTTGATAGTCTATGATTTAGCTATCAAGTGAAAACAGGTGTGCAAACAACGATATCATTTCCAAATGGAAATCATATCGATCAATCATCATTTAACATTTTTCACTTTATTTCATTAATTTACTTATCTCCTATTTCCATATACTCTAAATTCTTATTTTCTATTATCAGAAAACATTTCTGATTCGTATTCGGAAAACATTTCCAAAACTCCTTTGCGATCAAACCTTACCATTCCTTAGTTAAGAAGGAAGTCAATCAAGTTGGGGTATATTTACCTCTCATACCTTAACTGAACAACGTTTTAACTTTGAAATAGTCAAAGTTTATCTTTTAAACCTTTAACAACTTCTTTACGTCTCTCGCGGATTCAATTTATTAATCCACTTCTTTATTGAAAACATTGGTTATAATGATAACATTATAATCCCTACTTCTGAAATATCTAACTTAACATCTTACTTTTTATTCTTTAATTTGAATAATTAACCTACTCTAATTTATTTATACATAAATAAATCTTGATTTAAAAACCGGAAAGTATAAGTACTTTCCCGAATTCGATATAATCGAATTCGACGATCAACTCTCTTCGAATAACTAATATTCGATTAACTTACTTCGAATAACTAATAATCGATAACTCTTTCTTTCGAATACACTATATTCGATAATCTCCTCTCGAATAAACGATATTCGGTAATCTCTTTTTTCGAATAAACTATATTCGATTATCTCTCTTCTCGAATAAACTATATTCGATAACTCTTTCTTTCGAATAACAAAATTCGATTAACTCCTTTCGATTAAACTAATCGATAACTCCTTTCGATTTAACTAAAATCGATAACCCCTTTTTAACTCTATTCGAATAACTAATATTCGATAACTCCTTTTTAACTCTATTCGAATAACTAATATTCTATTAACTCCTTTTTAACTCTATTCTAATAACGAATATTCGATTAACTCCTTTTTAACTCTATTCGAATAACTAATATTCGATTAACTCCTTTTTAACTCTATTCGAATAACTAATATTCGATTAACTCTAATTTGATTAACTCTATTTAATTAACTCTATCGATTTAACTCTAACTGGTTAACTCTATCGATTTAACTCTAACTAGTTAACTCTAATTGACTAACTCAAATCAATTACTCTATTCGAATAACTGATATTCGATTAACTCATTTCAATCAACTCTTTCGATTTATTCCTTTTTGAATTAACTCCTTTTTATTAATTCATTTTCTGTTTGTTTATACAAATAATTCCCTTTCTATTTGTTTACTTAACAGATAACTATTTCCTTTTCACTTCTATTTATTTAACAAATAAATATTTCTTTTATCTTTTCTATTTATTTAACAAATAAATATTTCTTTATCTTATTCTATTTATTTTCTAAATAAATATTCTTTATATCTTATTCTATTTATTTTCTAATTAAATAACCCTTTTCCTTTTATTTATTTTCTATAAATAAATGATCCTTTTATACTTTTATTTATTCCCTAAATAAATAAATAATCCCATTTAATTTATTTGTAAATGTTCTACAAATATTCCCTTTTCGATTCCATTTGTAAATGTTTCACAAATGTTTTCCTTTTTATTTCTACTTGAAGTTGTTTTACAAATATTCCTTTTTCTATTCTACTTGCAAATGGTTTACAAACATTTCTCTTTCTATTTGTTTGACAAATATTTTCCTTTATATTTGATTTCACAAATATATCTCCTCTATGTTTGTTTTACAAATATATTTCCTCTATATTTGGTTTACAAATAAATTTCCTCTATATTTGTTTTACAATTATATTTCCTTTGATTTTCAAATTAATTCCTTTTATGAAATTCTCTTTCTTTTATATATAAAATCTGTTGATTTTATATAAATAATCTATCTTCAAATCAACTTTGAAAATCCCCTTTTATCATTCTGGTATTTATTATGGTACTTAACATAGCATATAACCATGATAAATATCATTCAAACACACATAATCAACCACAGATTATATATCACATCATATATCACAATATATGAATAACAGTAAAATAAATGTTGAGGAATTCAGTTGGATTCCTCCAACCTGTTTCCCTGCCTCACAGATGTTAAACAATATAGATAACATCACTTTCATTTAAAGAAGAAATATTCTGATCGATAGGATTAATATTTAATAATGATATATATATATATATATATGTATATATATATGTATATATATAACCATAACTGTGTTTTCAATCAATTATTTAACAGTCCATCTAAACAGCTAACACACATCAATCAACAGATAAATTATCAGTTCTAAGCATATGTTATCAAACTATAACTGTTCAGAGTTGGTGAGTTTTACTCACCTTAGACGATCATCGTTAATAACGATAACCATCGCTTGATTCAGACGGACAATTTATTTTTCTATAAATTGTAACGGACTCTAATCCATTCCTAGTCAGTTCCATGGTGTAGCTGTCGTCCATACGATCCCAACGGATTTTATTTTGCTATCTGCATTCGGCCCAACAACTCCTTTAAAGCCCACTGCGCTGAATTCCTTTCTTCCCTCCTGGTCATTTGCGGCTCCACCGTAACTTTCAATAGCCATTACCGAGATTTTCAAAGCTCCCTCCTTCATTTCTACTTAGCTAAAATTCAATCCACTAATACCATTTGAACCCCCTCCAAAATCTTCATCAACCCTTCACAGCCTTGTCCAGTTCGCACCATTTAAACAATCCCGAACTCAGCTCAAAGTTTTCGGATTCCAGTAAAAGAAAAAGATCGAACCTTTCTATTTTGTTAAATCCCCAAAAATCACACCATAATATCCCTCTTTCCATTCTCAAGTCATGAACTCTAGCATAACCTCAACTTCGACAAAGATGAATTGCCTCTATCTAGCATTTACAACAGCACCCCATCTTCCAGACTTCACTTCTTCCTCACCGCTGCCCCCTGCTCCGCCGAAATTCCGGCAACAACTACCACCAATCCACCATTATCAACCCGTAACAACATCACAGCACCACCGCCCTTCCTCATTTTCACGCAGCTCACCTTCCCATCCTATATTCACCATTTTGAAAACGGTAAACGCCAAAACGACAAACTTCAAAAGCTGTTGATGCTCCTACCGTGACTTCCTTGTGCAGAAAACTGCTTCACCTCCTCCCCTATACTTCGAACAACATTCCAGCACCAAGACACTCCCCAAACGATCCCTACTACCCCAAAAACCCCATCAACACTTGCGCCTCCCCACCACGATTTCGAATATAAACTCGAATTCGAAAATCAACTTGCCAAATCCCAGAAGACTTTAGCCTTAGGTTTACGCTGGATTTTTCCCCATCGACACAGGCAGTTTCGAACTTAGAGAAAGGGATACCAGAATGAAGAGAATCAGCATCTGAATCCATACATATATAGATTTTGATTTATGAATTTTTTATTCCTTTTTCTATGAATTATTGAAGGTGGCAAATTTTGTTTTGATGTTTTTATTCTGAGCGGCGACTTGTTTGTTGGAGAATTTAAAGTGATTGGGTCAACAGATTAAGTTATCTTATAGTGTAACGGTGTGGATTTTTGGAGGACCACGTTGTTGCTTTGAGTCCACAGAAACTTGTGGATGAGAAGAGATGAGGCGTGGCCTCTTTTCTGATCAGAAGAGAAATTTGAGGAGTAGGAATGTCCACGTTATATATTGAAATATAAATATTCTAAAGAAGATGTCATCATCATTCTATTTGTCTCTTAATGGAAGAGTCATTCTCAACAGCATAATACATTTCCTATAGTGCATGCTTCAAGAGACTCAAATATCATTCCATTAAATTTCACCGATTTTTAACAGCATGCATATTTCTAGATACCATTTTGATCACTAACTCAAGCTTTGCTAATAATAGTCCCTCTACACTTGTCCATTCAATATTTCTTGAGTTTCATGCCTTGTTGTTTGGCTATTTCCTTATCTGCTTTTCTATAAAATCTTGATATACTATTAGAGTTACTTCTACCATTTTAGTGATAAGCGGCTACCCTATAAGATAAAACTCTGTTCAGTTACAAGCCGTTATGGACCAAAAATAAACTATAATCGTGTCGAGCAATGTGTTGCAATACTATAAATAAAATAATATAGACTAGATATATTATTCTGTTAGTTATATTGATTAAATATTTAATATTATTTAATTAAACAACCATTAAATTCTCTGAATCACTATTTATATAATTAAATAAATTAATTATAATATCACTAAAAATACGGGTTATTACATCAAGATTCAGTACCATTGGAGAGTCGATATGAGAAATCACGGCTGATCAACTTGCAATGGATCAAGACATCAGAGAGTTTGAGGTTTTGCCGAATTTGTGCCTAATTTACAAAATGGTTGTTGCAAAATGCCTCATTCTTCCAAGCGATCCTTTGTTTGATTAATCCTACTATCAATCTCAAATTGTAAATTTTGGGCGTTTATTCTGTATTATCACCATAAATCTCTATATATCTACAAATTGGGCATGTTAGATTTTAATGGCGAGATTGTATTTTAGCGCTAGATGCAACTACCCGTATCTTTTGGTCGGTAAATTTTAAACATTTATATTGTTTTAAATGTTTAGTTGGTAATATAAATTGAATTTTTATATGGAGTTTAATGAGTTAATAATCGTATACAGTTTAATTTCAAGTATATCGATTTATCGTAATACGAATACGAAATATAATTGAATTTAAAGTTAAAACTGAATTGAGAAATTTAGATGATCAATATAAATTCTATTTGAATATAAACAATAATAAAAATAATTTATTATCGAGAAGTTGATTGTTTTGAATTTAAAATTCTATTTCTATCAATTCAAATTGATATCTTCTCCATACGATCAAACTTGGCTTCGTAACATGTCCCAGTGCGTTTATAATAGTGGTATAACCCTAGAATATTGGCTGTTACTTTTAAATATGAGTTCGAAAACATGTGATAATTTAAATTAAATCAATCCAATTCGGTTTGAATTAATTCAGGGTCAACGTATATTGTTTCCTTCTACCCTAAGTAATGAAGTACATAACTCACCCTAACTAATGTAAAACACAGGCTATACCTAACTTCTCCTTTCTATTCACGTATGAATAGTCTCCCTCCTTCGTTACAAAATAAAGCATGTATTGAAGGTGGTACGTTTTGTCTTCTTCATGCCTATATAATAACCTAATGCCTTCGATTTATTTCCCTATCATTTCATTTCGTTCAATTCCTCTTTTCTTTCTGTCACTCGTGAAAATCTAAACCTCCGATAAAAAAATAAAAAGGGAGAATCGCGATCCTAACTCAATCGCAAGGCTGAGATTCATCAGCAGGTGGTATCGCGCACGATTTGGATTTCTGAAGCCAACATCGCGATGTTAGGTTTCAAGTAATACGCCTGTAGTGTGATTTTGGGGATCACAATGCTTTGTAGTGGTCGGTTTCTGGTGGTAGATGAGGTGCATGCGAGGTTGTCAGGGTTTGCATGAGTTTCGAGTAATGGTGGGGGGTTGCGAAGCTTATGTGAGGAGAGCTGGGTTCGTTCAATTGTCGCAGTGTTTGAGAGATGCCGGAGGTTGCGTCGATCTGTTGAAGCAAGGGGGTATAAGTGACACAAATGAGTGAATTGCTGTGAGAGAAATGATCGGACTCTGAGCTACAGGCATAAGCCAAAGCCGCGTTTTGTTTTTCGGGTTTGAGATGCAAGGGTACGACACTAGGGAGAGTATTGCGTGAGTTGTAAACAAGGTTCCGGGTTCAGAGATTCATGGAGATTCTAGTGGTAGTTTTGGCTTAGGAATTAGTTGTAGTCGTGAGGAATGCGCAGGTTTGACAATGAGGAACAAGGGCTTGGGTAGGTGATTAAGTTCAATTAAGGTAATTAATTTGAATAAGTTCATGCTTAAATTCATTTATCTTGTATGCACGTATATATACACACATACACACAAATGCTTGTTAGCTAATGAACGTGACATTAAAATATGTACAAGATTTTTATCGGATGGAGTCAGTCGAGAAATTCAAAGCCGAGGATCATATAAGATGGAATTAAATTTGGAATCATAATGGATAAAAATAAAATCAAGTGAGTAAACTCGCTCCCTGGATTTGTATATAAATTTATTATAAACACTACAACAAATATGCTCATTGGCAGCATTGAAGAAATGTTGTTATATCCTTTTACAGCGTTTCGATGAACGTTGTCTAACGACACGTTGTTATAGATCATGGAAATATTACAATACTTTGCAAAACGCTATAGAAAAAGGACATATTATAGTGTTTCAATTGATGTTTTTGTTTTGTTTGTGCAGTGTTTCAAGTGGCATTGTTATTACGTTTGTACAGCGTTTTGTGTTGTTGTGTTTGCATAGTGTAACACAGTTATTCCTTCTTCATCAAATATATAACAACGTTTTATATCTGTTAGAAACATTGTTATCCTCCACATCTCACAGCGTTTTGCTACATATATAACAGCGTTTTATGTTGTGTAGAAATGTTGTTAGCACCCACATATCATAGCGTTTTCTCCCATATATCATATCATTAGTTACTTTTTTGAAATGTTGTTACTTCCCACATATCACAGCGTTTACCACATATATCGCAGCGTTTACTTCTTTTTAGAAATGCTGTTGTTTTCCATATATCACAGCGTTTCACCACATATATCATAGCATTTTATATTGTTTACAAATGTTTTTCCGCTATATATCACAGTGTTTATCCAAAATATATCACATCGTTTCTGTAGAGTTGTTGAGGTACATCTATGAGTAATTATCATTTTTACACAATGCAGTTCAAAATAATCACTAAATTCAAACAATACAAAATAATAATAATCATAAAACTCTATCACATAAGTTATAATAATTCCATATGCCAAATAGTCATTAGTTGTACATAACATTTTGTAACCTATGTTCCCATCTAACATGTTTTTACAAAAGATGCTTACTAAGAAAAAAATATATAAAAACCATTCAAAGTCCAAGCTCGTGTGCTCCAAAGTTGAATTTCCGTCGTGCATCAATCATCAACATCTGATTTAGCAATAAAAAAATACATAACTACTTTTGTTGTATATGTATGACATTGAGAAACTGCTAACAACTAAACTAAAAAGTATGGGTAAACATGATAATGTGAAAAGAATACGAGGTTAAGTGTGATCAAGTCATCTTGTTGTTGAATTCGGAATAAAAATAACATTTCCAATATTGGCTTGTTTGACTAGTCGTAGTGCTTAAACTACTTGACAGTGTTGTCGTAGTTCAGTTCCATGCACAAGCAACATTTTTTTCCAAACAGCCTCCTAAACTTCGCAACATTTCTTGTGTCAACAAATATGCGTACGGCTTAGTAAGACCAAATTACAAGAGAGAAATTTTGAATAAGATCAAAATGTTTGAAGCAACAAGGACACCATATCTTCTATTTTTGTCGTTTTATCTACCTAACCGAAATTTAAATATTCAGTTTTAAGAGGTGAAAAGGGAAATCATACTTACTTGAAGTAAAATTCTACTAAAACAATCATAGTAAGGAGTATTTTCATCATTCATACTGACGATAAGTTAAGAGAAGTATAAGTCATACTTACTTCAAGACGATTTTGTGGTGACATTTGTAGAAGGCCAAGCTATAGTAGAACCAACTGCATCTTCAATAAACTCAAATTCAGATGTAGGTCTCCATAAAGGTGCATTTGGAACTTTAATGATATCAACCCAAACTTTAACGGAACCTTCTCCCTAACGAACAAAATGGACCCTCACATTTGGATCAGTCGAAGACACACGTCCTTCAGCAACAACTTCTTTCGCTCCATGAACACTAATCAACTTGCATTTAATGTTTGACTTGAAACTACTGCTCTGTCATGCAATATATGAAACTCTTTAAATATGTTTTCTGAAAAATAGAAGTGATTCTAATAATAAAAAAGTATCAAGGTATATGCATGTTTTTATAAATCAAATTCATAAACAACACATTACCGCTGAATGTGATATAATATTTGGCATATGGGCGGATATTGTAGCATTAATATCATCACCAACGACATTTTTTTGCGGCCAAGCTACTTTGCAACCAGTAGCTTCTCCAACATATGTCATACCGAATGGTAGTCTGCATAAGAATGCATTTGATTTTTTTAGCGCACTAGTCAAAACAAGCACGAGCTGATTTGGGTCAATAGAGTACAACCAGCCTTCGACAACCAATTCTTTGCTTCCAAACCAATCATACAACTTACATTTCTTATTTGTACTATTACTTTTACTCTAGAAAAAAATTATCAGATTTTCATAATAAATCATAGAGCTAATGAGTGCATAAAAAATTAATTATACCGCATTGTCATCATTTTCAGAGACTATCGTAGTGTGGAGTATAACTCTGTCACATGGCCATGTTACTATCTCATCCTAAGCTTCTCCAACATGTGAGATCATCCTAGGAGTAGACCTCCATAAATAAGCACCCAATTTCTTTGGGAATTCTATCAAAATTTTCATGGCATTTGGTCTAAGTGGAATATTGCATAAAAGCTCTATTGGGTCAATTGAAAGAACTCTTCCTTCAGCTACTATTTCTTCCATCCCAGTCCAGTCCAACAAATTACATCTGGCGTTCGGTTGGTAATGCTTACTCTATAATTAGACAAAATATTTTATATTATATACTAAATCAAAATAAATTCAATTGTTATGGCAACAATAATATAAATCATTTGTACCACTTGAGATGGAATTTCATCTCTTGTAACACCACGTAATTCTATTAATATTAATATTCACAAATTAAAGAATAACTAATCTCAGACGTGAGAATTGTGGGAAACGGGTTGCGCCATTGTGTTCGTCTCGGAATTCTGGTTGAAATATAGTCCGAGTTTGCGTGAATTGGACTTCGTACGAAGAAGTTAAGGCCATCGGAAGTTTCTGAAAATTTAAAATAGCTCGTAGGAAATTTAAAATTCAAAATTCGAAGTCAAACAGGCTAGGCGGGAAATTTCCCGTCCAGCACCCCAGGTCGACTGGGGAGTCGACTGGGCAGTCGACACCTCAGGGACCAGGTCGACTGCGCAGTCGACCTGGGTGTCGACCTGGTCTGGCGGCTAGGGTTTCTGGTTGACCTGTTTTTAATGGGCTAATGACCCATTAGGGTTTCTAACCTAATCCGGTTGGCTGGGATTAGTGCTAAGTTGATCTGACGGTCTAAAATAAATCCTAACTCTATAAATACCTAGGTAGTCTCTCACCGTAATTCATAAGAAAAATAGAATAGTTACCGTCATACCGTCGCCATGGAAATCAATGGAGCCGCCGCCAACTAAGAAGGAAGAAAAGCTAATTCAATTCTAATTCTCTCAACCCTAAAGCAATCTCTCAACCCTAAAGCAAAGCAAAACTCTCTTTTCTTCTAAATTGTGAGTATGATAGTCTTAGCAAGATTATTATCATCTTAATTAGATTGAGTTATGAATGGATTATGAGTAGATGATGGGAATGATCATATATGTTGTTGTAAACCCCTTTTTCTATCATGTATATTGTAAATCCAATGTTATGTGATGATGATACCTTATATGTTGTAAATCATGCTATGGTGATGTTATGTATGTTGAAAGTTTCTATGCAAAGTTGTGATAAATCATACATGTTAAAAAGCCATGATGTTACTATCTATGCTAGTTAGTTCATATAAATTATATCATCATGTTTGGGCTATCTTGATCTATAGGACAAGTCACATATGCAAGTTAGATTGATTAGAAAAGTTAAGAACATATTTCATGACATCTATTATGACATCTAGAATTATGCTATGACATATGTGATATCCTATGCTAGTTCACACCATCATTATGTTGCCTAAAAACCCCATATGCAAGTTTATGTATAAATTTGGGCTATGATCATATCATGTAAATGGTGACGTTTAACAAGTTGACACCTTTTGATCCTTAACATGTGTAGTTTATGCAAGTTTCACCCCTATTATGATTAAACTTATTTTAGTTCTCTATATGTTGTGATAATTTATCTTTGTGCTATGTGTTAGACTATTCAAGTCTAGCCTATATTATGCGTTGAATAAGCGAACGTATAAACACGGGGTAGGGGTAATATTAAGGATTTAATAATAAGATGTTGGGGTGCAATTGATATGATTTTGCATACCATGAGTAGATGACCATAATTGAGTCAATTATGGACATCAATAAAAGTGGGCTTAATTAATAATTTGGATAGGGAATTATAAAAAACGGGGGTAAAAGATTATAAGTGTTAATCAATGCTTAGGACATGAGGTTGGACTCGTTTGTGACGTAAACCTGCCCGGACCCGCCCGGCAAATCCAGTGGTCACAAATGTCAGCCCAATGTGAGAGGTTCTAGGCCTAAACTAAAGCATAACAGTTGTAAAGACACGAGGTTAGACTCTTTTATGGTGTAAGACTGCCCGGACCCGCCCGACAAATCCAGCTGCCATAAATGCCAGTCTAATGTGAGAGGTCTTTATGAGGTTATGGCCTGAATGAATTAAGAAATGCTTAACCAGATAACATGTAAAGTGGGACATGGGGGTTAAGTAGGTGCCTTGGGTGGCATGAGGAATCTAGTGGGTGCCCTTAGTGGCATGAGAAATACGATTAGTAAGACTTAACCAAACACACATGTAAATGAACATGACTAAGAGGGTTAAGTGGGATATACTATTGTGAAAAGCTTAGGTGGGTAGCTTGTGGGGGGCCATTTCAACCAGTATCCCAAACGTATCTTTGTGGGCTCGACCCAAGTTGAGGACGGGACACACATACTGGGCTTGACTGTAAGAGGCCAAAACGGGGAGCGGTGGCAACGCAATCCAACGGGTTTCATATGCATGTGTGGACCCGGGCTGGTAGGTAAGACGTTGTTGCATCGTGTAGGTATAAGCCGTGCATTCTCAAGTTGTATCGGGTTGCCACTTTAGGGGAGTGATACACCCCACAGTGGGGCTAGCACGGGTATCTACGAGTAGGGAACCGATCGAAAGTGGGTAGTGGAGTACACCTAGTGGAGATAGGGGCAGACGACACCTATGTAGTCAGCTAGGGGTACGTAAGGCTATTTATATGTTTCTGTGTGAAGCAAGTGGGATCAACCTTTAGGGTGACTGGTGCGGTGCAGTGTAGTAATTATTCGTTAGTAGTTAGGTATGCCTTTACCGTTATCTTAAACGCTATCTTTATCTTCCTAATAGTTCATAGACATTTACGTGTCTTCCAGTTTATGCCTTAGTCTAGTTATTTTGATAATAGTATTGTTAGAATTATCATACTCGCCAGACTTTATGTCTGACCCCTCCATTTCTATCCTTTTTCCTCTCCAGGTCCTCAGGTTGGACCCAGCTCTAGTGGAGCTTGATTTGATTGCCTCATCTCTTTGGAAAGCTTGGACCCTTGAAGTAAAGTCCAGCTTGTTATCTTCTTTAATGGCTATTTTTGTAATGGGATTATGTATTTTGTTTTATGAAGATGGATAATGTACTTGACTCTGATTAATGGTTTTGTGATGTAATAAACATGTCTCCGCTGCAATAAAGTGAAGTTTTAGATTTCCAAGTACTACTTATTATCTGTCTTGTTGTAATTTTTCTGTTCAATATTCACTTATAACCTCCATGGAAGTTAATGCATTCCCTTTGTGAGTGACATTAATGGACGTGGGGTGTTACACGAGGTATCAGAGCTTAAGGTTACCAGAACAGATAAAGAATACTTTAGAAAAATAGTTATTTTTGGAAGAAATGTTTTCAAAAACATGTTTTAATGAGAAATTTAAAGAGGAAGTTTTTATGAAAAACATAATCCCCAAATAGCCATATATCTTTATCCTTCGAATTCTCCATTTTGAATCTTTCCTTTTTTCGTTTCAGCATGGCTGAAGATCTTAACCTACCTGACGGTGTGACGATACCAGGATGGTATAGGAGGATATTAGAGGCTAGGGCCGCTGCGGGTCCAACCAATGTTCCTCCACCACCAGTTGCACCCGTTCCTCCTCCTCCTCGCGTAGATACTTTTGCAAAGACGTGCAAGGAATTTAAAGCTATGGGTGGAAAACCCTTTCAGGGATCAGAAACGTTTGTGGAAGCTAGAGATTGGCTTAAGGAGGTGGAAGAATTGCTAGAAATCTTTGAAGTGGAAGAAGGGAGGAGAGTTATATTAGCAGCTTGGCTAATGAAGGGAGAGGCCTCGTTTTGGTGGGAGGTCACTAATGGGGAGCGTCCTGTTGATTCTTGAGCGGATTTCAGACGTAGGTTCGAGGCAAAGTTTCTCTCAAGGGCGGAAGAAAATCTATATATGGAAAGGTTCTTGACATTGAAGCAAGGAAGCTCATCAGTGAAAGAATATGTTAACAAATTTAATCAGTTAGCAAGGTTTGGCTTGGACTTAGTGAACTCGTCGGAGAAGAAGGCTCTAAGGTTCGTGAATGGCTTGAATGAACCGTTGCAATGGTTGGCCATGACCCACATCCCTATGGGGGCCACCTTTGAGAAGCTAGTATAAATGGCGCTTATGCACGAGGAGAAAAGTGCTAAAGCTGATAAGGCACCCGAGAAGAAAGGGGATCAGAAGAAACCCCAACAGCAAAACAAGAAGAGTGGTAAAGACAATAATGGCAAGGGAAAGAAGAAAGTTTTAACTGTGGGACCCCAGGCCATCTCAGCAAGGACTGCCGAAAGAAAAAGAAGACTGGCTGCTTTCATTGTGGCGATGTGGGACATTTAGTGAAGGATTGCCCAAGGAAGGGGCAGAGGGCAGGGGCTACCTCGGGAGGACAGGTGCAGGCTCTTATGGCACCAGGGCAGGCAAGGGGACAAGTTCAGCCTCTCGCGGGCCCACCGCTGCAAGAACGAGGTAGAACTATTTCTGTTGAAAGCTTAGTTTTTCTGTTTGATCATCATGTCCGTACCTTATTTGATTCGGGCACATCGCATTGGTTTATCTCTACATCATTAGTTGAATCACTGCACTTAAACACCAGTTTAGTAGAGGATCCCTTAGTTGTTTCGAATCCAATTGGGGGCTCAGCTCATTTGTCCATGATGTGTTTGGATTTGAAAATTTCTATACTTAGCGTTGAGTTTCGATGTGATGCTTATGTGTTGGGCTTCACGGGCTATGGGCTAATTTTAGGAATGGATTGGTTATCCAGAAATGGGACCGTTCTTGATTGTGAAAGGAGAGTAGTTAGGCTCGTGACTCGCCTTGGCAACACTCTCGAAATATTTTGTAATCCCATAAATTCTGTTATGCTAAGTTATCTAGAATCGCTTTACGCGTCTGAGGAAAATCTACGATCTGTTAGAGTGGTCCGAGAGTATTTGGATGTGTTTGAGGAGGTGAAGGGCTTGCCTCCGAAGCGGGAGATAGATTTTCAAATATATCTTGTGGATAATGCGAAACCAGTATCTTTTCCAGTACGCCACATGGCTCTTCGTGAAAGGAGGGAACTCGATAAGCAAGTGAAGGAGTTACTTGAGAAGGGGTTCATAAGATGAAGTATATCGGAGTGGGGTGCTCCAGTGGTATTTGCCACGAAGGCGGATGGGTCCCTTAGACTTTTTGTGGACTATAGAGAACTTAATAAGCTTACTAAGAAGAACAGACACCCACTGCCGAGGATTGACGATCTTTAGTTGGCGCCTCAGTGTTTTCGCAGTTGGACTTAGCCACTGGTTTCCATCAGTTGAGAGTGGCTGAGGATAGCATTGATAAGACTGCCTTTAGGACTCCGGACGGTTTCTATGAATGGCTAGTGATGCCCTTCGGTTTGACAAACGCCCCCCCATACATTGTTGATTTGATGAGTAGGGTGTTTAGGGAGTACCTTAACAAATTCGTGGTAGTCTTTGTAGACGACATCTTGATCTTTTCTAAGGATGAAGAAGAGCATGCCCTATATCTTAGGGAAGTGTTGGAGACTCTTCGAGCGCATAGCCTTAAAGCAAAATTTTCTAAGTGTTACTTCTGGAGGAAGTAAGTACGGTTCTTCGGGCACGTGGTTTCCAAAGAAGGGATAGCTGTGGATCCCGCGAAGGTGTGGCCATCCAAGATTGGAAGGTCCCTAAAAATGCTACCGAAGTGAGAAGTTTCTTGGGGTTGGCTGGCTACTATAGGAAGTTTATCAAAGACTTCGCAAAGATATCAGCTCCATTGTCACGCCTGACGAAGAAGAACCTAGTTTTCACATGGGACGTAGATTGTGATGATGCATTCCAACGTTTGAAGAGAACTTTGACTTCAGCCCCAATCTTAGTATTGCCAGACGGGAGTAAGCTGTTTACTGTTTATACTGACGCTTGTGGGACAGGACTAGGCGCAGTCTTAATGCAAGAGGGTAGGGTAATATCCTATGGTGGAAGGCAGTTGAGAGCGCATGAGAAGAATTACCCTACACATGACCTAGAGTTAGCTGCTATTGTTTTCGCGCTTAAGTCTTGGCGTCACTATCTTCTTGGAGAGAAATTTGAATTATTCACCGACCACAAATCTTTAAAATACTTATTCTCTCGGAAGGACTTGAACTTAAGGCAGCAAAGGTGGATGGAGTTCTTGGCGTCCTACGACTTTGAGATAGCATATACCCCTGGCAAGGGTAACATGGTGGCCGATGCCTTAAGTAGAAAAAGATTATCCTTAAGCCCTTTGTTTGTTGAGCGGTGAAGTTTAGAGTTCATCTCTATGTTTGATTTTAGACCTTCCCTTAACTTTGTACCCGGTTTGCTAGCATCCTTGGAGGTCAGACCTACGCTTTTGGGACGGATTGGCGAGGCACAGCGAGACGACCCGCAGTTGGTTGAGTTAGTAGAAAAGCTCAAAGGAGGGGAGTCATCAAGCCATCTCCGTAGGTATACCCTAGATGATAAGGGTTGGTTACATAGGGACGGTAGACAAAAGACGATGACCTAAGGAAGACTATTCTTGACGAAGCACATCGTTCGAAGATGACCATTCATCTCGGCGGAGACAAGATATACAAAGACATGAAGAGAGTTTACTTTTGGGCCGGCATGAAGAAAGATGTGGCCGAGTATGTCGTTAGATGCTCGGTGTGCCAACAAGTAAAAGAGGAGCAAAAGAAACCCGGTGGGTTGCTTCACTCATTGGAGGTTCCACTATGGAAGTGGGAAAGCGTCTCGATGGACTTTATTTACGGATTACCGAGATCGAGAAAGGGTAATACGGGGATTTGGGTTATAGTAGATAGACTTACTAAGAGCGCCCATTTCATTCCCGTAAAGAGTAAGAGGACTGCTCCATGGTTAGCTTCTGTATACGTCCAAGAAATAGTTCGTTTGCACGGTATTCCCTCTAGCATAGTGAGCGACCGCGATCCTATTTTCACTAGCGAATTTTGGAGAAGCTTGCAAGAAGCGGTAGGGACTCAATTATGTTTGAGCACCGCATATCATCCTCAGATGGACGGCCAAACCGAGAGGGTGAATCGTATTCTAGAGGATCTATTAAGGCTATGCATCCTAGACTTTGGGGGTACGTGGGAAGAGCATCTTCCATTAGTGGAGTTCGCATATAACAACAGTTTTCAGTCCAGCATTGGCATGGCACCTTCTGAAGCTCTTTATGGACGACCTTGTCGTTCACCTACATGTTGGTGGGAATCTACGGATAAGATCATACTTGGGCCCGATATGATTAGAGAGACTTCGGAGAGGATCGACTTGATTCGGAGGAGGATGAAAGCAGCGCAAGATAGGCAGAAATCTTATGCAGATAAGAGAAGGATAGATCTCGAGTTTGAAGTTGGGGACATGGTCTTTGTCAAAGTGTCTCCATTACGAAACTTTGTTTGCTTTGGGTCCGTTGGGAAATTAGCACCAAGGTTCGTAGGACCGTTTCCTATTAAGGAGAAGATTGGGCAAATGGCGTATAGAGTGGAGTTGCCCGAGAGACTTAGTGGTGTACACGACGTATTCCATGTGTCACATTTGAGGAAGTGCTTGCACGAGACCGCGGAAGTGGTGGAGCCGAGCTTGCTTAGAGAGGTGGAGATAGAGCGTGATGCGACGATTCGACGAGCTCCTACATGCATTCTTGGGTCAGAGATTAAGAGGCTGAGAAATCGAGAGGTCAGACTTGTCAAAGTGCAATGGGGTGATGACGAGAGCAACTCTACTTGGGAGACAGAAGAGAAGATGCGTTCACGATACCCTTTTCTTTTTGAGGGTATGTCCTTTAATTTCTCCTTTATCGCTTATCTTGTACTTATCTTACCTTTAGTATATCCTCTCGCTAGTATCTTTGACCTTTAGTTAGGATAATCCTATGGTTGAAACATATGTTTGAGACATGTTATGTATGATGGAAGCAAAGTGGATGCAAGTGTTTGCTAGTGGTTGCTCGTGGACGCATATACACACACTATTAGGCACTAGATCGGCTCAGTCACTTCATACTGCATATTGCATATAAATGGCTGTATTTAGTAAAATGGATGTATAATGGTTGTGCTATCATATGGATACCGCATTTTGGTGAATGGTTGGGCACACATGTAGAAATAATATGTAGCATTAGGGAATTTTTGCATACATAATGGACGCATGGCACTATCATGGTTTGCATTAAAGGAGGTCAACTGAATCAGTGGACCGCCTGATTTTGCATTAGATAGGGACATATACACACACTGTGCATTTAAACATGAAAGCATTAGAAGTCTATAAGGACAATGGATGCCTGTGTTTGATGGTTGAGTAGATGGTTGTTTGGATGTTAGGATATACATTCTTCTTGACTTGAAGATTTCAGGGACGAAATCCTTTAAGGAGGGGAGAATGTAACACCCCGTAATTCTATTAATATTAATATTCACAAATTAAAGAATAACTAATCTCAGACGTGAGAATTATGGGAAACGGGTTGCGCCATTGTGTTCGTCTCGGAATTTTGGTTGAAATAGAGTCCGAGTTTGCGTGAATCGAACTTCGTACAAAGAAGTTATGGCCATCGGAAGTTTCGGAAAATTTAAAACAGCTCGCAGGAAATTTAAAATTCAAAATTCGAAGTCAAACAGGCTAGGCGGGAAATTTCCCGCCCAGCACCCCAGGTCGACTGGGGAGTCGACTGGGCAGTCGACACCCCAGGGACCAGGTCGACCTGGGTGTCGACCTGGTCTGGCGGCTAGGGTTTCTGGCTGACCTGTTTTTAATGGGCTAATGACCCATTAGGGTTTCTGACCTAATCTGGTTGGCTGGGATTAGTGCTGAGTTGATCTGACGGTCTAAAATAAATCCTAACTCTATAAATACCTAGGTAGTCTCTCACCCTAATTCATAAGAAAAATAGAATAGTTACCGTCATACCGTCGCCATGGAAATCAATGGAGCCGCCGCCAACTAAGAAGGAAGAAAAGCTAATTCAATTCTAATTCTCTCAACCCTAAAGCAATCTCTTAACCCTAAAGCAAAGCAAAACTCTCTTTTCTTCTAAATTGTGAGTATGATAGTCTTAGCAAGGTTATTATCATCTTAATTAGATTGAGTTATGAATGGATTATGAGTAGATGATGGGAATGATCATATATGTTGTTGTAAACCCCTTTTCCTGTCATGTATATTGTAAATCCAATGTTATGTGATGATGATACCTTATATGTTGTAAATCATGCTATGGTGATGTTATGTATGTTGAAAGTTTCTATGCTAAGTTGTGATAAATCATACATGTTAAAAAGCCATGATGTTACTATCTATGCTAGTTAGTTCATATAAATTAAATCATCATGTTTGGACTATCTTGATCTATAGGACAAGTCACATATGCAAGTTAGATTGATTTGAAAAGTTATGAACATATGCCATGACATCTATTATGACATCTAGAATTATGCTATGACATATGTGATATCCTATGCTAGTTCACACCATCATTATGTTGCCCAAAAACCCCATATGCAAGTTTATGTATAAATTTGGGCTATGATCATATCATGTAAATGGTGATGTTTAACAAGTTGACACCTTTTGATCCTTAACATGTGTAGTTTATGCAAGTTTCACCCCTATTATGATTAGATTTATTTTAATTGTCTATATGTTGTGATAATTTATCTTTGTGCTATGTGTTAGACTATTCAAGTCTAGCCTATATTATGCGTTGAATAAGCGAACGTATAAACACGGGGTAGGGGTAATATTAAGGATTTAATAATAAGATGTTGGGGTGCAATTGATATGATTTTGCATACCATGAGTAGATGACCATAATTGAGTCAATTATGGACATCAATAAAAGTGGGCTTAATTAATAATTTGGATAGGGAATTATAAAAAACGGGGGTAAAAGATTATAAGTGTTAATCAATGCTTAGGACATGAGGTTGGACTCGTTTGTGACGTAAACCTGCCCGGACCTACCCGGCAAATCCAGTGGTCACAAATGTCAGCCCAATGTGAGAGGTTCTAGGCCTAAACTAAAGCATAACAGTTGTAAAGACACGAGGTTAGACTCTTTTATGGTGTAAGACTGCCCGGACCCGCCCGGAAAATCCAGCTGCCATAAATGCCAGTCTAATGTGAGAGGTCTTTATGAGGTTATGGCCTAAATGAATTAAGAAATGCTTAACCATATAACATGTAAAGTGGGACATGGGGGTTAAGTAGGTGCCTTGGGTGGCATGAGGAATCTAGTGGGTGCCCTTAGTGGCATGAGAAATACGATTAGTAAGACTTAACCAAACACACATGTAAATGAACATGACTAAGAGGGTTAAGTGGGATATACTATTGAGACAAGCTTAGGTTGGTAGCTTGTGGGGGCCCATTTCAACCAGTATCCCAAACGTATCTTTGTGGGCTCGACCCAAGTCGAGGATGGGACACGCATACTGGGCTTGACTGTAAGAGGCCAAAACGGGGAGCGGTGGCAACGCAAGTCCAACGGGTTTCATATGCGTGTGTGGACCCTGGCTGGTAGGTAAGACGTTGTTGCATCGTGTAGGTATAAGCCGTGCATTCTCAAGTTGTATCGGGTTGCCACTTTAGGGGAGTGATACACCCCACAGTGGGGCCAGCACGGGTATCTACGAGTAGGGAGCCGATCGAAAGTGGGTAGTGGAGTACACCTAGTGGAGATAAGGGCAGACGGCACCTATGTAGTCAACTAGGGGTACGTAAGGCTATTTATACGTTTCTGTGTGAAGCAAGTGGGATCAACCTTTAGGGTGACTGGTGCGGTGCAGTGTAGTAATTATTCGTTAGTAGTTAGGTATGCCTTTACCGTTATCTTTAACGTTATCTTAAACGCTATCTTTATCTTCCTAATAGTTCATAGACATTTACTTGTCTTCCAGTTTATGCCTTAGTCTAGTTATTTTGATAATAGTATTGTTAGAATTATCATACTCGCCAGACTTTATGTCTGACGCCCTCCATTTCTATCCTTTTTCCCCTCCAGGTCCTCAGGTTGGACCCAGCTCTAGTGGAGCTTGATTGGATTGCCTCATCTCTTTGGAAAGCTTGGACCCTTGAAGTAAAGTCCAGCTTGTTATCTTCTTTAATGGCTATTTGTGTAATGGGATTATGTATTTTGTTTTATGAAGATGGATAATGTACTTGACTCTGATTAATGGTTTTGTGATGTAATAAACATGTTTCCGCTGCAATAAAATGAAGTTTTAGATTTCCAAGTACTACTTATTATCTGTCTTGTTGTAATTTTTCTGTTCTATATTCACTTATAACCTCCATGGAAGTTAATGCATTCCCTTTGTGAGTGACATTAATGGACATGGGGTGTTACATCTCTGTTACTTCCTTTATCCTCATAAACAGTCATGTAAGTAATTATTAATTGGTGGTGATCGTGATGCAATTATGGTAAAAAATTATGCAAATAAAGGGGACGTCTAAAAAAAAATTAAAAAGCAGATGTCTAAATTAATAAAGAAGAAGTCTGAAAATTGGCAGAACTAAACTAAAAATAGGAAAACTAAAATCAGATTCTATAAAAATTACCAGACATCTAAAAATATACACGGGTTTAAAAAACATTCGAAACAGACGTCTGAAACTACGGCCAGACGTCTGAAAACTTTCTCGGGTTAATTCTTACCCTAAATCAGACGTATCGTTTTAAAACCAATGGTATGATTTGCAAAAAGCCAGTTTTTTATATAAAGAAGATAATCACAACCTTCTTTTCCTTACTCTTCCATTTCGCTGATCAAATAAAAAATTCTACAACCCTAAAATCCCGAATCCAGTCCAAATCATGGGTCCTAAAAAAATCTTCAACAAAATGAAAGAGGGAAGATAAAGAATCGTCAAATCCTCCACAAACTACAGAACAAACACCTTGACCAGTTTCACAATCACTAATCGACAGGTGGTTGAACAAAGCACCCTTGGCAATATAAAGATATAGATTGATCCGGAAGAAAATCCTACATACTGCTCCATTCTACAATCTCATTGATTTTTCGATTTATGAATTACATAGCTTATGACAGGATGCTGGTCTTGTATCACTGGTCTCATTCTCTTCTAATCAATTTCACATTGACTAACTATCCATATTTCTATTCTATGCGAACTTAGATAGTACAGGTTTTTGGTATCCTTAAGTAGAAAAGGATTGGCTTTGGTCAAGTGTTTGTGGGGTTAGGGTTCGATTCACAGCTAAGGACATAAGAGATATATTGCAATGTTCTAACACTGGGACAAATATCAATGATATTCCCAATATGCGTTTTAAGCCACGGAATAACATTTCTCATCAAGTTTGGGAAGATGACATGCCTCAATTTTCTACTAAATATTTAAGACCAAGAGTGAGATTTCTTGTCCGAGTTCTTATAAATACAGTGTTTCCTCGGCTTGGAAGTAATGAAAAAATACTTGACCTAGAGCATAGAGCCTTATATGCTATATTTGGTGGTATTCAAGTTAATTGGGCTCAGTTTATCTTTGATGAACTAAAAGAATTTTGGAGTAGGTCTCGACAATCAAATATCTATGCTCCGTTTATTATGAGGTTATTAAAGGCAAAAGAAATTATGACTTATTTATCAACGTTTGAGAAAATTCCAATTAAGGAAGCGGTTAAAAAATTCTTCTCTTTGATGCATCTCCCGCAAGAACCACCAATAGTTTGCACTCTTAACGAATGGAGAGATAAACTTCAAGGTAAACAAGTTCCGCAGCAAAAGCATCATCAAGAGCATATTTAGGATATGCTGGAATCTTCCTCCCAACAAGCTTTTCAATATCAAATAGTTGAAGGTACAACTTCTCCCAAGGCACAAATTTCTCCAAATGAATCATCTCGTCAAGTCATCATTCATAGTCAACAAATATTGTATCAAAATCAAGTTGTCTTGGGGAATCATATTGCGAATATGCAACTTACACTAGCGTCTCGCCTCACAACATGTGAGAAAACAATGAGTGCAGTAGCACGGTCTCTCACTGAAATTTTACGACGTAATCAACTACGGACCCCGCCACCTCCACCATCCCCAACTTATTCAGTATAAAATTCTAAAGAAAAATATGATTCGAATAAATCTGGTGACAAGGAGGAGAAAGTGCAAGAAAAAGAGGGAGATAACGACCCAAAAGAAGCGAAAATCGAACCTAAAGAAAAAGAAGACCCAAAGAAATCTGATGACAAGGAGGAGATAGAGGAAAAACAAGAGGGGGAAGGCGACCCTAAAGAAGCAAGAATCGAACCTAAGGAAAAAGAAGATTCAAAGAAATATGATGACAAGGTGGACATAGTGGCAGATACAGAGGGGAATAGCGACTCAACAGACGCCGAAGCTTAATTCACAAATTTTGAAAAATTATGTATGTATTAAACTCTATTTTGTGAAACGGTTTTTGTTTTGATTGTGACTTTGATGTATATTATGATTGTGATAACTTGATGATTTTAGTTTGTTGTGTATTGTGGATATGGTACTCAAATTCTATATGGCTCTAATTCATCACCAATTCTACATAGCTTGACAACAAGGAAGACATGCACAGTTGATTTGGATGTTTCAAACGTCTGGATATATTGCCAGACATCTGATATCAGATACAGAAAACCAGACGTATGATATTTTATCCAGATGTCTGGATTATTTCTTGGGTTAAAAAATACGCCTGTAGAAGTATTCAGACGTCTGGATATTTTGTCCAGACGTCTGGAATTTCTCTTGGCCAAAAAATTATATCTATAGCAGCATTCTGACGTCTAGATTCTTTCTCGGCCTAGAAAATATGACTAAAGAAGCATTCGAACGTCTAGATTTTTTCTCGACCTAAAAAATTGTCTATATAAGCATTCAATATTATAGTGAACAATATATTGGACAAATTGATATACATGTAGAACATAGCAATATACTAGACAAATTGATATACATTTAGAATACAACGATATATTGGACAACTTGATCAATATCAAAACAAATAATATATTGGACAATTTGATCAATATCAAAACAAACAATATATTGGACACGACGATATATGATAGCAGTGTAGCCCCTTAATATGTTAAGTAGTGCTGCCGCAAAGTTTATTTCCAGAACCATGTGGATGAAGTATTCAGTATCTTTAAAATATTGAATACCCATCCACATGGATCTGAAAATAACTTCATGACCGCACTAACATTAACCAAGGCAGCATGGCTTCAATTAACCAAGGCGGCATGGCTTGCTCCCAATAAATGCGAGCATGGCGTCACTGCTTCATGGCTGACATGGTAATAAGGCTCGGGTAAGAGGAAAGAAGTAACTTAAAGAAAGTAGAATTATGTCTTTAAGATACTATAAGTGTTATCATAATATTTTATAAGTACGGTAAAGACAAGCACATGAAGATATATATATATATATATATATATATATATATATATATAGGGATGAAAGAAGTAACTCTACTGATAAGTTTTAGATAGGGATGAAAGAGCCAGTTAAATTCTTGTATCCTTGCTAAGTACCTGTATCCATATCGATTTCTTCAAATTTTCCTGTATCCATGCTAAATTCCTCAAACAGGTCATCTACATCTATTTCATGAAAACTTCTTGGCGGTGCCCTTATCACACCATACCAATTAGAATCATCATCTTCCCTTGAACAGAAAATTTGTTTTTCTTGAGATGCAAGGATATATGGATCTTTTGAAAATGAAGCTTGATTTTTTTGTAAATTGACAAGGGTAAATCCATCTTCTACATTCACACTATTTCCTAATTTGTCCAATGACACCTAAAGACGGGAACATAAAAGGCATGATAGTCTAGCAAAAATATATTGGTCAATATCCATAATAAATAATCACATCAACCACTTGGGATATATCTTTTGCGATATCCCTACACATGGTGGTTGCATCATAAGTGACTCCACTATTTTGAGTTTTTCTCTCAATATCCTTTGTGTGAAAACATTCTCCATTGATGATATAACCTGTACAAGACAACACTACTCCTTGGAACATAGGCGATCCATTTCAACATTGTGTCATGATCGTTTGAATCATAAGGTATCTGTAAATGAAAATATTATTTATGTTAGATCTCGATATTAATATATTTAAAATTAGTGAGATTGTATTTTAAAATTGAACCCACCTTCTTCTTAATCCAATTGGCAAAGTTATTTGTGTGGGTTTTCCAAAGTAAGGTCGCATTTTTTTCTATGCACTTGTTTGAGTGTTGCAACTCCTCAAACTGCAAACTATTGTAAAAGAAAAAAACAGATAAGTTGCACTATAAAAAAAATTGAACAATAGAACTAAATGCACTAGTCACTTACTCTAAAAATGGTTCCACTATAGCCATATTCATTAGCACAGCCAAATGAGCAACTTATTTCTCATTCTCAGACTGTGTAATTATTTTGCAAGATGAAGTTAGTCGTCCTTTAAGTATGATGTCATTTTCATATTCATTTCGTACTTCTTTCTGTTCTATTTCTAATGATTTCTTTAAGAATTCACTAAAATATTTCATGCACTCCTTTGCAAAATAGGATTCTACAAAAAAAAAAAAACTCAAGACATGCAGTGCTTCTTACATAATTGTTTTAGTCTCTTCATGTATCTTTCAAATGGGTACATCCAACGAAAATGAACCGGTCCGCATAATCTGGCTTCTTTTCAAAGATGAACCGTCAAGTGTATCATTATATCAAAGAACGATGGTGGAAAATATCTTTCAAGTTCACATAAAATTAGGATAATCTCATCAATGTTGTAGTTTTTCTTTATTAAGAACACGTTGGCATAATTTATTGAAGAACAAACATAAACGAATTATTGCTTTCCTTGGATTCTTCGGTAACAACCCTCTTATTGCAATCGGCAACAACTGTTCATTAGGACATGACAGTCATGTGACTTTAAAACACTAATTTTATAATCCTCCAATGATATAGAGCTCTTGAAATTAGAGCAATAACCATCAGGTTCCTTAAAATCATACAATCTTTTACAAAATATTTTTTTTCACATTTGGGCAAAGTATATGGAGCTGGTGGAAGATATGTGTTTTTACCACGAGATTGCGCATAAAGGCCACATCGAATTCCCTACTCTTCTAAATATTTTCTACAATTAATTCCATCTTTGGATTTGTTATCATGCAGCATCGTGCTTATTACGCATTCACTAACATTTTTTTTCTACATGCATTACATCTAAATTATGACGCATTGGCAGTTCCTACAAAAATCAATAATGTTAAATTTCATTACTAAAGAATTGTATTATTGTTCAATGAAAAAAAAAACTAACCTCACGATATGGTAAATTAAAGAAGATTGATCGTTTTTTCCACCTTGATAGCTCTATATTCACAAGATCACATCTTTGCCTATTTTTTTTATTATTAGTATTTTTTTCTCTTCTTGCTCTCCTGCTTATTTATTTTTCTTCTTACCCTTTCTCTTATTGTTATTATTATTTTCATTTTTGATTTCTTTCCCAAAATTATTTGGAAAGTTTGTAAAAATAGCAGAGATGTTTCTTCCGCTCAAAACTCTAGGTCTATGACCATTTTCTACAGTATTATCAAATCAGTTTTTTTGCTTTCTCAATGAATCTGAAGGGGGTAAAAAATCTCGTATGACCCATATAGCCGCTCTTCTGACTATGTTTCAACCATAGATGGTAAGTATCGATACTGCATAATGAAAAACTATTTTTGTAACACCCCACCTCCGTTAAGGACACTCACAAAGGGAATGCCTTAACTTTGGTGGAGCATTTTAGTAAACAGAACAGAGAATTTCAAGACAGATAAACAATACTTGAGAAATTATAACTTTATTACAGCGGGAAACAGAAATCAGTATAGTTACATCTTTACCAAAAACTCAAGTACATAAATATCAGTCTTGTTTAGAAAATCATCAGAGTACAAAACTTTAAAATCATAATCCCCACAGAACAGAAGCTATAAAGAGCCAAGCCATACTTTAAGCACTTCAAGCAGAAGGAATCCGGATCAAGATAAAGTATTCCCTCTTTGGATAACCTGGGGGGGAAACGGAAGAAAAAGGGGCGAAAACAAGCAAGGTCAGACATAAAGTCTGGCAAGTCCAGTGACTTTCAGCATATGAACATATAATAATAATGACATGAAAGTAAGATGGATAAGAGATAACAGTAACAGGAGCAGCATATATACTTAGGTTAAATAGAAGAAACAGCATGATATAAGCAATTACTTTTCACCTCTCTGCACTAGTACTAATATAACGGGATTAGGTGTTACCCTAATGTCTTAACTGAAGCAGAAACGGGAACAGAATGATTTCCACAGAACAGAATGCTAGTAATGTTCCTTTACCACCCAAACAGAAGGTACAGAAACAGATTAATCCCTATGGAAATAGAATGTAGAATTAGGTGTACACTAGTAAATAGGCCTTTACCACCCCAACAGACGGTACCACGCGGAAACAGACGGGTGTTACCATCCAACAGAAACAGACGGTACCCAATAGAAATAGACAGAGCTAAGTGTACCCTAAGTTCTACCCCACGCGATCAGCTCCCTAATACATAAATACCCTGTGTCAGCCCCACAGAAGGGTGTATCATTCCCTAAAGTGGCAACCTTTGAATGACACAGACCTATTTACAGGTGTCACGACGTCTTACATCCACAGAGGCAGACCGGGGTCCATGCACGCATATGACCCGGTTGGAACGCACCATCAACACCCATCGCCATTATCAAAATGAACCACTTATAATTAGTTCAGTAAGCGTGCCCGGACCCTACCTACTGTTGGGTCAAAGTTTTGATACAAGAAAGGGTTACTGACTAATATGGGTCCCAAACAACAGATGACACAAGTATTTCCCCTCCTAACCTTGTGTCCCCAGACTAACAGATTTTAGATTAAATTGTTTACAAGTTTTAGACATACAGAGTTCAGATCAACTAGTTCACAGATCAGACAACCAAGTTAACAAGTTTTCAGACTAACAGATCAGGTATACGAATTTTACAGATTTACAGACTTGCCAAATTTTGAATTGATTAAATTTTAGTGCGCAGACCTCTCACATTTGACTGACAGTTTGCGGCCACTGGTTAGGCCGGTTGGCTCCGGGCAGGTTTCTGCCGCAAACTGAGTTTAACCTCGGGTTTCAAGCACATTATGACTAACTTCTCACATTAGAACCTATTGTTTGCGGCCACTGGAATGTGTCGGGCGGTTCCGGGCAGAATTACGCTGCAAACTCATTCTAACCTCGAGTTAGCCACGTTTCATGCTTAGCCAATGTATTCAATCACAGATTATGCTAACATCAGACTAATTATGTTAATTTAACAAATTAGCTTCTTACAAGTTACAGCAGTTTATTCGAGGTTCTATTAACAAGTTTCGCTCAATTTTAAATTAAGCATACAGATTTACATACTTCAAATTTCAGCATTTCAGTTCCAACAGATTACGCCACTCAACAGATTAAACAGATAACAGATCTTGCAGATTAGGCGATTTAGCAGATTTGGCAGATAAAACAATTTAACATAATTAGCAGATTAGGCTAATCAATCTAATTGGCAGTTTAGGCAATATAACAGAACTAGCAGATTAGGCAATATAACAGATCTAGCAGATTAGGCAATATAACAGATCTAGTCGATTAGGCAATATAATAGATTTAACAGATTAGGCAATATAACAGATCTAGCCGATTAGGCAATATAACAGATTTAATCATTCCTTAAAGTTTCATTAACATATCTTGCCTAATAATAAATTTGGCCTAAGTTTTGCATGCCTAATAATTGTCATGATTCACAATATGATTATATACCCCACGTTTGCATTAAATTTACATAGCACAGATTATGGTCATAATTTACCATATAACATATGTCCCAATTTTAGTTAAATTTGCCTAGTACAAAAGATTCACATATAAATTATACCAAATATAGCCATCGATTTCAATGCATGTCATATATTCAAAAATCTCCCACTTAGGTGTTATTCACATTTAACAGTTATCAAATCTTAATATAGATCTTTGCACCTAAGTCATATTCTCTTTTTATCTCAAGTCATGAATCGTTATATAAAAATATACCCAACAATCTAGAACTTTAAATTATATCATCTCAAAATCAGATCTTAAATCCTATATGCATTTTGTCCATAAATCTCTAGTCATATGTTACCATTCAATGATACCTCTTCTTCCAAATCACATAGTATGCATAGATCGAGGTCTAGTTTACAACATATGTCCTTTTTCTTAAATCAGTCATAGATCAGTTATGTCCAATTATGTCATCATTCATTATTTGTCCGAAAGTTAAGCATTCGTGCGTTGATCTCTTTTGAGATTTGGCGCAGGCTCGCGATAGCCTGGCTATAGAACAGAAAGAAGAAAGAGATACAGAATAAAATAGATCATAATGGAACATATACAGATTTACAATCATGTCACAATTATAATTAAAGTTTATATCGGAACTGTACTTGCCTTTCGTGGTTTAATAAAGGATAATAAATTGTTGTTGATGCAGAAATGCTGAATTATTCCTCTTTAATTGTTGTTGTAGCTCTACACTTTGATTTGAGATTTGATTTAGCTTTTAATTCTATTCAGGTTGGAAGAAGATGCATCAGTCCTAGTTTTGATTCCAGCTGAGTAGCGACGCCATTTTTATTTTTTATTTAGAATAGATGCAGAGTATAGGCAGAATGAAATTGTGTGGAGAGAAAGTGAGGTTTGGGGGTGTTTAAATAGGGGAATAGAAGTGTTTAGAGCCATCAGATCAGTCCAGAGGCCATCCGGTTCGTCAAAAAGAAGTAAAAATCGTCACAGGCCAGATCTACCAGAAACAGGCCCAGGTCGACCCCCAAGTGGACCACAGGGTCGACCTGGTCCCTGGGAGGTTGACCATAGTGTCGACCCCCAGGTCGACCTGGTCCTGGGCGGGAAAATACCCGCCTAGTCTGCGCTGGAGTTTGAATTCGAATTTCGAATTCGAATTTCGAGATGTTTTTGATTCTAAAAATTCCTGAAACTTCGGAGGGTCATATCTTGGTCATACGGACTCCGATTTTCGAAAACTCAGACTCGATTTCATGCAGAATTCCAAGGCGAACGCAATGGCGCAACCCATTTCACTTGATTCTTATTTTAAAGTTTAATTCTTCCTTGATTTGTGATTCTTATGTTTATAGAAAATACGGGGTGTTGCATTCTCCCCTCCTTAAAGGATTTCGTCCCCGAAATCTTCAAGTTAAGAAGAATGTGTCCTACCATCCTGTCATCCATCTTCTCGACTATCATCTACAAGCATCCATTGTGCTTAGAAAACTTCTAATGTTGTATGAGCATATGCAAAAGTGTGTGTATATGTTCTTTATCTAATGCAAAGATCAGGCGGTCTACTGATTCAGTTGACCTCCTTAATGCGAATTATGTCAGTGCCAGGAATCCAACATGTATGCAATTTTCCTATTTGATACATATCATTTCTAAATGTGTGCGCAATCATTCATCCAAATTACATCCATGTGATGAGTCAATCATTTTGCATCCACAAAATTGAAAATGCACACTCATCCATATGCAGTATAAGAGTGTTTTTGAACCGATCTAGTGCCTAGTGTGTGTATATGCATCCACGAGCAACCACTAGCAACCACTTGCATCCACTTGCAACCATCAAACATAACATGTCTCAAACACATGTTTACACCCATTAGTTTCTACCTAAAGGTCGAAGATTCGATTGATAGGATATCGTCGAATGATGGAAGCGAGTACAGATAAAACAAAAACTTGGTTCCCTTTAGACATTGGTTGAGAGAATAATTCTCCTAAGTATCAACCCCGAAGACCGAAACCGACATCAGATTGACACCCAGAGGATTACCCTCTTTAGACAATGTCAAAACTGGAAATCTTAACCTTATCAGAAATATTCAAATATTTACAGATTACTGGTACAAATCAGATTATCAAAAGATTCTTAGGAAACTAAGCATGATAAAATCATATCCCGCAAAAACCCAGAATGCATGCGTCATGCTTGACGCATAACACAGATATCCCTCAAACCTCAACTTATCACAAGTAGATGAGTTGTAATCCTTATGAGGTTTAAGACTATAGCTGAATCAGAAACAATACTAGTATTAAAGTGTAGAGTATCGATTACAGAATCAGAATGCCAGAATCAGAATGCCAGAATCAGAAAGAGTTTCAACTCATCAATCAGATAAAAGAAATAAAACCTCCCACAGAAAGTTTTCCTAATCCTATCCTATCCACTAGCCTCGAGAGTGTTCGCCTGCCCTCCAGAAGTTGGTCCTGCCCTCTGCCCTGGCCCTCTTTTTTTGGGCAGTTCCTAGTGAAGTGTCCCATCTCACCACAGTTGAAGCAAGTGCCCTTCCTTTTTCTGCAATCATTGTTCAGATGAGTCGAGCTTCCACAAGTAAAGCACTTTTTCTCCTTCTTATCATCAGATTTCTCATCCTTCTTTTGTGTTTCCTTTTTGGGCCATGCTTTCTTATTCTGTGGTTCTTCCTTTCTTGCCTCTTTCTTGCGCTTGTCTTCCTCATGTAGCAATGCCATGTCCACCAAGCTTTCATAAGTCGCTCCTGTGGATACATGGGTCATAACAAGGCTGCGTAGAGGCTCATTCAGACCTTTGACGAAGCGAAGCGCCTTTTTGTGTTGGGTGTTTACTAAGTCCAGCCCAAATCTGGTCAGCTGATTAAACTGATTGACGTACTCCCTGATCGTCATGCTCCCCTGTTTAAGAGTTAGGAACTTCTCCATTTGCAGGCTTCTTTCAGCTTGGGAGAGGAATTTCATCTCAAACCTTGTCCTGAAATCTTCCAATGTTTCCACTGGCCTCTGAGCATTGGTGATCTCCCACCAATAGGAAGCTTCATCTTTAAGTAACCACACTGCTAGCTGTATCTTTTGCCTGTCATCAACTTCGAAGATGACAAACAGGTCCTCGGTCTCCTTTAGCCAGTTTCTTGCTCCTACAAAGGATTTTGTCCCATAAAAGTCTTTTCCACCCATAGCCTTGAAGTCTCTACATGTTTTTGCGAAGGCATTTCCACGAGGAGGAGGAGGAACCGCTGCCACTGGAGGAGGAATGTCTGCAGGGCCTGCGCCATTGGCCCTAGCTTCTAAGTACCTCCTAAACCAGCCGGGTATCGGTACTCCTTCTGGAAGGTTAAGGTCTCCAGACATGCTGAAACAGAAAGGAAAGATTCAAAACGAAGGATAGAGAGAGATAGTGCACATGGCTTTGGGGGATTATGCCTTTTAAAATATAACACTTTTTCTTGAAAAATGCTTCTTTAAACTTTCTTTTGAAAACAATTTCAAAAACTTTTATCTTATCTGGTAACCTTTAGCTCTGATACCAAGTGTAACACCCCACCTCCGTTAAGGACACTCACAAAGGGAATGCCTTAACTTTGGTGGAGCATTTTAGTAAACAGAACAGAGAATTTCAAAACAGATAAACAATACTTGAGAAATTATAACTTTATTACAGCGGGAAACAGAAATCAGTATGGTTACATCTTTACCAAAAACTCAAGTACTTAAATATCAGTCTTGTTTAGAAAATCATAAGAGTACAAAACTTTAAAATCATAATCCCCACAGAACAGAAGCTATAAAGAGCCAAGCCATACTTTAAGCACTTCAAGCAAAAGGAATCCGAATCAAGCTAAAGTATTCCCTCCTTGGATAACCTGGGGGGAAACGGAAGAATAAGGGGCGAAAACAAGCAAGGTCAGACATAAAGTCTTGCAAGTCCAGTGACTTTCATCATATGAACATATAACAATAATAATGACATGAAAATAAGCTGGATAAGAGATAACAGTAACAGGAGCAGCAGATATACTTAGGTTAAACAGAAGAAACAACATGATATAAGCTATTACTTTTCACTTCTCTGCACTAGTACTAATATAACGGGATTAGGTGTTACCCTAATTTCTTAACTGAAGCAGAAACGGGAACAGAATGATTTCCACAGAACAGAATGCAAGTAATGGGCCTTTACCACCTGAACTGTAACGACCCAGGATTTTCGGCTTCGATAATCGACATAAATACCCTCATCGTATCTCATGCCGGTCCTCCAACACCGAAAACTCTGGAACGTTTTAGAAAGAAATTAGAGGGTGAGATAAGCAAGAAAGAAATATTAGAATAGAAGAAGAAGAAGAACCAACACAGAGTCTCACATTGCAGCGGAACAAAATATAATACAGAAATAATCTTTATTGAGAGCTTATGAAAATACTTACAATATCAGAGAACAACACATATCTGGACAGTTTTTGATAATCTATCCTCATATATATAATCACACAGCGGAATATCATTCGTCTGAACATCTTCAGATTATCTCTGGACTTCGCAGTACCTGATGACCTGAACCTGTACACTCCGGGCTAACCCAAGCATTTTCAAAACACTGGGTCAGTCTGGTGGACCAGAGTGAGAAAAACTCGCACAGCATTAAGGTATCACACAACTTGATTTTAAATTCAAAATCCTTTCGAAAGAAAAATATAATCGTAAGACCAAATCCACACACAAACACGGATGGTTTTTACCTTACGATAACCTAAAACAGTTTTCGAAATCAATATATTTTCTGATATTATAATAGTGTCTAAATACAAGTAAATATTTATCTAGTGGAACGCTTGCATCTCACGCTCCACGTATATATATACAAACAAAACCGTAGGCACTTATTGGAAATTGGATTCCGACCTTGACAAGGTATGGGACCACCTGCCGCTCGTGTATCTCTAGAGGCGAATACACTGGGTTCAACAAGAACGACTTGCAACCCGGTCCTCACATGACCGAACACTCATTTCGCTTGAGTGAATCGAATGTATATCACCAACGGTTGGACTCAAACCACCGTTCTCGAATGGGCAGAATCGATAGAATAAGAAACAAAAGGAATTTCTCTAGATAGGTAATTATACACCCTAATGGGAGCGACCCACATAGCCATGCTGCCTGCCCGATTTTTGTCATTTCCCGGCTATGAGGCTTGAAGTTATAATCTTTTGAACACCTGGCCACCATTCACTTTGAATGCCACATCGTCAGATCCACCAGGTATCACTGAATACTGATTTCCACAAAAATACTCTGAGCGTTAAGCTAAAGAAGGTGTCCAGTCTTCTCTGCCACCAACAGAGATAAGTTTGTAGAAAATCAATACACGTAATCCCTTTAGAAATACTTTGTCAGACACTGGTCCATACAAGTCACCCAAGAACAGGGTGAACCGAAGGTACTCTCCTACTGCATCCAATACAGGAATCACCCCATGGATCAGTAGCGATAGTCCTTGCAATCCACAGTTTCAACCATTACCGAACCCCATTATATCTCCGGGTCGAATCATAGATTGTAAGTGGTTCTTTCTTTTTATGAAGATCTATGATCTTCACATGCTCCATCTCGATCGTCGCTTGATCTCTTCTTTATATTCGTATTTGTTGGTTGGAATGGTTTTCGAATATACATTCGATCCCAGTCTTTCCATACCAACAATCGTAAGGGTCAGACTTGTTAGTCGGTTATTTAACTATCAAGTAAACATCCATGAAATCATAAAAATATATTTTACTGGTCTGGTACTCAGCATCACTTGGCTTTTAAAATTAATCGCCCAATTTCCTTTTAATTTCGTTACTAGGGAAATATCCTCTCATCTCATTCCCGTTACTTCGGATATCTTATCACCCATTCTTGACATTACCAACTAGTATCATCCTTGGATATTCCTGAAGTCGTTCAAGTTGGGGTATTTTAATTACCTCTCAAACCTTGATCAACGACGTTCTTATCTTCAGATAAATACAAGTCGTAATTCAAAAATCGGATATTATTGTTTCAAATCCTATTTCCAACCTTGTTTACAAAGCTCACATTCAAAAACCTTCCTCGGAAAATCTCCTTTCAATTCTTTTGGTTCAACTTAATTCCATCATTAAGTATTTCAAATTCAAAAGGACTTTTAAACTCACATTCCATTTTATAAACCTTGATAAAAATCCCAGGTTTAATACAAGCCCTTTACATCTTTACGTTCCTTTACTTAATCCAAATTTTAAGTACAACCTTTCATTTAGGCTATCATATTTATTTAGAACCCCTTATTACCTGATTTAAATCTCGTGTTCAAAATATAAAACTCATTCATAGCTTCTTACCAACACTCGACCATTTTCATTTCAACTTGGTTACTTAAATGTGTTACATTTAGAAAGTGATTATTTACTTTAACATGAATCATTTCAAATTAATTAACTCCTTTATTTGTTAAAATAAATAATAAATCCTCTTTTTAAAACCTTGCTAAGCTTAACACATTACGTTGTTTCACTAGTTTAAATCTATCTTAGTTAAAATAGTCGACATACAAAACATGGTTATCCTTTTAACCAATTCTATTTAATTCCACTTTTAAATTGATTAAAGTGTAATTAATTTAAATAAATTTATTCAATCTCTCACGATTAATCAAATATTTAACCGCTAGGTTAAATCCTGCTTTTTGTTTATAACTCTTATTGACACAAGAATCCATTTTATAAACAATTCCGTAATTCTTATAAACTTTAAATAAATAAATAAATAATTTCTATTTATTCCCCTTTAAATAACTTTCACTCAAAGTAATTCCTTTAAAAACCTATTTCAGCTATAAAATATGTTTATAACTTTAATATAGTCGATTCGCCATCGAAAAACCCACATCTTAAAAATCGATTGATTTCTAGACCTTGTGATGCCAATTACCAATCCATACCATCCATCAGCATAAATGTTGAAATATATTTCAACAGTCAACAATAACCAATCATTTCCTTTTTATATTGACTGATAATTTCTATATCGATCATCAATCCATCAACAACCAATTCAAACAATTTCAAACAATTACAAACACATTTCTAAACGTGACCAATCAGGGGAATTTACTTTATTTGGGTCAAATCAACACGATTGGTGTCTTACTGAAATTAAACGATCGTTTAATTTCAGAAATTGAATCAACAATAAATATATATATTACTAGCAAACATTCAACCACTAGCAATCAGAACACACAACATAAAAACCCAATTTATATAAAATATAAATAAGAAGAGCTGAGTGAGTTTAACTCACTTGGATTTAAATCCGTCGATGAACAGTCTGTTTGATCAAATTAAACTGACATTTAATTCGAATAAAAATTCCAGTCACTTCAGATCCGGACTAGACTCTCTCCATCTCGAAGTACTTGCCTCCACAGTCCCAACGCAACTAACCGCGCTTGAAACTGATAAGGTATGTGAAAGATATCGTATAAACAATTTTATAAACTAATTAGATTAATTAAAACATGGGTGTTCATTTAAATGGGCTTCTTACCTCAATCCTTAGCCCAAAGGAACCCGACCCGCCTCATATTAAAACCCTACCCCGTCCCTTTTCCATTCATTATCAGTAGCCGCCTCTAAATTAATCCCAAACCGAAATAAAATCAAACCCTAAATCCCCTCCTGCTATGGCGTCGCCTCCATCTTCTAGTGCTGCTCCACGTCCATCGACCTGTCACCACCATCTTCTCGCGCTCCTCCACGCCCATCGATCCGTTAGCCACCCTCAACACATATTTGACCCCTTACCGAAACACGATGGAGCCCCATATGCCCAAATTCCAGACGAGGCCTCCAACGTGAATGATTTCAACGAAAACCAGTCCACACCGAAAGCTAAGTCTCTTACTTTATTTTTATATTACTGTATTTCTTCTGTTTTTTTTTCTTTCTTTGGTTCGAATTGTTCTGAACAATTTGTTGAATGAATACGAGTGTATATAATTGCGGTTTGGTTTAGATGAGTTCAACGTCCCTCAGTAGCTTAACTAGGTAATCTAGCTGAAATCCTTAGGCCATTGGGTTTCAGATTTTGGGTACTGGCGATTATATTTTGATGGATTTCGTGGTGGATTGTAAACGAGATTTGGTTGGGTTTTGTGTAGGGTTGTATAGTTTGGATTTTATAGCATCGTTGATTCATTCAAAATGGATTTTTATCCAACTTGGATAGGTTAGGTGATTGTGGCAATGTCTAGTTACTTCAAATCAGAGATTTTGGACTGTGATATAGATTCTCTGTGTTGATTCTTGACTGTATGAACATTGGATTTGTACGGATTCGATGGTGAATAACATGTATGCTTGCAGTGTATATAAATATGTATATGTTGTTTGATTTGCCATATCACAGATTTGATGAATATATACACATATTCAGCCGTCTTTCTTAGCTGTTCATTTTTTTTCTTTTTTTCTTTTTTTCTTTTTTTGCTGTTCATGTCTAAAGAGATTTGATGTGTTTATATATAGCTACTCTAGCTATTTTTTCTTCTTATTATTTAATTAGTTGTTCATCTGCTACATTGCCGAAATGAATTGTCATGTCCATTTGATCATGCACTGTTCAAGCATGTGTATGTTTTATTTTGTACAAATAGTAATACATATATATATATTAGCTGTTGTTCCACATGCTTAGCTTACTAGCTGTTCAGCTATGTCATGTTCATTTCGATCAGAGATTTTGTACTGAACATAGATTTTATTTTTCTTTCACTGTTCATGATCTTTCTTTTATTGTTCACTTTCTGTACACACACCTCGGCTTGCTTTAGTTGTTTCCCAAAAAAATGCTGATTTTTTAAATTCTTTTCTTTTATGCTGTTTATTACTTATTATGAAATTTCCCTTTCTAATGGGTTTCTTTTTGTTTCGCAGATCACAGCAGATTGAGCTGAATTCACTGGCTCGTCAAACAAGAAAAACAAACATGAAGAAGATGTTCTACAGAATGTTGCTTTTGTTTTATAATTTTAATTGTGTATGTTTTCCTTTCTTTGTGTTGTCTTGTTCATGTATGGCCATATGTAATAATATGTACATATGTTTGTTTTTCCTTGGTTTGTGTTGTATTCAAAAACATAGAAAAATTGGTTCCTATTTCATTTCCCCTTTGTAAAATAGTAATGTAGATAATTTCCTGTGTATTTGCATTCGTACAATTAATTTATCTTGCATTGATCACTTTTTGTATGTTGTCTAAATTCAAAATTTATATATTGTAAAAATTCCAGTTTTTATTTCTATACATTCCATTTTCATTCGTGTCGTTGAATCAAAAGGAAGTGTTGGTCATACACATTAAAAGGTTCATTATAATCCCATATATTTATTTAAACAATGTTTTCAACTTTTAATGGTAGAATTCAAACTCGACACTAACATAATATTCCAATTATATAAAATCGTTCAATATTTATAGTTAAGTCGTTATAATTTAAAAACGAATTTCATAACGACTATTTAGAAATTCAATTTAAATATTCGATTTTAAATGACCGAAAAATCCGGGACGTTACATTCTTCCCCCCTTAGAATAATTTCGTGCTCGAAATTGCAAAGTAAGAAGGATATTCCAAACCATATTATCATTACTATTGAATTAAATTTAAAATAAATTTGAACTCTAAAATTTTCGAGAATTTTTCCAGCACCTCTTTTATGGATCGATTGGTACGACTGCAACTGCCACTCTGGGCCTCAATTTCTTTGAAAAAGAAAATCCAAATGGCAATCCACTTAGGGTTTAAAATTAATTGCTCAACCCATAATATTAAGGTTTACCTTTTGTCGAGCATTCCAACTCAAATCCCAATATCCAAAGCGTATTAAGCAACTGCTTATCGTCTGCATCCTTAGTCTGTATAACCAAATTATTTCCACAACCTCAAGGATTCTACATCTATTCTACTTATAACGCAAACAATAATCTGGGTTAGACAATTCTGTTTCCACTTCACTACCCAGCTTGTTTTCAATCCATTATACCAGGATTTTCTCCTTATTTTCCATTCATACTATTTCTTATTAACCCCAACTGGTTAAATTCACTTAACCAGGTTCAGTTTCATTTCCATATCTAATTCGATTTACGAATTGATTTTCTAATCAGTTTAACTTTATTTCAGAATTCCAATTTGATCTATTAAATTTGACCAAGTTAAGTTTCAATTCAAATTTCAATCAAATTTGAATTTCATTTATATCAATCAAACACACAAACCAATCTCTCGATAATTTGATAAATTATTTCTTTATACAAAATATACTTTGGGTAAGATTGTTTCATTTACCCTCTTTTCAAAACAATACTGTATCCATTGCCAGTTCTATGTTTTTCAGCACTTGAACCGATCAACAAACACAATACAAAACATTTGAAAATAAAATTTACAAATACGCTCTCATATATATATACATACACTCAACTCAATCTAGGGTGTTACTAACCCCATCTCTATTGAGTTACGCCACAGAGCCAAGGTTACTTCTAAAATAATAGCTCTGATACCACTGTAACGACCCAGGATTTTCGGCTTCGATAATCGACATAAATACCCTCATCGTATCTCATGCCGATCCTCCAACACCGAAAACTGTGGAACGTTTTAGAAAGAAATTAGAGGGTGAGATAAGAAAGAAAGAAATATTAGAATAGAAGAAGAAGAAGAACCAACACAGAGTCTCACATTGCAGCGGAACAAAATATAATACAGAAATAATCTTTATTGAGAGCTTATGAAAATACTTACAATATCAGAGTACAACACATATCTGGACAGCTTTTGATAATCTGTCCTCATATATATAATCACACAGCGGAATATCATTCGTCTGAACATCTTCAGCTTATTTCTGGACTTCGCAGTACCTGATGACCTGAACCTGTACACTCCGGGCTAACCCGAGCATTTTCAAAACACCGGGTCAGTCTGGTGGACCAGAGTGAGAAAAACTCGCACATCATTAAGGCATCACACAACTTGATTTTAAATTCAAAATCCTTTCGAAAGAAAAAGATAATCATAAGACCAAATCCACACACAAACACGGATGGTTTTTACCTTACGATAACCTAAAAAAGTTTTCAAAATCAATATCTTTTCTGATATTATAATAGTGTCTAAATACAAGTAAATGTCAATCTAGTGGAACGCTTGCATCTCACGCTCCACGCATATATATACAAACAAAACCGTAGGCACTTATTGGAAATTGGATTCCGACCTTGACAAGGTATGAGACCACCTGCCGCTCGTGTATCTCTAGAGGCGAATACACTGGGTTCAACAAGAACGCCTTGCAACCCGGCCCTCACATGACCGACCAATCATTTCGCTTGAGTGTATCGAATGTATATCACCAACGGTTGGACTCAAACCACCGTTCCCGAATGGGCAGAATCGATAGAATAAGAAACAAAAGGAATTTCTCTAGATAGGTGATTATACACCCTAATGGGAGCGACCCACATAGCCATGCTGTCTGCCCGATTTTTGTCATTTCCCGGCTATGAGGCTTGAAGTTATAATGTTTTGAACACCTGGCCACCATTCACTTTGAATGCCACATCGTCAGATCCGCCAGGTATCACTGAATACTGATTTCCATAAAAATACTCTGAGCGTTAAGCTAAAGAAGGTGTCCAGTCTTCTCTGCTACCAACAGAGATACGTTTGTAGAAAATCAATACACGTAATCCCTTTAGAAATACTTTGTCAGACACTCGTCCATACAAGTCACCCAGGAACAGGGTGAACCGAAGGTACTCTCCTACTGCATCCAATAATGGAATCACCCCATGGATTAGCAGCGATAGTCCTTGCAATCCACAGTTTCAACCACGACCGAACCCCAGTATATCTCCGGGTCGAATCAGAGTTTGTAAGTGGTTCTTTCGCTTTATGAAGATCTATTGTCTTCACATGCTCCATCTCGATCGTCGCTTGATCTCTTCTTTATATTCGTATTTGTTGGTCGGAATGGTTTTCGAATATTCATTCGATCTTGGTCTTTCCATACCAACAATCATAAGGGTCAGACTTGATAGTCGGTTATTTAACTATCAAGTAAACATCTATGAAATCATAAAAATATATTTTACTGGTCTGGTACTCAGCATCACTTGGCTTTTAAAATTAATCTCCCAGTTTCCTTTTAATTTCGTTACTAGGGAAATATCCTCTCATCTCATTCCCGTTACTTCGGAAATCTTATCACCCATTCCTGACATTACCAACTAGTATCATCCTTGGATAATCCTGAAGTCGTTTAAGTTGGGGTATTTTAATTACCTCTCAGACCTTGATCAACAACGTTTTTATCTTCAGATAAATACAAGTCGTAATTCAAAAATCTGATATTATTGTTTCAAATCCTATTTCCAAACTTGTTTACAAAGCTCACATTTAAAAACCTTCCTCGGAAAATCTCCTTTCAATTCTTTTGGTTCAACTTAATTCCATTATTAAGTATTTCAAATTCAAAAGGACTTTTAAACTCACATTCCATTTTATAAACCTTGATAAAAATCCCAGGTTTAATACAAGCCCTTTACATCTTTACGTTCCTTTACTTAATCCAAATTTTACGTACAACCTTTCATTTAGGCTATCGTATTTATTTAGAACCCCTTATTACCTGATTTAAATCTCGTGTTCAAAATATAAAACTCATCTATAGCTTCTTACCAACACTCGACCATTTTCATTTCAACTTGGTTACTTAAATGTGTTACATTTAGAAAGTGATTATTTACTTTAACATGAATCATTTCAAATTAATTAACTCCTTTATTTGTTAAAATAAATAATAAATCCTCTTTTTAAAACCTTGCTAAGCTTAACCCATTACGTTGTTTCACTAGTTTAAAATCTATCTTAGTTTAAATAGTCGACATACAAAACATGGTTATCCTTTTAACCAATTCTATTTAATTCCACATTTAAATTGATTAAAGTGTAATTAATTTAAATAACTTTGTTTAATCTCTCACGATTAATCAAATATTTAACCGCTAGGTTAAATCCTGCCTTTTGTTTATAACTCTTATTGACACAAGAATTCATTTTATAAACAAATTCCGTAATTCTTATAAACTTTAAATAAATAAATAAATAATTTCTATTTATTCCCCCTTAAATAACTTTCACTCAAAGTAATTCCATTAAGAACCTATTTCAGCTATAAAATATGTTTATAACTTTAATATCGTCGATTCGCCATCGAAAAACCCACATCTTAAAAATCGATTGATTTCTAGACCTTGTGATGCCAATTACCAATCCATACCATCCATCAGCATAAATGTTGAAATATATTTCAACAGTCAACAATAACCAATCATTTCCTTTTTATATTGACTGACAATTTCTATACCGATCATCAATCCATCAACAACCAATTCAAACAATTTTAAACAATTACAAACACGTTTCTAAACGTGACCAATCAAGGGAATTTACTTTATTTGGGTCAAATCAACACGATTGGTGTCTTACTGAAATTAAACGACCGTTTAATTTCAGAAATTAAATCAATGATAAATATATATATTACTAGCAAACATTCAACCACTAGCAATCAGAACACACAACATAAAAACCCAATTTATATAAAATATAAACAGGAAGTGCTGAGTGAGTTTAACTCACTTGGATTTAAATCCGTCGATGAACAGTCTGTTTGATCAAATTAAACTGTCATTTAATTCGAATAAAAATTCCAATCACTTCAGATCCGGACTAGACTCGCTCCATCTCGAAGTACTTGCCTCCACGGTCCCAACGCAACTAACCACGTTTGAAACTGATAAGGTATGTGAAAAATATCGTATAAATAATTTTATAAACTAATTAGATTAATTAAAACATTGGTGATCATTTAAATGGGCTTCTTACCTCAATCCTTAGCCCAAAGGAACCCGACCCGCCTCATATTAAAACCCTACCCCGTCCCTTTTCCATTCATTATCAGTAGCCGCCTCTAAATTAATCCCAAACCGAAATAAAAACAAACCCTAAATCCCCTCCTGTTATGACGTCGCCTCCATCTTCTAGCGCTGCTCCACGTCCATCAACCTGTCACCACCATCTTCTCGCGCTACTCCACGCCCATCGACCCGTTAGCCACCCTCAACGCCCATTTGACCCCTTATCGAAACACGATGGAGCCCCATACGCCCAAATTCCAGACGAGGCCTCCAACGTGAATGATTTCAACGAAAACCAGTCCACACCGAAAGCTAAGTCTCTTACTTTATTTTTATATTACTGTATTTCTTATGTTTTTTTCTTTCTTTGGTTCGAATTGTTCTGGGCAATTTATTGAATGAATACAAGTATATATAGTTGCGGTTTGGTTTAGATGAGTTCAACGTCCCTCAGTAGCTTAACTAGGTAATCTAGCTGAAATCCTTAGGCCATTGGGTTTCAGATTTTGGGTACTGGCGATTATATTTTGATGGATTTCGTGGTGGATTGTAAACGAGATTTGGTTGGGTTTTGTGTAGGGTTGTATAGTTTGGATTTTATAGCATCGTTGATTCATTCAAAATGGATTTTTATCCAACTTGGATAGGTTAGGTGATTGTGGCAATGTCTAGTTACTTCAAATCAAAGATTTTGGACTGTGATATAGATTCTCTGTGTTGATTCTTGATTGTATGAACAATGGATGTGTACGGATTCGATGGTGAGTAACATGTATGCTTGTAGTGTATATAAATATGTATATGTTGTTTGATTTACCATATCACAGATTTGATGAATATATACACATATTCAGCCGTCTTTCTTAGCTGTTCATTTTTTTTCTTTTTTTTCTTTTTTTCTTTTTTTGCTGTTCATGTCTAAAGAGATTTGATGTGTATATATATAGCTACTCCAGCTATTTTTTCTTCTTATTATTTAATTAGTTGTTCATCTGGTACACTGCCGAAATGAATTGTCATGTCCATTTGATCCTGCACTGTTCAAGCACGTGTATGTTTTATTTTGTACAAATAGTAATACATATATATATTAGCTGTTGTTCCACATGCTTAGCTTACTAGCTGTTCAGCTATGTCATGTTCATTTCGATCAGAGATTTTGTACTGAACATAGATTTTATTTTTCTTTCACTGTTCATGATCTTTCTTTTATTGTTCACTTTCTGTACACACACCTCGGCTTGCTTTAGTTGTTTCCCAAAAAAATGCTGATTTTTTTAATTCTTTTCTTTTTTGCTGTTTATTACTTATTATGAAATTTCCCTTTCTAATGGGTTTCTTTTTGTTTCGCAAATCACAGTAGATTGAGCTGAATTCACTAGCTCGTCAAACAAGAAAAACAAACATGAAGAAGATGTTCTACAAAATGTTGCTTTTGTTTTATAATTTTAATTGTTTATTTTTTTCCTTTCTTTGTGTTGTCTTGTTCATGTATGGCCGTATGTAATAATATGTACATATATTTGTTTTTCCTTGGTTTGTGTTGTATTCAAAAACATAGAAAAATTGGTTCCTATTTCATTTCCCCTTTGTAAAATAGTAATGTAGACAATTTCCTGTGTATTTGCCATCGTACAGTTAATTTATCTTGCATTGATCACTTTTTGTATGTTGTCTAAATTCAAATTTTATATATTGTAAAAATTCCAGTTCTTATTTTTATACATTCCATTTTCACTCGTGTCGTTGAATCAAAAGGAAGTGTTGTTCATACACATTAAAAGGTTCATTATAATCCCATATATTTATTTAAACAATGTTTTCAACTTTTAATGGTAGAATTCAAACTCGACACTAACATAATATTCCAATTGTATAAAATCATTCAATATTTATAGTTAAGTCGTTATAATTTAAAAACGAATTTCATAGCGACTATTTAGAAATTCAACTTAAATATTCGATTTTAAATGACCGAAAAATCCGGGACGTTACACGAACAGAAGGTACAGAAACAGAAACAGATTAATCCCTATGGAAATAGAATGTAGAATTAGGTGTACACTAGTAAATAGGCCTTTACAACCCCAATAGACAGTACCACACGGAAACAGACGGGTGTTACCACCCAACAAAAACAGACAGTACCCAACAGAAATAGACAGAGCTAAGTGTACCCTAAGTTCTACCCCACGCGATCGGCTCCCTAGTACATAAATACCCTGTGTCAGCCCCATAGAAGGGTGTATCATTCCCTAAAGTGGCAACCTTTGAATGACACAGACCTATTTACAGGTGTCACGGCGTCTTACATCCTCAGAGGCAGACCGGGATCCATGCACGCATATGACCCGGTTGGAACGCACCATCAACACCCCTCGTCATTATCAGAATGAACCACTTATAATTAGTTCAGTAAGCGTGCCCGGACCCTACCTACTGTTGGGTCAAAGTTTTGATACCAGAAAGGGTTACTAACTAATATGGGTCCCAAACAACAGATGACACAAGTATTTCCCCTCCTAACCTTGTGTCCCCAGACTAACAGATTTTAGATTAAATTGTTTACAAGTTTTAGACATACAGAGTTTAGATCAACTAGTTCACAGATCAGACAACCAAGTTAACAAGTTTTCAGACTAACAGATCAGGTATACGGATTTTACAGATTTACAGACTTGTCAAATTTTGTATTGATTAAATATTAATGCGCAGACCTCTCACATTAGACCGACAGTTTGCGGCCACTGGTTAGGCCGGTTGGTTCCGGGCAGGTTTCTGCCGCAAACTTAGTCTAACCTCGGGTTTCAAGCACATTATGACTAACTTCTCACATTAGAACCTATTGTTTGCGGCCACTGGAATGTGTCGGGCGGTTCCGGGCAGAACTACGCCGCAAACTCATTCTAACCTCGAGTTAGCCACATTTCATGCTTAGCCAATGTATTCAATCACAGATTATGGTAACACCATACTAATTATGTTAATTTAACAAATTAGCTTCTTACAAGTTATAGCAGTTTATTCGAGGTTCTATTAACAAGTTTCGCTCAATTTTAAATTGAGCATATAGATTTACATACTTCAAATTTCAGCATTTCAGTTCCAACAGATTACGCCACTCAACAGATTAAACAGATAACAGATCTTGCAGATTAGGCGATTTAGCAGATTTGGCAGATAAAACAATTTAACATAATTATCAGATTAGGCTAATCAATCTAATTGGCAGTTTAGGCAATATAACAGAACTAGCAGATTAGGCAATATGACAGATCTAGCAGATTAGGAAATATAACAGATCTAGTCGATTAGGCAATATAACAGATTTAACAGATTAGGCAATATAACAGATCTAGCCGATTAGGCAATATAACAGATTTGATCATTCCTTAAAGTTTCATTAACATATCTTGCCTAATTATAAATTTGACCTAAGTTTTGCATGCCTAATAATTGTCATGATTCACAATATGATTATATACCCCACGTTTGCATTAAATTTACATGGCACAGATTATGGTCATAATTTACCATATAACATATGTCCCAATTTTAGTTAAATTTGCCTAGTACAAAAGATTCACATATAAATTATACCAAATATAGCCATCGATTTCAATGCATGTCATATATTCAAAAATCTCCCACTTAGGTGTTATTCACATTTAACAGTTATCAAATCTTAATATAGATCTTTGCACCTAAGTCATATTCTCTTTTTTTCTCAAGTCATGAATCATTATATAAAAATATACCCAACAATCTAGAACTTTAAATTATATCCTCTCAAAATCAGATCTTAATTCCTATATGCATTTTGTCCATAAATGTCTAGTCATATGTTATCATTCAATGATACCTCTTCTTCCAAATCACATAGTATGCATAGATCTAGGTCTAGTTTACAACATATGTCCTTTTTCTTAAATCAGTCATAGATCAGTTATGTCCAATTATGTCATCATTCATTATTTGTCCCAAAGTTAAGCGTTCGTGCGTTGATCTCTTATGAGATTTTGGCGCAGGCTCGTGGTAGCCTGGCTACAGAACAGAAAGTATTAAGAGATACAGAATAAAATAGATCATAACGGAACATATACAACCTCAAATTCAGATTTACAATCATGTCACAATTATAATTAAAGTTTATATCGGAAAATAACTGTACTTGCCTTTCGTAGTTTAAGAAAGGATAATAAATTATTGTTGATGCAGAAATGCTGAATTATTCCTCTTTAATTGTTGTTGTAGCTCTACACTTTGATTTGAGATTTGATATAGCTTTTAATTCTATTCAGGTTGGAAGAAGATGCATCAGTCCTAGTTTTGATTCCAGCAGAGTAGCGACGCCATTTTTATTTTATATTTAGAACAGAGGCAGAGTGTAGGCAGCATAAAATTGTGTGGAGAGGAAGTGCGGTTTGGGTGTGTTTAAATAGGGGAATAGAAGTGTTTAGAGCCATCAGATCAGTCCAGAGGCCATCCGGTTCGTCAAAAAGAAGTAAAAATCGTCACAGGCCAGATCTGCCAGAAACAGGCCCAGGTCGACCCCCAAGTCGACCACAGGGTCGACCTGGTCCCTGGGAGGTTGACCATAGTGTCGAACCCCAGTAGACCTTGTCCCGGGCAGGAAAATTCCCGCCCAGTCTGCCCTGGAGTTTGAATTCGAATTTCGAATTCGAATTTTGAGCTGTTTTTTATATAGAAAATTCCTGAAACTTCGGAGGGTCATATCTTGGTCATACGAACTACGATTTTCGAAAACTCGGACTTGATTTCATGTAGAATTCTAAGACGAACGCAATGGCGCAACCCGTTTCCCTTGATTCTTATTTTAAAGTTTAATTCTGCCTTGATTTGTGATTCTTATGTTTATAGAAAATACGGGGTGTTACAATTTTTACCTTTCACACAACATCCAGCAAGATTTCCATACATTGGAAAGTCATTTATCATCCATAGTAAAATCACTCTAATGTTAAAAAGCGATCTACTAAAGGCATCATAGGTTTGAACTCCATTACTCCACAAGTGTAGCAACTCTTCAATTAACGACTCTAACTATACGTCAATAATATTTCCTGGTTGCTTTGGACCAGGAATCAACAGTGTTTAGATGATATTTTCGTTTTTCATGAATAATATCGGCGAGAGGTTGTATGTCACAGGCATCGCAGACCAATGACTATATTTGGAACGCATTTTCCCATCATTGCTTTCGTTACTAAAATGCCATCTTAAATCTTCTATCGCCTTCTGAGATCTAAACATTCTTCTAAATCTTAGAATGACTGGAAAATATCTCAAAAATTGAATTGGAATGCCATGCATAATTTCATTCGTTCGTTCATTCTTCTTCCAACTTGATACACCACATTTAGGACAACTTTCCAAATCTTTGTACTCTCTTCTATAAAGGCAGCAATAGTTTTGACAAGCACGAATTTTTTCAAAACCTATATCGAATATTTTGAGATTTTATTTTTACCTCATATAATGTTTTCGGACGTACATTATTTTTTGGCAACAATAATTGTTGCACATTTAGAAGTTTATCGAAGCCAGTATCAGACAATCTAGTCTCATATTTAAGATATACAAAGGAGAATGGCGGATAATTTTGTTTGATCGATACAATCAGAATACAACGGGGCTTTTTCTTCTTCCAAGTTCCTTAACAAATCATCCTCTCATTTTTGTGTGCTGTCTTCATCTTTATCATCATCCAAAAAAGTATAATTGATGAAATCTTCATTTTCATAATCGATAGCTTCAAATAAATCATCTATGTCATCGAACCTAACATCTATGCTTATATTTATGTGCTCACCGTGACAATACCACCTATTTGTCTTATATACACGATCCATTCCTCTTATAATCAGATGCTCAACTACAACCTTCTCATATTGATGACTAAGATTTCGACAATCTAAGAAAGGACATAGAATTTTTTCTACGTTCCCAGAATTTTTCATAGCGGTATGCACAATCTTCCTAACTCCTTAATGATACTCACTACTAGTTCTTTGAAAAAAAAATATCTTTTAGCTTTCGTCAAAATATATGATTTGATTCACAAATTACATTTATGTTGAGAATTATGCAGTTACCTGTGTAGATCAAGGTTTTAAATCTCGGATATCGGTCGCGTTTTGTCTCAGGAATTTTAGAGACTTGATCTCGCATTGGGAAGATCTCGGATGAGATGAGTCTAACTCGGGGGTTCGTCTTGGATTTCCATCTTGGGTCTGAAAGTTCATATCGGATCAATCTCGGAGTACGTGATATGTTAAAAAATGACAATCTTACATAATAATTTTTATGAATGTTATTATAAACATAGTAACTTAAACGTTAATTGCAAAATTACTTCATTACTCTTATTTAACAAAAGATCATTCATACTCTAAATCATAGTATGCTTATAATAGAGATATAACACAATACAAATAGATTATTGTTAGACACAAAACATAAAAAATATCCAAAATATTAAAAAATCCAGCATAAGTAAAACATAAAATACCAAATTTCATAGGTAACCTGTATGTAAAAGAAGAAAAATATAAAAATCATAAGCAACATATATGAGCATACAATATGGTAATTTAACATGCAAAATGTTAATAACAGAAGATTATGGTAGCTAGATTTGAGTATTATAATTATTGTTATAGTTCAAGCACGAATTTAAATTTTAACCAAAAAACCCGAGATCTCGGGCGATATTTCAATATCTCATCTCGGTCGATATATCGTTCTATATTGCAAGATTTACAACGAATTTTGTTGTTTCTTTTCGGAAGGAGCTCAAAATGATATCTCTGACGAGATCTCGGGAGATATTTTCGAGATCTGAAACAGTGGTGTAGATGCACCCAATTTTTATCCGTCATCATCAAATACATAAGCAGGCAAATTTCTAAAATTTGAAGCAATATTCAATTGTTGAGTACAAGCAAATTAACATAATTACTTAAATAAAACAGTGAAACTAAATGAGACACATCAACATATAAACTGCTAATAGCACATTCAACATTTTCAGCACGCATAACACATGTTAGAAAAACTGAAGATTGGCTAATGAATGAAAAAGATAAAATAATCAAGGAAATGCTTACATTGAAACTTGAGGATGACGAAAATTGAACAGAATCTATAGGTGCGAATTGAACGAAAATTCCTCCACTGGAACCAATTCGCTTCCGATATGGCAACGACATCGACTAGAGCAATAATGCGAATTGAACAGAGATTCGTAAATGAGACGGAGACCAGGCGGACGACGAAAATTCAAAGGAAAATTTGTAATCGAGTAATTTAAAATTTGAGGAATTTTATTAGAAAACGCGCGGGCGAAATTAGTAAGAGTGGAGGGAAGTGAAAAAAATTCCCACTTTAATTTATCTTAGTGTTTTAATCTAAAAACCACATACTATTGTTTTATCTTTACAACATAGGGATGAAAACGCTGTCTTTTGCAATTGTAGACGACCACTTTTCTTGTAGTGAAACGAATTTTTATTTTAAATCATTTTTGTATGATGTTTGCTGATTGTTTGGATGCATTGAAATATTATTGTGGCTATTATATTAGTTATATAGGTTTGGTGGTTGTGGCTATTATATAGGCTTGGTGGTTGTGGATATTTCCCACAATACCATTACCGGATGAATTCCCTATGCGCCGCACAATATATACAGTAGATGACATTCAATACCGCGATATCCTGCCTTAAAGCAGGATGGGTATTATTTATGTTGGCTAACATCTGTGGATGTAGGAAAAACAGGTTGGAGGGATCCAATTGGATTTCTCAAAATTTATTATTTGTTTGTTTTCATATATATTATTATTTACTATGTGTTAGAAAACATGTGATTGATAATTGGGTGTTTTGGATGTTTGAATACCACTGGCCCTAAATATTGATATATATATATATATATATATCATAAAAATAAATTTTGAGATTTAAAAGGAAAACTATTTTTTAAAATAGAATTCGAATTTCGAATGGGATAGGAAATATTAACTTGTTTTGAATAATAAAAACAAATAGTGAATTTATAAATGGTGTTTATAAATGAAGTGGAACAATTTTCATTGGATAATGTGAGGAATGTAAATTCAAATGTGAATATAAATAGGGGAATTGAAATTAGTTTCAAAAAGAAATGGTGAAATCTATTCTGATGTCTGGAATGTAAATTGAATTAAAATAAATCCACATGGATTTATGGTTGGAATTCAACCATGTCAAATTTATAAAAATAAATTATTTTCAGAAAGGATATTAAAATTGTATTAGATAGAAATTAAATTAAATTTGAAAATAGATTCTACTACTATATATATATAAGTTATAATAATTAAATATTCCAAAATAAGAATCGGGTTTCAAATAGATTTTGAAATGGAACTTGTTTTAATGTATAAAACAAGGAAGTAAATTTATAAACGATGTTTATAAATAAAATGGGATAATTATCATGGGCTAATTTGGAAATATAAATTTAAGTATGGATTTAAAAGGAATTGGAAATCATTTCGAAAAGGGAACGACGGATTTTATTCAGAAATTCAGAATATAAACTGAACTGAGTTAATTCCAAGTAAGTAAACATTGGAAATCAATTACATCAAATTTTTTAAAATAATTTATCTATAAATAATTTGGAATTTGATATAGACGATTGAGTTGTAAACAAATAAATATATAACTAAGTTATGAAATAGTCGGTGATTTAGGATAATCAGAATGTTTAAGTTAGATTTGGAAAACTCGTTTAAATGATATTTAAAATATGGAAGAACGAGACTGAAGTTTAAATGTTTATATTTAGATATAACTAACAAGCTCATCGCAATGCGGTAGTTCATAATTTGACGTTTCGATCTTCAATTGAATATATAGAACTCAATTTAAGTCGAAATTCTTTAAAAGAAGAATCGTTATGATCGATTGAATAATAGTTTTTTAATGAAAGAGAGAAATATGGATTTCATCTTATAGATTTTGAATTATGTCAAAATCAAATTTCCAGAAAACCAGCGCTATAATCGTTATTAAAACCATAACGGTTTATTTAAATTAATAAAAGGACAAGCAAATAAACCTTAAATTTTCATTAGAAATATACAGACTTGAGTTATAAAATAAATTTGAACTCAAGTGGAGCAAGTGAATTGATTTTTCAAATAAAAATCATATTTTTATTATTATTGAATAAAGTTAACTAATTAGAGAAGGAAATATTTAATGGAGTTTCGATCGAAATTGGACTTTGGATAATTGAATGGGATTTGTGAATTCATATTTAAAATCGAATATGAAACTTGAGTTGAAAGTTGAATTCGACTGGTTATAAGCAAATTAAATATATATATATATATGTATACGTATGTATGAACGTGATATGTTCAAATAAAAAGTGAAATAAGCAAAAGTGCTAATTACCGAATTAATTAATGAATTGAGTTAAAATTGTTAAGGAAAGCGGAATACGGATCTTAAGGCAAAACTAACACTAGAGGGGGGTGAATGGTGTTTTCAAAGAAGTTAAGAAAATATAAAACTTATATGATCTACTATATGATTCACACACCATAGAGATGATCACAGACACAAAATCAAATACAAAAAAAGAAATAAACAAAAAAAATGCAGAAAAGGAAAGAACAAACCGGATTTTATACTGGTTCGGAGTACTTCTACGTCCAGCCTCATGCAACACTGGATTGCGCAGAGTTTTATTACTATATCAATATCCAAGTAAAATCCCCTTGATTTCAACAACTGCAAGGCTAACACCGCTCCCAACACCCTTGATTTCACGGCTACAAGGTAAACACTGATTCCACATCCTTGATTTCATGGCTACAAGGTTAACATTGATTCCTTTCCTTGATTTCAGGGCTACAAGGAACTCATCCTTTCCCAAATAAGCCCAAATGATTACAACAACCCTATAACTCTTCAATAGCACTTCAATTCAGAGAGTGATGAGTAGACAGTGGTTTTATGAAATTAGAATAGAAATCAGCAGAGTAGAAGTGTATAAATCAATAAAAAAATTAAATAAAAATGGAAGAATGAAATGGGTTGAAGATGGATAAGAAGAATGGTTAAAATTTTGAATTCAACCATTATTTATAAGATTTGAAAGATTGCAACGTTTCTGGAACGTTACAGATAGTGAAAAGACACTTTCTTTCAAAATTGAAAAAATGACAGTTGTTTGTCAACATATGCTATTATGTATGTTGACATATATGCTTTATTTTTTATTTTTAAAACAAATTTTCAAGTATTTATACATAAATATAATTCTGGAAATTCTTGAATTAAAACTTGGTGATATAAATGAGTATTATAAAGTATAAAATCATATGAAAACATAAACATATATTATATAAATGTATTTATAAAATTATAAGGATTAAAACTAAACATAAAATTAAAAGAATATAACAATATAAATATATAAAAACTTTAAAACTTATGCTTGAAATCAAAATTAAGATATAAAACTATTTAGACTTAGAATTATAATTTTGAGAAACAGAATTTTAAGATCAGAATTTCAAAACCATAATTTGAATTTGAATTTGAAACTGGAGTGATATTTAGAGTCTTACATATAAATTAGACTCTATTACTATATTTGTCTTGAACTCTTGATTTCTTTACTCATGAGTCTTGAATCTTCTCTGAATTCTGAATTTTTTAAACCTCTAAAACTGTACAGTCTCCAGTACTAATTCCTGTTATAAATTCTGCATATACATGTATATATATTCGAGACAGAAATGTTAGGTATATGTTTTTAATCAATGAAAATTGAAATAAGATTGTTGTCATCAAAACTCCATTCTCCAATAATCTTCCTCTTTTTGATGATGACAACCTTGATTTATAAAATATTCATACTGTTCATACCTGTTGATGATGATCCTTCTAATACTCCCCCTATCTATATGAATCCTATATATTCTACTTAAACTAAGTCTATATTTTATAATTTCTCCCCCTTTGGCATTATCAAAAAGAAATTCTAAAAATAATCCCCCTAAATCTATGTTATAATGAATAAATATAAATGTCCTTGATTCTATAATATCCTTATATCTCCTTCTAAATCTATGATTCTAAGCCAAAAGATTATAACTCCCCCTAAAATTATGACTATACTAGTCTAATAAACTAAATAGAAGGATAATAAACTAAGCAATCTAAACAATATTTATAATCAATCCAAACAAGCAATTCAAGCAATCGTCTAAACAATCTAAACCAAATCAAAATAATATATGTCAATTTAAAAACACTTTTTAAATCTTCAACTAATCCTAGAAATTAAAAAACTCCCTTTAATCTAATACAAGACTAAACCTAGCCTAAACTCTAATTCCCTTAAAACTATAATATGAAATTAATCTAGGCTAAGAAATAATTCTGATAAGATATCTTTAAAACCACAATACAACATAAATTAATATAAGTAAAGCAGTTTTATACAACAATCAACCAATTTAAGTTTTGTTGTCAAAAAACATCAATTCAAAAATAAAGCCAAACATTTCTTATAACTTCTACTTATCCTAAAAGCCCGTAAAACTCCTATTAACCACAAATGCATAAGTATTTTTCTAACAAATCTATCAACCACTAATGAAATTTAACCATGTCAAGTAAGTCAATCAATTTATTCAAGTCAAACAAGCCAAACAAGTCAATTAAGCCAATCAATCCTATCAAGCAAGTCAATCAAGTCAAAGTAAATATGTTATGTATTTAATTAATAATCTTATATTTCTAATTAGATAAAAATTCTCCATATAGTATACTTGTTATATGTGGAATTAAAAGTTAACATGTATTGTAGTGCATTGGTTATAATGCAGTATGAACTATATGTCATATGTAAAGCAATATGAGATGATATATTTAATGATATGCAACTTGTGATGTGAACGTTTTTATTTTGACATGCATTGTAATAAATGAGGTATGATATGAAATAAGATATTGTGTAATGATATTATGATAATTATGATTTGATGATGATATGTATTTCTGTATAAGATATTTAAAGTAATGTATAACTATTATGCATCTACATATATATTATAAATTATTTGAGTCAAACAAATATAACGTTAATTTCTAGACTTAGGTTAATTATACTAATGAAAGTGATTGTAAGAATAATAAAGATAAGAGTTTAATTAAAAAGTATTCATGATAAGTAGTAAAATATTCAGAATAATAATATGATAAATATGGAGTTAAATAATCTTAGTAAGGCGCTTCTTTTAAAAATAATATAGTAAAGATTGAAGACCTTTTAAGAGAATATAAAAATTGTATCATATAAAGTAAACTATTTTGATATAAACATATATTCATAGGTATATATAAAAACTAATTTTAAATGGACTTAAAATTTAATTTATTATGTGATATACATCAATATTTTGATACAAGTCAATTTTAAATTTAAACTAATCAAACCATATTAATTTGAAAAATCCATTTATATGTTAAAATATTATAGTTATATAAAAAATTATTAGTGGTAATATAAAGTAACCTATAAAGCTATAACCTTTTATATTAAACTATATACATAAAAATCATGTATATATATATATATTTCTTTATGCCAAAATTTTAAGTTTAATATACAAGTTTTATAAATTTTAAGAAATCAAATTAGTATGAAGTTACAAATAGTATTTATGATAATGTAACCCAAAATTGTTATGAAATTATATGTGAAAAAATATATAAGTTAAGCCATGTATCTTTAAACCACATATAAAAGATATATAAATTCATATTTTATAACAATACCAAATGTTTGAAAATTTTAAATTATTTCGAACATATTAACATATCTATATACTCTCTCTCTATATATACATACAAACATATATATATATATATATGCACACACAGATATATATATATACACACACACACACTTCCAATATATTGTTGAAATCATAAGTAGATGATCAAAGTTGATAACTAGAGATTGAACTTATAAGAGAACAACCCTTTTGAAAAAATTGGGTAGGTGTGTTGATAAGTATATTATGGTGTATCTAAGTATGAACCAAAATATCTAAAATTATTAAGAAGATAAGTTTCTATACTTAACTATGTGAATAGATGTATATTCCTAAATATAATGATAATTATGAAAATACTGTAAGGCATACCTCTTTTTGCAGTCCTCCATTTTTTTGTCTTTCATTGTTATGAACAACACATTCACATCATTTTGAATTTGACGATGAGATCTTCTCTGTTGCGACCAGCTAGTTTTTCTGATTAGCATAATATGTTCAGTTGCTAAATTTGAAGATCGTACGAGAAAGATATTCATGATTTAGTAGTTTATCCATCTTGGAGCCAAAAATTTGAAATTTGAATTAGAATGAATGAACACTTCAACTACTATAAATAGGCCCAAAAGTCATGTTTCTTCATAACCATTTCTCTTCTTCTTCCCATTTTTCTATTTTCAATCAATCTTGTGAGAGGCATAACTTCTTCATTTCTTAACGGAATTAGACAAAACAAACGGCAAATCGAAGACGAATTCAAGGACTACTACAATCTAGTAATAATCTGGGGATGAATTTGGATGGTATTAGGATGCAAAAGGTCAAAATAATAGGAGAAATGTAAGAAATCCATACTCAAATTTCAGTTTTACGTTGCCAACTTCAAATAGCCATATCTCACTCAATTTTGATCAGAATTTGATGATCTAACCATCAAAACGATCACGAAAACACGAACTACAATCTGGAAAAGGATTTGGGACAAAATAGCCTGACATGTGGATGTAGTTTGAAGATAATCATCGACAGTTTTGGTTTTCTTCTCTCTTTATTCACCAAAACTTCATTTGATCATTACTTGGTCAATTCTTTATGGATTCACATGAAACTAGCGGCACATCAAAGAAAATGAAGAGAAGTACAGTAAGAAGTTAATTTGCAGATGAAAATACAAAGTTGTAAATTGATCTAGTACCCATTTCTTTGTTTATTTAATTATATATATTCATTTCTTCCTCTTAATGTCTTTTCACCAACCGTCGTTACTCTTCTCCTACAAAACAAAACAACTTTTCAAATTACTTTAAAAAAAACTAACTATAAAATATCATGATGGTTTTGTAACATATTCATATATTGAAAATTTCAAGTTTTAAAATTTTCAAAATTTTAAATTTTAAAAATAAAATTTCAATAACTAGATTATGAGTTTAAAATAGTGTTATGAATCATTTCAAAATTTGCCATTTAATATTTTCAAATATCATATTATGAAGTTTTGAAAGACCTTTCTCTGATACCAATTGTTAGGGAACGCAGAATACGGATCTTAAGGCAAAACTAACACTAGAGGGGGGTGAATAGTGTTTTCAAGGAATTTAAGAAAATCTAAAACTTATATGATCTACTATATGATTCATACACCACAGAGATGATCACAGATGCAGTATCAAACAGAAACAAAGAAATAAACAAAAATAAAATGCAGAAAAGGAAAGAACACACTGGATTTTGTACTGGTTCAGATTACTCCTATGTCCAGTCCCACGCAGCACTGGATTGCGTAGAGCTTTATTACTATATTAATATCCAAGTACAATCCCCTTGATTTCATGGCTAAAAGGTTAACACTGCTCCAAACACCCTTGATTTCACGGCTACAAGGTTAACACTGATTCCACACCCTTGATTTCACGACTACAAGCTTAACACTAATTCCTTTCCTTGATTTCATGGCTACATGGAACACACCCTTTCCCAAATAATCCCAAATGATTACAACATCCTTATAACTCTTTAATAGAACTTCAATTCAGAGAGCAAAGAGTATATAGCGAGAAGATAAGAAGTTTTATGTAATTAGAATAGAAATCGGCAGAGTAGAAGTGTATAAATCAGTAAAAAATAAAATAAAAATGGAGGGATGAAAAGGGGTGAAGATGGAGAAAAAGAATGGTTAAAAAATTCGAAATCAACCCCTATATAGAAGATTTGAAATGTTGCAACGTTTCTAGAATGTTACAAAAAGTGAAAAGATAATTCCTTTCAAAATTGAAAAAATGACAGTTGTATGTCGACATATGCTCTTATGTATGTCAACATATATGCTTTATTTATTATTTTTAATATAAATTTTCAAGTATTTAAACATATATATAATTCTGGAAATTCTTGAATTAAACTTGGTGATACAAATGAGTACTATAAACTATAAAATCATATGAAAACATAAACATATTTATAAAATTATAAGGTTCAGAACTAAATATAAAATTAAAAGTATATAGATATATAAATATATAAATATATAAAAACTTATCAACTTTAAAACTTATGTTTGAAATCAAAAGTAAGATAGAATAACTATTTGAACTTAGAATTTTATTTTGAAAAACAGAATTTGAATTTGAATCTGGAGTGCTATTTAGAGTCTTACATATAAACTAGACTCTATTACTATATTTGTCTTGAATTCTTGAACTCTTGATTTCTTGATTACTCACGAGTCTTGAATCTTCTCTGAATTCTGAATTTCCTGAATCTCTAAAGCTGTACGGTCTTCAATATTAATTCCTGTTATAAACTCTGTATATACATGTATATATATTCTAGATAGAAATGTTAGTATATATTTTATAATAAAAGATATTTGAAATAAGGTTATTGTCATCAAAACTCCATTCTCCAACAAAAATAATTGGATTGAATTGGAATTGTATGAGTATGTGCTAAACAGATATGGAATGAAGCGTATGAAGAGAAATAAATTGAATGCCCGTTGAAAGATGTACATATTTAATTTTATATGATATTTTATGAGCCTATTTGGCAAGCTGCTTGCCTTTTTGATTTTTTTTGAATGGAAAGGGACCAGAGAGGCAATTTGTAGTTGTACTGAGTGAATCTTGCAAAGGAGACACTGGCGAAATTTTCTAAAAATTTAAGGAGATAGAATTTTTTAAAGGAAATTCGATAACTTAAAATCTACTTATCGGTTATATATGAAAATAGAAACCAAATCAGTTAATAAATTTTAAAATCATTATAATAAAGATTTTCATCTATATTAAATGATGTTCGAAAAGGAAATAATATAAGATTTTAAATATAGTTAGTTAAATATAATATTTGGGTTGTCGTAACGATGTTTTACACAACATCCGTTTTAATCCAAATATGTGTAAGTTTGGGAATATAATAACGAATATTTCATAAATATAAAAATAAACGAGTTTGGGAAGGAGATAAGTAATCGGAATGTTTTCCAATTATAAATAGAAGATATTTTCTAAGTATAGAAAATAAAAGAAGGTGACACATGAAAATATTTTCTAAATAGCTTAAGAGGCCAAGATGATTATTGAAATATTGGGTTAACAAATATTAGTAAGAAAATGAAGAAGTGATTTAAATTAATGGAATATTAATTAAGGGGCCTAATTATTGTTCAATGCTTTGGATGAATGTTTGTTTTTTTCTTCAATAGTTAAATAACTACCTATCGAAGTATTGACTAATATCATTATCAATATTGAGAGACCGGTTGGATTATTATCCGAGAACCACTCTGTATTGGAAGTAGCGTTGCGAGTCAGATTATATGAAGATAATCGAAGATGGAGTAAAGTGAAAGGACTTTTTATGTCAATCCTAGGTCGAAATTTCCTAAGATGGATTAATGGAAATTGTGCCTTCAGTTTCGTTCAGTCCCAAAACGAACTTGTATGGACGAATGTCTGTTCGAGTATTTCTAATGATCACATATGTCATGGTTTGTATGAATATACATATGGTGGCGGAGAATTTATTCTCTTAGCATAATATCCAGAATATATTTGTGCAAATCAATTAATGATTAACAGATCTGACAATGTGGCATTTAAAGTGGTTGTGCTATCAATGAAAGGTAAGTAATTGTAACCTCAAGCCTCATTATCGTGAAATGACAAAAATCGAGCAGGAAGCATGGCTAAATGGGTAGCTCCCAATTAGAGTGTACTATCACCAATCTAGAGGAAATTCATTTCCTTCTTTAATTGATCAATGCTGCTCCTTTAGGGAAAATGGTTGTTGATCCCAAACGTTAGTGATATACATTCGATACACTAAAGCGAAATGAGTGGTCAGTCATATGTGGGCGGGTTGCAAGATGTTCTTGTTGAACCCAGTGTATTCCCCTCTAGAGATAATCTATCTAAAGGTGGTTCCATACCTTATCATAGTTGGAAATTCATTACTCAATAAGCGCCCACGATTTTGATTGTATATTATGTATTGTGGAACGTGAGATGCAAGTGTTTTGCTAGATTGCTATTTATTTGATTTTGACACTATTATATTATCATAATAGTATTGATTTTAAAGAAATATTTTGGGTTATCGTTACGTAATAACCATCCGTGCTTATGTGTGGATAGGTCTTACAATTATCCTTTCTTTAAAGAGGATTTTTAAAAGTTAAACCAAGGGGTTAGAGTTTACTTACACCAGTCCTTGTTGCTTGCTTAGCTCTTGGTACGCATGATAGCGGGTTCTTGCTTTGCATCGAGTGGTGAACGGGAGACTCTTACCCCTACTTGTCCAAAAAATGTGGGTTGGTTGTGAGTCGAGAGGTTGGCTGTAAAACAAGGTATTGAGGTACCTCTACAAGCCATAGTGGGAGGTTAGCCCACTGATTCATTACGGTTGGTATCAAAACTTAGGTTGAGCGAATGACTAGGCTTTGGGTGGGGTTTACTCATTAGATATAGGGTCAGTAATTGTGACGACCCAAACTTCCCCGTGAAGGAATGCCCGGATTGCTTCGAGAACACGACAAATCAGAACACAAACAGAAGAACATTTCATTGCTTATTACAACAATTCCATCAGAACACAAGAATATAACAGAGTATGAATAAATATTACATAGAAAAATATCAGAGATTTAAATTACATTTAAATACATCGCAGCGGAAAACGGTACAAAGCACAACTGAAAACAGATACATGGATACAGAGCTTTCCGAATATCGCTTCAGCTGTAAACCAGGATCCTGTGAATATAAATCTGCAAAACCAAAACTACTAGCTGCCCATGTGGAAATAGGGGCACCCAGAGTTTAGGTCAAAACAATAAACTCCAGGTCAGTCATGGGACTGGTGTGATAACTAAAACAGTTATTAATCTTTGTTTTTAAAGTTAGGTAAATCAAGGGACCACGCCGTATAACACGGAACGGGTTTCCTCCCAAGAATACCAGTGCATAAAACAAATAGCGCAATGCTAAATAAAGAACAATGAAGCTATTATAAGACCTAGGTCCCATCACACAATTAAACGCAAGCCGAAGGATAGGGTTTTCCCTTATAATAGCCAAATATGCTTGATACGTGAAATTTCATCTTATATTATTACTATAAGTGAAGTAAACAATTTCAAATATAAATGTATCAATCATAGATGGCATGGGTACCATATATCATGTCGCCAATACTAGGCTCTACAATCAAAATCGCAAAATGTCGTATTTGGTAATTGGATTTCCATCATGGTGGCTCCTGATTCGAAAGATCGATCGCGTAGTGCCATCCACAACGGCTTACGTCTCAGCGAGAGAAAACACCGTAATGCACATCCGCACTTTTGGGAAATCGAATATAACTACGGCTTACGTCTCGGCGAGAGAAAACACCGCTTACTCTATTCCTCTGAGCACTAAGCTCAATCTCGGTCGATCGAATCCACGACACCACTAAGTTGCCCATCCTTGAAAAAGCATACTGATCAAACCATCAGTTTACCACCATACCGGGTTGTGAGGCTCGCGAATCAACGCTATACACAAAGCGGTGCTATATTAAAGCTGTGCTTTGATCATCAACCACAAGACTTTGCTTTTCAATAGAAGCCTTGATCATTTGCCACTTAGGCATGCCACACAGGCAATTCATGTCATGCGATTGATATCCATCGATATATAACCTCTGAGCTCGTACGTCTCAGAGAAGGGCGTTAAGCAAGAGAATAAATTCTCCGTCGCCAAATAGATATATATTTAATAGAAATCAATCACACAGTATAAAATCCAGTGTCAAACACACAGTCCATTTACAAGTTCGTTCTAGGTCTGAACGAATCCGGAGGCACTTTCCTCGCATATCCATCGGCCTCCAAGTACGTCCGGACGGCTACCACTTTAGCCCCCTTCAAGGTAGCTACTCCCATCGTGAGCATCAATAGCACCCATCCATTCGATGTGAAGATCGTCGGTCTTGCACCGTCTTCAATCTCTTCGACTCATCGTCGAATCAGTTATTCAGAATGGGTTATACCCGGACTTTCTGAATAACTCGTGTGTCTTAATCAACATGTGCTATAAAACACAATATATGCCTCATTCCAATTCATCAGTCACTAACCGTAAATTAGTAAGGGAACAATTCCCCAAATATTAACCCCAAAGGCCGAAACCAATATCAGATCAATACCCAAGAAACCATTCTTCTTAACTAACCTACAGCTAGTTTCTAAATTTCATATTCTTAGGGAAAGGTTCCCATTAATTTTATCAAAGATAAATTCTTTAAAATTATTCTTTAATCTTCCTTTGGATGTCATTTCAAACCAGATTATGGTTTTCCAAACTAGTCGAGATTAGTGAACCACACCGAAGTAATTATTTATTTTATTTCCCAACCCCAACCTATTCATCCCATGGAGCAAAACTGTTATTACCCCATAACTAACACCACGGTGTTATCGGTAAATTTAATTACCATTTCATGTTCAAATCTAATTAAAGATTTAACTATCGCTAGGAGTAAAACTGGTGATACTCCACTTTCGATCATTTCCAAATTTTGATAATTTAAATTATCAATTCTTATTTCAATCTAATTAAAGATTCATTAAAACTCCTTTTACTGGGTTAAAGAACTAATGTCATTTAAAACACTGTCCACGATAAACCCAAATCACATTCTATTTATTATCGGGTTAAAGAACAAGTGTTATTTAAAATACCGTTCACGATAAACCCACAAATCAATTCTAATTCAATTCCAATTAAATATATTAGAAATTATGGTTATTTAAAACCCATTTCAAATTCAATTTAATTATTTCAAAAATAAATTGATTTTAATTCTAGTTCAAAACTAGTCCATTTCGATAAAAATCTATTTTTATCTTTTCAAATATGGAGTTTTTCATCCCAGTTCTTTTCAAATCATTTATTATGATTTTACCCAAATTATAGATATTTTTAATAATTTTATCAGGGCCCATACAGTCGATTTCCATCTACGACCATCGAACTGCACTTACAGAGACCTTTTCTGAAATTGATTTGGACATATCTCCAAATCCAACCGTTAGATTTCAAATTTCTATCATTCGTTGTAAAGCTCTTTTCGATACGAACCCAATGGTTCCGGTTTCAGGAGAATCCGACGGTCGGATCTCCCGCAATGTCAATTTGAAGTCAATGGTCGAAATTCGCGAACTGCCGCAGCGCGGCGCGTTCTATTCAGGCCATTATATTATATATATATAATATATACTTCGTCGATTTCCTTTTTAAAACGTATTTTATAAATCATTTTAAATTTGTTTCAAAACAATTTCAACTTCCATTTCAATTTCAAATCAAAATTGAATTTTTCTTTATAAATTCGTTTTACATTCATTTCAAATCGATTTTAATTCAAATTCGATTTCAATTTCAATTTGATTTCAGTTCGAATTCATTTTCTTTTCCATTCAATTTGAATTTGATTTGAATTCATTTTCTTTCCTATTCAATTTGAATTTCATTTTGTTTTCTATTCAATTTGAATTCATTTTCTTTTCTATTCAATTTGAATTCATTTTCTTTTCTGTTCAATTTGAATTCATTTTCTTTTCTATATTCATTATAAAAACGAATATAGTCGATATAAATATCGTTCGCGTCAAAATAGCGCATCTCTAATCAACACGGCTTTATATTTTTCAATAACCTCGTTATTCTATTCAACAAATGAATCTATATTTCTTTCAACACATGACTAATCTCAACAAATGAGTACTGTCAACACATGAATCTTTATTTTATAATATTCTTTATTTTCCCAATTGGAACGAGGCCCAATCAATTACCATATAATGTTAATTATATGGATTCCATACAACACATGTATATAATAGCAACGATAAATAAACAACCATCATCCAAAGTGCACCACACAACTGCATAAGCATTAAATATAAATAATTAACGCTTACACAGTCTGTCGACTAATCGATCGACATACAATTAAATAATTGGGATTAGTGTACGCCAAATATCATCCCAACACCCGTGTGGGGTTTCAAACAATCAAACACAGATTTTATTATTTGTGCGGTTGGGCGATGTGTAAAATTTATCGTCCCAATCAATATCTTTCAAACAGGTGTACATAAACAAACCGTCTGGTTTGTAAATGAATATTTATTTATTTACATTCACGTTAAAATTTATATTTTTAACTATATTAATTTATTTCAACACATGAATATTTATTTTCAATCATTCCACATCACAATCAATTTTCACAACACATTAATCAAACAAACAAGCCGTCCATGGTCTGTGGACGACGGGTGTCAGGTGCTACTAAACACCGTCTGCATCCTAGTATATATTATTAACTAGAAAAGGAGAATTAAAGGTGAGAAGTTCTCACCAAGAGCTAAACCGAACACCACGACTCTTCATATGTAGGATGTCTTCGTCGTGCTTGCCTTTTGCCACTTTCGTCGTCTGTATCCACTACATATATAAAAATCATATTTTTATTGCCACTTCTAATATATAAAAATCGGATTTTTATCGTTACTTCTAATATATAAAAATCGGATTTTTATCTTTCACTTCACATGATAAAAATTATATTTTTATATCCTTGCTCATATCAATAAAGATCTAATCTTTATATGCTAAAAATATAAATAAAAATTATATTTTTATATCATTATATATCTATATTTTTCAAATTCACTTCTTTACATTTTTAAAAATCGCCCTTTTATATTTTTAAAAAAATCTCTCCTTTATATTTTAAAAAAACTTATTTTACATTTCTAAGAATCGTATCTTTATCCTATGATAATATATATAAAAACCAAATTTTTATATTTCTAACTATGCTATTTTTATTTTAAAACAACGCTAATTTAGATTTGAAAACAATGCTAATTTAGATATGAAAACTATGCTAATTTATTTTATAAAAACAATTCCCATATGTATTTCATAAAACATGTTCATATACATTTCATAAACATTGCTAATTTTATTTCTAAAACAATTTCTATTTTTTTTATATATATATAAACACTTGCTATTTTATTTACAAAACCATATTTTCTCAAAAATAATGCCATATTTATTTTAACAACAATGCTCTTTTTCTTTAAAAAAACTGCATTATTTATATATTAAAAACTGCATTATTTATATTTTATTATTTCAGATTTTATAAACAGTGTTATACTATTTTAAAATCACTTTTTGTCTAATTAAATTAATAACAAGGTTAAAAAAAATTACACTATCCTCTTTCTTCTTCATTAACCACTTCTGGAACTCGTCCATCTACAGACCTCGATACCCACGGAAGCTCCATTCTAGGGCTCGGTTTTGCACAAAATTCAATGCGCCAGAAATCGATCCAACGCCCACACATGACGCGCCTTCAAGAGCGCTGCCACTGGCCGGAGGCCCAGCAATTCCGATCACCCCCATGGCCTGAAAACGGCTTCCAACCGCACCCCTTTGAGCGAGAAAAACGAAGCCAATTTAACGCTAAATCTTATCATACTCATATCTTCTTCAAGCCCTTGTCGAGCTCATGAATTTATGCCCTATGAGCAATTGAAATTACTTTGTGGATTTGAAGGAAATTAGGGGAGAACGAGGGAGCTCCGTGGTCGTTGATTTAGGAGACGGCGGCTCGCATTGACTAGGGCTGAAGTGTATGACCTAATAAATGGATATATATATATATATAATAATTCATTTTATTATTTAATTCACCCTTTAATTGTTTTACACTACGAACCCTAAATCAAACCCAACGACTATCGCTCCTAGCTAAATACCCCCATTCCGGACACAATGGGATATGTTTCGTAAGCCAATTCTACTGTTTAAATTAGTTTTTATTCAAATTAAAATATAAATCAGTATATATTCAATTTGAACGTACATTTTAATTTACCGGACCACACACTAACTCTAAAAATTACAAGAAAATTATTTCTAGCTTCTTATTGACGATACGGTCCTAACAAAACTAATTTCGTCAAATTCTAAGACCGTTTGAAAAATGGCCATTTTCCAGTCGATTAAAATCAACTGAAACTGGTCAAATGCGTTTTCCTTTGCCACGCTCACATATTGATTCATAAAATTATGAAATTTGAAACCTAGCAATAACTTGACACTGCGAATCCAACAAAAGTGGTTTCGTCAAAAACCGAGGTTGTTAGCAAAAGGACTATTTTCAAAGGCCAGAATTCCATAGCGACTATTCTGAATTTTCAACTGGGCATAACTTTTGATTCCCGCTATGAAATTTCGATTTCCCGGATTCGTTAGAAAGATATTCTCAATTAGATTCAAATATTTTTGGTTTCGTCAAAATCTGGTTTATTTTGAATCCTGTACGTTCATTTGAACTTTGAAATCGAATTACCGAACTACCGCGCCATTTTCAATTCCTTTTATAATTTAAGTAAATATTTATATTCTAACGACGATCTATATAAATATATACGTTCGAATTCTATTCAAAATAAATTTCTCGTCATTATTATTTAAAATAATTCATTTTGAATATTCAAAATCCGCTAAAATTGCCAAAATAAAAAATTTAAATTGGCTCGGATTTCCGGGTTGTTACAGTAATACAGTAGAATGAGTTGAGTACACACATATATACGAGAGCGCATATTTGTTAGTTGATATAAAAACAGTTTTATATTGTGTTGATCAGTTTAGCAAATAGTTTATGAATTATGGTCTATATAGGAAGTACAACTGTATCGATAGGTGTTTCTAAACGCTTGAGCAGAGCAATTCGACACGGTATTGTTTTAAAGCAGGTAAATGAAATAATTTTATCCAAAATTATATTTTGATATAAAAGTAATAATTTTCTGAAATTATTATATTATATGGATGTGTTGGTTATTATTATAATCAAATAGGATTATAAGAAATGAAATGTATATATAACCAAATAGAATTTGTATATGAATGAAATATACAAATAAGATGAACCACAATTGGATTCAAACCAGAAGTCGGAACTTAATTCCCGGATGTTTGGAAAAATGTTTTATGAAGGAATATAAAGTAATATAGCATTACTTTAGAAGGATTTTAATGAAATCCATTTTGAAATGAGTTTTGAAAGTGATAAAGCGCTGAACTCACTTCAGTGGCTGGAAAATAATACTGATAATGACGGCAACATCATTAGTGTTCATTTTCGTGTTTCGAAGTAATGGATTGCAACCTTAGAAAGGTTTCTAATGGAAATTTGTTTGAAAGAAAACAAGTTGGTATAAAATTTAAATGTTTTGAATTTGAGATGGTTATAAATATATGTATATATTTATGGGATTTCAAAAGGATTTGAAATAAAGATCGGGCATTTGAATGTTGGAATTTTAATTTAACTTAAGCAAATTAAATAGATAGAAATGAATAAATTGATTTAAATCAATTTGAATGGAATATGAATTGAGTGGAAATATATTGGTTGTAAATCATTGAAATTAAATGAATGTAAGTATATATGGTATGCAGTATGAATGAAAACCAAAAGTTTTATTGGAACTAAATTTGAAGAATTACGAAGAATTAAGTTTTAACATAAGTGGATTTTGAAAAGTAATGGGTTTGTAACATTTTTCCTACCTTATAAATTTCACGGACAAAATTCTTTTAAAGGGGGAAGAATGTCGACCCGGATTTTTTTTGGTTGATAAACCTTTGACATTTATTGAGGGTTGTTAATTACCTAATTAACTGATTTTAATTAAGGATATATAATTTTAATTGTGAAATGTGAAAAAAAATAAGGATTAAAGTATATTTTGAGTTTGTTTATAATTTTTTTATGTGAAATCCAAATAGAAAGTAAAGTTTAAAAGTGTAAGAAAATAAATAGATAGAACATCAATTCATTTAGTCAAAAGGTTTGGGCCTAATTAAAAGTTCAACCCATTAGTGTTAAATAAGAGAAAGTTTCTCACTTATCTATTTTCAAATGAACCATACGCTCATTTGTTCTAGGTAGCAAACAAAAGTGAGTTTCTAAAAACATAGAAAAACCCTAGCTACCCAAATCCTCAATTTCAAGTCTTGAATGAAAGGGTTTCTGGTTTGATCTTTTAGGAACCAAAAGAAGGGATAAAAATCTGGGTTGTTTTTGGCTAGTTAGCTTGAGGTTTATGTTTATAGCTATGAAGCTCTTCACAATCTATCCCTAATTAGTGTGTTGTATGTTAGAAGTTTTGGCTTTGATATGCTCGATTTGATGATTGATTTGGGTGCAGTATGGTTTTGGATTCAAGTGGTTGTTTGGTTGTATGTTGGATATTTGGTGAAATCATCACTGTTGTAAAACAGTGATAACTTTAGTTAGATTATCCAAATGGACTCAATATTTTTACAGTAGAAAGTTATTACAATTTGCTACAACTTTGTCCTTAGGCAATTTTCGAAATTATGCCATTTAGCAGGACAAAAACGAGTTTTAAACTGAGCATGTAACTCAGGACTCTGTTAAGTTGATAACTGATAGTAAAATGGGAATAACTTTTGAGTTACTTATCAGAATTTGATAAATTTCTATAACTGGAAAGCTAAGAGCATAAGCTACAACATTCATTTGTCGTGCTTCTGTTTTTTTTTTTTTTTGAAGGTTAAATGGTGAAAAATTCATTTGTTTGTCGTTAGGAAATCATGAAAACGCTTAAAATTGAGAATTTGTCTTGGTCATAATTTTTGAGCCACTCCTCAGAATTTGATAATTCTTAATGTTCTGGAAAGCTAAGAGATTAAGCTACAATTTTATTTTATGGTGACTCTTGTGATTTTGGAGTTTAAATGGTGAAAAACCCATTTGTTTGTCTGCCTGTCGTTGAGAAATTGTGTCAATACTTAAACATGAGAAATTGTTTTGGTTATAACTTTTGAGGTACTTATCGGAATTTAATAATTTTTGATGTTTTGGAAAGCTAAGAGTTTTTGCTATAGTGGTATGGATTAACTTTTGTTAAATTATATGCTTAAGCAAACTGAAATTGAAATGTAAAACTTAGAGCTTTATTATGAACTTTTGGAAATAATAAAATAGTTTTGTGAACAACTAAGAAAGTTTTTTAAACAATAGAATTCAATAGAGATAATAATTTTGAGAATCTTAATTCTATAGTCTGGAATTAGCTAATTTTCGACCTAATGTTACCGATTGTTTTGTATGCTCTTGTGAAACATTTTGTCGAAAATGGTATGTTCCAATGAACAGAATGTTGAAGTGGAATATATTAATTCTTGACCAAATACTAGAACCCAACTGTGTAGTATGGGATGCTCAAGTAAGATTCTTTTAATTGATTTTGAGATAGTAATTAACACTTTAGGGTTGTATTATTTTATGGTGTGCGACAAGTGGTCTCTAGACAGGTAAGAGAATATAATTCAGGTTTTCCGAGTATATCCATAATAAGTGAAATTTACTAATTCTCAGTAAATACTTGTGTTTCACTAGATGGTATGGGACATCTATGTTGAACTATAGTGGTTACTGTGGGTGATAATATTTGGCACTTTAGTGTTCCCTTTCTTTTGGTGTGCCGCAGAGGCTGCTAGACCTTAAGAAGGTTACTTCTGGATTTCTTTTCTAACTTGTAAATGTAAAAAGACTGAGACATCGAGCATGTGATACATCGATCTACATGATTGTGTGTATATGTTTCCTCAACCCCTTAGATTGAGCATGTGATTCCTTGGTCTCAATAATCATAGAAATGGATTGTCTTGCTTGTTTTGTTATGTTTCCTCGATCCTTACGATCATGCATAAGTTCCGGATTGCTTGTTTTATTGTGTTTCTTCGATCAGGTCGATTGAGTATGAGTTCCTCGATCCTAGTGATCATCCAAGAGTTCTCGATTTTGGTATCAGATCAGTATAAGGGATACCACAAGGCCTCGAGACCATCTTGGATTTTGGAATGTATGTTCGATATGTTGATTCTTGTTCTTCTTTAGTCATTTGACTGAGAAAGAGTTCCTTGATCAATTCGATCGCAAATGAATTGTGTTAACTTGTCGTGCTTATATTAGTTCCTTGATAAAGTCGGTCATGAATGAGTTGTGTTAACTTGTCGTATTTATAACATGAACTTGTGATGGAGATAAAAACCATGATTGGAAACCAAACATGCAACATTGTGAAACAATAAATTATTTGTACTATCATTGTGCAGTTGAATTAAAGTTATTTATATGTTATATATATGGATCTCACATTTCGGATATTTAGAGATAGACTGATCCGGAATTTTGTGTTTCCGAGTCAGACCGGAATTTTCAGGGTTACAGGATGCTCAGACTTTTGGACAGGTGAGCTAGCCACGGATAGATGTATTGAGACCCTTAGTTTATCTTTTGTAGGATATTCACCTGATGTACTATGAGATGTATTTGTTAAGATAGTGGTTTATTTTAAAGTGTGTAGATTGTAAAATTATAAGTATATTTTGTTGACTTACTGTAAGTACATTATCATATGTGCTTTTTGTTGTGATCGGTGATTGTTATGTGGTTGATATATTGTCTGACTAAGTCGAATCAGTGTTTTTATTACTTTATACTAATACTGAACATGTCAAATTCAAATCAGACATTAAACAAAAAGGTATAAATTACGTGTTAGTGTTAGTATAAAGATATATTCACATTCGATCTCCTCTATCAAGCTGTATTCTCTGGATTAACAAACGACATTACTTGTAATGTTCTTTGCTAAACTAGGTATAATAGTGGGGTTGTTACATTTATATTGTTTTAAATGTTTAGTTGATAATATAAATTGAATTATCATATGGAGTTTAATGATTTAATTTCGAGTATATCGAATTATCGTAATACGAATACGAAATATAATTGAATTCGAAATTAAAACTGAATCGAGAAACTTAGCTGATCAATATAAATTCTATTTGAATATAAACGATAATAAAAATAATTTATTATCGGTAAGTTGATTGTTTTGAATTTAAAATTCCATTCTTATCGATTTAAATTGATACCTTCTCCATACGATCAAATTTGGCTTAAAAACCAATCCCTATGTGTTCAAAATAGTGGTATAACCCTAGAAATGTCATCTGCTACGTTTAAGTCGATAAAAATACACTTAATAACGTACTGAAGTAATGAAGTACACAAGTCACCCTAACTAATGTAAAACACAAGTTATACTTGCCTTCTCCTTTCTATTCACGTACGAATAGTCCCCTCACTCGTTACAAAGTAAAGCATGAATTTAAATGGTGGTACGTTCTGTCTTCATGATGCCTATATAATAACCTAACACCTTTAATTTATTTCCCCACCAATTCATTTCATTTCTTTCAGTTCCTCTTTTCTTTCTGTCTCTCATGAAAATCGGAACCTACGATAAAAAATAAGAAGGGAGAGTCACGATCCTAATTCAATCGCAAGGCCGAGATTCGTCAGCAGGTGGTATCGTGAAGTGCGATTTTGACTTCTAGAAGCCAACATGACGATGCATGGGTACGACTAATACACCTATAACATGATTTTGGGGATCACGATGCTTTGAGGTGGTTGGTTTCCGGTAGTAGATAAGGTACAGGTGAGGTTGTCGGGGGATGCACGAGTTTCGAGTAATGGTGTGGGTTGCGAAGCTTATGTGAGCAGAGCTAGGTTCGTTCAATTGTCACTGTGTTTGGGAGATGCCTGTGGTAGCATTGGTCTAATAGAAGCAAGGGGTTCGAATACACAAATGAGTGAATTATGGTGACAGAAGTGATCAGATCTTGAGCTACATGCGTAGGCCAAAGTCGCGTTTTGTTTTTGGGATTCAGGACATAAGGGTACGACATTAGGGAGAGTTTTGCATGAGTTGTAATCAAGGTTGTGGGTTCAAAGTTTTATGGAGATTCTGGTGTGGTTTTGGCTCAGGAATTAGTTGCAGTCGTGAGGAATGTGCAGGTTTGACAACGAGGATGAAGGGATTAGGCAGGTGATAAAGTTTAATTAAGGTAATTAATTTAAATAATTTCATGCTTAAATCCATTTACCTTGTATATACGTATATATACATAAACATTTGTTAGCTAATGAATGTGACATTAAAATATATACAAGATTTTTATCGAATAGAGTCAATCGTGAAATCCATAGAAGAGGATCATATAAGATGGAATTAAATTTAGAATCATGATGGATCAAAATAAAATCAAGTGAGTAAACTCTCTCCCTAGATTCGTTTATAATTTTATTATAAATGATTTTTTTTTAAAATCATTTTTATATGTTGTTTGTTGGTTGTTTGGATGCATTGAGATATTATTGTGGCTGTTATATTTGTTATATAGGCATGGTGGTTGTGTCTATGATATATATATATATATATATATATATATTGGATATTTCCCGCGGTACCATTAGCAGATGTCTGCAGTACCATTAGCGGATGATTTCCTTGTGCGCCCCACAATATATATAGTGGATGACCTTCTATGCCACAATATCTTGCATTGAAGCAGGATGGGAATTATTTATGTTGGCTAACGTCTGTGGATGCAGGAAAAATAGGTTGGAGGGATCCAACTGGATTCCTCAAAATTTATTATTTGTTTGTTTTCATATATATTATCATATACGATGTGTTAGAAACCTGTGATTGATAGTTAGGTGTTTTGGATGTTCGAATATTACTGGCACTAAATATTGATATATATAAAAATATCATAAAAAGTAATTTTGAGATTTAAAAGGAAAATTTATTTTTCTAAAATAGAATTTGAATTACGAATGGGCTATGAAATATTAATTTGTTTTGAATAATAAAAATAAGTACTGAATTTATAAACGGTGTTTATAAATGAAATGGGATAATTTTCATCGGATAATGTGGGAAATGTAAATTCAAATGTGAATATAAAAAGGGGAACTGAAATTAGTTTAAAAAAGAAACGTGAAATCTATTCCGACGTTTGGAATGTAAATTGAATTAAAATAAATCTATAGGGATTTATGGTTGTAATTCAACTATGTCGAATTTATAAAATAAACTATTTTCAGAAAGGATATTAAAATTGTATTACATAGGAACTGAAATTAAATATGAAAATAGATTCTACAATTATATACATATCAGTTATAATAATAAAATATTCCAAAATAACAATCGGGTTTCAAATAGATTTTGAAATGGAACTTGTTTTAATGTATAAAACAAGGAAGTTAATTTATAAACAATGTTTATAAAAAAGTGGGATAATTATAACGGGATAATTTGGAAATATAAATTCAAGCATGAATTTAAAAGGAATTGGAAATCATTTCGAAAAGTGAATGACGGACTTTATTTCGGAATTCAGAATATAAACTGAATTGAATGAAATCCAATTAAGTAAACATTGGAATTTGATTACATCGAATATTATATAATAATTTATTTATAAATTAATTGGAATTTAATATAGAATATTAACTTGTAAATAAATTTATAACTGAGTTATGAAATAATCGGCAATTTAGGATTATCGAAATGTTTAAGTTAGATTTGGAAAACTGGTTTAAAATATATTTAAAATATGAAAGAATGAAATTGAAATTTATTAATAAATGAAGTTTGAACGTTTATAATTAAATAAAATTAAAACGAGTTAGCCGCAATACGGTAGTTCGCAATTTGACGTTTCGAACTTCAATTGATTATATAGGACTCAATTTAAGTCGGAATTCTTTGAAACAAGAATTGTCAGGACCGACTGAATAATAGTTTTCTAATGAAAGAGAGAAATATGTATTTTGTCTTATAGATTTTGGGTTATACCAAAATCAATTTTCCAGAAAAGCGGCGCTATAATCGTTGGTTTAATGGTTTATTTAAATTAATAAAAGGATTTTACGCAAATAAAACTTGGATTTTCATTAGAAAAATATAGACTGGAGTTATAAAATAAATATGAACTCAAGAGGAGTAAGTGAATTGATTTTTCAAACAAAAATCAGATTTTTATTATTGCTGAATAAAGTTAACTAATTAGAGAAGGAATTATTTAATGGAGTTTTGGATTGAAATAGGACTTTGTATAAGTGAATGGGATTCGTGAATTCATATTTGAAAACGAATATGAAATTTTATTGTCATTTCTTCTTTTTGGTTTCATATATTTCAATAACTACATGCATTGCGCGGTGGATGTGAGAGGTTGAATCGATCATCAAAAGAAGAATTAGGCCAAAAATTAAGATATAGGATCTATGGGGCAATTACTTAGAAGTACATTTTGTGCAAATGAAACTTGAGTTGAAAATGAAATTCGACTAGTTTAATATACATATGAACGTGATATGTTCAAATAAAAAGTGAAATAAGCAGAACTAATTAGCGAATTCATTAACTAATTGAATAAAACAATTGGATTGAATTGGAATAAATTGGAATTGGATGAGTATGTGTTAAATAGGTATGGAATGAAGTGTATGAAGAAAAATAAATTGAATGCCCGACAGAAGATGTACGTATTTAATTTAATATGAGATTTATGAGCCTATTTGGCAAGCCGCTTTCCTTTTTTATTTTTTATTTTTTGAATTGAAAGGGCCTAGAGAGGCAACTTGTAGTTGTACCGAGTGACTCATACAAAGGAGACGCGGGCAAAATTTTCCAAAAATTTAAGGAGATATAAAATTGTTAAGAAAATTCAATAACTTAAAATCTACTTATCAGTTATATATGAAACTAGAAACCAAATCGGTTAATAAAATTTAAAAGCATTGTAATAAAGATTTTTATCCATAGTAAATGATGTTCGGAAAGGAAATAATATAAGATTTTAAATATAGGTAGTTAAATACAGTATTGGGTTATCGTAATGATGTTTTACAAAACATCATTTTAATCCAAAAAAGTGCAAGTTTGGAAATATGATAACCTGTATTTCCTAAGTATAGAAATAAATGAGTTCGGGAAAGAGACAAGTAATTGAAATGTTTTCCAATTATAAATAGAATATATTTTCTAAGTATTGAAAATAAAAGAAGGTGATACATGAAAATGTTTTCCAAATAGCGTAGGAGGCCAAGATGATTGTTGAAATATTGGGTTAACAAGTATTGACAAGGAAATGGAGAAGTGATTTAAATTAATGAAATATTAATTAAGGGCCCCAATGATTGTTTGATGCTTTGAATGAATGTTTGCGGAACTAATGGGCCAGGAGAGGACAACCTGTTGTTCCTACTCCTCGTGTTTTTTCTTGGATAGTTAAATAATCGACTATCGAAGTATTGGCCAATATCATTGTCAATGTGGAGAGATCGGTTGGATTATTATCCGAGAACCACTCAGTATTGGCAGTAGCATTGCGAATCAGATTATATGAAGATAATCGAAGATAGAGTAAAGTGCAAGGGCCTTTTCTGTTGATCCTAGGTAGAAATTGCCTAAGATGGATTAATGAAAATTGTGCCTTTGGTTTTGTTCAGCCCAAAACGAACTTGTATGGACGAATGTCTGACATAGTATGTCCAACGATCGCATATGTTGGTCCGTACAAATATACATATGGTGGTGGAGAATTTATTCTCTTAGCATAATATCCAGAATATATTTATGCAAATAAATTAATGATTAACGGATCTGACAGTGTGACATTCAAAGTGATTGTGCTATCAAATAAAGGTAAGTAATCGTAACCTCAAGCCTCACAATCAAGAAATGTCAAAAATCGGGCAAGCAGCATGGCTAAGTGGGTAGCTCCCAATTAGGGTGTATTATCACCTATCTAAAGAAAATTCATTTCCTTCTTTAATCTATCAATGTTGTCCCTTTCGGAAAAATGGTTGTCGATCTCAACCATTGGTGATATACATTCGATACACTCAAGAGAAATGAGTGGTCGGTCATGTGTGCCGGGTTGCTAGATGATCTTGTTGAACCCAGTGTATTCCCCTCTAGGGATACACTATCGGAAGGTAGTTCCATACCTTGTCATAGTTGGAAATCCATTAACCAATGAGCGCCTGCAGTTTTGATTGTATATTATATATGTGGAACGTGAGATGCAAGCATTTCGTTAGATGTTATTTATTTGATTTAAACACTATTATAATATCAAAATAGTATTGATTTTAAAGAAATGTTTTGGGTTATCGTAAGGTAAAAAAGATATGTGTTTGTGTGTGGATCGATCTTACAATTATCCTTTCTTTTAAAAGGATTTTTAAAAGTTAGACCAAGTGGTTAGATTTTACTCACACCAGTCCCACGACTGACCCAGAGTTATTTTGTTTTGTTTTACCCTAAACTCTTGAGTATCCAAATTTGTACCCGCAGTCAAGTAGTTCAGGTATGTATAGATACCCTGGAGGAGCTTGGAGAAGAAGGCTTCAGCGTTAGATATTTACTGTTTAATTTCCGTTGTGTTGTATATGTGATGTACTCTGATGACGTATGTAAGTATAGATTTTGTTTTTCAAAGGTTGTTTTATATATTATAATTTATTTCATTGCGATGTGAGATTCTGTGTTTGCTAATTCTGTTTTTCTTCCATCTTTTTCTTCTTTAACCCATAATAATTCGTATTTCTGTGCAATTTGGGTTGGATGTGTGGTGTATTTACTCAACTCGGGCAGTACGGATTAGCAGGTCATTACATTAAATCTTGTGCCCAGAAATTTAAGATTAGATTTGCACTCAAATGTTTAATAGCTTTGATAGATCTCCAAAGATGCGACTTTGAATTCCAACTGGGAAGTTATCGTGAAAATTTTCCTCTATTGGATCCTAATGAGAATTTATTCGATATTATTAAGGATATTACTTGGTTAGTTTAGAGTAAAACCTACTATCTTAGGATTTTTATGACTGTGCATACCAAATTTATGAATCTGAGAAACAAAATTTGGGACAATGTTTGAGATGGTCACTTTGGTTCGTATGAGAACATTTTCATTCGATAAGGTAAATCAGAATCAGTAACAAGGCAACTCATGGATGTTGAAACTGAATGCGGTTATAGTTACTGGTAATGAGTTTATGATAATAACTATGGAAAATGAATTTTCAATTACACTATAGAAGGGAAAAAGTGTAAGAGTTTGTAGAGTATGTGCTTCCAACTGTCAAATGATTGAGAACATGATTTTGGAAGGTAACTGAAATGCATGGTTCTACAAGCTTTAAAATCGTGAGGTCAATGCTACATACATAGAGCATTTTTGAACTGTGCTATTTCAAGTGGAGGGACAAGCACGATATGCAGCCTCAGTTCAAAATCTTCACTTGGGTCCTACAGTAGCTTTTAATAATTATATTTTCTGTTTGGTTTATGTATTTACTTGTTTTATTTAATTTTATGTTTGTTTGTTGTAAGTTCAGCAGGTTAGTATGCTAAAATTTTTATAGAATGTATCTCAGGATTTATTAAAGGCATACAAATTTTCAAAAATAATAAAATAACATACTGTAAACATCAAGAACACAAAACATGTTTACAATAAGTGGAAATAAGCACGTAAAACCACTAATCAGAGTCATGCAACCCGTTTAAGCTAACTATGTGAGGTTAACCTCATCTTGGATTAGATTAGCAACGAAATTGACAAAGAAAATAAGGCTTTAAGCTCTGAAATGGCTTCAAGAAGGACTCAACTACCTGTAAATTTTTAGAGAACAAAACGCAAGGCAAAATGAAACTTACTCTAAAATGATTTTTTCAAATATGAGAAATAGATGATTAAATCTATGATTTTGATTGATTTACTTTTAGGTTTACAAGAATTGCAAGCTTTTCTTTGATTTTAAGTTGAAAATAGCTTTGGTTTAATAATTTGGTGGAGTGGGTTTCTAATTTTCTAGTTTTCAGTTTTCAAGGAAGAAGGAGGCTGGAGAAGGAGAAGTACGCATCTTTTTTTAGACTTTTCCTTCTTCGCCTAATCTAAATTAACATTTTGGTTTTTGGGCTTAACACCAACCCAATATGTTAAGTATGTTATGTATTAAATTTAATTAGACTATACTATGTAACAACAATTAACACTTGTTTTACATTATATTATGTGGCAAATAGGTTGATGGACAAATTTGAGAAAATAGACTAAAGGACACAAAGTTTAATTTTTAAGTTGAAGGACAAACTTAAAAAAAAAATTGGCTGAAGTATAGTGCTAAATAAAACTATCATTTTTTATAGTGTAAAGTTAAATATAATGCCTATTGTAACTAGCATTTTATATAGTGCAAAAGCCGAATATAATGCAAGTTATATTAAGCATTTTCCTTTAGCTTAATTTTTTCTAAAGTTTGTCCTTTAGTCCAAAAATAAAACCTAGTGTTGTGCAGCCTGATTTTTTTTCAAAGTTTGTCCTTCTCCCTTATTACCTTTTATATTATACTATTTTATATAAATTTGTTTGCATTTCTCATTGTTTTGACCTTACAAAATTGTAATAACAATGTTTAGATCATTTATAACCAGATTAAACATAATTTTTACTATAAACAAAAAAATCTAGTAAAATACATATATTACATCTTTATTCGTTTAAAACTTACGTTTTTAACAATAAAATTTCTCAAAAATTCATTTACTTGTCAAAACAAATATACAACCCATATTTAAAAAAGTTAACACTTTAATATTGATTTTCAATCAATTTTCACTCTTTATATTTTTATTTCATCTCAATCAAATATAGAGAACTCTTTTTACAATAAAAATTCACCATTTAATTTCAAATTATTGCATTTAGACACATAAAATCTTTTAACACACTTTTTTGCCATAAATTTACATTATAAAGTTTTCAAAACTTTATTTTCCTTCATATTAAATTTATTTATCAAACACATGTTGAATTTAATTCTTTTATCTCATTTTAAACCCAACTTATCAACGAACCAATATATTCACTCATTTTAACTCCAAAACCCGTTGTGTTCAACTTAAAGGATTATATGAGTTATCCTCTCCAAATTTATATATATTTCTCGAATAACAAATTATATCTTTATTATAGTTTGTTTCACAAGTAATCACAAAACCAGGGTTGTTACAATTAACAAATAGCATGCACCTAATAATCTGACCTTAGGTACCCTTCGTGACCTCATCCACCAATAAGGGAAAAATGTAGAAGCTCAAAGCCGACCCTTGATGTAATCTATGTTAATAGGAGAATTATTGCTTTCTCCATTACAGCTCTAACGCTAGCCCTACATCATCGTGCATATCCTTCATAGGGGAAATGCACTTTGATAGGACCCTCTTCCTTTCCAGATTCCAACATATAATCTTTATCGGTACCTTTCACCAAATCAATAAATATCCTATGTAGATTTTTCTTTTGCTCCCTAAATCTCTCCATAAGCGCCTTACCGAGAAAATCACATCGTAGATGGGTAATTTATGTTAATTCATAGATTAAAATATGTTACAATTCAATTGGAGTTGTTTTTCATTTATATTTTATTGTCTTTTGAAGCATATGTTAAAATTTTAATTTTTCTTATTACGAATTAAGATTAATGAGTTATGAAACTATGGTTTAAAAACCAAATTATCATTTTTAATACTATACATAGTGTTTTTTAATCAATATTCCATTTAGTTATTATACAAAATTTTATTTATCCAAAGTAATACTTATTAAGTTTTGATGGTGATATTAACAACAAGAGCTTAAAATGAACAGATAATTTATTGATATTGCAACATGATTTTTTGTATTTTTGTCATTTCCTAGACTAGTGTTTGATAAACGATTCATCACATATGTTTTATAAAGGTACTAAAAACAAATATTAAACTTAGAATATATGTATACAAATATATATATATCTACTTCAGTATATTAAATTTTAAAATTTAAAATTAATTTGGAACATAAATTTTCAATATTTTCTTAACAGATACTAAATGCTAAAAGATAATAACTTAATAACAAACTAAATATTATCTACACGTTGGTAATTTAATATTTTATGTAAACTGGAAAAACAGAGAAAAATATATTGATGATTATTTTGATTCAGTAGTTAATAATGAAAATTTTATTTTTAAAGGTTCCATTAAATCCACTTTGATATAGTTACCTTCCGTCTAATCTCTTGGACCCTAACAGAGGAAGTAAGTAATAAAATATTTAATTTATTCTTTGCACGTACCCAAGAATGATGTAAAGATGATATGAATTTGTTGCGTCAAATATTTGTTGCATGCAATGAAAAACAAGCATTTATGAATAACAAAACTGTAGCAAATTTAGTATATCAAATTCATTCTTTTATTTATTTTGGGGTTGGTATTTTTAATCTTTAGAATATCATTATTTAAAAAAAGGGAAAAAATTTGAATTGATGTAAGACCCAAAACCAATGACTATTTCCATTATTTGTTGATGGCGAAGAGGGGAATAGTTGAGCACATTGACAAGTGTGTTAGAATTTGTGATTAATATTTCCAATTTGCAGAAGATTTGAAAGATATCGGAAATTTATTGCTCTTTTATTTGTTAAAGGGATAGGCAATAAATTACCTACATAAGTGGAAGGATTTGAAGAAGGTTTCTTTTTGGGATAGTGAAGTAAGGAATTAATTCCCTAATTGGTTGGTTAAACAAGGAAGCCTATCAGGAGAATTGGAGAATTAATTAGGCATTGATTTATATCATAAATCAACTACTTCAACCCTAAGCATTAATCCTTATATAAGGATAGGGATTAGGTGAATGTATTATTATCTCAAAAATGTGAGGTGTATCATCTCTAAAATTTCTTCTTCTTCCCTACTATCAGTCTTGTAATTTTTCTTATTGAGAAAAGTAATAAAATCTCCTCTCCCCAAGCGGACGTACACTAAAAAGACGTTAGTGGAACCACTATAAACCTCTTATGTTATTTCTATTATTGCTAGATCTGTGATTGCTTTGCTGGTGACTATCTTTGTTTGTTTTGCCTCACAATCAATCCATTCCTATTCGTTTTTCCCGCAACAATTATTATCGGAGCTACGAGGTTGATTGAGAAAGTGTGTTAGGCATTATGGCTGGAGATAAGGAGAATTCAATAATTGTATCAAGGCCATATGTAAAAGGGACATATATGGAAGCAGGATCTCCGTTAGCAATAGAAAGATGGAACGGTGATAAAGACTTCGAGAAGTGGCAATTGAGGATGAAAGCTGATTTGATGAGGAATAATGTTCATCATGTGGTATTTGCTCCTGAGGAGTTGACGGATGATATTTCAACCGTGGAAAGGAAGGATATGGAATAATGGGCATTTACTACTTTAAAATTGGCAATGGTAGAAAATGTCATTTCAGAGATTAGCGGTGAGACCGTTGCTAGGGACATTTGGACCAAGCTGGAAAAACTCTATTTAAAGAAGTCACTAATCAACCGTCTGATTTTGCTGAAGACATTTTTCACCATGAGGATGAGAGAGGGTACTTCAGTGAAGGCACATCTTGATGTGAAGGCAGGTCTTCTATTTGAGGACTTGAAGGATCAGATGAAGGGGTTGAGTGAAGGAAGAGGAGGAATTAGTACATAAGCCTTATCAGCTGGAATGGAGAGAGGGGAGAAGAAGAAGAAAATAAAGTCAAGAGATAGGAAGCACTGTACTTGGAGAGTCAAGGGTTGGAGCCTACAGTTCTCGTGGAAGGATGTCAAAGCTAGGCATACGAGTAGGGACTTTAAGTTTCTTCATAGGCAGAATATGATCAAAGGGGAAAGCTTCAACAAGGTGGGATTTTTCCAAGAGGATGTGCTTGATAAGCGGAAGAAGGGATCGTCTGAAGTTGGTCAGAGATCAAAGGAGAAAGCTGTGGATATGCATAAGTCTTTGCAGACTACTAAGTTCGGGCATTACTCAAACTGGAATCGCTTATCGAAATGCTAGGTGCCACATGGTGGCACGGTGTGGGGAGAGGGTTGAGATGGTTCATGGAGACGTTTGTTTTCATGGTGAAGATTGATAGGTTTTACTTAAAGGGATTACTTTGTACACTTTGTTGGCAGGCGGTGGCGTTCCCGGAGTTTGTTAACAAAGTGAAATGGGTGGTGGCCATGCCGAAGCTCATTGAGGGAAGTAACCATGTTGTCTTGTCCGAGAAGATGCTTAGAGTAAGAGGATGTAGGTGGAGTTGGTATGCTTTCAAGGAAATATAGTATCAAGGTGGAGATTGTTAGAATTTGTGAAATAATATTTCCAATTTGCAGAAGATTCGGAAGATATCAGAAATTAATTGCTCTTTTATTTGTAAAAGGGACAGGCAATAAATTACCTACATAAGTGGAAGGATTTGAAGAAGGTTTATTTTTGGATATTGAAGTAAGAAATTAATTCCCTAATTGGTTGGTTAAACAAAGGAGCCTATCAGGAGAATTGGAGAATTAATTAGGCATTAATTTATATCATAGATAAATTACTTCAACCCCAAGCATTAATCCTTATATAAGGATAGGGATTAGGTGAATGTATTATTATCTCAAAAATGTGAGTTGTATCATCTCTAAAAGTTCTTCTTCTTCCCTACTATCAGTCTTGTAGTTTTTCTTATTGAGAAAAGTAATAAAATCTCCTCTCCCTAAGTGGATGTACACTAACAAGGCGTTAGTGGAACCACAATAAACCTCTTGTGTTATTTCTTTTATTGCTAGATCTGTGATTGCTTTGCTAGTGACTATCTTTGTTGTTTTGCCTCACCATCAATCCGTTCCTATTCGTTTTTTCCGCAACAAAGGGGAGTATATAAATTTAGTGAAGCAATTATAAAAGGGGGAGCAATATAATATATTTTGTTTATATAATCATATGGTTATCATCATCAACAAGGGGGAGAATGTTGAGAACATGGTTTTGGTGTTTTGATGATAACAACTATAGGATGTTTGGTACTAACATATTTGTTAAGTGATTATAGGTCTTCCAAACATATGCCATATAATGGAGGTCATATAAAAAAGTTTTAAAGAGATTAAGAAAAGGTGTTGATTAACATAGAAATGTGTTTATTTTATGCTCTTATATCTTATCTTTTGTATATAAATGAATATTACTAGGGTATTATTTTGTCACTTTTTACAGATATGCCGACTTAGCCACATGCAGTCAAAAAATATAAAAATAGAGATCAATGTGTTGTATATTTACATATGAAGACTTGATAACGAAGATCTCACATCCAGTTTCGTTTTGGATAAGAAAATAATTGGCAGAAAGGCTATGCAAATCACAAATCAATGCAAAATTACCAAGGAAGCAAGAGGAAAAGAGAAAAGACCCAAATTTTAATAGAATTAAATAAGGCCAGTTGTGATTGTATTAGGGTTTAGGTTGGTTGTCTATCCTATAAATGCTCTTGTAATCTCATTGTAAAGATCATCCATGAACTGAGAGTTTTCTCTTACTTTTTCTCTTTTATGCAATTTTTTATTTTGTTAGCAATTAGTGCTATCTACACAATTAGTTTTGGTAGAGCATTATTTGTATTTTTCACTTATTTTCATTAGTGATTGACCGTCTGATTAGATTCAGCGGTAATCCTAATTTATTTTCTGTTTGTTATTTAATTTTTACAATTTTAATTTCTGTCTTTTTTATTGTTTTCCTAGGTCATATTGGATTGAATATAGATTTGATTAGATTCAGATCTGATTCAATTCAATAAAAGCTTTATTGTTTTTCAATCGAATCTCCAAATTTCGTCTAGCTCGCCCAAGAAATTATATAAATAATTTAATTTAATTTACCTTCCTGTGATTCGACCTGCATATTACATAATCTGTGCGCTTGCAGTTATTATTTTAAAATTCGCGCTTTTCTATTTTATAGGAAAGCGACGATCAAGTTTTTGGCGCCGTTGCCGAGGAAGCAATAATTAAATTTTATTACTTATTTAATTTCTGATTCGTGTTAGTTTTTGTTTTAATTTTTTTTATCCATTTGTCTTCTTGTATATTTATAAAAGAAATATCTTAATTAGTTGATTTGGTATTATCCACTGATACTGTAATCTTCTAAAAAAAAGAAAAAAAAAATGCCACTTTTTCTTATTATTTCTTGCCAATTTTCTATATGTTTCCTTTCAACCCTCTTTCCTAATTTCAATAGATTGCTTTCTTTCTCTTTTCTGCAAAGAAAAAAAATTATTTGATTTCTTTCCTTGTTTTCTCGGTCCCTTTCTTTTCTTTTACAAATTCTTCCTTCTTTTAACCGAATTAAAAAATAAAAAATAAAAACAAAACAAAATAGTCCTTCTGCAACTTTTGTTCTTTTGTTTTGATTTCCTTTATGCCGCAAGTCTTCTTAGTTCTGCAACTTTTCTTTCACAATCCGTAAATCTGCTCCACTCCAACTAGTCTTTGGCAAACTGCCAGCACCCAATTTTCAACCAAAACCATCTGCAAGACTTCAATCAGACTTCTTCTTTCAACCTTCATCACAATCACAATCCGCATCATCTATACGCCAACATCACGCGCCACTTCACCAACAGATCACACAATTCATCCATCACAAACTAACGCCATAACCGAATCTATGACCAAAGTTCACGCAAACACATCCATCTCACCTTCCACAGTCTGCAAACCCGAATCCGTGACCAAATTTTCACACCTTCCACAGTCTGCAAACTCAGTCATACCACTATCCTCCATATCAGATCACCACAGCACAAACTCCATCACCCTTACCCTCTTCTCCATGGAAAACTACCTTATACGCAACATACCATCGATCTGCTCTTCATCCAAAATCTCTACATCAAACCCAACCGCCGTTCATCACAACAAATCACAAAACCCTATAATAACCGACGGATCATCGCAGCATCAACTTCTAACATTGTGAGCCAATCGATCAACTCGCAAGCCCCTGATCAACCTAATTTGCAACTAACAAATCGATCTAAAATCTCAATCGAAATCTCCAACTTCAACTCCAGATCTGAAGCATCTCGCGAACCCCAATATCGAATTGAAGAACTGAAAACTCGATTTGGAAATCCCAAACACAGTTTGAAAACTATCTGAGTTGCAGCGAAGAAAAAAGTACCAAATCATCAAAATCGATTCGAAACCTGAAGCCTGAAATCCGATTCTTGAAGTTAGATTGTACGTATATTTCTTTTACTAGGCTTGTATCCTTTTATATTTGGGTGAAAGATTTGTTCCCTGATTTCATATTTGGGTGCAAGATTTCGTTTACTCCAAGAAACAAATATAAAAAGGGGCGTGAATTTTTCTTTAGGGTTCAATTTTGCATTGTTGAAATTAAAAGGGGCGGCGTGCTTTGTATCTTTGGATTTTGGATGTGTGGTCACTTTGTTTTGTTGTTGAGTCTGCACATTGGAGCTAGGGTTCTTATTTTTGTGTGTTTTGTGTTCAACCATTTTCTGTTTTCTACGCACTGGAGTTAGAGTCGACTAAATATACCATTTGCTTCCATCTTTTTATTTTATTTTTTATTTCCTTCCTTTTTAAGCCTTGCTCTTTCTCTATTTTATCTCTTTTATTGAAAAAGAAAATCAAAATTAAAGGCAAAGTGAAGATGGAATTCAAGCAAACAACCCAAGGGGATTCTGGGATTAACCGATTTGCAAGCAGTAAAGTTTGAATTATCAACACCACTCAAATTTTTCTGGACGGACTGCCATACCCCACTGTAAAAATTTCTAAACTCTACAGGGTTTGTTGCTACTTGAAAAAAGATATAGACATTACTTGTAAAAAAATTATGTAGGGGCAGCGGCTTGCTTGTACAATATTTTAAATTTCTGCTGTTATTATTGCCTGATTGTTGCGATTGGCTGATATTTCCATATCTAAAATCTTCATTCCTATTGTTTTCAACAATAAAAATAGACGTTGCAAAATAATATAATTGAAAAGTGGCGCTTTGTGAAGTTGATTGTCTCGTATAATTGGATCGCAGATATATAGTAGTTCAATTTTTCGAACTATTAGCAAAAGAGGTTGCATACTATGCATAAAACATTGGTCGTATCCCTTAGTATTTATACTATACACGAACGACCATAAGACCCTCTTCCCCCTTCTAATTGAGTCGGTTAATTAATAGAGCACAACTTAGTCTTTTATACTATTTTGAAATGAGAATAATTTTTGTCTTGCTTTGACTTCATTCAAATGTCTGATTCAAAAAAGTTCTTAAGAGAAATGTGGGTTAATAATCGGAGTAGATGTCCTCTTGAAGAGTATGAGTATAAATTACAACTGATGAGGCAAGATTTTCCAAAATTTCATTGGCCCAGTATCAACAATTTCCAAAATTTTCCAAATGACCAACATTTTCAAAATCATAGATATAATCGAAATGGCGACTTCAATTCAAATTTCAATAATTTCGATTATGGGCCACATCCACATCAAAATAGCTTTGAATCCCAATATGTCTTTGATCAACATCAATATGGGGTTGTAAACCAAAATTTCCAAAGTTATAGCCCATATCAACATCTTGAAAATAACCAAAATTTCAATTTTCCCTCAAATTCCAAAAGTTTTGGTTATGAACATAATTTTTATAATCATAATGATTTCCAATATCATTATCATTTTTCTGAAAATTCAAACAACCATCACATTGGAAATAATACTGATTGTGAAATTGATGTGGACTATAATTTTGAGAATCAAGAAATCCAAAGCAAGAGCTCTCAAATCAACGGTTCTGAAGAATATCATCTTAACATTCTTAGAGAGAGGGTAGAAAGGAAAGATAGACAGCTAGATGAACTTTTTTCTTTAATGACATCTTTTAAAGAACAACTCGAGCAACAAAATCAAATTCAAACATGCGATGAATCAGAAAATAATCCAATTTTTGCTAACAGTGAAAATTTTCAAATAACAACTTTGGAAATTGAGAATGATGATCTAAATGAAGTTATTCAAAATGGAATAAATGATTTGGGCTTCAACTCTTTTCAAGAAAAGATTTAAGCACAGATTTTGATCTTCCTCTTTCAGGCTGCGAAAAACTTGAAATTCTAGAAATTGAACTGAATAAAAATGTTGAATTTTTCAATTCTAGTGTGGGGGGGGGTCTGCATTACATCCTTTCTATTTTTTATTTTTTTCATATTCATGCATGTAGATAGGACCATCATGCATTTTAGATCGTAGTAACATGCCATTTTTTGTGAAACATGACTCATTTTTGATTGATACAACAAAATAAGTCAACAATTGTTAGTCTGTTGATAGTATTTTTTCTCTTAACTAAGATCGAATAAGAAATATAATGAAAAGTTGAGGGGTAATTGTGTAACTGGTACATAGGGAGATTCATAGGTGATGGCCATGAAGTTTATTCTAAATTGTAGTCTTTATTTAATAAGTGAAGGAGTTAAAATACTTATACTGGATTTTCGAATCTTTAAAACTAAGTTGTGTTAAGCTGAATTCGCATAACTCTCTTTTGTTCTTATTTATTTAATAATAATAATAGTAATCCAAGGGTATCCAACATTGCTTGTAAATCTAGCGTTGGTGTGCAAACCCGCCAAGCTCTATCCGACATGTTGTTGACAAAGTCAGCGTCGGTATATCTTGGTCTCATTTTATGAGATGGACACCTAAGGATTACCGACATCATGTTGACAAAGTCAGCGTCGGTCTGCACAATCCGCCAAGCTCTGTCCTAACTCTTCGTCAGTCCACAAGGCAGTGTATGGGTGGTATACCTTGGTCTTTAAGTTAGGTGTATGTAATTAATCGTAAATTTCAATTTTTATAGAGATAGAGAATAAGCGATGATGCCCAAACACTTCTTGACCCTATTGATTTGACTAGCCATACACAAGGAAATAATAATACCATTTTGCGAACTATGAAAAGCAAACTAAGAATTTATTTCATGGCTGCACTATGTTATCGACTGAACTAACTGGCCAAACTAGAACATAACATTTGAAAACTTGAATTATATTGAAAATTTGTGACATGTTGAGGTATCTAAAATAAAATCAACCGCCTAGAAATTGTTAACTTTATTTGTTGTACCACTTTCCTGAAATAAGTCGTGTTTTCATTTTTATTTTTTATTTGCATATGTCCATTGCATTCATGTAGTTGCATTAGAATCATAACATACTGCATTTGGATTTTGTGGGTAGTATCTGATGAAAACCTTCACGAGACATCACTCGTCCTACTAGGGACACCTACAGGTTTAACGGCTTGTTGCATACGCTCAATGCAATCGTGTTTCCTACGAAAGTGTGACATATCTTGTTAGTTTTTAATTTTTGTTTTACCCGAGGACGAGTAAAAGATAAGTGTGGGGGTATTTGATTAACATAGAAATGTGTTTATTTTATGCTCTTATATCTTATCTTTTGTGTATAAATAAATATTACTTGGGTATTATTTTGTCACTTTTTACAAATATGCTGACTTAGCCACATGCAGTTAGAAAATATAAAAATAGAGATCAAAGTGTTGTGTATTTACATATGAAGACTTGATGACGAAGATCTCACATCCAGTTGTGTTTTGGACAAGAAAATAATTGGCAGAAAGGCTATGCATATCACAAATCAATGCAAAATTACCAAGGAAGCAAGAGGAAAAGAGAAAAGGCCCAAATTTTAATAGAATTAAATAAGGCCCAGTTGTGATTGTATTAGGGTTTAGGTTGGCTATCTATCCTATAAATACCCTTGTAATCTCATTGTAAAGATCATCCATGAATTAAGAGTTTTCTCTTACTTTTTCTCTTTTATGCAATTTTTTTATTTTCTTAGCAATTAGTGCTATCTACACAGTTAGATTTGGTAGAGCACTATTTATATTTTTCACTTATTTTCATTAGTGATTGACCGTCTGATTAGATTCAGCGGTAATCCTAATTTATTTTCTATTTGTTATTTAATTTCTGCAATTTTAATTTCTGTCCTTTTTATTTATTTCCTAGGTCATATTGGATTGAATATAGATTTGATTAGATTCAGACCTGATTCAATTCAATAATAGCTTTATCGTTTTTCAACCGAATCTCCAAATTTCGTCTAGCTCGCCCAAGAAATTATATAAATAATTTAATTTAATTTACCTCCCTGTGATTCGACCTGCATATTCACGATCTGTGCGCTTGCAGTATTATTACATAATTCGCGCTTTTCAAATTTACTAGAAAGCGACGATCAGGTGTAAGATGGGATGTTATACAAAAATGAAGGCATGCACAATAACAAAGATGGAGGAGGCACATAATTGACCTCCTAGACCATTGTATGTTTTGACACATGTTGGTTTCACTTCAATTAATTCTTCTCATGCACAGCAAAATGAAATATGCATATAATAGGGTCTGAACCCAACATTACTGACAACATACATGCATGCCTTACCACTACACTGCAAATGCTTTTGTACTAAAAGGAAATGACAGGCTATAACTTATTGAAGAAAGGTGGAAGTAAAAAATATGAAGGAGGCAGGACTTAAACCCAGGTGGCTATAGAGTGACGCACATACACTTACCAATTGACCAATCACCTTTTGGATAATGGATAGTTGCAACTATTTTTGAATTAAAGAAATGATCGCAAAAATAAATCTTCTCACAATAGGATTTGAACCTAGTACCTCACCATTCGAAGCAGCACATAATACCATCCTACCTACGCATGTTTCCTCGTTTAAAACTAATGTATTTTTTTTGAACGTTACATAAAGTGTCCATTTAAGCAAACTATTCAACTAAGTACATACTACCAATGAATAAGTCTTTTATAATGGAGATTCTTGAAGAGCTGCAACTATTTGAAGGCATCTCAACACTCCTATATAAACCTCACATCACTACACAAACAAAAACAACTCACTTCTCCAAATCATTATAACATCACTTTCAAACTCTCCAAATTCCATATTTATTCCAAAGAAACTATTAGACCCTCGCCACTTCACTCCCCAAATATCCAAATCTGGTCTAATTCTACATTCCAGCCTTTACGCACTCCATCTACATCATTATTGTTGAAAGTTGTAGAATACTATATTATGACTTATTCATGCTATCAAGAACATAAAAAGTCAAATATTGTTTATTTTTGTTGAAGTATTATTCTGTTGCTCAGGCACTAGGCATTTTCGGCTGTTGAGGCGAAATTCTGTACTTCAAATTCAAATTATTTTTGTTGAAGTATTTTTCGCTTCTATTACAATGATTTTACTGCTGCTGCGATTACTGCACTTCAAATTCTACACACACACACACACACACACACACATATATATATATATATGTACATACATACATACATACATATATATATTATATACTGGCCATCAGCGATTTAGTGCATTGCGACTATTCATTCGTCGTCGTATCGAATTTTCATGAAGTTCCATACTTGGAAAGGTCTTTAAACATGGTAACATTTCGAACACTAATATATTTCCTTGTTTCAACTCCACAAAATTCTTGAATAAAATATACATTTAGACCTAGGGAATAAACTACTCAAACTTAGTCTTAAGCTAGTCCAAGGTAATACGATCCTTTAGGGTTGAAATAGTTGCAGGATCCCCCAGTCCATAGATCTTCCTTGAAGTTGCCTATAAGCAAGTTTCCTCTTTATAGCATCATCCAATCCAAGGTTACCGAAGATGCGATTGCTAGTATCTAACCATCTTTGGAATTCTGTAGCAGATTCAGTCCCAATGAATGATTTGCCTCTAAAAAAGAATAGTCTTATTAAATTTATTAAAATCCTTTCTTGGAACTTGCATAAGAGTACTATCATCAGCTATCATTGCTTCAAGAGCGATTTGATTCCTTCCCATTGTCGATGCCATTAAGACCTCGAACATAGATTAGTAATCGGGTGTTGTAACTCTTGATCCACCTTTTCCAACCACGCCAGAAGCATAGTTATTGCTAGCAGTGTTCCTTATTCTTCGATTCATTCTTTCTCTGTAATAAGAATGATTAGCTACTTCTAAAGAAAATCCGCAATCATACTTAAGTGCATATTAATATAGCTTAAGTCTAAATTATTTACAAATAGTTCTCTCTTCAATGTGTATACTCTATTAAATTTGGTTAATCAGATAAACATAGAACCGATATTAAATGTGATGACCACTTCATTCCATCTACACTGAATAATATAGAGAAGCCTTGTATGTGCCAGGATTACATGGGACAATCATCAGAAAAGAAATAAAAAACATACATGTCCTATATATTATAGTGCATACATAAAATATAATGAGAAATATAGGCAAAATAGTAGAATGTGAAATAAAGTGTAAGCCTCATCTTCATAACCTACCAAGTTATGTACAACAAGTATTAATATCAGGTATATTAAATCTTTGCTACATCTCTTAGAGTGAAGCAACAGAAGTAAAATGTCTAAAATATAGAATAATATGTCATGCCTTCCACCTCGCCTCTAGAATAGTTGTAGCATCATCAAACATATTATCTTATATAATAATCAACAATATTGATGAGTACCCCAGATAATAATTAAGTGGAAACATAAAACTTTAGGTCAAAAAATAGTCTGGTGCAAGCGATAAATGGCCATTAAAAGCCATACTAAAAAATACGCTACTATAAACATTTAGTTCTCATACCTGACTCATTGATGCATCCCAATGATGTATGATACTCAAGTAAACAAGCAACAGAGGATACTATGACAAAACAGGTAAGAAAAATCCAACTAACCTCCATTACCATTCCTATCCCCAATCCCATTTTGGTATCCTACAGGCGATGAACTACCTAGACAAAGAGATAAAGAATCAATAATAATTATAACATTCATCAAGAAAAACCTATCCATCATCATCTAAACTATTAGCCAAATTTATGGTTAACACCTCAAAATGAGATCTGATCGCAGAACTTTTAATCCATGATGGGAAAAAGCTTAAATTTGAGATCAGTAAATATTTCCAAGATATAGTCTTGAAGTGATACTATAACACCCCACATCCATTAATGTCACTCACAAAGGGAATGCATTAACTTTCATGGAGTATTATAAGAGTATAGAACAGAATATCACAAGACAGATATATAAAATTGTACTTAAGAAAATTCAAAATTTATTCATTGTAATGGAAAAGCAAAACATGTTTGGTTACAACATCAAAACCACATACTAGAGTCAAGTACACAAATATGCATCTTGTACAAAATTATTATCAGAGTACATAAAAGTAAAACCATAATCCCACTCCAAATAGCCATAATGAAAAAGAGATAAAGCTGAGCATTACTTTCAACACTTCCAAGCGCTTCCAGAAGAAAGAAATCTGAGTCAAGTTTCAGTGTTTCCTCCCTGAGAACCTTGGAGGGGAACGGAAGAAAAAGAGGCGAAAACAAAACGGCCAGACATAAATCCTGGCGAGTCCAGTTACTTTTAGTATGAAAATAAGTAAAGCAATATGACAGGAATAAACATGATGGAAAGTATAACCATGACATAAGGTAAAGCTGGATAAAAGGATGAATATAAAGGAATGTCTAGTGCGCTTCCTAGATTTCTTACTTAATTTAATTCTCTGCACCACCTAATAGTAATTCTTAACTAAATGATCCCAACCCCGAAATTGGTAGCCCTCAGGCGTAACATCTAGTAAGAGGTATCCGCCCCATACAATATTTGAAAGCCTACTTGCCCATAATAGATACTAGATGTCCCCACACTACCCCTAATCGATCAGCTCCCTAACTTGTAGATACCTGTGCGGGTCCCAGCATAGGGTGTATCACTCCCTAAGTGGCAACCCTTGGTTGCACAGCTTTATACCTACTTATGTACAATGGCTAAATCTTCCAATGCCGGGAACACCTTATGCATGCTTAACGAACCCATCAGAACCTGCACTGCTACACCCTCGTTCTTATTTGACCGCTTATAATCAGCCTAGTAAGCGTGCCCCAACCCTGCCCAGCTCAGGTTCCCGATACCTCTAAGTGGGAAACTGTCTGAAAAGGGTCCCTACCGCTACTAGGTTTTTCCCCACGGTTTATCCTAACCCAACCTATATTGGTTAAGTGTTGTTTATCCGCCCAGTTGACTTAACCCCATCCACTTATCAAATCAATATGTATTATTGGTTAAGCTTGCCTTAACCCTATCCACTTTGTTCATGTAATAATGGTTAAGTTGTCATCTCACAAAGGATAACTTAACCCCACCCACCTAACATGTTTTAGGTATCATATTCATCTTTGATCAGCATTAATTAGTTATTAATGCACAGACCTCTCACATTAAGTCGATGGCTTGTGGCTGCTGGATGTGTCGGGCGGTTCCGGGCAGACTTCTACCACAAGGAAGACTTAACCTCGTGTCTAAACATCTTTTAATTATGCCTACGTCCTCTCACATTAGACGGGTCGTTTGCGGTTGCTGGTTAGGCCAGTTGGTTCCGGGCAGGCTTCTACCGCAAACAGAGTCTAACCTCGTGTCTCGGCATGCTTATCTTAGCCAATTTATTTATTTGCAGTTTATGACAATTTTAGGTTAATTATGCCAATTACCCAAAATCCCCAATTTCGTATCATGCCCAAAATTTAACATTAATCATGCCTAAATCAACTCAACATATATTATGTCATATTTCCCAACATTCCCTAGATTACCATTCGTACGTTCATCTCTACGAGATTTGACCTAGGCTCGAAAGTAGCCTGGCTATAAAAATAAAAAGAGAAGGAGGAAGGGAAGAGATACAGAACATACATATTAATAACAACAAAATAGGCATAAGGATGAACTGATCATAAATATATGATAAAACTGATGATAATATCAACATGGGCATATAAGAATCATGAATCTGATATATAGGCTAAGATAGAACTGATGAGATTAGATCTTATTATCATGTTTAATTTCTAACTCCAATTTACAACATGTCAGAATTGCTTTTGTATTATTTAAATCTAAAATTAATCAACGGACTCACTGAGATTGGATTTAGGAAGAGAATAGTTCTGAATTCTGAATTTGATTAGCTAAACCGTTGTTGTAGAATTTGATTCTTATCTTCCAATTTGTGTACTCCTATTCTGATTTGCTTTGGAGAAGAAAAGATAAGCTAGTTTTAATTTAGATTAGGGCAGCATGGAGGCACCATGGATTGGTGTAATGAAATTAGGGTTAGGTCTAGGTGTGTTTTTATAGATGTATTAGGTGAATTAGGGCCTTTAGATTCATCAGAACCACATAGCTCAAAAGACACGTCATCCAGCCAATCCCCGAAGGACACGTCATTAGAGAACTCTCCAGAATTCTGTGTAGATTTGGCCTCGGCATGGGCGCACTTCCCAGGTGCGCCAGTGCATTTTTGTTCTGGCGGACTTCACAAGTGCGCCAGTTATCCCAGCCTGTTTTCTGATTTTTCTGCCCAACTTCTATCGTCCATAACTTCTTCACAAGTGTATCCGTTTTACGCAAACTCGGACTCCATCTCAAGAAGAATTCCGAGATGAACGCAATGGCGTTACCCGTTTCACCTAATTCTTCTTTTAAAAATTAATTATTCTTTAATTATCTCTTATGTCATGTTTTAAAATTACGGGGTGTTACATTCTCCCCTCCTTAAAGGATTTCGTCCCCGAAATCTTCAAGTTAAGAAGAATGTATCCTACCATCCAATCATTTATCTACTCATCCATCATTCACAAGCATCCATTGTCCTTAAAAGATTTCTAATGCTATATGAACATATGCAAAAGTGTGTGTATATGTTGCTTATCTAATGCAAAGACCAGGCGGTCAACTTATTCAGTTGACCTCCTTAATGCAAAACATGATAGTGCCAAGCGTCCGTTATGTATGCAAAAGAATTCTAATGATACATATCATTTCTATATGAGTGCACAACCATTCATTCAAATGCATCATCCATATGATAACACATTCAATATACATTCATTAATTTAAATATGCACACTCATTCATATGCAATATGAAAGTGATTCAGCCGATCTAGTGCCTAATGTGTGTGTAAATGCATTCACGAGCAACCACTAGCAAACACTTACATCCACTTGCATCCACCAAACATAACATATCTCAAACACTAAACGATAGAACAAGTATAAACAAAGCGGTAGAAAATGGAGAAGTTAAGAACATACCCTCAAAAAGGAAAGGGTACGATGCGCGTACCTTGTCTTCAGTCTCCCAAGTCACGTTTCCTTGATCATCTCCCTTTTGGACTTAACCAACTTGACCTCTCGATTGCGTAACTTCTTGACCTCTGATCCAAGGATGCATGTAGGAACTCGTCTAATCGTGGCATCTCACTCCACTTCCACTTCTCTAAGCATGCTCGGCTCTACTACTTCCGCGGTATCACGTAAACACTTTCGCAAATGCGACACATGAAATACGTCATGAACACCACTGAGCTTCTCGGGCAACTTCACTCTGTAGGCCATCTGTCCAATTCGCTCTTTAATGGGGAATGGACCTACGAACCTTGGTGCCAATTTCCCTACAGACCCAAAATGAACTACATTCCTCAACGGTGATACTTTAATAAAGACCATGTCTCCAACACTAAACTCAAGATCGGTCCTTCTCTTATCAGCATATGACTTTTGTCGGTCCTGTGCCATCTTCATGCGTCTTCGAATCAAGTCTATCTTCTCTGAAGTTTCCCAAATCATCTCGAGCCCAAGCAAAATCTTATCCGTAGACTCCCACCAACAAGTCGGTGATCAGCAAAGTCGTCCATATAGAGCCTCAAAAGGTGTCATGCCAATACTAGTCTGATAGTTGTTGTTGGCGAACTCTACTAATGGAAGATGTTCCTCCCATGTCCCTCCAAAGTCCAAGATGCACAACCTCAAAAGATCTTCTAGAATCCGATTCACTCTTTCTGTTTAGTCGTCCGTCTGAGGGTGATAAGCGGTAATCAAACACAATTGTGTTCCTACCGCCTCTTGCAAGCTCTTCCAAAACTCACTAGTGAAAATGGGATCTCGATCACTCACAATACTAGAAGGTATGCCGTGTAGACGAACTATCTCTCGGAGATAAATAGATGCTAACCATGTCGTTGTTCTTATACTCTTAACGGGAATGAAATGGGCGCTCTTGGTAAGTCTATCTACTATTACCCAAATCCCCGTATTACCCTTCCTTGTCCTCGGCAACCCGTCGACGAAATCCATAGAAACACTTTCCCATTTCCACTATGGAACCTCTAAAGGGTAAAAGCAAACCACCAGGCTTCTTTTGCTCAACCTTGACTTGCTGGCACACTAAGCATCTAGAAACAAACTCAGCCACATCCTTCTTCATTCCGGCCCGAAAGAAAACTCGCTTCATGTCCCTATACATCTTATCTCCACCGGGATGTATGGTCAGCTTAGAACGATGTGCTTTTTCAAGGATTGTCTTTCTCAAACTCTCGTCTCGAGATACGCAAAGTCTCTCATCCCTACGCAACCAACCTTTGTCATAGATAGTATATCTACTAAGATGGCTCGAAGACTCCCCTCTGATGAGCTGGTCTACTATCTCTATCAACTATGGGTCATCTTGCCGTGCCGCACCTATCTGTCCCAAAAGCGTAGGTCGTACCTCTAATGATACCAACAAACCGGGTACATAATCGACAGAGGGTCTAAAGTCAAAGGCAGAGATATACTCTAAACTCTGCCGCTCGACAAACAAAGGACTCAAAGTCAACTTCTTTCTACTCAAGGCGTTAGCTACAACGTTACCCTTTCCAGGGGTATATGCAATCTCAAAATCATAGGATGCTAAGAACTCCATCCACCTCTGTGGCCTTAAGTTTAAATCTTTTTGGGAGAACAAGTATTTTAGTGACTTATGGTCTGTATACAACTCAAACCTCTCACCAAGCAAATAGTGACGCCAAGACTTAAGCGCAAACACTATGGCAGCTAACTCTAAGTCGTGGGTAGGGTAATTCTTCTCATGGGCCTTTAACTGCCTTCTACCATAGCATATCACCCTTCCCTCTTGCATCAAAACTGCGCCAAGCCCCGTCCTGTAAGCATCGGTATAGACTGTGAACGGTTTACTCCCATCCGGCAAAACTAAGACTGGAGTTGTCGTCAATGCCCTCTTCAAACATTGGGAAGCATCGTCACAGTCAACACCCCAAGAAAAGGTCAAATTCTTTTTCGTCAACTGTTTAAGTGGGGCTGATATCTTAGCAAAGTCCTTAATGAATTTTCTATAATAGCCCGCCAAACCAAGAAAACTTCTTACTTCTGTAGCGTTCTTAGGAATCTTCCAATCTTGGATTGCTACCACCTTCGCGGGATCCACAGCTATCCCTTCCTTGGAAACCACGTGTCCTAAGAACCTCACTTCCTTCCTCCATAAATGACATATGGAGAACTTAGCTTTGAGTTGATGTACTCGAAGGTTCTCTAAGACTTCCCTAAGATGTAGGGCACTCTCTTCCTCGCTTCTAGAAAATATCAAGATATCATCCACAAAGATTACCACGAACTTGTTTAGAAACTCCTTAAACACCCTACTCATCAAGTCTACGAAATATGCGGGTGCATTCGTCAAACCAAAAGGCATGACGAGCCATTCGAAGAAACCATCAAGAGTCCTAAAAGCAGTCTTATCTATACTATCCTCAGCTACCCTCAATTGATGAAATCCTGTAGCTATGTCCAACTGCGAGAAAACTGAAGCACCAACCAACTGATCGAACAAATCATCTATCCTCGGCAATGGGTGTCTATTCTTCTTCGTGAGCTTATTCAGCTCCCTATAGTCCACGCACAATCTAAGTGAACCATCATCCTTCATAGCAAAAACAACTGGAGCTCCCCACTCCGAGATACTTCTTCTTATGAACCCTTTCTCAAGCAACTCTTTCACTTGTTTACTAAACTCCCACCTTTCTCTTGGAGCCATGTGGCGCACAGGCAATGCAACTGGCTTTGCATTGTCCACCAAGTATATACGGAAATCTATCTCGCGTTTTGGAGGTAAGCCCCTAACCTCCTCAAAGACATCTACATACTCACGGACTACTCGAATAGATTGCAAATCATCAATAGATGTGTCAAGAGATTCTCAGTAGCTAATCATAACAAAACCCTTAGGATCGAATGAGATATCGAGAGTATTACCCAAACTAGTCAACAGTCTTACTACCCTCTTTTCACAGTCGAGAATGGCACCATACCTGGCTAGCCAATCCATTCCTAGAATCAACCTGTAGCCCATGAAACCAAGCACATAGGCGTTGCATTCGAACTCAACGCCATACACATATATTTTCAAATCCGGACATAACATAGTAAGATGAGCTGTACCCCAATAGGATTTGAGACAACGACGGGATCCACTACTATACTAGTATCTAGGTGTAGAGACTCAACAACAGAAGCAGATATAAACGAATGTGAAGCGCCAAAATCAAACAAAGTACGTACATGATGATCGAAGAGGAAAATCAAACTTTCAACAGAAATGTTTCTACCTCCCTCTTGCGTAGCTGCCATGAGAGCATGAACCTGCCCTCCAGAAGTAGATCATGTCCTCTGTCCTTGCCTCATTGGGCAGTCCTTAATCATATGTCCTGCCTCACCACATTGGAAGCAACCAGTCTTTTTCGCCTTCTTCTTTCTACAATCTTTAGCTATATGACCTGGTATGCCACAGAAATGGCACTTCCTTTTATCCCGGGGTTTCCCACTCTTCTTAGGATCCACTTTCTTGTCCTGTGCCTTATCTACCTTAGCACCTTTCTCTCTTCATGCATCAGCGCCATGTCAACAAGTTTCTCGAAAGTAGCCCCCATAGGAATATGGGACATAGCCAACCCGTGTAATGGTTCATTCAGACCCTTAGCAAATCTCAAAGCCTTCTTATGTGGTGTATTAACTAATTCCATACCAAATCTTGCTAACTGGTTAAACTTGTTGACGTACTCCTTCACAGATAAATTCCCTTGTTTCAAAGCCAAGAACCTTTCCATGTATAAACTCTCCTCCGCTTGTGAAAGAAATTTCAACTCGAACCTTCGTCTAAAGTTTATCCACGTCTCCACTAGACGACCTCCATTAGTTACTTCCCACCAAAAGGAAGCTTCGTCCTTCATCAACCAAGCAGCTAGCTGAACTTTCCTTCCATCGTCTATCTCAAAGATACCAAACAAGTCCTCCACTTCCTTGAGCCAATTCCGAGCCTCAACAAACGTCTCAGTCCCATGAAACGGTTTTCGCCCATTGCACGAAAGTCTTTGCATATCTTAGAAAAAGCGTCTACACGGGGAGAAGGAGAAGGAGCGGCTGCAGCTGGGGGAGGAACATCTGCTGGGCATGCGGCAGTAACCCTAGCCTCCAGATACCTTCTGAACCAACCAGGTATCCGTACGCCCTCGGGTATATCGGGTTCCCCAAACATGCTGAAAAGAAAAAGGAAGAGATTCAAAACAGAGAATCGAAAGATAGATATATGGATTTTGGGGATTATGTTATTCATAATAATCTTTTCTTTTAAAAAAATGCTTTTGAAAACGGTTTTCAAAATCTTTTGTCTTTCTAGTAATCTTCAGCTATGATACCACGTGTAACACCCCACGTCCATTAATGTCACTCACTAAGGGAATGCATTAACTTTCATGGAGTATCAGAAGAGTATAGAACATAATATCACAAGACAGATATATAAAATGGAACTTAAGAAAATTCAAAATTTATTCATTACAGCGGAAAAGCAAAACATGGTTGGTTACAACATCAAAACCACATACTAGAGTCAAGTACACAAATATCCATCTTGTACAAAATTATTATCAGAGTACATAAAAGTAAAACAATAATCCCACTCCAAATAGCCATAATGAAAAAGAGATAAAGCTGAGCATTACTTTCAACACTTCCAAGCGCTTCCAAAAGAAAGAAATCCGAGTCAAGTTTCAGTGTTTCCTCCCTAAGAACCTTGGGGGGAACGGAAGAAAAAGAGGCGAAAACAAAATGGTCAGACATAAAGCCTGGCAAGTCCAGTTACTTTTAGTATGAAAATAAGTAAAGCAATATGACAGGAATAAATAGGATGGAAAGTATAACCATGACATAATGTAAAGATGGATAGCAGGATGAATATAAAGGAATGTCTAGTGCGCTTCCCAGAATTCTTACTTAATTTAATTCTCTGCACCACCTACTAGTAATTCTTAACAAAATGATCCCAACCCAGCAATTGGTATCCCTCGGGCGTAACATCTAATAAGAGGTATCCGCCCCCACACAATCCCTGAAAGCCTACTTGCCCATAATAGATACTATATGTCCCCACACTACCCCTAACCGATCGGCTCCCTAACTTATAGATACCTGTGTGGGTCCCAACTTAGGGTGTATCACTCCATAAGTGGCAACCCTTGGTTTCACAGCTTTATACCTACTGATGTACATTGGCTAAATCTTCATATGCCGGGAACACCTTGTGCATGCTTAACGAACCCGTCGGAACATGCACTGCTACATCCGCGCTCTTATTTGACCGCTTATAATCAGCCTAGTAAGCGTGCCCCAACCCTACCTAGCTCAGGGTTTCCGATACCTCTAAGTGGGTTACTATCTGAAAAGGGTCCCTACCGCTACTAGGTTTTTCCCCAGGGTTTATCTTAACCCAACCTATATTGGTTAAGTGTTGTCTATCCTCCCAGTTGACTTAACCCCATCCACTTATCAAATCAATATGTATTATTGGTTAAGCTTGCCTTAACCCTATCCACTTTGTTCATGTAATATTGGTTAAGTTGTCAATCTCACACAGGTAAACTTAACCCCACCCACCTAACATGTTGTAGGTATCATATTCATCTTTGATCAGCATTAGTTAGTTATTAATGCACGAACCTCTCACATTAAGTCGATGGCTTGTGGCTGATGGATGCGCCAGGCGGTTCCGGGCAAACTTCTACCACAAGACAGACTTAACCTCGTGTCTAAGCATCTTTTAATTATGCTTATGACCTCTCACATTAGACTGGCCGTTTGTGGTTGCTGGTTAGGCCGGTTGGTTCCGGGCAGGCTTCTACCACAAACGGAGTCTAACCTCATGTCTCGGCATGCTTATCTTAGCTAATTTATTTATTTGCAGTTTATGCCAATTTTAGGTTAATTATGCTAATTACCCAAAATCCCCAATTTCGTATCATGCCCAAAATTAAACATTAATCATGCCCAAATCAACCCAACATATATTATGCCATATTTCCCAACATTCCCTAGATTACCATTCGTACGTTCATCTCTACGAGATTTGGCCTAGGCTCGAAAGTAGCCTGGCTATAAAAATAAAAAGGGAAGGAGGAAGGGAAGAGATACAGAATAGACATAATAATAACAACAAAATAGGCATAAGGATGAACTGATCATAAAGATATGATAAAACTGATGGTAATACCAACATGGGCACATAAGAATCATGAATCTGATATATAGGCTAAGATAGAACTGATGAGATTAGATCTTATTATCATATTTAATTTCCAACTCCAATTTACAACATGTCATAATTGCTTTTGTATTATTTAAATATAAAAATAATCAATGGACTCATTAAGATTAAATTTAGGAAGAGAATAGTTCTGAATTCTGGATTTGATTAGCTAAACCGTTGTTGTAGAATTTGATTCTTATCTTCCAATTTGAGTACTCCTATGCTGATTTGCTTTGGAGAAGAAAAGAGAGGCTAGTTTTAATTTAGATTAGGGCAGCATGGAGGCGCCATGGATTGGTGTAATGAAATTAGGGTTAGGTCTAGGTGTTTTTTTATAGATGTATTAGGTGAATTAGGGCCTTTAGATTAGATTAGATATCATCAGAACCACACAGCTCAAAAGACACGTTATCCAGCCAATCCCCGAAGAACACGTCATCAGAGAACTCTCCACAATTCTGTGCAGATTTGGCCTCGGCATGGGCGCACTTCCCAGGTGCGCCAGTGCATTTTTGTTCTGGCGCACTTCACAGGTGCGCCAGTTATCCCCGCTTGTTTTTTGATTTTTCTGCCCAACTTCTATCGTCCATAACTTCTTCATACGGTATCCGTTTCATGCAAACTCGAACTCTATCTCGAGAAGAATTCCGAGAAGAATTCCGAGATGAACGCTATGGCGTAACCCGTTTAACCTAATTCTTCTTTTTAAAATTAATTATTCTTTAATTATCTCTTATGTCATGTTTTAAAATTATGGGGTGTTACAGATACCGTATAATTTTGTAGGTAAATCCTCTTCTAAGAATAAAACTTAACGTGAATCTCATTTTTTATTTCTTGAATGAAAGGTCTTTCAATTTAAAATATACTTCCCTAGTATTGCCTTACGGTATTAAGATACTTTCTCCGGGTACTCGACAATCACAGGCCTGAGCCTTAGGAAATTATTCCATCCAAATCGGTCTTCGAATGTTTGGCTTATGTAAGTATTCCTTGGATTCTTACGGATTTAGTGGGATATCATAAATATTACTCTAATTTTAATAGTTTAGGCCCAATAATTTGATGAACTAGGAGATTTTAACTCAATTCTTGGACTTAACACAATCGTAAGCCACTACAATGATCATTAATCTAATGAAGGTTTATATCCTATAATCAAAGGACGAGTCCGGGTTCAAAATAGATCTCAATTATGTATATAGTCTGCATATTGCACCTCTGATGTTAGCAAATAAATATAATGATGATGATGATGATGAATATTATTGAATAGGATTACACATAATTACCTTAATTGCCATATGTCCCCGTTTTATTAATCATAATTAGTATTACAATCCTTTTTCCTTGTTTGATCTAGAAACTATGGATTTTCTCTCTATTAAGATATTATAAATGTAGAGAAATGAATTAGGAAAAAGAAGCCGTCTCGCGCACTGAGTCGTTGGGTCATATCTTTAGGTAAGAATGACCATTCCTTCGGCTTAAGTGCTTCATGTCGGTTGCTCGACAGAGGTTGATCAAGAAGGATTTATAGATGCTTCGGTTGCTTTTCTTCAAGGTAAAATACTAGTAGCTGCTTCCGATGGATTTAACGAAAGGAGCTATTAATTGAACACAAGAGGGATGGTTGTATAGCAGCTCTCGGCTCTTTTTGTGCTCTCATCCCATGCTCCACCTCTAGTGCTTTAGGGTTTCAAATCAGGATTTCTCATCATTTGTGTGTTACTTAGTGTGACTTATCGTTCCTGGATTTCGGAGGCATGCACCAGAAGCCTCACTTCATTGCTTTTGAAGGGCCCACTCGGAAGCTATATTGGGTCATCATCTAGAAAGTGCATTTAGGGATGTACGCACGCCTTATGATGCTATTGGCAGGTTCTGGAGTGCTTTTTCTTCCCATTATCTCCTTTAACCACTTTCAAAAATCATCTCCCTCTTTTTTGTCCTTGTCTTTCTTTATTTGGAAAATCTTCAGGCTTCGTTTAACTATTGCTTCAGTAATCCTTTTGTATGTTACATGATAGCCCTTCTGGTATCGACTAAACCCTTTAGCCAGTATCTTAAGGGTAATCCCTTTCGGCTTTGGCTTGAGTAGTTATGAGAGGCACAAGTGTATGTGTACTCTCGGCTTATGGTGGTAGCTATCTTTTTCGACAAGGCTGGGCCTGAGTCCCCTTTTCCTAACATTCGCTTCTTTAGATGAGTTCATTCCTGGCTCTTCCTTTGTTCCTTTTCTAATTTTGCTCCGAGATGTGTTCTCTTCTCTCATTCCTCAGAGATTAGTTTGTTTCACTAGTGTCTTCTACTAACAGAGGTTGAGCCTCTTGGAATTTGGTTGAAGGCCTTTGTGTACTGCAATTCTGTTGGCTTATAGCTCTTAACTTCCATCTCGGTTCCTTCTGATGCTTCGCCCTTGGCTTGCTTCTTTCATTCTTTCTTGTAAGATCAACTAGTCCAGAACCAATGCCCTCTCGGTTACGATGAAATGGGCTTTCAATTTGGAGGAAATTCCTCTTTTTCTTTCCCTTTCGCATTCCGAAGGGTTATAACCGCTTCTTTTATGGTGTTGTTGTCTTTCACACTCCTTCTCCTTAACTTTAATTCCTAATATGCCTTGATCATTTTTGCGCTAACATTTGCACTCCGTTTAGTGAAGGTGTGTTCTTGATTTTTCAAGTCATCTAACTTAGAGACATGTGTTAACCTTTCACTAGTGCTATCCTCTCGGTAGTTGGATTTGGTCAATAGGAGTCAATTCATTTCTTTTGTCCCTTCTTTTGTGCATGCCATATTCTTCTCTTTCTTTATCTTTTCATCTTCAAGTGTCTTTTCATAATGTGATTATTAATTGCCCAGCTGGCATTTTAATTCTGCTTGATTTTCCATTTTTCGAAATTGCCTTTTGGCCACCCAAGGCTGGTCCATTAAATTTTTGTCGGAGATATTTTCCTTATAAATAGCTTCATTTTCCTTTTTTATCCCCAGGTCCTTTATTTTCCTTTAAGCAGTAAACTTTTCTTCTTAGTTCCTCTAAAGCTCTTTTCTCAGCATTGTTGTTTTATTGTTGGACATGATGGCACCCTTCTTAGGAATATCGTTTTCTTCCTTTGTGAGGAATCCTCCTTGTGTTTGGAGAGTTTCCATTTTTCACTCATAGTTCTACATAACGTAAATTCTGGTAAAGCATTTGATTCAGTCACGAGGGATTCCCAACTTTGTGTTTTGTCTTTCCGTTGTCACTAACATCCTCTCCTTTATGTTAATGTTGTAGACCTCTGCCATTCTTGGCAAGAATTTGGCTTTTGATGCGACAAGATTCTCTTTGGCTCCTGTCATGGATTCTGCTACAATGGCTAACACCCTAGGAAGAATGATGCCTCCTGTGGCATAACATCCATTTCTCTCAGCCTGTGACTTAGGTATCCATCTGTGTTGCTTGATCAACTTTCTCTGAACTATGGCTTTGACCTTCTTATCTTTTAAACTTACAATAATGTAGTCAGTTGGACTTAAAATTCTAAACAGTATGATAATTTATTTCTTTGATTGTTATCAGGGTCGTGTCCTGGTTTTTCTCATGAACCCCATTCAGTAGTGAAAACTTGACAATTAATCCTTCCTTGTCCATTGCCTGAGAATCTCTCCAGGTCTTACAGGAAAAGGGAACCTTGTGTGTGTGCATTTGTACTGTGACTTGTACATTTTCTTGTAATACCGTTGATGTAAATCGGAAAAGTAACTTTTGGTAATTTAATTGCGCATATCTTAATTTCAAGGTGTTTTGCAATTTTGGGCTTATTCAAAGTTTATTGAGAAAGAAACTATTAAGAAGATTGTTTATCGGTTGCACCTTCGGGACTCATCTTACAAAAATATTTTTATTGAGGTCTAAACGAGCCTTTAGATTATCCTGGCCCTTTGATACTTGATAAGGAATAGAACTCTAACTTACTTAAGATTACTTACGAAAAAGTGTCGTTTTTGCTTTATCATGATTTCATGAAGCATTTTATCTTTGAAATTACATACTTGTAGTTAAAGCCATTTTACTATCATTAATAGTTTTTTTTTGGCAAAGGTAATGATTTTAAAGTGGTCTGTAGCACCCTTTTATTTATTGCAAAATAAAACACAATAGAGTTCAGGTGGTATGCATTCAACATATCAACTAGCTCACTTCCACACGAGGAAGTAAAGCAAACCATATTCAATATTTACATACATAACTTTTCTGACATAACAGACATATTACATAGAATAATTCATATTAAATTGACTTAATCTCTAGCAGATTAGAATTAGACACGACTGTATTAACCTTTGTCATCGTCCATCCCCTTTAAGAGCTTGATCTTCTTTCTCCTTTTGATCGATGCACCACCCAACTTACGGCCAACCATCAATTGTTTTTATTGAAGTAAGATATTATACTAACTCTTCACTTATGTGAATATTGGGAAAAGCAATGTCTCTTGGAATTTATTTAATTTTAACCTTTTAGCTTCCATCTTACTTACGAAACACTTGATGTAAAATATTCAGACTTTTAATTTAACTACTAAAGGAGAAAACTACCTTTCAGGGTGAGTAACGTTTATAAAACTAATGCGGGAATGTACCCTTCGGCGGGTAGTGTTGATATATTAAATCATACTTCAAGAAATAGCAAATATTCATACAAGTCTCTTTAATTTTCAAAGGGTGATATTTTAGGTCTCGTCCCTCGATCTTGTACCGATTTGCTCCGCCTTTGAACCGAACTTCGATACCTAGAACTCCTTTTCGATAGGTTTGGATAACGAGTTTATTGAAGAATAGACTAAAATTATAATGTTTGAGTTAGTGAATTTATTTCGAGGATTTGGAAAGGATAACCATTCACCATGTCTAAAATAGGTTGTTAAGAAAATTTATGTATGGAGGTTCTTCTTCATGTGAAACGAGGAGTTTGGGGGGTCACGAGTTCCCTTCGGGGTTAATTGGGTATAAGAGGATTTTCTTCTGTTTGTTAATTCTTCCGGTGTGTTTTTCAATAATTTAAATAGCTTATCAGAGGATTTTACTTTCGTAATGATGTCCTCATCTGTCATGATAAGTCTGAAATTATAATTACTTTAAAAATATAAGAAATTAGGCTTAGAAATGTAATCTTTGCATAGATAATGGGGGTTGAATCTGCTTACCTGAGCGTTTGTGTGGCGATACCTGGCATCACTTTTCCAGAAATAGTGATGTGATTGAAAACCTTCTTTGGTCGTTGTTGCGCCTTGATATTCATCCAAATTCCAGAAACAAGGTTTCGTTTCTAGTGGAAAAACTAATGTCTCTCTTGGTTATGCTTAAACAATCCTCTTTGGCATTGGTACCCTATTGAGGGAATTGTTGCTTAGACGGACCTGCCCTTTTAGGTATTAGAAACGTAGACCCCTTCCGGTTTTATGGGCTTCACCTCGTAGGTTGACGATGAACTTTACTTTTTGGGAAGAGCGCATCCTTTTTGGCTTAATAGGCTCATATTCGGGTAATAACACAAGATCGAAGTCTCCTTCGGCTTAATGAACCCAGATTCGGGAGATAAACATATGAAGCCCTCCTTGTTTTAAGAGACCCAGATTTGGGTATTGGAAACATGAAGCCTTACTCGACTTGGGAAACCTAGAATCAGGATATAGAAATACAAAGCTTTAATTAGCTTAAGAAACCCAGATTCATGTACTAAGAATACAAAACTTTACTTGGCTTATGAAACCCAGATTTAGTCATTTAGATATAAAAGCTTTGTTTGGCTTAATAGGCCCATATTCGGGCAATAAGGAAGAACGAAACCTCTTCCGTCTTAGTAGACCTGGATTTAAATAATAAGGAACAACGAAGCCTCTTTCAGCTTAATAGACCCAGATTAGCGTAATTAGGAAGAATGAAGCCTCTTCCGGCTTAACAACACTCGGAATGTCCTCTTTCAATTTTGATGGTGCCATTTTTGACATATTAAGGATAATCCGGAATGTCCTCCTCCGGTTTGGTTACAAAAGCGCTTTCAGTTTTAATCAACTTTTGGCTGTTATAGGAATTTTAGAAAGCAAAGGCTTTAGCATGCTTTGTTGCTCCTTTTGAGCTTTTGATCACTTTAGAATGCTATGACATAAGTAGAGGAAATGCATACTTATGCCAGATGCAGAGGCAGGGCTTGATCATGTAACGATCAGAGGTAGAGCATGCTCCTACCGGAGTCAGAAGCATATCCCCGGGCTTACCCATCCCTACTCTAGTGGGCGCCTTAACTTGGTCCTTGGACGCCGTTAAGGGCTTCGGCGCATCACCCAGGCTATTGAGCATGGATGACGACTTACCCTCCTCCATTTAGGAGGTGCTAAGGATATACCCTAGGTTTGGACCCAAGTGCGCGATTTCTTGGTCTTACATTTTCCCATTTTTGGGGCAAGAACCAGGGATATACCCAGAAATTTCAAATCTAACCCATTTCAAGGAGGGCACTTCTCCCTTAATCATGCAGAAATTCTTATTGTTTTACAATGGTTAGAAGTAATCCTTAATTCCCAATGAGGGTCCTTTGTTACGGATTAAATTTCAGTTTTCAATTTATAAGATATCTTGACAACTTTCCATGCCTACAAAGTGGCTTATTCTTTTTTCAAGTGTTTTACACTATGATTAGTTCCATGACCATTCATTAGATGATAGTGGCAATAAATATTTTCTTTATTCCATTCTACTTTATTCCTTTCTTTCTTGTTGGCTAGTAATTGAGTTTATCTTTAGTCAGAAGGAAGATATTTTCTTTTGAATTAGTTAATACATATTCCATAACTGGATTGAGTCTTTCTCTTTTTCCTAGGGGCTTACACTCTAGATTCCATTTTCCTAGTCGCTATTCCTTACTTCCGCAAAATATTTTCCTTTTTGATTTCAGTACGGAGGGATGCAAAGAAGAGATTCTGCTAGTAACACTTCTATGTTTATCTCAGTGATATAGGTGTAGATTTACTCGAGGTCTAGCCATGGAATCTTGCCATTTTTGGGTGAAGGCTACATATTCTTTCATTATTTCTTCCTCAAAGATTAATCCTCGTGCAAAGGTTTGCATAGCCACTTTTATCTAGTGGAACAATATGTTGCTTTTATTACCAACAGATGAGGTTAATTCTTCTTGGAATGGGTTCTCCCCTACTTTGCTAGATTCATAATCCCTTTTTCTCTTTTGGTTGATCATATTCAAGCCTTGCATTCGCAGCATTTGCTCCTTGCAAAACCTTAAATCCACATAATATATTTCCGCCCGAAATGGCTCGGAAGATCCTTATTCTGATTTAGTTGACTAGATATCTGTACCGGGAGTCCGTTTTGCCAAGTTTATCATTTTTTATCTTTTGAAAGTTGGTTTAGCTTTTCTCATAATTATTTTTTCGGTCATTCTTATGTTGACAATAAAAAGGAGTCAAACCTCTTTTCCTTTACTAGACTGTGGAGGTGTCCGATTATCCCTGTTGAATCAGTACTTTATCCTATTGGGATGTTTTTCCACTTCGTCAAAATTCTCATTCTTCCCATAACCTTTTTTTATTGGCTCGTGCGAAGTTCTATTCGAGGTCTTCACGATCCTTTGTAATCCAATGATATTCCTCTCATATTTGTATCTCATTGTTCTCATAAGATTTTTTTTTTTAATAATACTCAGACAAAGGAACAGGGATTGAGGTTCAAGCCCTCCTTCTAGCACCAAAAATGTGAGCCAAATTTATGGTTAACACCTCAAATTGAGATCTGATCATAGAACTTTAAATTCGTGGTGGGAAAGATTTCAAACTTGAGATCAATAAATATTTCCGAGTTATAGTCTTGAAGTGCTACCATAAAATTCTATAGGTAAATCCTATGTTAGGAATAAAACCAACGTAAATCTCATTTTTAATTTCTCAAATGGGAGGTCTCTCTATTTATGATATACTTCCATGGTATTGCCTTAAGGTCTTAAGATGATTTCTCCAGGTAATCGATGGTCATGGACCTGAGCATTGGGAAAATTATTCCATCCAGATCAGTCTCTGAATGTTAGATTTACGCAATTATTCCTTAGATTCTTATGGATTCGCTGTGATATCATGAATATTACTCTAGCTTCAATAATGATAAGCCATTGAATTGGAAGATCTTAACTCAATTCTTGGGTTTAACACAATCCTAAGTCGCTACAATGATCGTTAATCTAATGAAGGTTTACATCCTATAATCAACGGATCTTAGGCCAATCACGGGTCCGGGTTCAGAATAGATCTCAACTATGTATATGGTATCCATATTGCACCTATGATGTTAGCAAATAAAAATAATAATGAATATCACTGAATAGGATTACACAGAATTACCTTAATTGCCATATATCCCCATTTTATTGAGTATAATCATTATTACAATCCTTGTTCCCTGATTGATCTAAAAACTAGAGTTTTTCTCTCTATTAAGATATTACAAATGTAGAGAAATGAATTAGGAAGAAAAATTTATCGCCCTTTGAGTCGTTGGGTCCTATTTATAGGTATGAATTTACCCTTCCTTCGACTTAAGTGCTTCGTGTTGGTTACCCGAGAGAGGTTGATCATGAAGGCTTTACAAGTGCTTGAATTGCTTTTCTTCAAGGTAAAGTACCGATAGCTTCTTCCGAAGGATTTAACGAAAGGAGATTTTAATTGAACACGAGAGGCATGGTTGTATAGGAGTTCTCGGTCTTTTTATGCTCTCGTCTCATGCTTCGTCTCTAGCGCTTCAGGGTTCCGAATCAGGATTTCCCATCCTTTATGTGTTGCTGAGTGTGACTTATCGTTCCTGGATTTCGAAGGCATGCACCGTAAGCCTCGCTTTATTGCTTGTGAAGGATCCTTTTGGCAACTATAACGTGTTAATTCTTTGAAAAGTGGATTTAGGGATGTATGCATGCCTTTTGACGCTATCGGCAGGTTCTGGGGTGATTTTTCTTCCCATTCTCTCGTTTAACTACTTTCAGAAATCCTATTCCTCTTTCCTGTCCTTACCTTCCTTCATTTTGACAATCTTCAGGTTTCGTTTGACTACTGCTTCAGTAATCCTTCTGTAGGTAACACAATAGCCCTTCTGGTGTCGACTACACTCTTTTTCCAGTATCTTCAGGGTAGACCCTTTCAGCTTTGGCTCGAATAGTTATGAGAGCCATAGGCGTATGCGTACTCTTGGCTTACGGCGACAACTATCTTCTCCGATAAGGCTGGGTCTAAGTCCCCTTTTCCCAGTATTCGCTTCCTTTGATGAGTTCATTACCGGTTCTTCCTTTTTTTGATTCTACTTGGGGATGTGTTCTCTTCTCTCATTCTTGAGAGACTAGTTTGTTTCAATAGTGTCTTCTGTTCATGGAGGTTGAGCCTCCTGGAATTTGGTCGAATGCCTTTGTCTACTGCAACTTTGTCGCCTTATGGCTATTAGCTTCCTTCTCGGTTCCTTTTGATGCTTGTCCCTTGGCTTACTCCTTTCGTTCTTTCTTGTAAAATCAACTAGTCCAGAACCAATGCCCTTTTTGTTAAGATGGAAAGGGGTTTCCGGATCTGATGCAAGTGCCCTTTCGTTTAAGGTTGAAAAGGGGTTTCCGTTTTGGAGGAAATTCTCTTTTTTTATTTCCCTTTTGCATTTCGAAGGCCTCTAACTGCTTCATTCGTGGTGGTGTTGTCTTTCAAACTCCCTCGCCTTGATTTCAATTCCCGATCTGCCTTGATCATTTTTGTGCTAACATAAACCCTTAAATACATCGATAAACTATATGAATAGCCTCACTTACATTAAGGGATAATGGAATACCATATTTCTAGTTTGATTATTGTGGTTTTTGTGAAACCCATATATTCAATAGGTTACCTTTAGGACTCATGTCTAACAATTAAATCACTTCCCAAGTGATCCAGGGTACACAACCATCGCTATTTATATAATGGACGTTCTATGATACTCTTGCTTTGAGTCAACACTAGAACATTTTGAGCTATCAGTGGTTTCTTAGCACTCCCAATCATAAGATCATCTCTACATTCATCTTAGGTTCAAGTCCCATTCAAACCAGTCCATAATTCTTCAGTCTAGTTCCACCTAGATCTGCATATCACACTTCTTCGCTTCAACCTTTTTTTCAAATTCTAACCGAAGAGTCAAAGCCATATGTTACTCCCTTGATTCAACCTAATTTCTAAGTTTCCAAATGAAAGGTCAAAATTTATCGATATACTTATTTAATTGAACTCAACTTCCAAGTTTCCAATTGAAGAGTAACAACTTCCTTGTAGAAGAAGTTAACAAGCCATAGACTTTGACACAATCTTGAAGACCCCATCATACCTTCCTATGGTTTTACATAATCTACCTTACCTCTTTATGGGAGAGTCACCTTGCTTTAATTCAAAACTAATTTTCACCTTACTTCGATCCATAACATCTTTGTTTTGAACAAGACTTTGGTTTCACTTCAAGCAACTTAGAATTGTTTCGAAAGCTTTCGTTAACTAGCTTTAGAATTATAGTACACCCAAAACACTCTTCGAGCTTCGAAGCACTCTAACCCGGGTCTCAAAACACTTGTTGCGAGCTTTGAAACACTTTCTTCATAATGTTTGCTTCAAACTACAAAGCACTTTGCTTGAGCAAAAGAGAGTCATCTTATTTTAACTGGTTCAAAACAGGCTCTTCGAATAAAAATCCATTTTTCTTCGAACATCATTTTTCCTTGTCTACCTTTGAGTTACCATTTAAAATTAATGTAATTCTTTGAATTACTGTTAGTACAAAATTCAATACCGAGATAGGCTGATGGCAAAGGGGTATCGGACCGCCACAACATGGAGGAGTGAACCAAAAGCTTTAACCCGATATCAAGTTATGATAGAAAGCATAAAAGGGCCAACTGAAACAACAGGCAACTGGCCCCATCACTAAAGAAGAAATCAACAAGTAATACACCGAAAACTCTCTTCTAGAAGACTAAAAACCACTCTAGAGACCTACTAAAAGCAAGTCAAAACTTCTGAGAAGAAGAGCTATCCACACTAACTTACTTAATGTCGATACTGAAAGTGGCGATGGTTCCCGAAAAATGGGATGTAAAAGCATGAAAACTAATACTATGAAGACTTAAAGGCAAGACCGGAAGCTTATGACCGACAACCGAAAGCGTTTCTCAAAGCTATACATACCAAAGGGCTTGGTATCGATACGAAAGGTAAAAGCAACATCAAAGAGAGGATCTAAAGATCGAGACCAACCTTCTAAGAGCCAAGACCGACACATCAAAGGCTCCGTTATCTCTATTAACACGACCAAAAGGACGACCGGGAGCCAAAGCAACTAGAAACGAAAGGTAAAAGGCGACCGAGACATAGCTACTGTACCCAAAGAGGCTTCTGCTGACCCAGTGACAAAAGGGGTCCTGATTTGTCTATAAATAAGACCCTAGGGGTCAATTTTCGGGGGCCGAATTCTCATTTCTCCAATATTGTACTCTTTTCTTAAAGATTAAACCCTAAATTCTAAATTAATTGGGGATTTTTTTTGTAAACACTTATGTACTCAAATCAATAAGCACCACTTAGCATAATTTCTATGAGTTGTTTAGCTACTTCCTTTACATAACTACCTTATTCTTTCTACATGATAAAGGTTTCCTACACACGCCTAAACCCTTCCTCAAGATTTTTGAAAACCCCCTTTTTACAAACCATTTAGCTTTCTATCTTGTGTTGTGCTTATGGAACCCTTATCCCAAGGTAATTGTTGGTTGTTAAGTCTCGTAAGCGTGATACTCACCCCTTAAGGGAAGAGTGACTAATCTTCAAGATTAAGAACTTGATATCTAGTAAACGGTGAACTAACTCAAGCTTGTAGGAACTAAACAATCCCATTTTCCCCTTAGGTCCATTTCCTTAGACCTATCTCTAGTATTGCTGAAAATATCGTTACGATTTTGGCGCTAGAGGGAAGGCTTGAACCTCCGATCCTTTCAATAGCCTTAATGTAACTCTAGCTGAGTAGTTCCATCTCGGTTGGACTAAGCTTTGAAGAAGCAATACCATGGATAAAAGGTCTGATAAGAATTACCTACTTCAAACCAGAATAATTGGGAGAGTAGTGCAACCTTAGGCCTTCCATCCTTAATTCCATGTTCTAACGTATCAAGGTACCTTCTGAATCAATTGAAAATGGTTAAAACAAAGGGGAATTGGGGATAAGATTCCAATACATCATCTGTTTTCGAAAATAACCCACTTTCGAATGCTATCTCATCAAATCCAGAAATTAAAGAACCTTCAACCTTAACAGAAGGAGAAAATAGTGAGTTGGAAGCATTACAATTGGTTTTGCAGGTTGATGCAACTAGGAGGTTTATTGAAGAGAACTTGGCCTGAAGGACCTTAGAGATTGACTTATCTCAAGTGGAATCAGAAATGAAGGAACCTCCTGAATTCGATAGACAAACTATATATCCGTCAAATCTACAAATTAGTTTAGTGTCATAAAGAAGCAATTTGGTATTAAAAGGGATTACTAATACAGAAGGAAATATAGCCAAATCATTCGACCACAATGCTATGGGAGCAGGCGGGCCCCCAACTCTAACACAACCCCTAAATCTGGGTTTTGCAAAGGGGGATGTCGAAAGGATCAAGGCCTTAGAACAATAACTACTTGAAGTAAAGAGGTTGTGGGGCAATACTTGATCACAAAAGTCTACGGAAGGCACTGAATTAGAGAAAAAAGATGAAGTCAAGTTTCTAAGAGAAAGTGTAGCTATGCAGGAGATTGAGATGGAAAAGAAAACTTATTCGATTTCTTCTAAGAAGGGAAGACCTGATCCATTAGGTGAAAGTTACAAAGAGAACCAACACAACAAAGGCAAAGAACAATGTAGAAGTTCAAATACTGGAGAATTCAGTCCCGAAAGATCAGAGCGTGGACACTTGGAAACCTACTTTAGAAATATGGCAAAGAAAACCATAAAAAATATAACCGAAAGTAAGAGGAAAAAAGCCTTGGATGAGCACATTAGCGATGAAGAAAGAATAACACCCTTTGCCGACGAAATCCAGAATACGATGATACCTTCATATGTGAAAACCCCAAGCATCAGATACCATGGAACTACTGATCCCGACGACCATCTCATGGCTTTCAATAGCCAAATGGAAATATATGATGCTTCTGGGGGTGTACGATGTCGATTATTTCCAGCCACTGTTCAAGGAGCGGTTGTTAAATGGTGCTGATAGTATCAATAGAATACCTTCTATTCATGAAAGCAGTTCTCTCATGAGTTCTCAACATAGTTCCGTGTTTGCAAAGATCCAGCCATGGGATACACAATACTTGTAAATATAAAGCAAAAACAAGAAGAACCTTTGAATATTTACTTGGAAAGTTTTAAAGTCGAGTCCCTAAAAGCGGAAAACATGAATGACTATGAAAAGGCCATCACTTTTTATTTATGTTTAATTGAGAATACCCCATTCTATAAGGAAATATATGTCCATGAATGCAGAAGCTTGCAAGATTTCCATCTCCAAGCGGACAAATTCATTTGTATGGATGAATTCAATTGTTCAAAAGGGAACTTCAACAAGAAGAAAGATCTCAATGAAAATCCTAGGTCTCATTCAAACATGAAAAGAAGGCGCAGGGCCCCCAAAACTAAAACTTCAAACTCTGTTCGCGAAAGCTGTTATAACTGTGGATCAAATGACCATTGTATTAATCAATCCCGAGCGCCCCGCACATGCTGCATTTGCTGAATCCCCGATCACACGACATCCTCATGCCCTGTACTTCAGAAGGACAACTATACATCATGAAAATATGGTAACATTTATTTTAATTCAAGTAGTACGTCAATGCATTAAGAGAATTTCGACTTAACATGCTTTCAATTTTCAATATGTCAACAACCCCCCACTTTGAGCTATATGCTCAAGCGATCTGTGTGCTCACCCTTAAGCGCTATATGATCACGCGAGTAGTGCGCTCATCGCGAACTGTGTGTTTGCACCCACGAGCTGTGTACTCGCCCGCGAGTTGTGTGATTGCCGCGAACTGTGTGTTTGCACTCGCGAGCTATGTGCTCGCCGTGAACTGTGTGTTTGCACCCTCATCACGTACATCCTCTCTTCCTACATATCATCCCGCGAAAGGGAATGACAAGTCAAATAAAGCTCATAAAGCATGTACAACCTCTGCTTGTAAGTTAAACAAAGCCCAAAAAACAATCTCAAAGAAAATTTAAATCTCAAGGATGAAGCTTGCAAACCAAAAAAACAACCCAAGAAGTGGCCCAAGCCAATCAAAGCTATAGCTTACAAAGGAAAATAAATCCCGAGAAGTGGCTCATCGATCAAATTAAAACTTAAAGATTTATCTTATCGAAGCAGAGCCCGAAAAGTGAGCCAGAAGGCTGAAATGACAGCTTAAGCAAAATCTATATCAAATGCCAATCTGGGTTGGTTCGGGACTTCTATCATTACCAGAACTGGATTCTTGGTCTTCTATATTCGATACCCGAATCTAGGTTAGTTCGGGACTTCTATTATTACTAGATGAGAATATCTGATCTACTATCAAATGCTTGAATCTGGGTTGGTTCCAGACTTGTATCATTACCAGAAGTGGATTTATGGACCCAAATCTAGGTTGGTTCGAGACTTCTATTATTACCAGATGAGAGTATCTGGTCTACTATCAAATGCCCGAATCTCAGTTGGTTCGGGAATTCTATCATTACCAGAAGTGGATTTCAAGTCTTCTATATTGGATACCCGAATCTAGGTTGGTTCGGGACTTCTATTATTACTAGATGAGAATATCTGGTCTACTATCAAATGCCCGAATCTAGGTTGGTTCAGGACTTCTATCATTACTAGAAGAGAATATTTGGTCTTCTATTATAAATACCCGAATCTAGGTTGGTTTAGGACTTCTATCATTAACAGAAGTCAATATCTGGTTTTCTATTATAAATACCCGAATCTGGGTTGGTTCAGGACTTTTATCATTACCATAAGTGGGTTTCTGGTCTTCTATTGTAAATACCTGAATCAGGGTCGGTTCGGGACATCTATTATTACCAGATGGAGATATTCGACCTTCTATTAAAAGATCTGAATCTTGGCTTGGTTCGGACACCCATTATGGACAGAAGAAAAGGTTTCAGGATTCCTATTACCATTCCCAAGCAAAAGGCTCAAGCCTATTATCTTATTGCTAAAAGATGTTTTCTTAATCAATGCTCAAATCAAAACCTTGAATACACTATTTGAGGCATCGCGACAAAGCTATTGAATTTTTTATAGAAAATGCAAAAAGAAATTTCGAGTATAGAAACCACATCTCAAGGAAGGACGACAACAGCTCCAGTCATGCTGAAGCATTCAAAAACAAGGCTTTTACTTTATCTTGAGTTTGCATGAGGGAATGCTATGGGACATTTTCATCCTTTGGTTTCGGGATAGAGGGGTTGCCGCCAGGATTTGGTTTACCAACACTTCAAATCTCAGACATGATACTGCCAGGTAATATCATTCCATCACATGTATATTAGTACCCTATTCTTTTACATAAATATACTCATGCTACCTTAAGTGGGTAAACAATATAAAAACTTGTTACCATTAGAAGATTGAATTGTTCACAACACATCAATTATAGGAGTTAATTTTAACAAGGTTTAGACACATAATCATACATCATACACACTTAAGAATAGTTAAGTGTTCGGCGATGATCAAACTAACTACCACGACACCAAAACTGAAAGAACGAAAGGCAGGTATCTGAGAAATTCGGCTATCGATAATACTTGGTAACAGTTCAACCAAAACCAATTGACTTAGTATCATCACCGAAAGCCTAATTGGTTTTAAGATCCGGTACAAGTGAAGTCAAAATGCTCTAATGTTGAGTGCTCAAGTTTTACCGACACTAAAATCAAAAAGGAAACAAAACCTTCGGTAACACTTTCATGCTGAACCAATACCCAATTAGTCGAAAGCTAAGTAAATACAAGTAGTGATGCCTACAAAATTGGAACTAAAATAAATTCATGACATAGAGCGTTGAATTCACTTGTACTAAAAGCATATCATCCTTCTTTATAATAGAAATTAACCTTTCGAATCTCAATTTTGCATTTTAAAACACTCCAAAAGTATATTAAGTAAATGAGTAACCTATTATACCTACCATTAATCCTTATCCAAATTTTCTTCGTCGTTTAGTTCACAATTAATACATGAAAATCCTTATCGATTTCCTGAATAGGCTAAAAGCATAATTTAGATTCTCGCTTGCAGTTGAAAAAGAAATACTTACAGAAAATCATGTTTGAAATTCTGAAAAGCTCGAATAATCTTAAGGAACAGTAACCTCGTTTGAGAAATATGATTCGCAGGTGAAAAGGCAAAGAAGAAGAGGCAAGGGGGTTTATGCTAAAGTGCTTCTTTAATCTCAGCCGAATAGGCAAGATTGAATCAATGGATCGGATCTGATCCAAAAGGCCGAAGGCGAAAACCTTGTATGTTCAGAACAATACCAAAAGGCGTTGACTTGAAAAATCGAAAATACCCCTTCACAAGGAGGGCAAATGTTACTACCGAATTCAATACCGAGACAGGCTGACGGCGAAGGGGCATCGGATCACGACAAGCATGGAGGAGTGAACCGAAAGCTTTGACCCGGTATCAAGTTATGACCTAAAGAAAAAAAAGGGAAATTGAAACCATAGGCAACCGGCACCATCACTAAAGAAGAAAGCTCGGATCCGATGTAAAGGAAGAATACCAGCATGGTAGTTCCGACACGAAAGGTAGCTAACATAAGTGCAAGTCCAAAGGAAAAGCACCTGAAACCAGGAGCAGATGGAAAGAAAAGATAAAAGCTTATAACCCGAAACCAAAGAAATGATAAAAGGCACCAAGCCAAGCTAAGGAAAACAAAAGGGTTATCGGCGTTAACTTGCTTAATGCCGATACAAAAGGAGATGAAGGTGTCAAAGGCACAAAAAACCGAAACATAAGAGGAACCTTCCAAAAGCCAGCTATCGGGACCAAAGCTTAATGATCATCGAGAGGCAACTTCAAAAATCGACAAGTAATACACCGAAAAATCTCTTCCAGAAGACCGAAACCTACTCTAGAGACCTACCAAAAGAAAGTCAAAGCTTCTAAGAATAAGAGCTATCCACACTAACTTGCTTAATGTCGATGCCGAAAGGGGTGACGATTCTCGGAACATGGGAAGTTGAAGCACGAAAACTAATACTATGAAGACTTAAAGGGAAGACCAGAAGCTTATGACCGGAAGCCGAAAGCCTTTCTCAAAGTTATCCGTAACAACAGGCTTGGTATCGATACCAAAGTAAAAGCAACATCAAAGAGAGGCTCCAAAGACCGAGACCAGCCTTCTGGGAGCCAAAACTGATACACCAAAGGCTCCGTTATCTCTATTAACAAGGCCAAAAGAACGACTGAGAGCCGAAGCAACCAGAACCGAAAGGTAAAGGGCGTCTGACACACAGCTGCTGCACCCAAAGAGGCTTTTACTGATCCTATGACAAAAGGGGTCTCGATTTTTCTATAAATAAGATCCTAGGGGTCACATTTTAGGGGCAAATTTTCATTCCTCTAATATTGTACTCTTTTCTTATAGTGTAAACCCTAATTTCTAAATCAATTTGAGGATTTCTTTATTTGTTAACATTACTAATTCGCTACTTCATCCATTCCTAGGGCCGTCAATTTCCAACCCGACCCGAAACCCGCACTGGAAATTAGCGGGTTGACCCAACCCGTTTAATAACGGGTCATTTTAGGATCAACCCGACTTTGACCCGTTTATAAACGGGTGGGTTTAGGGTTGACCCGCGAAACCCGAATTTAACCCGACTAGCCCGTTTATGGGCTCTATATTATTGTAAAATTCTCATCTTAGCTTGAAAATGAAGGATGTTGTCATTATTCAATTTTTCATACACACTAACACTTAACAATTCTTCACATTTTCATGTTTTTGTAATTATTAGACCAACAAATATTTATTTTAACACAAGCAAATGGAAATAATTTCTGCTTCAGGACAATTTCTTGTCTACCCCATAGGCCCTACACCGTTCTATATTAGTTTGAATTTCTTTTGTTAAATAGAGAACAGTAAGCAATCTAATATCACCAAGAGTTTGAACTAGCTAGGAAAATCGGGTTGGTTATAATATGATACAATCCAATTTCAATCAGGTGGTCTTACTTTGCACACGCCCAACGCATAATTAAAAAGTTTGATGGTAACTGCACTGATAAATATAGCTTCATGTCCATGTCTAATTATAACGTTAAGCAATAATTATAATTCATAAAACACTAAACAATCTACATATATATTGAACTAAAATGTTCCTCGTTTACTCTGATCACAAAACAATGGTCTGTAACCAAGATCAGTACATTTTCATTGCCACTGCCATCGATTCTCTATGTAATGACCATGGAAGGTTCCAGCGTTTGGCAAGCAATCCCGAAAAGAACAAATCCTAATGCCAATTCTAATATACACAGAAAGCTGATGTTAGTTTAGTGGGTCAAAAGATGGTTTAATCGTAAACCTAGAAGTATTATAATTTATAAATCGAAGAAAATTGGTTGAAAGGAGAAAAAACCTTAGAGATTTTAATTTGAATTATACAAATTTTAAAATTTAAGCTGAAAGACAATGCATGCAATATTAATGTTGTATTGGATTAAAAAAAATCTAAGTTAAATAGTCCCCTCCACTATGACAATTATAACCCGCTATTTTCTTAGTTTAAAATTTGATTGCTTTCTAGGTAGTTACCATATATAGTTCTGGATGTCGTTGTCGAAAATTCAGTCGTATGCCCTTAAGTTGCCTTTGTTTTTGCCTTATTGCAGCAACCATTGTTTAGTTTAAAGGTTAGCGAACATTTTTACTCAATCACCGTGCATTTTGGTATATGATTAAAATGTGACGCAAATATATGTTTACTGACAGCCATGCCATAATGTGCTAACTATCACCATGCATTTTGGTATATGATTAAATATGTGAACCAAATATATGTTTATTGACAGCCATGCCAGAATGTGATAACTTTTTAAATATGTTTATTAATAAGAACGTGCCTGTGTTGGTTAATGAATTCAAAATATAAATTGTTATTGAGAGATGAATATATGTGATTGTGACTTTGAGATTTTGATCAGCAATGATGGTTTGTGATGCCAAACAAAATACACAATACATATTGAGTCTGGAAGTAAAGTACATTCCTAATGAGTCATAGGATGCCAAACGTTAACAGAATTAGGATGTCCCATGGCCGAAAGAATATTGACCTATGCGTGGAAACTAAATTGAGTTTTGGTTCTTCTGTCGTATGAATACAGAACAATTTGGATGAAAATATTGCTTTCCATTTTTTTATTGGATTTCAGGTCATTATCTGTCAAACTTGTTTTGACAACATATCATACAAGATGTGATGTTGAGAATGATAATCAGTGCACGTTTTACCATAAATCCGTTTACAGTATTAGATAAGCCATTTGTTAGTTACAGTTAACTGAGCCCGATGGCTTAGTAAAACTGAGCCTACAAAATAACGAAGGGTACCAATTCTTCAACTTATTTTTTTTTCTTAAAGTTTGTCTTTCTCCCTAATTACCTGTACTGAAAATACTAATATTTAATCATAATTTCTAAAGAAGTACACATATGAGGTTAACTTTCATATTTTAGTAGGACTTAAATCATGTTTCAGCTATGCTGTCCTCTATGTTGAAATCATGAAAGTTTTTCTAATTTGTCATTGCAATTGAATTGATTTTAAGCCAAAGTCAAGCGCATGTCATTTATTTTCGATCATGGTTGTTGTTTATGCATAAGTGACATTTTACAAATTGTATGTCATGTTTTAGATTAAATCAATAAACATGAATTGTATGTTGCCATCGTTGACAGAACGAGCAATAGCAGAGCATTTTGCCATCCTCTTTTGCAATGTTCATGCTGTTAGTTCAGTACATAGAAGGTACTTTGACCCTCGATTCAATTTGACTTTTGGAATGAAGTTTATGAAATAAACTGCCAAATATGGAATTTTTCTCCCATAGGCACAGTTCAGTAGGAATTTGAGACTGTGTGTGGGCCTATGGTCATAGGGCATTATTAGGAACGAATATATAGATTTGTAAAGTAATGAAAGTTGGAGTCAAACTTTAGCACCAGCTGCGTTAGTTAAAGCACCCTTACATGGTACTTGCACAGTAACTTGGTTGATATTTGTTCTAAATTAAAATGCATACTAGGTCAGGCTGCTTAATGGGTGGTCAGCAGGATACTTAAAGCATGTGTACCATATTGTTTCCTGCCTTTTGAATATGAATTACATTGGGTCAAAAAGCAGAATTATGGAACGTTACACCTAAATGGTATGATGTGTAGTACTGCTACATAGAAAAAAGGGTTGGTATTCCTATCAGGGTGGTGCAATGAATATGTCGTGGAACGATTCAAAAGGATGACGTTATCATTTTGATACCTATTAATGGGTTGTGTAATGGCTTTATCTTTAGAATTTTCTTACTAATGATAATTTGTAGAATATGAAGCTACGCAGGTTAGTGCTCACATGAAATCTATGTTTACCATTAAGAAGTGAATTTGAAAACACATCTCGTTTTCTGCATGTAAGTTACGTGTATAATAATTATACCATATTCCGTGTGCTTTATGCATAGTATATGAATATTATTTGATATCTTTACTTTCATCTAGATGGTCCAACCTTTAGCTATTTTTTTTTTAAAATATTTGGGTCAGTTTTGAAAATTTATATTACTTTAAATAGACAATTTTGGACCATGTAGGGTACTAACGACATCTCGGATGCCGCCAATATGTATATTTTTTTACTTTCGACATTCGCATCATTTCATATACCGCTCATATAACATTACCTTGTGGACGACATCTGAAATAACGCCAATTGACATTATTTTGGATACTATTATGATCTTGGAGGCCAGTTAACTCGGGTCGGTTAAACCAATCTCCCTTGTTAGTTACAATATTAGACAAGCCCTTTGTTAATTTAAACTGAGCCTTGTAGGCTCAGTAAAACCAAGCTTCGACTCAGTTTAAACTGAGCCTTGTAGGCTCAGTTTCCTGAGCCATCGGGCTTAGTTTAAACTGAGTCGAAGCTCAGTTTTGCTGAGCCACTGGGCTTAGTTTAAACTGAGCCTTGTAGGCTCAATAAAACAGAGCTTCGGCTAAGTAAAACTGAGCCTACAAGCCTCAGTTTAAACTGAGCCGAAGTTCAGTTTTACCGGGCCTACAAATAATTCGGTTTGTTCCCCTGCTATAGGGTTTTGCCCGATTTTAATAGATTCAATTTCTCACTTACTATCATTGTAACATGACTATCGGTATAATGCTTATGTTTTTTGTTTTTAACAAGAACCTAAAAATTTCAATGAATGAATGCAGGCACTTCTAGAGGCAGCGGAAGAAAAGAGAAAATTGGATGGTGGTTCTAATGGTGCAATAGAAGATCTTGAAAATGATCTAATTGCAAAACTTAAATCTATTATATTATATGAAAGCACAACCTTTCTCCGAAGACCTTTCAGATCCAGATTTTCCAAAAAATTCACAGGTCGACACGTGTACAATATTTCAATCCTTGCCATACAGTAGAGTAAGCGCCCTTATCTCTTCATTGCCCACTTGATTTACTATAGCAAGTAACTTCCACCAATTTTAGGCGTTTACAATTTTAAAACTTCCTTAATTAATGTTAAAAAGTAACTGACCTAAATTCTTTTTCATGTACTTGCTAATATTACTATCAATTGCACTCTTCTTTATCATTTTTATTATTACTGCATCTAGTACACTGTTCGATAGAATTAATTTTAATGCTTTTAAGATTAGGCAATTTTCTATATTAGTTTTTAAAAAGTCATATATGTAAAATTAACAACAATTAATATTCAATTGTTTTTATCTTCTATACAGTCAAATTTTCACCAATCACATGTATCTATTTCACTCTATTATATTTATATGCATGTAAAAAAGTCAATTTTCAAATGTTTTTAAGTTTATATAAAAACACAATGTTCCTCTGGAGACCTTTCAGTTCCCATTTATCAAAAATCACATGTATTGCCATGTGTCGTGGCACTTCAATTGTCATAAATTTATCATTACTTTTTGCTCACTACCGTTGTTTCTCAAAAGAATTCTAATGGACATATTACTGTTTATAGATTATCTTCATAACCATTGGTATTTTTTTAAAGGGATTCTAATGGACTCATTAACGTTTTGTAGATTATCTTAGTATTATACATTTTTAAAAAAATAATCAATTTGTATATTTGTCATTTTCTAACTCTTTCGCTTCCACTTAATTTTCTCACAATATCGTCTCTTTTCCTTTCCAGATTTCTATGCATTCTAAAGTTTAAAATCTATTTATATATTATCTATTATATTATATGAAAGTGCACTGTTCATTTCAAGTCCTTTCGGTTCCATTTGCTTTAATAAATCAAGATTCTACCATGTGTAACTATGCAAACCGAACGGTTGCCTTTCGCTCCACACACAAACTTTCACCCGCTCCCCCAAAAAACTTCCACCATCCTTCATCCATGATCTTCCCCATTCTCACCGGATACGAAAAGAAACCCACCTCTTTCTCTGCCTTCTCCAGTCACTATAGAAAAACTCCATTCAACCACCATCCCCTTTTATCTTTCCTCCTTTTCATTATCTCCTGCACTATATGGATGAAAAGATACCTAAACCACCAGATCTAACAATATCTACTTCTTCGTTAATCTTCTCTTCTACACCCAAATAGTATGCTACATCTAATTTTTGTTGATTTCTACCAATATTGTCTCCGCGTATGCTCTAACTTTCGGATGATGTTCGGCTAGCTCCGATTTCTTAATTTTATTGCAAATCAAGGTAACTCATAGTAAGGTATACATTCTCATTAGTCATTATGCTATTTTTGTGTCCTCTCTGTAAGGTATTACTATATCCTGAAATTCATAAGAAAAACTTTGGTGTAATTTTTGTATATTTTATTTCTTGCATTGTGTTTTGGTTATTTGTTCAGACATATGGTAATATTTTGATGATAATATTATACACATTTTCATTGTAATTCATACATATGTATGATAATCTATGTACAAATGAATATGGTAGTTCACATTTTGACCTAAATTAATCATTATTTTAACATTGCTTTAGAGGATGTGTGCAAAAGTTTAAAAGTTTAGTACACAGTAGATAGTTGTTTCTTAAAAATATAATATATTATAATCTTATATTACCTTATAGCAAGTAAAATATAACTTTGAACTAAGGATTTTGATCTTCTATCGTAAAATTCTACCAAATCCTATATTTGCTTGCTTCTTACTAAGTACACAATGATGTTTTTCCTTTCTATGTTTAACTGTATAATTTTAGCAAAGGTTGAGGTAAATTCGTTTTTTAAAAATGAGCTGTCAAATATTTAAATGTTTATTATTTTTCGTCTTCAGCCTTCCACAACATTGATCCGAATTTTATTTATTTACCATCGATTTGAATTTACTTTCTTCACTGTAAAATAAATAAGTGCAAATTGATATTATTTTTTGTATTAATTGGATTTTCTATGTGCGACTTAATGATTAGGGCAGTCGTAAGTTCTACATATCTAATAGTCTTTCTTTTTTCACCATCAAGGGAGGACTGGAATACAGTGGAGCCGCTACCTTCACTGCAATTCGTTTTAACGTCTGTGTTGTGAGGTATTGCTATTAAAACATGTCTCCTTATTTTGACTCTCACGTATGTTTATCCTCCCCCCCCCCTTTATTTGTGAATTGCTTCATAATTTAATAAGAAAATAGCAAGAGATAAATATGGTTTTCTTATAGTTATTGTTTGTTTAGCTTCTTTGGCATTAGCAGTATTGATGGGAAAATGTATTCAAATTTTTTTTTTTACTTATTGGCTTAGGTCACTATTTATCTTCTTAGCTTTGTTGTTGTTATAAACTTTCTGAATGTTGTGTATGCACATTACTTTATTTTCCGCTATCTTTGTCCATTTGTTTGTGATAGCTTATGCACATTGATTTATGTTTGTGCCAATTTACATTTGTATATGATTCTTCCTTGGATACCAGTAGAAAAACGATTTTTCATTGTATGTATTGATTTCTTTATATAGTGTTTATAATGCATATTTAAGTTAAGTATTTGAGTCTTGCAAGTTAAAAAATATGATAATTTATTTGCTCATTTTAATATAAATTGTTATGTTTCGTAACTACAATAACAATGCAAAGCCAATAGCGTTCCTTGCATGTAAGTGTCAATTATTATTATTAAATTATAAAGTCAATGCATGAAAAAATTGTTATATTTCCATCAGTGGATGAATTTCACTATTTTTTTAATTTTATAACCTATCGAGGTATTTCAACAGTTGGCCCACCATGATTTTCTTCATGTGGATAAATGACAATTTTTTTTCTAATATTCTCCTCAGTTGTAAACTTCCCATTTATTGTGCAGAATAGTGCAAAGTATTAAGCCCTCCTTGGTAATTTGATTTTGTCTCCGTAATAAATAAAAACGAAAGGTAAATTGCCTTGGAAAGTTGATAGGCTTTCATAATTTTATGGTGAAACTATGAAATACTGTCGATACCGTGCCTGTTAGGAATGAATACGCCGTGCAAACTCCTGCTTCGCATAAGTTTTTGTCCATCTGTTGATTTATTTGTTATTTTTGTAGTTGGTTACATGAGAGAAATGAACAATTGAGCATACACCAAAGAGAATGTTTTTCTGATAAACTTCAAATTACCAACCTGTTACCCATGTGCACATCTATATGTTGTATAAAAATTAAAGCATATTTTGACGTTTCCTTTTGTGTCTTGATTTATTATCCATCCCTAAAACACGGTTTTACAATATATTTCATTGCTACGAACGTTTGCTAGCTGATATACCCATCCCTTCCCCCTTTCCCCCATCAGCTACAATTGAGGTAATCAACTAAAATTTTGTAACGGTTTGATCTTACTAATTTTTGAAGTTTGTCAAATAAAATGCCATCTTCAGCTAAATTTACATAATGTTTTATTTGACTTGCATTGAATCTTCTCCACTATAATCCTTTGTTTCTCCATCTTTTCATGATCCAAACCATGTCTTCTTCACAATTATCATTAGACTTAATATATGTTAATTGTATTTATAATCTGTTTGCGATCCCTCTAAAATGATTAACATGTATTTGTAATTAAACATGGATCTCAACCGTAGGGAATGGGTATATCAGTTCCATGGGGGTTACTGTTCATTCCACTTTTATAATATTTTTATTTATGGGAATTGGATTCAAAATGTTTAACTTCAAATTTTGGAGTTGGTTGCTAGAACTTTTAACCGAACGATACTGTTTCTTATATTATGAACCAATGTTCAACATGTGTGATGCATTCTGAAATAATATAAAAATATTTATTTAGGTTTTCATATATCTTTGATGTTCACAATTAGGAAGTCGGTTATCTCATATGGAAACATTCTTAGCTAACTTGAGTTTTTAGAAATATAATCTTTCATATATTTTGATTAGTAACATAATTCTTCCGATTTCCCATTTTAACCACTTGAAAGTGTTAATGAATGTACCATAACCTTATTCTAATATGGCAAGCTAACCTTCTATAAACAATGGTAGCCACCTACGTTATAGGTTAATGGATAAGGTGTTAGTCTAAATACTACAAGTTCCACCTAACATGCATGTTGCACTTCATGAAATTGACTTGTATGCATGACTAACTGAATGCTTACTATTTCTTTCATTCTTTGTTTCAGTAGGCTCATTGAAAATCCCATTTAATCGCCACATAACTATTTCCTTTTACCAACTTTTTTAACATAAGTATAAACTAAACACTAGATATTATAGTTATATGGTATATTGGTTCTTTACATAATTAACACATATTTGTTAATGGGGTAGTTTATGAAAATTAGATAATTTTTACAAATAATAGTTTATTAAAAATCATGATTTTAACAATACTGGCATGTACGTTGGAAAAAGAATTATAATCCCACTTTGTTGAGCATTTTAAGCATTATTTCCATAGTGATGCTTTCTCAGCCATACCGAATTAATTTTTCTGTTGGAATGGAACTCTATTACGATAGCATGGGTTGCACTTATGAATAAATCTCAATGTTCTTCCATTTTTCATTCAAGAGTAAATCTCATACTTGGATTATGGATACAATTTGCAGGTGGTGACCTGATACTGTATGGCTTATGGAATGTGAAGTTCTTTCAATCCTAAGTGGTAAATCATAGCAGTATCCATAACTGAAACATTAAAATGGTTTGAATTTACATATTTCTTCATGGTGAACTAAGACTTCAAATGTATCAAACAATTTTATTTTTTTATGTGCAACACGTTCTTCCGGTTTTATACATGATATGGTACGCATTATTGATTATAAAGCAGGAACAAATAAAAACAACATACATAGGTGGTCATTAACATCCAGCCAATTATGAGCTTCTAATTTAAAGTTATATGCGTGAGCAGTGACATTCTTTTCTTACTTAACATATATATTTGAAGTATCTATATGCATACATACACAAATATTTATTTATTTATGTGCGTATGAATGAATATATGTTTATTTATGTTTGGTGATTGCAAGTTTGGGATATAATTAAGCTTCTAAGGACGAAATATTTTGAGAAGTTTAATACTTGCTTATATTACGAATGCCTTGATTATATAAATTTCAAGGTAGTTGCCTGCATGGAGGCAATTATTATCATTAAGCGTGGGCCCATGAGGATGTTTGCCTAAATTATTTTTAAAAAGGTATGTAATAAAGGCCAAAGCAGGTCTAAAGAAGGAAACTTTAACTATAAATTAATGATGTTTTTTTTTCATATTTCTTAGACAACATGGGTACGTATATTTATTTGTTAACCTGTATACAAATAAATTGCTATTGTGAAGCATGATTTGCATTGTTAACATCTGAATGATTTTATTCATTGTTCACAATTTTTTTTGTAAAACGCACGACTTTAAAAAAAAAATCAAGGACCAGGTGAAGTACTTCAATTAATCTACTGTCATAACTGTATCTTTACTATTTTGTTCTCAATGGAGATACATAAGCATGAGCTGGGCATAAGGGGTTCATCATATCAAACTACTCCTATTGTTCTAAATGCTTTTGGTTTAGTTGCATTTTAGCAATATCCTAATTCATATCATTACAGGAAATGATTTATAACTTGAGATGAGGAATATATGTTAATTCAAGTTCCAACTTCCTTCCATTTTTCTTGCATTAAATATATGTTATTATAATTTTGTGGCAATCAATGTTATGAAAAACATAGTATAGTCAATGTGGGATGTTTTCTGTGAAGGTTATTCATCCGTGGCATTTTCATTTCTCACTGAGTTAAACAAAGAATAACTTAGATCTGTACTCTCAATTTAACAGTTTTGCAAATTTCTGCTTCTTGAATAATTAGCTTTTTGCTCCGAATTTTTTTCCCTCTTTTCGTTATTTTTTTAATGTCAAAATTTAGATTCTTACTAAAAAATTTAAAACATAATTTGCATCCGCATAGTTACATAAGTTCCCATACACGTTTTTTTTTTAATTTTTGGTTAGTTCTGTCCCTTAAAATCAAATACATCTACGCACTCTTTATACTTCTAGAGAAATATTATAAAAATATATTATTGATTTGACACTTATTTACAACTATACAAACAAATACAATGCAACTGCATATTTTTTGCAATGCTCGTATGCGTAGCACGGGTGCGCACTAGTTATATATTGAATTTAGCAACTTAATTATGTATTGTACTTGTCTGTTGTTAACTGATATTCTATGTTACTTGATTATGAATGTTGTCTTGGTATTCATTGAGTTATACTTTTTAAATTGTGAATAATCTATTTTGAAATCATATTAAAAATCGTCTATATTAAAATCATGTTAGTTATTAATTGGCAATTAATGTTAGAATATGAGAATTACAAATATGTATTTCTATTACTATTAACATTTGTTGTAAATGAAAATCTTGCAACATGTATAAGCGTTGCAGACAAAAATATTGCAATATGTATAAGCATTGCAAACAAAAATCTTTAAACGCTTGTAAGCATTGGTAAAGAAAATCTACCAATGCTTATAACCGTTGCGAACTAAAATATACCAACGCTTATAAGCGTTGAGAGCGAAAATCTGCCAATGCTTATATGCGTTGGAAGTAAATTGCCATGCCCGAGTAGCAACACAAATAAGCGTTGCTGAATTTGTTTGCGATGATTATACTCGTTGGGAATCACCTGTTTTGGTATAGTGAATAGAATATTTGAAACTCCTATTTGTGCATTTAATAATATAAAACTAGCGATCCACATCTAACAATATTCGACAGAAGCTTCGAAACTTAGATTTAGGTATTAATGATAGTAGACCAGAAACCCATTCTTGGCAATTGATAGAAGTCCTTAAACCTAACCCCAAACTCAGGTATTCGATAGAAGAACAGATATTCACATCTGGTAATAATAGAAGTCCCGAACCATAACCCAAATTTAGGTATTTGATGGAAGACTATATATTCACATCTGGTAATCCAGAACCATAACCCAGATTCTAGTATTTGATAGAAGACCAGATATCCACATATGGTAATGTTTAGCTTTGTAATCCCCTTCGGGTTTGATTTGCAAAGCAGAGGATGTACGTGCTTTGATAGCCGCTCTCTGAGGCTTGTGATTGTCAAAGCTACGTGCTTCGTTAGCTACTCTCTGGGCTTGTGTGTCTGGTGCACTTGGCTAGCTTATTCTCAAGCAGGACCCATGGACTTACTCGACTTCCTCCGGAATGCACCTTACTCTAGTCATCGTAGGCAGTGATAAGGGTTTAGATGCTCTACCCTGGCCATCATAGGTGCAGCTAAAGGCTTACTTTTTTGACGCTCTACCCTGACCATCATAGGCGGTGATAGAGGCTTACACTCCACCTCCTCCAAGGGGTGTCTTAACCTGACCATCGTAGACACGGATAAGAGTTCCGATGCTTTAACATGACCCTGTCTGATTTGGATGCGGATAAAGGCTTACACTCACCCCCCCTCCAAGGGGTGCCTTACCAAGACCATCGTAGGCGGGAATAAGGGTTTTAGCTGCTCCGTCATGGGGGCAGAGACTTACACTTTTGATGCTTTAACCCGACCCTTTCTGGCTTGGGCGCAGATAAAGGCTTACACACCACCCCCTTCCGAGGGGTGCCTTACCCTGACCATCCTGGTGATGACAAGGGTTTTCAACCATCGTAGGTAGCTTCACCCATTTCAAGTGGTTCCAAATTTTTAGGGAGATCGTGATCCAACCATGTAGACATTCTTACTTCAAAGAATTCTTTATTGTAGATGATAACTTTTTTGTACATATTTATACATTTGGCCTTGATTGAAAATCTTGATGATCATCCCTTTAACGACTTGGTAGTGGTTAGTTTCATGCCCATTCATCGTATGGTAACGGCAGTAGGGTCCTCCTAACTTTCTTTCATATTTGGGTTTCTTCTTTTCCAATGGCCAAAAATTAAGCCCGTGTTTGGTTAGGAAGTAGATATTCACGATTAATGTGGTAAGGTTGTACTCTTCACACAACCTTGATTCAAAGATTTCTTTCTATCGTCGGAACTTAGCCCTTTTGTTAATCCGTTTTGTTGTTTCATTCATATCTTCGAACCTTCTTTCTAAGGTATCTTCAGATCGATGCACAATTCTTTTAGACCATTTGGAGGTAAAGTGGTTGAAATCTTCCATTATTCCTTGTTCAAATATAGTTCCTCTAGCCTGTGCATGAATGACTTCTCTAGGGTGGGAGAACGAGTTATACTCCGTTGTAAAACCGCTTAAAGGGAAGCTTTGGGTTATTCCTACGTGGAAAGAGTTAATGCTCCAACAATCAGGACTGTATTGCTCCATCTCCTTTTTCCTATTTATGATTCATAGAGCCTCCATTCTTAATCTTTGTTCTTCCATCAAGTTTGGGTCAGCAACGTCTGACGCAACCATTTGAGATTCGTAAGATACTTGTCAGGACCTTTTGCTCATGATCTTGCTTCTGCAAAGCTTAGTCCAGCCGGGCCGGAACAGCCAGGGATGTGGTAGATTATCTAAAGGTCCGAAGGTTCAGGCCCTCCTTCTAGCGTCAAAATGTTAACGATATTTTTTGTCAACACCGGAATTAAGGCTTAGGTCGTGGGCCTACGGAGATTAAGGGGTTATGTAGTTCCCACAAGCTTGAGTCAGTCCACCGTTTTCTAAATATTAAGGTCTGGAGCCTGAACATTAGTTACTCTTACTTCAAGAGGTGAGCATCACGCTTACGAGACTCAAGGATCAACAATTACGTGCAATGCCGGTTAGGAAGCTAAACGGCTTAGGAAGGGTGTTTCGGTAATTTGACCTTTGTATGAGGCTTTATCGTGAGGAAATGATAGGGAAATAGGTGACATAAGCCATGAGGAAATACAAGAAAGTCATAATAAGTGTTGATTTTCTCTTTATTGCTCACTTTGTTGAGTACATAGAAGTTTCTAAGTAAAATCCCCAAATCGATTTACAAATTAGGGTTTACTCTCTAAGAAAATGAATACAAGATTTGAGAATGAGAAAAGTCCACCAAAATGAAATCCATGGGGTCTTATTTATAGACATATTAGGACCCCTTTCGGTAGCAATCAACAGAAGCCCGGCTCGACAATGATGCTTGGTCCGGTGTCGGCCCGCAGTAATGGCTTTCGGTGCCGGCTTTCGAGTTTTGGTCTTCCTTTCTCTTCTTAGTGATGTTATCGGCTCCGCCTTGTTCATGAAGTCTGTGCCTCCTCCTCACATTGTATCAGTACCAAGAAAATTGGTATATATGGCTTATTTCGGTTGCTTTCGGTTTCAGTGGTAAGTTTTTATTCCGATAGCCAATTCTAAGCCTTGACTTACTTTAGTGACTTTTGAGCATTGTCTTTACTTTAGTATTCTCCTTTGGTACCAGTATCGACACTAAGCATGTTAGTGTGGATGACCTTCCTTTACCCGGTTTTATTTCAGTAGTCTTTAGTTCTGGTGTCGTCTTTGCGACAACATTGCTTATGGATCCTTTCTGATGTTTTCTAAGATGCTTCCTTGTGTCGATACCAAGTATATTGGTATCGATAGCTCTTTGCTTCATCCCATCTTGGCTTCGTGTTTTCTCTTTCATGGCTCTGGATTGTGGTGTCGAAACGTGTGCTTTCGGAATCGAAACCAGATTGATTGCCTTTGGTGATGGTACCGTGAGCACTCTTGATTGCTCATTGTTCCCATGTTTTTTTCAGTGTCGCCTTGTCACTATCCTCCTTGTATCGATACCAAGCTCTGCTTCCTTCGTTGGTACCGATTGCATATTTGTCAGATCTTCCTCTCCTTGTTTTCGGTATCTGTTGTTTTGGTGGTTTGGTGTCGGTCATGTGCTTTCGAGACATCCTTTTAGCGCTAGCTGCGCTCCGATACCCCTTCACCATCATCTGATTTCGGTGTCGAAATCTGGTATCAACACCTTTTAAATGGACAACTAATTTTTTGACTTGTGCATGAACAATCTTGATGTTACAATTCCTAAAACTTTTTTACAATCTACATAAACTATATGCTATGGTCAACATTATATTCATAAGAACTCCGGTGACCTTTTGTAACTCTTCATGCTCCAAATTTGAATAAAATTTACTTATTAAAGATTTTTCCTGCAATTCTAGATGTATTTGTTTATTAGACAAACAAAGGTAAAAGAGCATCAATACAAAAATAATAATGCATTTATTTACATTTGACAAAGCCATTTGCTTGATTATGCAATGAATGATAATGTCCCTAATAGTTAGTTAGATGAGCATACATTGGATTTAGTTAGTAACTAATGAGTTGCAGTAATGTCCGTAATAGCTTACACAGTATGATATGTATAATTGATCGCATGAAAATTTAAAATAGATTTAGTAAGAAAAATAGTAGTGCAAAATTATAGAAATCCAATTATGATTGTGTATTCTCCAAATATATAAATAATTATTCTGCTTTTTTGTGAATAAGGTGTAGGAGTTAGGATATAATATGACTGCACTTCATATCTAAATAACATGTTAATTTACTCATCTAAATTTTGTGTTAACTCGATTAGTATAACTTGGTTTAATTAGAGGCATGTGTATAATTTGGGTATATCCAATTCTAGTATTGTGTAACACCCCACACACACCTCTTAATGCTATTCTAATATAGAATCCCGTTAAGAAATATGAAGCGTTGTAAGCATAAACACAATAAACACCACATAGACTAAGATTTCACAAGACATAAACTAATAAATTCATAGCGGATGAAGACAATTACATTAAAATAACAAAACCATTCTTATTATTTTAGCCAAACCAAATTGTCTTAAAATATCATAACTCAAATCTTAGTCATAATAGAAATATCAAAATACAAAAATAATAGTATCCCCAAATAGCCAAAAAGGTACAAGCAAACCATGGAAAGAAATACGAAAAGAAATACATTTCTACAAGAGTCTTCCAAGATAAAAAGTCTGGCAAGCTGCAGTGATTACTAGCATTAAGAGAATGCATTAAGTTTCGTGAAGTAGGTAAACAGAAACAGAAATATAATGGTAATTTTAGGTGTACTCCAGTAGCGGATATTACCCTAAATAGAATTAACCGGTATATTAGTACCCTATTAGTACCCTATTCTTTTACATAAATATACTCATGCTACCTTAAGTGGGTAAACAATATAAAAACTTGTTACCAATAGAAGATTGAATTGTGAAACAACATATCAATCATAGGAGTTAATTTTAACAAAGTTTAAACACATAATCATACATCATACACACTTAAGAATATTTAAAGTCCTCGACGATGATCAAACTAACTACCCCGACACCAAAACTGAAAGAAAGAATGAAAGGCAGGTGTCGGAGAAATCAGGCTATCGGTAATACTTGGTAATGGTTCAAACAAAACCAAGTGACCTAGTATCATCACCGAAAGCCTAATTGGTCTTGAGATGCGGTACAGGCGAGCTCAAAATGCTCTAATGTTGAGTTCTTAAGTTTTGCCGACACTAGAATCAAAAGGAAAACAAAACTTTCGGCAACACTTTCATGCTGAACCGATACCCAATTAGTCGAAAGCCGAGTAAATACAAGTAGTGATGCCGGCAAAATCAAAATTAAAAAAATTGACAACATAGAGTGTTTAATTCACTTGTACCGGAAGCATAACATCCTTCTTTATAATAGAAATTAACCGTTCGAATGTCAATTTTGCATTTTAAACCTCTCCAAAAGTATATTAAGTAAATGAGTAACCTATTATACCTGCCATTAATCGTTATCCAAACTGTCATCGTCATTTAATTCACAATCAATGCATAAAAATCCTGATCGACTTCCTAATCAGGTTAAAAGCATAATTAAGATTCCTGCTTGCAGTTGAAAAAGAAAGACTTACAGAAAACCGTGTTTGAAATTCTGAAAAGCTCGAAAAATCGTGAGGAGCAGTAACCTCGTTTGAGCAATATGATTCGTAGGTGAAAAAGCGAAGAAGAAGAGGCAAGGGGGTTTATGCCAAAGTGCTCCTTTAATCTCAGCAGAACAAGCAAGATTGAATCAATGGATCCGATTCGATCCAAAAGGTTGAAGGTGGAAACCCAATATGTTCAGAATAGTACGGACAAATGTTACTACCAAATTCAACACCAAGACAAACTGACGGCGAAGGAGTATCGGACCACTACAAGCATGAGGGAGTGAACCAAAAGGTTTGACCCGGTAACAAGTTATGACCGGAAGCATAAAAGTGGCAGTTGAAACCACAGGTAACCAGCACCATCATTAAAGAAGAAAGATAGGATTCGATGTGAAGGAAGAATACCGACGAGATAGTTCTGACATGAAAGGTAGCTAATGTAATCGCAAGTCCAAAGGAAAAGCACCTGAAACCGGAAGCAGATGGAAAGAAAGGATGAAAGCTTATAACCCGAAACCAAAGAAATGACAAAAGGCACCAAGCCAAGCTAAGGAAAACGAAAGAGTTATCGGCGTTAACCTGTTTAATGCCGGTACAAAAGGAGATGAAGGCGTCAAAGGCACAAAAAACCGAAACATAAGAGGAACCTTCCGAAAACCAGCTATCGGGACCAAAGTTTAATGATCACCGAGAGGCAACTTCAAAAATCAACAAGTAATACACTGAAAACTCTCTTCTAGAAGACCGAAACCCACTCCAGAGACCTACCGAAAGCAAGTCAAAGTTTATAAGAAGAAGAGCTATCCACACTAACTTGCTTAGTGTCGAAACCGAAAGGGTTGACGGTTCCCGGAACACGGGAAGTTGAAGCACGAAAACCAATACTATGAAGACTTAAAGGCAAGACCGAAAGCTTATGACCGACAACCGAAAGCCTTCCTCAAAGTTATCCATAACAACAGGCTTGGTATCGATACGAAAGGTAAAAGAAACATCAAAGAGAGGCTCCACAGACTGAGACCAGCCTTTTGAGAGCCAAGATCGACAAACCAAAGGATCTGTTATCTCTATTAACAAGGCCAAAAGAACGGCCGAGAGTTAAAGCAACCGGAACATTAATTTGATCTAATCATTATATTATAAGGTTCACTGATATGAAATCATTAGATCTAATCATGTTTTAAAGTGTTACGCATGTGAGAGATCATAACCGCTCGCCTAGTCTCAGAAGTTAATGACATTAATTGGAGACTCAATCCAAACAGCAAATAATTCCATAAAATTTCAATCTAAATAGAGAGATCCAGTCATTCAATGTAGATCTAATCTCTAGGTAATAAGTGAAGATGATTTGATAAAGAGTTTAATGTAGATTTGCAAATTTAAAAAGGAGTTAGAGTAGATTTTGGTTTATGACTAATGGGAAATTGAGAGGGGAATCAAAGAAGAATCCACTCGGCCCATATCCATAATTGATTATGACTAGACTAATCAGCTTACTTATTTCAGCAAATTTGCACTACTCTAATTCTGATTAATAGCTTTTAAAGCTTAAAAGTTACTTTTCTCTCAAACCACTTATCTGATTTCTTAATGTGATCACTCTACAAAATGGGAAACCACAATCTCAAAGCAACGAGGTAATTTAGAGCATCTAACTTGGATTCTATCAAAAGTTATGACTAAAACAATAATTTCTAAGGAAAATGATCATAAAAAAGGGTAAAAATCATGGGTTTGTAAAACATCTTGAAGAACCATATCCAAAAATATTAGAATGAAACATTACATTAAAATTCAATAGAATTACCTTATAATCCTCTGATACGTAAAAATGGATCGGTTACAGCCATCTTACACCTACAGAAGTTGACTTAAACATGAATTTATCAATTTTTTGGCAACATAATATTAGACAAAAAAGACTTAGGGGAGCATCACTTTCTTTCTCAAAGATATAGATTTTATATGTTTGTACCATGATTTTATGTAACAAAACGCAAATTTAGACAAAAGGAATTGCATTTCTTTCAAAGTGAAATTAATTTCACTAAGCCCCTTTAGATTTGGAAAAAAGGAAGCGAGTTGAGTTAGGCTAGGTTCTAAATGAACAAGCATAGTTAACTATTAAAGAAGCAATAAAAGTAAGGAAACATTTGTAGGGTTATAAGGCTTAAAAGTAAGGAATTTGGTTATAAGGGCGCATTTGTAGGGTTCCATCGGATTTAAAGTTAAAATTTGTCAGTCTTTTTAAAATTTGACAGAGAACGAAGCCGAAAAAGTGCCAATTTATATCAAGTGGTAATTCATCAAATTTCATCCTTTTAGGATGAGTCTGTAACGACACCCTGTTTCTATGAGTCAAAAAAATTGCATTAACACTAAGTTGTTAACTTACCTTTTTACAAGGTAGATACATGATGGACTCGAATACATAAATTACTTAAAGATCAAGGCGGATAACCCGCATAAATAGTCAGATCGTTTAGGAATCGACTATGGACAAGGACATGAAGCAAACAAATGGATTCACACAAATGGTACTTTAGACTCGGCTAAGTCTGAAAAACACTTTGGAAAAACCAAGGGTCGATGCAAATCCGAAGCACAAGACCTCAAACTTCAAAACTCAGAGAAACTACATCCACAAACAAAAAACCGTAGGGAAATCAAAGCAACTGAAGTACGTAGGAGCAGAAGGGCATCATAGAGGGGACTCACCCTAAAGTTTACACCCTCGTTGGGTGTAGCCCTAGGGGTCGATACAAATATCTCTTAAAGAGTTGATTCCATATGTAATAAGTGGTACGATCTGGAACCCACTTCTAGAACTCAGTCGGCTTAGATATGTAGGAACCTCTATGCGATTGAGGATGATCAGTCGCTTTCTTCAGCTATAAATACAGAACCTTAGGAACTTGAAATGAGGGATCTTCACATTTCTACGTAGAAGCCTTTCTATTTCTTGAAGACAATGCCTTCTTCTCTCTACATTCCTACGATTAATCAACTATCCTTATAATCAACAGCATAAATAAATATTACTACAAATAGATGTAGGCCGGAGTTTACCGAACGACTATAAAAGTTGTGTGTTCTCTGTTGATTCTTCTACTTTTCTACGACTGAATCAAGGTTGTGGATTGTTGAACTTGATTTGTGATATGTGATTATACTCATTTGAGTGTTAGTACTTATTTTCCCAAAAATAAGTCTAACAGTAAGGCAACTATTTATTTTAAGTAGCTATTTATAGTGCTCCATTTTATACATATTGCATGCGTTGTACATATCTTTAGCTTAATAATTGTTCCTAAACTTTACAAAAAATATATTGAAAAACCTTAAATGATAAATATAGAATGTATAAGAAATCCTTAAATGATAGATATATATCTAGCAAAATTGCATTACAAAACCAATTATTTTGTAAAAAAGTCCCAACTTTTCAAAAGTGTTTCAGCATTTTCTTTAAGAATATAAATAATGAGATCGATGGCATATATTTTCCACTTTATTTTTTTATCCTAATTTTTTAAAAATAACTTTAAAGAAAATAAGATTTGTCATAATTCAAAGTTCAAATGAGACTAAAAATACAACATTTAAACACTTATACAGAATAAAAAATAATAAAAATTCGTTTATTTAAAACTAAATAAAATAAAATAATCAAAATCAATCAGTATCTGTTATGATCTAACTCATCAAATATCAATGTATATTCTTTCTTAAACAAATATTTTAAAATTTGCTTTGATGGACAAGAAAATATCAAATTAAAATAACAACATATAAAATATAGTGCTAAATTAAACTAGCAATAGATGAACATATTGCTAAATTAAACTAGCATTTAGTTAGCTAATATAACATTTATTTTCACTATGACTATAGTAATTTACTTAACTTAGTATTTTATTTTAGTCGACATCATTAATTTAGGAGTAATTAGCTTTAAAGACACATTTGAAGGAAAAAAGATCCAAGGACAACTAACTTTGACAATTAGAACAAGGATGAAGACATTATTAGATTATACAAACCTCAATTTCATTTTAATTACCTATCTTTATTAAGTCGATAAAGATACAAAAAAATTCAATTAACTTTATGTGTATTTTTACTTCATCCTATTTTTCGACTGTCTTTACATGTTATTAATATCTTGTTGATCCTCCTAAGACACCACCTTCTATAGTTTCTTTTGTTTTGAATTCAATTTTCAAATATTGTTATTTAATAGAAAAGTCCATTTACATACATAGACCAAATATTTCTAAGAAATTCAAAAACTTTTAGACAAAACTTGTATATGCCTAGAAATCATTATCATCATAATAATTATTCTAGAAGAAAGCAAGCATCTCTACAAGTAATTAGATATTTCAACAATATATTCATATGTTTTTGGGAAGTAAATTGAAATTTGTTTGAAAAGGATTAAACCAACGCTATCATTTTTTGAAAAATAATCAAAAATTTTCAACGAAAAATCATTAGACGAAAGATAATGTTTTTCTAAAATAAGCTCAAAACGCTAAAGCCTAATCAAATTATTTCCTATTCATTTATAACATAATTGCATAACAACCTAATTTTGTAATCAAGCACACTAGTAGAAAGACTTGTCATACAGTTGTAAAACTTTTTTAAAAATTGTTTGCTATGTAAAAGTGAATTAAAAATATTAAATATATGTGTATTATTTTTTCCAAGTATCTCTTAAATTCTCATGCCAAACTTTTTCCATGGCTTAATTCACTAAATATGTTTTAAAGTCCCTCACCCAATTATGTCGATCTCACCTTGAATATATTAGCTGTAATTTGATTCATTATATACCTCCAAAACTTTCCTATATCAATATTTATTATATATTAGCCATTCCTTTCAGGAAAAAAAACATCTTGCGAACAAGCACTGGTGGAGCTAGTTTTATTTTTGAATTCAAGTGCCAAGAAGGTCAAAACTAATTAGATAAGAATGACATTTCTATAAGAAATTTATACCACTTCTCTTATTTGAACAACTAAACAAATTTAATTGTCCTAACATCAAAGTGCATGTAATATAGAAATTGTTAGATAGATTTGAACCATATATTACTTTGACGTCATTTGGAAGGACAAACTTAAAAAAACCGAAAAACACCAAGTTTCATTTTAAAGCTGAATGACAGAATTTGAAAGAAAAAAATTAGGTTAAAAGAAAATACTAAACATAACTATGGATTTTTTTTTATTTTAGCCTACATTTTTTATTTTATTTCACTTTCAGCTCACTTTTTCAAAAAAAATACGAACATAGCCCACTTTTGGCCAACTCAGCGCTGAGTTAGTCAGAATACACTGACGCAATTTGAGATAGCGCCGGTACATGTGTACACTGACCGGTGTATACTGATGCAATCCCGAATTGCGCCAATTCAGTGAAGAAGAAAAAAAATGTTCTTACCTTGGGGCGCAATCCGAAAATGCGCCAGTTATTTTTGGATCGTGCCAGTTCATGAAATTAAAAAAAAGGGAGATGGTGCTCAAAGCAGACAATGCATAAATATATGTAGTATAGATCTGTATGACTAACATGCTTGTAATATTTTCGAAAACATGACTAAATGTGTAATAAAATGTTAAAATAAGGGTAAATTGAAAAAAAAATCCTATATGTTATATTCAATTTTCACGCCATACAAAGTTTTATTCAAAACGACCGATTTGCTTGGTCCTACTCGCCAAAATAAAATTTTATGAGCCCAAAATAACAAGCCGGTTTCTTTAAACCCTAATCTCCAATTTATTTTTCTCCCGTATTGATCCCTGTCTACCAACAATATTCCATAAGCCACCAATGCATCCAACAACATCGCCTCCATCATCGACTATGCTTGCAGTTCCTCTTGATTTGCCAACCATTTTCTCCTTAATGCACAGATCATCGACCGAGAAACCTAAACCACCTACATCACCTCCGTCGGCAGCCTCATCTACAGATTCGCTTGATGTCGATCCATAAATTATAAAATTATGAGGTATAATTGTTTTAAACTGCAAATCGCTTTAATAGTTTGTTTAAATTTAGCCTAAATTCCCGTTCTAACCCATAGTCACTCAGATAATAATTTTAAATTGTGCTAAAAGTTCACTTGATTTTAAAAAAAAAAGAGGTTACATCGATAATCTTTAGTATCTTCGGACAAAAGCAAATTCTTAAATTCACGCAGCCTTCCATGGATAGCTTACATTTCATATAAGCATCTTTCTATAATAGTTTCATTTAGTGATACTTCCAAAACCATTTTGGATTTGTAACATATTTCTCAAATAATTAATATGATCGTAGGAATGTGTTTGATGTCTATAGTTTACTATAGTAGTAGTAGTACTAGTAGTAGTAGTAGTAGCAGCAGCAGTAATAATAATAATAATATTAAAATAACAGAAGAGAAGCCTTTGGATAATGTTAGATAATAAAAGAAGAAAATCCATTAGAGAGAGCAAAAGATGCTAGGGCGAAAAACCATTTAATTTCTATTGATTTAGACGTGCATACAACAATAAACTTTCAATTTATATACTCTGCATAGTGCATACAATATAAATTACATAATGTCATTTTGCATTTAACATATCCACCATTATTCTAATATACTACAACATCCCCCCTTGAATATGTTTTTGCAAAGATGATAAGATTAATTGTCTCTTCAAAAACCTTTTTAAGAAAGACCAAATGGAAAAAATCATAAATAAAATAATATCATTTCGCATTTAACATATTCACCCTTATTATTCTAATAAATTACAATTATATATACATATATGGGATAGGATCAAGAGCACCCCAAATAGTGTAGCACCCCTTTAGCCCCCCTGATTTCCACCATACATTCCCCTTTCTCTCTCCTCCCACTAACTCTCTCTTCCCACTAACTTAATTAATTATAAACTTGTGGCTATAAATCGGGTGCAAATAGGGTGCTAGGAATTTGGGGTGCCATGGAGCGTGCCTCTACATACATATATATATATATATATACACACACACACACATACATATATGTATACACACACACACACACACATATATATATATATATACATATATCTTACGTATAGTGCAAATACTTGAGAAGTGAATCCTTTTTCAAACTTCCAAATGTACCATTTCATTCATTTAGGATTTCTTTTATTATGAATGGGCTAATTTTCCTTTGCATGCACATTTCTAACCAAAGAAGCATTTCATTTGCTTGAAATTTTCTTTGAAAGCCTTTTATTAAAAAAGTTCTAATTTGCCTTTTCCTGTACGACCCTCCTTTTTGAGCGTTTTAAGTCGGAAATAAAACCAACTCAAATTGTTTGAAACATTAGATTGTTTTAACAATCGAGTTTAAAAAATATATCAAATTACAAATATAAAATAGTAGAAATACTCGGATCGGAATAACTTAGTAGCTCATGGAACTACTAATTACAAAATTTCAAAATCAAAATACAAAGTATCAAAGTCATACATTAATATATTAGAATTTCTAAGATACATGAATTCCTAGTACATAAACAAATGGTGGAAATGGAATAATTGTAAGATAACAATAGGAGATAGATAATTAGCCGAATCTTCGATATATCTCCAGCTTCCAAAAGATGAATCGCCAAAGCTGAACTCATCAGTCTGACCCGAGCATAATGCCAAAAAAATAAAGTACTCGAGTCAGGATTAACATTCTCAATAGTAAATCAATTCTAGTGAAATGCTTAAATTAAATGCATAAGTAACTTAAAGAATATTTGAGATTTCATTTTTTAAGAATGCGTTAAATTAGATATCATATAATATAACACATTTAATAGTGCCTACGGTAAATATACTATTGAAAACAGTGTAAGCGGGATTATAGCTTTACCCTTACATCGTTTATAAATGTTGTAAACATTGCATATAAAACACTAGTTAAAGGACAATGGATAGGGATGCGCCACTATATGATAACGCCAAATCAAAATCGTAGGGGGTTCGATCATGATATTATGACAAGACGTACAAGGCAATTCCTAGGAAGGATTCTATCAATCGCTAGCCCGAATGATGGTAATACATAGCCGCAAGTACCACCCATTTATAATCAAAAGGACCCAAATCAAATCACAAACTAATAGATATTGGTATCGAAATAGCATGTCTGATAAGAGGTGCTACCTCTATGAGTCATGATATAGCTTTTGTTTTAGCCATTTTAATTCTGACTCGAAGGTCAAGACCATCCATCATCATTCTCTTACTTCATTCCAGTAGCGTTTGCCAAACATTTGTTTCACACCATGGTCACATCTAAAATCATATTTGAAATAGCATATATCAGATAAAAACAGTGTAAACGATAAAGTCCAAACGCTTCAATATCGTAAATCATATTGAATCAATTAATTATTTGATTTAGTTCAAAATTCAGATTTCATATTTACAAAATTGTTTATTAACAAAATTACATTTCAATTTCACATTTCTATATCTCTAATTTCTTAACTGCTGTAGTTTCTACCCCTCAAATAGTTTAGCACATTCTTTATTACTATTACGGGGACCTGAAGCACAGGGGGATTTTACTTGGTATCAACTAGGGGGGTTGTGGACTTTTGTTGCCCTCTATGGTGCTTTGGGCGAACGGGTTTATGTTACGCCAATTTGAACTTGTTCGATCTTTCATTATCTAAAATCTTTATACTCAACCTTTTAGACTTAACAGCTTAGATTGGAGGTAGACTTTTATTTAAAATAGGTAATATAATTTAAAATAGTTTTTTCAAATAATTATATTCATATAAAGTAATTTGATTTAACTATATATAACAGTTAAATTTAAGAAATTGGTATAATTAAAATAGTTATAGAATGTATGATAATTAAGTTAAATATAAAATAATTACATTAAAATAGTTGTAAAATAGTAGTTAAATTAGTTTACTATAAGATAATATAAAATTCAAATAATCAAACATAGTCCAATTCGAACTACATATCCGTAATTTCTAAGTTCAACTTATTATCAATTTCGATTTTCAAAATTTCAATTCAATACAAAAATTTAAACATGATATTTTTAAGTTTAATTTATTTCAAAACAGTATTCAAGTTGATTATCCAATTTTTCTTAAGATTCACACTTCCTTTAAATCATTTCTTAATAAGGTTCATATCAATAAATCTAAAATTTCAATTTACTTGATTATCATATTTTAACTTCAGTTATATTTAGATTCAGAAAATCTATTGAAGAAATTACTATCAGATCAGTTTATTAAGTTTTATAATCATAACGAATTCATAAAGCCTATTCATTAATTTCCAAATCATATCTTAAAATCAGTTTAGCTTAACTTGGTAATTTCATTTCAGTTAAGTAACTTAAATAAATTAAGTTACCATCAAATATTAAACTTTTATATACTTATATTTTTTGAGTCTATATATATATATAATTTTAAAATTTAAATAATAATTAAACTATATTAAAATCTTTATTTATTTACTTATAAAATAATATAAATAATTTAAATATTAAAACTAAATAGTATTATAATTTAAATTTTAAAATTTATATTTAAAGCATATATTAACTTATATATTAATTTTTTTTACATATAATTATATTTTAAAATTTAAGGTCTTATTAAATTATCAAAAAACAAGTTTAAATAAAATTCTAAATTTATATTTCAAAGATAATTTTATCAAATCAGGATATTCTTATTAATTCAGAAAATACTTTCAGAATAGACCAATAGTGTCTGTATATAATTTTCTACCTAGACCAAGTGATGCAGATATATTATTTCAATTTACGAGTTTATCATTTTAATCCACGTTTCAATAAATTTAGTTTTAATTCATAAATCTACAGTGGCTCAAATATATATCATTTCAATCCGTAGTGATTTTATAAATCTATAGGGAACTTGCAGTGTGAGAACAAATATAACAAACATATATCGCATATGCATTATAGTATGTCACAACTATCCAATATCACTTGCAAATAATTGGTGTTATATATGCCAAAAGTGTGCATGTCACATGTGCACAAAATTATAACAAACTAATCAAATTTTCTAGAGCAATCATAACATTTCATGTCATTTCAAAAGGTGTCAATTAACTAAATGAAAATGTTAATCGCGAGTGAGGGTTCTCACCTTGTATGGAAAATTAAAAGTAAGATGACGTAAGCTGATATGAACACTGATACAAAAGCTAACGCTGATGAAGAGATGATTACCGCTCAAGCAACTCAGCAAAACACGACTGTGAACAATCCAACAACTAAGCCGGACAAGACAATCACCGAATCAATCACAACACCACCAGATCAACTCAATGAAATCTCGACAAAGAAGAATTAAACAACGAAACGAGCACAAGCTAGACCCCAACTTCTTTATGCCAAACCAAAGCCCATCAACATAAGATCCTTAATTACAGATCAAACACAAATTCTTTAATACACACACACACAAATATATATATATATACTTGTACATGTATATATGCTATTCGTAGCCCGTGCCGATGACATGGATCCAGGATTTGCTCAACATAAACAATAGAATAATTCGTTGGAAATGTGCAATTGTCAAGTTAAATTTATTCACTATATGAGTTTTGTAATATTTTAACGCTTCCAACATGCTTCTAAGATTTTTGTTTTTCATAATTATACAACATGAGCAGCAATAGAATATATAAATACAACGGGAAAGAAAATAAAATAATATTTTGATGGTAGAAAGTTGTATTTTGTTCTAAAATGAGGGTATTAACTGGCAATGAAGAAAGAACACAAAGATATCATGCTATAACAATTATGTTATTACATTAATGAAAAATAGAGTGAACAAGAAGAAGCATGTTGATGACGTGGGTAACTAAAAGTGGTATAGGGTAATTTGGTTATTTCCATGTTTTTCAATATAGTAACCTATCCATTAAACTTATTCCTATTTTTTTGTCTAATGTTTTTTCAATATGTAATCATTTTTTTAGACAGGAGACCTGTTGAGGTGTATATATAGGATGCAATATTGTTGGGTGTAGTAAAAGCAGAACCTGAAGCAACTTATCCATACCTACAGATTTGGTAATACAATGAGGCAACAACTATATTTGTTCATGATACACAGGTAAGGATCACGACTTGGAGCACGAACAGTATATTTTTCATTAATGTCAAATAGCATTTCAGGGGCTTATAATTCAAAATTTACAAAAAGTTATAACTTTAATTTGGATGCTACATAATATTAAAGAAACGTTTGAGCAATCATAGGTTCAAATATATTGAATGGGAGGGTACTTCTGGACTAAGTTGGCTAGTAGAGCCGATAAAGCCACGAAAAATTTCAAAAACAACAATTTTTAATCTATCATCAGCACTTTTCCATGTAGATATCACTATGTTTTTTATGGTTTTAATTCCCGATGTATGATTCTATGGGAATGCAACTAGTAAACTTCATCGAGTAACTGCGTCATGAACAACTGGATATATGAAAATAAGGTTAAAATGTTTTAAGCACCCTGTTCTAATTAATAATATCTCGGTTAAAATAATCTTACTTTAATTATATGAGGATATTTCTTTTTATTTGAGCACACATTAGAGGCCAAAGTCATATCCATGTATTCTAAAACAAGTCATGCATTATCATCCCGAAGGAATGCTAATTTCATCCTAAACCCAATCAAAATGAACGGTTAACTCACCATCTACATCATTACACATAAAGTTTGAGCTAAGGAAAATAAAAATAAATAGAAATAAACATTCCATAATTTAGACAATAAGATTCAGTAGCAAGTCTTAATGCATGCAATTTAAAATTTCCAAAAACATCTAACTCAAACAATCGTAAATTTAGTATTGACACATGATAATATTATACCACAACACATTTCTATCATATATACATCAAATCGACATAACAATGAACCAAAAGTTCATCAATCATTGGTATGTCATTGGAGTCGATTAATAGAAGGTTGGCGACATAAAATAAAAAATAATACCTTAGTATGTTTTCATGATATAGATTGCAAAGGAAGAAAGTTTCTTTAATAAAGTTTTCGAGGAATTTTCCATCAATTTCAAGTATTATCTTTACTGGTACATCCATAACTGTCATTATACACTTCCTCTTACACAACGCACCACCCTATCCATGCCCAAGCATCTCACTAGAGTTTCCCCTCTAGTTTTGCAAGTCATATAAATGGCTCGTCCTTAGCCGTGGTTGCGTTTTGTTACTATAGTGTGTGTGTAAGTCTTCTTCTACTTTAACAAATATTCGTGTGTGCACGCGCGCATGCGTACGCTAGTGTAGGTCCAAGGACATAATTGCTTTTTGGTAGAAATTACCTAATATATTGTTAATTAAAAGAACACTGCTCGTTTTCTATGATTAAGCTTTAAAAGATATTTAGGTTACTGACTGAAAAATGATGATATAATGGTAGGTATGTGATAGAACAAGCTACATAAACAGGTAAGTAAATCAAGGCAGGTAAACTAAGATTTCATTGACAAAATTTGTTATTGTAGCATGGATATGATACTTAACATCGAAATCCATTCAAATGATATTTCTGAACAAGTGGATGTTGTACCGAAATCGCCACACTGCCGATTTCAGAAGATAAGGTTCTTGTTTTAGGTAGGAGATCGATGTTGCTTATAGCTGAAAATGACGTGCGTTTTATGAATTTTGTATTATTTTGCAGTTTGCCTGCTTCCAGAGAGCACGGCTCGAGTTGAGGATGTTCGCAAAGCTGTGGAAAGGTTTTCATTCAATTTTTTAGTTTGTTCTGATGTGGTAACTTTTAGTTGGGTATCTGGGTTGAATATAATTCCTTTTTGTTCACCTGTTTCTCGATGACACTCCTTTGAAATTACAGTTTCTAACTCATTATATCATTAATCAAAGCCTTGGTAGCATAATTTTGTCTGAATATCCTACTGTAAATTACCTCTTTTGGTTTCCTGTACTTCACTCCCCTTTTCATATATTTTTTCAAGAAGAAAGAAATTATTGTCTTAGTTTTAAACTATTTTAACCGATTCACATCAATGTATTCCCACTTCATTTTGGATATTCAACTTGCTTTTTAATATTCCCTCCACTGGAATGCCAATTTAAATAAAAAGTGAAATGATTTTTTTTTAGCTGCTTGACTAATTCACATTTAATTTACTTTTAAATTTAGTTTGGAACAAACTATTGGGATTTATACAGTTACTTATCAATGTAATTTTTCAAAGTGTGTGATCATTGATTAAATAAATAAATTAATCTAATTTGACTAACTCACCACTCCTAATTTTAGTATTTATTGATAGTTAAGTCTCTTATGAACATGTAGAAGATACCACCTTAATGCATATATAGTAGCAGCATATGAGAAAATAAAATTGAACTGTGTTCTAGTCTTCGAATGCTAGGATTTTGAAGGTTTTAGTCATGAGAATGCATTGTATCATTTTTTTTTCTTTTTTTTGTTAAATATATACAATGTTGTTGAACTTTAAAATCTAACAACATTATTGAAACATTGTAAACTTGTTTTATTTTAAAATAGTTGACAAGCACTATGAACACTTTATTCCACAATAAAATCATAGCATTGTATAATCTTAAAAAAGATCACAGTATTCATATAGTCAATAAGCAATAATACTTTTCCTTTCTCAAGAAAAACGAAAAGAATATGATAAAATTTTAGAAATTTCTTTTAACCTTATTTTATAATGTAACAAGCTAGATAAGGAAAAAACCTTCTTTTGAAATTCAATGAAAACCGTTATCTACTTTGACTTGTAACAACCTGCGTTATCCTCTTCAGCAAGTACAGCTCTGTCTAGTTCCATGATACCTGGATATCAGAACATGTCCATGATTTAAGACAAAACACTTCCAAATAAAAATAGAATTCAAACAAGAAAATAGTTAATCTAGATAGATGATTACTCTGAATCCTTGCTTTCAGATTCCATTTTGGTTAAAAATCTTTGGTCTTCCATCCTGTGCAATCTCTATCTTCCTTCTACTCATATCTATAATTAAAGAATGTCGGTTCCACTTATGTAAAAACTTTTTTATATTTCTTATTTGGGCTAAGTATTAATGGGCTTCACCCGTGTTTGTGTATTTGGGCTTGCCATGTAATGTGTATAAATAAGGCTGTGTGCCAATGTACATTATCATTAGTTCATTACATTTTCAATAATAGAATTACATTCTGCTCCATCATCAATTCGAGCATTTCTCCATCTTTAATTTTCTGACTTGGTGTCAGAGCCTCATGTGCTCCTAAATCATTTCTTCTTGCTGTTGATCAGATTCTCAGATCTGGGTGGTTATTTTTTGTGTTTATCAGAGAGATTTCATCACTTGGACCCTCTCATCAAAGATTTCTGAATCTTATCCTCTGAGAGTTGTTGTCTCATTCAAACTGATCTGCCTCGCCTACAAATTGTGGCTGCAGTCAAGTTTTCAATAAGATTGTGTGTTTTTCACAAGAAATCGATCAAGATAATCAAGAAATTTTCACAGTTGCATCAGTTCCATCCTGAAACATTCTTAACAGAAACGGTTAATTAGTGTTTTTTCATCATTATTTGGTATTTTGAGTTCAGTCTTCTGTAATTGATCAATTTCTTAATTGAATCTCAATTCAAAGCTTCTGTTAAATCCATACCTTGTATTTTCTGAAGATTCTTCATTCAAATTCTTCAGTATGACAAATACAAGTGGTGATTCTAGCCCTCAAGTATCCAGCAATCAAGTTAACCAAAATTAGCAAGATCCACTTCAAGATTTTATGAAATCCATCAGCAAGCCTCAAAGCCAGCTGATATCAATACATCTCGATGAAACAAATTATCTGTTATGGAAATTACAGGTAGAAACCGCAATTAGAGCCTATGGTTTAGATGATTACATTCTTGATACAAAAACTGTACCACCAAAGTTTATAAGAGACAGTGAAAGAAAATTACTGTCTAATCCTGAATACACTTTGCATCAGAGACGAAATGGCCTAATTTGTGCATGGATGATGTCATCCATTGGTTCAGCAATATTGCCACAATTAATTGCAGTTAAAACTACTCAAGAAGTATGGGAAACTGTTGAAAAGAAATTTTTCTATACAATCATCTGCCAGAATTATGCATCATAGAAGGCAACTCCATAGTATTAGGAAAGGTGATTCTACTATGAATGAGTATTTACTGAAGATCAAAAATATATGTGATCAATTAAGTTCTGTTGGATAAAAGATACCTGAATCTAAGCAAGTTATTGCTATTGTAAGCAGATTAGATGATGAATATGAAGCAGTTTCAGCAATCATTCTGTCTATGGATCCTACACTCTCCTTACAATATGTATATTCCACCCTATTATCTCATGAAGGGAGAATAGTGCACAAGAAAAGCATCAATTCTGATTTATCTGTCAATTACACTAACTTTGGCAGGGGTAAAAATCAAGAAAAAAGAGATGGTTCAAGAAATCAATTTAATAATCAAAGGGGTGTCTAGTCTAATAGAGGTAGAAGAGGTAGAAGCAACAATAATAACAATGGTAATAACAGGATCAGATGTTAAATATGTGATAAGGTTGGGCTTAGTGCAAGTAAATGCTATTTTAGATTCAATACCAATTATACTCCACAGCAAAACAATAATGCAAATATCAATATGGTGAGTGTGCCTAAAGACAATAAGCAAAGTCAAGCAGAAATGCAAAATATAGAAGCATCAAGTGTTGATGATGTGTAAGATGACTGCTGGTATCCAGATTCAGGTGCTATCAGCCATGTCACCAACAATTTGAACAATCTAAACTTGGGAAATAAGGAGTATAATGGTAAACTTGCACAGATCACACACATTGGAAATGCAAGTATTGATGGAACAAAGCAACTATATTTAAAAAATCTATTCAAAGCTCCAACAATTAAGAAAAATTTGGTGAGTGTTTCCCAATTTGCTAAGGATAACAATGTCTATTTTGAATTTTATCCAAATCCGTGTATTGTTAAAGACATACTGACATAAGATATTATCTTGCAGGGTAGAGAACATAAGGGGTTATACAGATTTGATTTCAATAATTCTAAGAATTCTGTATATGTTGAAAATAACTGTATAATGTTTGTAATGAATGATTTTGTGTCTCAATAATTCTAAGAATTCTGAATAATTATTTTTTGGGAGTTGAAGTTAGAAGAAGTACAAATTCTGAAATGCATCTTAATCAGAAAAAGTACATTTCAGAAATTCTGCTTAGAGCTCAAATGGATAAAAAAAAAATCTCTACCTACACCAATGATTACAGATATACGGTTGTTTAAGCACAAGGGGGAACCATTTCAGAATGGAAAATTATATAGAAGCATTGTTGGTGCTCTTCAATATGCAACAATAACAAGACCAAACATAGCCTTCAGTGTTAATAAAGTTAGTCAGTACATGCAAAGTCCTTTAGACAATCATTGGAGGGCAGTAAAAAGGATTCTGAGATATATAAAGGGAACTATTGATCATGTTCTTATTCTTAAAGCTAGGAACACTTTGAATATCAATGCATATACTAATGCAGACTGGGGAACAGATTGTGATAACAGGAAATCTACATCAGGTTATTGTATCTTTCTAGGTAAAAACCCAGTGTCTTGGTGTGCTAAAAACACAATATTGTTTCCAGATCAAGTACTGAAGTGGAATTTAGAAGTGTTGCTAGTACAACGGCTGAAGTTATGTGGATTGAGTCATTATTGAGTGAATTACATATATTAACATCTAAAAAGGCTACTGTATGGTGTGATAATGTTAGTGCCGTATCCTTAACTTCAAATCCAGTGTTGCATTCGAAGACAAAGCATATTGAATTAGATCTCTATTTCATTAGGGAACAAGTAACGAAAGAGAAATTAAAAATTGGGTATATACCAGCAGTGGATCAAAAAACAGACATTTTTATGAAGCCTCTTTCTATACCTTGTTTTTTGAAGCTTAAAGAAGAGATAAACATCGATGCTGTAGATGTTACTCACAGATCGAAAAGAATCATCTTTACTCCTGACTTTTGAAGAGCTTACGTTCCTTTTAGTGGTGCAAATCTTGTTGTCTATTGCTGATTAAGCTTGAGAATTACTGAATCTATCTGTGTTGATACATGCTCTTTCATCTATCAGAGTTTCCTTGCCGAAAGAGTCGCCATTTTTTGTCTCGAGAGCAAACCCTAGCTTGGGTTTGAAGGGGGGAATTAGAGAATGTCGGTTACGCTTATGTAAAAGCTTTTTTATATTTCTTATTTGGGCTAAGTATTAATGGGCTTCACTCGTATCTGTGCATTTGGGCTTGCCGTGTAATGTGTATAAATAAGGCTGTGTGCCTCTGTACGTTATCATTAGTTCATTACATTTTCAATAATAGAATTACATTCTGCTCCATCATCAATTCGAGCATTTCTCCATCTTTACTTTTCTAACTTCTATTTCCTAATTCTAGTACTTTGCAATTCGTATGGTTTTCAACAATTAGTTACTCTCTCCCTAAAGGTAGAAAATCTACCTTAAGGTGAGTGATATTTCGCAATAATAAATCATCTACAAAGTTTGTCCTTTTTTTATTGCTCATTCTATAGGGATAACTCCGAGTTGTGAATTTCAAGGTGTATTATATATTATGGATTTTTCTTTTAGTTTAGAGCATAGTAAGTCCTCTCCTATGTATTTGGCCTCTGCATTATATCAAGTGCTTTCGCCTTTTTGGTTTTTATTGCATGTAAAAATATGTGCATGTGTGTGTGTGTGTGTATATATATATATATGGGTGCGACTATTGGAACACAAAATAAAACACAAGATCAGAGACACAAATTGTGAGCCGTTGGATTCATTAAGGGTATCTACAATTAAGCGGGGCCGAGTGACACAGGATATGAATGCACACGAGTAGGAGCCGATCATTAAGGGGATCATTTGTTATAAACACGTAGGGCTGGTGGATCCAATGGTTAAGTAGGTGCAGAGATTATAGTAATGGGTGCGGTCACATGTTCCTCTTATCTTATATTAGGATATTATCCTATGTTTTGTTATTACTATCATGATCCATTTCCTTGTTTAAATACTAGTAATCACCGAACTTACCAGACTTATTGTCTGACCCGTTTCTTTCATCCTCTTTTCTTTCGTTCCCCCCCAAGGTCCACAGGGAGGGAATACTGTAGCTTAGTCAGACCCTTTGCAAGCTTCAAGAAAGTATATGTATGATTTGGACTCTCTCTCAATCTTGGCTATGGCTCTTGGACATTATCCTTGGGAATTTATGCAGTTTTACTTATGATTCATGCTTCTTTATTAAATAATCAAGACAGAAATTATGTTGTAATGTTTTGGGAAGTTGTTTTGAGACAATTTGATGTAATGCTTTTGTATTGAACCACGTATTCAATAAATGATTTGAATTCCGCTGCTTATACTTATCTGTCTTGTAAAAAATTTCTGTGTCTTGTACCTATAACCCTCCACCAAACTTAAGGCATTCCCTTTGTGAGTGACCTTAACGGAGGTAGGGTGTTTCAGATTATAAAGTGGACGTAGACTTGGATTAAGCCGAACCACTATAAAAATATTGTGTCTTCTGTGTTCATTTATTTTTTTCTCGCATTTTGTGAATATTATCGTGTGTGGTTAACACACGTTGGGGGTTGATCATCATTAGACCAACTTTTGACGTTAACACTTTGGCGCGCCAGGAAGGGGGCATGGATATACCCTACGACCTTCGACAACTCTTAAAGAAGCAATGGAAAAACGGAAGAAGAACTCAGCACCTTCTCAGGCTCAATCTCGATCTGCTAGAACAGGAAACACAGCAGCAACGAAACCAAGCCAGGAAGCTTCCTCCCATGAAGAACTATCTCAATACCTAAATAGGGACGAGATGGATAAAGTTTTGGCCAAGCTCAAAGCTTAGGTAGCACATCAGGATGGAATTCTCGCAAAGCAGTAGGAAATGATGAAGGATTTCCTCACTCGAAAAGAAGGAGGACCAAGAAACTAAGCATCACTTCCTGCATGAGATGAGGCTGGTGCAATAGTCATTCTACGATCTGAAGAAATCCAAGCCTCAGATCGGTCTACCGTTCCTCCTGGCTCAACTTCACTTCTCGATCGGGCAGATATAATGTCATCACTTCTGGCAACTACCAGCACTAGAGTAGCTGCAGATTCGTAGGTCTGCCATGGACAAGTTCTGGAACGGTCGACAATTTTACCTCCAGACCAGGGTTCGACTCAACTCCCTGGACAAACAGCTCCTGAACAAGTGCAACTTCTAGGTCGGCCAGAACATGGATTGACGCAACTTCCGGTCCGACCCAACATCTTACCGCAAACCCGTCTTATGCAACCTCCTCTACAGCCTTCCCAACTTGTCGATCCAAGAAGGGCTTGGGGCAACGACCCTCCGTGTCACCAAGACCACTCAACCATACTGGTCCCCAATACGATGGAGGGAAACGCTACGATAAACCAGTTTAATGTCTCCCCGAACGGGGGCAATACCAAGCCCCGAACATGAAGTGTCATCCTAAAAGATCCCTTCCAACCGGAGCGGCCATGATTTGGTCCAACACTCGGTTTAAGAAAGCGGTTCCAGTTACTCCGAAATCAAGGCCTGAGGCTGTGGACCACCTTCACTCAACTCTCGTGGGTCAGACCCAGCCAACCTCAAGACCTCCGGGCATGCTTCCCCCCAGTCCTAGTACTGGGATTCTCACCAATGTCCTCAATGTAGAATTCGATTCGTGGAAACAACTCCGTGGGGATAGAAGTTAGATTGCAAGCATCATCAAACGCTTCACCAGAGGCATCTCTTCTTAACAAGATGTAGATAACATCCATCACAACCCGTTCACATGGGAAATCAGAAACTCCCGAAATCCACTAGACTTCAAGCTTCCGGTCCTAGAACCCTACAACTGCAGGACCGACCCGACCATACATCTTATGAGACACATGCATCACATGGAAGCGATGTCAGCATCAACCAATGTCATGGCCAAATGCTTCCCTCTTTTTCTCACCGACATAGCTGACATGTGGTTTTCGTAGTTAACAACCGAGTCGATCAACAATTGGAATATGTTGGTCACCTGTTTCATCGAGCAGTTCAAAGTTCATATCTCCCAACCGAAGAGTGTCATGTTCCTCACATCCATCAAGCACCGGTCCTATGAGACCCTACGCTCCTTCCTAGAAAGATTCAACGTGGCTGTAGCATCAGTTGGTCGACTTGAGCCATCGATGATGCTTATGGCCGCCATAGCCGGTGTTAAGAGCCGAACTGATTTCAAGATCTCCCTAACTAGAGATCCCCCCGGGGACATCGAAGATTTCTATGCCGAAGCTGATAGATTCCTCAGGCAAGAGGATGCTAACATCGAGATGGAAAATCTTGAAGTACTTGCTACCAAGGACGGAGGTCCATCCAATACCACTGGCTAGAACAAGGGAAAAGGAAATTCCTTTGAAAAGAACGATTATAACGTGCGATTCCGAAGAGAATACAAGTATGATCAATACAACGAGCTTAACTCCTCCCTACTAGACATTTACCTTGACGTGCGAGGATCTCCACCTTTCCCAAAGCCTCCTTGGAGGGATCCGACCTAAAGAGAACGTGAATTCGGAAAGCACTGCATGTATCATAATATGGAAGGTCACAACACAAATGAATGCAGGCATCTGCGCGATCTCATCGAGGAAAGGATTAGACGTAGAGAGTTGCCCGAGTATGTTAAAAAGTTTGCATCAGCCTCACCGCCACATCTACCTTCCCAGGCTCCTCAGGTCAGTCCCCGAGCTTCTCGAAACGAGAAAGACCCCGAGCCTAGCAATCGCAGCATCATCATTAACTAATCTGACTTAGATCATTGTGGATACATTTCATTTCTTAGGATATAAGAAATGTATTTTTATTATTGTTTAATAAGGTTATGTTGAAGTACACAAGTACGGGGTTAGGATTTAATCCCTAGGCATGCTTTGGGTTTAACTATAAACCTGTTAGGATTGGTTTTAATTTCTGTTATAGCTTCCTAGCAGCAATAAACTTTCTTTCTCAGACATGGATTATGTTTGTTTGATTCAAACATCTTGTCGGGATTTGGCAAGTGCCCCAAAGTCGACTATGGTTAATACTCGTCAACCTTCCTAAGCCGGGTGTGGTTAATTCTCGCTAACTTTCCTGATCCGAGTATGGTTAATGCTCTCCGACCTGACAAAACCGAGTATGGTTTATGCTCGTCACCAAGGTAAGGTTTATACCCTTCTTTTAAACCGAGCATGGTTTATGCTTATCCTCTGGGTATGGTTTATACCTCTCCTAAAAATCTACTTGTCAGGATATTATAAACTCAACTCCTTCTCAATAAGAGTATGGATTATACACAATCTTGACAGATCACACCCAGAGCATGGCTGATGCTCAATCTTAAACTTGGGTATTGATTATACCCCTCCTTTGGTCACCCAGTATGGTTTATACTCGTATTATGGGTATGGTTTATACCCCACTATACAAAACCAAGTATGGTTTATGCTCGTCCCTTGGGTATGGCTTATATCCTCTCACTGAAACCGAGCATGGTTTATGCTCGTCCTCCCTGAACTCTGGGTATGGCTAATACCCCGCTTCAAACATTTAGGTATGGTTTATGCCCCTCTTTGGATTCCCATGTATTACTTTACTAGGTAAGGTCCCGGTTCTACGACTCTTCTCTGAAGCCGACTTGGAATGGTCGATTAATTTTCTGGCATTCTCGAAGACCCGGCCATAATACGATCAGTGGTGATTGTCGGTTTTCCGTCCTTAATACGATCCCCAGTGGTCATCGGTTTTCTGGCCTTGATACAATCATTAACGATCGTCGGATTTTTGGCCTTTCTCATAATATAGTTCGGCGTAACCATGGCTTCTTGGATCACAATGCATCAGACTTCTATCCAACATTCTCTAGAAGATCTAGTACACATCTTTCTTTACCAAAAAGATATGTTCCGAGGGGCAAAGTGGCTACAAGCTTTTTGGCAAAAGCCGCCACGACCCAAAATTGAAGCTCATTACCAGATATTGGTCCGGTTCCATGTTTCTAGGGTTGACTTTCACCACAGGTCAATCGATTATAATTCGACCCGAGTCGGACCTACAACAAGTAAAGTCCTACCTCTCAAAGTCAGCATTTTTCTAGGTCAAAACCAAGCCGATCGATCGTGTCGTCAGAGCATCTTCAATGGTGTTGTAAGTGTAATGTAAAATGGAATACACGTAAGCTATTGACAATCGGTTTTGTTTTTTGTTCCTCCAATGCGGTTTTGATTTCATTGTGGACACTGACGTGGAGAATTATTATTTTCACATTGTCGAAGAGCATGTCCAGTTTCAGACATCGTATTTGACAATCTGAAACAATCCACGTCACAATCTCTAACTGCTCTGGTTCTTTCCCCTTTTTCATTCTTCTTGTTTTCACAGATCTGGCGCCATGAAATTCATCTAGGGCTTTTCAATTTTGACGGTTCATAGCTCTTCCAATTGGATTCTGCTGCTACTCGCTTCTATTACCTCTAATTCAGGTATTGTCAGCTTTTGATTTTTTTCAATTTCTGAATAATATATATTTTTAGCAAAATCTGCTATTACCTTTTCACGGCAATACCTGAAAAACATAGTAACATGAACAAAATCTTCTATCACCTTTTCGATTTGTCTGTAACCACTTTTTTTGGCAACTATGTTGTTCATGTTACTACGTTTTTCATTATTTTTTTTGCAATTGCAATTTGATGGCAGGAATAAGCAAATCCCATGAAGTGTTTGAATTTATATTCTGTACATTAACATAGTCATTATAATAATCACATGTACTACATGTTTTTGCACGCACCATTTTTTTTTAGCGCCAAATTTTCAGCTACTCACTTGTTCAGTTATGCCACATAGACAGTTTTAACTTTTCCACAACATTTGCATTGGAGACCGCTTTTATACACATAGGCTTGACATTATCAAGTTTTTGTCTCCACGTAAGATGTTGAAGACAATACATTGCTTGGTGATTGGAGATGCTCTCAGTCGATCGATCGTGTTGTTCCTAAAGAATCACGTCGAGTCAAGAATATCGGATTAGAAATAATTAATCAAAATTATTTACGACAAGACGCAGTCCTACTCCCAAAACTATAGAACCAGTCAGCTTTAATCAAGCACAACTTTTTATATGCCAAGTTTCGAGCTTCACATATGCCACGATTTCCAAAAAGAACTATTCACTAGTAGTAAACCGGACCCCGTCACCTACAACTGCTTTATTGGATCGAGTTACATGTGTCTAAGCCCTAAATAGATATGTGCCATGCTGCATACAAACTCAGCACACCTTCTCGCCTATAAATACAATCATTTCCCGAAATGGAAAGACAGCTTGAATCCGCTAATCTCCTATTCGGCATCCCAAAAATAACATGCCATATATTCTAAGTACAACACAAGGATTTTGTGTAAAGATCTCTTCTTTCTCTACTTTCTTCCACTGAAAAACAATAGTAACCTGCAATAGACGGTAAAAACAAAGATTATAAAGTGGACGTAAACTTCGATTAAGTCAAACCACTATAAAAATATTGTGTCCTCAGTGTTCATTTACTTTTTCTCTCATTTTGTTAATATTATCGTGTGTGGTTAACACATGTGATCGTCATTAGACCAACTTTTGACGTCAACAATCTCTAATAATATGTTGTCAGTAAGTGTCGTAGTCAGTGTCCACACTCTAATATGGATACTGGTGAAAGTCATCCTGATATAGAGCTTGCTGCATTTTTGAATATGTACCGTATGTCATGGTACGCGTCATGTGAAGCAGAGGATCTACAGGAATGAAGCTTGCCCCGTCAATTGTCTATAACACCATTCCCCAAAAAATAACTCATAATAGTCTCTTAGTGGAACGAGTTAAGGCAAACGCTTCATTGACAAGTTATGGGAAAGTTGAACTTCATTTTCATCAGAAGCAACTAAGGTGTTCCATGGATTCCAATTAATGTGACTAGTCCGTCGATGATCAATATGATAGCATGTAACTGAAAACATATGTGCTATGGTATCGCGTGTTCTTGTTCTGTTTTCTTTCTTCCAGGCTTTTAGTCTTGGATAGGCTGAGTGCTTTACACTTTCTCTAACAATATAACCGCCTACACTCATATACTAAAGAACTAGTACTGCAAAACAAAACAAAATTTGTTAATCAATTGATTAATTAAACGTATACACTAAATTAAATTTAAAATACAAAAGGTTGAATTACCTGTAATAACCCCGTAAATCCAGTAAGATGACCACACCCAGTCACAACCACATCCAGATTTTAATATAGATACCCTATAATAGCTGAACTCCTATCATACTCCTTTGCTAATTCTAAATTCATAACTAATTCTATATACCCAAGAATAATTGTGTCATTTGTCGATATGAAGAAAAGAGTGCCCATCATATATAACACAATTTTTTTTTGCAATATGATCAAGGTTATTCAAATTAGCTGCTACGTAATCCTCGAAAAAATATTTATTCAAATGGGATATGAGAACGTTACCAATCTTGATATCTTTTTCAACAAGCAATGGTAAAAATTGACTAGCATTGCAAAATCGGCTCCATCTCTCGTATTCAGTCCAACAGGTATTGATGTCAACATGGTAAAATCTAATGGTGTGAAACCAACCTCAACATTCAAAAATAAAAAAGTATGAGTAGTATGCCACCATCGCTCAACTATAACATGGATACATCTATTATCAGAATTTCTCAACTCTACATCCATGAATCTACCAAATATTTTGACTACCGGATCTCTGATTTGCAGATGAACTTTTAAATATTTTTTCCACCAATTTTTCATTGTTGTAAATAAGCCATGACATCTCATATTATCGTGATTCTATTCATAATACGATTTTAACATAAATTAGTAACATAACAATTGAATAAACATGAGCATAAAATCAACATGTAATAAACAATTTACCTTAAGCTCTATTCCATTCTCGAAAATATGATGTATTCCTTCTCGAAGACTAGTAATAGACTGAAATGGAAATGTGTTAGAAATCAATTTATCTGCGTCAACTCCAAAATCACCTTCGTCCCTTCCTATAGTAATTTTACTTCTTTTAGACGTTTTTCTTCTTCTTATATTGCCGGAAGAGCTAGATTCTTCAACAATGACCTCTTCCATCATACAATCAGGAAAAATTCCTAAACCCTAGAATTAGACAATTCTTTAAATTCCTGATTTATTTATGCTAATTTATGGTGGATTTGGTGGAGATTGAAGCTATAATTGGGTAAAATTGAAATTGATATGATTTTGAATCAATTTTCCCAAATTTATTTATGAGGGAAGGGGTTTTGAAGCCATTGCAGAGCTAAAGGAATGAGTTCTAGTTGATGAGAGGCTATAGGAATGATTCTTTTCTTTCATTTTTTTTGTTTAAACGGGTTGAAGAAACCAATTTATAATAAATTGCAAAATAAAAAAGTCCTTGAATCCCTGTTCGTTGCTGGGTGAACGGAATTTCCAATGCTTTTGAATTTGCTTCTCCTTCCAAACTTTGGATGACTACTAGAGATGCTCTAAAAGTAGGAATAAATAATACATTATCTAAGGTTAGTTTATCACTTAATTTTATATAGACTTCTTTATTGACATTTGTATTTTTACCATTTGGTAAACCAATAAGATTGGAGCACTTGTGCCAATAATCCATTGATCATTGTAAAAAAGGCTACCATGTAGCTTTGAAGTAGAAAATGGGAGTCTATATCCATTAAGATCAGACATCAAAATTCTGAAGTATGCATCAATAATTGTAGAAACTGCAAGGATTGTAAATGTGTGGGTCTGTCACGTGTTCCTTTATATGTGTAAATATAATATAAGGGGGAGGTTTTATTTTACAGGTTGTAACCCGAGATTTATTCTTCAATGTAAGAAAATAATTTTCTTCCTTATCTTTTCATGGTTTTAGAGCCGATCGAATTTGGTTTTTGATTTTCGTAATTCCTTTTAATTCTTCTTCTTAATTTTGATTTTTTGATTTTGATTCTTCTTTATTCCTCTACAAAACCCTCAAATCTGGTGGTTTTCTTTCTAATCTAATCTAAAAATGACGAAAGAGTTTGATTCATGAAAATCTAAAGCTCCAACTCAGAATATTCATGCGATCAACTTCAATGATCCATATTATCTTTCAAACAGTGATCATCTTGGTATGCAACTTGGAAACCATATTTTATCTAGATCGATTTTTCTGAATTAGTCTAGTACTGTTAGAACGGCATTGATTGTTAGAAATAAGCTGCAATTTGTTGATGGAACTCCCCCTAGACCTTCAATTAATTCTTCCGATTATCGAAAATGGGTTAGAAATGATTATATAGTTATGTCTTGGATTTTGAACTCGATGGACAAGACTTTACCCAAGAGTTTTATGTTCGTCAATTCATCTGTTCAGTTATTGAAAGAATAGGCAGAAAGGTTTGGCCAAACAACAACTCCAAGAACGTTCGAATTGCATCCGAACTTGGCTTCTACACATCAGAATGAGCTCAGTATCGCTGAGTATTATGGAAAATTGGAAACTGTACGGGAACAGTTAAAACTTCTTGAAGGACTCCCCGATTGTTCTTGTGGTGCAATGAGGAATTGCAGATATGGAATTCTTTTTTTTGTTTAACAGTTGTGGAATTCTTAAAAAAAAAATCTTGAAAATGATCAATGAAATAAGTTGACGCAATTGTCGTTAACACTTACGAGAGAATATGATTAAGTCAAAGCTAATATTTTGAGTTCTGATCCACATCCATCTATTCATAATGCATAATATATTTTGAAGCAAGTTGAACATAAAAATAAGTTGGGTGATAAGATTTTTAGTCAACCAGACATGAGTGCATTCAATACTATGAATACATTTCCCAAACCGAGCTTTCATAGCACGAAAAGAGAAAATAAGCAGAAGAATGAAGCTAATTGTGAGCACGGTAAGAAAAGAGGACATTCAATTGAATAGCGTTTTAAGCTGATTAGATTCCCTGACTGGTGGAACGAGGAAGGGAATGAAAAAAAAAAACAATCACAATGAGACGCTAATATTGTTCAGACTTCTATAAATTTAGGAATTCTTGGAAGCATACCATAAATTGTTGGTGAACCAATTGTTGCAGTGAATTCTTTTACTTTTGAAAATCAACAAGTTGATCTAATCACGGTCTCTGCTCTTTATAATACCGTTTTGAAGATGATTTAGAGTTCAAGCTCTTCTTCTCATATGGAGGATAATCCTCTTGTTCCTTCGGTTAATTTTGCAGGTATCAGTTCTGCAACTAATGTTAATACTTTATCTAAGTTTTTCGATCAAAATAGCTGGATAATTGACAATGGAACTACTGATCATATGTTTTCCAATTTAGCACTTTTTGCTTCACCGAAGAAACTTAAAAATCCAGTAATTTTTTTATGCTTGATGGTACTGTAATTTTTGTTAATCATGTTGGGACTATAAACTTAAGTCCAAGTTTACAATTACAAAATGTTTTTTTTATACTGCTTTCAAAAACAATCATGTATCTATTGGAAAATTGCTTGATGACAATAAAATTGTTGCAAATTTCACACAACCTTCTTGTTTCTTTCAGGACCTTGAATCAAAGCAACTTCAAGCTGTTGGATCAAGGCTTTCTGTTCTATATAAATTTTCTTCTTTACCAATTTCATAAATAGCTCCAGTTTCTCAAGCTATAGATAAGAATAATTGTTTTCTTCTTTCAATCAACAATACTATAACATCTTATAATACACATAGTATTGATATTTTACATGCTAAGTTAGGACACCCTTCTTTAAGCAAAATGAAATATTTGCAATACTCTGTTTCAGGCAAAATACTTAATATAGATTTTGTTGATTTTTCTTGTGATGCATGTGTGTTAGGAAAACATCATAAATTTCCATTTTCTCATTATGAATCTTATGATAAGTCTTCTTTTGATTTAGTTCATGTTGACTTATGGGGTAAATACTATAGACTAGCCCTTTGTGGTGAAAGATATTTTTTTAACCATACCTGATGATCATACTCGTACTACTTGGACTTATTTACTTCATTCTAAACTGCAAGTATTTCCAGTTATTACAGGCTTCATCAAATAAGTTCTAACTCAATTTGATACAAAGGTCAAAGTAGTTAGATCAGATAATGGAACTGAAATTGTTCAGGAATCATGTAGACAATTATTTGCAACAAAAGGTATAATTCATCAACAATCTATATTTGGTAATCCTCAACAAAATGGACATGTTGATAGAAAACATAAACATTATTGAACACTACAAGAACACTTCGAATACATGCTAGTTTACCTTACAAATTTTGGGGTGATTGTATTCTTGCTGCTACTCATCTAATTAATCTCATGCCTGTTAAAAAAACCGCACCTTTGCGGAAGCGACCAGGATCCTGTTTACCTAATTACTTAAAAAAAAAATTAATTGAAAAACAACATAGATATGAAATTACATGCACAAACACAAGATATTCCACCCAACCACCCTCTTTATTGATTCACAAAAACAACTTTTGTTTACACTTAACGGATCAAAAACCAAAAGTAAACAAACTACAATTCAATCAATAACCTTATTGAGATAGGGAAAAAAATATCTAGATTACTACAACTATTGTTGGAGAAGGAGAACAATGAAGAACGACGACAATCCCTTGGATCAACTATTTCGGTCTCAATCCCATCATTATAATCCAATCACAAAAGCTGCTTATATAGGCGAATAGAAGACCTAGACAAATACCCAATTTTCCCCTTTAAAACTTGTAGAATATATCTCAGATGTACCGGGTCAGAAATCCTCTAATTCAGACGTCTGGCTCCGATTCTAGATGTATGAAACAACAATTAGACGTCTGGAATTAAAAACCAGACGTCTGAAAAGGAACTCGGGAAACATCCCTGAAACCATCCCGACGTCTGTATTTAAGTCTCGGACATCTGAAATTTCTCTCTATCCACTTCTTCCCCTCTTTCTCTGCTACACTTTGTCCTCTATCACAAAGCACTTCCAAGCATCATATTATCCAACACACGTGATTGAATATCACAAATCACAACAGTCCACCTTAATATGAAATCACATCATTAAGCAAACTTCCAACAATCAACAAACAAGTCACTTAGCTCTTTCAACGACACCTACTCTCAATGAAAGCCATTACAAACATAACCCACCGCCTGTAAAAGATGCATCTTCCCCCTGAGATGCACCATGCAAAACTAACGGTCTAAAAGCATTTGTAATACCACAAGGATCTTCACCTTGTGCATTTTCCAAATCGACACCTGTGTTCCACTTGATCAAAGCTCCTTACTTGATCTCCATTGATCCCTCCAACACTATCAACATGAAGATCCAAGTCGAAAACATGATCTCAATCCTAGGATCATCAACAATGACCACATTAACCTCTCCACCTTACTGTGGACTAGGTTCTTCAATGGTCACTCGCCTTCCACAGTCGATCATAGATCCGACTAATCTATAAAGGTTTTCCTCCTCCTAGACACCTCTCATCATAATCTCATCATAACACGACCACCCTTCTTCACTCTCAAAACTTCACCTCGAGTATCAAAAGAGCAACCACGACGATCCAATTCATCGAGAGAAGTGAGGTTATGAGAAAAAGTAGAGACGTATCTAATTCCAGAGGCTTCCCTCACTATACCACCATGCATACGAAACCGGATAGATCCAATACCACAAACTGGTAGCTCTACTCCATTGGTTATCCTAATCATGTCGACATTCTTCTCATATGAAGAAAAACACTTCGCATCCTTACAAATGTGAAAATTGGCTCCTGAATTCAACTTCCAAGTATTAACTTTACTAAATAGGACATCATGAGAAGCATCACTAATGGAACCTACAGCAAGACCTGCCTGTGCCTTATCACATTATCACCATCCGTAGCCTTCTTCTTCTTCTTCTGATAAGCATAACAATTTTTGCGTATGTAACCTTCCTTACCACAATAATAGCAAGTAATAGCACCTCTACCATTAGTTCCTCTCATCTTCCATCTTGTATCTTTCCTCGAGTCCCTTGTTACCATAGCTTCACCTTGAACTGATTTCAAACCCAGCTCTTTTCTCCTTAGTTCCTCATTCCAAAGGCTGCTTCGTACCGTATCATTTCCAAAGAGATACTTCCACTAGCATTGGAGTTACTTAATGAAACAACCAAAGTCTCCCAACATTCTGAAAGTGAACTCATCAACAAAAGAGCCTGCAACTCATCATCAAAATTGACCTTCAAATTTGCCAATTGATTGATCACACCTTGAAATTCGTTCAAATGCTTTGCAGCAGACTTTTCTTTACCCATTCTTAGTTGTACAAGCGTTCGAACCAAAAAAAGCCTTACTTGTAACACTCCTAGACTCATACGAAGGAACCAAATTGTCCCATAAATCCTTGGTGGATTCACAACTAGCCACATGATTGAATACCAAATCATCAAGGTACTGTTGAATCAAGGCAATCACATTCTTATCCATCTTCTTCCACTTTCCCTCATCTACATACGAGGGCTTCTTCCCATCTCAATAAATCGGATCATGAAGATCGTTGAGGTAAAGCGCATCTTCCATCTTAGGCTTCCGAATCCCCCAATTTCTTTTATAAAAATAGTCATCTTTGGAAATGCCATCATATCCAACATAATAAAATCCAATTTTTACAATCCAAAATCACTCTAAACTTTGCGATGATATAGCTTTGATACCAATTGTTAACCGCGCATTTGCGGAAGCGACCGGGATCTTATTTACCCAATTACTTAAAGATGATTTTAATGGAAAAACAATACATATATGAAATTACACGCGCACACAAGATATTCCACCCAACCACCCTCTTTATTGTTTCGCAAAAACAACCTTTGTTTACACTTAATGGATCAAAAACGAAAAGTGAACAAAATACAATTGAAAATCAATAACCTTATTGAGACAGGGACGAAATATCTAGAAGCGTACAACTATTGTTGGAGAAGGAGAACAACGGCAAACCCTTGGATCAACTATATTTCGGTCTAATCCCTTCATTATAATCCAATCAAAGAAGATGCATATATAGGAGAATAAAATACCTAGGCAAATAACCAATTTGTCCCTTCAAAACTTGCAGAATATATCTTAGATCTATGGAACGATCCAGAAAACAGAAACCCTCGGATTCAGACGTCTGGATTCCAAACGTCTGAAACAACGGTTAGACGTCTATCTTTGATTCCAAACGTTTGAAAAAACAATCAAACGTCTGGAATTGAAAACCATACGTCTGAAAATGAACTTGGGAAACATCCCTGAAACCTTCCAAATGTTTGGATTTAAGTCCCAGACGTCCGAAATTCCTTTATGTCCCCTTCTTCCCCTCTTTCTCTGCTACACTTCCTTCTCTATCACAACGCACTTCCAAGCATCGTCTTCTTCAACACATGTGATTGAATATCACAAATCACAACAACGCCAAGTTCAGTTTTGAATTGGAAAACACCAGTTGAATTGTTAATGAAAAAGATTCCTACTTATGATCATCTTCGAGTTTTCGGTTGTTCATGCTTTCCTCTTCAAAAGCTGGGTGATAAATTTGCTGAAAGAGCTAAAAAGTATGTTCTGATTGGATACCCTTATGGTCAAAAAGGTTACAAACTTTACGATTTACTCGCACAAAATTGTTTTTAGAAGAGATGTTCATTTTTGTTGAAAACTCTTTTCCCTTTAAAAATTCTTCATTACTGGATTCTTCTTCTATTATTCCTTCATCTCCTCATTCTTTACCTTTACCTTTAGTTAATCCATCTTTGGATCAAAGTTTTTTTTATTTTCTCCACAAATTTCTTCTCAGCAAAATAATTCTTTAGATCAATCATTGGAATCTGGTCATTCCTCTTCTTCAAATCCAATAACTACTTCTTCTTATAATAGTGACCAGTCACCTGCTTCTTATCAGAATTTTCCATATAGGACATCTGCTAGAATTTGTCGTGCGCCAAAAAAATATGATGATTTTATTACTAGAAAGCTTCCTACACGAAATACTCAAGAATTACAAGCTGAAAATTCCATTTCTTTTAATGTTTTCACTGAACCATCGCTTGTTCATTTAATGCTGATTCATTACATAATCATCCAAATGTTCTTTCCTTTTTTTGAGCCATCTTCTTACAGTCAAGCAAAAGAACTTCCAGAATTTGTTCAAGCTATGGAAAAGGAATTAACAGATTTGGAAGAAAATGATACTTGGGAATTGATAGATCTTCCTTTTGGTAAGAAACCTATTGCTTTTAAATGGATTTTTAAAACAAAATTCAAACCAAATGGGGAAGTGGAAAGATGCAAAGGTAGGGTGGTTGCACAAGGAGATAAACAAATATATGAAAATGATTATAAGTTTACATTCAGCCCGGTTGCTAAGTTAACCACAGTTATGTTGTCATGGCTTTACCAGCTGCTAAACAATGAGATATTCAACAATTAGACATCAACAATGCCTTTATAAATGGATATCTCCAAGAGGAAGTATATATGACTCCTCCATTAAGATATACGATAACAAAATCTGGTCAAGTGTGCAGGTTAAAAAAGTCAATTTATGGTTTGAAACAAGCTTCTAGATGTTGGAATCAAGAATTGAGCAAGTTTTTAATTAACTGGGGGTTTTCTCAATCTAAACAAGATTATTCCAAGTTTACTTTGAAGAAAGAAACTGATTTTACTATGGTAGTAGCGTATGTAGATGATCTTTTGATTACTGGAAGCAATACTTCAATTATTTTCTGAGGTAAAGTCTGCATTGCATCAAACTTCTACAATTAAAGACTTGGGTGCAGTTAGATATTTTTTTAGCATTGAGGTTTCTAGAAAAGTTCTGGAATCATTTTAAATCAATGAAAGTATATTTTAGAACTTTTAAGAGATCATCACATGGAAGGATGTAAACAAGCTAATTTTCTAGTGGAAAAATGTTTAAAACTCAGCAAGCATGAAGGTGATTTTCTTTCAGATATACTAGTTTATAGAAGAATAATTGGAAAACTATTATATTTGAATTTGGCAAGGCCAGATATTTCTTACTTTGTTTAGTAATTAAGTCAGTTTCTCCGGCTTCCTCGCGTTCCTCATCTTGCTGCTGCAATGCATGTTCTGAAATATTTGAAAGTTTCAATCAATTTGGGTATGTTTTTTCCTTCAAAAACTGATTTAGTTCTTACTACATACTATGATGCTGACTGGGGAATGTGTGATGATAGTGGAAAATCTTTAACTGGATATCGTGTTTATCTTGGAGAAGCTTTAATCTTTTGGAAAACGAAGAAGCAAAAGGTTGTATCTAAAAGCAGTTCTGAAGCTAAATATAGGAGTATAAGTTATACTACTAGTGAAATTGTTTGGCTTGAACGATTATTGGTTGATTTAGAAATTGAAGTCTCTACTCCAATTGTTTTTCATTGTGATAACATTTCGGCAATGCTTATTGCTCACGATCCTTGTTTTCATGAGAAAACTAAGCACATGAGAACTAAACACCTGAAATTGGATGCACATTGTGTTAGGGAAAAGGTTCAATCTGGTTTTCTTTGTACTAAGTATGTTAAGTCAGCTTTGCAGCTAGTTGATATTATGACTAAACCACCTGGAGCTGACTAACACAAAACTCTTCTGCAAAAACTTAGATTGGTTTATCATGCTTCGGTTCAAGATTGACCTTCTTCTTCTACTGGGTTCAATCTTGAGAGGGGATGTAAATAATGTTAATGTGTGGGTCTGTCACATGTTGCTTTATGTATATAAATATAATATAAGGGGGAGGTTTTACTATATAGGTTGTAACCCGAGGTTTATTTTTCAAAGTAAGAAAAAACTGTTCTTCCTTCTTGTTATCTTTTCAGAAATAGATGCCGGATCACCATCGACAAACTCTTGTATTGCACCTTAGTCGTTACTGCTCACATTTGCAATGAAATTTCTACCGTGTCCACGTCAGCTACCTCCTCCATTACGACCTCCAAACAGGAAGCAATACACAAAAGCGAAATGAAGAAGAATCGGTACTATTAGTCCTCCATTTGTACCATTTTAACTCCTTCATTTCTACTGTGCTCACATTTGTCAATGTCATAGCTTCAACGATCAATCACCAATAGAGAATGCTGGAAAACAACAACAATCACCACACCCTAATTTAGTCTAGCTCTAATACCATGTTAAACCAGGGAAAGGAGTATAAAAGAATAACACCTATTGTGGACTAGAGAAAGAGAAATTATTTCTTCTTATCTTTGCATTAGCTCTTAAATTATGAGTATATATAGTACAATTTTGCAATAATGTATATAAATCTCCTCTTCACAAGCCTATTCATACTTCTAAAACTAATGCAGCCTATTCATACTTCTAAAACACATGAAGCCTATCCAAGCATCAAAATTCATGCATACAAGCCTATTCAGACTTCAGATATTTTCTCAGATATGTCTTAATAGCTTGGTTATGCAAGAAAATATACGAATTAATCAAAATCATGGCGAACAAATCCAGATATGTCATTACATTAATAGGTAAGATGAATCTATCGATGTAGGATGAAACTGAGGTTTTACAACCATTTGGGAGGGATGGTTTCGATGTTACATGTAAGTGCTCCTTGCGTGCAAATGAGTTTCAATAATAAGGTTTAGAACTAAATGGGATAGCGTTTAGACCATTAAAAACTGAGGTTTATTGATTAATACTAAATAGTTAAAATTAAAAAAAATCCTAAAATTCAAGAATAAAAAATGAGTTTCATATATGATCATAAAATTTATGAATTAATCAAAATTTTAGAAAATAAAAATATGTTAATTTTTTTTAAATTAATAATAAATAACATTTAATATTAATTGATTAGTAACTAATTTTTAATAATTGATATTAGATATGTAATAATTAATAACTAATAATATTTACATAATAATTACCAATCAATAATTAATATTTAGTAATAATGAAGAAGTATAAGAATAACTAATAATGATTAAGTAGTAAATAAAATGTAGTATTTATTAATTAATACTTAAACTGCAAAATGTATTACAACTCGTGTATAATATAAGGGGTGTGTTTAAGTGTAGAGCAAGTGAATTATTTAAGCGGAGCTGGAAGTGAAAATTAGTAAGTATTTACTACTTTAAACGGGACATTTAAGCGACATATTTTAATTTTTGATTTAATTAATTTATACTTAATTAATTATGTCTTTTGTTGTGTAATATATTGAGAGATAATTTAAAATTTTGTCATATATTATACCTTATGAAGGAGCGATACAAGGGGTTGGCAAGCTTCCTACATGGGGTTGTGGGCATTGCCCCATCCGAAACGGCACGTCCTATTGGCGGCGATATAACAATGAAAATCCGTTCAAACCAAAAGAGGTACCTGTTGACGAACAAATACATCAGTTTTTCTATAATCTCATATTAACATAAAGATGATCTTTTTCTTGTTAATTGGGGTTAAGTGGTGTATTTAGTAGTATATTTCTTGGTTAGATGATCAAACGTTGACGAGTCCTTTTTTACAAGTGGAAAAATTGGTCAGAATGCTTTGTTTCCACTTTTGATACGCATCGAAATGAAAACAGATCATTTTAGTTCTGCAAATGGCACCAAATTGTTGTTCCTATATGCATATATAGGTACCGTTCATTTTTGAACAATGACAGTTAACGTGGACGTCCGCGTCCGACGCGTCGGACCCCATATAACTGTCCTGTTCGGATGAACCATGTAAGGTGACGATTTGCGTTCGACACGTCGGACGCAAGTCGAAAGCAAACCGTTACATCTCCCTTATCCTACCCTTCTAATAGTCTTTCTCCTACTCTTCTTCCATATCTCCTCCCCCTCATCCTCAACCTCAATATATTTCAACCTTTTTTCAAACATGTCTTCATTACTTCAAATGCCAAATCCAAGATCTTCTAGTGATGATTCTACTACTAAAGATTTACATAACATTAGTTTATTAAAATGTGCTATACCACACGATGACCTCGCATGACACAGGTACACGATTATGAAATTTTCGGTATCAATTGGGTTAATGAACTACTTACAGGCCATGCAGAACGGTATCAACGAAATTTCCGAATGAAGAGGCTATATTTTATGTCGTTGTACGAACTGTTGGAATCACTCGGGTTGCACCCAGCGATGCACGTTACAGTTAGAGAAATGGTGGTTGTCTTCCTATATACAATCGCTTTGGCTATTCCTGTACGGTAGGTTGTTGAAAATTTTCAACGCTCAATATCCACGGTACACAATTATTTTCATACAGTTTTGAATTTTGTCTTGTTATTGTCTGTGGATTTATTCGGCCTACAGATCTCAATTTAATAGGATTCTAGAAGAGATCCTTTCTTCAACGCGATATTATCCCTTTTTAAATTTCGTATTGGATCTATTGACGACGCACATGTAATGGCTCGCATTCCTCAGGCAGAAATGCAATGATTTGTAGGTCGTAAAGGTGTGTCTACACAAAATATAATGAATGTATGCGCTTTTGACTTAACATTTACGTTCATGAGGGCAGAGTTGGAAGGAACAACATATGATGTTAGAATCTTTCGTGGAGTCGTAAATACTCTTTAGTTTGAATTTTCTGGATCCACTTAGAGGACAATATTATTTAGTGGATTCAGGGTATCCACTACTAAAAGGGTATGTGCCTCCTTATTGCAGTGTAAGATACCATATTCCAGATTACAATGATACACATAATAAACCGAAGATAGATAACAAAGTTTTCAACTACTACCATTTTAGTTTGCGTATGCCAATCGAAAGAACTTTTGGTATTTGAAAGAAAAAATTTGCATTCTTACATAACATGCCAACATATCCATATAAAGTTCAGATGCAGTTCGTCACTGCCGTAATGGCTATTCACAATTTCATACGATGGTACAACGCTGGAGATCGTGACTTTATGTCATATGACGATAATTCAGATCTAGTATCCGAAGAATATCTAGAATAGTATTATAGCATTCTGAACCGTGGGAATAACGATCGGGAACAAATTTATAGACATGCAACAACATCCGATATGACATTTGTTAGAGACTCCATACAAAATTAACTAGTTGCTGCTGGGTTACCTTAGGAATAATATTATGGTGATTTGTATTTTAAAATGTTTATTTGTATTTTGTATTTTGTAATCTGCATTTTGAATTCTAAATTCTGAACTATACTTTTTCGGTATTATGTATTATGTATCATGCATGTACACATATACAAACATTATTTTAAAATAATTTACATAAATAAAATAAGGGAAAGTCTATTTGAACACAACAAATAGACACAAATAAGGGGACACAAAATCTCCATCATTGGATCTTCCCTGAATTTCACCTCTCTACATAAAGACAAAAAGATCCAATGGTCAAGATTTTGTGTCTCTATGTTTGTGTCTAATTTTGTGTCCCAATAGTAGCTCCCATAAAATAATAACGTAAATACTACAAGAAAGCATTCTCCTTTCCTACCCATTTCATAATTCCTTTTAGGTTAAAAAAATTACGGATCCATGCTTTACTTTCTAAGTACTTATTGTGACGTACGCAGATTTAGGGGTGGCAATTAGACCCGACCCGATGGACCCAGACCCGACCCGGCGGGTCTCGGTTCTAGGCGGGTCGGGTTTTGTCGGGTCTAAACTATACATTTCAAAAATCTGGACCCGACCCGAGCTTCGGTTCGGGTCGGGTCGGGTTAAAGCTCGGGTCGAGTCGGGTCGGTTCGGCTCCGATTGAATAATAACACTAAAAATACATATATTTCAGTGTTTTTAGGTCGGGTCTTTCGGTTTCGGGTCTATGCGGGTCGGGTTTGATCGGGTCTTGATGGTTTTTTTCATCACCTAGACCCGACCCGAGACCCATCGGGTTCGGTTCGGGTTCGGATCTTTTTGGGTCGGTTCGGTTCGGGTTTCGGTTCTCGGTTCTAATTGCCAGCCCTAGCAGATTCTAATTTCATACAGATGCAAAAGTTTTGGCTCATCTCCTAATTTTTCGTGGCTCACCCGAATTTCTCCCAATTTTTGGCGCCTTGCTCAAGTTTCTGATTAAGTTCTTTCCAATCCTCACCCTTTATCTAAGCCAAAATGAAACTGAAAAAATAAATCCTCTCTATAAACATCTAACCTCATCTCCTCGTATGCCTAAGGTACCAATCCAACACAATTAGACCTAACAAACCCAAAATTATTCATGCTTTAGCAGCCAGAGCAAATCTTATCACGTTTTGAGTTGTGGATCGGTAGCTAGGGTGATGACCCTGGCAGTCAGGCGCTTATCTTAACATTCGAAACCACTACAGTGCACTTCAGGGACAGAGCAGGTGCTGTTATGGTCAGCCGCACTGTTCAAGGATGGAGCAAATACCTAAATCTATACGAATTTACGAAAGTTTATTCTTTGGGGTAGGTAAATGGATTGGTTCTGTTCATATTTTGGTACTTATATGAATCTTCAACGTGTTAGTGACGGTTTGACTGTAGAAGCCACCAATCAGATCGATACAGACAACCAGTCAGATCGCCGAAGAGTAAAAATGAGTTGGTACAAGTAAGTACTAGATCCTCTTGGACCATGGAACTTTGTTTCGTTTTTGAAGCATTACACTTAGGCTACTTATTATATTGATGTACATATGGAAAAATTTGCCATATAAGTGGATTAATAACCAGAAATCGAATCGGGCCTGAGAAAGCAAGGAGAGGAATTCTCATTCTCTCGTGGAGGAAGTGTGTTTCCATACGGAGTGAGCAAACATGCTGACTTATGCAAACCTTAATCACAGAGACGAAGGATGGTACCATTTGTACTGCTATACATACTGGATATGGGGTTAGTGTTTCTAAAATTCATTGTCTCAGTAATGAGCTTTGTTTTTCTTTCTTTACATTGTTTTGTGTGTAGGCGGTTTACTCTATTTGCATGGTATTGATTTTGCACACTATATGAAACCAGATTTGTATCACAACAGGGAAAATTTGATTGAGTTTTATTCTTAGGTTCAAATCCATGACATAAGCCCGTGTTGGGCAGTTCACTTGTATGAACAAGTGCATATAGGAAACTTATATCATATATGCACTATTTTAAGTTTCCAGTGTCTAGTTTAAACGAAGAGTTAGTTAAAAGCTACACGATTAAAAACACATTTCATGATCAGGTTACAGCCGTAGTAGTGGGTTATTGAACAATGAAATTGTCAATTATCAATTTCCATCTAATATAATGCTAGAAATGTGTGCTTAAAACTCAAAATTTTGATTTTTTTTTCTTTCTTTCTATTTTTAATTTTTGTATGTGAACTTGCTTGCTTGGATTAGTTGAGTCTATAGGATAAAGTACATGTTTTGAAACATTTATACTGTTAACTTTTCAATTGTTATGGATTTCACAATAAGATGCAATATCCAGGCCTTTATTGTCATATGTTAATCTATTAGATTAAGGTTAAATATTTAAGCATTGTGTGTATAGTTGAGTTGAAGTTCCAAAAGGAAGATAAACTCTGGTGGGCATTATTTTTATGGGAACAGAAAATTAACTTGTTTTCATCGATATGATTGCTGTAATGGTTGGTCTAAAACATGACGCTTATAGAATTCTATCATGAAAAACGAATGGTGAATGGATGACAAATAAAACCTGTATAGTAAACGATGAAGAAAACATAAATACGACATGGTTGGTTCTTGAAAAATTAATAATTTTTTGAACATATTAAACACTCTACATTCTCTTGAAAGTTGAAATACATAAAGAGTTGGTTATTCATGTTTTTATGCATGATATATTTACGACCCTCTGTGGTTTGTCCCTATTCTCATGCCTTGTTCATGCAAGGAGGGAACTGACATTTTAGGTAGCATGAATATGGATAAAAACGGACTAGTCATTTTTACCTCGTTATATTTGCTAATGGATTATTAAATTCTAACTAGTTGTTCAACTATGAACTTGGGAAAAAGGAAATGAAGATATGCGGTTGCCTTTCTTGTGCTTTTATCCTCTTTTACTTTATTTTGGGTCTTTCATTTGGGAAGTTCTTATTTTTCTTTCTATTTTATGTCATTTCTTTGTCATGGTTTGGATTTGTACTTGAGAGGGAAATATACTCTGATTTGACAGTATAAGACTAAGATTATGTAAGACGTGTGGTTTTTATTTTTTTTATTTTTTAAATTAAAACTCATTTTAAATATAGAATCATTTAGAATATCAAGTTGTTTCTTAAATAAATGTTTCTGTTGTATTTATTATTATATCATATGAATCTTAGTTTTTATGATGATTTTTTTTTAATGCCTAACACGCCCACATTCTTTGGTATAGACCATTTGAGGAATACTAAAGGGAGTTGGGTGTTACAATTAGGATAATTAGCTCGTAGAAATACCCAATCAATAATATGCTCGTTTACTACAAAGTGTCCAATCCATGCTCAATATTCTCTAACGCCACACAAATGTTTCGATTATGGTTTTAAATGAAAGTAATGCAGAGAATTGCCCTTGCTTAGTGTCACCTCGCCTCAATTTATGGTTAAGGGTTGGATGTTGCTTCGAATAAGTGGGTAATGCTTTAAATATGCGGGGTTGCCTTAAAGCTCTTCGCTTCGAAAGTCTTGGCTTTGAAGGTCTTGACTTCAAAGGCTTTAGCTTTGAAGGACCGTTACGAATGTGGCTTTTTCTTACTTTGGAATACCTTGCTTCAAATACATGGGTTTCGAAGGCCTATGCTCTGGAAGACTATCTTGAAGGCAATCTTGCTCTACTTTAAAGTCAAAAGTGGCTTCTTTGAATATAAGACGATTTAAGTGGGTAGTTTCCATGTCCAAGTGATTCGAAACAACCATTGTATAGTAATTGGTGTTGCAATGTGAAGTCATTCCTGATGCAAAACTATTTCTGGTTGAAAAGCCATCTGGGTGTGAAACTATCTTGGATGTGAAGCAGCTTGTTTTGTATCTCATTATCTTGTTTTGATATGAAGGCTGGTCTTTGTTTCGAGCCACTTGAAGCAACATTGATTTCACTTGATTTAAATTAAAGATTTCTTCTTGTTTCAAAGGAGCGAAACCACCATAGCTATTTAGAGCACTTCTTGAATGTGAGATCAATGTGATGTGGTGTTTTGAAACTCAAAACTTAGTGCTTCGAAGCTCGAAGTAGAGTGTTTCGATGTCGCGTGCTTTAATCTTCCTACGAACCTCTCGAAGTGAAGAGGGCTTCCAATCTGAACGATTCCATTCTACTAAGTTGCGAAGCCTTTTACTAAAGAAGGTAATTTTCGTATGAAGAATATTATGGTGTAACACACAAATTTTTATCTTAAAGCTCAATCATATTCGGAACATACAAGCTTCTACCTTTATGAAGCCATTCATTACCATCAATTCTGTATTTATTTGTATCCACAGACTCTACTCCAATATATAGATTTCCTATAATCTTTACTAATTTAGCATCTCGCTTCTAGCTAGTTCCAATTCTTTAATTGAGAGTACTTATATTGAAAAAACCAGCCAATATCTCATGTGTTCTCACAGTGTGACCTGAATCAAATCCCGACAAATACTCTAAGAACACTGCTCTTAGACCAGCATATCTTCTGCTCAATTCATCTACAACTACACTGCCCTTCCTCGAGGTACAGAAAGTCAAAATCATAGAAGCCACAAACTCTAACTATCGATGTTGCCGAAGATTAAGAACATTTTTGGGAAAAGGCATTTCAAAGATTGATAGTCTGTAGACAACTCAAAATTTAATCCTAAAAATAATAATAATCATATTTCCATGATTTCAAAGCAAAGACAACAGTGCTAAATCAAGATTATAAGTAGGGTAATTTCTTTCGTGGGCTTCAACTGCCAAATAACATAATTGATTACTTTTCCTTTCTGCATCAATACTGCTCCTAAACCGTATACATTGTTATTTCTTTATTTCCACTTGGAATAACTAACATTTAAACACTCGTCAACCTTTCCTTTAAAGTTACAAAAGCATGCTTGTATTTAGCATCTTATACGAAGGTCTGGTTCTTGTTTGTCATGCTAGTAATGGTACAACTATCTTGGAGAATCCTTGATGAAGCATCTATAGTATCCTTCTAACCTTAAGGAACTTCTCACTTTCATAACATTCTTCGGTTGATTACAAACCTGGACTGCTTCTATCTTAGTAGGATCCACTACTATCCCCTAACTGGATACTGCATGGCCTAAGTAGTGACATTTAAAGAACTTTGTTTTAATTGATGCTCCCTCAAAGTCTTTAATACAGTCATTAAGTATGCCTAGTGTTCTTTCTTGGTCCCTTAATAAATCAATAAATGATCCATAAATACAAGCATGAACTTATTCAATTAATCTCTGAAAACTCTACTCATAAGATCCACAAAGAATGTCAAAGCATTGGTCAATCAGAAAGGCATTACTAATCGCTCATAGAACCCTGATGGAGTCTGAAATGTAGTAACAAGAACACTATCTTTAGGTACTCCAAGTTATTGAAATTTAACAAATAAATCTATTTGAGAAAACACCTTTGCATCGTACAGTTGATTAAATAAATCATTAATCCATGGTAGAGGACACTTATTCTTTCTTGCATCTTATTTAGCTCGTGATAGTCAACACACAATTCCAGGAGTCATCTGCCTTTGTTGTGAACACAACTGGTGCACATCATGTTAGTACCGTGGATGGTGGTTTTGATGATAACAACATCAGGCAATGACATAAAATATGTTTACACCTGTACTCATAATTATCTGGATATATATTATGTATAATACAGGCTATTAGACAATAATTGATAATAAAGATTGTACAATATCAAGATATAAGATCTCGATTGATGCTAATACGAAAGAATTAAGAGTTAGAAAATGAAAACTCGTGAGTATTGAAGAGTTCAAGAATTCAAGATGTTGCAGATAGTTTATTAAGTTTTAAATTAAATGTTAAAACTTCAGTTGCACTCGCTAGATCTTATTTTATCTCTTTTACAAAGTATTTTCTAATATTCCAATTATTTTCAAAATGATTTCTTAAAGTGTTTTCAAAAATGAATTTTAAGTTCTAACGTTTTTACCTTGAAATACATTTGTTTACTTTTTATAATATTGATTTAAATTTCAATATTTATACTTTGTTTTTTACACTTATACTTCAATTTTCATACCATACTTGTATTTTAAATTTTAATACTTACACTTTGGTTTTTATGGTTATACTTTGGTTTTTAAATTATATTTTAAACTTCAATTTTATGTTCTAATTGTGCCTTAATAGTTATAATTTGATATTACATTTAGGTACTACAGTTTTGATATCCATACTTTAAGTTTAACATATTGATTATATATTATTTTCATATATATATATATATATATATATGTGTATAATATTTTAGTTTAAATTCTGCAAAATTATTTTGATAAGCTATATAAGCTTTGTTGTGTTTGAACCATACATTAATATGTTAAATAGTCACAAACAGTTTCAAATCATTTATGTCGTTTCGTAGTTTTAAAACATTTTTATAAAAATAATTTTTCAAAAGTACTCAATTTGTCGACATAGGTATAGAGGGTATGTCGATGTACTAGTTGATTTTTCCAAAATTTAATTTTAAAATGAAGAGTTTACGTTGTAACCATTCGCGAAAAGCATTTTCTTTTCATTTCTATAAATACCCTTCTTTTGGAAGCAAATTTTAATAATAAAAACCTCTATTTATTCACTTCTCTCTTTACTCTCTCAATCCCTAAGAAATCTATACTTATACTCTATTAATTTTCAAACTAATTCAAGTCAATTCAACTCTGATTTAATTTTGTTCCAAACTTGTAACAATCCGCATTTTAATTAATAAAATTATCAAAATAATTTCATGAATAATGTGCGTTTGGAAATCGAAAACAAGCGAATGTTATAAAATGAGCAATAAGTACAAATTTGCCATTATGCGAATATAATATGCAATGGTATAAATAGAATTAAACAAAAAAATAAACTGAAGAAATGAAGGAAATTAATAAATGATACGTTATAAAATAATCTAAAAATATATGCGCACATTAATTATATAAGCAATGTGTGTTTGAATTTGAAAGTAACGGAAGATTAATAACCTAACATACTAGCTAACTTAACCATTTAATAAAATAGGATAACAAGTGTGTGCGACAGAAAGAATGAAATCAAGGAAGAGGAAGTAATTAATATTAAAATGACAACATTTCCTTTGAATTGACAATGCATGTCACAAATTACATTAAAGAAGAAAAAACGTAAACAAGACCAAAAAGTTGGAAATAGATAACTAAATAAGGAATGTGAACATATATAGATATATTTAATTTAAATATGTTTAGACATAAATTACAAAAGTAACGCACAAAATAAACGCGCGTCATAAACGCTATAAAACCATGTAATAGAAGGAAGTTTGAATAACGCTAATTAAGTAATGTTTTAATTTAGGATGGAAACTGTTTCAAATATCGCCCGAGATCTCCTCCGAGATTTCGTTTTAGGCTCCTTCCGAAATGAAACAAACAAATATCACACTAAATCTCCTTTTGAATATATCATCCAAGATATTGCAATATAGAATGATATATCGATCGAGACGAAATACTGGAATATCGTCTGAGATCTCAGTCTTTTTGGTTAAAAATTAAATTTGTGCCTGAACTAGAACAATAATAAAAAAACTCAAATCTAACTATGATAATCTTTTGTTATTTTACATTTTGCATGTTAAATGACCATATTATAAGTTCATACGTGTTCTACAATGCTTATGATTTTCATATTCATCTCTTTTACATACATATTACCTATGAAATCATGTATTTTATGGTTTATTTATGTTGAATTTTTAATGTTTTGGATCCTTTTAATGTTTTATGTCTAATAGTATTTCTGTTTTAAGCATATTACGATTTAAAGTACGAATGATTTTTCGTAAAATAAAGAATAATAAAGTTATTTTGCAATTCAAGTTTAAGTTACTATGTTTTTAATAACATTCGTAAAAATCATTTTGTAAAAATATCATTTTTTTTAACATATCATGTACCTGAGATTGTTCCAATATGAATTTTCAGCCCCGAGATGAAAATCCAAGACGAAATCCCGAGTTAGACTCATCTCGTTCGAGATCTCACCCGATACGAGATCAAGTCTATAAAATCTCCAAGACGAAACGCGATTGATATCCGAGATTTAAAACCTTGAAGATGGATATGCGTGTATTAATAATACGCGTTTGAAATTGAAAATAAAATGCGTGTTAAGATGGTAAAAATATACATTAAAAATCACGTTTATGGAATTAAAAGAATTAAACAAGCAATAGTAATTATTAACGCCTACATTGATTGCACGTTTAAATTTGAAAAACAAAAACGCACGTCAAAATCGGAAATAATATTTGCAAATCAATAAAAAGAATTAAAAAGTATAACATTAAATGTTAATAGTAAACGTTTAAACACAGTCAAAATTACATAGGAAAAAACAAGATACATGATTTTTAAAAATCGTATATGGGTCGACCTATACCAGAAGTTGGTCGTCCCAAGGGTCGACCCAATTCAAGGCTGGGTCTACCTGGACCTTGAGCCGACCCATTTCAGGCCTAGACGACGTGGTATTATATTTTAAACGATTTTGATTTAATTCTTTTGAATCTGACGGATGTATTTCTTCTGTGCAACTGTAAATAAACCTGCAGGGCCTAGCTTCTAATTCATATTTTCTGAGAGGGCGTCAAAACTTTGTCATTTCCTTTTTCCTTCAAACTCTTTAGAAATAAATTATATTTCAAATTTAGGATTTTTGATTCAAGAATTGAAGGAAAATACAATAGATTCAAGGTGTTACACCTAGATACCATAGATCTGTAAACTTGCATTGAAAGTAAACGCAAATCCAAATCAGATCCGAAATTTAGAGCGTAAATCTCAAATGAGTGGATTTAAATTATATTTTCTTGTAATAACATATAATATCGCTTGAATTCTTGTAAGAATTTATAATATGTTCTCTTCTTCCTCTTTTTTCCATTTCTGCGTCGGAATATATATATAAATAAATATATATATATATATCGGCTGCACCCCAACAATGGAGCACCCACAATGCTCCGTGATTTCCACCTCACATTTATATTAATTTAAGTGAGTGAGGTGAGAGAGTGACTGGAAGGTGAGAGAATGGAAAATAAGTGGTCGAAATAGAGGGCAAATGGAGTGCTGCATTGTTACAGGTGTCATTGAACCTCTCTCTCTCTCTCTCTATATATATATATAGTTTATGTTGAATTTTGGTTATGCGCAAAATATACATGAATTTGAAACGTTGATATATAATTGAATTATGTCCTAAATTTATACGATTGATTATAATCCTTTTTGTTTGTACACGTTGGAAAATATAATTTAATTGGAATTATGAACAGAAGAGGATTTGATACTTGAGGGCGCAACATAATTAATGTTATGAGCAATAAAACTACAGTCAAATGGCAATTTTGAGAATTTCTATGTTAATTGAAAAAAAAAATATCTTTTTGATTTTAAATGGAATGAATATAAAGATTGTTGGAATTGAAAAATGGATGTAAACCAATTGTATTCAAATTTATTGTAATTATGAAAATGGAAGAAAAATAAGTTAAAAACAAGAATTAGTGTATAGTAATAAAACAGGAAGTCAGAAATAGGCTAGATTGATTGGTTAGGAAAAAAGAAATATATTTCCATAGTTTGATTTGTGGAAAACATAATTTTAAGTTTAAAAATAAATAAAGGCGTGGATTAGTGTGAAATAGGTAGTTAGAATGTATGATATGTCCTCTCACCAGAATTTGTATTCTGACGTCTCCTCATAACATACTCATATGTTAGGCTTTTAGCAGAGATTTTGGTAGTCTTTGGACATTTGTTAAGCAGTATCATTCTTTCGGTAATGCTATATTTGATTATTATATTTTATCTGTTTTGCTGTGCGATGTTTTATCGAGCTCTGATATATCTATTATCTCTGCCTTTTCTATAGGATACTAAACAGGCCAACTAGAGCTTCGATAGATTGGGATTTTTAAGAAAAATTCGGTCTATCAAAATTTGGGTTGTTACAATGGGCCAAGGGATAATAGGTTTTGTCAAGTTTACTGTATACAAATAAAATAGAGAAGAAAGTGAGGAGAATGTTAGGTAGCATTCCTTTTCAAGCATAGCAGTTTGCGTCTGATGCACCGGGCATAAGACCTATTGAACTGCCTAGTTTGTTATAACTGTTGGTTGGAAGCCGTTTACGTCAGAAGTGTCCGACGTGAACAACTTCCAAGCATTTCTTTCTAAACCCTCTCTCATCCTTTTTCATCATCTCATACAACTCTACTCTATCTTCTTCTTTTTAAGTAGTATATACAATCATTGACATAAAGACATTTGGAATTTTTTTTAAGCTAATTGGATTGCAGCTAGTAATGCATGTTACAATTAGAGAGACAACAACCATCTTTCTATATGCTATCGCTTTAACTGTTCCTATATGTCAAATTGTTGACAGATTTTAACGATCAATTCACATAGTTAGTCGTTATTTTCAAACATTTATGAATTTTATCTTGTTACCATGTGTGAATATCATCAGATCGATCAATCCTCAATTTAATAGAACTTCAAAACAGATCCATTCTTCCTTACGATAATTCATATATCGTACTATGTATTTAAAAATAATTAACATAAGGAAATGATAACATAAACAAACAATATAATAATATATTTGTCCTTTTCGCGTTGCTTCTTGCGTAAAACGAACGTATTCCTCGTTCATTCGTTGCAGTGTATGTTGTTGTTGTAGTTGTTACCCAATATGTTATTCTCCAACATTTACAATGTATGCTATAGTTTTAAATATATAACTTGCTTTTTAAATGAAACTATTATGATTTCCAAGTCTTGAACGGAATTTTTAATTTAATTTTTGTAGATTTCCTTTTACTATATTTTCTTTTTTCTTTTTTTCAGTGTTTCTCTAAAGACTAAATATCTACGGGAACTTGTCTTTCATAGTGTTATGCTCCAATAATATACCATCACTTTTTTGTTTGTTGAGATAAATATGATTTATTGATGCAAATCTTCGACTTAGAGGTGGATTAAAATATGAGTTCCATATAACTCACTTTGGCAAATATTTAACTCGAATAGTATCCACAACACGGGTTCGCACTAGTTAGTTTTTAATTTTAGTACTTATATATAAATAGCTCACTATTTCCATTTTATTGACAACAACCTAATAATTTAAATAACATTACCATTTCTGTTTTTTTAATTAGATGTTCCAATGCATTGGTAGCTGAAATTCTTTTAGTAGGATCCACAGTGAGTAATTTCTGCAACAACAACATAGTCATTATGTTCATGATTGGTTAATTATTTTAGATCATTACGTGTTATTATTCCCTTACCTTAAGAAGGTCAAAACCATATTCATCTAAGTCTGGAACCATTTTTCTTAAAAATGGATTATCACGTTTAAAAGTCTTATAGAAGAAATTTTTTTAGGCAACAATACAAAGTCACATACCAAAAATTAGCTATTTAGAAGTAGAGTGTTAACATATTTATATTGTATAAAATATCATTTTCGGTGTTTCCCTTGAAGAATACATCTAAAGAATCACATACCATTCTATATCTAGCCATTATACCAAAATTACATCTAATTGACCAGACGTCGACTGCAATGGTATATTTTTTATTAATGTAAAATAACATTTCAGGGGCCTTATTATTCAAAATTACCACCTGTAAAAAGTTGTAGCTTTAATTTGGATGCTACGTAATATTTAAAAAAACTTTTGAGCAATCATAGATTCAAATATATTGAATGGGAAGGTACTTCTGGACTAAGTTGGTTAGTAGAGTTGATAAAACCACGAGAAATTTCAAAAACAACAATTTTTATTTTATCCTCAGTACTTGTTTATTACATATCAGTATGTTATTTGATTTTAAATTCCGATGTATGATTTCATGGGATTCATACATCGGGATTGGGATTTAAAACCAAATAACATATTGATATCTACACGGATAAGTACAAAGAATAAATTAAAAATTGCTGTTTTTGAAAGTTCTCGTGACTTTATCAGCACTACTAGCCAACTTAGTCCAGAAGTACCTTCCCATTAAATATATTTGAATCCATGATTGCTCAAATATTTCTTTAAATATTATGTAGTATCCAAATTAAAGTTGTAATTTTTGCAGGTTGGAACTTTGAATTATAGGTCCTTTGAAATGCTACTTGACATTATTGAAAAATATATCGCTGCAGTCCACGTGTGTTAGTTGGCTGTATTTTTGTTATAATGGCTAGACATAGAATGGTATGAGATTCTTTGGATGTATTCTCCAAGGGAAACACTGAAAATGATATTTTACACAGTATAAACATGTTATCACTCTACTTCTAAATAGCTACTTTTTTTTATTTGTTTTGCATTGTTGCCTTTTTCCCCCTTTTACAGGATTGTTGAACATGATAATCCATCTTTAAGACAAATGGTTCAAGACTTAGATGAATATGGTTTGACGTTCTTAATGTAAGGAATAATAACAATTCATGATCTAAAATAATTAATTGGACATGAATATAATGACCGTGTTGTTGCAATAATTAACTATCGTTCGTTAAAATTTGTGTTGTTACTTCTCCTCTTCTTAAAGGATTTCGTCCCTGAAATTCCTAAGGTAGAAGAATAATATAAGTGTTTTCTATATCCATCATCCCACCCACTGGCAACCGTTGTCTTTAATTTATCTAATGCAATTTATGTACTTATTCAATAATGTGGTGTATATGATTCTTAGCATCAGCTCAGACGTCTAGTGCCTCATTCTAGACATCTAAGTTGATGGGAATTTGTTTCTCGAGGGCATGGCCGTCCCTGTCAAACGTCTGAGCCGGCAGATTTCTATTTTTGACCAAGTTTTTTTCTAGTTTAAATTAACATTTCCATACTATAGGAACATACCTTTCGAGTGGATACATCCATCCATATTGCACAGGACACCGAAGACATGCTTTATATGGAAGATGAACAAGTAATTTCTCCATTACATTGAAGAAAACCAAAGGGAGTATTTTCTTCAATTTGCAGAGCAGTATAGAGATTTCTTCTTCAAGTTTAATTTGATAGTCAACTTTTAACGTAGTTGAACCAAATTCACTATAAAATAAACTAAGTTCTTTTATTACCTTCCGGCTGACAGTTCTTTAAAAGTAACAGGTAAAATTTTTTCCATCATTACATGAATTTTCATTCCACTCAATCTTCTAGTTTTATAGTCGACATATCTACGAAGATTAGAGGAAATTCCGTCGGGAAATCGTAATCTTTCCACCTATTTTAACAATTCTATAACTTGGTCGTTGTATAGTTCATAACATGCTTTGTGTTTTTTATTGTCATTTGGCTTCATATGAAGCTCATGACGATTGCATATTTCTTCTATATTACGTCTTGATTTTATATCATCCTTTGTCTTACCCTTAACTTTCAAAACTGTATTAAGCATGTTATGAAATTCGTTTTTCTCCTTATGCATCACGTCAATGTTATGACAAATTAAGAGATTTTTCCAATAACACAACTCTTAGAATATACTTTGTTTGCACCAATTATGAACCATTGATTATCTTGGATTTCAGTTTGTTGTCCGGTTTCGTGTATCTTTGGATAATCTTTTACAAGATCATATATATCCTCGCTTGACCAAACCGTTGGTAATTGTAGATTCTCGTGCCTGTTAGCTAAGAAGTTTTTTGTCTCTTCTAAAAGGATGATTAATATGAAGAAAACATCGACGACAATCAAACCGTGAAATTTTCTTCCGATGCGATAAGGAAAATGCTCATGTTTCTTCCATGCAATAAGGACAAGCAAAAAAACCGGCCATACTCCAACTCGAAAGCATTGCATATGCAGGAAAATCGCTACGAAAAAGAAGCGAACATCTAAAAATAATTCTTTTTTGATATGTCGTATGTTTTAACTCGTTCACACCATAATGTTTTCGACTTTTCGGTTGACGTTTGTAAGGAAACATCGATTCCCTCTATCGAATCATCATGGCTATTGACGACAACTGTGAGAAACATATATGGAGTTTTCATACACATTTAAGGGCGTGGATTATAAGGTTTGATTATTATAGGCTAAGATGTATATTTAGAACCAAACTGAGAAAATGATGGGAAGCCATCCATACATATACGTAGTCCAACAATGTGGCTCTCTCCAATGAGAAATCAGGATATTTCTTATCAAAATATTTCTATGCTTCTCCATCGGATGAGTGTGTTAACATAGCTTCTTCAGGTGTTTTCACACAGTGCCATCTCATATGATGCGTTGTTACATATGATGCATGTAACATTTGAAGTCTATGAGTGATAGGTAAATAATGCATACGCTTGTACAAAACTTCTTTTCCTTTCTTTTTCCTTGTTTGTATCTTTCTTGATTAAATATTTTACAGTTCCTAAGATCGATGTCTTCTTTTCGATACAACATGCAACCATTTAAACATGTATCTATCTTTTGAGATGATAAACCAAAAGATGACATAAGTTTTTTCACTTCATAATAATTTTTGCGCATTTAACTTACCATATGACATATGGCGTTTAGCATCTTGAACAACAGCCATAAATCCAGCTTCTGTAAGGTTGTATTTTATTTCATTGCAATGTACTCTAGGGTTACCGATAATTGAGTGTCGCTTGTACATCCATTCCAAGGGGTTTTTTAGCTGCATCCAATAAACTGTATATATTTTTTAGCTCCAACATTTGGTTTCTCTTCAACGTTAACATCGTGGTTATCAATTTTAAAAGTAGAGAATATTGAACGTGTTGTATCTTCGACCATATGTTTTATGAGATTCGGTGTGCTAAATTCATCACTAATGACATATAGTGGCTATTCTTGATTATGGGCTACAATTTTTCTATGACGATCTCACATCAAATAACTGGGTACGAAACCGTATTAGCGCAAATGAGCCTTAACTATATTCAGTATTAAATAGCAAACAATTTACACCTACTACATGGATAATGAATTCGTTTCCAATATTACTTAAAGAAAATTCGATGAACACATGTACCTCGTTAAGAAAATGTTCACTTATTACGCTTCCAATTTCCTTTTTTGATACATCCAGCTCCGATCATTAAAATAATTGACTATTTTTCCTACTTAAAACCTATGATGAAAAGTAACTTTTTTTATTAATAGTTCGTTTTATATCTTGTTTATAGCTTAATTACTACTTTAGTAAACATATACAAAATTATATAAGATTTTTACAAATTTTATTTTATATAAACAACTAATGGTTCATTGATATTTATGTTCCTTCTGTGATGCTCGGTCATCTTACTTCCCATTACAAACACAATAATAATTACATTCCGCGAATCATATCATTTAGAATGATTTTCAAAATTTCGGCAGCACTTTCCCCGTGTTCCTTTTTCCGTACACAAATGTCTATAACTGTAAACAAAAAGGAAATGCCATTGAAATTTTGTGAACCATTCAAAGTGATATAATTTACGAAACATAATTACTTTATAGTGTTTTAAATTGTCCAATACAGGGACAAATCTGAAAAATGTTGTATCAGATGAATATAGATGTCCATTTTGTAATAAAAATGAATATCTATATAATGATCATATACAACACATGTCAGATGAGGCCAAATAACATCTAAAAGGATCTCATATTCATTTATATTACATTTAAATATATAATTTGTTTATAATTTACCATTTTATTACATATGTACTAAGTTATATATTTTTACTATTTCGCATAATATGTAACTCATTTTACTGATATACTACATTATATACTAAATTAAATATATAATTTGTTTATATACCTAAATCATACTATATAATGAATTTTAACTACGACGATTCCTATCAAAATCATTTGAATTCATCCAAAACTTGTTATACACTAAATCAATTCGCATGTTTGCATAAGCACATAACTCATGTTTGCATAAAATATCCAAAACTATGATCAGACCTAACATAATACACTTTATGTTTGTAGAAATTATACTATTAGCAAACCCTATCACACACGTACGCTCAATACTAATAAACTCATCTTAAACATACACAATATGCTGTATTAAAAAATGTTGCAACTATTACTAATTTGACCATTATGATGATAAAATAGCAACTAACATGTAGTATGATGTAATAAACGTACACTAGCAATTAGGAATTAATCATAATGCAAATTAGGCCTAAATAAAAAAACTCAAATAATATGGTTTAGGGAAATAACCGGATTTTGCAAGTGTGGAGGGTGGAGAGGGGTTGCAGCCCGTAGTAAGTGGCGTCAAAGGTCGTTTGGAGGGTGGTTGGAGTGGTGGCAGAGCTGGGGGAGTTGGGGAAATGGAGGATCAAGGTGGGTTTTCGGTTTAATTTGGATGGAAATGAATTGGGGGAGCAGGTCGCAGGTTCTAGTAAATGTATACCAGGAATTTCCAACGACTTCTAATGGTCGCAAATGTCAGACGATAATTTTAATTAATTAACAATTTAAATACGAAACCAACTTGCCGATGCTAGCCATTGGAAATGCCTTTTGTGGTTGTTGGAAATTTCCCTGGCTATATACTATAGCTCTAGTAGTGAATATAAGAAGATTTTACCTATGATCAATTTTTTAGTTTTTCCCATAAATTGACCAAACAAAAGCGCCTTTCTATCTAGTACAAACTAAAAATCCACAAATGGGAGAACACGAACTTAAATTTCATTCAGTAGAAGTACGACCATGTCTTTAACTATTCACTAAGAAACATCTTTGCTTTACTCTCATCATTTATTTATACAAATGTCAGTATCAAAAAATCCATAATTGATTAACTTGCAAAAGTGACAGAGAAGAGTACTAGAGATTGAACCAAAACTGAAAACTAATATAATATAACAAAGAAATAAAATAAAAGTATCCTTATGATACATGCATATTGCCAAAAAGTAGAACATGGAAGGACACTAGAAAAAATGAGGAGGGAAACAACATAATTAAACAAATAACCATTTTATAATCAGTGAAATTCGCAAGATTCAGAAGATATCACTTGTTATTGAGCCCACTCTGTGACGTCCGGCCCTGCACCAGCCGACATTTTCACAAAATGCGCTGTGTCAATGTCTAACTAGCACAGAACAGTCGTCAAAAGAAAGGCATTTGAAACTATGAACTACCAAAGAACCTGTAGTATATCTCACAACGTATGGAATAAAATATAATAATAACATAACTTGACATAAAACAGGCGAGACAGTGCATAAGCTGAAAACTAAACCATCATAGCAGCGGAATCCAAAAATACAGCTTATGATCCAAACCATCATTACAACTTCAAAATACTGTCTATAAAAAGGAAATAGAAAAGGTACACTACTAATGCCCAAAGCAGTGACCAACAACAACACAGGGAGAATATATGTATATAGTACGTGGAAGCCTCCTGCTCATCTCCGGACACTACTCGTGCATAATGTAATGTCCCGTATTTTAGCGATATAGTAAATAATTTACTTAATTATTTAAATAATGGTTTAGATAATTAAATGGTTGTTTAGTTAAATAATATTGAATAATTAATTAATTTAAATAATAGAATAATATATTTGTTATTCCGAAATAGTCGGAAATAGTGAATTGACAATATAATGTGAACTGGACAATTCAAAATATATATAATTCAGTTTGGAATTGAATTCGAATAACGAATATATTATATAAACGACAGTTGAACATATAATTATAATATAATTAAAATCGAGCTCGAAATGGCGAGGCAGTTCGCTATTTGGCGATTTGAACTTCAACTGAATATACATCGTCCGTTTTAAATCGGATTTCCGTGAAACAAGAAACGTTCAGAGCTGGTGAAGTATATTTTTCTAATGAAAGAGAAAAATAGGGATTTCATTGTGTTGATTTTGATTTATGTCCAAATCAAATTTTAGAAAAGTCGCTATGGAATTCCTTTGGAATTTATAAATATATTTATATTATAAAAGGATTTTATATATAAATTGAATATAGATTCAACCGGGATTTGGATATCGAGTTATAAACCCAATTGGAGCTATATGATATTCTGTGTGAATATATATACGATAATATATATTTAATTATATTTGATTTAATTGTTTTTAAATATATTTATATATTTAAATGGGTTATTTAGAGCTTTAAAAATAGTCAGTTTTGCAAACGACTTTCGTTTTCGACGAAACTAATTTTGTTGGATCCGTAACATTAAATTATTGTTAGATTTCAAGTTTCATGATTTTTGGGGTTACTGTGTGGTCGTACGGATTTTTAATGTGAAAAACAGTTAGTATTTTGACGGTTAAAAATACACTGTGTTAGCAAACGAAGTCGGAATTCGACGAAACTAGTTTCGTTGAGTTCGTAATGTCGAACTCTAGTCAAATCCCCATTTTCGTGATTTTTTGGGTATGGTATGTGATCATAGGAATTTTTAGAAACGGTTAATTGAGTAAATCACCAAATAAATGAATATAAAAAAATATTAAATTCTTCCTATAAATACTGTGCCATATCTAATCTAATTTCCATTTTCACTGGCCAAAACATCGGCCGCCACTTTTCTCCAGAAACAATAAAACGTGAAAACTCAATCCTTCTAAAATAAAAAAGAATTCAAGTAAAATTCTCTAAATTAGGAGATGAATCTTTCTGAACTCCTGATGTTGTGAGCTTCAAGTTAAGGTCGGTTTTGAGAGGTGCGACGCGAGTTTGGGTTGCTCGGAAATTTCCAGTGCGAGCTAGGGCAGGGAGGCGCCTCCATCTGCGTGGAACTGGAGATGAATTGATGGTAGGGTTGAACTCGAGGGGTGAAGAGGAGTTGATTGGCAATGTTTTGTGGGATTCCGAGAAGAAAGATGTCGCTACCTATAGGGGGAGGCGTTGCCTGTGTCCGGGGGACGAAGAGGAATGGAGGTGGTCGACAAGTCTGGTTTGAGGAGAGAAACTCGATGGTGCAATTAGTCTTTGATTTCGTCGATCGGTTGTGGGTGTCAGTACTGGAAATGCACACGAGATACAATGTGTATCAGTAACAGGGAACTAGTGTTTTGAGATTGGGGAAGAAAGGGAGGAAGGTGCGGTCACGTGAATAAGGGGTGAGGGATAAATAAGTGTTTAAGTTTATTTAATTTTATTTAAACTATGTTCTAACTTTAAAATATTGTATCTAGCTCATACGAAGTCCAATTGACGAACCGTAAGTTGCGTTGGGATCGTGAGGGAAAATATTACGCATTGGGAGTGAATTGGCGCTCGTTACATTTTACTGCGAAATAAATTGTCCGTCTGAATCAAACGATGGTTATCGTTATTAACGATGATTGTCCAATGTGGGTAAACTCACCAACTTTACCAGTTCATATTTTTATAACATATATTTAGAACTGATAAATGATGATTTATTACTGTGTATTGACTGTTTGGTTGAACTGCTAAGTAATTGTTTGAAATTATAGATCTGGTTATATATATATAAATAAATTGATTCTGTTTAGCAGAATATTTCATAGTGAAATGAAATTGATGTTAATTTTATTGTTTAACATCTGTGGATGCAGGGAAACAGGTCGAAGGAATCCAAATGGATTCCTCAACATTTATTTTACTATTTTTCATATATTGTAATATATGATGTGATATGTAATATGTGTTGATTTCGTGTGTTGAATGATATGGATTATTGTTATTTGGGTATTTTAAATACCATAAGAAATACTGGGATGTAGAAAAGGGAATTTTCAAAGTGTATTTTGAAAATAAATTATTTACATAAAATCAATGGATTTTATATATAAATTGAAAAGGAAATATTTGTAAACCATTTACAAATAGAATTGAAAAGGAAATATTTGTAAACCATTTACAAATAGAATTGAGAAGGGAATAGTTGTAAACCATTTACAAATAAAATTGAAAAGGGAATATTTGTAAAACATTTACAAATAGAATTGAAAAGGAAATATTTGTAAAAACATTTACAAATAGATTAAATGGAAATATTTATTTAGAAAATAAATAGAGTTATAAAAGGAAATATTTATTTATGAAATAAATAGAGTTATAAAAGGAAATTTTAAATGAGGTTTAAGGGTTAGAAATAGAAAGGATATTTCGTATGTATAATTCTATAAATAGAAGTATATATTGAATTTGGAAATGGAATATTATTTTAAAATACGAAGTCAAACTTAATGGATTATATATTAGAGTTAATCGATTAGAGTTAATCGAATTAGAGTAACTGAATTAGAGTTAATCGATTAGATTTAATCGATAGAGTTAATTGAATAGAGTTAATCGAATATTAGTTATTCGAATAGAGTAATTGATTAGAGTTAATCGAATTAGAGTAATTGAATTAGAGTTAGTCGAATATTAGTTATTCGAATAGAGTAATCGATTAGAGTAAATCAGATTAGAGTAATTGAATTAGAGTTAGTCGAATAGAGTTAATCGAATTAGAGTTAGTCGAATATTAGTTATTCGAGTAGAGTTATTCGAAAGGAGTTATCGAGTATTAGTTATTCGAAAAGAGAAATCGAATATTGGTTATTCGAAAAGAGTTATTGAATATTAGTTAGTCGAAGGGAGTTATCGAATATTAGTTATTCGAATAGAGTTAAAAGGAGTTAATCGAATATAGTTTATTCGAAAGGAGATTAATCGAATATAGAATCATTCGAAGAGAGTTAATCGAATGTAAATCATTCGAAGAGAGTTAATCGACTATAGTTATTCGAAGAGAGATTATCGAATATAGTTATTCGAAGAAAGAGTTATCGAATATAGTTTATTCGAAAAGGAGTTATCGAATAGAGATTTTTCGAAAGAGAGTTATACGGTGAAATTCGATTATATCGATTTCGGGAAAGTACTATTCACTTTCCTTTTTAATCAAGATTTATTTATTTATAAATAAATTAGTTGTTTGTTTATTTATCCAAATTAATAAATAAAAGTTATACTTAAGTTATTATATTTCGAAAGCATGGGATTATAACACTATTGTTATAATCAAATGATTTCTGTAAAAGAAGTGGATACGTAAATAGAATCCGAGAGTTACGTAAGGAAGTTTGTTAAGGATTTAGAAGGTGAATTTTGTTTATTTTCGAAGTTAGAAATGTTGTTCAGTTAAGGTCTGAGAGGTAGTTATACCCCAACTTGATTGACTTCGTTTTTAACTAAGGAATGGTTAAGGTTCGATAGTGAAGGTTGGTTAAGTGAAATTTGTTAATCAGTGTAATGTTTGAGTTGACATAGAGATGTTTTATTTAAACATCTGTTTAAATCCAATGAATGAGTTTGGAAAAATTTTCCAAATATAATCCAAGATATTTTCTAACCCTAGAAAATGAAATATTGGATGGTAAAGAATACTAGAATGACAGTGATACGTGAAAAGAGATGGAAATGTTTTCCAATGATTAATAACGTATATTTTCTAAATTTAGAAAATAAGAAATGTTGAATATATGGAAATAGGAGAAGAAAAATGAACTAAAGAGATAAATGTTAAATGATGTTTGATCGATATAATTTCCATCTGGAAATAATATCGTTGTTTGCACACATGTTTTCCTTTGATAGTTAAATCACTATCGAAGATTTTGACCGTTTTTCCGTCGTTAATACGGAGAGACCGGGATCAGATTCATGACCTGAAAACCACTCTGTATGAGCATTAGCGTTGCGATCAAATAAGATGAAAATAATTGAAGACGGAGTTATGCAAGGGCTGTCCTGTTTACAGAATAGTGCCTTTGGTTTGTCAAGTCACAGGACGACCTGTATGGAAGAATGTCTGACAGAGTATATTTAATAGACCGCGTAAGTTGATCTCTTCAAACGTATTTACGTTTGGTGGCAGAGGAATTCATTTCCCTTAGCTGTATACCCGTTGTATTTTTGGGGAAATCAATTTGTGATTTGGCGGGTATGACGATGTGACATTCAAAGTGAATAATTGTGTGATCTATCAGAAATAAGCATGGCCTCTAGCCTCACAACCGGGAAATGACAAAAATTGTGCAGGCAGCATGGCTAAGTGGTTGGCTGCCAATTAAGGTGTATTATCACCTATCTAGAGATATTCATTTCAATCTATAATCTATTGTCGATGCTGTCCCTTTCGAGAAACGGTTGCTGATCCCAATCGTTGGTGATATACATTCGATACACTCAAGTTAAATGAGTGGTTGGTCATGTGTGGCTGGGTTGCAAGATGTTCTTGTTGAACCCAGTATATTCCTTTCTAGAGGTACACAATCGGAAGGTGGTTCCATACCTTGTCATAGTTGGAAATCCCTTACCCAATAAGTGCTCGCGGTTTTGATTGTATACTATATATGTGGAACGTGAGATGCAAGCGTTCTGCAAAATGATTATTATATTGTGGTTGTTAGACACTATTATAATATCAATGAGTTTTGATATAAAAATTATCGTTCCTTTCAAAATGATTTGAAAGTTAAATCATATTGATTTGGATTCTCATAAGGGAAACCCGTTCCGTTATACGGCGTGGTCGTATGAGATATCGTGTATTTTCTCAAACTGTTTTAAATTGTTTTACTCACACCAGTCCCATTACTGACTTAGAGTTTATTTTGTTTTGTTTTCCTTAAATTCTTTGGTGCCCAATTTTGTACGGGCAGTCAAGTAGTCAGGATTTTACAGATATACTTGGAGAGCTTGGAGCAGGAGGCTTCAAGGTTATATAGATTGTTATTTCCGCTGTGTTGTAAGTGTTGTAATCTGATAATGTTACTGTATATATATATATTGATTTTATTTCAAGGATATGTTATCTATTATATGTTGTTCGTTCCGCTGTGAGGTTCGTGTTACTCTGATGTTGTATGTTCTTCTTCTTCTTTTATTCTAAGTTTCTATCTTATCTATTCTCACCCTCTAATTTCTTTCATGGACTATCCGGTATTTCCGATGCTTCAATAGTCGATATAGTGTTGTATGCCGATATCCAGGATCGCAAATTCCCCGGGTCGTTACACATAACCACCTAACATGTCTCTACCTACTCGTTTAGGAGCACCCAGAGTAATAAGAAGAGACATAAAACACTGGGCCAGAAAAAAGTCTGGTATGAGCGATAGCAGTAAAATGAAACAATAACGGGTATAAATAATCATACTTCAACCTGGACCTGCAACCAAAGAGTTAGCACAACAAGATGTACAGTACTCTAAGGTAACACGAACATAAAGTGTAAATTGGGAGTGTGCATGTCATGGTGATAGCAAACATCAAACTTAGCAATCATCCTCACATCACTCATTCGGTGCGTAAAGCATACGATATCTACCGCTTTGATCACCAAATCCATTGGGGCCATGACGACAACTCCATACGACTATTGCTATGACCATGCTTCCCTAGTCTATAGTCAATAATCCTACCCAATCCACACATCCCTGGCTCTAGGTTAAGGGCCAGCCAGTCCACACTTCCCTGGCTCTGGTTTGTCTACATGCCCTCTCTCTTCAATGGTGAACCAATGTTATAGATATTGATAACCCCTTTTCACACGTCCCGCAGCAAAATCCAACTCTAGAAGTTAACTCGTTGGTTCCCATCTGGATCCTGAGTAATAACTTCCCATTTGGACTTCCTTTACATCTTGGGTTTTGGTCGAATCAAAGTTGATCTTCAGAAGAGTTCATGGTCGTCGTCGTTTCGTTCGCTGTGCAGGCTCGAAGGTCGGCTCGTGGCCACCCCCGGCATCGGCTCTTGGCTCGCCCCTAGCATCGACTCGTGGCTCCTCCCTGGTATCGGCTCGTGGCTCGCCCCCGGCACCAGATCGTGGTTCATGGAAGCAAGCGGTTCGGCCATCCTTCCTCGGTTCGTGCGTGACTCCGGTTCGGGTTCGGAGATTTCGGTTCGTGGTGACCTCCCTTGGCGGCTCATGGTGATGCTCCCTTGGCGGCTCGTGGTGACCTCCCCGGGTGGCTCATGGTGACCTCCCCCTCACGACTCGATTCGTGGTCCTCCCCTCACGACCCGGTTCATGCACCAGGGTCACGAACCGCACCTCACAGCAGTTTCCAACAAGCTAATTTTCGCCTCACGACGACGTTTTCAACTATTCTAACTTTTCTATGCAATCACAAAACCTTCCAAACAACAGTAACAACATATGGGTTTAATCAAAAAGATCAAAACATCAAGCATATAGGTCATTTTAGATCAAACATACCCAAAAAGCATGATTTTCCCCTTAATCCCCTTAACTATGTTTAACTATAGGATTAACAAACTTAATCCAAATTTATATCAGAGGCATAAAATAATATTTTATAATTTATACATATTTTTCTAGATTTTTGCGATGCATAATTTCGCTAATTATCACTAGTCACCCTTACTTAGCCGTAATTAGTAAATAAAAGTGCACATCACTCACCTTAGCCACAAATGAATCTTAGATCTGGAAATACGACTGACATGGCACAAATTCCAATGTATAGCTACAGCTATATCTCTGATTTGATGCTAATTTCTCTTGATTTGATATAGTTTTGGTTAATTAGCAATAAGGAAGCGATTAGAATGAGATTTGGAGGATGAAGGCCATTACTAGGGTTAGAGGAATGTTTGTGGCAGCTGGAAAAATGAAAAAGAACCATTCTCTAACTCCTTTCAGCCCTCCCATAACCTTAATCCTGTTATGGGCCTAGCTGTTAATTAGCCTATTAAACCCAATTATGCTGTTTTTCATCTTCCAAACCTTATTTCAACCATATCTCCCAAACGTATGTCCGTTTGATTAATATGGCCACTCTACGGAAAGGTAAACCATCGTCCGAATCCAATGGAAGTGGTTTTAGATCAAAGCTCCTTACCAATCAAAAGTCATAGACAAAACAAGATTCACCAGGGGTAAAATGGTCATTTAAAATTCGGCAAAAATCGTGAACATGGGAAATGACCCCAATAGTCATTTCCAAAGTTAAACGACTATACGACTTCGTATGTGAATAAAATAAATATTCTACGTTCCTCCGATACGTAGAATGTGAGTCGTTACACTCTCTCCCCCTTAAGAAATTTCGCCTCTGAAATTCATTAACTAAAACATACAGTGGTGCCCCGCATGCCTATCAGCCATTTACAAACAATCAAACTTACATAACAACACAACAAGCCTATCCTAGCACGCGGTTTACTAACAAGGGAGTAATTATATCGCGATTTAAAATCTTACCAGGCAAAGAGTTCTGGATATGACTTCCTTATGCTTTCCTCGATTTTCCAAGTACAGTCATTCTCATTATCGCTCCACTGGACCTTAACCATTTTCACCGTCTTCCTTCGAAGTTGCTTCGTATCATGTCCGACAATAGAAATCGTTCTGTGGCTCCCAACTGCCTCAGGTTCCACCTAGATATCATCCAACTGATCTGGTGAAATAGTCATATCAGAATCGTGCACGAACTTCCTTAACTGGGAAACATGAAATACGTTGTGCACTCTTGCCATCTTGTTTGGTAATCCAACTTTATACACTAAATTCCCCACTTGCTCGAGAATTGGAAATGGACCAACAAACCTTGATGTCAACTTACCTCACCTGCCATAACGAATCACACTCTTTAACAGGGAGATCTTGAAGAATACCAGGTCGCCAACAGAAAATTTCAATTCTCTTCGTCTTTTATCAGCATAACTCTTCTGCCTATCTTAAGCAGCCTTCATTCGCTGTTGGATAACCTTGATTTTATTTGAAGTTTCTCTTATTACATCTGGCCCAAACACAAATTTCTCACCGGTCTCCAACCAACATGATGGTGAGTTACACGGTCTTTTATACAAAGCTTCAAATGGAGCCATACCAATACTGGATCGATAACTATTATTATATGAGAATTCAACTAGATGCAAATGGTCATCCCATGACCCTTCGAATTCGAATATACAAGCTCTTAAGAGATCATCTAATACACGATTCATTCTCTCTGTTTGACCGTCGGTTTGAGGATGGTACGCGGTACTGATATGTAATTCTATCCCTAAAGCCTCTTGTAAGCTCTTCCAAAACCCATTATTAATAATGAATCTCGATCACTCACAATTTCTTTAGGTACTCCATGAAATCTCACTACCCACTTCATATATAGTTCTGCTAACTTAGCTGCCCTTCTATTTGACTTGATCGGTATAAACCTTGCACTTTTGGTCAGTCGATCCACAATCACCCAAATACTATCATGACCCGATCTAGTCCTTGGTAAACCATCAATGAAATCCATTGAAATTTGTTCCCATTTCCATTTGGGAATTTCCAGCAGTTGTAACAAACCACTAGTCTTCTTTTGCTCGGCTTTAACCAACTGGCAATTCATGCAATTGGATATAAACTTTCCAACGTCTCTCTTCGTCCCTTCACAGTAGTAGGTCTGCTTCATGTTTCGATACATCTTGTTACCACTGGGATGTATAGATAACTTTGAGTGATGACACTCTTTAAGCACTTCATCTCTCAATCCATTAACATTGGGTACAACTAGTCTCCCATTCTTTCGAAACCATCCTTCTCTATCAAGACCATGCTTGTTCATTCTCTCGCCTTCGGTACCCATCTCCACCATGGAGATGATTTCCAATAGATTAGGATCGTCCCCTTGACTGGAACCAATCCGCTAAATCAAAGTCGGTATGGCCGTCAAACTTGTTAACATCTCTGGATCCAATTCGCACTTAGGTCTGAAATCATATCCCGCAATATACTCCAGTTGCTTCCATTCAAGAAACATATCCCCCAAACTGACATGTCTCCTACATAATGCATCAACTACCGCATTGCCCTTCCCGGTGTGTATGCGATTTTGAAATCATATGAAGCCAAGAACTCTAACCATTTCTGTTGACGAAGATTTAAATCCTTTTAAGAGAAAAGATACTTTAATGACTTATGATCGGTAAACAACTCGAATCCTTCTCCCAAGAGATAGCGTCTCCACATCTTTCACGCGAACACGATCGCTGCCAATTCCAGATCATGGGTAGGATATCTTTTCTCATGCAGTTTCAGTTAACGACTAGCGTAAGCTACAACCCTACCTCCTTGCATCAGCACATCACATAGTCCGGTACCACAGACATTCGTGTATACCGTCATCTCTTCGTTCCCATTAGGAATAACTAACACTGGTGCACATGTTAACTTCTCTTTTAGGGTTTTAAATGCATTCTCACACCTTTTGTCCCAAACAAAAGCTTGATTCTTTTTGGTCAACTAAGTTAACGGTGTCACTATCTTAGAGAAGTCTTGGATAAACTTACGATAACGTCCAGCTATTCCCAAGAAACTTCTCACGTCCGTTGCATTCTTGGGCGCAGACTAATCCTGCACCGTGGCCAACTTCGCAGGATCCACGACAATACCATTCTATGAAACAACATGACCCAAGAACCTCACTTTCCTCCTCCAGAAGTGACATTTAGAAAATTTTGCTTTCAATTGGTGTTTCCTTAACACCTCCATCACCATCCTCAAATGTTCCTTGTGTTCTTCCTCTGTCCTCGAGTAAACCAAGATGTCGTCCACGAACACAAGAACAAACTTATTTAATTGATCGCTGAAAATCCTATTCATAAGATCAACGAAATATGCGGATGCATTGATCAACCCGAATGACATGACTAACCAGTCATAAAATCCAGACGGCGTCCGAAATGTCGTTTTAGGTATACTCTCAGCTGCCACCTTGAGCTGATGAAAACCTGTCGCGAGATCCAACTGGGAAAACACTCTTGCTTCATTCAGTTGATCAAAAAAATCATCTATCCGTGGAAGAGGATACTTATTCTTTCTAGTCACTTTGTTTAACTCGCGGTAGTCTACACATAAACGAAGGGAACCATCGGCCTTAGTGGCAAATATGACTGGTGCTCCCCAATCGAAAACACTCCTTTGGATAAATCCCTTCTTCAAAAGATCGCCCACTTGCACCTCGAGCTCTCGCTGCTCCATTGGCACCATACGACAAAGAGGCATCACTATAGGTCTAACCTCTTTCACTAAATCCATCCGAAACTCGATCTCTCGGTGTGGTGGAAGTCCGGTCACTTCCTCGAAGATGCTCGGATACTCTCCAGCAATAGGCACATCTGATAACTCATCATGCGGGATGTCGAGAGAATTTAGAAAACTAGCCATCACCCCATCGTTAGGTAGATAACCAAATAGTACCCTCCACCCATCATCCGCTCTAATGGTCACCGAAGACCCTTCACAGTCTATCACCATCCCATACCTTTGGAGCCAATCGACTCCCAGAATAATGTCAAACCCAGTAAAGCCCAAAACAAAGCAATCACAAACAAACATGCATTCATGACTCGATAAGACCAAATTGCGATAAATCATACTAAGGCTAGTCTAACCACCGATCGGGTTCGTCACAACTAAAGGTCTATTGACAATCTCGGGTTCCAATCCCAACCTATCTACCAGGTCACTAGATATGAAGAAATGGGAAGCCCTGGTATCAAAAAACACTCGAACAGAAACATCATAAATAGAAAGCATATCTTGAATAACGACACCCTTTCACTTATGCACTGCAGTTGGGGCATTCGACGAAGAAGGAACAGCGTTGATAGCATATGCTTTCACAATCTGCTTCTCTATAGGGGGTTGTCGACATTTATCCTTGTGATTTCCCACTTGGCTGCAATTGAAGCACTTCCCGTCTGCTGGCTTTGTTCACAATCTCTAGCATAGTGGTCTTTCTTGCCACAGCTAAAGCACTCAATATCTTTCTTATTCTTCTTTTTCTGACCATCATTAGTCTGATTCTGCTTCCTCTTATTCTGGGAATTATTCTTGCCTACACCGCTTGCCTGCGGCTTTGGCTCCTCTGCAGATGTAACAACAACCTCGGTCTTCGACTTAGGGTAAAAGCTCTCATTTCTCAATGTTTTTTCCACAATAGATTCGAAAGTCTCATCGATATGTTTTATGAGTCTTTCCCCCAAGTACTCACTAGGCCAGTTATGAACCTTTCGTTCTTCTTCTCGGCAGTATCGATAAGAGATAATCCATATTTCGATACAGTATCGAATTCAGCAATATATTCCGAGACTGCCCTACCATTCTGCTTAAGCTCCGAAAAATTTCTAAACAATTCTGATTTCTGAGCAGTTGGAATAAACTTACCACTGAAGCGAGTCTTAAACTGATTCCAAGTAACTCGAAATTCGGGAGTAGCTGCTTTAATAGCATTTCACCAATTCATCGCTCGCACTTGAAGCTGACGCGATGCTAACTTTCTCTTCATTGCATCCTCAAGCCCCAATTCCTCGAAGATGCGCTCACAACTATCAAGCCAATCCTGAACCTCCGTAGCCGATTCCGTTTCGCGGAACGGCTTTCAACCAAGATTAGTATATTCCTTGCTGAGCTTGGCGAAATCGGCCCTAAGCGCCTGCACTGCTGCACCACCATCGTTAGCAGCATAAGGAACTGCTCCTTGAACATCACTAAGCATCTATCACATGAAGGTAGTAAACATCGTCATTATATCAGGAACATTCCTATCATTGGCTCCTGCACCCGTACTCCTCGTATTTCGGCTCATCGTTCAATCTGTAAAGAGAAAACGATTAACCATCTCTATAGTGGTGCCAGTGCAGTGCGACTTCATCCTTATATACTAATAGTGTGTATATATATAGCTTTTGAAAACCAAAATATCACAAATATGTGCTCTCATATACGTATATTATCTCTCCCTGATGTCTTCCCCTGGGTTTACTACACAACCTAGGCTCTGATAACAAGTGTGACGGCTCGCCCCGCACCAGCCGACATTTCTACGAAATGTTCTGTGCCAATGTCCAACTAGCATGGGACGGTCGTCAAAAGAAAGGGATTTGAAACTATGAACTACCAAAGAACCTGTAGTATATCTCACAGCGCATGGAATAAAATGTAATAATAACATAACTTGACATAAAACAGGCAAGATAGTGCATAAGCTGGAAACTAAACCATCATAGCAGCGGAATCCAAAAATACAGATTATGATCCAAACCATCATTAAAACTTCAAAATACTGTCTCTAAAAAGGAAATAGAAAAGGTTCCATATAACGTCCAAAGCAGTGGCCAACAACAAAACAGAGAGAATATATGTATATAGTGCGTGGAAGTCTCCTGCTCGTCTCCGGACAGCTACTCGTGCATAATCACCTAACCTGTCTCTGGCCTGCTCGTTTAGGAGCACCCAGAGTAATAAGAAGCGACACAAAACTCTGGGTCAAACAAAAGTCTGGTATGAGCGATAGCAGCAAAATGAAACAATAACAGGTATAAATAATCTTACCTGAACCTGGACCTGCAACCAAAGAGTTAGCACAACAAGTTGTACAGTACTCTAAGGTGACACTAACATAAAGTGTGAAATGAGAGTATGCATGTCATGGTGATAGCAACCATCCTCACATCACTCACTTGGTGCGTAAAACATACGATATTCACCGCTTTGATCATCAAATCCATTAGGGCCATGACGGCAACTCCGTACGACTATTGCTATGACCATGCTTCCCTAGTCTATAGTCAATAACCATACCCAGTCCACACATCCCTGACTCAAGGTTAAGGGCCAACGAGTCCACACTTCCCTGGCTTTGGTTTGTCTACATGCCCCCTCTCTTCAATGGTGAACTAAAGTTATAGTTATCGATAACCCTTTTTCACACGTCCCGCAGCAAAGTCCAACTCTAGAAGTTAACTCGTTGGTTCCCGTCTGGAACCTGAGTAACAACTTCCCATTTGGACTTCCTGTGCATCTCGGGTTTTGGTCGAATCGAAGTTGATCTTCAGAAGAGTTCATGGTCATCGTCGTTTTGTTCGCTGTACAGGCTCGAAAGTCAGCTCGTGGCCCCTCCTTGGCATCGGCTCGCGGCTCGCCCCCTGGCATCTGCTTGCGGCTCCTCCCTGGCATCGGCATGTGGCTCTCCCCCGGCACCATATCGTGGTTCATGGAAGCAAGTGGTTCGGCAATCCTTCCTCGGTTCGTGCGTGACTCCGGTTCGGGTTCGTAGATTTCGGTTCCTGATGACATCCCCTTGGCGGCTCGTGATGATGCTCCCCTAGTGGCTCGTAGTGACCTCCCCCTCATGACCCGATTCGTGGTCCTCCCCTCACGACCCGGTTCATGCACCAGGGTCACAAATCGCACCTCACAGCAGTTTCCAGAAAGCTAATTTTCGCCTCACGATGGTGTTTTCAACTATTTTAACTTTTCTGTGCAATCACAGAACATTCCAAACAGTAATAACAACATATGGGTTCAATTAAAAAGATCAAAACATCAAGCATATAGGTCATTTTAGATCAAACATACCTAGAAAGCATGATTTTCCGCTTAATCCCCTTAACCATGTTTAACTATAGGATTAGCAAACTTCATCCAAATTAACCCAAATTTATATCAGAGGCATAAAATAGTATTTTAGAATTTCAACATATTTTTCCAGATTTTTATGATGCATAATTTCGCTAATTATCACTAATCATCCCTAATTAGCCGTAATTGGTGAACAAAAGTGCAAATCACTCACCTTAGCCATAAATGAATCTTAGATCTGAAACTATGACAGATATGGCACGAATTCCAATGAATAGCAACATCTTTATCTCTGATTTGATGCTAATTTCTCTTGATTTGATGTAATTTTTGTTAATTAGCGATTAGGAAGCGATTAGAATGAGATTTGGAGGATGGAGTCATTACTAGGGTTAGAGGAATGTTTGTGGCGGCTGGAAAAATGAAAAAGAACCATTCTCTAACTCCTTTCAGCCCTTCCATAACCTTAGTCCTGAAACAGGTTATGGGCCTAGCCGTTAATTAGCCTATTAAACCCAATTATGATGTTTTTCATGTTCCAAATCTTATTTCAGCCATATCTCCCAAACGGTAAGTCCGTTTGACTATTGTGACCACTCTACGGAAAGGCAAACTATCATTTGAATCCAATGGAAGTGGTTTCAGGTCAAAACTCCTTAGCAATCAAAAGTTATAGGCAAAACAAGATTCACCATGGGTAAAATGGTCATTTAAAATTCGACAAAATTCGTGAACATGGGAAATGACCCCAATTGTCGTTTTCCAAAGTTGCACGACCGTACGACTTCGTATGTGCATGAAATAAATTTTCTACGATCCTCCAATGCGTAGAATGCGGGTGGTTACACACTCAGCTAAGAGATAGTAGGAATAATTAAGGTATCAAGGATCTAGACTAAGCAAATTGCAATAGTTTTTATATTATTTTTTCAAATGGAGAATTTTGAGTGTGTTATTAAGATTACCCAATACTTGAAAGTGAAATTATCTACATGATTTTCTAATATTAGAAATGAAAGAAAATAAATGGATTTTCATATTTTAAAAATATTACCTTACTCAAAACAACTAAGAAATCATAATTGACTATCGATTCGAGTTGAAAAGGTGAAGGTGGAACTTCATGCAGTGAAAGTGGATGTTTTTAATGAATAACGAATCAACTGAGAGAAACCCTAAAGTTTAATCAATAAGTTTGAATGATCGAAAGTTGGGGTATATGGTTAACTAATAAACTACCCAATTTAGGCCCTTTCATTTGTTGAGTTAAACAATTTGTACCTAAGACACCTATTTACATTAATTGGGTCAAACCCAGCGCAACTGTTGTTAGATAATTGGTTTGGGTAAATAGATTGGTTATGTTTCTAACAACCCTACCTAGCGTATGTCTCCGGGCAAACCCTCTTCCCTCTAGGAGGCGCCTAAGTTATACCTAGGGCTTGGACCCAGCGACATTTCCCTAGGCTTACCCTCCTTCCACTTTGGGGAAGAACCTTGTTATACTAAGGAATCAGTGGGTGCCAAACGCATGTCCCTAGGCTTACCCCTCTTCTCTTTGGGGAAGTGCCGTGAGTATGTCAAGGCCTTTTAACCTTATCCACTTTTAGGCATAAATTTTCTTAATCTTTGTAGTATTTTTTATTTTGAACCGGTTCTTCTTGTTATCTATGTAGAACATATTATTCTGGATTTCAGCTACCATATTTGTCTACATTGATTTTCTTTTTTACTCGTCTCATGAGCTAGATCTATTATGAGTATCTTATCCTCGACAAATTGTTTTATCCACTTAAGGGTGGAAAATACGGTCTTAAATGTTCATATTCCAATTTCTCGGAACCATGTTTCCATTGGGATGACATAAGCAATAGGACCTTGGTGGTATAACTATATGTATAATCAAGGGTCCTTCCCAATATGGCTCTAATGGTCCATCCGTAGGATTTCTGGTGTTAACTATCACTCTTCGAAGCGTCAGGTTTCCTTCTATACATGCTCTCAATTTTACTATCAAATTAAAACTTTTTGTCGTTCTTCTTTAATACTCGGTTGCTTTGATATCATTTTGTACATTAATCCGGGAATCAAATCCAAGGAATTTTTTTTCTTTAATTTCCGACTTTTATTGAAAGCATATGCTGCCCTTCAGTAGAATGGTATCTCAATTTCTACTGGGAGCATTGCTTCACATCAAAAAGTTGGTGAATAAGGGGTATGACCTGTAGCCCATTTAGGGGAGGTACGATACACCTATAACATAAATGGTAGTTCTTCTATCCAATTTCCTTTAGCTCTATTTAACCATATTTTTAACATAGTCTTTATGGTTTTATTTGTGGCTTCAATGACACCATTAGCTTTTAGATATGCTAACGAAGAGAAACATTTTGTAATTCCATTGGTATGACAAAATCATGAGAACTCTTCTCTCTCAATTGTGTCCCATTGTCAGATATAATTTTTTGATGTACTCCAAACCTAGTGACAATGTTTTTTACAACAAATCTGAACACTTCTCCTAAAGTAATTTTCGAAAGTGGTTCGACTTCTGTGCATTTGGTGAAATAATCGATTGCTACTACCGCCTATTTTGATCCCCTTTTTGAAAATGTTAATGGATCAATGTGGTTGATTCCCCATACATCGAAAGGCTATGGACTTGATATGGCAGTCAAATGACTTGGCAAGAGTAGGGGGATTTTTAAATACCTTTGACATCTTTCACACTCTTTTACCAAACCCTGTGGCTTGTTTTATCATTTGTGGCTAGAAGATTCCCTGTCATACCATTTTCTTGGACTATTTTGTTCCATTTGAGTGATCTCCATAGAATCCCTCATGAACTTTACACATCTTAAATATGGAAGCGTATACCCTTTCTTGTATTATATTCCATCTGTAATGACCCAATTTTTTTAGAAAATATTATTTTGCAAGCAGATAGGTATCATTTTCACATACATATAAGTATCAGTTCTATCCTTATGATATAAAAGTATCACTTTTGTATGCATAAGGATATCAGTTTTAATTTTCACTGAATGTTTATTGAATTTAATTGGAATTAGTGATATTTTGGAATCTGTGTGCAAATATGAGTGTGTGCACATTTGTACAACCGGGGACATGCACAAGGCAACATCATAAACCTAGGACATATATATATATATATACACACACATGTATAGTACAGCTCATGTATGTGAATATACTTATGTTACCTGAAATGATTTTAGTGCATAATGTTAGGGCTGTTTGAAATAATACATGCACATGTATATGGCATAAACAAATGCACCGAGATAAAATAATGGGTTTCCTCATTTAGAAAAGGGGAGGGAATCATTGTTTTGGCATGACTTGTTTTGGTGGGAAAATAATTTTTAATGCTTTTCTTTTTCTTTGAAAAGTGATACAGTTTTTACACCCGAGCATTTTAATTATAATAAGGAAAAATTATTTGGAAAATACTCACACATATGGCATGATTTGTTAAAGGGTAAAACTGACTTTCTATAACCTTTGAAACCCTAGAAAACTGATGTTATAAATAAGGATGGACGTGCAAAAATCAAACTGCCTAGCATAAACCAATGAAATGCATAAAATCTATTTTTAAAGGAAGAAGGGAAGCTTGAGTATAAAGCAAGGGTTTTCTGATTTTATTTTCTAGCTTAGAAGAAAGAGATTTGGTGAGTATTCTCACTTAGAACATATGGCATTAAGTCCTGATTTCAAGAGGCAACCAATATTTTTATATGCTCATTTTATTTGGATTTGATCTTTTGATTATTTCATCTATTTTCTTATGACTGGAAAAATGTTACTGATTTCTATTCACAATCATTATTGAGTTTAGCATTATGGATCCAAAGTTGTTATTTAAATCTGTTCAGTTTTATGATCCTTTAAAGATCTTTTTATTGATACCTTTAATCTGTATTAGAAATCTGGATATACAAAAGTATATATCTGTGGCAAATCTTCTATGAAACATTTCTATGAGTTGCAATGTACTGAGGTATAAGTGTAGAGGCTCTATAAGTAGTTGATTTAGAGAGCAATAGATTTTTTATGTGTTGATCTCTAATCAAGAATGCAACCATTGTGCCTCAGTTAGGTTTTAAGATTCACTTGAAACTAGTTGATGCATAGTGGCAAAATCTCTTAAAAATATTCCTAAAGCCATAGATTGATATCAGATGAGTGCTCAGACAAAAAAAAATATATGTATACTGTCATGATTAAACAAGGATTTATTTCATTAAAACCTCTGGATAAATGATTTTCTGGAATTCACATGTTTGTATTGAATGGTTTATATTCTTGCCTGAATGATTGTCTCTATTGTTTGGAGTGATCTCTTTGAAATCCATGGTATTCACAGTGAGTCTAACTATGTTAGTCTACCTGGATTAGGTAGGTAGTCACTGAAAAATATAAGTGAACGCTTAGTAATTTAACTAAGGACTATTTTGGTCAAGATACTGCGGAAATGGCTTGCCTTGAGTTGCAAGTTGGGTACATGGCCTAATTTATGTCCTGAGATCTTTGTGTAGTAGTGTGAATTAGATTACTACAATGTGCCCCAGTGATCCCTAATGCAGGTGAGTTCAGGGAACTTAAATAACTGAAAATGCTAGGAAATAAGTATATAATGAAATTGAGTTTTCCTAGAGGATTTCCTAGGGCAGTTATGGATACAAATCATAACGTTAACAAGGTGAATTAATTTGTTATGTTCTTATGTTTGATTGACTTGCATGTATTAATTTTGAATACTGATGGTGAATGTTTTTATAAATCAGTATATGTGCACTTGCGCAAGGTTATTTATTAACATGGAAAAGAAATGAGCATTTTAGTAAAATTCCTTTATGAAATCATATCATAGATTTTATCACTATGTTTTAATTGGGATGCTCATACCAAACATTAGTCTGACCTTATTTGCTCATGGCAAATGGGTTGTCTCAATTTATAATGAGGCAGTCTCTAATGCTTTTTCAGGTATTGATGAAGCTAAGTAGATTTGGCTTAAGGAGTCTGCTATTTTCTTGGATGATTAGCATGCTTGAGTAGGAAATAAGAGCCTTGAAATATGATATTTGCATGAATCCCTGAGAGCAGTTTATGAATTAGTCTTGTAATTATTAAGCTAATATGTTTAAATGGTAGATGAATGAAATGCAAAATGTATGCGGATGACTGATTTGAAGTAATATTTTAATTTGATCATTTTATGAACTGAAATGGAAATATATATATATATATATATATATATATATATATACACACACACATATATATATCTTGAATTATGGAGATTTACTGATATTATATGTATTAGTCAATCTGGAGTCATTTTAGAAAAATATATCATCAAAGTATTAGTTATGCAAGCACATGATTATCAGTTTTTGGTACAATCAGTTTGAAAGTATCACTTTCATGGACTTATGGTTATCAGTTTAATAAAACCATTTGTAGATATCACCTTTGTAAGACCAAAAGTATCATTTTAAAAGGTACTATTTTTGGCAAGTATCATTTCTCCATAATGTAAAGGGTTATTTCTTGAAGGCGATATTTTCTGAAGCAACAACAGTTTCATTTTCATATACACTGAAGTATCATTTTTTGAAAGCATTATTTTGTAGGCATACAAGTATCATTTTTACACACAGATGAGTATCGGTTCTATCCTTAGGATATAAAAGTATCATTTTTGTAAGCACAAGGATTTCAGTTTTAAAATATCTATGTTTAACATTGATTTATACTGAGATCAGTCGGTCTCTTGCTTTCTTTCTACTCTGATTTAAAGCAAGAGGGATATATATACCTTCATATATATATATATATATATATATCATAATAATTTCTGTATGAACCGATATTTTTGTATTGGTATAACTTTTGGATCCTGGATGTTAATTTAGGAAAGAATGGTTTTGGCTTGAAACTTTAAAAACAAGAGAACCATTTAAATTACATGCTTAAACAAAAAACTCACCAGAAATGATAGATAAAAGCAGGGTCATTCCATTATGGTATCAGAGCTGTGTTAATTAAAGACAGAGACAATATTTTATTATTAGATGATAGAATAATTTAATTAAAATTGTATGATTGGTTTCTTGTGTATGTGTTTGGTTGTAGTGAACATATATGGGGAAACAATACCATACAGGAGTAGGAATTTTAGCTAACCGAAAGATTTCTTTTACTAAAGAAACATGGCAGGAAGGGGAAGAGGAACACCTACGGTGAATATGCAAGAATTAGTGAATGCTTTAAGAGAAGGAATAGGGTATAAACCTTAGAATCCACATGAAAAGCTCTCCAAATTACTAAAAACTTGTGCTCATTTGGGAGGCAAAAGCTTTGAAGGAACTGAAAGTGTAATGGAAATCCAAGGTTGGCTTAGAACCTTGGAAAGGATTTTTGGAGATATGCAATTAGACGATAAAAAAGAGAGGCAAGTAGCTTCTAGACAGTTAAAAGAGCAGCTTTGAGTTGGTGAGAGGTAATTATAGCTGGAAGAGCTGAAAATGATATTACTTGGAACCAATTCAAGGAACTGATTGAAGCAAGATTTGTGCCTGCATCTGCTAAGGCAGCTCTGCTTGAAGAATTTATAAGACTGAGGCAAGGGAATCTAAGTGTCACTGAGTTCACTCAGAAATTTGAAGGACTATCAAAGTATGGAGCTATGTTAGTTGCCGACGATGCATCTAAAAATAATAGGTACATTAAAGGACTAAATCCAGGGTTGAGTAGAGCTATGTTACGCCATGTTGATAAGACTTTTGATCAAGTCATAGATTTAGCCCTGAATTTTGAACAACATGATAAAGAATGGGAAAAATTTAGAAATTTTAACAACAACAATAATAAGAAGGGTAAGGGAAAGTACCATCGCTATGAAAAGAAACAGGAAGAGGCTGGAAGTAAGAAAACCAACAAGGCCAAAACTGGTGAAAATAAGCAGAAAGTGGTGTGTCGTAACTGTAGCAAAGTGGGACATATCAAACAAAAGTGTCCAGAGTTGAAGGGTGGAGCTTTCAAGTGCCGTACTTGTGGGAAAGAAGGCCATTTGAAGAGAAATTGCCCTGAGAATAAACAGCTAGGTAAAGTGGCAACTTTAGATACAAAAGGCAAATCCATAGTGGAGTCAAATGCAGAAAATCTTGGACAAATGGAAGGTATATTATTTATATTAGAAATGCCTATATCAGCAGTGTTTGATACAGGAGAAACACATTCTTTGATCTCCCATGAAATAGTTAAAACCTTGAAACTGAATTGCAATTTTCTAGAGGAACCATTACTTGTTAAAAGCCCTCTAGGAAGTTCTTGTGTCTTAGATATGATTTGTGTGGATGCAGAATTAATTATAGGAGGAAATGTTTTCATTTCTAATTTATATGTCTTAAATTATCCAGATATAGGTAATATATTGGGTATGGATTGGTTAACGCAACATAGGGCTATAATTAATTTAGAAACATCCACCATTTCACTCCAAAACAGCAAGAAACAAAGAATTATAGTTCTTTGTGAATCAACTAAGGAAAGAAAGTTATTTCGTTTATGTGGGGTAGGTGATGAACTTTCTGAGTTTTCAATAGAACATATCCTTATAGTAAATGAATATTTGGATGTTTTTGGGGAAGTTAAAGGTATCCCAAAGAACTGGCCAGTGGAATTTCAAATTAACTTAATCCCAAGAGCCTATCTAGTGATTAAAAAGCCTACAAGAATGGGGCCAAGTGAACTTATAGAACCGAAGAAACAGTTAGAAGAGTTAAAAAAGAAAGGTTTTATAAGACCAAGCAATTCTTGTTGGGGTGCACCAGTGGTTTTTGTAAAGAAACAAGATGGTGATTTAAGGTTGTGTATAGACTACAAGGAACTAAATAAATTAACCATAAAGAAAAAATATCCTTTACCAAGAATTGATGATCTTTTTGATCAGTTGGCTAGGTCCAAAGTGTTATCTAGACTTGATTTAGCATCTGGCTTTCACCAAATGAAGGTAGAAGAGTCTAGCATCAAATACACAACATTCAACACCAGATATGGATTGTATGAATTTTTAGTAATGCCATTTGGAATGACTACTGCACCATCTTATTTTGTTGATTTAATGAATAGAACATTCAAAGATTATTTCGATAAGTTTGTGCTAATTTTTATAGATGATATTTTGATTTATTCGAAAACAGTGGAGGAGCATAAACATCATTTGCATTTAGTTTTGAGCAGATTAAGGCAGAATAATTTAAAGGAAATTTTTTCTAAATGCACATTTTGGAAAGAAGTGAATTTTCTGGGGCATGTTATTTCTGCCCAAGGTATTTCAGTTAACCCTAGTAAAGTAATAGTCATACAGACATGACAAAGACCCAAGGCTGTGAGTGAAGTTAGATCATTCATGGGAATGGCTGGATATTATAGAAGATTTATTATAGATTTTTCTAAGATCTCAGCACCACTGACTAATCTATCTAAGAAGAATCAAGCCTATGTTTGGACTGGGAAATGTGAAGAAGCTTTTGAAGAATTAAAGGAAGCATTAGTGAATGTACCTGTCTTGAGAGTACCAGAAGGAAACCATGACTTAACAGTTAACACAGATGCATGTGGGTATGGTTTAGGAGCAGTGTTGATGCAAGAAGGTCAAGTAGTGGCATATGCCTCAAGGCAATTGAAACCACATGAGATCAGGTATGCAACACATGATTTAGAGTTAGCTGCAGTTGTGTATGCCTTGAAGCTATGGAGACATTATTTATTAGGAGCCAAATTTGGGCTCTACACAGATCAAAAATCTTTGAAGTATTTATTCTCACAAAAGGATTTAATATGAGGCAACATAGGTGGGTGGAGTTTTTAGATGCATATGATTTTGAAATACTCTACACACCAGGAAAAGCTAATAAGATAGCTGATGCTTTGAGTAGGCAACATGCCAAAATAAGTTTGATGATGATAGAGGAATTTAAGAACTTAATGATACACACTGATCTAGAAATAAAAGAGGATAATAGTATGCACATGGGGATGCATGGTGCACAAGAAAACATAGGAAAAATAAGCATGATTACCTTGCAGTCTGATTTAGTTCTGAAGGTAGGAAACATGCAAAATGTAGATCCCATTATTTTAAAAAAGAAAACTCTTTTAGAAGCAGGAGAAGAAGTGAAAAACCTGCATATTGATGAGAAGGGATATGTGAGAAATAAAAATAGAATTTGGGTACCCAGAAATCCAGAGTTAAAAGAAGAAATATTGAATGAATTTCATAGGAGTAAATACTTCATACACCCAGAAAATACCAAAATGTATCACAATCTTAAAAGGAATTATTTGTGGAAAGGAATGAAAAGTGATGTAGCAAAATTTGTAGCCAAGTTTGTGGTTTGCTAACAGATAAAGGCAGAGACACAAAGACCCTCAGGTTATTGCAACCATTAAGTATACCTCAGTGGAAATGGGAGGATATCTCCATGGATTTTGTAGATGGTCTACCAAGATCAAGGAGAGGAAATACTAGTATATGGGTAGTGGTTGATAGGCTAACTAAGGTAGCACATTTTATACCAGTGAAGGAAGACAGAAATGCACCAAAATTGGCTCAAATATTCATGAAGGAAATAGTGAAATTACATGGTATACCCAAGACCATTGTAAGTGATAGGGACACTATTTTTACATCTAAGTTTTGGAGAAGATTTTAGGAGCCTATGAGAAGTGAGCTTTGCATGAGCACAACTTACCATCCATAGTCAAATGGACAAACTGAAGTGATTAATAAAGTGCTTGATGATTTATTAAGAGCATGTATTTTAGATTTTGGGGGCAACTGGGAAGAACACCTCCATTTAGCTGAATTTACATATAATAATAGTTATCACAGCACTATAGGAGTGGCACCATTTGAAGCTTTGTATGGCAGGCCATGTTCATCTCCATTATGTTGGGTTGAAACTGGGGAAATAGCAGTTTTAGGCCCTGAATATATAAAAGAAACAACTGAGAAGATTGCACCGATAAGGAAAAGAATGGTAGCTGCCCAAGACAGACAAAAGAAGTATGCAGATAAGAAGAGAAGGCCAGTTGAATACCAGGTAGGGGACTTTGTTTTCATCAAGATTTCACCCATGAAAAAGGTGTTAAGACTTGGGAAGCAAGGAAAACTGATACCTTGATACATTGGACCATACAAAATTCTGGAAAGAATTGGTTCTCTGGCTTATAAATTGGAACTACCAGAAGATATGCAAGGGATACGTAATGTTTTTCATGTATCAAAATTAATGAGATGGGTTCATGATAAGAATGATATTTTAGAAACCCCATCCCAGATTCAAGTGAAGACAAATTTGGTTTATGAAAAAGAGCCGGTAGGAATCTTGGCTAAAGATTTAAAGAAACTGAGAAATAAAACCCTGAAGCTTGTGAAAGTGCAGTGGAGTATTGGTCCAAATGATTGCACATGGGTATTAGAAGACAAGGTTAGGATGAATTATCCTAAGCTGTTTGCAAGTTAAAGGTAACTTCATTTTTGAAATCACCTCATAAGTGTATATCTTATGTTTGTTTAGCCAGTTTAAATGATTGGATGCATGTGTTTTTGCAATTTTTGTATTGGTTGAAAATTTTATCCAATTACAAAGAAAATAGTGAGGACATAATTCCTAAAAGGCGAGATATTTGTAGTGACCCAAAATTTTTAGAAAATATTATTTTGCAAGCAGATAGGTATCATTTTCACATACATATAAGTATCGGTTCTTTCCTTATGATATAAAAGTATCACTTTTGTATGCATAAGGATATTAGTTTTAAATTTCACTGAATGTGTACTAAATTTAATTGGAATTAGTGATCTTTTGGAATCTGTGTGCAAATATGAGTGTGTGCGCACATTTGTACAACCAGGGACATGCACAAAGCAACATCATAATCTCAGGACATATATATATACACACACACACACATGTATAGTACAACTCATGTATGTGAATATACTTATGTTACCTGAAATGATTTTAGTGCATAATGTTAGGGCTATTTGAAATAATACATGCACATATATATGGCATAAACAAATGCATTGAGATAAAATAATGGGTTTCCAGATTTAGAAAAGGGGAGGGAATCATTGTTTTGATGTGACTTGTTTTGGAGGGAATTTTTTTTAATGCTTTTCTTTTTCTCTGAAAAGTGATTCAGATTTTACATCCGAGCTTTTTAATTAAAATGTGGCAAAACAATGTGGAAAATACTCACACATATGGCATGCTTTGTTGAAGGGTAAAACTGACTTTCTATAACCTTTGAAAGCATAGAAAACTGATGCTATAAATAAGGGTGGCCGAGCAAAAATCAAACTGCCTAGTATAAACCAGTGAAATACATAAAATCTATTTTTAAAGGAAGAAGGGAAGCTTGAGGATAAATCAAGGGTTTACTAATTTTATTTTCGAGCTTAGAAGAAGGAGATTCGGTGAGTATTCTCACTTAAAACATATGGCATTAAGTCCTGATTTCAAGAGGCAGCCAATATTTTTGTACGCTCATTTTATTTGGAATTGATCTTTTGATTATTTCATCTATTTTCTTATGACTAGAAAATTGTTACTGATTTTTATTTACAATCATTATTGAGTTTAGCGTTATGGATCTAAAGTCACTATTTAAACTTGTTCAGTTTTATGATCCTTTAAACACCTCTTTACGGATACCTTTAATCTGTATTAGAAATATGGATATACAAAAGGTATATATCTGTGGCAAATCTTCTATGAAACATTTATATGAGCTAACTGATGTATAGGTGCTGAGGCTTTATAAGTAGTTGATTTAGAGAGCAATAGATTTTTTATGTGTTGATCTCTAATCAAAAATGCAACCATTGTGCCTCAGATAGGTTTTAAGATTCACTTAAAACCAGTTGATGCATAGTGGCAAAATCTCCTAAAAATATTCCTAAAACCATAGATTGATATCAGATGAATGCTTAGACAAATATATATATATATATATATATATATATATATATATATATATATATACTGTCATGATTAAACAAGGATTTATTTCAGTAAAACCTCTGGATAAATGATTTTCTGGAATTCACATGTTTGTATTGAATGGTTTATATTCTTGCCTGAATGATTGTCTCTATTGTTTGGAGTGATCTCTCTAAAATCCATGGTATTCACAGTGAGTCTAACTATGTTAGTTTACCTGGATTAGGTAGGTAGTCACTGAAAAATATAAGTGAACACTTAGTAATTTAACTAAGGACTATTGTGGTCACGATACTGTGGGATGGCTTGCCTTTAGTTGCAAGTTTGGGACATGGCCTAATTTTGGTCCTAAGATCTTTGTGTAGTAGTGTGAATTAGATTACTGCAATGTGCCCCAGTGATCCTTAATGCAGATGAGGCCAAGGAACTTAAATAACTGAAAATGCTAGGAAATAAGTATATAAGGAACTTGAGTTTTCTTGGAGGGTTTCCTAAGGTAGTTATGGATACAAATCATGATGTTAATAGGGTGAATTAATATGTTATGTTTTTATGTTTGATTGACTTGCATGTATTAATTTTGAATACTGATGGTGACCGTTTTTATAAATCAGTATATGTGCACTTGCACAAGGTTATTTATTAACATGTAAAAGAAGTGAGCATTTTAGTAAAATTCCTTTATGAAATCATATTATAGATTTTTATCACTATGTTTTAATTGGGATGCTCATACCAGACATTAGTCTAACCTTATTTGCTCATGGAAAATGGGGTGTCTCATTTTATAATGAGGCAGCCTCTAATGCTTTTTCAGGTATTGATGGAGCTAAGTAAATTTGGCTTAAGGAGTCTGCTGTTTTCTTGGATGATTAGCATGCTTGAGTAGGAAATAAGAGCCTTGAAATATGATATTTGCATGAATCCCTGGGAGCAGTTTATGAATTAGTCTTGTAATTATTAAGCTAATATGTTTAAATGGTAGATGAATGAAATGCAAAATGTATGCAGATGACTGATTTGAAGTAATATTTTAATTTGATCATTTTATGAACTGAAATGGAAAAATATATATATATATATCTCTTGAATTATGGAGATTTACTGATATTATATGTATTAGTCAATCTGGAGTCATTTTAGAAAAATATATCTTCAAAGTATTAGTCGTGCAAGCACATGATTATCAGTTTTTGGTACAATCAGTTTGAAAGTATCACTTTCTTGGGCTCATATTTATCGGTTTAATAAAACCATTTGTAGATATCACTTTTGTAAGGCCAAAAGTATCATTTTAAAAGGTACTATTTTTGGCAAGTATCATTTCTCCATAATGTTAGGGGTCATTTCTTGAAGGCATTATTTTCTGAAGCAACAACAGTATCATTTTCATATACCCTGAATTATCAGTTTTTGAAAGCATTATTTAGGCATATAAGTATCATTTTTACACACACATGAGTATCAGTTCTATCCTTAGGATATAAAAGTATCATTTTTTGTAAGCACAAGGATATCAGTTTTAAAATATCTGTGTTTAACAGTGATTTATACTGAGATCAATGGATCTCTTGCTTTCTTTCTACTCCGATTTAAAGCAAGAGGGATATATATATATATATATATATCTTCACATATATATATATATATCATAATAATTTATGTATGAACCGATATTTTTATATTGGTAAAACTTTTGGATCCTGGATGTTAATTTAGGAAAGAATGGCTCTGGCTTGAAACTTTAAAGACAAGAGAACTATTTAAATTACATGCTTAAAAAAAGCTCCCCCGAAATGATAGATAAAAGCAGGGTCATTCCACCATCAAAGCTTTTAAAATTTAGGGCATGTTATTTAACCTGTCTTGCTTCCGTTTTATTCATTAGCAACACGTCACTGATGAGGTACTCAATTTTATGTGTCATCTGGTTAATTTTATTATCTTTCCTAGGAGGGTTTATTTGTCCAAATGGTGCCTCTTGATCAATCTCCCCTTTTATTTCCTTTTGATCTAATGCTTGTGACCTAGTCAAGAGTAAAGACTCCTTTCCATTTTTAATTACCTTTTCTTCAATAATTGGAACTGCTTAAATCTAATAGGTATAATCCTGGTTTTGGGGGATCTCTAGAATTGACTAACTTAGCTAGTGAATCTACTTGAGTGTTTTCTCCTCTTAGAATTTGGTGTATAGAAAAACCTTTAAATGAAATTGGAATTTCTAATGTTTTCTTCACATACAGAGATAGCTAAGGATCCTTAGTTTAGCATGTTTGCTTCAACTAGTTTAGCATTAATTAGGATTTATTGAAAATTTGGATTCATGGGATTTTAAGTTGTACTACCAAGGTTAATATTGCAATCATTTCCCATGTCCCTCCACATTATTTGTTGTAGGAAAATCCAATTTCATGGCATAATGAAAACGACGACTATTAGGAGTTATGATTACATACCCTGCTCCTGCACCCTATTTGTTAGATGCTCTATTAACAAATAGTTTCCATTTGGACTCGTGATATTTATCTTTACTGATTGTTTCCTGATAAACATGTACATTCATTTACAAAATCAGCTAAACTTGTCCTTTAATGGCCGCTCATGGCTTATACTTCATATCATATTGGCTTAACTCAATTCCTTATTTTACTTGTCTTGCGGAAGTCTCTAGCCCATTAAACAGTTTCTTAAGGGGAAAGTTGGCTAACAATCTAATAGGATATGCTTTGAATTACGACAATAGTTTTATGCTGTTAGAAACAATCCACAAGCTAATTTCTCAAACACTGGATATCGGGTTTTAGCATTCTTTAGCCTATGACTTGCATAGTAAATGGGAAGCTGTGTCCCATTCTCCTCTCGAACTAACATATAGCTAATAGTGTGTTCCGAAACTATCATATATAAATGCAGATTTTCTCTTTCTTTCAACCTATACAGGATTGGTGGTTTCTCCAAAGGATCTTTTAGTTCTTGGAATGCCCTTCGGCAGTCTTTCCCCAACTTAAAACTTTTTTCTTTTTAGTTACGTCGAAGCAACACATATTTATTTTTTGCCTTTGAGATGAACCTATTTAAGGCAACTACCTTTCCATTTAAGCTAATTAAATCCTTATTAGTCATAGGTTCTTCCATGTCTCTTATAGCCTTTATACATGCTGGGTTAGCTTTTGTTCCATGCTAACTTTAATGTAACCTGTGACGATCCGAAATCCCCCGGTCTCCGAAGAGACGAGAACTAGCGGATTGCATTGAGAACACGACGCATCAGAATACAAACATTAGAACATTTCATTGCTATTACAAAAATTACATTAGAGTACGAATAAATAATATGCACAGCGGAAAAATAATATCAGAGATTTAAATTACATTCAAATACATAAACATAATGTATAAATACAATGCACAGCGGAAATACATCAACTACCATAATTGAAAGAAATACACGGACGCAAAGCTTTCCGAATATAGCTCCAGCTATAAACCAGGAGCCTGTTAAATAGAAATCTGCAAAACTAAAACTACTAGCTGCCCATATGGAAAATATGGGCACCCATAGTTTAGGCTAAAAAAATAAACTCCAATTCAGTCATGGGACTGGTGTGAGAACTTAAAACAGTTATTATATCTTACTTTAAAATAAGGTAATTCACGGGACCACGTCGTATGTCACGGAACGGGTTTACTCCATGTGAATACCAAAGCTTGAAACAAAACGATATAATAAACATCGCAATGCTATTTGAAAAAATGAAGCTATTATAAGAATCAGGTCCAATCACATAATGCAACGCAAGCCGGAGGATAGAGTTTTACCTTATAATAGCCAAACATGCTTGGTACATTTTAAAACAAATCATCTGATACTATTATAAGTGCATAGTGTAGAAATCAACTTCGAATATAAATGTATTAATCATAGACAACATAGGTACCATATATTATGCCGCCATACATTGGTTTACAATTAAAACCGAAAAGTCACATATTGGAAATTGGATTCCATCTATGATTCGAGGCAAGGGATGGCTCCTTTCCGATTCGAGACATTATAGCAAATGCCTCAGGACTCGAACGATGGCGAGCCCTATGAACAGTAAGGTCGGTCCACACTTACTTTAGTGGATTGGTTATTCCTGAACAATACGTTTTCCGGTCCTATCGGACCTCCACATGGTCAGTACATCGACCTATCATATCCGAGGTGCCTCGCAATCCATCATCCACATAAGTAAATATGTCTGGGCTCCATATCTTGACACCACTTCTAGCTAGAAAGAAACGCAAGTTCTCCTTACGTTCACTATCCCGTTTTTGACTCATACCAGGTGTGAGGCTCGCGAATTAACGCTATACACAAAGCTATGCTAATTAAAGCTATGCTTCGATCATCAACCACAAGACTCTGCTTTTCAAAAAAAGCCTTGATCATTTGCATCTTAGCATGCCACACTGTCAGTCAATACCATACCATTGATTTCTGCCAATACATAACCTCTAAACTCGTACGTCTCAGAGAAGGGTGTCAAGAAAGAGAATAAATTCTCCTCCACCAAACACATATATATATAGTAGAGATCAATAAATACATCACATAATAAATGTCAGGCATACAATCCATTTATAAGTCCGTTCTGGGTCTGAATGAAACCGGAGGCACCTTATTCCTCGTCTCATATGTCCAATACAAGAGAGAGGCCTCGCACATCCGAACAATCAACAAATACATCCAGACGACCACCACTATAACCCCTTCAAGGCTGCAACTCCATCCAGGGCATCAATAGTAATCCATTCGATGTGAAGATTGTCGGTCTTGCACCATCTTCATATACATCAACAAATACAACACATAATAAATGTCAAGCATACAATCCATTTATAAGTCCGTTCTGGGTCTGAATGAAACCAGAGGCACCTTATTCCTCGTCCCATATGTCCAATACAGGAGAGAGGCCTCACACATCCGAACAATCAACAAATACATCCAGACGAGCACCACTATAACCCATTCAAGGCTGCAACTCCATCCAGGGCATCAGTAGTAATCCATTCGATGTGAAGATTGTCGGTCTTGCACCATCTTCATCGTCGACCTTTAGTCGTTGTATCAGTTATTCAGAATGGGATAAATTCGGTCTTTCCAAATAACTCGCATATTTTATAATCAAGTGATATATAAGCACATCATATACCTCATTCCAATCCAAAATATTCTTTTATTAAAATATTCATATCCTTTGGGAAAGATTCTCATTAATTTTATCAAAGATAAATTCTTTTTAATTTATCGTTTATTCTTCGTTTAAAAATCATTGTAAAAGATTTTATTTTATCTTTTAACAATTCTAAACCAAATTAAGGTTTATAGAACTAGTTGGGATTATTGTGCCTTACCGAAGTAATCATTTATTATATCCAATCCCAACCTATTCATCCCATGGAGCAAAATTGGTAGTACTCCAAATCTAACACACACTGTGTTCTCGGTAAAATTAATTTCCATTTCTCATTCAAATCTAATTAAAAATTCAACTATTGCTTGGAGTAAAACTGGTGGTACTCCATTTCGAAACATTTCTCGAATTTATAAAATAAATTATCTCATTCCCATCTCAATCTAATTAAAGATTTATTAAAACTCCAATCTTGGTTTTAATCTCAAAAATTATTACATTATGATTATTCAACTTTAAGAAATTAATCTTGCCTTTAACCGGGTTAAAGAACCAATGTCATTTAAAACACATTTCACGATAAGCCCAAATCATCTTCCATTAGTTATGGAATCTTCACAGAAAACAGATCAATACATAATCGATATAAATTTCCGTATTAGACTAATAATATAAATGGAATAAAGGCAAAGCATTTTAAATTCCATAAATAGTATTTGTCTTCCTTTACAAAAGATTATCTCGATTATTACCAAATCGAATTCCACTTAGTTCCAATTTAATATATTAAATTGGAAAACTTTACTTTGGAAATTTTCCATTAAATCATAGAATAAAGATTTATAAATTCCAAATCATAACTTCATTGTTAATTGGATTAAAGAACAAATGTTATTTAAAACATTGTTCACGATAAACCCAAATCAACTTCCATTTCAATTGCAATTAAATTAATTGGTAAACTTCTCTAAATCTTAATTAAAAGATTTATTCTATTTCCCAACTAGGTTTAAGAATAGTGTTATTAAAGACACCATACATGATAAACCCAAATCCAATTTGATATTAAATACAAGGCTCTAAATAGAAATTATATCGGCTTATATTCAATATCAAATTCCGAAACTAATGGATATCGTATTAGGAATAACGATATATATATCTTCCAAATTTCTCAACAATATCCGTATATTCACTGAATCCAGTATCGAAATATTCCGAAAATAATTTCCATTCAAATCCATTCCAATTTGTTCATTGGAAAATTCTGGTTATTTCAAAAACCATTTTCAAATCCAATTTATTTATTTAAAAACATCGGATTATTATTATAGTTAATAACTAGTTCATTTAGATAAAAATATCTTTTATCATTTCAAAACTTGGAATTTTTCACCCATAATCTTTCCAAATCATTTATCATGATTTTACACAATTTTTCTATATTTTTAATAATTTTATTTAGGCCCTTACAGTCGTTTCCAATAATGGCCACCGAACTGCATACATAGCGACCTTTTCTGAAATTGATTTCGACGTAATTTAAAATTCAACTGTTCAAATTTAAATCTCTTATATTAATTGGAAAGATCTTTTTGATACGAACCCAACGGTTCCAGTTTTAGTAGAATATGACGGTCGGATCTCCCGTTATGCCAATTCGAAGTTAATGGTTGAAATTCCCGAACGGTCGCAGCGCGGTGCGTTCTATTCAAACCATTTATATATATATAATATATAAATCATCGATTTCCATTTAAAACCTATTTTATAAATCATTTATAAATTCATTTTAAAACGATTTCAACTACCATTTCAATTTTAAATCAAAATTGAATATTCCATATCATTATAATATTAAAATGATAGTATTTTAAAAATATCACATTTTGAAATCCATATCCTTTTCGATATTCATTATAAAATGAATAAAATCGATAAACAAATCTCTTCGAGTTAAAAATGGCGCATATAGTTAACTCGCCTTCCATATATTTCAATATTTTTGCATCCATCCAAAATCGGACATCAAAATGTAATTTGATTATTCTTCGAATATTATTTTAAAATACTCGTTATTTATGAATCGGAATGCAACTCAATCAATCACCATATAATTTCAGTTATATGGATTTCATACATCGCATGTATTCAACAATAATGATAAATAATCATTCAACATTCAAGCATCATCCAGAGTGCATTCCATAACTGTTTAAGCAATAAATAGATAAATAACGCTCAAAACAGTCTGTCAATCCATCGATTGACATACAACTAAATATTGGGATTAATGTATGTCAAATACCATCCCAATACCCGTGTGGGGTTTTCAAACAACAACGGTCAATTTAAATAAATCATTGGTTAATAAATTTATCTAATTCTAATTCTGTTTGAATTATTTTTCTATTTAACCAATTTATCACTGTTTAAATTATAAACGAATATTTATATCTCATTTCAACAACCACAAGTGTTTATCCACATTGTTTGAAATACGAGTGTCGTATATTCAAACAACGCATTTTGTGCAGATGAGTCGTGAATAGTTCACGTGTTGAACTCAAACATTGTCACATACAACAGATAAAAATCAACACTGGCAATTCATATATTTTCAATTATGGAATAAATAACTATACAAATATTTTAGTGAGATAATTCTCACTTTGGTTTCCACTCCGCTATTCTTTATCCGACGATTTCAGTACTGTTTGAGTTCGAATTTGCCTCAAACTCTTATCTGCTCCATTTTTGAAACAACCCCGAAATTCTGGACCAATTTAAATTTTTTATCTTAGCTATTTTAATGGGTTTTGAATATTTAAAATGATTTATTTTAAATAATAACGACTAAAAATTTATTTAAATCGAAGTTAGAACGTATAAATTTATTTTAATTATGAAACGAGCCTGAAATGGCACGGTAGCTTGAAAATTCGATTTTAAATTTCAATTGAATATACAGAATTCAATATAAGTCAGAATTGGATGAAATAAGAAACGTTAGAATCTATTTAACTATATCTTTCTAACCAATGTAAGAAACTGATATTTCACTGTATAATTTGTAAGTTATGTCCAGTTAAAAATTTGAAATAGTCGCTATGAAATTTATATATATTTTAATATAATATATAGCCCTTAAAAATAGCCATTTTGTAAACGACCTCCTTTTTCGACGAAACCACTTTTTTTGGATCCGGAATGTCAAATTATTATTGGGTTTCAAATTTCATAATTTTTGGAATTAATATGTGAGCTCAGTGAATTTAAATGAGTTTTGAAATTTCAGTTTGAATTTAATTAACTAGAAAAAGGCCATTTTTCAAACGGTCTCTAAATTCGACGAAATTAGTTTTGTTAGGACCGTATTGTCAAAACATAGCTAGATTTATTTATCTGTAATTTTTGGAGTTAGTATGTGGCCCCGGTAAATTAAAATGTATGTTTAAATTTAATATATACTGATTTATATTTTAATTTTGATAAAAACTGTAAGAAACAGTCGAATTGCTTAAAAGATATATCCCATTGTATTGGGAATGGGGGTATTTAGCAAGGGGAGATAGTCGTTGGGTTTGATTTCGAGTTCGGATGGTTAAACAAGCTATTTTGGAGAATTAATAAATAATTGTAACAACCCGGATTTTCAGAACCAATTTTTTTTTTTAGCTAATTTTATGGATTTTGAATATTTAAAATGATTTTTTAAATAATAATGACTAAAAATTTATTTCAATCGAAGTTAGGATGTATAAATTTATTTTAATTATAAAACGAACGCGAAATGGCATGGTAGTTTGAAAATTCGATTTCAAATTTCAAATGAATGTACAGAATTCAAAATAAATCGGATTTCAGTAAAATAAGAAATATTTGAATCCATTTAATTTCATCTTTCTAACGAATGTAAGAAATTAAGATTTCATAATATAAATTGAATGTTATATCCTGTTTAAAATTCAGAATAGTCGCTATGGAATTTATATATATATTAATATAATATATAGCCCTTAAAATTAGCCATTTTACAAATGACCTCCGTTTTCGACGAAACCACTTTTGTTGGATTTGGAATGTCTAATTATTGCTATATTCCAATTTTCATAATTTTTGGAATTAATATGTGAGCGTGGTGAATTTAAACGTGTTTTGTAATTTCGATTTGAACTTAATCGACTGGAAAAAGATCATATTTCAAACGGTCTCCAAATTTGACGAAATTAGTTTTGTTGAAACCGTATTTGAAAAACATAGCGATAATTCCAAATTTTGTAGTTTTTGTAGCTAGTGTGTGGCCGTACACAATAAATTGTGAATCAATCAGCCACTTAAGCCAAATACAGAGCTTTCTGAGAAAACGGACTTGGAATTCGACGAAACCAGTTTTGTTGGGACCGTATCATCAAGACATAGCAGTATGTCAATTTTCATCGCCAACGGAGTTCGTGTGTGACCATGGCATCGATATTTGTCGAACGGAGAGAGCATGAACTAAGAAATTAATAAAATAATAAATCCTTCACTATATAATGTCTTTTCTCTCCACAAACCCTCACTTCTTTTCTCCCTCAATATAATTTGGCAGCAGCCCTCCCTCCTCTCTCTCGTAATTTTACAAAAAAGCCCCAGAAAACAAAATGATCTATATCTCACAATCCATAAGCAATTATCCCAAATGGCTTCTGGGTATTGTAGCTCATGATGGTCTCTACCGACCACAAAAAGTTGGTGAGCTATCGTTGCACGGATTCACGGTAATCGACGATCAACGCTAGAAATTAGTTTCGGTTTATGGCGAATTATGGTCAAATGAGTAAGAATTGGATAGGGGCACCAAAGAGAAATTTGTAGAGGAAAGGAAGGGCTACGACTTTGTCTTTGGTGGTTAGTCTGAAAGTGCTCATGGCAGCGAAAAAATCGAGATGAACTGGGATGTGTTTTCCGATGAGGCATGGAAAGGAAATGGCCTTGTGGCGGCCGCTACAGGCAACGATGGTCAGAGGTCATTGAAGGGAAGTGGTAGAGGGTTGCATGGCGGTCCGATCTGTGGTGGTGCGCGAAACTGGAGCTTGAAGGTGGCGGAGAAATCTGGGCCGAGGTGGAAAGTGGGGAAATCAAAATTCCCGGCGACGGAGGCGAGTTGGATGGAACGGCGGCCAAGGGAGGTACGGCGTGGACTAGGGGAGGTGCTGGTGGTGGCTGGACGGCATCAGATGGGCCCAGGTGGCGGTGGGTGGTGCTGACAAGGGTGGAACCACGGTGAGGATTTTAAAATTCAAATTTTTATTTTAATTTTTAAATACAATGTTTAAACATAAATAACTTTTTGCTATGATGAAATTGCATGAAACTGGATCCATTGCAATCGTGGAGTCGAGAGCTTCACAACAACACTAACAGAGTCCAATTTGGAGCTTGTTTGAGTTTGGGGCAAATACAAACCCGAACGGTGCTAGAATCGCTAGTTAAAAACTTACGGAGTGGATCCCAATGTGAGAACCCCTTCTCACTCAATTTATTTTACAATTAAATATATACTAGGTTGCAGACGGGGCTTAGTAGCCTCTGGCACTATTTATTTGTACAAACCATGGTTCTTTGTTTAGATTGTATTGGGAAAATTGACTGTATTGTGGAGATGAATTGTATGGTAGTTTTGGAATTGATTGGATTGATTATGTATGGCGCGAGCCAGTATCAGGAGAGGGGTAATGCTAGACATTACTTCGATTTTAATATCGCGACATTATAATGCCAAAATTTTCTGAAATAAATACTTATTCATTAAAAATATAATTTTTAGTGTGTATATGAACTATATAAAATATTCATGTGTTGAATAAAATGTTTGAACAATAAAAATACCTTTTTTATTGAATGTATGGACTATTAAAAATATTCATGTGTTGAAATAAATATTTTATCGTTAAAAATATATTTTTTAACGCATATATAAAGGGCATAAAATTCTCCCGAAATGAAAATAAATATTTATTTACAAATCGGACGATTTGTTTTTGTACACCCATTTAACTGACATTGATTGGGACGATAAATTTTACACATCGCCCAACTTCACAAATAATATTCAGTATTTGTTGGTTGAAACCCCACACGGGTATTAGGATGATATTGGACGTACAATCCCAATTGTTTAGTTGTATGTCAATCGATTGGTTCACAAACTGTTGTAAGCGTTAATTATTTGTATTTGATGCTTATGCTGTTGTGCAATGCACATTGGATGATGAATGATTGTTTATCATTGTAGTTGTGTACATGTGTTGTATGAAATCCATATAAATAACATTATATGGTAGTTGATTGGGTCTGATTCCAATTCAAAAGGAACAAATATTTTAAAATAATGAATATTTTAAAATAACGAATAATGGATATCGAAATGGAAACGATTTCAAAATCTGATATTTTGAAAATATTATCATTTAAATATTATAATGATAAGGAATATTCAATTTTGACTTAAAATCGAAGTGAAAGTGTGATTTGGAATTATGTCCAAATCAAATTTGGAAAAGGTCGCAGAAAATGCAGTTCGATGACCGTTTAAGGAAATCAACTGAAAGAAATTATTAAAAATATTAATAATTTGTGTAAAATCATAATAAATGATTTGGAAAGAATTGGGATGAAAAATTCCATATTTGAAAAGATAAAAATACATTTTTATCAAAATGAACTAGATATTAACTAGAAAAATAATCCAATGGTTTTAGATAAATAAATTGGAAAGGGAAATGGTTTTAATTTAACCAGGGTTTTTCCAATGAATGAATTGGAATGGACTTGAATAGAAATCATCTTCGGGATATTTTGATATTGGATTCCGTTACTATACGGATAGTGTGGAGGAACTTGGAAGATAGATATATATCGATATTCCCCATACGATATGTGTTGGTTTCAGAATTTGATATTCAATATAAGTCGATATAATTTCTGTTTAGAGCCTTATATTTAATATCAAAGTGGATTTTGGTTTGTCATGAATGGTGTCTTCAGTAATACTGTTCTTAAACCCGGTGTGAAAAGAATAAATCTTTTAATTAAAATTATTAGAGTTGTAGTTATATTTAGTAATTGGAATAAAATGGTATGTGAACTGGGTTTTTTGTAAACTGTGTTTTTAATGACGTTCGTTCTTTAACCCGATTAACAGTGAAATGTGATTTGGAATATATAAATCTTTTTTTGAGATTTATTGGAAAATTTCCAAAGTAGAGTTTTCCAATTTAATATAATAAATTGGAATGGAATGGAATTCGATTTGGTAATAATTGAAGTGAGCTTCTGTTGAGGAAGACTGTTAATATATATGGAGTTTAAAAGGCTTTGTCATTATTCCATTTATATTATTAGTCGGATGTGGAAATTGATATCGATTATATACTAATCTGTTTTCCGTGAAGATTCCATAATTAATGGAATGTAATTTTGGGTTTATCATGAACAGTGTTTTAAATAATATTAGTTCTTTAACCCAGTTAAAGACAGGATTACATGTCTAACATTGTATTACGAACTGTATTGTTGATCTCTGCTAAATATATATCTTTTTAGTGGCGGAGAATTTATTCCCTTGCTTAACACCTCTCTCTTAGACGTACGAGCTTAGAGGTTATGCATTGTCAGAAATCAATGGTACGGTGTAGATTGTCGATGTGGCATGTTTGGATTTGAAAAGTTAAATAATTATTAAATAATGATTTTTGGGAAGATTAAAACTAAGTGCAGTTTTATGAATCTTTAATTAGATTGAAATGTGAATGTGATAATTTAAATTTTCAAATTTGGGAAATGATCTAGAATTGAGTACCACCAATTTTACTCTAGGCAATAGTTAAATTTTTAATTAGATTTGAACGGAAAATGGTAATTAATTTTACTAACAACACCGTGGTATTAGATATGGAGTATTGTTAGTTTTGCTCCATGGGATGAATAGGTTGGGATTGGGAAATAAAACAAATGATTACTTCATAAGGTTCGCTAATCCCAACTAGTTTGGAAAACCTTAATTTGGTTTAAATTTTGAAAAGAATATTTGAATAAAAGAATATTCTGGATTGGAATGAGGCGTATGTTGTGTTTTTATAGCACCTGATTATAAGATACGTGAATTATTTGGAAAGGCCGGGTTTATACCCATTCTGAATAATTGATTCGACGATAAGTTGATGTTGAAGACGGTGGTTGAAGACCGGAGATCTTCACATCATTTGGATGATTACTGATGTCTTGATTGGGTTGTACACCCAAGACAAGGTAATAAGTGGTGATCGTCCAGACGTACTTGGAGATCGACCGGATATGCGAGGACCTCTCTCCTGTATTGGACATATGGGACGAGGAATAGGGTGCCTACGGTTTTGTTCAGACCCAGAATGGACTAGTAAATGGATGTGTGTCTGACATTGTATTTTATTCTATGTTGATTTATCTTTATTAAATATATATCTATTTAGTGGCGGAGAATTTATTCTTTTGCTTACCACCCTTCTATGAGACATACGAGCTTAGAGGTTATATATCGATAGACATCATTCGCATGGCGTGAATCGTCAGTGTGGCATGCTGGGATGCAAATGATCAAGGCTTTTGTTGAAAAGCAGAGTCTTGTGGTTGATGATCAAAGCACGACTTTAAATAGCATAGCTTTGTGTATAGCGTTAATTCTTTAGCCTTACACCTGGGTATGAGCCAAAAATGGGATCGTGACTGCAGGGAGTGCACGATGTTTCTTTCTAGCTATGGGTGGTGTCATGGTATGGAGCCCAGACATTTATATATTTTTACCTATGTAGATGATGGATAGCGAGGCACCTTGGTTATATCGGTCACTACAGGGCCGATAGATTGTGTGATGGGACCTGAGTCTGATAATAGCTTCATTTTTCCAAAAACCATTGCGTTGATTATAAACTGTTTCATGCACTGGTATTCTTGGGAGAAAACCCATTCCGTGTTATATGGCGTGGTCCCTTGATTTACTTTATTTCTGAAGTAAAGTTTTAAATAACTGTTTTAGGTCTCATGCCAGTCCCACGACTGACCTGAAGTTTATTGTTTTAACCTAAACTCTAGGTGTCCCTATTTTCCACATGGGCAGCTAGTAGTTTTGGTTTTTGCAGATATTTCTTTTCCAGGATCCAGGATTTACAGCTGGAGCCATATTTGGAAAGCTTTGTATCAATGGATTTTTTTCAGTTGTGTTACGTTTTATTTTTCCGCTGCATTGTAATTTAAATATCTGATATTTTTCTGCTGTATATTATTTATTCATACTCTGTTATATTCTTGTACTCTGATGTAATTGTTGTAATAGCAATGAAATGTTCTATCGTTTGTGTTCTGATTTGTCGTATTCTCAACTCAAGGCCTTTTCCGTCTCTTCAGAGATCGGGGGATTTCAGATCGTTATAGTTTGGTATCATAGCTTTGGTTTACAGAGATCGAGAACAAGACACATTAGAACCAAACGAAATAATTCATCAGAGATAGGATTAGTAATATCCTATGAGAATAACTCATTAGAGATAGGGTCAGTAATGCCCTAGAAAGAGTTTGAAGAGTGTTATTTATAAAAATGAATTTAATTTTAAAAATTATAACTTATCATACGTATTTGAGTATTTTATTTGGACAATCGAGTATATGAAGATTTTGCATGTACGCCTAGCTAGCATGTATTTGAAATCTCAAATATACTTGGTAGATATAGAATCACACTCTAGTCGCCCGGGGATGATACTGATGATAACACGTGCATCATCAGTGTCTATGTTCGAGTTTCGAAAGTAGAATATCTATATATTTCCAATTAACTGGTGTGAGAACCAAAACAAGATACGGTTTATTGTTTGTGATTTGGCACTAAAAATATGATTTTGACTATATATAAAAGTTATATGATTGAAAAGCTAATCAATTAATAGATTGATGGTTGTGTTGTATGATTATTAGTTTGACGAATTAAAATGTTGGAACAATCAAACCAATATGAATGAATGAATGTTAATTTAGCCAAATCGAATCAAATATTGAACTGAATTGAAAATTTGTTAGAATTGCATATATGTACATGTGTATATAATGAACAGGTCATAGCAGGGGAGCTAAGAAGAGGAATAAAATTGTATGCTCGACAAATAGGTACGTGTTTACCATTTTCTTGGGTTTTGATGGTTTTATTAGTCCATTGGCTTTTTCTTTTTCTTTTAGATTGATGAGGGGCCTGTGAGGCAAGTTGCAGTTTTAAATATCAACCCGTACAAAGGAGGTTACCGCGAAATTTTTAAAAAATTTAGGGTGTTAGCCAAATTTATGAGAAATTAGAAAATTCTTAGAAACTGAAAAGTCGAAGAAAGAAAGCCAGAATGAAAGTTGAGTTGGTTAGTTAACAACTTTCAGCTCCGTTCCTTTTCGAGGACGAAAAGATTTTAAGTGGGGGAGATTGTAACAACCCGGATTTTCGGAACCAATTTAAAATTTTAATTTTAGCTAATTTTATAGATTTTGAATATTTAAAATGATTTATTTTAAAAATTTATTTTAATCAAAGTTAGAACGAATAAATTTATTTTAATTACAAAACGAACGCGAAATGGCGCAATAGTTTGAAAATTCGATTTCAAATTTCAAATGAATGTACAGAATTCAAAATAAATCGGATCTCAGTAAAACAGGAAGTATTTGAATCCGTTTAATTATATCTTTCTAGGAATGTAAGAAACTGATATTTCATAATATAAATTGAAAGTTATATCCAGTTTAAAATTCATAATAGTCGCCATGGAATTTATATATATTTTAATATATTATATAGTCCTTAAAAATAGCCATTTTACAAATGACCTCCATTTTCGGTGAAACCACTTTTGTTGGATCTAGAATGTCTAATTATTGCTATATTCCAATTTTCATAATTTTTGTAATTAATACGTGAGCGTGGTGAATTTAAACGTGTTTGGTAATTTCAGTTTGAATTTAATCGACTGGAAAAAGGCCATTTTTCAAACAGTCTCAAAATTTGACGAAATTAGTTTTGTTGAAACTATATTCGAAAAACATAGCAATAATTTCAAATTTTGTAATTTTTGGAGCTAGTATGTGGCTGTACACAATAAATTGTGAATCGATTAGCCATTTAAGCTAGAAAAAGAGCTTTCTGAGCAACCGGACTTGGAATTCAAGGAAACTAGTTTTGTTGGGACCGTATCATCAAGACATAGCATCATGTTAATTTTCATCGCCAACGGAGTCCATGTATGACCATGGCATCGATAACTGTCGAACGGGGAGAGCGTAAAGTAAAAAATTAATAAAATATTAAAACCTTCACTATATAATATCTTTTCTCCCCACAAACCCTCACTTCTCTTCTCCCTCAAAATAATCTGGCAGCAGCCCTCCCTCCACTCTCTCGTAATTTTACAAAAAAGCCCTCGAAAACAAAATAATTTATATCTCGCAATCCATAAACAATTATCCCAAATGGCTTATGGATATTGTAGATCATGATGGTCTCTACCTACCATAAAAAGTTGATGAGCTATCATTGCATGGATTCACCATAATCGACGGTCAACGCCAGAAAAGCAGTTTCGGTTTATGGTGAATTATAGTCAAACGAGAAAGAATTGGATATGGGCACCAAAGAGAAATTTGTAGAAGAAAGGAAGGGCTATGACTTTGTCTTTGGGTGGTTAGTCTGAAAGTGCTCATGGCAGCGGCAAAATCGAGATGAACTGGGATGTGCTTTCCGGCGAGGCACGAAACGAAAATGGCTTTGTGGCGGCCGCTGAAGGGAAGTGGTAAAGGGTTGCATGGCGGTCCGATCCATGGGATGAATAGGTTGGGATTGGAAAATAAAACAAATGATTACTTCATAAGGATCGCTAATCCCGACTAGTTCGGAAAACCTTAATTTAGTTTAAATTTTGAAAAGAATATTTGAATAAAAGAATATTTTGGATTGGAATGAGGCGTATGTTGTGTTTTTATAGCACCTGATTATAAGATACGTGAATTATTTGGAAAGGCCGGGTTTATACCCATTCTGAATAATTGATTCGACGATAAGTTGATGTTGAAGACGGTGGTTGAAGACCGGAGATCTTCACATCGTTTGGATGATTACTGATGTCTTGATTGGGTTGCACACCCAAGACAAGGTAATAAGTGGTGATCGTCCGGACGTACTTGGAGATCAACCGGATATGCGAGGAGCTCTCTCCTATATTGGACATATGGGACGAGGAATAAGGTGCCTCCGGTTTTGTTCAGACCCAAAACGGACTAGTAAATGGATGTGTGTCCTACGTTGGATTTTATTCTTTGTTGATTGATCTCTATTCAATATATATTTGTTCGGTGGTGGGGAATTTATTCTCTTGCTTAACACCCTTCTCTGAGACATACGAGCTTAGAGGTTATATATCGATAGACATCAGTCACATGGTGTGAATTGTCAATGTGGCGTGTTGAGATGCAAATGGCCAAGGCTTTTGTTGAAAAGTAGAATCTTGTGGTTGATGATCAAAGCACGACTTTAAATATCATAACTTTGTGTATAACGTTAAATCGCAAGCCTCACTCCTTGGTATGTCAAAAACTGGATCGTGACTGCAGGGAGTGCACGACGTTTCTTTCTAGCTATGGGTGGTGTCATGGTATGGAGCCCAGACATTTATATATTTTTACCTATGTGGATGATGGATAGCGAGGTGCCTCTGTTATATCGGTCACTACGGGGCCGATGGATAGGTCTGATAGGACCGGGAAACGTGTGTTCATGAATACTAATCCACTAATGTAAGTGTGGACCGGCCCTGAAGATCCAGGGTTGCACAGAGTGTGTAATCCTGAGATATTTGCTAGAGTGTCTCGAATCGGAGAGGAGCCATCCCTGGCCTCGACTCATATATGGAATCCAATTTCCAATATGTGACATTTCGGTTTTAGCTTTAAAACCTAGTACGGCGACATAGTAGCATAGGATACTACGCCATCTATGATTGATACATTTGTATTTGAAGTTGTTTCGACACTATACGCTTATAGTAATATCAAAATGATTTGTTTTAAACGTACCAAGCATGTTTGGCTATTATAAGGTAAAACTCTATCCTCCGGCTTGTGTTGCATTATGTGATGGTACCTGAGTCTTATAATAACTTCATTTTTCTAAAAAGCATTGCGCTGTTTATAAACTATTTTATGCATTGGTATTCTTGGGAGAAAAATTGTTCCGTGTTATATGGTGTGGTCCCTTGATTTACTTTATTTCTAAAGTAAAGTTTTAAATAACTGTTTCAGTTCCCGCACTTGTCCTATGACTGACCTAGAGTTTATTGTTTTAACCTAAACTCTGGGTGCCCCTATTTTTCACATGGTAGCTAGTAGTTTAGGTTTTTGTAGATATTTCTTTTCCAGGATCCTGGATTTACAGCTGGAGCCATTTTCGGAAAGCTTTGTATCCGTGTATTTCTTTCAGTTGTGTTATGTATTACTTTTCCGCTGCATTGTAATTTAAATCTCTACTATTTTTCTGCTGTATATTATTTATTCATACTCTGTTACATTCTTGTACTCTGATGTAATTATTGTAATAGCAATGAAATGTTCTGTCGTTTGTGTTCTGATTTGTCCTGTTCTCAACTCAATCCGGCCTTTTCCGTCTCTTCGGAGATCGGCGGATTTTGGATCGTTATAATAATAATATAAATTATATAAATACCCCTATCTTTTCTCTAAAACCCTATTCCCCAATCAGTTGAACGCACCGCCGGTGGATAAGAATAGCGGCTGAAAGGCTCCTATGTTCTCCTCCAATTTTTGCATGATCTATTAAATAATTGTTCACGCTCCTAATGAAAAACTCGAAGAGCTCGATGAGATAAACAAGATCAATGGTTGTGATTTCTTATAGGGTGGTAGATTGTGAGAAATCGCATCAGGAAGTCAAGCGGTTCGCACGCCAGTTGATGCGTCTGAGGGGAACCGAGTTTGATGCCACCCTAGGCCGCGGTGCCTGATGTCGAGCTCTCCGATGTGGTGCAGACAGATCTTTGTCCGGCGCATTGGATTCTGTTCGAGATTAGGCCCTAGGTCGGAGTTTTTGTAGACGACAGCCAGTAGAAGAAGGCAAAGAAGATAGGAAGAAGACGCGGCCTAGATTATTCTCCAATGTAATTAGTGAAGTAATTAGGAAAATAATTATTTCATTAATTATATAATTATGTAATTAATGTTTGTAACGTGGTAACTTTTTCATACGAGCTACGAAAATTGCAAACTCAGTTACGTTGCGATCGTGGTGACGAACTCTGCAACATGAAGCTGACCAGAACGGAAATGGATTAGAATTTGAAGCAAATTTGAACTCAAACAGTATTAAAACATTCAATAAAGACTGACGGAGTGGAAAATAATGTGAGAATTCTCTCACTAAAATTTTGTATAGTTATTTAATTTATTTTATAACTGTAAATGTATAGAAATTGCTAGTATTGATTTTTATCTGTTGTACGGAGTTCAACATACAAATTCGCACTAATCACATAAATTGTAAGCGATGTATGGATATTAGCAACACTCACATTTCATAATTCGCGAATGGCCAGTAGTGGCTCCATAAATGGCATCGGGTAGTTGAGTATTTATTTATATGGATGATATGGTTGAATTGTTGTGTTATGATTGTGATTGTGATTGTGATTTTGAAATGTTTAATATGTTAGAAAAATAATTATAAAATTATTATGATAGCTAAAATGGACATAAATTATTTATTTATAATTTAAACCATGAAAAATTGGTTAAGTAGAAAAATAATTCAAACCAAATTAGAAATTGTTAAATTTGTTAAACAATAATTTATTTAAATTGATTGGTGTTGTTTGAAAAACCCTACGTGGGTATTGGGATGATATTTGACATACACTAATCCCAATATTTAGTTGTATGTCAATCGATGGGTTGATAGACTGTGATGAGCGTTATTTATTTTAATGCCTATACAGTTGTGGAATGCACTCTGGATGATGTTTAAATGGTTAATGATTATTTATCGTTATTGTTGAATACATGCGGTATATGAAATCCATATAACTGAAATTATATGGTAATTGATTGAATCATATTCCGATTCAGAATATGAACGAATATTTTAAAAATAATATTCAACAAAGAATCAAAATAAGGTTTTGATGCCTGATTTTGGATGGACACGAAAATATATAAAAATATGAAGCCGGGTTATGCATAGAAATGCCATTTTAACCCGAACGGGTTTATCGATCGATTTTATTCATTTTAAAATAATATAGAAGAGAATTGATTTCAAAATCTGATTTTTTGAAAATATTATTTTTTTAATATTATAATGATATGGAATATTCAAATTTGATTTAAAATTTAAATACAAGTTGAAATCGTTTTAAAAAATGAATTTATAAACGATTTATAAAATACTTTTTAAATGAAAATCGACAATATATATATATATTATATATGTTTAAATGGCCTGAATAGAATGCTCTGCGTAGCGACCATTCGCGAATTTCGACTATTAACTTCAAATTGATGTAACGGGAGATCCGATCGTCGGATTCTCCTAAAACTGGAACCTTGGGGTTCATATCGAAAAGTGCTTTCCAATGAATATAAGAGATTTGAAAGCTAACAGTTAGATTTTAAGATATGTCGAAATAAATTTCGAAAAAGGTCGCAATGGATGCAGTTCGGTGGGCGATATTGGAAACTGACTGTAAGGGCCTTCATAAAATTATTAAAAATATGGAAAAATTAAGTAAAATCATAATAACTGATTTGGAAAGATTTTGGATGAAAAATTCTAAGTTTGAAAAGATAAAAATATATTTTTATCGAAATGAACTGGTTATTAACTAGAATAATAATACAATGTTTTTAAATAAATAAATTGGATTTGAAATGGTTTTGATATAACCATAATTTTCCAACATATGAATTGGAATGGATTGGAATGGAAATAATCTTGAGAATATTTCGATATTGGATTCCGTGATTATACGGATATTGTTGAGGAATTTGAAAGATATAAATATCGTTATTCCCAATACAATATTTGTTGGTTTCAGAATTCGATATTGAATATAAGCCAATAAAATTTCTATTCAGAGCCTTGTATCTAATATCAAATTGGATTTTGGGTTTGACGTGAATGGTGTCTTCAACAACACTGTTCTTAAACCCAGTTGAGAAAAGAATAAGTCTTTTAATAAGATTTAGAAATGTTTACCAATTAATTAATATTTAATTGGAATTGAATTGAAATTGGATTTTTGAGTTTGAACGGTGTTTTAAATGACATTTGTTCTTTAACCCAATTAACAGTGAGGAGATGATTTGGAATTTATAAATCTTTTTATTAAGATTTAAGGGAAATTTTCCAAAGTAATGTTTTCCAATTTAATATATTAAATTGGAATTTAATGGAATTCTATTGGGTAATAATCGAGATAAGCTTCTGTAAAGGGAGACCGTTATTATATATGGATTTAAAAGGCTTGATCGTTATTCCATTTATATAACTAGTCTGATACGGAAATTTATATCGATTATACATTGATCTTATTTCTGTGAAAATTTTTATGGTTAATGGAAGATGATTTGGGTGTATAGTGAACTGTGTTTTAAAGGACATTGATTCTTTAACCCGAGTAAAGGCAGGAATTATTTCTTAAAGTTGAATAATCATTAGATAATGTTTTTTTAGATTAAAACTGAACTAGAGTTTTAATGAATCTTTAAGTAGATTAAAATGAGAATGGGATAATTAAATTTATCGAATGCATGAAACGATCGAGAATGGAGTATCATCGGTTTTACTCTCGGCAATAGTTAAATCTTTAATTAGATTTGAATGTGAAATGTAATTATTTTATCGATAGCACCGTGGGTGTTAGATATGGAGTACTACCAGTTTTGTTCCATGGGATGAATAGGTTAGGATTGGGATTAACAACTAAATGACTAATTCGGTATGGCTCGATAATCCCGACTACTTTTATAAACCTTAAATTGGTTTAGAATTGTGAAAAGTAAAATCTTTTGAGATGGATATCCAAAGGAAGATTTAAGAATAAATTTAAAGATTTATCTTTGATAAAATTATTGGGAACCTTTCCCTAAAGATGTGAATATTTGAATAAAAGAATATTCTGAATTGGAATGAAGCGTGTGATGTGTTTTTGTATCACCTGATTATTGATTATAAAATACACGAATTATTCGGATAGACCGAGTTTACCCCATTCTGAATAACTGATCCGGCGACTAAAAGTCGTCGATGAAGACGGTGGTTGAAGATCGGAGATCTTCACATCGTTCAGATGACTACTGATGTCTTGATAGGGCCTTACACCCAAGACAAGGTAATAAGTGGTGATCGTCTAGACGTACTTAGAGATCGATCGGATATGCGAGGACCTCTCTCCTGTATTGGACATATGGAACGAGGAATAAGGTGCCTCCGGTTTCATTCAGACCCAGAACGGACTTGTAAATGGATGTTTATCTGACATTGGATTTCATTCTATGTTGGTTGATTTCTATTAAATATATATCTGTTTGGTGGCATAGAATTTATTCTCTTGCTTAACATCCTTCTTTGAGACGTAAGAGCTTAGAGGTTATATATTGATAGACATCCGTTGCATAGCGTGAATTGTCGGTGTGGCATGCTGAGAAGCAAAAGATCAAGGCTTTTGTTGAAAAGCAAAGTCTTGTGGTTGATGATCAAAGCATGCTTTAAATAGCATAGTTTTGTGTATAGCGTTAATTCGCGAGCCTCACACCCGGTATGAGTCAAAAATGGGATAGTGACTAAAGGGAGCGCATGCGTTTCTTTCTAGCTAGGAGTGGTGTCATGGTATGGAGCCCAGACATTTTTACTTATGTCGATGATGGATTGCGAGGAGCCTCGGATTTGAGTCCCTAGTGGCTCTTGATATGGTCAACGTACTGACCAGATTTTGTTCCCCATAGGGCAGGGAAACGTATGTTCAGGAATAACTAATCCACTAAAGTAAGTGTGGACCAGCCCTGAAGATCCAAGGGCTCACCTGAGTTTGAGTCCTGAGGCACGGGCTAGAGTGTCTCGAATTCGGTGAGGATGATCCCTTGCCTCGACTCATAGATGGAAATCCAATTTCCAATACGTGACTTTTCGGTTTTAGTTGTAAACCTATATATGGCGACATAATATGTGGTATGTATGTCGTCTATGATTGATACATTTATATTTGAAGTTGATTTTGACACTATATCAAAATGATTTGTTTTAAACATACCAAGCGTGTTTGGATATTATATGGGAAAACTCTATCCTTCGGCTTGCGTTGCATTATGTGATGGGACCTGAGTCTTATAATAGCTTCATTTTTCAAAAAACATTGCATTTTTTCATCTTAAACTGAGATTCCTGTGAAGTAATACCGTTCTGTGTTACACGGCATGGTCCCATGATTCCCTAACTTTTAAAACAAAGATTTAATAACTGTTTTAGTTCTCACACCAGTCCCATGACTGACTCAGAGTTTATTGTTTTAACCTAAACTCTGGGTGCCCATATTTTCCATATGGGCAGCTAGTAGTTTTGGTTTTCGCAGATATTTCTTTTCACATTATCCTGGATATAGCTGAAGCTATATTCAGAATGCTTTGTATTCGTGTATCTTTCAGTTGTTGTTGTAGATGTTTTTTCTGCTGCACCTTGTACTTATGTATTATTTTCTGCCGTTGCGTATTATTAATCTCTGATATTGTATTTCCAATGTGTAATATTGATCATTTGTACTCTGATTCTTGTACTTTGATGTAAAATTGTTGTAATAGGAATGAAATGCTCTGTTGTTTGTGTTCTGATGGCTTTCCCGTAAGGGGGATTTCAGGTCATTTTAGTTTTTGTCTTAGTCAGTTCCATGGTGTAGATCTTTTCATCATGATCCCAACGCATGTCGTTTCGTTCCATTCTATTTCCGAATGCAAAAGGTATGATCATTTAAATATTAATTACTTAATTAAGCTAATTAAAATAATTATTAGTCTAATTAATTTCTTACTTAACATATAACCTTTCTTCTATATCGAAATACTCTAGACGGTCGCTCAAACTCACGCTCCTCGTCGTTCATCCACCAGGCCGCCGGAAGCCAATCCATCACCACCACGCCAACCACCTTCACGCCCTCCAACGACGCCTACCACCACCGAAATCGGTGGTCTCTCTTCCTCCAAACACGGCTGCTACCTGACACGTTTGTGCTCCTACTTCGAGCAAAATATGAGATAAAAACCCATTTTCTGTATCAATTCGAAGGCCATTAAAAGTTGTACGATTCTTGTTTTATATGTTTTAATCAAATCGAAGTGGATTTGGAGAAATTATCAGAGGAAGAATTGATGAACCTAGGCCATCGGATTCTGATGAAGCGAGCCAAAAATATTTGACCACGGTAGAAAAGAATAGGGTTTTGACCATTCCATTTATATATAATTAAAATATTATTTAATTCATTTATTTTCAAATCTTGAAGTTTAACATTACGAACTCCAAACAAACCCCAACGACTATCGTTTCTAGCCAAATACCCCTATCCCGGAAATAATAGGATATGTTTCGTAAGCCAGCTCGACTGTTTTGATTAGTTTTCATTAAAATTAAAATATAAATCAGTATATATTGAATTTAAACGTACATTTTAATTTACCGGGGCCATATACTGACTCCAAAAATTATAGAAAAATAAATCTAGCCATGTGTTGACAATACGGTCCTAACAAAATTAATTTCATCGAATTTGGAAACCGTTTGAAAAATGGCCATTTTCCTGGTCGATCCAATTCAAACTGAAATTACCAAACACACTTAAATTCACTACGCTCACATATTAATTCCGAAAATTATGAAATTTGAAACCTAACAATATTTTGACATTCCGAATCCAACAAAAGTGGTTTCATCGAAAACGGAGATCGTTTGCAAAATGACTATTTTTAAGTGCTACATGTTATATGTAAACATATACAAATTCCATAGCGACTGTTCTAAATTTTAAATGGGACATAACTTACAATTAATAAAGTGAAATCTCAGTTTCTTAAATTTTTAGAAAATTACAGTTCAAAATATTCTATTTTTTTTATTCAATTCTGATTTATATTGAATTTTGTATATTCATTTGAAATCTAAAATCAAAATTTCAAACTACCTGGCCATTTCAAGCTCGATTTATAATTAATATAAATGTATACATTCTAACTTTGATTTAAATAAATTATTAGTCGTTATTATTTAAAATAAATCATTTTAAATATTCAAAACCCATTAAAATAGCTAAAATGAAATTTTTTAAATTGGTTTAGAAATTCCGGGTTGTTACAATCTCCCCTACTTAAAATCTTTTCGTCCTCGAAAAGGAATGGAGCTGAAAGTTGTTTAACTAACTAACTCAGCTTTCATTCTGGCTTTCGTTATTCAACTTTTCAGTTTCTAAAAACTTTCTAATTTCTCAAAAAATTGTCTAGCACCCTAAATTTTCGAATTTTTTTGCCATAACCTCTTTTGTACGAGGAGCGTTTGAAAATTTTATTGGGCCATATTAGGCACCTAATAAATCAAGAAAAAGCATACACATGTTTTATGACCTATCTATGCCCAATGGAGACGTGTAAAAAATCATAATATCATACCTTGCCTAGTGTTGGAAGATAAATAATCCATGTGCCTTAATTAACAACAAGAGAGACGTGAATTTTTGTCATCTCCAGAACTGTGTAGTGTTTTTATTAAATCATGCCCCGAGCACCGTTACATGTACTCCTTAACTATGTCCATAATTAGTCTTCTGCTCAACCTATAATGTAGTCATTGCCATACAAGCATCTCGCCCGTATGGTAAATCAAACCTCATCATATAAGCGCCAAATGTTTATATGGAATATGATATGTTGTCTTCATGAGGTATGCCATGCGGTGTAGTTCATAATTTATTTGTTGCTATCCTATGGCGTGGTTTATAATCTCACATAGAACAACCATCACATCACATCCAATTTCATTCACAGGAGTTGATGTAATAATGAATTGCGCAACCAACTCATTAAGGTGCACCTGTTTGTTGGGCATGCAATTTATTTCTTTACTTAACGCGAAGCCATTAACCTGGTCAACATATATATATATATATATATATATATATATATATATATATATGTATATGTATACATATCCAATTCTAATTTAACTTGTAATTCAATTTAACTTAACTCAATTAAATAACGAGGGTTTTAGAATATTCAATGTCTAAAATTTCCAAAAATAACATCTAATTTATTTAAATTATACACCATTAGTAATCAAGTAAACAAAAAAAAACAATCATGTAAACAATTAAATGGTTATACATCTTTTTAAAAAAAATATAAATTCCTAAAAATATAACTTTCTAAAATTATAAAAATATGACTTCTAAAAAATATAGCTTTCTAAAATATAATTATCACAAATACGTTACATATAAATGTACCACTCTCAACTCATTCTAGGACATTACAAACTCCATCTCTAATGAGTTCCTCATTCTGGGATGCTGCTGATCCTATCTCTAATGGATATTCTCAAATAGAATGTTAATAATTCTATCTCTGATGAATTCTCTCATTCGGTTCTAATGTGTCTTGTTCTTGAGCTTTGCAAACCAAGGCTCCGGTACCATCTGTGACGATCCGACATTCCCTGGTATCCGAAGAGACGAGAACTAGCGAATTGCTTTGAGAACACGACGCATTATAACACAAACACTAGAACATTTCATTGCTATTACAACAATTACATGAGAGTACAAGAATATCAGAGTATGAATAAATAATATCATAGATTTAAATTACATTCAAATACATAAACATAATGTATAAATATAATGCACAGCGGAAATACATCAACTACCACAACTGAAAGAAATACACGGATGCAAAGATTTCCGAATATAGATCCAACTGTAAACCAGGATCATGTTAAATAGAAATATGCAAAACCAAAACTTCTAGCTGTCCGTTGAAAAATATGGGCACACAGAGTTTAGGCGAAACAATAAAATCTAGGTCTGTCGTGGGACTGTTGTGAGAACTTAAAACAGTTATAAATATTACTTTAAAATAGGGTAATTCACGGGACCACGCCGTATGTCACGGAACGAGTTTACTCCATGTGAATACCAAAGTTTGAAACAAAACGATTTAATAAACAACGCAATGCTTTTTCGAAAAATGAAGCTATTATAAGACTCAGGTCCCATCACACAATGCAACGCAAGCCGGAGGATAGAGTTTTACCATATAATAGCCAAACATGCTTGGTACATTTTAAAACAAATCATTTGATACTATTATAAGTACATAATGTTGAAATCAACTTCAAATATAAATGTATCAATCATAAACGACATAGGTACCATATATTACGCCGCCATACATAGGTTTACAATTAAAACTGAAAAGTCACGTATTGGAAATTGGATTCCATCTATGAGTCGAGGAAAGGGATGACTCCTCTCCGATTGGAGACACTCTAGAAAATGCCTCAGGACTCGGACGTTGGTGAGCCCTGTGAACGGTAAGGCCGGTCCAAAGTTACTTTAGTGGATTGGTTATTCCCGAACAACACGTTTACCGATCCTATCGGACCTCCAAATGGTCAGTACACTGACCTATCATATCTGAGGCGCCTTGCAATCCATCATCCACATAAGTAAAAACGTTTGGGCTCCATACCATGACACCACTTCTAGCTATAAAGAAACACAAGTTCTCCCTAGGTCACTATCCCGTTTGACTCATACCGGGTGTGAGGCTCGCGAATTAACGCTATACATAAAGTTATGCTAATTAAAGTTGTGCTTTGATCACCAACCACAAGACTCTGCATTTCAACAAAAGGCTTGATCATTTGCATCTTAGCATGCCACATTGTCAATCTATACCATACCATTGATTTCTACCAATATATAACCTCTAAGCTCGTTTGAATATATAACCTCTAAGCTTTATCTCCATAGCCATCCAGAAAGAGCCTGCTAAAACCTGAATACAAGGCTGCCCGTGTAGAAATAGGGGCACCCGAGTTTGCAAGTGAAACAAACTACGAGTCAGTCATGGGACTGGTATGAGAAATCTACTTAACATACTTTACAATAGGGCCAATCACAGGACCACGCCGCTAATGCGGAACGGGTTTACTCCATTGGATTGCTAGTGCTTTAAAATAAGTAAATCATTCAAACATCGCAATGCTTTTTATAAAAAATGAAGCCATTATAAGACTCAGTTCCCATCACACAATGCAACGCAAACCGGAGGATAGAATTTTACCTTATAATGGCCAAAGTATGCTTGATACGAATAAAACAAAAGCATTTGATATTATTACTAGTGTTTATATGTTTCAAAGCAATTTCAATCATAAGTATCAATCATAGATGGCATGAATGCCCCCATACCACTATGTCGCCATATATAGGTATACAATCAAAACCACACGGTATCGTATTTGGAAATTGGATTTCTGTCATGAACCAAGGCAAGGGATCGCCCTTACCGCTTCGAGACAATCTAGCCTACCATGTCTCAGGAACAACCACAACTGCACCTTGGATCGTCAGGGCATGTCCACACGGAGTGGATTATAATGCCTGAACACTGCGTTTCCCCGCCCTAGGGCGTAAACGGGTCATATCCGACCAAAACCATCGGCCTAAGAGCGACCGATATAACCGAGGCGCCTCTCTATCCATCATCCACATAAGTAAAATGCCCGGGCGTGTCAAACCCAAAGCACCACTCCTGGCTAGAAAGAAATGCAGGTCCTCCCTGAGGTCCTCTCCCGTTTCTGGCTCATACCGGGGTGTGAGGCTCGCGAAACAACGCTAAATACAAAGCTAGCTATTTAAAGCCGTGCTTTGATCATCAACCACAAAGCTCTGCTTTTCAACAAAAGCTTTGATCATAGCATTTTTGCATGCCACGTTGTCAATATACAACGTTAGACACACATCCATTTACAAGTCCGTTCTGGGTCCGAATGAAACCGGAGGCACCTTATACTTCACACATCCGTACAATCAACAAGTACGTCCGGACGGCTACTACTTTAGCCCTCTTCAAGGTAGCTACTCCCATCGTGAGCATCAGTAGAACCCATCCATTCGATGTGAAGATCGTCGGTCTTGCACCGTCTTCATATCTTCGACTTCAAGTCGTCAATCAATTATTTGTAATGAGAATTGACTCGGCCTTTTCAAATAATTCACGTATATTTAGAATTCAAATCAATTCCTTTCAATGGTTAAATTATTCGACATCCATAAATCAATTCATTAATGTAATTTTCATGTCAAACACATTCAACCATGAAATATCCAATAAACCAAGTAAATTCAATTTATTTCCATTCCATATCGTTTATAATATTTTATCACGATTTGTCGCTATTTTTACTCATTTAAAAATAGCCAATTTGTATAAACAACGCTTCAGGCCATAACCCAGCCATAGCGTTGTTTTTCTCTAGATTTGATTTACACATATCTGAAAACCCATCCGTTGGATCTTTACAAATTTTGTATCATTGGAAAGATCTTTTCAAAACGAATCCAACGGTTCCAGTTTTGGGAAAATCCGATGGTTGGATCTCCCAGTACAATCGTTTGAAGTTACGATTTCAAAATACGAACTGCAACATCATTTTTATTTTAATTATATTTATATATATACATATATAAATATAATTGATTCTGGCGCTGTTTTTCTTCAGATTTGAATTAAACATTCCAGACAATCCAACCACTGGATCTTTGCAAAGTTGGTGTCGTTGGAAAGATATTTCCAAAGCGAACCCAACGGTTTCGGTTTCGGGAAAATCCGGTGGTTGGATCTCCCGCAATAATCGTTTGAAATCACGGTTTCAAAATACGAACTGCAGCTTCGTTATTTGATTTATTTTAATTATATTTATAAATATATAAATATAATTCATTCCTCGATTTCAAAACCATATTCATTTCATATATTTGATAAAAATGATATTTTTATCCAACAGATATTTATTTCAACACATCGCTATTTTTAACAATTCTTATATATAATAAAAATGTGATTTTTATGGTCAAAACAATTTATTTCAAACACGATTATTTTATATACTTCATATAGATGATAAAAATGTGATTTTTATTGTTAAAACAATTTATTTCAAAAATGAAGATTTTTAGCAATCATATATATATTATAAAAATGTGATTTTTATTTGTAAAACAATTTATTTCAAAAATGAAGATTTTTCTATACTTCGTACATACAATAAAATGTTATTTGTATCATTCTAGCCATTTCATTTCATTCATTCGATAAAAATGTTATTTTTATCGTTCAAACCATTGCATTCCATTCATTCGATAAAAATGTTATTTTTATCGTTCAAACCATTTCATTTCATTCATTCGATAAAAATGTTATTTTTATCGTTCAAACCATTTCATTTCATTCATCACATGAATATATTTCAATACATGAAGATAAATCAAACACTGAAATATTTCAGAAAATTTCGGCAGCATAACGGCAGGGTAGTTAAAACCGGCACCGTCCCAAGTACGGCTCCTCGCTCTACCTTAAAGCCTCGCAGCTTTTGACAATGGGGATTTCAATATCTAGTTCGTACGCAGAAAATTTTTCCCATATACTAATCCTATTGGGATTTCAAACACAATCAATCATTTCATATCAACCATTCATGATACTCACCAAATTTCACATCAACCAAATCCAAACAATATCACAACCAATATATATCGTCAATGGTCTGTGGACGAGGGGAGTGTATATATATATACGTATATAAATATATTTTGATTTCATTTCAATATATTTCAATATCATTCAACGCATATATGATTTATATAACGTATATATAACTTATACATCGAACATACAACTTATACAACGCTTAAACATGAGGTGTACAACGCTTATATAACTCATACATCGACTATATAATTTATACATCGTCATTTCCATATCGTTTATAAATCAGAAATCTCACATTGGGTTCCAGTCCTTCAAAAATTGTAGAATGCTCAGAAAAATATCGGTCTCTTCTAGAATGTAGAAGACGTCCACACGAGTCCACTGTCTCTTGTTTCACTGGATTTCGTCAACATAGCAAAAAGATATGATTTTTAGAAGTTTGGAACACTTGAAAGTATAAAAATCAGTTCAGAGTTTTGAAAGCCGTTACTTCTCTAAATGGTTCAAAACTAGGTTTTGATTTTTAACCAAATCTGTAGCACTTCGCTGAAATCGAATTATACCACGTCGAGGAGCATTAAGAGGCACGCAAACCGAAGGGTCCCACGTCCAGTTCGATCGCCTAAACAGGCGGCGGCGGCGCTCAAAGTCCGGGTCTTTGGGAGGCTGATTCTCCACGAACACAGCACTAGGGAGGTCGAGAGTGGTATGGATTTGAAGAGCATGAGGAGTACTTCAAAAAGCTCAACTGGGTCTAAGGCTATTGGTGCGTGTGGAAGGAGATAAGGAGGAGAGAAGCGAGGAAGAGCGGCCATCGTCGAATCAAGGAGAGAGAAAAGGGTTTTCCGCCTTTTTATTTAATTTATTTAATGAAAGAAAAAATGTGATTCGCCGATATATATATATTTCAAAAATTAGGGTTTTCTCCAAACGAACTCCAATCCAAACCAAACGAATTTCGTCCCTAGCAAAATACTCCCATTTCAAACACAATGGGATATGTTTCGTAGGCCCATTCGACTGTTACAGTCAATTTTTCTTCAAATTAAATTATAAAACATTCAATATTCGATTTGAACGTACATTTCAATTTGCCGAGGCCACAAACCGATCCTAAAAATTCTAGAAAAATAAATCTAGCTATGTTTTGACGATAAAGTCCTAACAAAACTAGTTTCGTCGAATTCTGAGACCGTTTGAAAAATGACCATTTTCTGGTCGATCCAATTTAACTAAAATCAACCAAACACATTTTCCTTCACCACGCTCACATATTAACTTCAAAAATTAAGGAATTCGAAACCTAGTAATAATTTGACATCCCGGATCCAACAAAAGTGGTTTCATCAAAAACAGAGGTCGTTTGCAAATTGTCTATTTTCAAGGGCTATATATTCTCTATAACGACCTTTTTCAAGGGTTTCTGTTATTCAGAAATCGTTTTTGTGAGCCGTTGGAGAATGGCTAGATTCTCCCTTTTGGTATGATATTTTCTATTAAAAAAAAACATTCATTTGGCCATAACTTTTGATTCCCGCGATGAAATTTCGATTTTTCAGATTCATTAGAAAGATAATCATAAATATATTAAAATATTTTTGGTTTCACTAAAATCCGTTTTATTTTGCACCCGATACAGTCAGTCAAAGTTTGAATTCAAATTTTGAAACTGCCACGCCATTTCTGGCCCTGTTCATAACTAAAGTAAAATATTTATTTTCAAACATCGATTCAAATATACTTTTGACCTTTATTATTTAAAATATTTTATTTTAAATATTTAAAATCCACTAAAATAGCCAAACTAAAAATTTTAAACTAGTTCAGATTTTCCGGGTTGTTACATCTTCCTTTACAAAAGCTTATCTCGATTATTACCAAATCGAATTCCACTCAATTCCAATTTAATATATTAAATTGGAAAACTTTACTTTGGAATATTTCCATTAAATTTTAGAATAAAGATTTATAAATTCCAAATCATAACTTCATTGTTAATTGGGTTAAAGAACAATGTTATTTAAAATATTGTTCACGATAAACCCAAATCAACTTCCATTTCAGTTCCAATTAAATTACTTGGTAAACTTCTCTAAATCTTAATTAAAAGATTACTTCTATTTCCTAACTAGGTTTAAGAATAGTGTTATTAAAGTCACCATTCGCGACAAACCCCAATCCAATTTAATATTAAATACAAGGCTCTAAATAGAAATTATGTCGGCTTATATTCAATATCAAATTCCGAAACTAATGGATATCGTATTGGGAATAACGATATCTATATCTTCCAAATTCCTCAATAATATCCGTATAATTAGGGAATCCAATATCGAAATATTCCAAAAATTATTTCCATTCAAATCGAATTTAGGCCCTTAAAGTCGGTTTCTTGTAACGGCCACCGAACAACATCCATTGCGACCTTTTCTGAAATTTATTTGGATATAATTTAATATCCAACCATTCAAATATAAATCTCTTATATTCATTGGAAAGATCTTTTCGATACAAACCCAATGATTCTGGTTTTACTCCCGTTATGCCAATTCGAAGTTAATGGTTGAAATTCGCGAACGGTCGCTGCTTGGCGCGTTCTATTCAAACTATTTAAATATATATAATATATAAATCATCGATTTCCATTTAAAACGTATTTTACAAATCGTTTATAAATTCGTTTTAAAACGATTTCAACTTCCATTTCAATTTTAAATCAAAATTGAATATTCCATATCATTATGATATTAAAATGATAATATTTTCAAAATATTAGATTTTGAAATCCATTTCCTTTTCGATATGCATTATAAAATGAATAAAATCGATAAACAAATCTGTTCGAGTTAAAAATGGCGTATACACTTAACTCGGCTTGCATATATTTCAATATTTTTGGGTTCATTCAAAATCAGACATCAAAATCATATTTTGGTTATTCTTTGAATATTATTTTAAAATATTCGTTATTTCTAAATCAGAATGTGACTCAATTAATCACCATATAATTTCAGTTATATGTTGCATGTATTCAACAGTAATGATAAATAATCATTCAAAATTCAAACATCATCCAGAGTGCATTCCGTAACTGTTTAAGCAGTAAATAGATAAATAATGCTCACAACAGTCTGTCAATCCATCGATTGACATACAACTAAATATTGGGATTAATGCATGTCAAATATCATCCCAATACCCGTGTGGAGTTTTCAAACAACGGTCAATTTAAATAAATCATTGGTTAATAAATTTAACCAATTCTAATTCAGTTTGAATTATTTTTCTATTTAACCAATTTATCACTGTTTAAATTATAAACGAATATTTATATCTCATTTCAACAACCACAAAGTGTTTATCCACATTGTTTGAAATACGAGTGTCATATATTCAAACAATGCTTTTTGTGCAGATGAGTCGTGAATAGTTCATGTGTTGAACTCAAACAATGTTACATACACTTCATCTCTGACCAATTTCTCTTCTGGAATAGTACTATTATTACATTACCTGACACTGACATGCGCCATATGTTTGCTCTTTTGAACTTTGCTTATGTTTGGATCCTCTGGCATGAACGCAACTCACGAAAGTTTAAATGCAAAATGAAACGGCCCAACTCAGTTATTTTTCGCATACTTAATTTTGTTTCTCTTTGGTCAGGCAATGAAGAAATCAGGTTTGTTGACACAATCGGAGCTAGAGTGATGGACAGGGCCCGTGGTAGCAGAGCTTGATGTTGCCATGATTCACTTTACTGGGTTTGCATGTGCTGTAGTTTCATAAAATTTTTGGACTCTATGTAAACATGCCTGCGTGCATGTATTTTGATTGTACATATGTATGTAAATATATGTAACTATTGTAACTAGTAGATAGCTCTATGTATGCTGAACACGATGTACTTGCTATATGCTTAATGAATGAATGAAGGCGTGAATCTAGCGATTCACTACCTTTTTGCATCAAAAAAAAAACAATGTTACATACAACAGGAAAAAAAAATCAACACTGGCAATTCATATATTTTCAGTTATAAAATAAATAACTATACAAATATTTTAGTGAGAGAATTCTCACTTTGGTTTCCACTCCGCCATTCTTTATATGACGATTTCAATACTGTTTGAGTTTGAATTTGCCTCAAACTCTAATCTGCTCCGTTTTTGTCGTGGTAAGTTCCATGGTGTAGATCTTTTTATCACGATCTCAACGCATGTCGTTTCGTTCCATTCTGTTTCCGGATGTAAAAGATATGATCATTTAAATATTAATTACTTAATTAAGCAAATTAAAATAATTATTAGTCTAATTATTTTCTTAATTAACATATAACCTTTTTTCTATATCGCAATACTCCAGATGGTTGCTCAAACTCGTGCTCACCAGCTAGGGCTCCTCTCCATTCATCCACCAGGCCGTCGGAAGCCAGTCCATCACCGCCATGCCAACCACCTTCACACCCTCCAAGGGCGCCTGCACCACCACCGAACTCGATGGTCCCTCTTCCTCCAAAAACAGCTGCTAACTAGACGTATTTGCGCCCCTATTTCGAGCAAAACACAAGATAAAAACTCATCTTTCTGGTATGAATTCGAAGGCCATTAAAAGTTCAACGATTCTTGTTTTATACGTTTAATTAAATCGAAGGGGATTTGGAGAAATTATCGGAGGAAGAATTGAAGAAGCTAGGCCATCGGATTCTGATGGAGGCGGCCCAAAAAATATTTGACCACGGTAGAAAAGAAGTAGGGTTTTGACCATTCCATTTATATATAATTAAAATATTATTTAATATATTTATCTTCAAAACTTGAAGTTCAACGTTACGAACTCCAAACAAAGCCCAACGACTGTCGTTCCTAGCCAAATACCCCCATTCCAGACACAATGGGATATTTTTCGTAATCCAATTCGACTATTTTGATCAGTTTTCATTAAAATTAAAATATAAATCAATATATATTGAATTTAAACGTACATTTTAATTTACCGGGGCCACATACTAACTCCAAAAATTAAAAAAAAATCTAGCTCTTTTTTGATGATACATTCCTAACAAAACTAATTTCGTTGAATTTGGAGACCATTTGAAAAATGACCATTTTCCCGGTCGATCGAATTCAAACTGAAATTACCGAACACATTAAAACTCGTTGCACTCACATATTAATTCCAAAAATTATGAAATTTGAAACCTGATAATAATTTGACATTCCGGATCCAACAAAAGTGGCTTCATCAAAAATGGAGGTTGTTTGCAAAGTGGCTATTTTTAAGGGCTATATATTATATTAAAATATATATAAATTCCAAAGCGACTACTCTAAATTTTATACTGGACATAACTTACAATTTATAAAGTTAAATCACAGTTTCTTACATTCGTTAGAAAATTACAATTCAAAATATTCCAATGTTTCTTATTTTATCCAATTCTGATTTATACTGAATTCTGTATATTCGTTTGAAATCTAAAATCGAATTTTCAAACTACCGCGCCATTTCAAGCTCGATTCGTAATTAATATAAATGTATACATTCTAACTTCGATTTAAACAAATTTTTAGTCATTATTATTTAAAATAAATCATTTTAAATATTCAAAACCCATTAGAATAGCTAAAATAAAAAAAATTAAATTGGTTCAGAAATTCCGGATTGTTACAATCTAAGAACTCTCCTGAGTGCACTCCAAAGTAAAATTTATATGGATTTAATTTCATTTGATATTTCCTTATTACCTCAAAATTTTCTCCAAGATCCTTTAAACGGTTTTCTATCTTTTGGTAGTTCACTAATATGTCATATATATAAACTTCCATATTTCTCTCGGTTTACTCGTGGAACATCGAATTAACCATTCTTTTGTATGACGCTCTAGCATTTTTTTAGTCCAAAAGGAATGGCTTCGCAACAAAACATTCCATTATCAGTGATAAAGCTCATATGTTATTCGTCTCGTTGGAAAATTGGCATTTGGTTATAGAAGAATCCATAAAAGATAATAGCTTATGCTCAATTGTGACGTCTACCAAATGGTCTATTAGAGGTAATGGGTAAGAATCCTTTGGACAAGATTTATTTAAATCAGTATAGTCGACACGGGTTTTCCATTCATTGGACATCTTTATTAGTACCGGGTTTGCTAGACATTTTGGCAGAAAATTTGCCATAAAACCCATTTTCTGGTAACTTTTTAACCTCTTCCTTTAAAGCTTCTGACCATTACTCATCAAGCTGTCTATTCTTCTGTCGAACAAGGGCTACACTTGGATTAATGTTAAGGTGATAAAATATTCCTTCCCTTTAAATCACGAATCCGAACAACGAAGAACAATCTTCAAACCTCTTGATTTGATGAAATATCTTCGCTTGACGTAAATCTATCTTCAATTAATGAAGATCTTCGATCTTCTTCCTTAGATCTAGATTTAAATGGTGGAAATGTGTATTTGATTGAGCAAGGAGGATCACGAGCTCAACCAAATGAAAGAATAAAGAAAAGTAACCCTCTCTCCATGGTCCTAACCCCTTATTTATAGCCTCCCACCAGCCCACTAATGGGCCTCCTTTAATCAGCCCATCAATGGCTCACAAAACCTGAGCAGAAAATTGTGAAACACTTAAACATCAATTTTTCACAAACCGCTGAACCAAATATTTACTGTGATCACTCTACGGAGTTGGAAACACCATTTCCTTTCCAGTGAAATCGATCTTGACACCTGATTCGAACCTAGTCAAAAGTTATGCCCTGTACAAAACTGACCCGGGAAAATTGTCACAAATAAAATTCGTAAAACTTATGGACATGTCTCACATCCCCATAACCAACATATCAGAATATGAGAATGAACCAACCCTCAGGAATTTAAGTAAAAATATTTTACGACCCTCCGATACGTAAAATGTGAGATGTTACACTATACATGCTAAGTTAAACTTGTTAATTAATAAGCTATGAGGTCCCACGTCTTGTCGTTGTATCGGGTTTAGGGACTCATGAAATTCTAGTTACTTAAGGGCCCAAGCATAGGTGGTAGCTTATGTCGAGTTGTGTCGAACCCATATTAGTCAGTATCCTTTTTGGTATCTTATTAGGTGCCATGCATTGGGTAGGGCCAGGGCACACTTTATTGATCTGGATAGTAAGAGGTTCAAAAAGAGGAAGGTGAGTGCGGGCACATTCCGACGGAGTCATGGGCATGCATGGGTCCAATTAGGGAAACTAAGACGCTGTAACACCAGTAAATAGGTATATGTCCCATAAGTTGTATGGTTAGGGACTCATACACCCTACTGTCATGGCTGGTACATGATATTTACATAGTAGGGGGTAGATCACATGGGTAGTAATTAGGGTAAAACCTAATCCTGATATACTAGTAGTTGGTGCAGAGAACTTGTTCTTGGGATATATATGAGAAACATACTTTATCTATAATTCACCTTGTTGTCTTGTACATGTATATTTTAATGTAATTTCTCATCTAGTATTATTTATCTGTCTTGATACCACTTATCTTGTGATTACGCAAAAATAACTAAAACTCGCCCGAATTTATGCTGACATATTTTGTTTTTCCTTCTCGCTCTTCCTTTCCTCTTCCGTCAGATTCTCACATTACTACAAAATAGGTAATTTGCTTATGTTGTTTACCCCCTGTTGCTTCCGTTCAATAACAGAAGCAAATGTATACAAAGCAAATGGCCAAATTTTGTTGCTTCAATTGAGCAACCAAAGCAAAAGACAAATTTTTTTCTTTGGTTTCTTTACCCTCTGTTGGTTCGATTCAACAACCGAAGCAAAATACAATTTGTTGCTTAGGTGTTTTTTACCCTATGTTGCTTCGATTCAACAATGAAAGCAAACACAAAAGACATAACAAGCCAAAATTTGTTGCTTCGGCTAAACAAGTGAAGCAAAAAACCATCTTTGACCAAAAAAAATATCCCCCTGCAAATCACTGTAATTCTAAAATACGCGACAGTACACACACATTATATATATATAACAAATTATTATATTTTGCAATTATATAATCAGTGTATATAACAATAAAAATTGCACGCTACAACATGAAATGTAAAGTTTTCATTGGTAGTATTAATAATTCAGACATTTAAGAGTAACAACATAATAGATAATGGTTTAATTCAATATCAATGTACAAAAAAGTATCAAATACAAACTTGGAATTCCAACTTACTAACAATGCCTCACTGAACATAGTTTCTCATGGGTTTCTTTAAACATGTCGCTCTCTGATTATGCAATACAATTTGAGATAGTGACATACCTGGACATCAAAACAAAATGAATGCCATAGTAAGTATCCAGCAATGATGATGCTGCAGCAGATCATTTTATTGAGAACTAACTTTCATTATTGGAATTAGGAAGGTTCATTACTGATAGTAAATATGTTTGTATTTAACGTGGGCTAAAAGTTTAAATCAAACATACACTTTGTTTCTTTGCTAATACAACGAGCCAATAGATATATTATGTGGGACACTAAGTATTTTGCAGTCTCCATTATAATGCAGCTTTGATATTTTTTTTCAAATGAATAGTAATGTAGTTTGCAAGCCCGTGTATCGATTTATTTCTGCGGAACTTAATGTATTGGTTTTTTTGGGTCATATTTCCTAACATATTATACCAACTATTATCGTCATTCATATACAAAGACATGAAAAACTACGAATAGTGATACTGATAATACAAATCGTAGTCCAAGATAATCAAAATCTACTAAATGCATTGTGAAGAGCGCACCTCTACTAAATATATGGGTGTCATTACTGAGTCTGTTACTAAGTCCGCTGCTACTACAAACCAACCTCCTAAGTGTTCCAGAAAGTAAGGTAAAGAGCCAATTAATCCTCTCACATCATGCTTGAACACTAAGGAAGAGGATTCCCCAGATGCATCTATCTTCACCCACACAACATCTTGTCAACATCCAGACATTGTCCTTGAACCCGGGTAAGAGAAAAGAGTTATTACTGCAACATCAAACAAGGATCGACCAGAAGATTACCTACTAGCATCATACTCGATTGATGATCAACAAAAGTTGAGCATGCTGCTCAATATATAAATGAGAGTGGAAAATTTGAAAAGTCACATCTTGACTTATTGATGCTTGCAATACATGTTCTATGCCCCATTCGCAGTGAAAAGGTGCCACGTTCAAGTTGGCGTTCACGTCCGATGCGTGGCACCTATTGATCGTTCAAAAAGAACGGACAAGAAACATTGGAAAATTAACCATTGGCGTCCAATGCATCGAAGGCCAACAGTTAATTTTTCAATGTTCCCTTTCGATGTATATAAATTTGTAGTTCCCCTCACCTCCGAACATCAAATCCACTCCCTCAACCTCGCTATTTTCATTTTTCGGCAATGATTCAAGCTCCAAAACAGGGTTTTTTATACGGTTATGTTTATTTTTTTATTCTATATAATATGTTTTATTCCGATTTTTTTGAATTCTTTAATGTTTTGCAGTATGTCAACAGGTTCTGTCTCTGATACCTCCCATCTGCTCGCTAATTGGACCGAAGAACGGGAGTATGCTTTTATAGATGTTTGTATAGAGTATCTAGAAGAGCGTACAACTGGTATCAGCAACTATTATGGGTCGGTCTTGGCGGTTCTGAACTCCCGTTTCAATCTGGAATACACAAAAACCCAAATTAAAAATAAGTCGGATCAGATGAAGCGGTCGTTTCGCGATTGTGAAAGACTGCTGTGGACCCCAGGCGGGGATGAGATCTGGTGCATGATAGATTGGACGATCCTATTGGAGAATGGAGTTTTGATGACAACAACCTTATTTCAATGTTAATTGATTATAAAGTTTAAACTAACACTTTTGACTAGAATATAGGTAACGAACTGGTATTTTCGACCCAGAAAATTGACATACAAACCATGTCGACTATTCCAGAATAGAACATACCAAATCATTAATAGAAAGAAGTTAGAGGGTGAGAATAGATAGAAAGAAGTTTGGAATAGAAGAAGAAGAAAAATACAACAACAACAACAGAGTAAACACGAATCTCAAGCGGAAGGAATGAATATATTATATAACATAACTTTGAAAATAAAACTAGTATATGTGTACAATAACATTGTCAGAGTACAACACTACGGAAATTAACAACAGCTATATAATCTTGAAGCCACCTGCTCCAAGCTCTCTAAGTATATCTATAAAATCCCGACTACTTGACTGCCTGTACAAAATCGAGCACCCAAGAGTTTAGGGAAACAAAACAAAATAAATTTGGGTCAGTCATGTGACTGGTGTGAGTAAACTCCAACCATTTATTTAACTTTTAAAATCACTTTAAACGAAAGGATAATCATAAGACCGACCCACACATGAACACTGATGGTTTTTACCTTACGATATTTCAAAATATTCTTTATATCAAATCTCTTCTGATATTACAATAGTGTCTCTCAACCACAAAATAAAAATCATTTAACATAACGCTTTTATATCGCATTCTACATACATAATATATAATCAAAAAACCGCGGGCGCTTATTGGGTAATGGATTCCAACTGGCAAGGTATGAGACCACCTATTGACAGTGTATCTCTAGAGAGAAATACACCGGGTTCAATAAGAACATCTTGTAATCCAGGCTAAACATGACCGGTCACTCATCTTGCTTGAGTGTACTAAATGTATTATCACCAACGGTTGGGATCAGCAACTGTTTCCCGAAAGGGACAATATCGAAATAGATTATAGAAGTAAGTGGAATTTCTCTAGATCAGGTGACAATACACCCAAATTGGCAGCTAACCACTTAGCCATGCGACCTACCCGATTTTATACCATTTCCCGGTTGTGAGGCTAGAGGCCATGACGTATAGAGCACACTTTTATTTACTTTGAATTTCACATCATCATACCCGCCAAATCACAAATTGATTTCCCTTAAAATACCATGGGTATATAGCTAAGAGAAACAAATTCCTCTGCCATCAAACATAAATATGTTTAAATAAATCAAATTACATGATCTATTAAATATACTCTGTCGGACATTCTTCCATACAGGTTGTCCTAGGACTGAACCAACCGAAAGCACTATTCCGTAAATCCATCTTAGGCAATTTCTACTTAGGATTTGCTAGAACAACCCTTGCATAAACTCCGACTTCATTTATCTTCATCATATTTGATTCGCCATGCTAATGCCCATACGGAGTGGTTTTCAGATAATAAATCTGATCCCGGTCTCTCCGTATTGACGATGGAAAAATGGTCAAAACTTTAATAGTCGGTTATTTAACTATCAAAGGAAAACATCCATACACATAACGATCTTATTTCCAAATTGAAATTTTATTGATCAATCATCAATCAACATTATTCCATTTAGATTAATTTATCATTAATATATTCATTTATCCCTTTTCCGTTTTCATATATTCATAAATCCTTATTTTCTAATTTTAGAAAATATATGTTACTAACTTTGGAAAAAGTTTCCTTTTCTGATCGACGCATCACTATCTTCCCACATCTATTAGTCTCTAACTGTAAACTAGTAAGAGAACAATTCCCTGAATACCAACCCCGAAGGCCGAAACCAACATTCGATCAATACCCAGAAAGTTGTTCAACATAACTAATCTCTAGTCAGTTTCTGACTTCCTTAACTCTGTTTCTAAACTTCTTATCAAATCATTGCTTACACAATGATCGGATTCAGTTTACGATTTCAGTCCTTTTATAAAAACATTAGTTACAACGATACTGTTATAATCCCTACTTTCGAAATGATACCGTTATAATCCCTACTTTCGAAATACCTAACTTAAAAATATAACTCTTATCATTGATTTGAATAAATAATAATTAATTTATTTATTAAATAATTAATTCTTGATTTAAAACGAAAAGTAAATAGTACTTTCCAACATTCGATATAATTGAAATTTAATGCATAATTCTCTCTCAAATAATCATTATTCGATAACTCTCCTTCGAATAATCGTTATTTGATTAACTCTCTTCAAATAACCTATATTCGATTAACTCTCTTTGAATAACCTATATTCGATTTACTCTCTTCGAATAACCTATATTCGATTAACTCTCTTCAAATAACTTATATTCGATTAACTCTCTTTGAAAAATCTATATTCGATTAACTTTCTTTTTAAATCCCTATTTCAAAACCCAGTTTCCTTTTTAATATTTTCACTTCGCAAAATATTTACTTAAGTCCCTTATTCACATCAAATGTGAAAATTATTTCTTTTATCAAATCAACCGGTTTGATTTCGTATTTAAAAACAATATCCTGATTCCAAATTCTATTTATACTTCTATTTGTAGACTATTCAAAAAAATCTTATTTATAACTCCCTTTACAACTGCTACGTTCACATTCGATTTCAAATATCGGTGTTGGAACTGATTCTACTTCTCTATATAATTTCAGATTTATATATTCCATTTATCTAGTGATAAATATTTTATTTAATTTATCAAACATTATTTATAAATTAATCTTCTCAATTTATCTGTTAAAACAGATTCTATTTAAATATTTACTTGAAATCCATATCATGTTACACCCGTGTGTGAAGCACGGGTCTGAACCTTCCGAAGGTAAAATTCTCTTTTTATAAAACCCTTTTCATTTTATAATTATTTCTTTTTATTAAACCCTTTTCATTTTATAATTATTTTCTTTTATAAAATCCTTTGATTTTATAAATATTATCTTCTATAAAACCATTTAATTTTATAATTATTTCCCTTTTTAATTCTATTTGTTTTACAAATATTTCCTTTTATATTTCTATTTGATTCCCAAATAATTCCTTTTATAAAATCCACTGAATTTATAAAATCCTTAAATTCAATATCCACTTTGAAACTCCTTTTTATAAAATCATTTGATTTTATATAAATATTTTTTATTTTCAATATACACTTTGAAAAATTCCCTTTTAAATTCCAGTATTACTTATGGTATTTAAAATACCAAAGAACAAGGATCAATATTATCCAAACACAAAAAATAATTAATCGATTATATATCATATCATATATCATAATATATGAAAAACAATAACATAAATGTTGAGGAATCCAGTTGGATCCCTCCAACCTGTTTCCCTGCATCACAGATGGTAAACAATATAAGTAACATCAATTTCATTTCAATATGAAATATTTTGATAAATAGAATCAATATTTGATTAATGATATATATATGTATATATGTATATATATATATATGTGTATATATATATATATATTACTAGATCTATAATTTCAGCTAATCAATTAGCAGTTCATCCAAATAATCAACACACAACAATCAACCATCATTTATCAATTCTAAAAATACGTTATAAAAATATAAACTGACAGAGTTAGTGAGTTTTACTCACATTGGTCGGTTTATCATTAAATAATGATAACCGTCGTTGATTCAGATCAGGCAATCGCTATAAATTGTAACAAGCTCTAATTTACTCTGAATCAGTTCCATTGTGTAGCATTCATTGAGAAGGTTCCAACATCTCAGGTTTCGTCAAATTCTGATACTGTATGGAAAAATTATTCATTCTACAAGTTTATACAAATATAATGATCATTAACTATTAAAAAAAGATTAGTTAATTACTTTTAAATACTAATCACCCCGTTAATTACCGTGCTCATCCTTCCTTCCGCGACTCATCTTTACGCCGCAGGATATACAAAATCATGCCATCTCAAAAAGCTTCACTTTTCTCAGCACGGACCTTAAAAATAAATTACTATATTATTTTAAATCCATGTTTTGCAAATATAATTGATTTCAAAAGGGCTTCACCATTTATATGAGAATCGGCCCAAGCCCAACAAAAGGGAAGCCGATCAACCTTCAAATAATAGTTTATCTTCTCCACATTTCTAAAACCAGTGAGCTCCTTATATATTCCCATGGCCATACCCGAATCACCTCATTTGCCCCATCATTTCTTCACACATTTTGAAACCAGAAATGTTAACAGCTTCCAATTCTGAAGTTCTATCTTCCCTAACCCTCAACAATACCCTCGGTCACCTTCTCCAGAAAGCATCGAGATACTTCGTGATGCTATAGTACTGATCATTTTTTTTCCAGTGGGTTCTCCCAGAATTTGCTCGCCTTGAACCAGTGAACTCCCTCCCCTCTCAGTTCAGCTAAAATGAAAAACCAGCCACGCAGTGCCACTTCTTGCTCTTCACCTTTCATCTGCCCACATGTATGAATCCATCTCCCCAAAAACGTTACGCCTTCAGCCCCATTTTGCAACCCACTCCTGTATACTGATTTTATGGTTGCCAGACTTCTCCATCCTTTTAATCTCCATCAGTACCCTCTGCAAACTCCACCGCATTGACTGTGCTATCATCTCTTTTCGAATTGGCAACTCCTCAACCCATACACGATACCCATCTGCTCCACTACAGCAAACCCATGCGTTGCATGCTCCTTTCTCATACCATAACACAAAGAACTCGCCGCCATTCTTATCCTCGCGTCTCCAAGGTGCTGTATACTTTTCGCATTTGAACAGAATGATACTATAGTTTGAAAATATATGAATTTAGTTTTTTCTCTCGTAGGGTATTATTGTTTTGCATTTCTAGAAAGCCAATAAAAACTCGGCTTTGAAGAAATCTCAAATGAAACAAACGAGAAGGCTTCCTCTCTATTTATAGCATTCGAAACTTGGTTCTTAAGGAAAGGAAAAGAAAAAAATATAGATTGTAGGTGCTGCAATTTCTATGTATTTTCACTTCATACGTTTCTTTTCTTCTTCGGATTTGAAAGCACAATGTCCTACATATTTTAGCTCCTAGGTATTTGCGTTAATCTATGAATTACGGTAGCCTGCCATCAGTTTTCGCTTTAATACTCCAGCGTGCATACAGTATATATTGTGCTTCCTTACATACTAAGTGAAGGAGGAATATTTTAATAGATATGTTTATGATTTGATAAGATACTATATCATAAACGGTAAATTTGCTGTGATATTTCAATTTTAGCTGCCAAGAATGAAATGGCGGAAGCATTTCATCAAAGGAAACGACATTGTGCATTTAATTTCAATAGTTTATATTTGAGAGTACCCCGTTACACGATACTCCGTTCGGTCACGGACCGATATCGACAAAAAAAATAAAAATATCATTGAGATGAACAATGTGCCACGATCCCATATATAAAATAATATAGACATGTTAACTTATTCTGTGAAACCCCAAAACGCTGGTTTAGGGTACAAAATACGTTAAACAAAAAAGTTCCTTATTTTCCAAAATAAAAATTATAGAAAAATTCTATAAATTAAATTATAGCTACATCTCAGAGAACTTGTCTAAAATCAAAATTAAAAATTATTATAATTAAATATATCGATGTGGTTTATAAACGAATCCATAAAGACTATTTGAAAATTTGATTTGGACATAACTCACAATTTACAACACGAAATCTCGATTTTTCACTCCCATTAGAAGAATATCATTCAACAGATCCAAACGTTTCTTGTTTCACAGAAATCCGATTTAAAACGCATTTTGTATATTCAATTGAAGTTCAAATCAAAATATTACAAACTGCTGCAACATTTTGAGCCCGATTATAATTTATATTATAATTAATACATTAAACCATCGCTCATTAAATATATTCGTTATTATAATTCAATTCTAAATTGAATTATATCTTATAAATAATCCAATTCACACAATATTGTGAATTCAGCTAATCCCAACTACTTCAGAATTAAATATATTATTCTATTATTTATATTAATTAAATATTCAGTATTATTTAATTAAACAACAATTAAAATCTCCAAATCACTATTTAAATAATTAAATAAATTAATTATTATACTGTAAAAATATGGGACGTTACATTCTTCCCCCCTTAAAATAATTTCAACCTCAAAATTGCTAAGGTAGAAAACAAACCTTATTAACTGGGTTAAAAATTATTCATTTACTTTTAAATTCAGTTTCAACTGAATTAATTGATTTCAATTAAATTATTAATTTATTCCTACTAATGAAAATTTTCAAAAATCTTGGAAATTTCCTAACACCTTAAATTTTCGAAAAATTTCGCCAACATCTCCTTTGTACGGTTCTATCGGTACAACTACAACTCGCCTCTCTAGGCCTCTTCCAATCCAAAAGAAAAATCAAACAGCCAAACGGCTTGCCAAATCGGCTCGTAAAAACTCAAACTCATATAAAATATAAACTTGTACCTTTTTGTCGGGCATTCAATTCTACCACTTTCAATTTGCTATCATGACAGCATATACAAATGCATTTCCAATAAATTTCCAATTTCATCCTCAAAACAAAATCATTCATGTATCCAAGCCAAATTCCATTTCAATCCAAAGTTCCATTCTTGATTCTAAACTCCTAACTCATCTATTCAATATCATTTCAAATTCCTATTTCACAAATTCAATTTTTTTCTCGATATCCTTCTAATCCAATTTAATTTCAATTTGCTTAACTAAATTCAATTCATTTCCAGCTTGCTTTCACAAATTTCTATTTAAATTTGATTTAATTCAAACAATCTTTTCCTAGGAGTTTTAAATAACTTTGTTTATCACAAAAAATCAAATATTTATTTTAGAATTTCAAAACAACTTGTTTTCCCAAAATAATTCAAAACAGTATCTTTGGTAGTAATTCGTCACTTAGAACTCGAAAATAAACACTGATGAGGTGGCCAACATCATCAGAATTATTTCCCAGCGATCGAAGTGAGTTCAATACCATAACACTTCTTAAACCATTTTTAAACATTTCCATTTTGAAATCTATTTCAAATAGCATTCACACTGCTGGTAAAACAACTTAAAAATCTCCCAGGATTTTAAAATTCTCATATATTTAATCCAGATCCATTTACAACACTTTTTCACATTTCCAGAGTTTTAATTCCAATACTGAATTTAAATTCAGGTTTAATCCATTTGATTTCAAATATTACCTTTATATGAATCCCAATTGGCTATTTACATAACCATTTTACTTTTATAATCTCATTTGATTATAATAACAACTAACACATCCTATATATTATAATATTTTCAATATTAATCATTCTTTTATATCAAAATATAATTGGGGTAAAATTATTTCATTTACGATCGTTTCAAAACATACAGTGTTGGTTCATTATATTCAAGTGTTTAGAAACTCCCATCGATACAGTGGATCAAACTGATCGACCAGAACTCATAAACAACTCAACCAATAAATCTCCACAATATAAAACAATTTTTATAAAATATACAAATACATTCTCTGAGTAATGCCACAAAGCCAAGGTAATCACTTAACCTTCAGCTCTGATACCACTGTAACGAATTGGTATTTTCGACCCAGAAAATCGACATACAAACCATGTCGACTATTCCAGAATTGAACATACCAAATCATTAATAGAAAGAAGTTAGAGGGTGAAAATAGATAGAAAGAAGTTTAGAATATAAGAAGAAGAAAAATACAACAATATAAGAGTAAACACGAATCTCACAGCGGAACGAATGAATATATTATATAACATAACTTTGAAAATAAAACTAGTATATGTATAAAATAACACACTACGGAAATAAACAACAGTTATATAATCATGAAGCCTTCTGCTCCAAGCTCTCTAAGTATATCTATAAAATCCCAATTACTTGACTGTCCGTACAAAATTGGGCACCCAAGAGTTTAGGGAAACAAAAAAACATAAACTCTGGGTCAGTCATGTGACTGGTGTGAGTAAACTCCAACCATTTGTTTAACTTTTAAAATCACTTTAAAAGAAAGGATAATCGTAAGACCGATCCACCTATAAACATGGATGGTTTTTACCTTACGATATTTCAAAATATTCTTTATATCAAATCTCTTCTGATATTACAATAATGTCTATCAACCACAATATAAAAATCATTTAGCAGAACGCTTTCATCTCGCGTTCTACATACATAATATATAATCAAAAAACCGCGGGCGCTTATTGGGTAATGGATTCCAATTGGCAAGGTATGGGACCACCTTTTGACAGTGTATCTCTAGAGAGAAATACACCGGGTTCAACAAGAACGTCTTTAACCTAGGCTAAACATGATCGGTCACTCATTTCGCTTGAGTGTACCGAATGTATTATCCCCAACGGTTGGGATCAACAACTGTTTCCCGAATGGGACAACATCGAAATAGATTATAGAAGTACATGGAATTTCTCTAGATCAGGTGACAATACACCCTAATTGGCGGCTAACCACTTAGCCATGTGACCTACCCGATTTTATACATAACTAATCTCCAATCAGTTTCTGATTTCCTTAACTCTGTTTCTTAATTTTTTATCAAATCATTGCTTACGCAACGCCTAGATTCGGTTTACAATTTCACTTCTTTTATAAAAATATTGGTTACAACGATACCGTTATAATCCGCACTTTTGAAATGATATCGTTATAATCCCTACTTTCGAAATACCTAACTTAAAAAATATAACTCTTATCATTAATTTGAATAAATAACTAATTAATTTATTAAATAAATAAATCTTGATTTTAAAACTGAAAGTAAATAATACTTTCCAACATTCGATGTAATCGAAATCTAATGCATAATTCTCTCTCGAATAATCTCTATTCGATAACTCTCCTTCGAATAATCGTTATTCGATTAACTCTCTTCGAATAACCTATATTCGATTACCTCTCTTCGAATAACTTATATTCGATTAACTCTCTTCGAATAATTTATATTTGATTAACTCTCTTCGAATAATCTATATTCGATTAACTCTCTTCGAATAATCTATATTCAATTAACTTTCTTTTTAAATTCCTATTTCAATGAAAATGTACGTGTGTACTTGTCAAGTATAATACACAAGGATCGTGTAATATAACGAACAATAGTCAAGTATGAAGTAATAGATAATCACAGAACTGTATAATAGTAAATGCAGTAAAAATAGAAAAATCACACTAGGGATTTTTATACTGGTTCGGAGCACCGTCCTACGTCTTGTCCCAGACTTCTATTTTGATTTTCACTAATCAACAACCTCATTTCACCCGGAGGAACAGGTATACAACACCCGAGCAACCGAACGGGATTTCATGCCTCTGTCAACACGAGGACTTCACAACTTGCCTGATCACACACGGGACTTCAACAAAGAACAAGAGTTTGACTTCTGATTGTGTTCTTGAATAACATTGAATAGCCAACAGTTGAGTACACCCTTCATGTAATCTTTTCCTCAAGTATATAACGTGTATGTGAAGATTGAAGGAAGTATATTACTTATTGAATCAAGAGATATGAAATAATTTCAACAATCCAACAAGTAATTTGAATAATGGAGAGCTTTTTAGTTTGCAAGAATGTATGGTGTTTAAGATCAGAAAATATGAGAAGATTCGGTGATGTGAAAAAATGCTTTGTTGTATATATAATCGATGAAGAGTTGTCAACTTTCATGAAGAGTTTTATCAAAGAGATGCACCCATTTCCTTTCATAAATGAAAAGGAGTCTCTTTATGAAATATGATGCCTTTTAGAAAATATGGCCATTGTAAAATATGACTGTAGGAAATATGACCGTTAGAAAATATGACTGTTAGAAAATATGGCCGCTGTAAAATATGGCCGTTGTAAAATATGACCGTTGGAAATATGAAGTGTCTCTTCGTGAAGTGTCTTTTCGTGAAGTATCTTTTCGTGAATTGTCTTTTCGTGAATTGTCTTTTCGAAGTGTCTTTTCGCGAAGTGATGAAGTGTCCTTTCGTGAAGTGTCCTTTCATGAAGTGTCTTTTCGCGAAGTGATGAAGTGTCTTTTCGCAAAATGGCTTTTCATGAAGTGTTTTTTCGTGAAGTGTCTTTTCGCGAAGTGTCTTTTCACGAAGTGACGAAGTGTCTTTTCGTGAATTGTCTTTTCACGAAGTGTCTTTTCGCGAAGTGTCTTTTCGTGAAATGTCTTTCCGTGAAGTGTCTTTTCGCGAAGTGACGAAGTGTCTTTTCGCGAAGTGTCTTTTCACGAAGTGTCTTTTTGCCAAGTGTCTTTTTGCGAAGTGTCTTTTCGTAAGTGCATTTGTGTATGCTATATATTTGAGGACAGATTTTAACAATATATAACACCTCTAAGACACAATTAAATAGATAATCATAACCTATATCACTTTTCCTTTGATCTTCTCTTCTTCCTTGTCATGAATCAAAAACCTGTGATCTAACATTCAAAACCCAATTTCCTTTATAATATTTTCACTTCGCAACATATTTACTTAAGTCCCTTATTCACATCAAATGTGAAAATTATTTCTTTTATCAAATAAACCAGTTTGATTTCATATTTAAAAACAGTATCTCGATTCCCAATTCTATTTATACTTCTATTTATAAACTATTCGAAAAAATCTTATTTATAACTCCCTTTACAACTGCTAAGTTCACATTCGATTTCAAATATCGGTGTTGAAACCGATTCTACTTCTCTATATAATTTTGGACTTATATATTCCATTTATCAAATGATAAATATTTTATTTTATTTATAAAACATTATTTATAAATCAATCTTCTCAATTTATCTATTAAAACGGATTCTATTTAAATATTTACTTGAAATCCATATCATGTTACACCCATGTGCGAAGCACGGGTCTAAACCTTCCGAATGTAAAGTTCTCTTTTTATAAAACCCTTTTCATTTTATAATTACTTCCTTTTATAAAACCCTTTTCATTTTATAATTATTTTCCTTTATAAAATCCTTTGATTTTATAAATATTTTCTTTTATAAAACCCTTTAATTTTATAATTATTTCCTTTTTCAATTCTATTTGTTTTACAAATATTTCCTTTTATATTTGTATTTGTTTCCCAAATAATTCCTTTTATAAAATCCATTGATGTTATAAAATCCTTAAATTCAATATCCACTTTGAAATTACTTTTTATAAAATCATTTGATTTAATATAAATATATTTTATTTTTAATATACACTTTGAAAATTCCCTATTAAATTCCAGTATTACTTATGGTACTTAAAATACCAAATAACAAGGATCAATATTATCCAAACACACATAATCATTAACAAATTATATATCACATCATATATCACAATATATGAAAAACAGTAACATAAATGTTGAGGAATCCAGTTGAATCCTCTAACCTGTTTCTCGGCATCATAGATGTTAAACAATATAAATAACATCAATTTCATTTCAATATGAAATATTCTAATAAACAGAATCAATATTTGATTAACGATATATATATATATATATGTTACTAGGTCTATAATTTCAACCAATCAATTAGTTGTTCATCCAATCAATCAACACACATCAATCAACCATCGTTTACCAATTCTAAAAGTACATTATAAAAATATAATCTTGCAGAGTTCATGAGTTTTACTCACATTGGTCGGTTTATCGTTAAATAACGATAATTGTCGTTGAATCAGATCAGGCAATTTATTTCGCTATAGATTGTGACAAGCTCCAATTTACTCAGAATCAGTTCCATTGTGTAGCATTTGTTGAGACGGTTCCAATGTCTCTTATTTCATCAGATTCTGATACCGTATGAAAAATTATTCATTCTATAAGTTTATACAAATATAATGATCATTAACTATTTAAATAATATTATTTGATTAATTTTTAAATCCTTATCACCCCGTTAATAACCATGCTCATCCTTCCTTCCGCTACTCATCTTCACGCCGTAGGATATACAAAATCATGCCATTTCAAAAAGTTCCCTTTTCTCAGCATGGACCTTAAAACTAAATTACTATATTATTGTAAATCCACGTTTTGCAAATATAATTGATTTCAAAAGGGGCTTCACCATTTATATGAGAATCGGCGCAAGCCCAACAAAAGGGAAGCCGATCTACCTTCAAAAAATAGTTTATCTTCTCCAGATTTCTAAAACCTGTGAGCTCCTTATATATTCCCATGGTCATACCCGAATCCTCTCATTTTCCCCATCATTTCTCCATACATTTCGAAACCAAAAATGTCAACAGCTTCCAATTCTAAAGTTCTATCTTCCCTAACCCTCAACAATACCCTCGGTAACCTTCTCTAAAAGCGTCGAGATACTTCATGATGTTATAGTACAGCGTCATTTTATTTCCAGTGGGTTCTGTCAGAATTTGCTCGCCTTGCACCCGTGAACTCCCCTTCCCTCTCAATTCAGCTAAATGAAAACCAGCCGCGCACGCCACTTCTTGCTCTTCACTATTCATCTACCCACACATATGAATCCATCTCCCCAAAAACGTTACGCCTCCAACCCCATTTTGCAACCCACTCCTATATACTGATTTTATGGTTGCCAAACTTCTCCATCCTTTTTACCTCCACTAGTACCCTCTACAAACTCCACTGCATTGACTATGCTATCATCTTCTTTCGAATTGGCAACTCCTCAACCCATACACAGTATCCATCTGTTCCACTACAGCTAACCCATGCGCTGCATGCTCCTTTCTCATACCATAACACAAAGAACTCGCCGCCATTCTTATCCTCGCGTCTCCAAGGCACTGTATACTTTTCGCATTTGAGCAGAATGGTACAATAGTTCGAAAAAATATGAATTTAGATTTTTTTTCTCATAGGGTATTATTGATTTACATTTCCATAAAGCCATTAAAACTCAGCTTTGAAGAAATCTCAAACGAAACGAATGAGAAGGCTTCCTCTCTATTTATAGCATTCGAAACTTTGTCCTTAAGGAATGAAAAAGAAATAAATAAATAAATAAATAAATAAATAAATAAATATAGATTGTAGGTGATGCAGACTCCATGTATTTTCACTTCATACGTTTCTTTTCTTCTGATTTGAAAGCACAATGTCCTACATATTTTAGCTCCTAGGTATGTGCGTTAGTCTATGAATTAGGGTAGCCTGCCATCAGTTTTCACTTCAGTATTCCAGCGTGCATACATTATATATTGTGGTACCTTACATGCTAAGTAAAAGACGAATATTTTAATAGATATGTTTATGATTTGGTAAGATACTATATCATATACGGTATATTTTTTGTGATATTTCAATTTTAGCTGCCATGAGTGAAATGGAGGAAATAGTTTATCAAAGGAAACGACATTGTGCATTTAATTTCAATAGTTTATATTTGAGAGTAACCCATTACGCGATACCCCATTCGGTCACGGACCGATATCGACAAAAAAATAAATATATTATTGAGATGAACAATGTGCCACGATCTCATATATATAATAATATAAATATGTTAACTTATTCTGTGAAACCCCATATGCTGGTATAGGGTACAAAATACATTAAAAAAAGTTCCTTATTTTCCAGAATAAAAATTACAGAAAAATTATATAAATTAAATTATAGCTACGACTCAAAGATCTTGTCTAAATTCGAAACAAGAAATTTATTATAATTAAATATATCGTTATGGTTTATAAATGAATCTATAGCGACTATTTGAAAATTGATATGGACATAACTCACAATCTATGTAACAACCCGGAAAATCAGAACCAAATTAAAAATTTTATTTTGGCAATTTTAATGAATTTTGAATATTTAAAATGAATTATTTTAAATAATAATGATGAGAAATTTATTTTGAATAGAATCAAAACGTATATATTTATTTGAATCAAAGTTAGAATATAAATATTTATTTATTTTAATTATAAAAGGAATAGAAAATGGCGCGATAGTTTGAAAATTCGATTTTGAATTTCAAATGAATGTACATGATTCAAAATAAACCAGATTTTAGCGAAACCAAAAATATTACATCTATTTGAAAATATCTTTCAAACGATGCGAAAAATCCAAATTTCATAGCAGGAATAAAAAGTTATGCCCAATTGAAAATTCAGAATAGTCGCTATGGAAAATATAGCTATTAAAAATAGCGATTTTGCAAACGACCTACGTTTTCGATGGAACAACTTTTGTTGGATCCAAGATGTAAAGTTATTACTAGATTCTATTTTCATAATTTTTGAAATCAATATGTGAGCGTGGCAAAAGAAAACGTGTTTTGTCAGTTTCAGTCAAATTTAATCGACTGGAAAATGACCATTTTTCAAACGGCCTCCAAATTTGACGAAATTAGTTTTGTTAGGATCGTATCATCAATATAAAGCTAAAAATAATTTTTCTGTAATTTTTGGAGTCAGTATGTAGCTCCGGTAATTAAAATGTACGTTAAAATGCAATATACTGATTTATATTTTAATTTAAAGAAAAACTTATCGAAGCAATCTAATTGGCTTACGGGACATATCCCATTGCATTCGGAATGGGGGTAATTAGATAGGGGCGATAGTCATTGGGTTCGATTTGGAGTTCAAATGAAAAATTAACTTTTTGGAAATAAATTATATTAAAAAATATATATATTATTATACTTGGTCAACCCTCCCTCTCTCTTCTCTTCCATCGTGAAAAAAAAGAAAGAAATGCACCCTCCCTCCCGTCGCTGCCACCACCGCCCCACCTAGCACCGCCGCCTCTCCTCCTTTTCCCCTTCTCCTCCTCCTCTTCCTCCTCTCACTCTCTCTCCTCCTCTTTCTCTCTTCAAATTTGCAAACCTTAAGCCCCAAATTGCAAACCACCACCACCGTGGGCCCCTCCAACGCCACCACCAGCACCCTTCCGCCGCCCAGTCAAGCCAGCGCCGCCGCTCCTCATCCCTCAGCTACGGCTATGGGCCCCACCACCTCAAAAATCACATTTTTCACAAATTCCCCTTTTGCGTTTAACCCCCTGTTACTATTTCGCCAATAACTCCCAAACCGTGCATTTTTGATCCAAACTCCACAATACCAAAATCGAAGAGCACGATTTTCTCTTCAATTTGGTATATGGAAGTCCTATTTTGGATTGCGGAGCTGTCCGGAAAACGCGTCCAAAGTCTGCTATCCAAATACTTTATTTTTGCGATTTCCGGCGAAATGGCACATTTTCGGTAGGAAGACCACTAGGCGAAAGTTGTGCAGGATGGCGCGTTTAAGCTAAAAAATAAGATAATGTGAAGATTGGAGCTCGTTTGCAAATTCTGGAACCAGAATAGCAAATCCAGACGATAGAAAATATGTGAGTTTTCTCCGCTTTAAAGCTTCCATGGTTTTTGACGTATGAAGTATGTAAAGTTATGATTTTTATTTATATAAAGTTATGATTGTTATTTATATAAAGTTATGATTTTCATTACATAAAGTTATGATTTTTAGTTATGTAAAAATATCATTCTTGGTTAGTTAAAAATAGGATTTTTATGGTAGGAAGGAAATATTTTTAGCAAGATTAAAAATATGATTTTTAACCAGTGTATGGCAGGGAAATGTTTTTAGAAAGATAAAAATATGATTTTTAACTTATGCATGTTATTTACAAAATAGACATGCGGGATTCCTGGAGAATTTAAGATTAACAATCAAAGATTAACGGAGTGGAAATCCAAGGTGAGAACTCCTCATTATAATTTTCTTATATAGTAATTTATTTTATTTTATAACTGCATATATGAACTGCTCCCCGTCGTCCACAGACCGTGTACGACTTGTTTGATTGTTTGGTTTGGTTGATTTATTTATTTGAATTGGTTTGGGATGAGAATTGAATTGATTGAGTTGTTATGTTTGTATGGCGCGAGCCAATATCAGGAGAGGGGTAATGCTAGACATTACCCAATTTCAATATCGCGCTGTTATAATGCCGAAATTTTCTAGAAAAAAAATGTGCTAGTTAAAAATAACATTTTTTTATTGAATGTATGAACTGTTAAAAATAGCAAAGTGTTGAAATAAATATTTTAACGTTAATAATATAATTTTTAACGTATAAATGAACGGCATGAAATTCTCCTGGAAAGAATTGAATATTCATTTACAAATCGGATGATTTGTTTACGTACACACATTTATCTGACATTGATTGGGACGATAAAATTTTACACATCGCCCAACTGCACAAATAAAATCTGTGCTTGATTGATTGAAACCCCACACTGGTATTGAGATGATATTGGACATACACTAATCCCAATATTTGGTTGTATGTCAAACGATTGGTTGACAAGCTGTGTAAGCATTGAATATTTATATTTAATGCTTATGTAGTGTAGAATGCACTCTGGATGATGGTTGAATGCGTTGGATTGTTGTTGTATACATGTGTGTATGAAATCCATATAAATCACATTATATGGTAATTGACTGTGTCTGATTCCAGTTCAGAAAGAAAGAATATTTTAAAATAATGATTATTTTAAAATAATGAATATTTTAAAATAATATTCAGTAATGGATTAAGTGATGTCCGATTTGGGAAAGACACGAATATATTTAAAAATATACAAAGCCGTGTTGATTTGATATATGCCATTTTGAAGTGAACGATATTTATATCGATTTTATTCATTGTTATAATGAATATCGAAAAGGAAATGATTTCGAAATCTAATGTCTTGAAAATATTATCAGTTATATATCGAAGATATGGAATATTCAATTTTGATTTGAATTTGAATATAAAGTTGAAATCGTTTTGAAAACGAATTTAAAACGATTTATAAAATACGTTTTAAAAGGAAATCAATGAAATATATATTATATATATTATATATATAATATAATGGCCTGAATAGAACGCGCCACGCCGTGGCAGCTCGCGAATTTCGACCATTGACTTCGAACGGACATTACGGGAGATCCGACTATCGGATTCTCCTAAAACTGGAATTGTTGGGTTCGTATCGAAAAGAGCTTTCCAACGAATATTAGAGATTTGAAATCTAATGGATGGATTTGGAATTATGTCCAAATCAAATTTGGAAAAGGTTGCTGTAAGTGCAGTTCGATGACCGTTTATGGAAATCGACTGTACGGGCCTTGATAAAATTATTAAAAATATCAATAATTTATTTAAAATCGTAATAAATGATTTGGAAAGAATTGGGATAAAAAAATTCCATATTTGAAAAGGTAAAAATATATTTTGTCGAAATGAACTAGTTATGAACTAGAATTATAATCCAATATTTTTAAATAAATAAATTGGATTTGAAATGGTTTTAAAAATAACCAGAATTTTCAATATATGAATTGGAATGGATTTGAATCGAAATTATCATAGGAATATTTCGATATTAGATTCCGTGATTATACAGATATTGTGGAGGAATTTGGAACATATATATATATTGTTATTTCAATACTATTTGGTGATTTCAGAATTTGATATTGAATATAAGTCGATATATTTTCTATTCAGAGCCTTGTATTTAATATTAAAAGGGATTTGGGTTTGTCATGAATGGTGTCTTCATTAACACTATTCTTAAACCCAGTTGAGAAAAGATTAAATCTTTTTATTTAGATTTAGTGAAGTAAACCAATTAATTAATATTTAACTGGAATTGAAGTAGAATTGATTTTTGGGTTTATCGTGAACGGTGTTTTAAATAATACTTTTTCTTTAACCCGATAAATAATGGAATGTGAATTCAGTTTATTGTGAACTATTTTTTTAACGACATTCGTTCTTTAACCCGATTTACAGTGAAATGTGATTTGGAATTTATAAATTTTTTTATTAAGATTTAATGGGAATTTTCTAAAGTAAAGTTTTCCAATTTAATATATTAAATTGACATTAAATGGAATTCGATTTTATAATAATCGAAGTGAACTTCTATGGAGGAAGACTGTTAATACATATGGAATTTAAAAGGCGTTGTCGTTATTCCATTTATATTATTGGTCGGATATGGAAATTGATATCGATTATATATTGATTTGTTTTTCCGTGAAGATTCCATAATTAATGGAATGTGATTTGGGTTTATCGTGAACTGTATTTTAAATGACATTAGTTCTTTAACCCAGTTAAAGGCAGGATTACATGTCTGTCATTGTATTTCGAACTGTATGGTTGATCTCTGCTAAATATATATCTGTTTGGTGGCAGAGAATTTATTCTCTTGCTTAACACCCTTCTCTGAGACGTACAAGCTCAGAGGTTATATATAGGCAGAAATCAATAGTACGGTGTAGATTGCCGATGTAGTATGTTTGATTTTCCAAAGTTAAATAATCATTAATATTGATTTTTGGGAAGATTAAAACTAAGTGGAGTTTTAATGAATCTTTAATCAGATTGAAATAAGAATTGATAATTTAAATTATCAAATTTGGGAAACGATCGAGAATGGAGTATCGCCAGTTTTGCTCCTAGCGATAGTTAAATCTTTAATTAGATTTGAACGGGGAATAGTAATTAAATTTACCGATAACACCGTTGTGTTAGATATGGAGTATGATCAGTTTTGCTCCATCGGATGAATAGGTTGGGATTGGGAAACTAAATAAATGGTTACTTCGGTAAGGTGCGTTAATCCCGACTAGTTCGGAAAACCTTAATATGGTTTGAATTGATATCCAAAGGAAGATTATAGAATAAATTTAAAAGAATTTATCTTTGATAAAATTAATGGGACCCTATTCCCTAATGATGTGAATATTTGAATAAAAGAATATTCTGGATTGGAATGAGGCATATGTTATGTTTGTGTAACACTTGTTTATTATATACGCGAGTTATTGAGAAAGACCGGGTTTATCCCATTCTGAATAATTGATTCGACGATAAGTCGACGATGAAGACTGTGGTTGAAGACCGGAGGTCTTCACATCGTTTGGATGATTACTGATGTCTTGATTGGGATGTATACCCAAGACGAGGTAATAAGTGGTGATCGTCCAGACGTACTTGGAGATCGACGGATATGCGAGGGCCTCTCTCCTGTATTGGACATATGGGACGAGGAATAAGGTGCCTCCGGTTTCGTTCAGACCCAGAACGAACTTGTAAATGGATGTGTGTCTGACATTGGATTTTATTCTATGTTGATTGATTTCTATTAAATGTATATCTGTTTGGCGACGGAGAAATTATTCTCCTACTTAACGCCCTTCTCTGAGACGTACGGGCTCAGAGGTTATATATAGATAGACATCAGTTGCATGGCGTGAATTGCCTGTGTGGCATGTTGAGATGCAGTGATCAAGGCTTTTGTTGAAAAGAAGAGTCTTGTGATTGATGATCAAAGCACGACTTTAATACAGCATAGCTTTGTGTGTAGCGTTAATTCGCGAGCCTCACACCTCGGTATGAGTCAAAAACGGGATCAGACCATTGGGAGAACATGACGTTTCTTTCTAGCTATGGGTGGTGTCAGCGTTTTACATGCCCTGACATTTATATTATTTTTACCTATGCGGTTGTTGGATTGCGAGGCGCCTCGGATATATCGGTCTCCACGGAGCCGATGGATAGGTCCGACAGGACTGGGAAACGTGTGTTCAGGAATAACTAATCCTCAAACGTAACGGAGGACCGGCCCAATTGATCCAGGGTTACCCAGAGTGTGTAGTCCTAAGACATTAGCTAGAGTGTCTCAAAGCGGTGAGGAGCCATCTCTGGCCTCGACTCATGACGGAAATCCAATTTCAAATACGTGACATTCGGTTTTGATTGTAGAGCCTAGTATAGCGACATAGTGGGATGGGGCACTATGCAGTCTATGATTGATACATTTATATTTGAATTTTTTTCATACACTTTACATTATAATAGTATCAAAATGATTTTTTTTAAACGTAACAAGCATGTTTGGCTATTATAAGGTAAAACTCTATCCTCTGGCTTGTGTTGCATTGTGTGATGGAACCTGAGTCTTATAATAGTTTCATTTTTCCAAAAAGCATTGCGTTGTTCATTATATGCACTGGTATTCTTGGGAGGAAACCCATTCCGTGTTATATGGCGTGGTCCCTTGATTTACTTTATTTTTAAAGTAAAGATTTAATAACTGTTTAAGTTCTCATACCAGTCACATGACTGACCTGGAGTTTATTGTTTTAACCTAAACTCTGGGTGTCCCTATTTTCCATACGGGCAATTAGTAGTTTTGGTATTGCAGATTAATATTCATAGGATCCTGGTTTACAGCTGAACGATATTCGGAAAGCTCTGTATCCGTTGATCTCTTTCAGTTGTGTTTTGTATTATTTTTCTGCTGCTATGTATTTAAATGTAATTTAAATATCTGATATTTTCTGATGTATAATATTTATTCATACTCTGTATATTCTTGTACTCTAATCTAAATTATTGTAATAAGCAATGAAATGTTCTTCTGTTGTGTTCTGATTTGTCGTGTTCTCAGACAATCCGTTCTTTCTCTTCTCTTCGGAGACTCGGGATGTTCGGGTCATTACATTTGGTATTAGAGCTTTGGTTTATAGAGCTCGAGAACTAGGCACATTAGAACCAGACGAAAGAATTCATCAGAGACTGGATTAGTGATATCCAATGAGAATTACTCGTTAGAGATAGGATCAGCAGTGTCCTAGAACGAGTGTGAAGAGTAGTGTTTTTAAAATAAAAATGGAAACAAATATTGTTTTGAAAATTTAAACCTTATACGTATTTGAATATTTTATTTGTACTGAATTTGGACCATCCAATATATAAATATTTTGCATATACGTCTTGCAAACGTGTATTCGAAATTTTAATATATTGGATAGATATAGAATCACACTCTAGTCTCCCGAGCATAATTCTAGTGATGTCGCGACATCATCAGCATTCATTCTCGAGTTTCGAAAGTGGGATGTCTACATATTACTAATTGACTGGTGTGAGAACCAAAACTAGATAGAGTTTATTGTTGTGATTTGGCATCAAAAACATGATTTTGACTATATATATAAATGATACATGTTTGAAAATTTGATTGTGTTGTATGATTATTGGTTGATTAATTACAAATTTTGAACCATTAAGCCAAACTGTATCAATATTGAACAGACCTGAAAATTGTTTGAGATTGCATGCATATACATGTGCATACATTGAACATGTCATAGCAAGGAGGCTAGAGAAGAGGAATAAAATTTGTATGCCCGACAAATGGATACATGTTTACTAATTTATTGGGTTTGGACGATTTTATGAGCCGATTGGCTTTTTCTTTTTCTTTTTGAGATGAAAGTGCCTATGTGGCTGTTTGGGGATTTTCCCGGTGCACCCCGTACAAAGGGGGTTATGGCGAAATTTTTCGAAAATTTAGGGTGTTAGCCAAAATTTTGAAGAATTGGAAAATTTTAGAAACTGAAAAGTTGAAGAATGAACGCCAAACTGAAAGTTGAGCTGAGTAGTTAAACAACTTTCAGCTCCGTTCCTTTTTTAGGATGAAAAGATTTTAAGTGGGGGAGATTGTAACAACCAGGAAAATCAGAACCAAATTAAGATTTTTATTTTGGCAATTTTAGTGAATTTTGAATATTTAAAATGAACTATTTTAAATAACAACAATGAGAAATATATTTTGAATAGAATTAAAACGTATATATATTTATTTGAATCGAATTTAGAATATAAATATTTATTTATTTTAATTATAAAAGGAATTGAAAATGGCGCTGTAGTTCGAAAATTCGATTTCGAATTCCAAATGAATGCACAGGATTCCAAATAAACCAGATTTTAGCGAAACCAAAAATATTAGAATCTATTTGAAAATATCTTTCCAACGAATCCGAAAATCCCAAATTTCATAACGGGAATAAAAGTTTTGCCCAATTGAAAATTCGGAATAGTCGCTACGGAAAATATAGCCCTTAAAAATAGCGATTTTGCAAACGACTTCCGTTTTCGACGAAACCACTATTTTTGGATCCAGGACGTCAAGTTATTCCTAGATTCCAATTTTCATAATTTTTGAAATCAATATGTGAGCGTGGCAAAAGAAAACGTGTTTTGTCAGTTTCAGTCAAATTTAATCGACTGGAAAATGGCCATTTTTCAAATGGCCTTCAAATTTGACGAAATTAGTTTTGTTATGACCGTATCGTCAATACAAACCTAGAAATAATTTTTCTGTAATTTTTGGAGTCAGTATGTGGCCCCGATAAATTAAAATGTACGTTAAAATGCAATATACTGATTTATATTTTAATTTAAAGAAAAACTGATCGAATCAATCGAATTGGCTTATGGGACATATCCCATTGTGTTTGAAATGGGGGTAATTAGCTAAAGGCGACGGTCATTGGGTTTGATTTGGAGTTAGAATGAAAAATTAACTTTTTGGAAATAAATTATATTAAAAAATATATCTTATTATACTTAGTCAACCCTCCCTCTCTCTCTCTTCTCTTCCATCGTGAAAAAAAATGAAAAAAAAGAAACGCACGCTCCCTCCCGTCGCTGCCACCACCGCCCTACCTAGCACCGCCGCCCCTCCTTCTCCTCCTCCTCTTCCTCCTCTCCTCTCTCTCCTCTTTCTCTCTTCAAATTTGCAAACCCTAAGCCCCAAATTGCAAACCACCACCACCGTGGGGCCCTCCAGAACCACCACCACCAGCAGCACCCTTCCGCCGCCGCCCCTCAGCTCCGGCTATGAGCCCCACCACCTCATAAATAACATTTTTCACAAATTCCTGTTTTTGCATTTAACCACCTGTCACTGTTTCGCCAATAACTCCCAAAACGTGCATTTCTGGCCAAAACTCCACAATACCAAAATCAAAGAGCACGATTTTCTATTCAATTTGGTATATGGAAGTCCTATTTTGGATGGCGGAGCTGTCCGTAAAACGCGTCCAAAGTCTTCTGTCCAAATGCTGTCTTTTCGCGATTTCCGGCGAAATGGCACATTTTCGGAAGGAAGAACACTAGGAGAAAGTTGTGCGGAATGGCGCGTTTAAGCTAAAAAATAAGGTGGTGTGAAGATTGGAGCTCGTTTGCAAATTCTGGAACTAGAACAGCAAAGCCGGACGATAGAAAATATGTGAGTTTTCTCCGCTTTAAAGCTTCTATGGTTTTTGACGTATGAAATATGTAAAGTTATGATTTTTATTTATATAAAGTTATGATTTTTATTTATATAAAGTTATGATTTTTAATTACATAAAGTTATCATTTTTAGTTATGTAAAAAAATCATTTTTGGTTAGTTAAAAATAGGATTTTTATGGTAGGAAGGAAATATTTTTAGCAAGATTAAAAATATGATTTTTAACAAGTGTATGGCATGGAAATGTTTTTAGAAAGATAAAACTATGATTTTTAACTTATGCATGTTATTTACAAAATAGACATGAGGGATTCCTAGAGAATTTAAGATTAACAATCAAAGATTGACGGAGTAGAAACCCAAGGTGAGAACTCCTCACTATAATTTTCTTATATAGTAATTTATTTTATTTTATAACTGCATATATGAACTGCTCCCCATCGTCCACAGACCACGGACGACTTGTTTGATTGTTTAGTTTGGTTGATTTATTTGTTTGAACTGGTTTGGGATGAGAATTGAATTGAATTGATTGAGTTGTTATGTGTGTATGGCGCGAGCCAATATCACGAGAGGGGTAATGCTAGACGTTACCCGATTTCAATATCGCACCGTTATAATGCCGAAATTTCCTGGAAAAAAATGTATTAGTTAAAAATAACATTTTTTATTGAATGTATGAACTTTTAAAAATAGCAAATTGTTGAAATAAATATTTTAACGTTAAAAATATAATTTTTAACGTATAAATGAACGACATGAAATTCTCCTGGAAAGAATTGTATATTCATTTACAAATCGGACGATTTACTTATGTACACACATTTATCAGACATTGATTGCGGCGATAAAATTTTACACATCGCCCAACTGCACAAATAAAATATGTGCTTGATTGATTGAAACCCCACACTGGTATTGAGATGATATTGGACATACACTAATCCCAATATTTGGTTGTATGTCAAACGATTGGTTGACAAGCTGTGTAAGCATTGAATATTTATATTTAATGCTTATGTAGTGTAGAATGCACTCTGGATGATGGTTGAATGCGTTGGATTGTTGTTGTATACATGTGTGTATGAAATCCATATAAATCACATTATATGGTAATTGACTGTGTCTGATTCCAGTTTAGAAAGAAAGAATATTTTAAAATAATGATTATTTTAAAACAATGAATATTTTAAAATAATATTCAGTAATGGATTAAGTGATGTCCGATTTGGGAAAGACACGAATATATTTAAAAATATGTAAAGCCGTTTTGATTTGATATATGCCATTTTGACGTGAACGATATTTATATCGATTTTATTCATTGTTATAATGAATATCGAAAAGGAAATGATTTCGAAATCTAATGTCTTGAAAATATTATCAGTTATATATCGATGATATGGAATATTCAATTTTGATTTGAAATTGAATATGAAGTTGAAATCGTTTTGAAAACGAATTTAAAACGATTTATAAAATACGTTTTAAAAGGAAATCGACGAAATATATATTATATATTATATATATATATATATTATATATATATATATAATATAATGGCCTGAATAGAATGCGCTGCGCCGCGGCAATTCGCGAATTTCGACCATTGACTTCGAACTTACATTACGGGAAATCCGACCGTCTGATTCTTGTAAAACCGGAACCTTTGGGTTCGTATCGAAAAGAGATTTCCAACGAATATTATAGATTTGAAATCTAATAGTTGAATTTGGAATTATGTCCAAATCAAATTTGGAAAATGTCGCTGTAAGAGCAGTTCGATGACCATTTATGGAAATCGACTGTACGGGCCTTGATAAAATTATTAAAAACATCAATAGTTTGTGTAAAATCATTATAAATGACTTGAAAAGATCTGGGATTAAAAAAAGTGAATATTAGGCTCACATCCCTATTTTGAAACTTAATTAGGCTCACATCCGGTCATAAACTTATTGTAAATTAGGTCCCTATTTTTTGAAAAGTCATAAAAAAATATAAAAAAATCACGTAAATTCGTATTTAAATAAAACATGTAAACACCAAAAAATTCAGAACAAAAAACCATCAACGAAGGCGTCAAAAATAAAAAAAAAAAAACAAAAAAAAAAACGAAATTTCCAGTTAAATGCATAATAGTATGCACATATATCACTTTCCTGCATACATCCGTGCATATTTTTCACTACATACATCTTCCTTGATTTTTATTCATGCAAATAAATGCATACATGTGCGCAAAAATTTCAAATACTTGCATACATTTGTGCATTTTTATTTTCAGATTTTAATCTGAAAACAGCTTACGGAAAAGTTGCATACATATATGCAATTATCAGTAATATTTGCATAAATGTATGCAACTATTTTTTTCCGATTTCCATAGATTCCTGACATTATTTCCATATTTTAGAATTTTTTTTTATGAACGTACGCACATTTTTTTTAAAAAAAATAAAAAAGGCGGAAAAAAATAAAATAGGGAGCGGGTTTAAAAATTTTCAGAACTTTGTTTTTTTTTATAAATTAGGTCCCTACTTTTTATCCTATAAAAATGTTGCACACATGTGTGCATTTTTTTGAGAAATTTGCACATTTGGGTGCAAATAAAAATGAACTGAAAAATTATGTTAAATCTATCCGCTGGAAGAACTGCAATAATTGCATATATGCATGCAATAAAATCAAAAAGGTGCATAATATTATGCATTTAACTGCAGTTTTTTCTGTTTTTTTGCTGTTTTCTTCTTTCTGACATTATTTTTGTTGTTTTTTGAACTGAATTTTTTTATAATGCGTAATATATTTTATTACTAATTTACAATTTTTTTTATTTTTTTTAATTATTATTTTATAAGTTTTGAAAACAGGGACCTAATTTACAATAAGTTTATGACCGGGTTTTTTTTATATTTTGAAACTTAATAGGGACCTCTAAAAAACGCACCCTTAAAAAAAATCCATATTTAAAAAGGTAAAAATATATTTTATCGAAATGAACTAGTTATGAACTTGGAGATCGACGAATATGCGAGATCCTCTCTCCTGTATTGGACATATGGGACGAGGAATAAGGTGCTTCCGGTTTCGTTCAGACCCAGAACGAACTTGTAAATGGATGTGTGTCTGACATTGGATTTTATTCTGTGTTGATTGATTTCTATTAAATATATATCTGTTTGACGGCGGAGAATTTATTCTCTTGCTTAACGCCCTTCTCTGAGACATACGAGCTCAGAGGATATATATCGATAGACATCATTTGCATGGCGTGAATTGCCTACGTGGCATGCTGAGATGCAGTGATCAAGGATTTTGTTGAAAAGCTGAGTCATGCGGTTGATGATCAAAGCACGACTTTAGTACAGCGTAGCTTTTTGTATAGCGTTAATTCGAGAGCCTCACACCTCGGTATGAGTCAAAAACGGGATCGGACCGTTGGGAGAACATGACGTTTCTTTCTAGCTATGGGTGGTGTCAGCATTTTACATACCATGACATTTATATTATTTTTACCTATGTGGTTGTTAGATTGCGAGGCGCTTCGGATATATCGGTTTCTACGGAGCTGATGGATAGGTCCGATAGGTCCGCAAAACGTGTGTTCAGGTATAACTAATCCTCAAACGTAACGGAGGACCGGCCCAACTGATCCAGGGTTACCCAGAGTTTGTAGTCCTGAGACAATGGCTAGAGTGTCTCGAAGCGGTGAGTAGTCATCCCTGGCCTCGACTCATGACGGAAATCCAATTTCCAATACGTGACATTCAGTTTTGATTGTAGAGCCTAGTATGGCGACATAGTGGGATGGGGCACTATACCGTCTATGATTGGTACATTTATATTTGAAGTTGTTTTCATACACTTTACATTATAATAGTATCAAAACGATTTGTTTTAAACGTACCAAGCATGTTTGGCTATTATAAGGTAAAACTCTATCCTCCGGCTTGCGTTGCATTGTGTGATGGGACCCGAGTCTTATAATACATTCATTTTTTTCAAAAAGCATTGCGGTGTTTGTTTTATGCACTGGTATTCTTGGGAGGAAACCCGTTCCGTGTTATATGGCGTGGTCCCTTGAATTACTTTATTTTTAAAGTAAAATTTAATAACTGTTTTAGTTCTCACACTAGTCACATGACTGATCTGGAGTTCATTGTTTTAACTTAAACTCTGGGTGCCCCTATTTTCCACACAGGCAGCTAGTAGTTTTGGTTTTGCAGATTTATATTCACAGGATCCTGGTTTACAGCTAGAATGATATTCGGAAAGCTCTGTATCCGTTTATCTCTTTCAGTTGTGTTTTGTATTATTTTTCCGTTGCTATGTATTTAAATGTAATTTGAATCTCTGATATTTTCTGATGTATAACATTTATTCATACTCTGTATATTCTTGTACTCTAATGTAAATTGTTGTAATAAGCAATGAAATGTTCTTCTGTTGTGTTCTGATTTGTCGTGTTCTCAAACAATCTGTTCTTTCTCTTCTCTTTGGAGACCGGGGAAGTTCGGGTCGTTACAATCTGCAACGCGAAATCTCGATTTTTCACTCCCATTAGAAAAATATCGTTCAACAGATCCGAACGTTTCTTGTTTCACAGAAATCCGATTTAAAATGGATTCTGTATATTCAGTTGAAGCTCAAATCGAAATATTACGAACTACCGTGACATTTCGAGCTCGATTATACTTTATATTATAATTAACACGTTAAACCTTCGTTCACTAAATATATTCGTTATTATAATTCAATTCTAAACTGAATTATATCTTATAAATAATCCAATTCACACAATATTGTGAATTCAGCTAATTCAGACTACTTCAGAATTAAATATATTATTCTATTATTTATATTAATTAAATATTCAATATTATTTAATTAAACAATAAGTTAAATATCCAAATCACTATTTAAATAATTAAATAAATTAATTATTATACTATAAAAATACAGGATGTTATAATATATATACATATGCAGGATTTATATGCAGGTATTATTACTGACGACTGTACAGTTTAAAGATATTAGAGATTCAAAATTCAGAGATAATTCAAGACTCATGAGTAATCAAGATTTCATGAGTTCAAGGTAAATATAGTAATAGAGTCTAGTTTATGTAAAACTCTGAATAGCACTCCAAGTTCAAATTCAAATTCTGTTTTTCAATTTCTATTTTCCAATTCTATCTTCAATCTATATGTTCTTTATTTTACTATCTTTACTTTACTTTTGATTTTCAACTCAAATTTTATAGTTTATAAGTTTTATATACTACATATACTTTATATTTATATAGTTTTAAACTCTATAATTTTATAAATATGTTCATATATTTTTTATTTATGTTTTCATATAATTTATCACTTTATAATACTTATTTATAACACTGTGTTTTAATTCAAGAATTTCCAGGATTATATACATATATATATATCAAAACACTTGAAAAATGCTCAAAAATCAATTTTGAACTAGGTTGTGTCGACATACATTATGCATATGTCGATATATAACTGTCATTTTTTCAAAATTGAAAAGAAGTTTCTTTTCACTATTTGTAATGTTCCAGAAGCGTTGCAACCTTTCAAGTCTTATAAATAGGGGATGATTTCGAAAATTTTCATCATTCTTCTTATCCATCTTCATCTCCTTTCTTTACACCATTATGTTTTCTTATTTTTATGATTTCTACACTTATACTCTGTCGAATTCAATTCTATTTATATAAACTTCTTCGCTGCTCACTCTCTACTCATTACTCTCTGAATCGAAGTGCTATTGAAGGATTATAGGGCTACTGTAATTGTTTGGGAGGTATTTAGGAATCGATGTTTTCCTTATAGCTGTGAAATCAAGGAACGTAATCGGTGTTTTCCTTATTGCAGGGGAATCAAGGAACGGAAGCGGTGTTAACCTTGTAGCCGTGAAATCTTGTGGTGCAATTGGATATTGATATAGTAATAAAACTATGCGCAATCCAACGTTGCGTGGGATTGGACATAGGAGCAATTCTGGACCAGTATAAAATCTGGTGTGTTGTTTTCTGCATTTTATTTATGTTTATTTTTTTGTTTGAGTTTGATTCTGTTTCCATGGTGTGTGATTCATATAGTAGATCATATAAGTTTTAGATTTTGTTTAATTTTTCAAAAATACTATTCACCCTCCCTCTAGTGTTATTTTTGCCTTAACGATCCATTCCGCAATCTCTAACAATTACTATCAGAGCAAGGTCTTTCAAAAAGTTCATAGTCTGATTTTTGAAAAAAAATAAAATGGAAAATTTTGAAATAATTGATAACACAGTGTCAATTCATGTATTGTACCAATGTTGAAAGAGTTTTCATATAATAATGTTTAAAAATCGAGTGATCTACAAAAATATTGTTCAATACAGGAAAAGATGTGTTTAATGGCTTTTGAAAATTCAAAAGTTGAAAAATGGGTGAAGTGGTTGTTGGTAATTCAAATCTTAAATGGTGGCTACTAAAAATTCAAATTCTGAAAAGGTGGTTGTTGAAAATTCAAACTCCGAACTGGTATGTTACATGGCATTGAGAATTCAAATTCTGGAAAGAAATTGGTGGAAATAAAAAAGGACAAATGGATACTGGATAGTGGCTGTTCGAGACATATGATGGAAAATCCTGAAGTACTCAATAATCTGACATATGAAGATCGTGGAATGGTGAATTTTGGAGATAACTCTGAAGGATTCGTTATTGGGATCGGCAAAGTTGGTAATTCTGAAACTCCTACTATTTCTGACGTTATATTAGTTAGGAATCTAAAACACAACTTGCTTAGTATAAGTCAACTTTGAGATAAGGGTTATAAAATAAGCTTTGAAAAGGATAAATATTTTATAGAAAATAGGAGTTCAAAAGTAATATTCGAAGGAGATAGAAAGAAAAATATCTATACATTAAGTATGAAAATTTCCAACGATGATCTATGTATTATGGCCAATACAAGTGACCCCTGGATCTGGCATAAGAGATATTTGATCATATAAATTTCAACACATCTCTAGGATTTCTAAATTAGATTCAATTAGAGGATTACCTAAAATGAAGTTTAAAATTAATAACATATGCAATGCTTGTCAATTCGGGAAATTAAAGAGAAGTTCATTTAAATCAAAAGAAGAAATTACAACCTTGAAACCATTAGAGTTAACTCACATGGATTTACTTGGTCCATCTCAAATCCAATCGATAAATCATAATAGATATGTTTACGTAATTGTCGATGATTTTTCTAGATTTACTTGGACTTTGTTTCTTAGAAATAAAAGTGATGCTTTTGATCAATTTAAAACTTTTCTAAAAGAATTCTAAATTTATTATCAATAAAAATCAAAATAATACATAGTGACCTTGACGGAGAATTTGAAAACGAAAATTTTGAAAAATATTGTAATAGAAAGGGAATAACCCATAATTTTTCTATTCCTAGAACCCCTCAACAAAACGGAGTGGTTCAACATAAAAATAGATAAATACAAGAGTGTGCGAGAACTATGTTATCTGATGGTAATTTACTAAAGAATTTTTGGGCTGAGGCAGTTGCAACAGCTTGCTATATTTTAAATAGAATTTCAATCAAGACCTCCTTAAGAACTTCTGTATAATAAGAAAACAAAAGTGCCATATTTTAATATATTTGGAGGTAAATGTTTTATATCTAATATAAAAGACAATTTAGACAAATTTGACTCAAAACTAATAAAGGAATACTGGATATTCAGAAAGAAGTAAAGCATATAAAGTTTTCAATACTCGAACAAATACTATAGAAGAAACCTTAAACGTATCATTTAATGGAAATTATAAAAATATAACACAAAACATTGAAGATGAATGTAAAAATGGAATTAATGAAACAAATCATGAAAATAGTCAACCAAATAAACGAATTAGAATACTTAGAGACCATCATGTAGAAAATATCTTAGGAGCACTACACCAGAAAATGTCTTTAGTAGCGTTGTAAAAACGCTACAATAACTTGTAGTAGCGTTTCGATAAACGCTGCTATACGACATGCAACTAAAAGTCTGAAAGTTTTTGTTGCATTTTAGTAAACGCAACCGAAAATGAAAATATTGTAGCGTTTCTAAAATCCTACAAAAAGTTTTTTGGCAGCGACGTAAAAATGTTACTAAAGTTATACTTGCATCATTTTTCAATTTTTTTGTAGCGGTTTTTCAATCCTACTATATGTTTTTTGTAGTGGTTTTTCAGTCCTACTATATATTTTTTGTAGCGGTTTGTCAATCCTACTATATGTTTTTTATAGCGGCGTTTCTGTCCTACTATATATTTTTTGTAGCGGTTCTTCAATCCTACTATATGTATTTTGTTGTGTTTCATTTCAACTGCAATATCTTTTGTCAATTACATTTGTAGCACTTTTTCAACGCTACTAAAACTTACTGATGTACACCACATTTTAATTCCGGTTATTTACTATTAATAGCTTCTAATATTTCCATCAATCATTTATATATACTAGAAATATTAAAACAAATAATTATAGGAATATCATTTTCAAACTAAAATCAATAATCGCCATATTTAAGTACTTAAAAAACACATTACTCGCAATATCAAATATAACACCCATAATCATCTCAATAGTAGTATTTCGACAAAATAAGTGAATCCACATACCACAATTGTGTATAAACAAGTCTACCCGACTAATACAAACAAAATAATAGCTGAAGTCTTCTTCATAGCTTAATAACCACTGGTTCTTTGATGCGGGCGTTCTTCACTTTGAAAATCTAATTACCTGCACATAAGTATAACGATCAACGATAAGAATTACATACAAATATAATAGTAAGAATTACCTGCTCTTTTAATCTAATGGCGGTAGCCTTAACACTTGCATAAAAATCATTGCAGACATTCTCAAAGCCAATTTTGACTTCACCCAGCCATTCATCTTATTTTCTATTGTTTTTCGAAATAAACCTATCAATATTAAAATGGTCTAAACATCTAGAGAATTTAATAACAACAGAAGTGTACTAAGTTCAATATGGTGCATCAGGTATATGAATTTGTTAACTGTGTACGATAAAATAAGGGAGCATATGTTATTCAATAATAAAGCAGACATTCTCAATGCACAACGACAGCTGCCACTGCAGGCATAGGCCTCCGCCCAGTCATCCAGAACCACTTCATCATAACTATCATGTCATTGAAAGCTATTATTATATTCTAGAAACAAAGTTACCAACAACAATAACATGTCTGCTAGTTGCACTATTTTGCTGCAAAGTCCATATGCCAAAAGTTAATAAAAAAAGCGATGAAATATCCTATGCAACTGCCAAATATACCCATAATTTCATGCGTGTGCTCTAGGTAGCTCTTCTAATTTCAAAAGTTAGAAACATTATTGAACATTGTTAACTTAATTGATCTAATTATATGGTTAACTGAAATTTAAATGATCGGGTCGGTTAACCAACTGTGCCACCTTCATATGGACAACCAATCAACTGTTACCACCATCACGTGCTAAAATCCTTAATCAGATTCATATATAAGATAGGAGATGTCCAAACCAATTAGTGCCTTAACATGGAATTTAATGTCATAAACAGAGCTCGTGCTAGTACAAACTGGAGTACAAATAAATCCCAGCACATCAAACTAATTTAGTATATTTAAATTAATACACCAGCACGCCATTATGGCTATTTAGGCTACTTAAATGAACCAAGCCTGAATTACTGTGGAGGAACGAAGTAGACTAATACTTATTATTAGATTTATATTTCATAGGATAAACATGAATTTTAGTAGTAACTAATATTTACTTGAACTTGATTCCCAATGACGTATGCGGCTGGCCAAGCTACGGTACATGCACCTTGCTGGCTCCAGAACAATGCAAGTAAAAATTGTGAATTGGTAATGTAGAACATGTGCTAGTACAGTTCAACCCTACAAAATTCCTAATAATAAATAAATATTTCTATAAGAACTAAGCCACCACAGCTATGGGTCACAAAAATTGTTCAAAAATCAAAAGTTCAAACATACCACAGGATTTAGCGGCTTCTACAGCTAAAGCAATCATATTTCTTGGTTGGTTTTTTGTTCCAAGTATATTGCGGGAAATAGACGACTTGACCTTATCCTGGTAAAAATAAAACTCATTTGCTAAAAGTAAAATAATAAAATCCATTTGAGCGGAAAAAAATGCATCAAATACCCCAGGAAAATTCTCCCTATATTGAAGATGCCTAATTAAAAAACATATTGAGAGAGGTTAGGTTACAATATAAACAATAAGACCGTGTTTTGGAAATGCTGCTGGGCTCTGTGTTCCATCGCCCTACGCAATTTTGTTTCCGACCGTTCTCTCCGAAGATATTGGGCAATCTGTCATGTCATATAAATAAAAGCATCAAAAGAGATTCAATATCATAACTAATATGCATTACTCATTATAAGCAACTAAATATGTTGACTTTATGTTAATTCTTTGTCTACAATTTTATTTTGTAGATAAACTTTTAAAGTTGATGGCTACCATATTTAAAACTATCAAAATTGATATTCATGGACATGGGACAATTCGAAGGAAAACAAAACAATAGTGAATCAAGAACTGTACCATAAAACAGAATCAATAAAGAGGGGACAGTAATCACATCTGCATCTAATGCCATCACATGACATCTTTATAGATTATCGACCACCTCAGCTGTAGGAATTCATTCCTCAAAACAAAAGGAGTCAACTCCAATATTAACAATTATAACTAACAGAATAAAGTAAATGAACAAATATCTTACATTTAAGCAAAACTCCACTCAAACTCTTGTATGAGAATGTCAATTTAACAAAATTTATAATTCAACATCCACAGTTCAAACTTCAACTTCCACTCAATACTTTTCAATGAGTAAATATGTCTATCTGTCTATGGCCTCATCCTGGTTTATATATATTACAGGATACTTTAAGAAGCTGCATAAAGCCAAACGTAGAAACTAATGTAACAAGTATGGCAACACAGAGCAATATATCGATTACTGATCCTAAAAAGAAAGAAGAAGAAGAAAATAAAATAAAAAACACGTTGTATGTCTGTCTAGTAGGAAATGTTCAATGTAAATAACTTGATCAACTACGTTATTAGAAAGACATAAGTTGAGATCTAATAAAAACCTGGGCCTTTTAGGAGTACAATGCATCCAAATCTGTCTTCCGAGCTCCTGCCTTATTCACAAGGCAGCCTATAAATGGCACATTCATGCACTCATGTTGCATCTAAGTCTCTTATGGTTTGGCCTATGGCCTCCTAAATTCGAACTTCATGTACCATGTATTACATTTGAACAACCTTCTCAAACCGCTGCGATGACGAAACACTATAGTACTGAAGCTTCCCTTTCTCACACGCACCTTTCACCCAACGCGTTAAATTCTGCCCGGTCTTTGTTTCTTCATGACCATGTAGCTGATGTCGATATCCAAGCGTTTACTAAAGCTTCTTCGGCTTGTCTTGCTGATTCCACTGCACTTTTAGGTTACGGTGTCAATGCCCGTGTTATTATGCATGTAGAAGATCTTTCAACGATGTGCAAGTCCTTCAAGAATTTCAGCATCACCTAAAAAAATTCAACATGCCATCATAAGACCCGAATACATCTCCACATTTTATGATCTGACCATCCAAATGTTTAGATCTGGATAATGTATTATGTGGATCGAAGCATGAATGCAAATACAGATTATATGAGATTCAAACCTCTAGCATGTAGTTGATTGCAAGGACAACTTCAGTAACTTCAACTTCTTTCAAGGCTTCAATCTGATCATCACAAGCTTCAAATAAAAAAACAACAGAATTTATATATACAATATGTATATCTGTAAGAATATATTATTACCTGATGCAGGATAATTGGATTGCTAGCAAAATCGACTAATGGTTTAGGGGCACTGAGGGTTAATGGGCGCCAACAGGTACCAAGACCGTCAGTAAGAATCAATGCCTTCATGTTTGCAAGATCTCTCTATGAAATGAAAATAGAAAAGATGAGAATATGTAGAGTAGTGTGAATTTAAAGAAAAATTTAGAAAAAATGTAGTTCTGTTCAACAGGTGTAATGTGACACGTACTGCATGATTATCTTTTCTAATAGTTGAAATAAACCAAACTATACCACCATGTTCCAGGCTGGAAATAAAAACAAGCCAAGAATGTGCAGTTCTACGTGAATGAATCTGGGCGTTGATGGTAATAATTTAAGAAATTTTTAATCTATCTTCATCCACATTGAATCTTGATAATCTTGATATTTATAAATATTGCACAATAAACGAAAATTGAAAAAAGTGAAGAAATTAATATAAAACCTGAATACCAATGCTTTGAGAATGTAGTATACTGGGGTTATCCTCCTTGTTATTAATAATTCCCTTTTTCTTGTGAAGAAGAAAAGATCGAATTAGGATGAATTTGTAAGAGAACCAACCACATCTTTGGGGTTTGGTGCATCGAACCAATTTATAGGCATGTCTGCATTGTTTATTTATTATTATTTTCATTGATTGGTTTTACGCTTGGTGCATGGTCACTCTGGCTAAAAATCATTTGGGATGAAAATCTAATGTGGAATACTTTTAAATGATCTAGCTTTTTTTGAGGTTTTAAACCCTTTAATTGATTGAAAGTAGTTATATGAAAAAATACATTTGAATGCTAGCACGTGGCCCCAGAAATCTAAAAGCAGTGTGAGTATGACAATTAATTCCTAAAAGACAATAAAATTATCTTAAATTCCTAGATTGTTCTTATGCAATTAGTAAATGATGAAACTCAAGAACAAATATCAGTAGAACATGTGTCATTGGACTAATGTTAACATTTTATCAAAAAAAATCTAACGTGGATTTCAGATGTGTTTTTTCAAACGTATGAGCATAATTCTTCCCAATTTGGAGTTTCAAAATGGAACTTTATATCAAACAAACTGATACAATGAGATGGCGATATCGAAACTCGTGAGTTTCTGACATGGATAAGCATTCATTTTTGTGCTTTTTGTGTGCTCTGATCGATGTTCAGCTGATCATATCTAATCTGACAGTTCAGTAACAGATGATAATAAAATAAAACATATATAAGCCAAGAAAATAATTTTACAAACAGGAAATTTGTTAAGCTTGGATTCTTCTGAACAGTTAACAGGTGCTAACTCTAAACTCTCTGAAACCGAGTTAATAAACATGAAGTTCTCACAAACTTTTCTTGTTACAGAAATTTACACATATTTTACTTGTTGAAGAAAGTTTATGCATATTTTTTGTGCAACGAAAGTTATTGTATCATCAGAATCCAATGATTCTAGTTTTATGGAGATCTTTTGCTAGAGAAAATACTGTGACTTGTATTGGCAACACAGTTATGTATAAAATAAATATCTTTCTGGGTTTCTTATACAAAATGATACACCGAATGATGCATGCCCATCGCAGTACTATGTTTAACACAAATTTTTTATGTTATTTAGAACCAATTAATCCTTTCTTACTTTGATAAATATCTGCTAATCAGATTTCAATTTTAATATTTTAGTTCCTAACCTTTTATATATAAGCTAAAAGCTTTATCATATGATGAAATATTCTAATACTCATGCTCAAAGCCTCAATCCATCTCCTTTTTAATAAAACTGGCCAAGCTAAAATACATTGATTGCATACTTAAAGTTCAAAAATTTTATTTGTGAATCAGCTTATTTAATCAAACCTTTACGTCCGAAATTGTTTATTGTTAAAACCTCAACAGTGCCTGAGCTAGCTTAGCACAATACTTAAGCCATACTGGCTTCCACCATTGTTTTAAAAAACCATACAGTGTTTTTTTTTCCTTCTATTTTTTGATTCAAATTGTAAGCACATATATTCTAATTTTAAAAAAAATCTATCCGAATTCCACATACTCATCGTGCAAAATATTTGTCACCTAGCTATGAACTATACTATTATAACTTAACAACTCTTAACCTCATCAATAAATAATGCTGGAGATAATTCTATGTTACATACTAAAATATCAGTATTCGGTATTTTAATTACCATGTTTGGGGCATTTATATAGATCGCCAGGTCTTCCATTGGTCATGAATGTATCTAAAATATTAGCTGCACCACCAGACAAAAGAGCCTCATTTTCAACATCCACCACATTTGCATTCTACCACTCTCCTAGACACATCAAAATGACCAATATAGAACATACTCTTATGTAGAGCTATCTGAATACGTCTGTATCATTAATAATTAGACTTGACAATTCATATACCTGATACAATTGGAACTTCACCATATGGCTTTGGAAAAGATAGGAATGCCTATGCATAGGAAAAATGATACGGGCACCATAGACAGTGGCTTATAGAGTGGAGACATGAGTGTGCCACCAAAGAGTTCCCCTTGTTCTACAATGTTGAATTTGTAAGTGTAGCTTTTTCTAGGTACAATTAGACACTGTGTTATCATATCTGGTCCGTCTGCCCAGGCTGTCAGCATCTGAAATACACCATGCCTGCATATATTGGAGTGGATCTCACAAACCACAACTTAACTAACAAACAAACTACCGTATTCGCGTCATCAGAATCGAGCTGTCACCATATACTTGTATTTCATAAAGGTGCATATGACAATGAAGGCCAAACAAATTACCTTGAGGTATAGCAGGATACCTCCATCCATTGGTCCATGTGCACTGTCATGCTGGAACCAAAACCCAAAAAATATGTCGAGGTTCCATCGTATTAAGGAATGGGACATTCCACCTAAAATAGTAATAAAAACATGCTTGGTACTTTGGTGGATACAATAATGAATCAGTTGTAGTTGTCATCTGCATATTAAATATAATGCAAACATTTACAGGATACCATCACATAACTAATAAAAGAGTACATAATGCAAACATATAATGTCTCCATATATTAAACAACAGAATAAGAAGAGTTGTTGCACGGTAAAATCACATATGCTTTTATGTTCGATAAGTATCCCTGTGCAAAGGATACTCGAAAGCTTTCCATCCATTATGCTTCTATATAAGAAGACAAAGTATACATAAATTTAATCAAGTGTCATGAAAACTTATTAATTCATTAAATGCATGGTATCCAATAAAAACAATTACAATGAATTTAGTTTCATTACGAGAAAGATTAAAATCAACTATCAGGTCGTGGTAGATTAAAATAATAAAAACTAAATTATTTCACAGCCAGTATTAAAAGTAAAAAGAGAGTATCGAATTGTATTTATACTATTAGGATGCATCAACATCAATTCGATTGGCATAAAGGCACTAATAAATATTTGTAGCAATGATCATCATTGAGTATTATTTTGTTACAAATGATTTGGAAATTAAACGGTGTATATAATTTAATCATGAAAAGTATGAAAATGGTGGTGAATTATAACCGAAAGTATACATTTGGAAATGTCAATATTTAAATAGCTTTTGGAATGAATGAAAATGAAACACTTTTTCAGATAATTATAAAATGCACAATAACATTTCATTAAACCTGGGAACAATTGCATGCACGAACAGTTACGGGTACATATGTATGCAAGGAGGGTTCCACATCCCAACTCTCCTATCCGTTGTATGAAGACTAATGTATGATCCTAGAAATTCATTACAAAATACATATTTATTTTGTTGAAAAGATATATTGGATAGAAAAATATAACTAAAAATGGATGTTGTGGCTAATTTCTCAACATAGAGGAGTTGAAGCTTTAAAAAAGCAAGAAAATTACTGACCAAGATGTAAGATTCTGCAATAAAATTAATAATATTCAAACAGAATAAATGCAGCAACATCTCAGAGCACAATATTATTAAATTTGATCAAAAGAAAGTGCTGAAATCTACTAACCTATAAAGGGAACATTGTTCGTCTTAGCAAGATCAGTCAAAATAGCAAGTATTTCATCTATAAATGGTGAAATCAGTTGAGAGACGAAAAGGCGATTTGGAAATGCAAATAGATGGAATGATCTTCCTGATATATTTCTCACTAAACCAAACAATTTAGGACTTCATCCAAGCATATTAATAAGAATGAACTTTTGCATGTGGATGTCCTAAAAATAACAATTCTAGCTTTTTATTGTATCCTAGCAATGTCAATTGTCACCAAGTAGATGGAATGGATAAGCAATACTAAGTATATGTAAATTAAAACAGTGTGAATGATAAGTACACCAAAAAGTAGTACAAATCAATCTTTCCTAAACATTCTTTCACCCATAATAATTCAGAGGCCATGTCTACTTTGCCTGCAACATATACAAGATCGATATATTACTATTTATCTTAATTTATGCTCAGCTCGGTTGTATTTTTCACTCATATTTGAAGGGAAAATAAACCATATTTATAATTTCGGGTTCAATCTGTTATCTGATCCAACATTATATTCGCTAGCATATGGCCATGAACGATGTGTGTGTGTGTCCCTTCCATCTGTAGCTCCTTTATAGTCCCTCTTCTTTTGTTCCAAAATGTTTCAAATTGTTTAACTTTTGTAGATATTTCTAGGCATGAAATATATGTACATTAATGATTGATTGAAAACGTAAGTTTAAAAGGAGAGAGAAATTTTAAGGCATGAAATACGCAAAAGAGGGTCAATCAAATAGATTTAAGTCTAGAGAGCGGAATACCTATCTATATGGCACCCACGGATATTCTGCTTACCCTGTTATAGAAAGGAGTTCCTTAACATAATAAATCGAATCCCTGCCATAACCAGTTGATACTTAGAATGATTTATGGTAATACCAGTACAGTCCCTAAATATCCGTAAGTTTCCAAGAATGTACAATATTGAAGATTGAATAGGCTTGATAAAAATAATTAAGTTATCTAAGAATAGTAGAGAAGTAATAGCCGGTCTCTCACAGTAAGGATGCAATATAAATTCCTGACAATAGCAGAGTTATTAAAGATCTAAGTGAATACTTACTTTACAGCGACAAACAGTGAAAAAGAGAAGGGATCTCCTTATCATTGCCATCTCTTATTGGGGAAGTAACCATAGGTTGGCTATTAATGCCTATGGTTAAGTAAATAGAGAAAATACAAGTCATTATCCAGTTGCTAACCTCACAGGAAAATTCATCTTATTAAACATAAGGATTATGGTGGCCCAATGAATCGAATCAAAGGTCTTCTTCAGATAAATTTTCATGAGACATCTCACGGAAAACAAAAGGTCACAAAAGATTCCTATATACTTCACGAGATAACATAATATTATCTTGAACATTCATGCCATGGATAAAACCACACCGAAGTGATTTCCTCCTCTGATATGTTAACAATGATATTCAGGCCCTGATCATCTGACATCCTTGGTAAGTTAAGACCATTAAGAGGCAGTAAATGTTATTCTTCTCAATCTATTCCTAAAGCTTCTTCTAATAGTCAACAAAGCAAACCTTTATACCATCTTGATTGCCTAATGAATTTCCATTATGGTCAATAATGTGGAGACTGTTTTCTTTTAATTTTTTACACTTTAAAATTATATGGAGATATTCAGTATTCTAATCTCCTAAATCATCCCATTTATCCCTCACTTTTTTTCTAGTCATCAATTGTTCAACAATTAAAGCCTGATTTAGTTGGAAAGTTAAATCCTTTTTTATGTTGTGTTTGCTGATTATCATGATGGATAAATAAACCTTGTTGAACATTGAAGATGCCATGCCTTGATTTATTAGATAGCAATATATATGAACCAAAAAAAAAATTAGAACTTCACCTGGCCAACTTAGTAGCCTTAAACTTTCATTGCAGTACATATATGTGATTACCAAAGATATGTTTCCTCAAACAATTCTAAACAATGGGCATACATGCTTAAAATAGTCCAAACATCATAAAACTTAAAAGTAGTTTTTTATTATCTTGTGCCACTACTCTAAGATCAAGAAGCATCAATAAAGCATGAATGGATGCTTGTAGACTTTGAATTATTGGAAATAGATTTCCCAGTAAAGTAGAATAATAATCAATCACTTATGACTTTGCAGTAGTCTCATACTAGCCAAAAATTAACATGTCAAATGTGCATACATGCATATCTTAATAGTTGAAGTACACTAGGTCGCCTCTAATAAATAATAAACTTGTCAGAAATACCACCTAAACTCCACTAGTAAAGCCACTGTGAAATCATTAAACAGACATATTTTAGCAAAAATATGGGTGTGAATCCATAATTTATACAGATTAGTACTATAAGAAAATTCATATCAAATTACAATATACTTTTCAATAAGAGATTCTGATGACGTAGTCCAGAAATGACAATTTTTCATTTTCTGTAATTTGCATTAAAATTTATGAGTAAAATGATAAATTCCCTACTTGTTCTTATAACATGCCAATTTTTCACTAATTTTATCGATATTTCACCGATGAAGCTAGGCTTTTTGTTTGAAGAGATCATGTTCTCTTAAACATAACCCAAAAGAGAAATGCTCAAAACCCATGTCACCTCATTTGGTTTGTCAAATTTTAATAACAGGGGAAGGATTGAAAATTCAAGGATGATGGGTAACCTATTTGCTAACTATTCCAAATAGTCGATGAAAAAAAATGTCTCTGGAGGAAACTAAGAAAGATTACCTATTCGTGTCCCAAAACCATCCTCCAAAAGCCTGCCTTTGACCGCAAAATCGTCAACCCTCTTTGAGACAACATGCAACCTGGTCTCACTGCCCCGTATAGTGACCTAAACCCCCAATGATCGACCACCTTACACCTCATCACCTCTATGTCCATTCTTCTTAAGAACCTCCTATCTCCAATTCCTGTTTGAACTCACGTCCCTATGATCCGTTTTGTCTGCTGCTGTCTCAAGCATCCTCGCCTCACAAGATGTAGTCACTAGCAATCGATTTCGATTTAGGTAAAGGAAAATAATTGGGTACCAAAATGGATTGAACAACAGTATCAAATTAGAAAATGGAAAAGAATTCAATTTTGGATCGATTATGAATTTGGTAAATAACAATCTGCTTTATTTTGCAGTGGTGGTGACATCTTCGGGCTCCAGATGTCGAGACTTAAGTGATGGATTTGGAATTTGACCCTTTAATTTTGTCTTTATCATTTTTATTTCGTTTTGGCGCTGACGAGTAATGAAATCTAAATAGCAAAAGAGGGAACGAAAAATGGAAGCCCGCCTATATTATAACACTGCAATCATGTAAGACCGATAAACTGGATACATTTAGCATTCAAACGCTGCTACATAGTGCATCTAAAAGCACGTTTTCTTGTAGTGGAGATATTGAATTTGTCGTTAGAACTCGTATTCAATTATATAGTATGGGTAAATCTGCATTTATTTCATCCGTTGAACCTAAGAATCCTAAGGAAGCATCTTATGATGATTCATGGATACTCGCTATGCAAGAAGAACTGAATCAGTTTACTAGGAATGAAGTATAAGAACTTGTTCCTAGACCAGAGGATAAGACTATAGTAGGAACCAAATGGGTTTATAAAAATAAAATGAATGAACACGGTGAGGTCGTAAGAAATAAGGCACGACTAGTAGCACAAGGTTATACTCAAGAAGAAGGAATAGATTACGATGAAACTTTTTCCCCCGTAGCAAGTTTAGAAGCCATTAGGATTTTCTAGCTTTTTACAAACCATAATAGTTTCAAATTATATCAAATGGATGTTAAAAGTGGTTTTCTAAATGGATTTGTTAAAGAATACATATATGTAGAGCAACACCTCTATTTGAAGACGAAAAAAATTACCAAGTCATATATATATATATTAAAGAAGCGTCATATGGATTAAAATAGGCTCCTAAGGATTGGTATGATAGATTAAGAAATTATTTGTTACAATTCAACTTTGAAATAGGAAAATTAGATAATACCTTGTTTATTAAGAAGAATAATAAGGATATACAATTAGTAAAAATACATGTTGACGATATGATTTTGGATCAACAAACAATAAGATGAATGAAGAATTTTCAGATACCATTGACCCAAGAATTTGAGATAAGTCATATGGTAGAACTAACGTTCTTTTTTGGCTTACAAATTCGTCAATTAAAGAATGGAATATTTATCAATCAAGAAAAATATGCAAGAGATCTAATTAATAAATATTATCTAACAACAACTAATGGGAGACCAACACTGATGGTGACTAATATAGCATTAAGTAAAGATGATACATCAAAAGACGTTGATCAAAAACTATATAGAGGAATGGTATGATTACTACTATATATAACCGCTAGTAGGCCAGATATAATGCATAGTGTATGTCTCTGTGCAAGATATCAATCACAACGTAAGGAAACACATTTAAAAGTGGTAAAATGTATTCTAAGGTATGTAAAGCATACATCAGACTTTGGATTATTCTACCCTAAGATGATTCATTCGACTTAGTTTCTTATTGTGACGCTGACTATGCGGGATATAAATCCGATCATAGAAGTACTATGGAACATGTAATGACCTAGATTTTTGATTGATTAATTTTAAATACTTAATATTGTTTTAAATATTTAATTAGTAATATAAATGGATTTTTATATTAAGTTATCGATTTAATAATCAATTTTGATTTAATTACCGTAATACGAAAAATAATTCAATTCAAGATTTAAACTGAGCCAAAACAAGTCAGATAATAAATATAAATTCTATGTGAATGTAATCAAAGATAATAATAATATATTATCGAGAAATTGATTTGTTTCTAAATTTAAGTTATTTTATATTGATTTAATAGGGTCATTTATAATTACGTTCAAATTAAATATAAAAATATATCCAGTTCAGTTCAGAATAGTACTATAATGTTGAAACGGCGGTGGTTACGTTAAAATAGCGGTTCATGTGTGAACCCTGAGATATTTTTAATTGATATGATCAAAATCGAATCGAAGATCAAATCAGAATCTGTTTAAAAGAAATAAAGATCTCTTTATTTCAAATCACATTAAATAGAAATCAAATCGTATTTATTTTATAGTCAAATCAAAATTTTACTTAATGGTGAAGTACCCACCATTATAAAACCATGAGACTCCCTTTTTATTCATTGATTTCGATCTTCTGCCAATACTAAAATCAAAACAGAAAGCTTCAGAAACAATCAAAATTGGCTGCACCTCAATATATATATATTCAAATCCAATATCCACTTTTTACCTTACTCTCAAAACCAAAATTGAAAATAGCCACAGTCAAAAAAATTGAAAATTAATCCTACAAAAATCCTAAAATTTGTAATAGCGATTGTTCGAGTTCGCTTTGGATTACTCTTCACTCGAGTATGGTTTGTCTTGAGTGCGACGTGTCTCTAGGGGATTGACTTTTCCAAAATTAGTAGCTAGGGCACGACGCGATTACTGATAGGAGGCACTGACGAGTTTAGGGATGGTGCGATTTGTGAGTTAGGGTTTTTGGTAGTATTCAATACTCAGTGTAACACCCCGTGTATTCTATAACAATGAAATTCAAAAATTAAAGTATAATTAATTTCAAATCAAAGAATTAAGGGAAACGGGATACGCAATTGCGTTCGTCTCAGAATTCTGCTTGGGATAGAGTCCGAGTTTGCGTAAAAAGGACTCCGTATGAGGGAGATATGGCCTCCGGAAGTTTCAGAATTCAGTTTAAAATTCAAATAGCTCAGAAAACTAATTCAAATTTCAAAAATCGGGCCAGATTGGCCAAGGCGGGAATTTTCCCGCCCAAGGCACCCAGGTCGACTGGGTAGTCGACCTGGGGCTACCCAGGTCGACTGGGTAGTCGACCTGGGGTACCCAGGTCGACTACCAAGTTGGCACGGGTGTCGACTGGCGTGTCGACCTGGCCCCTGAGCCAGGTCAAACCCAGCCCCTCCTGGCTGGCCTGGTCTGTGCTTGGCCGAATTTCTGAGTCTTGCCTTGTCACTAGGGCTAGGTGTCAGCTCCTGATTGGTCTCTCCTTCAAACGAACGACTATTATTAATCCAAGCTCCATCGACGGTCCTAATCAATTCACAAACTCTATAAAAAGGACCTAAGACTCCACCTAATTCACACAAACAAAAATGAAGATGAGACCGTCATGCAGCTGAGGAAAGACTAGGAGTAGCCTTCAAAATTGAGAGACAATTAGGAGGCAATTCGAAAGCTTTAAGAAACGTCAATTAAATCAAAACAACGCCTACAACAAAGGATAGCATCTCCAAATTCAGAATTCAGATTCCTGAATTGAAGATTCGCCATACGTTGTAAGTAGAGTGCTATTCCGATGTGAATGAATAATTGTGTTTTGATTTGTGAAAAATGAGAAATGGAATTGTACTTAATTTGTGGCGATAGTAATTCATAATTGTACGTTGCTATGATTCTAATTACGAATCGATTTGGGATATTGTGGTATAACGATGTTAGGCCTATTGGATAATTGCAAGTATATGATTCATGTTAACGACTATATGTTTGTGGTAGTTTATTTGAGATTCATGCAAGTATATGAGTCACTATTATGCCAACATGAGGTACATTTTTTATGATCACTTTTAGTGTGTAGTTGGATTCAATTAAGTATTATGGTTTATATGAATTTATGTTGGAATTGGCATCATGGTTCAAGTGTAAAAAAAAAGCCATACTTTTGTATTAGTGACAAAAGCAAGCATCTTTGTGAAATTGTATTAATTCTATGAACATGACTAAACTATGTTTGGTGTTATGCCTAATTGAAAACATGTTTTAGGCCTATGTTGTTATCAAAATCATATGATGATATATGTGACACATAATTACGTTAGATTTATATTCCAATTGCAAGTTTACATGAATAGATTAAAAACCATGATTCATGTTTAGGTATGATTATGCCATGATTACATGAATAGATTAAAAACCATGATTCATGTTTAGGTATGTTTATGCCATGATTATATGCTATTACAATGTAAGTTCACAAGTGCCTAATTTATGTTAATTAGATCGTTATGTTGCAAGTTCATGCGTTCACACTCCCCTTTTTATGTTACTTAGAATATATAAGCACCATGTTCTAAGCCTCCCCTTTTTCATGTGGCTAAGTTGGGTTTAAATGTTAAACCCAACATATGTTATATTTTAGCGAACGTATAAAGCGGGGGTAATGACGGTTGGGTTAAAATATAAACATATGTGTTGGCATGTTTGACGCATATATTTACATATAAAAAGCGGGGGTAATGACGGTTGGGTTAATTTTACCCAATAAAGATGAATTTGAATAATGAGCCGCAAATATTTACATATAAAAAGAAAAGAGACAAAATATGTAAATTTAGAAAATACGATGTGTTTAACCCGAGGTTGGATTGAGTTGTGATGTAAACCTGCCCGGAACCGCCCGGCTGTCCAGTAGTCACAACAATACCTATCCAATGTGGGTGGTTAAACATTGAGCCCAACAAAGACCCGAGGTTAGACTGAGTTGTGGCGTAAGACTGCCCGGACCCAACCGGCAACAGGCAGCCACAACAATACCTGTCTAATGTGAGAGGTCGAGGCTTTAATAAGACAATTAAGGCTGAGTCAGGATTGATAGGATTAAGTAAATTGAATTAATACTTAATCAAAAATGGAACATGTTAAACTATACAGACTGATTGGGGGTTAGGTTTACAAAACACTTAACCAACTTAGCATGTTGGCTAGAAATAGAAAACCTAGTAGCGGGGGACCCGTTTCAGCAGTAACCCTACAAGGTGTATCAGGATACCCTGAACTAGGCAGGGTGGGGCACGATTACTGGGCTGACTGTAAGAGGTCAAATCGACGGCGGTGGTGCAGCAGTTTAGGTTCTAACGGGGTGCGGGCGTGCACACACTCCGGCGCAGAAAAATAAGGCACTGGGCACCAACAGTATACCTGTGCATTCTAGAATTGTGTTGGGCCGCCACCATGGGACTTGATACACCCCATGGTGGGACCAGCATAGGTAACTACAACATCGGGGGTCGTAAGACACATGTAACTATGCGAGTAGGAGCCGATCATTAAAAATGGATCACTTCACCCTGATTTTGGGGTGCTTGTTGGGAACTAGTTTACAGGGGTGCAGAGACTAATATAGGGTACGATAGTATATTCGACTCTAGACAACTTAACCTAGTTTATAGTGCTTTCCCATTTCCAGTTTATACTTATCATGCCCAATTCTTTATTCATAGACTGAATAGTCCTAGACTTACTCAGGCTTTATGTCTGACTCTACTTTTCTTTCGTTCCCCCCCCCCCCCAGGTCCACAGGGAGGGAATACCGTAGCTTGACCAGTTTTTACATCCAGCTTGAAGAGAAAGAATGTATTGCTTGGATCTCTTTCGTTTTGGACAATGGCTTTGGACAGTAATTATGGGACTTATGCAGTTTACTTATGTTTTTATGCTTCTTTAAATAATGATATCAAGACAGTTATGAAAATGTAATGGTTTTTGGAAGTATTGTAAGACAATTATGGCATGGTTTGTGTAAACGCGTATTTTGATGGAGTAAAAGTGTTGTTGTTTTCCGCTGTTTAAAAATATGTGTATTTATATCTGTCTTGTGTATCTGTGACTTATACTTATAAACCTCCACCAAAATTAGGGCATTCCCTTTGAGAGTGACCCTAACGGAGGTGGGGTGTTTCACTTGGTATCAGAGCATAGGTTTACCAGATAAGATAAAAAGTTTTGAAAATTTATTTTCAAAAGAAAATTTAAAGAAGCATTTTAAAGATAAAATGTTATTTTATTTTAAAAAGGCATAGTCCCCCAAAGCCATAGGTACTATCTTTTATCCTTCGTTTTGAATCTACCCTTTTGTTTCAGCATGTCCGAAGAACTTAACTTGCCAGAGGGTGTACCAATACCTGGTTGGTTCAGACGATTCTTAGAAGCAAGGGCCAATCAGCCAGGTCCCATTATTCCTCCTCCCCCAGCTGCAGGAAATCATCCAGCTGCAAGAAATCATCCAGCTGCAGCAACACCTCTTCCTCCACCTCCTCCGCGTGGTAATAATTTTGCTAAGATATGTAAAGATTTAAAAGCTATTAGAGGAAAGGACTTTCATGGAACCGGGTCCTTCGTGGCAGCCAGGAACTGGCTAAAGGAAACCGAGGACTTATTCGTCATCTTTGAGGTAGAAGATAGGCAGAAGGTACAACTGGCAGTATGGCTACTAAAAGGCGAGGCTTCCTACTGGTGGGAAGTTACCAATGCAGAGAGACCAGTGGAAACATGGGAGGACTTTAGGGCAAGGTTTGAGGCTAAATTTCTCTCAGATGCTGAAAGGAGCCTTCAATTGGAAAAATTCCTATTTCTTAAGCAAGGGAATATGACAGTCAAAGAGTACGTTAATCAGTTCGATGAGCTGGCTAGGTTTGGACTGGACCTAGTCAACACCCCGCACAAGAAGGCTCTCCGTTTTATCAAAGGGTTGAATGAGCCATTACACAGTTTTGGCCATGACCCATATACCTATGGGAGCTACGTACGAAAGATTGGTATAGATGGCATTACTGAACGAAGAGGATAAGGGCAAGAAGGAGACAAAGGCAGAAAGCTCTCAACGGAAGAAAGAGGGTTTACAGCCAGAGAAGACAGACTTTAAGAAGGGCGGGAAAGACAACAAAGAGAATAGGAAGTGTAATTTCTGTGGCAAAGTGGGGCACTTAGTGAAAGATTGCCGGAAAAAGAAGGCCAAGATGAATGGTGGGTGCTTTTCTTGCGGTGAGACAGGCCACATGGCTAAGGATTGCCCAAAGAAACGAGGGCAGGGGCAGAGGGCTGGATCCACCTCAGGGGCACAGGTTCATGTGTTAGAAGCGCCACCTCTGCAACAGCGAGGTATAAATACTTCTGTAGAAAGTGTAGTTTATCTTTATGATCACCCAGTTCGCACTTTATTTGATTCTGGCGCATCACACTCCTTTATTTCATCTGCTTTAGTAGAATCTCTGCACCTAGAAACTAGTATGGTAGAGGACCCCTTAATTGTTTCAAATCCAATCGGGGGCCCGACTCATTTGTCTATGATCTATGTGGGATTGAAAATTTCTATTCTAAGCGTAGAATTTAGATGTAGTGCCTTTGTTTTGGGCTTCTCGGGATATGGTTTGATTTTGGGCATGGATTGGCTATCCAGTAATGGTGCCATCCTTGATTGTGAGAGAAAGGTGGTTAGGCTTCTGACCCAACTCGGTAACACGCTGGAAATTACTTGTAATCCCTCGTATGTGGTTATGCTTAGTTATCTTGAATCGCAAGATGCTTCTGATGAAAGTTTGCAATCGGTTAAAGTGGTACGTGAATATCCGGATGTCTTCGAAGAGGTGAAGGGCTTACCTCCGAAGCGGGAGATAGACTTCCGCATATATCGTGTAGATAATGCAAAGCCCGTTGCGTTGCTCGTTAGACACATGGCTCCACGGGAAAGGAAAGAACTTAGTAAACAGGTTAAAGAGCTTCTAGAGAAGGGGTTCATTAGAAGGAGCATTTCAGAATGGGGAGCTCCAGTGGTGTTCGCCACAAAGGCGGATGGTTCGCTCCGTCTATGTGTTGACTATAGGGAGCTCAACAAGCTAACGAAAAAGAATAGGCATCCTCTCCCCAGAATTGACGATCTGTTTGATCAGCTTGTAGGAGCGTCTGTTTTCTCCCAACTCGATTTAGCGACCGGATTTCATCAGCTAAGGGTGGCTAAAGATAGCATCAATAAAACAGCATTCAGAACCACAGACGGCTTCTTTGAATGGCTTGTCATGCCTTTCGGCTTGACAAACGCACCCGCTTACTTCGTGGACCTGATGAGTAGGGTGTTCAGAGAATTCCTCAACAAGTTCGTAGTGGTCTTCGTAGACGATATATTGATCTTCTCAAAGAGTGAAGAAGAACATGCTCAGCACTTAAGAGCAATCATGGAAACTCTGCGAGTCCATCAGCTAAAAGCCAACTTCTCCAAATGCCACTTTTGGAGAGAGGAAGTGAGGTTCCTTGGGCACATAGTATCCAAAGAAGGGTTAGTTGTGGACCCTGCTAAGGTAGTAGCGGTACAGGATTGGAAGACACCAAGGAATGCAACAGAAGTCCGAAGCTTCCTCGGGCTAGCAGGCTTCTATCGGAAATTCATCAGAGACTTTGCAAAAATATCAGCTCCACTCACAAGGCTGACAAAGAAGAATCTAATGTTTAATTGGGACTTGGATTGCGATTTTGCTTCCCAACGACTAAAAAGGGCTCTTACAACAGCCCCAGTTCTGACGTTGCCAGATGGAAGCAAGATGTTCACAGTTTATACAGATGCATGTGGGACAGGGCTAGGCGCTGTCTTAATGCAAGAAGGAAGGGTAGTAGCTTATGGCGGGAGACAGTTGAAAGTGCATGAAAAGAACTACCCGACCCACGATCTTGAGTTAGCTGCCATCGTCTTTGCACTCAAGTCTTGGCGACACTATCTCCTAGGTGAGAAGTTCGAACTTTACACTGACCATAAATCTTTGAAGTATCTTTTCTCGCAGAAAGATCTTAACTTGAGGCAACAGAGATGGATGGAGTTTCTTGCCTCGTACGATTTCGAGATCTCCTACACTCCAGGCAAAGGCAACGTAGTGGCAGACACGTTGAGATGAAAGAAACTGACCCTAAGCCCGCTGTTTGTTGAAAGGCAAAGCCTAGAGTTTATAGCCAGCTTTGACTTTAGGCCCTCCTCCGATTTTGTACCGGGCTTGCTAGCATCTCTCGAAATACGCCCGACTTTAGTGGACTCAATAGGGACAGCACAACGCGAAGACCCTCAGCTTGTGGGACCGATTGATAGGCTGATTAGGGGTGAGACTTCAAGTCACCTCAACAGATACTCCATCGACGATAAGGGTTGGCTAAGGCAAGACGGAAGACTATGCGTCCCACAGACAAGGGATTTAGTAAAGACAGTTCTCGAGGAAGCACATCACTCCAAGATGACGATACATCCAGGCGGAGATAAAATGTACAAGGACATAAAAAGAACTTTCTTTTGGAGCGGCATGAAGAAGGACGTGGCAGATTTCATTTCTAAGTGTATGATTTGCCAACAGGTTAAGGCGGAGCAGAAGAAGTCTGGCGGTCTGCTCCATCCTCTAGAAGTCCCACAGTGGAAGTGGGATAACATTTCAATGGACTTCATTGATGGGCTGCCTAGGTCTAGAAGAGGCAACACTAGCATTTGGGTAATAGTGGATAGGCTTACTAAAAGCGCCCACTTTTTACCTGTCAAGAGTAAAAGAACTGCCTCATCCATAGCATCTCTTTATCTCAAGGAAATTATTCGACTCCATGGAATAATATCCAGCATTGTTAGTGACCGAGACCCTATCTTCACAAGTGAGTTTTGGCGGAGTCTGCAAGAAGCGGTAGGCACACAGTTATGCTTGAGCACAACCTATCATCCCCAAACCGACGGCCAGACAGAAAGAGTGAATAGAGTTTTGGAGGACCTTTTAAGACTGTGCGTCCTTGACTTCGAAGGGACGTGGGAAGACCATCTTCCTTTGGTGGAATTTGCCTACAACAACAGCTACCAAGCCACCATCGGAATGGCGCCCTTCGAAGCTTTATATGGAAGACCGTGTCGATCGCCCACTTGTTGGTGGGAGTCTACTGACAAGATCATACTTGGACCAGATATGATCCGAGAGACTTCAGAGAAAGTAGACTTGATACGGAGAAGGATGAAGACAGCCCCTTCCAATTTGCCGTTTCCAATTTGCCCCTTCCAATTTGCCGTTTTCGTAAAAAAATCGCGTTCCCCGTTCGCAATAATTCCTCTTTAAATACCTCTTCCAAATAACCCAACATGTTCAAAATCAAACGTACCCTTAATAACATACAAACAAAAAACTAAACAAACACAAGAGATGAATTGTTCTATACCCATATTGGGTGTTGTCATGTACCAGATCAATCTTAGCCATTGATTTGCACCAAATCTAATGATTTTGAGTGGATTGTAGGACCCGTTCGTTAGATTATTAATAATATATATGGTTGTGATTTGTTGGACACACGAGAACATCCGAGTTCGGCACGCAAGAATTGATCCCAAACACAAGGCACAGATGATAGGATAATCCCAGGAACTCCTTATATACAACATAACAAGTATATTTTTAAACATGTGGAAACCAAGGAGAGCTTACATAGCACACAAATAATAACACTCAAACCGGATTAACAGTTCCAGTTGCATGCTCCTCCTCCTCATTCTCCCCAGATGCCTCCTCCAGCGACTTACCGTTCGACTCCGGCACCAGAAAAGTAAAGCAAAAACCCAACAAATTACAAGCAGCCAGCACAAAAAGCGAGTTCCTAACCCCAATACCCGTCCCATATCCCTTGTCCACCTTCGACTTATCCTTACTCTGCGCGAGGTACAGGAACCCAAACGATCCAACAATTGCCCCCGCCTTCCCAGCCGCGGCCGATATCCCATGACAAGTCGACCTCAGCCTAGCAGGAAATATCTCAGCCGGCACTATAAACGTAGTACTATTCGGTCCGAAGTTCGCAAAGAAGAAAGTGAATGCATACATCACCACGAACCCTACATGATTTCCATGCAGTGTCCAGTGGTGGTAAGGAATGGCTAACCCTAACATGAATATGGTCATCATCGCGAACCCCATCAACTGTATAGTAAAGCGACCAATTCTGTCTATTAAGGCCACCGTGAACCAATACCCTGGCACCGTGCCGCACATCGCGATTAGGGTTTGAGCGCGAGCGATCTTGTACACCTCCTCGATCGCGTTCATGGTCTTGGGGTGGGGTATCCAGTTGATAGCGGTGAATATGTCCTTTTGGAAGAGGTTCTGGCTGTAGAAAGCTATGTCAAGGAGGAACCAGGTGGAGGTCGTGCCGAGGAGGTGGAGCCCATGGCGTTTGGCGAATTCCCTGGAGAAGAGGCCGAAGCTGTTGGAGTTGGTGCCGGTGTACTGATCGACCTTCTCCTGCTCCGCCTCAATGTCGACTTGAAGGACTTTGGACATGTCGGAGGCTGCTTGTTTGGCGTTTTTGGCGACAAGCGCGGTGTAGCGGGCGGTTTCTGGCATCTTCATGCGCCAGTAGTAGGTCATGGCAGCAGGTACAGCGCCGAACATGAGGATGATGCGCCAGACATAGTCGGCTGCTGGGACGGTGGATAAGATCGCGTTCTGCTCGTAGCTAGGTGCACGATAGTGGTTCTTGAATCCTGCGGACACGATCAGGGCGACCGCTCCGCCTCCAAGGATCCCGAAGCCCTGCATGGCGAAGACTGCAGCTATGAAGGCACCTCGCGTCTTTTTGTTTGCATACTCGGACATGATCGTGGCTGAAAGTGGATAATCGCCTCCTATCCCGAAGCCCAGCCAGAATCGAAAGAAGCATAGTGTCGCCATTATTCCTGTCACATTCCAATGTTAGTGAAAGAATATCAATGAAATGTGTAGTGGGCAGATTATACGGCTAAAATGAGAATGTCGGAATATGAATCTATGGTAGGACACCTTACCATTGCGGTTGTGGCCAAAAGAGAGGCCGGAGGCGATGGAGCAGATAACCATGATCATGAGGGTCATGCCATAAACACGTTTTCGACCCATTTTGTCACCAAGCCAACCGAAGAACAGCTGACCTGACAGAGTTCCGCAAAAGGCAACGCCGTTGACAGCTGCGGCGACGTTAGGAGGTAGACTTCCGGGTGTGTCGGAACCTTCTACGTGGTAGTAGATTCTTCCAAGAAGTTTGGTGACTAAGGAGATACAAAAGAGGTCGTATGCGTCGGTGAAGAAACCCATGCCGGCGATCACTATTGCAGTGAAGTGGTACAGTTGTGTTTTCGCTAAGTCCAGCGATTTCAGGACTTGGAGTTGATCTCCTGCCATTGTTGACTTCTTTTTTGTTTACCTGCGAAAGATTTATTATCAATTGTGCTGGGAAGGAAGACTAGGAGTGCAATTTTGTTGACATCCAAAAAGGGATATCAACAAAACTTCTACTTCTGATTGGTGGAAATCATGGAGGCCTATGTGGGTCTTTTTGATTTCCACCAATCAGAGGTGGAAGTTTTGTTCATACCCTTTTTGTGGGTGTGAACAAAATCGTATTCGGAAGGCTAGTTGTCTCCATGACTCATTAGTGCATCAAAGAAAGGAGAATTTAACATGATGTCTTTGTACGAAAAACAAAAATACAAGCTGGAGCTGCCGGATGAAAGGAATTGACAAAAAATAAATTATTTTGTTTTTCCCACTAAATTCTTCATACGTCAGTTTCTTGTTGAATAAGACTGCATTAAATTGATATTTTTTACCAAAGAAAAATCAGCATGTTCAAAACTTAAAAAAGGTGTATATTTGTTGTCACTATGAAAATATCGTTATGGCAAAAAATGTCAAGTTCATGATAGCAACAGGGAACCAACTATATTTAAATATGTGCTATGAAAACAGAAGACAGATCCAACTGATGCAGTCACTTTTGACTATAAACATATGAAACATAGTTACAAAAAGCAAGTGGGTCATGAGATGATCAAAGTTAGCCCACCAAAGTACTTCCTTAAGTATTGGAAAAAGGAAGATCAGATCAACTTATTACATTTTTTAGGCTTATAATATGTGCATATAAACCTTTATGAGATACACTTGGGTGAAAGCTTCAGCTAAAATTAAGAAATTCATAACCTGTTGCAGATACTACAAACAATTAACTAAAAGTTCATTTATGCTCTGCTCCTGTATTCCCGTATATACACTAAAAATTTGAATTCTAGGACAAAAAAGGGTAATGATTCTGGAAACATAGGCACATGAACTTGAAAACAAACCCATATATACTTGCAGTACCGTTGAAAAAGAATGTGCAAGCATGTATATATGTATGAATTCAGATTTGATGAGTATCAGCTAACTGATAATAATGCTATTTATAAACTCACCACAAATAAGAAGTAGTACTTTGAGCTCGAGAGGTGTAGACGATGATTAATGTCCGGAGGGAAGAATTATATGGAGACCAAATAGAATGAAGAAGAAAGAGTTCTGATGATGTCTATTTAAACTGAAAATTTTAAGGGCATATTCGATGGATATGATGGTCTGCGCTATAAAGTCCAGTCAACTCCCCCTATCTCTTTCTAACTCAATTAGTTGAAATTAATCCTGATGAAGTTGCAATATGAACAGCAAACATATATAAATATACTGTTCTTCACCTCTTTTGTTGATTGTTTTAACTTTTAAGCATACAACATATACATATGCGACCATGGTTATGTTAGTTTTTAACATTAGTTCCCCACTCGGTTGTTGGAACTTTTTCTCTAATTTCCTAGGATGACGACTGATATGTCTGCATTGGATAATATATATCTTTTGAGAATTTTGCAACACGTATATTTTACTTTGGATATATCATGTATTATGAATTTATGAGGTCCATATATCATTTCCTCCCGCAGATCTGAAACTGAATTTTTTTTTTTTTTTTTTTAATTTATTGTTAAAATATGTTTCATTAAAGTTAATAAGTAACGATCCCCAGAATCAAACAAGTTGTCTTTGCTCGTATAGTCTGCACTATCATCCAACCAAGTCATCTGTTGGTCATCTAATTTTAGTAATAATAACACATTTGATATTTTATAGATGAGAAGCGTTCAATGACATCCCAAATAGTCAAATCAAATCCTTTCTATTTAAAATTTTATATCTCTCTATATCCAACCAATCAAAACCCCATTAATTCCACTTTTTTACAATTAAACTCACTTTTTCTATTTGATTTAGTTGCAAAAAGGTAAAAATAAATAGTGTTGATTGGTTGAATACAGAGAAACATGGAATCTTGGATAAAGAGGATTTGCTCTCCCAAATAACGAGCACCCTAAAAGCCCCCAAAACCAAACATTTATGTTAGTTTAAGTTAGTGGGGAGATGAGAGTAGAGTGAGCATTTGGTTGGTTTGGTTTATCCGATGATAAAATTTGTCAAACCAAACGTAAACCAATAAAAATGAAAACCAAATCAAACCAACCAAATAAGTTTGGTTGGTTCGGTTGGTTATCCGATTAAACCGAACTAAAAATATTTTACACTTTGTATTATAAATATTCACTATAATTTAAAATAAATTATAAATCTATGATTAAAGTGTTATTATTTATGATTTTTACGCTTTTCAATATTTAATTTGACACATAGATGATGAATAATATATACTTAAATAACTAAACTAACCTAAATTATTTATTATAATACAAATAATTTTGAAAATATAGTAAAAGTTCGATTAATTTGATTAAACCGATAATCAAACTTAATATTTTTCCGGGCCGATTACAAACCGATTTAATTTCAAAACCAAACCAAACCGATCAAAATAAATTGGTTTGCTTGGTTTATTTGGTTTAACCGAAAAATGCTCACCTCTGGATGAGAGAGTGAGTGGAGGGAGAGAGAGAAACGAATATGTGGTGGAAATCAAGGGGCATTTTGAGGTACTGCACTATTTCGGGTGTCATTCAATGGTCGCCTTTATAGATAAGTTTTATGAACTTATGTAAAACACCATTTTTAAATTTCATAATGAATGATCGTTACTTTCTTAAACAAGATAAAGTGCAAAAATAGATCAAAAGACAAACTTGAGAGGGATTCATGATAAGATATTTTCAGTTGACTAATTCAATAAATCCTTATTAATACTTAGAATAGAAACATGGTTTTTTGTTATCACTATGAAGTTCAAGATTTCGAATCTCACCAATAAAAAAATTAACATCTATTTTTAATTTAAATTTTCAAAACATAGATAAATTTACAATATTTGGGTCCGACCTCGAAGTTGCAAGACAATTCTAAATGTAAAAGAGGTCAAGAGTTCAAATTTCACAAGAAACAAGTAGTAACATCTATTTTCAGATGAAGATTTTAAAATGTAACTAAGGTTTCAAGTTCGAAACTCTATGCTAAGTGAAAAAGTTACTGTTTTTCCATTATATTTCTAATTTATTTTTATTAAAACTCACACAATGTTCAAATTTATAAGAATTTATTACGTACATGTCCGTTGCATACCATGAATCTCGTAGAATTGGGCTTCTGAATAAATTTATTGATACAATAATCATAATATAAATGTAAACTGATTTTCAAATTCATACAACAAATGAAACACCCCACCTCCGTTAGGGTCACTCTCAAAGGGAATGCCCTAATTTTGGTGGAGGTTTATAAGTACAAGTCACAGATATACAAGACAGATATAAGAACACATATTTGTAAAACAGCGGAAGAACAACAAACTTTATTTCATAAAGTCAAATACGTGTTACAACAACATCCTTTCCAAAAACATAACATAACACTTTCATAATCTGTCTTGAGTACATTATTCAAAGAAGCATAAATAAAACATAGATAAACTGCAAAAGCCCCTTAGTGGATTGTCCAAAGCCATAGTTCAAAACAGGAAAGTCCAAGCAATACATTTCTCTTCTTCAAGCTGGATGTTGAGGCTGGTCAAGCTGCTGTGTTCCCTCCCTGAGGACCTGGGGGGGGGGGGGGAACGGAAGAAAGAAGACGAAAGAAAAATAGAGTCAGACATAAAGCCTGAGTAAGTCTAGTACTACTTTGTCTATGAATAAAGAACTGGGTGTGATAAGTAAAACAGGAAGTGGGCAACACTATGAACTTGGTTAAGTTATCTAGGGTCGAATATACTATCGTACCCCATGTTAATCTCTGAACCCATATAAACTAGTTTCCAATTTGCACCCCAAAATCAGGGTGATGTGATCCATTCAATAATGATCGGCTCCTACTCGCATAGTTACATGTGTCTTACGGCCCCCGATGTCTGTAGTTACCTATGCTGGTCCCACCATGGGGTGTATCAAGTCCCATAGTGGCAACCCGACACAACCTTAGAGTGCACAGGTATGCTACTGGTGTCCAGTGCCTTATTTTTCTGCGCCGGAGTGTGTGCACGCCCGCACTCCGTTAGAACCTACACTGCTACACCACCGCCGTCGATTTGACCTCTTACAATCAGCCCAGTAATCGTGCCCCACCCTGCCTAGTTTCAGGGTATCCTGATACACCTTTTAGGGTTACTGCTGAAAAGGGTCCCCCGTTACTAGGTTTTCTACCTCTAGCCAACATGCTAAGTTGGTTAAGTGTTTCCTAACCTAACCCCACCAGTCCGTTTAGTTTAGCATGTTCCATTTTGATTAAGTCTTTAGTCCACTTAATCCTAACAATCCTGACTCAGCCTTAATTGTCTTATTAAGGCCCGGACCTCTCACATTAGACAGGTATTGTTGTGGCTGCCTGTTGCCGGTTGGTTCCGGGCAGTCTTACGCCACAACTCAGTCTAACCTCGGGTCCTTGCTGGGCTCCATGTTTAACCTCTCACATTGGATAGGTATTGTTGTGACTACTGGACAGCCGGGCGGTTCCGGGCAGGTTTACATCACAACTCAATCCAACCTCGGGTTAAACACATCGTCTTTTCTACATTTACATATCTTGTCATTCTTCTTTATTTATATGTAAATATTTGCGGCCCATTATTAAGTTAATGGTGTAAAGGTTACACCAATCATGGGCCCAACCCATACTTGAATTTGGGCCCTTCTATTTTATATTTTCATTCATTAATTAATCTTTAACCCAACGTTATTTTCCCCCGTTTTACACGTCCGTTCATATATATTGGGCTTAGCCTTTTAAAGCCCAATTTAGCCATGCGAAAGGGGAGGCTTTTGGCGTATACACAAAGAGGGGAAGGTGAGCGCATGAACTTGCATAAGACGTTGGGAATACATAATAGAAACTGGTGTACTTTCATAATGGTAACATAGGTGACATGAATCAAAGCATGTGAACTTGCATAGGTTTAACTACAACATGAACCTATATTTTTATTTAGGCATAATGTCAAACATGAGCATGTCGTAAATATTTCTAGCATAAGCATAGCATAATGTCAAACATAAACATGGCATAAATACTTTTGGCATAAACACGGCATATGTAAAGTTAAATTTTGTTCATGGCATAAACATGTCATGTTCATAAGGTTTCTTCATGTTTACAAAGGGAATACTTTGTTACCAACACAAAAGCATTGTTCAACTTAATCATGGTTTAAGTCTAATCACATAACGATGGTATAAACATACTTATACATAAATATTCCTAAACATGGTGTTTGCTTTAAAACTTGCAAAAAGGGATTTTTGAGTCTAACCTAGCCATGTCTCACATATGTCATCATATAATTCTTTTAAACAAGATAGACTTAATCATAGGTTTCAATTATGCCAAATATCATTTATAGCCTAGCCATATTCATAAGTTTTGCAAATACATGGATTATGGTGTCAAAATTCCAACATAGTTTCATATGAACTATAACAACCAAACTTGTTCAATTACTTGCAAAATGGTTTATGCACAAATATACATCATGATAGCATAATAACAAAGCCCAAATTCGCATAAATTTCAATCAACTACATACATGTAGCTTCAACATAGATAACATAATTTGCGCAATATTCCAAACGTAAACTTGTATAGAACTACCGCATGTAGTTCTTTATAGCATAATCCATAAATATCCAAACGTATATAAATTGATAAGAACGCATAAATATGAATTACTTCCATTGCCACAATTCAAGCATACATATCAACACAGTTGTTTATTATACCAAAGTAATACTCTACTTACAATGGTTGCGGCGAATTCTCTAATTAAGAGACACGATTCCTTTGTTGAATTGATTAGCTTTAGGTTGCTTTGAATTGCTTTAGGCTTTAGAACTTTCTTCCTAACTCTCTCTCTAGTCGGCGGCTAATCTTTGTCGTTCCTCAGCAACATGGCGGCTATAATCTTATTTTGAATGAATAGATTAGGGTTTAGTCTAGGGTTGTTTATATAGAGGTTAGGAATTGATTAGGACCATTGATGTTGCTAGGTTAGATCATAGCCATTCATTAGATAGAGAGACCAATAAAAACCCGCCACCTAGCCCTAATGACATAGCAGACCACAGAAATTCGACCACACACCGACCGGGCCAGCCAGGGCTAGACCAGACCTGGCCAGCAGGTTATTTTTGACCTGGGCGCACTTGGCAGGTGCGCCAGGTCAAAAATGCACTGGCGCACTTCACAGGTGCGCCAGTTCATTTTTGTTCTGGCGCACTTCCCAAGTGCGCCAGTGCATTCTGGCCCTTTTTCGGTTTTTCGCCCAACTTCGTTCGTCCATAACTTCTTCATACGATATCCGTTTTTCGAAAACTCAGACTCTATTTCGCGTATTTTTCCGAGACGAACGCAATGGCGTATCCCGTTTCCCTTAGTTCTTTGATTTGAAATTAATTATACTTTAATTTGTGAGTTTCACAGTTATAGAATTCGCGGGGTGTTACATTCTCCCCCACTTAAAAGGATTTCGTCCCCGAAATCTTCAAGTTAGGAGGAATGTATATCCTAACATCCAATCATCCATCTACTCATCCATCAAACACGAGCATCCATTGTCCTTAAAAGACTTCTAATGCTTCATGATCATATGCAAAGTGTGTGTGTACATGTACTTATCTAATGCAAAATCAGGCGGTCTACTGATTCAGTTGACCTCCTTAATGCGAATTATGTAAGTGCCATGAATCCATTATGTATGCAAATTTTTCCCTATTCGTGATTCTACATGAGTGCTCAATCATTCAATACAAATGCAGCATCCACATGACAACACATTAAAGTTCAACCATATACGAATGCAAACATATATGCATATGCAATATGAAGTGACTGAGCCGATCTAAAACCTAGATTGTGTGTGTATATGCAACCACGAGCAACCACTAGCAATCACTTGCAACCACTTGCAACCATCATACATAACATGTTTCAATTACATGTTTCCATCCAAAAAGATTCTACCTAAAAGATACGGTCGAGGAAATATACCTAAAAAGATAAAAGCGCAACTTAAGGAAAGAGAAAGATCAAGGATGTACCCTCGAACAGAAAAGGGTAGGCTGTACGGATTCTAGCTTCAGTTTCCCAAGTCGCTTCTCCCTCGGCGTCGCTCCACTGGACTTTGACGAGCTTGACTTCGCGGTTGCGTAGCTTCTTCACTTCCGTTCCTAAGATGCGGGTTGGAACTCTCCTTATGGTTGCTTCGCGTTCCACTTCGGCCTCCTCGAGTATATTCGGCTCTACCACTTCAGCAGACTCATGTAGACATTTTCGGAGATGTGAAACGTGAAAGACGTTGTGGACTCCAGCCAACTTCTCGGGTAGCTCTAATCTATAGGACATTTTCCCAATTGTTCCTATCTAAAGGTATAGTCGAAGTAAAAACTTTGTGCCCATTAGGCAATGTCAAAACTGAAAACCTATGCCACATATATATTGATTAGGAGAAGAACTCCCTAAGCATCAGCCCCGAAGACCGAAATCAACATCAGACTGACACCCAAAGAGTTACTCAACCAAACCACCATATATGATTCTAGGCAACTAAGCATGATGGACTCCTTTAAGGTCATAAGGGGGTCCCTTCCTAAGACCAATCTGTATCCTATAAAACCCGAAAACTTTAGTCAAACCGATGAACACCCTCGAGCCCCAACATGTGTTACTAACAGATGAGTCATACTCCCTATGAGGTTCGCAACAGAAATTGGATTGAGAATGGGACCGAGAGGATATACAGAAAAGATACTATGCAAGTAAGCTCTACAGGAAGAGAGGAATCAAGGATATACTCTTAAGAAGAGATATTATGCACGAATCTAGTCTTCAATCTTCTAAGTCGTATTTCTTGAGCTTAACTCCATTATGCTTTGTCTGCCTTTAACTTCACAATTTCGTAGTTTCTTAATTCTTGTTTCCAAAATATGAGTTGGAACCTATTTCTCGTTCCTCTTTCACTTATTCTCCTTCTAGTATACTTGGCTCAAGCCTAACTGCGTACTTATGGTTCCATGCAAGCTCTCCAAAATTCATTAGTGAATCTTGGATCTTGTTCACTTACTAGAAGGTATTCCACATAGATGAATTATCTCTTGAAAATAAACAAATGTCAACTATGTTGCCAAATGTACTTACTAAGGTGATTCTTTACAACTCATGCATCAGCGAAATGAACCTTCAGCCTTAGTGGCGAACACTACTGGAGTGCCCTATTCTGAAATGCTCCTCCTAATAAACCCCTTCTCTAGAAGCTCTTTAATCTGTTTACTGAGCTCTTTCCTTTCCCGTGGAGCCATATGTCTAACGGGCAACGCAACGGGCTTTGCATTATCTATGAGATATATGCGGAAGTCTATTTCCCGCTTCGGAGGCAAGCCCTTCACCTCTTCGAAGACATCCGGATATTCCCGGACCACTCTAACCGATTGCAAATTTTCAACAGAGGCATCTAGCGATTCAAGATAACTAAGCATAACCGCATACGAGGGATTACAAGAAATTTCAAAGTATTACCGAGCTGGGTTAGGAGCCTAACAACCCTTTTCTCACAATCAAGGATGGCCCCATTACGGGATAGCCAATCCATACCCAAAATCAAACCATACCCCGAAAAGCCCAAAACAAAGGCACTACATTGAAATTCTACACTTAGGATAGAAATTTTCAAATCCAAACAGATCATAGACAAATGAGCTGGGCCCCCAATTGGGTTTGAAACAATTAAGGGGTCCTCTACCATACTAGTTTTTAGGTGCAGAGATTCTACTAAAGCAGACGAGATAAAGGAGTGTGATGCGCCAGAATCAAATAAGGTGCGAACGGGGTGATCATAAAGATAAACTACACTTTCTACAGAAGTATTGGTACCTCGCTGTTGCAAAGGTGGCGCTTCCAGCACATGAATCTGTGCCCCTGGGGTGGATCCAACCCCCTGCCCCTGTCCTCGTTTCTTCGGGCAGTCCTTAGCCCTGTGGCCTGTCTGACCGCATGAAAAGCACCCACCATTCTCCTTGGCCTTCTTTTTCCGGCAGTCCTTTACTAAGTGCCCCACTTTGCCACAGAAATTGCACTTCCTCTTCTCTTTGTTGCCTTTCCCGCCCTTCTTAAAGTCTGTCTTCTCAGGGCAGTCTTTGCTGATGTGTCCAGTCTCCCCACAATGAAAACATTCTCCTTGCTTTCTTCTCCTCTTTCTATAATCCTTGGCTATGTGCCCCTCCGTACCACAAAAAATTTCATTTCCTTTTTTTTTTCTCGTTTCTTATTATTACTGTTACGATCCTTTCTTGTTTGACTATTTTTCGTCTTCCTACTCTGGGACTCTTCCGCTTGCTGGTTCACGTGGAGGAGGAGGAGTGAAAGCGTCAGCAGCTGGGGAGTAAGGTCTCCAGACATGCTGAAACCGAAAGGATAGATTCAAAACGAAGGATAAGAGATAGTTCCTATGGCTTTGGGGAGTGGACTTTGCCTTTTTAAAAATAAAATAATATTTTTCTTTTAAAAATGCTTCTTTAAATTTCCTTTTTTGAAAATAATTTTTCAAAACTTTTTATCTTATCTGGTAAACCTATGCTCTGATACCAAGTGAAACACCCCACCTCCGTTAGGGTCACTCTCAAAGGGAATGCCCTAATTTTGGTGGAGGTTTATAAGTACAAGTCACAGATATACAAGACAGATATAAGAACACATATTTGTAAAACAGCGGAAGAACAACAAACTTTATTTCATAAAGTCAAATACGTGTTACAACAACATCCTTTCCAAAAACATAACATAACACTTTCATAATCTGTCTTGAGTACATTATTCAAAGAAGCATAAATAAAACATAGATAAACTGCAAAAGCCCCTTAGTGGATTGTCCAAAGCCATAGTTCAAAACAGGAAAGTCCAAGCAATACATTTCTCTTCTTCAAGCTGGATGTTGAGGCTGGTCAAGCTGCTGTGTTCCCTCCCTGAGGACCTGGGGGGGGGGGGAACGGAAGAAAGAAGACGAAAGAAAAATAGAGTCAGACATAAAGCCTGAGTAAGTCTAGTACTACTTTGTCTATGAATAAAGAACTGGGTGTGATAAGTAAAACAGGAAGTGGGCAACACTATGAACTTGGTTAAGTTATCTAGGGTCGAATATACTATCGTACCCCATGTTAATCTCTGAACCCATATAAACTAGTTTCCAATTTGCACCCCAAAATCAGGGTGATGTGATCCATTCAATAATGATCGGCTCCTACTCGCATAGTTACATGTGTCTTACGGCCCCCGATGTCTGTAGTTACCTATGCTGGTCCCACCATGGGGTGTATCAAGTCCCATAGTGGCAACCCGACACAACCTTAGAGTGCACAGGTATGCTACTGGTGTCCAGTGCCTTATTTTTCTGCGCCGGAGTGTGTGCACGCCCGCACTCCGTTAGAACCTACACTGCTACACCACCGCCGTCGATTTGACCTCTTACAATCAGCCCAGTAATCGTGCCCCACCCTGCCTAGTTTCAGGGTATCCTGATACACCTTTTAGGGTTACTGCTGAAAAGGGTCCCCCGTTACTAGGTTTTCTACCTCTAGCCAACATGCTAAGTTGGTTAAGTGTTTCCTAACCTAACCCCACCAGTCCGTTTAGTTTAGCATGTTCCATTTTGATTAAGTCTTTAGTCCACTTAATCCTAACAATCCTGACTCAGCCTTAATTGTCTTATTAAGGCCCGGACCTCTCACATTAGACAGGTATTGTTGTGGCTGCCTGTTGCCGGTTGGTTCCGGGCAGTCTTACGCCACAACTCAGTCTAACCTCGGGTCCTTGCTGGGCTCCATGTTTAACCTCTCACATTGGATAGGTATTGTTGTGACTACTGGACAGCCGGGCGGTTCCGGGCAGGTTTACATCACAACTCAATCCAACCTCGGGTTAAACACATCGTCTTTTCTACATTTACATATCTTGTCATTCTTCTTTATTTATATGTAAATATTTGCGGCCCATTATTAAGTTAATGGTGTAAAGGTTACACCAATCATGGGCCCAACCCATACTTGAATTTGGGCCCTTCTATTTTATATTTTCATTCATTAATTAATCTTTAACCCAACGTTATTTTCCCCCGTTTTACACGTCCGTTCATATATATTGGGCTTAGCCTTTTAAAGCCCAATTTAGCCATGCGAAAGGGGAGGCTTTTGGCGTATACACAAAGAGGGGAAGGTGAGCGCATGAACTTGCATAAGACGTTGGGAATACATAATAGAAACTGGTGTACTTTCATAATGGTAACATAGGTGACATGAATCAAAGCATGTGAACTTGCATAGGTTTAACTACAACATGAACCTATATTTTTATTTAGGCATAATGTCAAACATGAGCATGTCGTAAATATTTCTAGCATAAGCATAGCATAATGTCAAACATAAACATGGCATAAATACTTTTGGCATAAACACGGCATATGTAAAGTTAAATTTTGTTCATGGCATAAACATGTCATGTTCATAAGGTTTCTTCATGTTTACAAAGGGAATACTTTGTTACCAACACAAAAGCATTGTTCAACTTAATCATGGTTTAAGTCTAATCACATAACGATGGTATAAACATACTTATACATAAATATTCCTAAACATGGTGTTTGCTTTAAAACTTGCAAAAAGGGATTTTTGAGTCTAACCTAGCCATGTCTCACATATGTCATCATATAATTCTTTTAAACAAGATAGACTTAATCATAGGTTTCAATTATGCCAAATATCATTTATAGCCTAGCCATATTCATAAGTTTTGCAAATACATGGATTATGGTGTCAAAATTCCAACATAGTTTCATATGAACTATAACAACCAAACTTGTTCAATTACTTGCAAAATGGTTTATGCACAAATATACATCATGATAGCATAATAACAAAGCCCAAATTCGCATAAATTTCAATCAACTACATACATGTAGCTTCAACATAGATAACATAATTTGCGCAATATTCCAAACGTAAACTTGTATAGAACTACCGCATGTAGTTCTTTATAGCATAATCCATAAATATCCAAACGTATATAAATTGATAAGAACGCATAAATATGAATTACTTCCATTGCCACAATTCAAGCATACATATCAACACAGTTGTTTATTATACCAAAGTAATACTCTACTTACAATGGTTGCGGCGAATTCTCTAATTAAGAGACACGATTCCTTTGTTGAATTGATTAGCTTTAGGTTTCTTTGAATTGCTTTAGGCTTTAGAACTTTCTTCCTAACTCTCTCTCTAGTCGGCGGCTAATCTTTGTCGTTCCTCAGCAACATGGCGGCTATAATCTTATTTTGAATGAATAGATTAGGGTTTAGTCTAGGGTTGTTTATATAGAGGTTAGGAATTGATTAGGACCATTGATGTTGCTAGGTTAGATCATAGCCATTCATTAGATAGAGAGACCAATAAAAACCCGCCACCTAGCCCTAATGACATAGCAGACCACAGAAATTCGACCACACACCGACCGGGCCAGCCAGGGCTAGACCAGACCTGGCCAGCAGGTTATTTTTGACCTGGGCGCACTTGGCAGGTGCGCCAGGTCAAAAATGCACTGGCGCACTTCACAGGTGCGCCAGTTCATTTTTGTTCTGGCGCACTTCCCAAGTGCGCCAGTGCATTCTGGCCCTTTTTCGGTTTTTCGCCCAACTTCGTTCGTCCATAACTTCTTCATACGATATCCGTTTTTCGAAAACTCAGACTCTATTTCGCGTATTTTTCCGAGACGAACGCAATGGCGTATCCCGTTTCCCTTAGTTCTTTGATTTGAAATTAATTATACTTTAATTTGTGAGTTTCACAGTTATAGAATTCGCGGGGTGTTACAACAAAAACAAAATATTTATAAAAAAAAAAGATACTTGAATATTAATACATATCATTGCTACAAGTTTTAAGCAGTACCTAACATACTACATATCAATATATGTTCGAACTAAGGTATGCGAATTCCAAACTTGTGACCCCTTGAATTAACGTTGAAACATACAACCACTCGGACAATGGTGCACGTCAAATTAAGATACAATTTTATCAACAAGAACAATTTTATTTTTTTTGGTATTTCTATAGTATCCAATTTAGTTAATAAAGTTAATCACATATGAATCTTGGTTTTGTGATGCATTTGTTTTTCAAATTAATTTTAATAAGATCGATTTATTTCTTAGTAATCTAAAAATTTATAAAATGGTTAAAGGTCCGTTTTTTTTAATTCATATCCAAACAATCGATTTCCTATATCATTTCGACTTCTCTATTATACGAGTTTAGTTTAGAACAAAATGAGGCAAGATGCATGAAAGTAATTCTTTCCAACATGCGATTGAAGTTGAATTCTTGAGGAAAGTCCATGAAAAGAACAAAACATTTGAAATTCATACATTTTTATGTCACTTATCAGAAAGTTGTCTAAGTTCTTTTCTAAGTGAAATACGAAATAACTAAAAATCATGCCAAAATGATATGTTCTCCCGTGAATGGACTATGTTAATAACTTCTAATTTGAAATATTAAAAGTTTTCCAGATTGATTTCCAAAAATGTGAATTATTATTAATATTATTAGAGGTCCTATGATGTGAATTATAATTATCTTCATAAAATTGATTTGAAATTGTCTCTTTCCAAATTGAATTATCATTATTTGCACTAGAAAATAGGAATTAGTTGTGGGTGGATTGTTGTTCATCATCTTTGTGGGTCATTTTTGTTGAAACTTGCAGAGTCGGATCTAGTTTTCCCCCGAAAACAGTACCGAGTGACCGAGTAGGCCCATATGTTCGTTGTTCAGTAAGGAGACATGCTATTGATATTTTTGGGTCTTATTGAGCCCAATGTACTTGCTTGTTGATAATGAGACTTGGTAATAAGTAAGCCCCGCTACTCACAAAAAACATGGTTGTTCCCCACGTAAATAACTCAATGATGATTAACAATGCTTCTGAAACTCACACCTCTAACTCCTCCAAGGTGGGACATGCACCCACTTACTAGAGGATGCCTAAGCATTACTATATAAAATCAAAAATATTCCAAGGACTATAAATTGGACCACCTAGAAAATGCTCCAAGGTAGACTCACATTTACGAATAAACAAACAATATACGAGTTTCTTATGTTATTGATTATGCAGCACGATGCACAAAGTAGTGCAACATTAGTTTAGTTACGACAACTATATTCACGAATAATATACCAACTACTCCTACCAAGGAGTCATCCAAGCAATATCATACAAGCCAATGTAGTGAGAAGCAATTTATCTTACAAATGTCACCAATGCTTAAGGAGAAAGAAAGGAACAATCCTCAACATCTTTAAGGAAAAAACATTAAAGATCAGGACAACATGTTCTAAAGGAGAAAGGAATATTGGAACACCATTTACTTGATCTATGGACTTCAAAAATGGAATTTACCCTGATTCAATATTAAATACTAGCCTTTGAGGTAATCCAGGTAATATCAAACATAGATCTCAAAGAAATAGCAAGTAGAAGCAAAAAAAGAAATGAAGACATGAAATTTTAATAGTGACTCAACTTACTCTGGCTTGCGACTTTGATATGTTTTTATTATGAACCCGCTTGTTAGATCTATCTGGATCTGAACTAATTTGTCCTTTAGTCCAGGTTACAAGTGTACGAATTTTTTTTGAAGAGATAAGAAGTGAAGAAGAGATAGCAAACTAATAGGATAATGGTATCTTCTTCCAAATGCAGTCCTTTTTCCAATTGTAGAAGAGTTAGTATTTGTATACAAACCATCACATACTGGGCCAAACACCAAATTGTAGAGAAGACTGGACATCATGTCGAGTTAGCACAAAGATTCATTGCCTGATCCAAGTCATATTTATAACTCGGTACCAACTCATAGGGGAAGAGTTCGGTTCTGAATCATAAAGATAGATAATTTTTATCTTTTGACTTTTGTTCCATCCTACTGGCCTTTATGTCGAGTCATCTCATCCAATCTTGAGTCAGTTTGAGTTAGTTTGATCATCCGTTTCACTGAGTGATCGAAGTCCATTTAAATTTAAGAAAGAGTCATCCCTTACTTGCTCAACAATTGATCAAACAATGTAGAAATTCACATTTACAATCCAAAGGTGGAGCGGAGCCTCTTTTTTGAGTTGCACTCTTGTTGCTTGAGTCAATATGAGTTGGTGTCGGCTCAAAGGGGATGAGCTGATGCCAACTAATGTATCTTACTCCAAATTATCCTAATATTTCTAAAGTTACTTCTGGATATTTCCCAAGTTCTTATGCCGGATTTGGTTTCAATCTGGTATCATTTGAATGCTCTAAATCCAATGAAAACTGATTGACTCGGAACTAAGCCGATATTTAATCATCTAAGGTATGTCTTTTCGATGAAAGACGTGCTTGAAATGAAGAAAAGTCCACAAGGTCTAAGTCTGACGATTATGCACTCCGGTTGTTTTACCATCCAACTACTTAGCCGAATTTCAACAAATGCTTGTTTTGATAAATCTGAGTCAAGTTCTCTAATCAATCAAAGCATAGTTCAAGCAGTGCACTCTAGCTGATCAGGGGAGCTCTCTAGTCTTGAAGTATAAATCCTTGTCCGATCAACATCCATTATTCAAAACTCTCCAGCTAAATTCACTTAAGGCAAAGCCGACCGAATTAGCTTAAAGCAATACCATTAAGCAAAGCCAATTAGATCTACTTAAACAAAAGCCTATCGAATCCACTTAGGGAAATGTTTTTGGGTTGGACCGGCCAAATTCGTTCAAGGCACAGATTATAGAATTCACCCCAAGAAAAGTTATTAGGCTAAGACAATCAAATCCGCGTAAGGTGAAATCTGCCGGACCAATTTAAGGTAAAGCCCTCAAGCTAAGCCGATCAAGGCCTACTCCTACCGAAGGTAAACCTACCACGACTAATTCTACTCATGGTAGACTAACCACAACTTTCTAAATGTAAACATACAACAATCATGTGTGCTCAAGACGAAACCGTTAGGTTTAGCCAGCCAAGATTCAATTTTCTCATCGTGAACTAACCAAGACTTAGTTACGCCCATAATCAATTAACCAAATCAATCCTACTCAAGCTTAATCAATCAAGAGTCGATACTACTCGAACAATAACCAATTCTTGAGTTCAAGTTTTCTAATAGCGTTACGTCCAATCTAGGGCATGGCCTACCCAAGTCTTTCTGTCTGAGGTTGAGTCACGGTCTTTGTGGAACGTTAGATGTAAATCAAGCTTTGGTTTGGTGACATTTTTGGGTCATTTAGAGTTTTAATTCTTAATCGAGTGGTCTCTTCAGACTGTTAAGTTTTAGCTTAGGTAAGCTCATGGTCTCTCTAAGCCACTGAACTCATTCATGCTTCAAACGAATTGATTCATCACCTCTCCAGGATGATCAATGATCTATCTCTGTACCCATTATCTAGCCTCATTAGCCCATCATAGCTTATCATCGGTCCCCATCAAATTCCAATCCAGCCACTCTTCAATGAAAGGGACTTATCGATGAGTAGCTTGATCTAATCACTCTCTGATAAAGCATTCTGCAAAATACTTTCCAATCCTTCACATATTTCGGTAAGAATTAATACAATCCTTGTTGAGTTCTAGCATATTTGTCTATACGAACTTAATGATAATGAACTTATCCTGACCTTCTTATCGAGGATGACTTCATCACCTTCACCTTTTGATCGATTTAAATTCCCTTCCTAAATGGTTCAAACCAAAAGAAAAACATGCATAAAATCCTACATAGTCGCCCAGGACATCCGACGCGTAGCATGCATAAAATGCGGACATATCTGCAACTGTTATCTCTATATATGCATGCATGGACTAAGTGGACAAGAAACTTGCAGACTATCTGCAATTTTTCTATAAAGTTGCACTTTTGCCCATACTTTGTTTTGAAAATAAGCTATTTTTTTATGTATGCAGTTTTCATTGTTCTTTTGATGATTTTTCTACAATAATTTGATGTTGAATAAGTGTATACATTAAATTTGAAAATTTGAAGCATTTAGCAGAAATTGCGTAAAAATATGCAACTAACGGTTATAATTGCATTAATATCTGCATTTTTTAAAAATAATCGCATGTTTCCTACAAAATTTGCTGAAGCGTGAATTTTTTGTTTTTCTTAATTTTTGTACTTTTTTTTTCTTACATTAAAACGAAGATAATTATGAATTGAATCGAGTTTCAAAAAAAAATTGTGGTTTTCTACTTTAATTTCTTATGTATTTTGAAGATTTTTAAAAAATAGAAATCTAATTTACATAGGTTTTTGAAAGGAATGTTTTGTGTATTTTGAAACTTAATGGAGATTTTACCAAAATTATCCCTTGTTAAATTGCATATTTTTATTTTCTTCTAACCCTTTATAAATAGAGGAAGCCATTTATTTTCAAAATCATGGAATACTTGTGTATTTTCATTCAATTATTGGATGTGATAGTATTCAAATTCAATCCTCCCATCTCATTATTCTAATGCTAGACCTTTTTCTTTTAAGTTAGTCACAACATAACGTAGGGGTGGAAATAAAACGCACTGCCATATGGAAACCGCCCTCACCGAACCGTAAAAGCAGTACGGAAAACTGGACTGAATCTTCTCTTTAAAGAAGGTACCCTAAACTAGACCGACTCGGAACGATACGATCCGGTTGCGGTTTGAGTTGTTGATCCAACTGTATTAAACCGGACCGAACCGAATAGTTGCATTAACAATCTTATGATTAAAAAAATTGCTAATTCTTATATAATTATTGATTTTAACAATGTATAATTATGTTGCTGCAATATTAATAATAATTACTATCACAAAGAAAGAAAGTTATAGTTTTAGTATAATAGTTTATATATATTTTTTCTACAACAAAATAGTGTTTTTACAACGGGCAAAAACCGTTGTTATATGCTTTTCACAACGGGCAAATGCCCGTCCTAATATGCATCGTCGTAATAGGTCCTCACTAAATTACAACGGTCTGTGACTGTTGTAAAAGACCGTTGTAATAACATGCTCTATCACGTGCAACAACTCTATGACAATGGGCATAAACCCGTTGTAATACATTATATTACAACGGGCATTGCTCGTTGTAAAAAGTATTCTATTTAAAAAAAAAATATAAACGTAGTAATATAAAAATATTGCATAAATTAAAATATTGAACTCAAAATTTCTTATTTTAATATAAATATTTTATTACACTCCAGAATAATACATGTAAATGATTTAACTATCATTTAACGTCATACATGTAAAAGTAGTGTTATAGAAACTGATTTCATATAGCTACCATGCTGAAATTTGACGTTTGTTGCACTAGCACTGTGGAAACTTGCTACAAAATGATACTGGAAGCATGCTTGAATATTTCCTCTTCCATTGCCTGAATATTATCATGAAAAATGTTAATTATAGTCACGATTTCGTAAACATATCTAAGGGAAATTATATCTTTAGCTTCATATAAACCTGTAAAAGAAATCAGAGACCAGAGCATTTCATCATCTCATTTATAGCATCATTATTATTAGATTATAAATGTAAAAGAAATCATTTACAAAACATAGGTCATCAACATTAATACTTGTATTTATCATCAACTATATTGTATAAGCAACAAATATACTGTATAATGAATAGTGAAAAGATGTTAACTTAAACATGTTAATTTCAGTGCCCATGTCGATGGTCATGCCTCCTTAGGCTATCCTAAAATGCCACCCAATTCATCATGCCCATCATCTTGTTTTGCCAACTCATCTACAACAATGATAACATAATATGATTTCAAAACTAACATATGTTTTTGTGCCATTTAAAACTATTGAACCTGTCAGATGCGCTTCCTTCCCATATTCAAACCTTAGCCTTTGCTTCAGCAGCTTCAGCCACGCAGCAGTATCAAATCTAAAATGGAATAAAAGAATAGGCCCACTTAACAAAACAACCCTTTTAACCTTGAAAATAATCAAATTTTTACAACTTACTTCAAATAAATGTTTCTCCTCATCTTTGAAGCTTTCTGAAATGTGAAAATTCATCATAATCAGACTAACGCATCAAAAGCTATGCATAATCGAATTCAGCTCGGTCTTTTGTGATTTACTTTTCGTGACAACAAACATCGTATATTTGAATCTATATTCTCTCTCAATTAACCTCAAAAATTTGGAAAATGATGAAACACGAAGTTGTCACTTATGCATTTGCCTTGCCAATGAAAGAAAAACCTGCCAAATCGGATCAAAAGTTTTAAGTTAGGACCAGTCTAATAAAGACCATAACAGTTTGTTTTTCAAAAGAAAAGAAAAATTATATAATATATGTACAATGATCTATGGATCGAATAAGACTGATATAAGAAAGTAATCCAAGCAACCAGAAAGCATGATAGCAGCCTAGTTTATTGTTCCATCACCAAATTAAAGAGAGTGAAGTTAATTAAAAAACAGAACATAAGCAACTAAAATAATTGATAAATGTATATGTTTTCAAATCACATACCACAATAACTTAAAAACAAGACAGAAGTTCAATTAACCCACAAAACTCTTTCGGAGAAAAGATTCAGTTAAAATACTAAGTAACTAAAATAATTAATAAATGTATTTACACACAATAAAGTGTTTGTAAGAAATAGTTAAATATGCATGCCATTTTACTTTAAAAAAAGGATAAAAAGATACACCGTGTGTGACTTGTAAACTGTAAAATTGCAAATGATTTGATAAAGTAGCTTTCTTTGAATTTAACAAACTAAGCGACTCAGTACGAAGCGGTGACATGCTAGAAAAAAGAAATTTCTTGTACTTCAATACTGAATTGTGGAGTAGAATAGGGATCTATTGTTCTCGAAGCTCAAAACCGAGATTTTAATACTGTGAATTCATATCCTGTTACCAAAACCACTGATTAGGAGTCGCTCCCATATGATTGAAGAAAAAAAGGGGGTAAAAAGAAACAAGCTATTTACCTCCAAAATTTCGATTACATCCATAGAGGAGAAGACGGAAGCGGAGATGAAGGCAAGTGGTTAAATAATTTTAAGTCGCCTGGTTTAATCGATTGAAAAGCAAAAGCAAAGATCGGCAGAATTGATGACGAACCCTGGTTTTTGAATAGACCGTGTTTTGCTGAACAAAAAAGCGAAGATCGACATATACATATACAATTGACGCAAGGACACAAATCAGACAGCTTAGACATTTTTACTTGTTAAATGCATATACACTTTGCCTAAATAAAAAGGCAGCAAAACAAAAAATGAAGAACATGTATAAGGGAATCCATAGCAAGTCTGGCACTACTATATGGAGTTATTTAGGTGCAAACTAATATAGTGGACAAATTACAAGGCATACATGCAAAATAAAAGGTGTAGGGAACAAAATTGATTAGACCATGACTTCACAACCATTAAAGAAAATGAAGACACATGCAGCAGGTGATAACACAAAGAAAAATGCAACTGCACAAGTGTGATATCAAGTTCAGGCGCATGTAGTAGCATGCTAATGTGCAAACCCCAGTACATACAAGAGTAACACAAGCGGCATGGCATAAATTTAGATTCCAAGTTCAAATGATAAACATATAAATCAACATGTAATTGCAAACAGTTCAGCAAGAGATATAAGCCCATAAAAACAGTAAATGGTGCTGCAGGGTGCATAAAATGGGGCATTTGTTAACTGTTTATAAATGAGCCAATATATATGTATACACATATGCGTATGCATATAAATATACACAACTAGCCATATACCTATGGAAGATCAAGCTTAAACCAACACGGATGAATTGAACAATTCAGGGTAGTTTTATGTCATAATACATTTCAGGTTCAAGGCAGAGAAACATGTGTACAAGCAGGTGAACAAAATACGGATTCAAGCATGAATGACATACGTGTATACTCACAAATACAAAGAGTAATTAAACAATGGTAAGGTGAAAGCCCAGCGAACCACACAAGCAACAATCAACCATTATAATGTCAGTTCTTATCAAAGTTAAAAATACTTGAAATGCGTTAATCATGAGAAAACTCACCTGCAATCGCAACAAAGAAGAATCGGGGCTTGGCAGTTCGAAAACGAAGGTGCTGGCGAACAAAGAGGGGTTGCTACTGTTATCTCTCAACTGTGCTCAGCTTCACGCTGGAAAGGGTGAGACAAATGTGGACCGAAAGGAAAGGGTCGGACGGAAATGTCAGGTCGACGAGATAGGTGCTGGGCCTTGCGGTGGTAGGCGCGACGTTTCCGGTGCTGCTTCCTCGATTTGTTTTTTTCCAAGTTCCAGCTAACGCAAAGGGGAAAGAGCAGAAGCCGTTTGGTGGCAGAGACAAGTAGAGAGGAGGGAGATGAGGCAGCGATTGTTTTCGGTGCTGGCGAAAGCTGGAGGGAAGCGGTCGATTACTGAGGAGGTGTGATTTCGATTTAGGAGGAACATGTGGATTTAATTTTTTTGATTTTGGAGAAAAACATTTCAGCTGACAATTGAAAGGAGGAGGCCTTTTTTTTTTGAATTTGGGGAAAAAGGGTTTTCATGGAACTAAAGAATGAAGAAGGGATGGTGGAAAGAAAGTAAAATGAAAAAGAACGGTGAGAAATAAAATAACATAGGACGGTGGAGATAAGGGAAACGGAGGAACAATTATAAATAAATTTCAAACGAGGTAGGTGGTACCCCTTTTCTCTCATCCATCAAAGAAAAGGACTGATTCCTAAAATTTTGAACGTGCAATTTTCACGGTGTTTACCAAGTTCCTATCTACCAATTAAAACTTCCATTTTATTTTTAAAATAATATCTACGTAGTTTAATTCGATATTGGTATGTCTATCTAGACTGTAAACAAATATTTCAACCGTTTCACCAATCAAATTTAATATCCAAACACATAAATTATATATAACATTGTATCTACTATACCGATACGAATATAATATCACGCTAAAATCTGTTATTTAATTCTTTATGTGAAATTTCGTTATGCACATTGTTACAGTTAACCGTTTATATATAACAATTTCAAAAGAGTTACCTAGTTTAAAATTCGATGAAACGAATGCCCGTATTTTAAATTATAAAATTCTCTAAATTAATTTCTTATATAATATTTATATTCCAAAAATCAACATTCTATCTTTATTTTTGACTAGCGTTTGTCTTTAATTAAATAATTTAAATAATCAAAATATACGAGATATTACAAATTCTTTACTATTTAATAACAATTATTAATAATAAATATTTATTATTACTATAAATAATTAAGTATTTATTGTTATTTACTTATTATAAATTATTAGTTATTAATGATTAATTATTAAATATTAATGAATAATAAATATTAATGAATAATAAATATTAGTAGCATGTGATTAATATAATATTGTTAATGATTAATTAATATTAATAACATATGACTAATGTAATAAATATTATTAGTAATGTAATATTATTGTCAATAATTAGTAACATATGATTAATATAATATTAATGATTAATTATTAAGTATTAATTAATAATAAATATTAATAAATAATAAATATTAATTTTAAGGAAGCAAAAAAAAATTTGTCCGTTGTAAAATTAGCACCTTTTGCAACAAGTATTTTAGGATTGTTATAAAATTAGCATTTACTACAACAGGAAAATATTTAGGACAAAAGTGAAGGCCTTTTTATCCATAAGGACAGCCCATTAAAATTTTACTCAGAAGGACAATATACTGAAAATTAATTTCGGTCGCTGCTTTCTTCTTCTCCCTCTCTCGCGCTCGCGTGTATCTCTGTTTCTTCCTTAATCACGAAATCAAAAAATCACGAAAACAGAAATCGAGACATCACAAATATCAGAAGACATTAAAATCGAAATTCGAATTCAAAGATAAAAATCACGAAATCAAAATCACGACCATAAATCAGCTGAAACAAAAACCCTAGAAAAAAAAAAATAGGTCGAACAACAAAAAGCCATTCGAAATCACAATTGAATGGGATAAAAATATTTTTCAAACGATCTAAAGCGTATATGAAGAACACGAAATGGTTGAAACAATTTTTTTAGGTTGGAAATGTTTTTTTTTCATTTTACCACTACTACAGTCCGTAGGTATCATTTTTGTATTTTTGTAGTTATCATTTTTCCTGTTTTAACTTTAAAAACATAGCAGCAGTTTTTAGTTATCATTTTTCTATTTTTCTAGTTATCATTTTTACTGTTTTAACTGTGTTTCATGTTTTTTTCAGGAGATTTTGTTGCTGTGTTAATTTTGAAGTTATATTGTTGTATCAGCGTTGAAACTAAGTCGAACTTTTACCATTTTTAATCAATAAAACTGTGATATAAAATTTTTTCCCATTATTTTATCTTAAAAACATTGCATCAGTATTTAGGTATCATTTTTCTAATTTTTTAGGTATCATTTTTTTTGTTTTAACTGTGTTCTGTGTTCTTTTGATGTGATTTTATTGCTGTGTTAATTTTGAAACTGTTTTTTTGCATCAACTTCGTCACTCAGTCGAATGTATTTCATTTTATTCAATCAAATTGTGATGTAAACAATTTTTGCATTAATTTTTCTTTAAAACAGTGATGCAGTTTGTAGGTATCATTTTCCTATTTTTTTTAGGTATCATTTTATATGTTTTATTCAATCAAACTGTTATGTTTTATGTTATCTTTTGTTATCAGTTTTATAAGTTGGTATGGCTAAGCTACAGTTTTTCTCATTTTCAGAGTTCATGAATATCAGTTTTTTAATATTGTAGTTATTCATTTGTTTGTTATATTTTTTCATTAGTTTTTCTTCAAAACATTGAATCAGTTTTCTATTTTTTTGAGTATCAGTTTTAATGTTTTAACTGTGTTAAGTGTTTTTTCATGTGATTTTTTGTTGTGTTACAGTAAAAATGATACCTTAAAAAATATAAAAATGATACCTTAAAACTGCAGTAATATTTAACATAACATAGAAATTACACTAAAAATGATACCTTAAAAAATATAAAAATGATAACTAAAAACTGCTGTGATGTTTAACATAACACATAAACTAAAGTAAAAATGATAACTACAAAAATAGCAAAATGATAACTAAAAACTTTTGCTACGTTTTAAAGCTAAAACAGGAAAAATGATAACTAAAAAAAAAAGAAAAATGATACCTACGAACTGAAATACTATTAACGCAAAAAAAAAAAAAAAAAAAACATTTCCAATCACAAAAAAAATGTTTCAACAATTTCGATTTCTTCAATTGTGTTTTCCATCGTTAGAAAAATATTACTATTCAATTCAATTGTGATTTCGAATGAATTTATATTGTTCGACAATTTTTTTTCTAGGGTTTTTGTTTCTCGCGATTTTTGTTTCGAACGCTTTTCTATTCGATTTCGATTTCGTAATGTTTGAATTCGATTTCGAATTTCGTTTTTGTGATATTCTGAAATTTGTGATTTTGCATTTCATGATATCGTGATTTTTTTATTTCGTGATTACCGATGCGCAAGAGGAGAGAACAAGAAAGAAGCGGCCGATTTTTTTTCTTCAGTGTATTGTCTTTTAGGATAAAATATTAGGCGGCTGTCCTTATGAATAAATTTTATTGGGCTTTTGTCCTTAAAAAAAATTTCCCTTTACTACAACGGGCCTATTGTGAACGTTGTAAAAATTACATCTGCTACAACTGTCATGAAAAGACCATTGTAATAGCTATCTATTACAACGGGCTATTACAACGGACCAAAATGGACCGTTGTAATAACTATCTATTACAACATGCTATCATTGCCCGTTGTAATAAAGGTGCTGTGTTGGGCATCTATTACAGTGGGTCTACATTGGCCGTTGTAATATCACTCTATTACAACGGTCAGTCAACGCCCGTTGTAAAATTGACGTTGTAATAGGTTATTTTTGTTGTAGTGATAAATGCGAGTTATAAATCTTATTTGAGATATCTTAATTAATGTTTATGCCTTGATTAAATTGGATGTTTGGCCAATGCATGAAAATAATTTCACTTGTCATTAAAATGGATGTTTGGTCAATCACAAAGGAGAAAGTTGGACATTAATATTGAGTACGAACACGTTAAGCATATTCTTTGCAGTAAGACACATCCTAGTTCTAATTTAAAACCATTTCCCATTGAACAAATTGTATTCCTTAAGAGAGTTTGTCCCACGTAAAACACTCGAGTAGGACACAGAATCACACAAAAGGGCCATACAAAGAGTTGTTATCGTGATTCTAAGCACTAACGTAGCGCAATCGGTTACATGCTTAAAATACTCCATCTTTGTCCGTTAAGTAAATTATTTTAATTTGACTCATTGTGCCCCGTAAAGCGGTAATGGAATAAAATATGACGTTGATTGAAAGCTGCAACACCGCGTAGGGCGACCTATACAGTTAACATGTCTCATTTCTTGGTCGTTGTGCATCGAATCCACCTATAAGGTATCTGGTCTGTATGTATCCCGTGTGCTTACAAGCTGAATATCAGATACGCACGGTCCGTTGTCCGGTTCGTTCCGAAGTTATAAGATGTCCGGACCGTGTCCGCCCAATTGTCTTAAAGGACAGCTTTGACATACCAGTGTTCGGTCCGATCTAAAATGTCTGATGTTTTTTATTATCCAAAGCTATATCAGTCCGTTGTCCGGCTTGGTCCGAGACTATATGATGTTCGGTTAGTGTCCGTCCGAATTTTTATAGGATAAAGCTTCGACACACCTCCGTTTCGTCCTGTCCGACCCGTTTACACCCCTCCAGACAGGATAATGACACATGATCATTTAATCCGATCCAAAATGTCCGATGTTTGTTGTTCATTTGTTGTCCAACTCGTACAAACAATGTTCGAATTTAATGTTTGTTGGATCTGCATCCATCTGAATCTCTGTATGATACTATGACACACCTCAATCCAATTCAGTTCAACATTTACATATAATATGATTATTTAAATAGCATAGGGTAATCCGTTCGTCAATTCATTTTGTGATGTAAAGCAGAAATTTTAGTTGGACAAACAAAGATAAAGTAATTGAGGACAAGAATTGAAGTTACATGATAACTTAAAAGAAATGAAATGTTGGAATATAGCGATGAGTTGACTGAAAGGGATATCGTTCGGATTATTAGTTGCTGTGTAACCATTAATCGTTTAACATGGGACATGTGTAATTCCTGAATATAAAAACTTATTCCAAAGAGCGAAGTTACGTTATCACATCGCTAAACGCTGTGATTTTTCGCTCCATTCTGTAACCTTCTTATTATTTCAACGACCGCATAATTAACTTGGTGCAACGCATCTACGCGTAAATTGAGTCTGTTACGGCCTTGGAATTCTTTTCTGACTTTCAACTTATATTTCATGCGATGCGAATGAGCTATATTATATACCCTTTTTTGGTCGCTCTTTATAATATAGCTTAGAGCATTTCTAGCAGCAATGGATATATTCGAAAGGAGGAACACATTTACAAACCACATTTCCTTCGAGGCTTCAATCATTCCAGTAGTTGATAGCCTTTTTTTTTTTTTTTTTTTTTTCTAAAGTAAAAAAAAAACTTAAATGGTCGTTTCTGTATAAAAAAATAATAATAATAAATAAATAAATAAATAAAAATTGTCCATGGTAGCCGAAGAGTTAAACCCAATCCCTTAATTCCATCAAATATTCCCAATTTTCTTATCAAAATCACAAACAATCAATTTTCTTGCCATCTCTTCACCTTAGTACAATTAATTTCTCCACTTATCATCTCCAAAATCCAATTTTTCAAATTTTAGGGTTAGCTTATTCGTTTTATTGTTGAAGATGGAACGTGACAATATTGAAGGTTCTGGCTCTGCGACTGGTATTCATAGAAGAAAGCCGTCACGGAAGAATCGAAAGACGCTTGAAGGCAGAGAGAGCGGACATCAAGTCGAGATGGACACCATGATTGTTCCAACATTTCTGTTTAGGTTGATCAGTAGCCTACAAGAGGGGATCCAACATCTTTTAAACCAAGGGAAAAAGTTTGCGATATATAACTTTTTTTTTTATTTCATAGTGGAAAAACATTACTATATGAATAAATAATTTACATTATTCGATTTTATAAATAGAATCGTGATACCATGAGATGTCATGGAGCATTCACTACAATGTTAAAGTGGAGGAATTTAAATGTTCATCCTCATATTAGAGATCTAATTATGAAAATATTTGATAAATTTAAGGATATTGAGTTAAAAAACTTCGATAATAGATGCGTACATGCTATAATTAAACAATGGTGGTCGACTATACGTACATTTTTATTTTCTAATACAGATATTGACTTTACACCGTTAAATTTTACGATGCTGACATCCATATCGGTTGGAATGAGTACACTAATGATACCGTAAAATGAGAATTGGAGTCAATTTGCCAATCCAAGTCAACTTTTGTCACTATTTGCTCAGAAAGATAGTAGGGTCAGAAACGTTGCCCTCTCGCATCTTGTTAAGTACTTTCACGATGATTACATTGGGGCCAATGTTAATAAAACACATATTGCCCGAATATTTGTTTTATACATGATAGGGAACTATATTTATTACGACCACAAATGACATGATTAGTCTTGAATATTTGGAGGCCGTATCTGATTTGGAGTTGGCTCAACAATTTGATGGGGGTTCTGCAATTATTGGTTCTCTTTACAAGAGTTTGGACTTAGCTGTAACTAAGAGAGGTCACCTTACCGATTTTATCGAGCTATTGCAGGTATATTAATTTATAGTACACACAAAATATTTGTTCTTTAGTGTTTATAATGGAAGTAATATGAAAAAGAAGTTTGAATTATTGTATATTGCAAGTTGTAATGATACAATGACCGATATTTGTACATGCTTAAAGTAACAGTCACAGCAAAATAATGAAACAACTAACTTAAATCTTTCAAAATTCTTTCTTGAGGGGCTTAGTTAGGATGTTTGCTCTCTGAAAGGCTGTTGGAAGATGGTTGACTTCGAGTTCTCCTTTGATTACTCTTTCTCTTATGAAATATAAGTTCAATTTTATGTGCTTGGTTCTGGAATGGAGGACTCGATTTGCAGATAGGGATACAGTGCTAAGATTTTCGCACCATATGATGGGTTTTCTTCGTTGCTTGATTCCAGTTTCTTCAAGAAGTGATTTAATCCAGCTGATTTCAGCTGTGGTGTTGGTGATGCATCCGTATTCGGCTTCGGTGCTGGATTTGGACACTGTAGGTTGTTTCTTCGAGCTCCAGGAAATTGGGTTTTCTCCAAGATATATCACATAGCCTGATGTGGATCTTCGAAATCATGATCAGAGGCCCAATTAGCGTCAGCATAACCTCTAATCTCAATATTCTTTCCTCATTTTAGTTGCAGTCCTTGATTAGTGTTCTTCGCTTGGATTGTGCATGAATTTTGACACCTTGTTTATGCAGAATATTAAATCTGGCCTTGTTATTGTAGCGCGTTATACGGTTCCTACTATACTTCTGTACATCTTTGCTTCTGCAGTGACTCCCCATTGTATTTGGATAGGTGTAGATTGCTCATCATAGGTGTTGGTAATGATTCTGCTTGATTCATTTTTTCTTTGGTTAATATCTCTGTGATATATTTTTTTTGAGATAGCATTATTTCTGACTCTGTATTCTTATGACTCCAATGCCTAAGAAGAAGTTTAGTTCCCCTAGATCTTTAATATAGAAGGTAGTATCAAGGTGTTTGATAGTTTGACCAATTTCTTCACTATTGTTTCCAGTGATTATTAGGTCATCTACATATACAAGTATATATGTGATGTGCTTTCTTCATTCTTCATGTACAGTGAGTTGTCAGATCTTATTGCTTTGTGTCCCAGAATGTTTAGAGTGTGTTTTAGTTTGTCATACCAAACCCTGGGGGCTTGTTTAAGTCCATATATGGCCTTGCGAAGTCTGCACACTACATTATTGCCTTGTTGTTGGTATCCCTATGGTTGATCCATGTACACTTATTCAGTTAGTTCTGCATTTAAAAATGCATGGTTTACATCCAATTGTCGTATTTTTCCAGTTGAATTGCAGGACTAGACTTAGCACAATTCTTATGGTAGTAGGTTTGACCACATGAGAGAATGTTTCTTTGAAGTCAAATCCATATTGCTGTGTGTAGCATTTGGCTACTAATCTTGCTTTGTATTTTAACATGGTTCCATCTGTATTCTTCTTTAATCTATATGTCCACCTGCTACCAATGATGTTTTTATTGTCAGGTCTTGGAACTAGACTCCAGGTTTTGTTTCTTTGTAATGTTGCATACTCTTCATCCATAACTAGTTTCCAATTCTGATTTTTGATGGCCTCACCAAAGGTTGTGGGTTCATCATGCTCATAGGTGATATTGTCGATTTTTGGTTTAAAATTTCCTTTCTTGGATCCTATTGTCATGTGATGTCCTGCGTTTGTTAGTGTTGGGTTTGAGCAGGTTCTATTTGTGCTTGAGCTTTGAGGATGACTTTCAGATTCTGCTGCATTGTTGTGTGGATCTGAGTTATCTTGACCTTCAGACAAATTGTGATTTGGATCAATGCTTATATTTTGACCTAACCTTGCATTGGATACTGTATGTTGAGGTGATTGTTCACTTTGATCTGACCTAGTGTCTGGTATAGTGAGTTGGACTAGGGTTGATTCACTTTCATTAGCTGATTGTTGGTAGATTGGTATAAGTGGGATAGACTCCTTGACATTGTAGATATTTTCAGTGGTTTTCACTTCAGTGCTGGAAAATGGGTAGATGTTCTTATTGAAGGCAACATGTCTTGATATGATTATCTTTCCATTGTTGGTGAGACATTTGTAACCCTTTTGATTTTCAGCATGTCCTATGAATGTGCATGGTTCTGATTTAAAGCTTAGTTTGTGAATACTGAATGGTCTCACATTTTGGAAACACAAGCACCCAAAACTTTTGAGAATTTTAGTCTGATTTTATATTGACCAGTTTTTCCGTTGGAATGATATTCTATAACACTCTTGTAGGTAACCTGTTGATCAAGTAAAGTGCAGTGTCAAAAGAGTTTGGCCAATATTTCATTGGTGGAGAGGCATGGGCTAGAAGTGTTAGACCAGTTTCAACTATGTGCCCATGCTTCCTTTCTACCAATCCATTTTTCTCTAAGGTACATGGGCAAGTTGTTCTATGCATAATTCCCTTTTTGGTAAAGTATTGTTTTAGTGGTTGCGGTTCCTCCATCGGTTTGAATGATTTTTGCTTGATGGTTTGTCTACTTTTCAGCCAGTGTTGTAAATCGAATAACAACATTACCTACCTCTTCTTTTTTACTTAAGAAAGTAGATCCAAATGAATCTTGAATATGATTCGACAAATGATATGTAGTAATTGAATTTGTAATCAGAGTTGATTGGGGTAGGTCCCCATAGATCAATTATTACCATTTCCAGTGGCTCATTATAAATAGTTTGAGAGTTTGGGAATAGTAGTTTGTGGCATTTATCCATTTGACAAGCAACGCATATGTAAGAATCAAATATATTTTTGAATTCAATATTATTGCCTTTTAGAATATGTTTTACAATGTTTAAACTTGGGTGCCCTAGTTTACAATGTCATTGATCTAGTACATTTGAGTTATTGTTATGAGTAGCATTAGAAAAGTTATGCCATGGTCTTCTGTCATGATCTGCGTTATTCTTCACCAAGTTAAGAGTGTACGGACCATTGTGTATATCACCCTATAATAAAATTTCTTTGTTGGTCAAGTCTTTTACAAGAAAGTAATCAGGGAAGAATTCAAAGTAAACTTGATTGTCTCTAACAAACTATGATACACTGATTAAGTTCTTTCTTATTATGTGAACCCTAAGAAAATTATTTAGATATAGATTTCTTTTACCATTAATAGTGTTAGTGCTTGTGTGTGAAAAATTAGTGTGCCATTACCTAAGTAAAGTGATTACGTACCTTCATACTCCCTGTTTCCCAAGTTTGTATAATTTAGGTTGCTGGTTATTTGATTTGAAGCTCCTGAGTCATGGAACCATTCCTCGTTTAGCATCTCTCTAGACCTGGTGAGTGTATCTTCAGCTTGACTCCTTAATACATCGGTTTGACTCCTTGCATACGGATTGGTGTGAGTGACATTGGCACTTGGGTAATTGTTTCTTTGACTGTTGTTCCCTTATCGGCTGGTTGAGAAATTTTGGTCAAATCTAAAGTAGCATTTGCTTGCAACATGACCAAATTTTTCATAGATTTGACATCTAATTTTGTTGGAATTGTTCTGTCTTCCTCTACCTCTGTAGTTTGGATTGCCTCTTTGGTTGCGTTGGTTATTTATGAAATTTTGTGGTTTTTCCTGATTGTACTAAGGCTTTTCCCGATTTTTATTTTTGGACGCAGTGGCATAGTTGACTGACATTTCTATCCTGAGCTTTCTGGCATCGACTCTGCCTTCATGTGCAATCAGTGCTGAGTGCACATGTTGCAGCGTTGGTGCTGTGGCTTGGGAAGAAAGAAGAGTGACAATGGACTCATATTCGTCATCCAATTCATTTAGGATGGTTAAAGTTTGCTCACTATCTGATACTTTATGACTAGCTACCTCAAGTAAGTCGCACAATGTTTTGATTATGGTTAGATATTCCCTTATAGTCACAGAATCTTTTATTATAGTATTTAATTGCCTTCTGTAATGCATAATACAAGAGCTGATTGCGTACTAAGAACCTATTCCACAGTGTCCCATATTTCCTTTGCACTTTTACATCCAATGAGTTGGGGTAATAATTTGGCATGGATTGTGAAAACAACTAAGAGGAAGATAAACTGTCCTATCTATTGCAATGAGTATATTGTTTGTGAGGAGTCAAGTTTCCACTTGAATCAGTGCACATCTTTGCTGGTACAAATAGTGTTCCATTGATGTATTCATCCAATCCGTAGCCTGTAAGTACAATATTAATTTGAAATTTCCAAAGAAGATAGTTCTCTTCATCCAGTTGCATTGAAATTGAGTGACTTTTTGGATTGATTATGCTTTTGGAATTTGACCCATTGTTTTGAATATTATCTATAGAGTGAGATGTGTTATCTCCTACTGGTGTGGTGCTGGATAGGGTGGTATCATTGCTGGTCATGATGTCAGAAAAGGAAAGATCAGATGAGACTTATGCCAATGATCTGCCGGTGCGATGCAACCAGGTTGATCAGAGATGATCAGCCTAGGACGTTTCAAAAAGAACAGATACCGAGAGAAAATCAGGCTCACTGTTGATCTTCGAGAAGGTATCTCCTCGTTGATGAATACAGAACTGAGAGGAGAAAATGAAAACCACCAACAATTCGGTGGGATTGATCTTGGAAGGAAGATGACGTTGTTAGGCTTGATGAAGCTCTGATACCATATTGGAAGTAATACGAAAGAGAAGTTTAAATTATTGTATATTGCAAGTGGTAATGATACAATGACTGATATATACATGCTCAAAGTAACGGTCATAGCAAAATAGTGAAAGGACTATAATGCCCCTTAAACCCTAAATAATGAATATACGATAATATAACGTAGTTTCCGGCATAGCGGAAGACTTATAACTTTTGAATTGAAATTCAAATTTTGGATAAATTCATACAAATCATTGGTGGAACCGTAATAACCTAATGCAATGTAACAAGATAATTCCCAATTTCGTTAATCGAGATCGATGCCGGAAAGGTACTCAGTACTGAAGATCTCGATGAACTCGAGATGAATAGAAAACACAAAGTCCGTTGATCCAAAGATGCCGGAATCATGATCATCAACTCTCCGTTGATGACGAAGAGATGATCTTCCAAGTCGTTTATTCACAAACGGATACCATAAGTGGGAATGGAGAAATAAAGCTCTAATAATGGAGGACCCCATTATTTCAATTTAAAAAATAACCAATTTTTACAAGTATCCAACCCGCCTATTTATAGGCTTTAGACACATAGGCCAACATCGGCAACATCATAAACGAAACCAAAAGTAAAATAAATGACAACACAGAGAAATAAAGAAACGACACTGAAGCAGTTGTAAACCAAACCAGAACCACTCCGCTTAAAATATTGCCGAAAGCAAAAAAACTTATTTTGAAAGCTTAACCTGAATCTAGAAGCAGAAAACAAATCTTGTTTATTGTAACCAAAGCTGAAAGCTTCCAAAGAACTTATTGTAGAAGCCGATAACAGCAGAAACAAAGAAACCCACAAAGCTGGTGCTTTCGATACCGACGACAACATCTACGTTAGCCGAAAACGGTAATAGGAAAATAGTATATGCTAGAAACGATAGCAAAACCAAGGAGCCGAAAAGGAAACAACATAAAAGCTTGATTGATGATGAGGGCCACTTCATTCAGCACCGATATTGAAGATGTTGGTGTCGAAACATCTGTCCACCAAACCCATACATTCCTGTGTTGCATCATCCTCCCCTGGCTCAAAAGAATTCATCCTCGAATTAGAAATAGCCTCTTCAATCAAATCATCTTAGTAGTATGCCTTCAAATGCTCGACATTGAAAATGTCAGTAGTATGAATATGGTTTGGTAATCTCAATCGATAAGCATTTGGATTGATTTTCTCAATGATTTCTAAAGGCCCAATCTTTCTGGAAGCCAACTTATTGTATGTACCAACAGGAAATAGGTCTTTTGTCAATACTGCCCCTACGAAGCCACCCATATGAAACTCAACATGTCGATGTTTCGAACCAGTAGCTTGCTTGTACTTGTGACTTGTTTCAACTAACTGCTTCTGCACCATACAATGAAGCTCATGTAAATCCAAGACAGGGTCATTGGTTTTACCGTGCATTCGACCTTGTTGAGGTAATGGAGTTAGATCCAAGGGCCCCTTAGGTACTATTGCGTACACGATTATGAAAGGATTGAATCACGTACCATTGACAACACGATTATGTGCGAATTCAGCCTGGCACAATTTAGAATCCAAAACCTTCAAATTGTCATTAACAAAACTTCTAAGCAAATTTCTAATGATCTGTTTACTACTTCGGTCTGTCCATCTGTTTGCGAATGATAGGCCTATTAAACTTCAATTCTGTTCCCACCATTTTCCAAAAACTTAACTAGAAATGACTCAAAAACCGAGTGTCACGATTTGAAATAATTGAATCTGGTAATCCATGCTGTCGATATATTTCCCGAAAGAATAGTTGATCCACGTTCACTGCATCTGCTATTTTCTTGCAAGCAATGAAATGAACCATCTTCGAAAATCAATCAATCAACAAACACATAAATGGAATCGTTGCCTCTCTGTGTTCTTCGCAATCCCAATACAAAATCTTTGCTCACATCAACCCATCGTCATGAAGGAACTGGCAATGGCATGTACATCCAGCATTATTTGTGGTCCCCTTGGACACTTGACAAATGTGACATCTCTACATGAGCTTTTCAACTTCCTTCCGCATTGATGGCTAGAAATAAGAGTCTACAATCAGCTGTCATATACGGTCTCTACCGACATGACATTCATTGTGTAGCTCTTGAATTATCTACATTCGAAGACTACAATCTGGAATGTACAGTTGATTTCCTTTGAAGAGAAAACCGTCTATCGCTGAAAAATCTGTTGTGTCCTCATTCTTGACATTTTCAAAAATGTTTGAAAAATAAGGATATGTAGCCAACAATTCTGAAAGCGAGTCAAACCCTAACACTTCAACTCTTATTGTGGTCAAAAGATTGCTTCTTCGACTTAATGCATCAGCTACTTTGTTCGTAACTCCTGATTTATGCTTCACTACAAATGTGAACTGTTGCAGATAAGCAATCCATGAGCATGTCTAGCTACTATTTTGTCCTGACCCTGGAGATGCTTTAATGCTTCATGATCTGTGTAAAAAACGAATTCCTTGTGAAAAAGATATTATCTCCAATGCTTGATAGCTTGTACCACAATATAAAATTCAATATCATAATACTGTATCTTATCTTCGCCCCTGAATTTTTTTCACTAAAAAAAGCAATAGATCTCCCATTCTGACTCAACACTCCAATTCCAATCTTTAAAGCATCAGTGTGAAGTTCGAATGGTAGATGAAAATATGGAAGTACTAGAATAGGCGCTGAAGTCAACGAACTTTTAATTTTATCAAAAGCATGCTCTGCCTTCTCCGTTCAAACAAATTATTTGCCTTTTATGCAATATATCACTGGAGCCATAATACTACTGAAATATGGAATGAATCGCCTGTAAAAGGACACCAATTCGTGAAAACTATGCACTTCCATAATTGTGTTTGGCTATGGCCAATCTATGATTGCCATTACTTTACTCTGGTTAACTTGCAAACCCTTCTTGGAAACAACGTATCCTAAAAATAGAACACTTGGAGTCATGAACGTACATTTCTTCATTACAGCATAAAATTGTTCTTGTTGCAAGATGATCAAAACTGCTCGTAGATGTTGTAGATGTTCCTTCAGGCTAGCACTGTGGATAAGAATATCATCGAAGTAAACAACCACAGACTTTCCAATATAAGGTCTGAAAATATGATTCATCACCCTCATGAAGGTACTTGGCGCATTTGATAACCCGAAAGAAATAATGAGTCATTCATATAACCCCTCACGAGTCTTGAAAGTAGGTTTCCACTCATCACATAGTTTGATTCTGATTTGATGGTATCCACTTTTCAAATCAATCTTTGAGAAAATAACGGAACCACTAATCTAATCTGCCAAATCATCCAATCGTGGAATAGTAAATCGATATCGCACTGTGATCTTATTAAGAGCTCGACTGTCTGTGCACATTATCCATGAACCATCTTTCTTTGGAACTAACAATATAGGCACAACACAAGGACTAAGTGTTTCTCGAATACATCCTTAACTTAGTAATTCCTCCACTTGTTGTTGCAACTCTACGGGTTCTGTAGGACTCATCCAATAATGCGGCCTATGAGGTAAAACAACACCTGGTTCCAAATCAATTTGATGTTGGATGTATCTAAGTGGCGGTAAACCTTCTGGTAGCTCATTTGGAAACACATCTTCGATTTCAAATAACAATGGCTTTACTGGTTCTGGAATTTCATTATTCTCTGCTGGATCAAATCTCACTAGCTTATATATCTCGCTATCTTCTTCCACCTCGTCCACAAAGTCTTTTAATGAAAGCAAACTAATAGTCTCAGTCTTCTAATCTGGTTTTGCTTCACATTGAATATGCCTCTTTGGAACTAAAGATATTTTAGCGCCTACGAATATGAAACATTAATTGTTTGTGCGCCCATCATGTTGCACAACCCTGTCATATTGCCATGGCCTCCCTATCAAAAGATGGCATACATCCATATTCACAACATCACACCAAATTTCGTCTTTATATTTTAGGACGATAGAAAAAGGAATAAAATCTTGTTAGAAACTTTTAACTCTCCTCCTTTCTTCAACTATGCGAGCTTGTAAGGTTGAGGATGCTTTTTTGTCTTGATTCCAAGCTTTTGAATAGCCTTCTCTGAAATGATGTTGTCACAGCTTCTCGCGTCAATCACGAATTGACACACTTTTCCCAAAATAGTGCATGTAGATTGGAAAATGTTGCTTCTTAACCATTCTGATTCGTCATCTGACTTTTGATTTAGACAAATTCTTTTCATCATGAGATTATACCCTTTGTCGCTAGTCACAATATCTTCTAGTTCTTCATCAAACTACAGTGGAGTTGAAAAATCAAACTCTACCTTTTCGTTGCAAGCCTCACTTTCATCTGCGACCATAGTTATCTTCTTAGGCTTCGTACATTTAGAACTTTTGTGACCATATTCTTGGTAATTGAAACACTTCATGTTACTGCCTTATTTTTCCTTGGTAGGATTTGGATTAGTAGGTTTATTAACTGGAGCATTACTACCAACATTCTTATCTGACTATTAGAAGTTGAGTAATTACTTCCTCGTCTACCCTACTTCTCCCATGCAAGAGCTCTTTGATTTGAGTCAGCAACAGATTTCAGATCAAACATATCGACCATATCCTGAATTTGAACCTGAATTCCTCCTATATACCATGTATTTAACTGTTATTCAGTCTCTGATATATAATTACAGACAATTACTGAAAAATTCCTCCGTATAATCATTCATTGAACGAGTGCCTTGTTGTAGATTCTATAACCATTGATACATTATCGACTAATAGTTATCGGGGAAAAAATGCAGCTCTCGTTAACTTCTTCATCTTTTCCCACATAACCAACTTGATTTTCCCATTCTTGCTCGAGTCAACTTAGTTTGTTGCCACCATGCTGTAGCTCTTCCTCTCAATCTTGTAGCGACTAATCAGACTCGATGCTCTTTGGGAACTCCTTTATATTAGAAAATTTCTTCAACATTAGAAATCCAATGTAGAAATCCTTCTGCTTGCATACCACCTTTGAATTCAGGAATTTTTGTTCTCATACCTGACTCCCATCATATATCCATCACTTGAGTTTGGATTTGTAATCTCATATCTTCTCAATGTTGAGATTGATAACTTCCACGGTCTTCTCCCTCACCAAACATATTTTCCGATGCAGGTGGAATCCTTTGCCTTTGATTTCGATTCAAGTCCAAAATCATCCTTTCTAGACACCCGATACTATAATCGATTCTAGCATTAAGACGTTCCTCCATTTGAGTTGCATCTTCTATTCCATAAAAATCCTCAACATTACGATTTCTATTTTCATGTCTTGACGGCATTTTAATTTGAGATGGAAACAAATGTTCAAGTTTAAACTCCAACTTGGAAATTACTCACTATTGAAATCAATTGTTGCCGAAAGCCTTCACTGTTGTACCCAACTTGCTATTGGAACAACTTCACTGTCGGAACCAACTTGCTATCGCAACTGATTCATTATCGTTACCAACTTGCTATCTCCACTGATTCAAGCTCAATTCGAAACATTATGGACAATACTCTGGAAAGAAATATCGTGGTTTACATCAATTATCGAAACAAACATAATCAACAATAGACAACGATGATCCAATAAATCCAATCTTTAACACGACATTCGAATCTCTTTAAACCAAACTAACAATAATAGAATTTTAGTGTTACTGCTGATCGATAATCCTCTTCGGAACTTGAATCAATGATGATCCCTGAATCCAATTTGAAACAGTACCGAACCTAAGAATCGTTTTTGGCTGTGATACCAAACTGACGTAGAGGAAGACTTATAACTTTCGAGTTGAAATTCGCAACTCGGGTAAATTCATACAATCACAAATCACTGGTGGAACCATAATAATCCAATGCAAAGTAACAAAATAATTCCCAATTTCGTTGATTGAGATCGATGTCGGAAAGGTACTCAGTAATGTAGATATCGATGAACTCGAGATGAACAGAAAACACAAATTTCGTTGATCCAAAGACGTCGGAATCGTGATAAACAACTCTTCGTTGATCCGCTGATGTTATAAAGATGACCTTCCAAGTCGTTGATTCACAAATGGATACCATAAGTGGGAATCGAGAAACAAAGCTCCAATAATGGAGGTCGCAAATATTTCAATTTTAAAAAATAACTAACTTTTACAAGTATTCAATCCGCCTATTTATAGGCTTCAAACACACAGGCCGATGCCGGCAACATTGTAAATGAACTGAAAATAAAGCAAATGACAACACAAAGAAATTAAAAAATGACGCTGAAGCATTTGTAAACCTAACTGGAACCACTCCGCTTAAAATATTGCGAAATCAAAAAAATTTATTCCAAAAGCTTAACTTGAAACCGAAAGTAGAAAACAAATCTTGTAGGTTATAACCGAAGCCGAAAGCTTCCACGGAACTTATTGTAGAAGTCGAAAACAGAACGATAACAGGAAAATAGTATATGCGAGAAACAATAGCGCAACCATAGAGCCGAAAAGGAAACAACATAAAAATTTGATGGATGTTGAGAGCCACTTCACTCGGCACTGATAATGAAGATGCTGGTGTCGAAACAACTGTCCACTAAACCAATACGTTCCTATGCTGCATCAGTTTCCTTAATTGTTTATTTATTTTACTACTTACTATAGCAATTTTGTGATTTGCAGTATTAGTTATTTGAATATATGACAATGTGCGGTTATATTGTGAAAGAATTTGTGAAGCAGTCTTGTTATCCCATATAGAAAGCATGGGAGAAAAAAGAATAGACTCGTTACTCACGGTACTTCAGTCCATTTGTTTTCTAGCATGCGAAATCATATTGATCATCGACATACAAGCCATATAAATTGGAATAATTGGCATAATTCAGTCGCATTAGCTTTTGACGTGGTTGTTCATGCACGTAACTTATCGATGAAACGATTGCCTTTGATTGTTCCACCAGGTGCATTTTATGAGATGTTTTTAGGAGAGAGGTGCATGAGTCAGCTGATATGATGGACAACTATTCTTATGGATCCTCCCTTGTACATGACATGCATGATGACATATTCAACGTATGCGGAGATGCAGCAAGACCTCTACCAAGATGAATGTCAACAATATATATATCAAGTGCAAGGCATGAATTACAATACATATTAACAGTCAGTTGGTAAAGATGTTGGTTAATTACCTGATGCTGCACTACGTATTGGTAACATGGTTTTGTTTGGACCTTCTGCTTTGACGGCGAGTATTGAAGCCCCCATCGTCACATCTTCAGAGGTCAGCTATGCATCTCAGTTTTATCAACAACCGCAACAAGGTGAATGGGCAAAGGATCCTGGATAGAACATGCAATGGACAGGGCGTGATCCATACCCATTTCTCATTTGATTGACATACCACCGGCTGAGTCCCACTACATTGTCGATAGTGTTTATGGGAGTTGTGTATGAGTATGCGACAATTAGTTCTTCAGTAGTCACAGTATTATGAAGAAGGTTTGAATAGGATTAATACAATTGCATATTCATTTGTAAGTTATTAACTTGCTTTTTAATACATGTTTTATATTTATGTGATTGGTATTTAAGATATAGCTATTGTGTTTGTTCATGAAATTTATACAGAACATGGAAATTATTAGGGAACCTATTTTGGGTATGAGGACCAAATCAGTTGGTCAATCAAAAGCTTAAAAAAAAGACAATTGTACATATACAAGCCGAAAAAGATGATGAAGAAGAAGAGCAAGACGATGATGTTGAGGAGGAGGAATATGAAGAAGACGAGGAAAAGGGAAGACAAAGTGATGAGGAAGGCGAAGATGAGGGCAATGGCAATCATGGTGGCAAAGCAAGTGGTGTATGTACAAATAGATATGGTGTTAAAATTAAAGGTACAACCACATCATCATCCACGTCGATACAAAATTGAAATTTCTATTAAACTTTAAACAATCATAGTGTACTTATATGCATGTTGAAGATACCTTCACCCACACACTAATTGTAATTGTGAAACTATTTAATTTCACTTAAACAATCATAGTTTATTGTGATGACCGCCCGTAACTCCTGCGCTTAACAAGGGAAATAATGCGCTAAAAGACGTGCTAGGCAGCTACGGACGATCATCAGAGTTGATTAACACAATGCGACACCTGTCATCTAACTCATAACGCAAGGATAGAATATAATAAAAATATACAACAGGCTATAGTAGTGAATACAATTGCGCAGAAACTTAAAACTTCCATAACATCTAGCAGCGCATCCATACATCACTGAATCTCAACATAAGTGTCTTACAAATTAGCCTCACTGCAACCATCAAAAAGCAACAAAAACCAGCGGAAACAGAAATACTAGATAGTAGTAAGGAACATGTATGTAAGCCTCCTTCTCGTCATCGCACATCAGCATCGTCTCACCAAGCTATCACCTATCACCTTATACTCAGTTCGCCCATCCACAACAGAATGGACAACCCAAGGTAATAAGAGGCAAATATAAAACCTTGAGTCAGACAACAGTCTTAATGAGCGATAAAACAACTATATAACATCATCACTAAAGTATATGAGAATAGGCAAATTAATCAACTAATCTACCAACACCAACAGAGAAGAACCTACATCCGTCTTCCCCACATCTGACAGTGATAGCCTTTACAACTAAGCATTTCAATCATACATCCATGCCAATCAGAAGTAGCCAAGTAATAACAAACAAAGCAACTAGTCATATCTCATGTATACCATCCTAATCGAGATCGACATTTCACAAGCACAAGCCCTAGAGGCATAATCCAATATCAGACAAGCACCCAAGAAATATCTTCTTCGACATTAGACAATCTACGTGAGATGATACAAACAAACAACATACATAACTGACTCTGGCTATCACCACAGTTCCTACTTCGAAACCATTGTTAATCTATAACCGATTCAACACTTGTCGTCCATCAAGGGCTAATGGTAAACCTCGGTTCTAGCAAAAACTCCATATGCCTTCACGACTCGTATCTCTAGGCCCATCGTGACTGCCTAGGGTACTTCTAGGCCCATCGTGACTGCCAATTGTATCCCTGCTTTGAGTCCACTAGAACCTACGACAACGATAATCTCTCGGCCTTCATCATCTCTAGTCATCCATCCTAATGATTATTCTCGAGCTCAAGTGCCTTCTCGAGCAACCATTATCCATGAACGTATCACCTTGAGCCGTCTGCATATTCATTGCATTTCATCGATCAAAGAACATCTCATCAAACTTCGAACATTTTGACTTGAATTCACTTTGAAGTATCGCTCATCAAAGAACCAAACAACTTCAATATTTAGTTCATCATTCCTTAGGTCGTCCATCAACCTACAACTTCCCCGGTCCGACCCAACTCATCATCACTTGGTCCATCACACCAGGTTGTCCTATCCTTAGGTCATCCCATGACCTATGAGCTACGAGCCATCCTCTTGCAGGCCTCCGTGACCTGATTTCCATGATCTAGTCATAGCCAACCCAAAACCACTATCCTGCTTTTCTTTAACACACTTCGAATGGTCCAGGCTCAACGACCTGAATATGTACGACCTGAATGTGCACGACATGACCTAGGCTCCACGACCTGACCTAGGCTCCACGACCCATTTGCCTTCCAAGCTGCCTCTTGACCAATTTTGTTAAGTTGTTCCTGCGACCCGAAAGCCTCCCACGACCCAAGTCCATTTCTTGGAGAACAAGATATATGCCTGACCCAAGGAAAACGACCCGACTCCAGATTTGACCAAAATTGCTTCAACCTTGACCAAATCATCGCCAAACGACAACGTCGATTCACACAACTCATCCAAATCATCCAATTCAACAACTAGCATGTTATGAAATCAACAACAACATCAAAATGATAATTTTCACCAATAATCATACAAAATTCACCAAATCATGATAAATCAATGCATAAACTTAAACGATGGATCTAACTTGCATAAACATATGAATTAACATAGAAATTATCGGTTTTAAGTTAGATTAGATCCTCTGGTGATTCATATGAAAATATACTTACCATAATATAAATCTAGGTGAAAATAACTTGACAATGGTAAAATTATGATCATACAACCCATATACTTGATTGAATCTGCGTGAGAGATGCGTATCACTCACCAATTCTCTAAAACAACACAAAATCAATGAAACACGAATCCGATCAGCGAAGAACACTCTTCAAACCTTCCAATTTGATGAGATATATCTTCACTTTGCGTAGATATAGTTTCAAGCGACATTACGCCATAGATGGCCTACCGCAACGAAAATCCAGGGTGTTGCTAGCTATAATGTAACGATAAGTATGCTGATTTTTGTCTATTGCAACACATGCTTCGAAGTGTTACCATAGAAAATCCAAGGTGTTGCAGTAGCCATGTGAATTAATTTATCAATCCAGGTGATTACGATCCAACGGTCCACGTTAGTAATCCACGTGAAATAATCTTTAACGCGGGAAGCCAAAAAAAAAAGCGGCAAAAGACTTAGCAAAATTTTCAAGGGTTTCAATCGAAAACTTAACAATATAAGTCGCCGCTCAACCTATCAAAGATTCCACTCGCAATTTCAGTTAGGGCTAAAAGTTCAAGTTTACAAGCTTAATTGGGTTTCGATTAGGGCAAGTTCGAGTTCAAGTTCAATTAGGGCTTCGGTGTTTCAATTAGGTCTTCAATTGGGGTTTGTTTGGGTCTCAAATTTCAGTTAGGGCTTCGATTTAATCTGCTGCTTAAGGTATCACTCAATGTATATTTCAGTATTTCCTAATTTGATTGTTGTGTTGCCTAATTTATAGATTTACTTGTGTATTAAGGTGTAATCATATTTCTGATTTTATTATTATGTTTATTTTTGTAACAAACTTATGTTGAGCAACGCTTATATGATATTATTATGTTTTTTGCCTTATAGTCACGGCTAATAATATTTTTGTATGTTATTTGTGTGTAAATTAGTGATGAACGAGGAAAAAATATGGGCAGAACTACCTAAGTTCAGATAGCTGCATGTTATTTATGTGTAAATTTAGGCCTCGATTACCAAAGAATACATGCATGTCCAAATGACTGCATGCTATATTGGGCAAAAAATGAAAAGGAAAATAGCTGCAAAACTTGTGGTGTTTCAAGGAAAATAACTGCATGCTATTTAAGTAAGAAAATGCTGTTTCTGCCTTGGTTAAATGTTGTAACCGATGTATCATATTTGTGGCTTCTTTTTGCATCTTTTTTTACTGTTTCTACCTATATTATAAGTTAGTGAAGTGGCTGTTTTATTTTAAAATATGCTTGGTTTATTTTATTTTGTAATTATTTCAATCTAATGTTAATTTCTCCATTTTGTGTAGCATGGAGGCAAATCTTAGGTTCCACCACAAGGGAAAATTTGGGAAGAATGGATATGTTGGTGGAGAAGGGGCTATTGTAAAGGGAGTTGATCTGGATAGGTTTTCGTACACAGTACTGATGGAGTTTGTCAAGGAAGAGCTAGAGTACACCAAAATTGGAGGAATATATGCACGGAAGGTCCAACGAGTGGGTGGAAATTGGTGGCCGATGATGTAGAGCTGTTGTTTATGATGAAAATAAAAAATAATGGTGATTACATTGATTTCTATGTCGACACTGTCATCGATTATAGCACCGAGACAATTAAACAAATGCAGCCACATGTCATCGTATGCCCAAGGAAGAATTTGTTTCCAGGTATAAACATATCTTCTCATTTGTACTATTTTGATGAATTTGGTCATTTTGCTGAATATGTTTTCATTTAGAACTTGTTTGGCTTTTAGTGCACTTAGTAGAATATTAAAGAACTTGTATGTTGCAGCTGCGAAATCACAGAAACGACAGTTTGTCACCGCTCACCATCTGCAACATGTAGCAAAAAAGAAGCAGCAAACTGATCAAGTCTTTGCTTCTAGAAAGTCGACACGGCTAAAGAATTCCCAAGTGATCAGTGAAGCTGCTGTGAGTCCACCTATCAACAACAAGCAGATTGAAGTCTTTACTCCTAGAAAGTCGGCATGGCTAAATAATCCAGTTACAAACAATTTCAGAAGTGATCAGCAAAACTGCGGCGAGTCCACTATGAACAAGAAAAAGGTGGTTAGCAAGAAGTCAACTAGAGTTAGTTGTTCGATGATTACCAGAGAAGGAAAATCCAACTGAAGTCAGCGATGCAACTTTGAATATCAACTCAGCAGGTGTCTGGAGTAAATTAGATTTCAATAATTCTCCACATGATGAAGAGGAAAATACAGATGAAAATGAGTTTTTGGTAAGAAGACTACAATCTGATCATCTAATATATGATCTACATATTTTGCTAATATTTATAATAATGTCTTGTTTAATTACTTTCAAAACGATGATCTATCAACTTCGCTACCTCCACCGCTTACAGAACACGAAAGGGAGAGAGACAAAAATGTCTCATAGAAGAATAGTGTTTTTTGAAAAACTTGGGATGCCTAAATTAGTTTCTGGAATGCGAAATGAATATGGAAAAAATGAAGAAAAACCAAAGATGCTTGATGAGGAAAGCGAAGATTATGTTCCAGAATTTGAAGACGATACTTTAAAAAATCAGGCAAAGGTGCGTTATAGCTGAAGATTTAATTTTATGTTGGTAATTATAGACTACCTTCACTATTTTTTTATTTTATTGTTTTTGTGTGCGTATTTTAGTGAACCAAAAAAGTTAGGGTTACAAAGCCTCAGTCTGGACCAACAACTCGTTCACGAGCCAATGTTGAATCTGCAATTAATATGAATGCAACTCCGATGGTAGGGAAGTACTAGTTCGCACGCAATCTGATGGTACACCATGTAGTGTTGAGTTACTACACAATGAAGGAATAGTAACAATGGCGGCTTATTTGGCTATGCAAGAATGCCAGAAGATTAGCAGTATAGGAAGTGGAAGTGCAAGGAATAAGGCTGTTGTCGGAAATGTGTCGACAAATATTGAAAACGAAGAAGATGAAGTAGAAGAAGATGAAGGTAGAATTTGATTGAGTTCTAATTTTAATAGTTTAAGTTCTCATTTATGTTTTTCCTAGCCTTCTCACTACTATTATATGTACTTTGTAACGGTGGTCGGAGCTCCTAGAAGGCTCAGGGGGAAAACAAAGATGCATAAAGTTCATTCAAGGCCATATGACAAAAGAGTTGTAATCCAAATGAATGATCAGGGCCAACCTATTTTAGACAATGGCCAAGTAATGAATGAACTGAGTTATTTTGTAGGAACACTGAAGACGAGTGTTCCACTTACTTACAAGTCTTGGTTTGATGTTCCTGCAAGTTTGAAAGACACGCCGTGGAACTATGTGAAGGTAATTTGCAAACTTAGCTGAATTTTACTTAAATATATGAAATTTGTCACAAAAGCAGCATGACTACTCTTTTTAATGTTTGATTTGTATTTAAGCAACGATATATTATTCCGAATGAATGTGATTATTGGGCTTTAAGGTCAATTTGTGACGCTTGGAGCGGGTACAAGAGTCGTATTAAAAAGGCACATTGTACGGCTTATGAAACTGGTGAAGAGAGGCTTGAAAATAGGCTGGACGAAATTCCACTTCAAGATTTCAAAGTACTCTTGCAGTTTTGGGGAGATGAAAAGTTCAGGAATAATTTTAAGTTTTATCACGAATTCTTTTCTCTTTTTATTCATTCAAGTCAGTCAGATAAACATCTTTATTTCATGTTGTTTTGTGGTCCAAGGCCCTTACAAATTCTGCAAATCGGAAATCGTATACTGACACACACACTGCTGGTCCAAAACTTTTTTCCCAAATTCGGCATAAGATGGTATGTATTTTGCTTATTTTTATGGTTGGCTTGTTTAACAATATAGGTTATATGGAGGTATGCTTGTTTAACTCGAATGTAGTGTCCTTGTTTAACTTGTGAATAAACTACATATCCTTGTTTAACTTGTTTAGCCATATTAGCGATATATGTTCTGGAACAATTGGTTTGATATCCTTTTACTATCTAATGTTTTTTGTATCAGTCCAAGGAATCAAATGGAGAACTTTATGTTAAAACTCGCAAGCGGAAAGAAGGAAAGGTGTACAAGGCTGATGCTTCAATAATGAGCAACAGAATTGTAATAATTTTATTTTCTCTTCAGTTAGGTGTCAAAAAAATGTTTCATTTTGCACATGATCATCTTTATTGTAGAATTAGATCCTGTTTTGTTGAAACCGATAGCAGGATCATAGCAATGGGTGTGATCTTTTACTTGGGTTTCCGTGTGTTATATGCCGCAATTCTTATTTAAGAAACTTGTTTAAAAATTATTAATTTTATTTAATGTCACATTTTAAAACTGCTTTACTTTGCAGGAGAAGATTGAAAAAGAAATTAGTAAAGGAGGCAGTGATGGAGTTGTTCATGAACTTGTTTCTGATGAAAGTCGCACGGTCCATCATGGCTTATAGGACGGCACACAAAGTCTCCAAAAGTTTCAAAAGCTGCTCCAACACCAGGCACATACATACAGAAGCTGGCAACGAAGATAAGAGAAGATATAGCCAACGAAATCGAAGCAAAGGTGAACAAGATTGTCCAAAGTGAATTTGATGCAAAGGTGAATGAAGAATTTCAGGAGAACTTGACAAGGATGCTTAAGAAATTAGGTGAAGCAAACCCTGACATGCACATTGATATTGGGGATCTTTGTGCGATAGTTCGCAGTAAAGGCACTGAAACTGGAAGTAGTGAATGCAATGGAGGCTCGTGCTCTTAGTCATTGATATTGGGGATCTTTGTGCAACTGCAGTGAACATAATTGATATTTAGTACATGCTAGCTGTGTTTGTAAGTATGCTCTATGAACATGATTTTTCTGGCTATGTTTGTAAGTATGTTTGTAAGTATTATTCGTGTTGCTTGTGAATCCGAGATAAGAAGTAGTTTAACTCAATGTGATGTTAAATTCTGTAATGTTGCAGTATGTGATTTAATGTTGCCATAGCTCTTATATAATGTTGTTGTATGTGATGTTAAGTGTTGCCATTGCTATGATATGGTGTTGCCATTGGATGGTAAAAGTGTTGCATAGATTAATGCATGTGGGCCCCCACAACAGGATTCCGTGAACCCGGGCTACAACCACAACAGGATTACCTAAACCCGGGTTACATATTTTTGTGGGCCCAATATTTTTGTAAATTTAGTACCTGTGGCAACATCTGTGTTAATGTTGTCTTAGGGTCGCAAAGATGTTGCCTTTGACTATAAGGAAACGCGACAAAAGGCAACCCAAAAAAAGTGTTACCATAGATCATTTTTGGCCTATACCAACATTTTTTGGCACCTCCTGCATCACTTCTCCGGTGTTGCAGTATGCAATCTATAGCCTAATGCAAGGTAGATCTTCGATTCTCTTATGTAGATCTAGAATCTTAATTATGGAAAGGTGTATTTGATTGAGCAAGGAGGATCACGAGCTCAACTAAATGAGAGACTGAAGAAAGTAAACTATTCTTCGTGCCTCTAACCCCCTATTTATAGCCTCCTGCCAGCCCACTAATGGGCCTCTCCAAATCATCCCATCAATGGATCATAAATATGAAAAGAAATTGTGAAACACTAAAACATCGATTCCTCCCAAACTGCTAAACCAAATCTTTATTTTGACCACTCTACGAAATTGGCAACACCATTTCCTTTCCAGTGAGACTGATCTCAACACCTGATTCAATCCTAGTCAAAAGTTAGGCACTGTACAAGATTGACAGGGGAAAAATAGTCAAAAATAAAACTGGTAAAAGTTATGGACATGTCTCACATCCCCATAACCAACATATCAAAATATGAGGATGAGTCAACCCTCAACGAATTAAATAACAATATTTTACGATCCTCCGATACGTAAAATGCGCGCTGCTACATTTATGGAAAGTTGTAATTGTAACATTTCCTTCTTACGTCATTTAAGTTAAATTACAAGGTATAAAGTATGAGTTTTTGTTTAAGAATAGAAGTTTAAGAATAAAGTTGTACTTGTATTATAACTGTAAATTTGCTAATTTTAACTTATGTAGAATAAAAGTTTAAAATAAAGTTTATGAATAAAAGGATCAATTTTAACTTCCTATTTTAACTTTTTATGTAACTGTAACTTCTTAATTTAACTTCTTATTTGAAGACTCAATTCTTAAAATTCTTCAGTTTAACTTCTTATGTAATTGTGATAGTTTTAATTTTAACTTCTTATGTAACAAAGGTTTAAAAATAAAGTTTAAAATTACAAAGTATAAGTAATAACTTTACAATTTAAATTACAATGTCATACATTGTCATTTTAATTACAAATCCAATAGGTATCATTTTAATTTAGGCAATTAAATGGTAACAAGCAATTAACACTATTATAATAATGTTAACAAGCAATTAACTTTACAATTTAAATTTCTACTAGACAATAACAATAAGAAAGAACCACACTACACACTATTTATTTCAACACATTTGTGCATGACTAATTAATTTCTTTAATTGTTGAAATTTGTTTGTTACATTTATTTATACTAGTTCGGGTAAGAGCTTAGATAAAGGTAAGAAGAAGAGAAGTGGATTAATTAGCAAGGTGAAATCCATTTTTAAGGGAAAATGTAAGAAGAAGAGCAGTAAGTTTAACATTTAAGGCTTGAAGGACTTATAATTAGTGTATGAAGGTTGAAGTGCTCAAGTATAAGCTTCAACGTGCAATGACTCGTAATGTATATAATGTATAAAGTCTTTATGCTTTATATGTGTTTCAGTGATGCTTCAAGTTGATTAAATTTTCAGTGATGCTTCAAGTTTATAATATGAAATGCTCGCTTTAATGTTTTTTTTGGAATGCTTGAAGTTTATATACAATGGTTATTTTAATAGTGTTTAGCACGTGTGTATACAAAGCTCTTATGGTTTGAAATAGTTTCAGAAAGTGTGCAAAGTTACTGAGAGCTTGACAGTACTGGATGTGCAAAGTACTGGGTTCAGTACGTGACCCTAAACCGTGAAATGAAAACCACTAGGTATCCGTAAACGGTTTTCATTTAGCCATTTAGGGCCAAAACGGTTTTCTAAAACCCGTTTTGAACTCAAATTATTTCGAACGTTAAAATGTAATTAAAAATATGATTATAATGCATTACAATGTAATACCTACTATTAGTGAAGTTTAAAATAGAATTAAATTTTATTTACTTTTATAATAATTTAAGAAATATAATTAAAATGTAATAACTGTTAATAAAGGTAAAATATAATTAAAATATATAGTCGTTGGTGAAGATTAAACTAAAATTAAAATAGAAGTCATTGATGAAGATTAAACTAAAATTAAAATATATAGTCGGTTGTGAAGATAAAGAAATATTTGAAAATTATAGCCATTGACGAACATAAAAATATAATTAATATTTATAGCTGGTGTAACTCATGTTCGAAACATCTATAAAAACGACTATAGTTTATACATTAGATTCATCTTACAAAGATATCTCATAATAGTTTTAATGACGATGAAGTTTATGAAGAGCATGTGGTGATTGATGGTTCATGTAACACCCTGTAATTTTAAAAGACACTATAATGATGAAGTAAAGAAAACTTAAATAAACATTGAGAATTAAGTAAAACGGACTGTGCCATTGCGTTCGTCTCGGAATTTTTCTTAAGATGGACTCTGAGTTTGCATTAAATGGACATCTTATAAAGAAGATATTATGGTTTGAAGTTTATAAACATATAAGCCACTTATATATAAATAAAATAAAATCCAGAATTTAAATCAGTTCGAAATTCGAGCGCGGGAATCGACATGGGAATCAGACCCATTGTGGGTCGACCCCATCCAAAGGGTGTCGACACCCACACAGGCATGTCGACACCCCTAGATCCGAACCTGTAACGGCCCGGGAAAACTACGATCCTGATTATCGACCAAATACAGTCGACTAACCAAACACCCGAAATTTACCGGAACGTTAATGAAAGAAAATAGAGGTTGAGGATGGATAAGATAGAAAGTTAGAATAGAAGAAGAAGAAGAAGAAGAAGAACACACAACACATCAGAGTAACCCGAATCTCATAGCGGAACGAATAAAATATAAAACATAACTTTGAAATAAACAGTATATATATACAATAACACTATCAGAGTACAACACTTACAACACAATGGAAAATAACACTAGATAACTAACGCCGAAGCCTCCTGCTCCAAGCTTCTCCAATGATATCTGAAAATACCTGAACTACTTGGCCGCCCGTACAAATTTGGGCACCCAAGAGTTTAAGAAAAACAAAACAAAAATAAACTCTGGGTCAGTCATGGGACTGGTGTAAGTAAACTCTAACCACTTGGTTTAACTTTTAAAAATCCTTTTAAAAGAATGGATAATCGTAAGACCGATCATACATAAATACGGATGGTTTTTACCTTATAATATCCCAAAGCATTCTTTGAAATCAATATTCGTCTGATATTATAATAATGTCTAAATATAAGTAATATCAATCTAGCAGAACGCTTGCATCTCACGCTTTACATATATAGTATACAATCAAAACCGTGGGCTCTTATTGGATAATGGATTCCAGCTGGCAAGGTATGGGACCACCTTCCGACAGTGTACCTCTAGAGAGAAATACACTGGGTTCAACAAGAACATCTTGCAACCCAGGCTAAACATGACCGGTCCCTCACTTAGCTTGTGAGTACCGAATGTATTATCACTAACGGTTGGGATCAGCAACCGTTTCCCGAAAGGGACAACATCATTAGATTTAAAAAGCAAAAGGAATTTATCTAGATCAGGTGACAATACACCCTTCTTGGGTATGACCCAACTAGCCATGTGACCTACCCGATTTTATACCAATTCCCGGTTGTGAGGCCAGAGGTTAAACGTATCTTTTGGTCTTCATTCACTTTGAATGTCACATTGTCATATCTGCCAAATCACAAATTGATTTCGCCAAACATACTATAGGTATATAGCTAAGAGAAATGAATTCCTCCACCACCAAACGTAGCTACGTTTGAAAAGATCAACTTACGCGATCCTTTAGATATACTCTATCAGACAATCGTCCATATAAATTTGTCCTGGGACTGGACAAACTGAAGGCACTATTCTGTAAACAGGATAGCCCTTGCATAACACCGTCTTCAATTGTCTTCATCATATTTGATCGCAACGTTAACGTCTATACAGAGTGGTTTTCAGATAATGAATCTGATCCCGGTCTCCCCATATTGACGACGTAAAATTGTCAAAAACTTCGATAGTCGGTGAGTTAAATATCAAAGAAAACACATGTGCAAACAACGATATTATCTCCAAATGGAAAGTCGATCGATCAATCATCAATCAACATTTATCTCTTTATATTAAATTATCATTAATTTATTCATTTCCCATTTCCTGTTTCCGTATATTCAAAATTCCTTATTTTGTAAATTTAGAAAATATACGTTATTAATCATTGGAGAACATTTCCATCTCTTATTCACATGTCACTGTCATTCCAGTATTCTTATTAACAAACATTTCATTTTCTATGCTTAGAAAATATCTTTGATTTTATTTGGAAAACGTTTCCAAATCTCATTTATATGGATTTCAAACTAATGTTATATGAATATCATTACGACTACTCAATCCATTCATCGCTTATTACTTAATTGTATTTCTAACCAATCTTCGCTATCGAACCTCAACTATTCCTTAGTTAATTTCGAAGTCAATCAAGTTGGGGTATAGTACCTCTCAGACATTAACTGAACAACATTCTTAACCTCGCAACAGATAAAGCTCACTACTCCAATTCTATACTTGTTGCTTATGAAATTTCTCAGATTCAGTTTACGAATCCATTTCCTTTATGAAAAACATCTATTATAACGCTAACGTTATAATTCGTACTTCCGGAATATCTAACTTTAAAACTACAACTTTTATTTCTTTTATTTGAATAAATGAACAAACAACTAATTTATTAGTATATAAATCTAGATTTAAAAACCGAAAAGTAAATAGTACTTTCCCGAATTCGATATAATTGAACTCGACGTATAACTCTCATACGAGTAATCTTTATTTGATTAACTCTTCTTCAAATAACCTATATTTGATTAACTCTCGTCGAATAACTTATATTCGATTAGCTCTCGTCGAATAACTTATATTCGATTAGCTCTCGTTGAATAACTTATATTCGATTAACTCTCATCGAATAACTTATATTCGATTAACTCTCGTCGAATAACTTATATTCGATTATAACCATAAGTTTCTAGTCGAATGCTAATTGCACATCTTTACGGATTTTATTTTAAATTCTTTTTTACATTTTGAACATCGAAATGGATTTCATCATCTTTTTTTTTTAAACAACTTCCAATTTTCCATTGTTCATTCACTGTTGAATTTGCAATCTCAATTGTCCACTGATAATTATAATTTAATCCATTTATAGACATTGTTTATAAATCTGACTACTTGTTTTTATTATTAAACAAGTTATTTATTTCTAATCATTCGGAATTTCATTTCTGTTTGAATCCCTGTTTAAAAATCCAATTTTCTTTACAAATATGTTTATTTGCAAAATATTTGCTTGATTTCATCATTCACATCGAATGTGAAAAAATGTTTCCTTTTATATACTCCATTTCATTTGATTTCGTATTTAAAATAATATTCCATTTCCAAATTCTATTTATACTTCTATTTATAGAATTTCTCATACGAAATCTCCTTTTATTTTCTAGTGCTAAAATTTCATTTATAATTCACTTTATAAATGTTGAGTTCACATTCTATTTAAAACTATCAGTGTTACAACCGATTTCTAAATCTCTATATAAGTTCAGACTTATATATTCTATTTATCAAAAGAAAATATTTTATTTAATTTATAAAATATTATTTATAAATTAATCATCTCCATTTATCTATTAAAACAGATTTCTGTTTACAATCAACTTTGAATTCATTATCTCGTTGTTCTTTAATATCCCTTTTATAAAAAAATTGTTCATTTTATAAATGTTCTCCTTTATAAAATATGTTCATTTTATAAATGTTCTTCTTTATAAAATATGCTCATTTATATCTGTTCTTCTTTATAAAATATGCTCATTTTATAAATGTTCTTATTTATAAAATATTTTCATTTTGTAAATGTTCTTCTTTATAAAATATTTTCACTTTATAAATGTTCTCCTTTTTTACAATGTATATTTATTTTATATAAATATTTTATTTTCCATCTACACTGTAAAAAATTTCTTTTTATATTCCAGTACTTCTTATGGTATTCAACATGTCATATAACAATGATCAATATCATTCTAACATACATAATCAACAACAGGTTGTATGTCACATCATATATCACAATATATGAAAAACAGTAAAATAACTGTTGAGGAGTCCAGTTGGATCCCTCCAACCTATTCCCTATATCCACAGATGTTACAAAATATAATTCATATCAATTCCAGTTTAATATGTGCTATTCTGATAAACATAATCAAGGTTTGTTAACGATATGTGTGTATATCATTATCTGTAAATTTCAACCAACAATCAACAATTCAACCAAACAATCATCACACATAAATTAATCATTATTTATCAGTACTAGATTATATTTATAAAAATATAATTTAAACAGAGTTAGTGAGTTTTACTCACATTGGGTGATTATCGTTAATTAACGATATTCGATCGTCGGACTGGTTCAGGCATTTTATTTCGCCATAAATTGAGATGAGCTCCAAATCACTTCAAACAGGTTTCATTCTACATCCATACGATCCCAACACGACCAGTTTCGCTGAATTTCATTTTCGTATGACAAAGTTATGACATTTTGAAGTTAACCCATATTTAAATAAACATAACAAGGATTTAATTAATTAAACGGGCTTTACCCTTTCAAACTTTAGCCCAATACCCAATCCAACATAGCCCACACCCACTCCATCTTCTTCCCCAATGCCCTACAGCAGCTCAGACCCATGGTCCTCCTCCATTACACCGATTTCACCAACTCCATTCTCCAGCAACTCTCAACGGAATCCAAAACCGATTACACCATTCTCCTTCTCTTCAAAATCTCCTTCACCTCATCTCCTTCATCTCCCACTCGAGCCCCCCCATAAAAACCCGCTGATAGCCCCTATATCGCATGGTACAGTAAACATCCCGACACCAAAATGCACCGAATACCCCCAAAAACTTCACACAACATGCTAAACAACCTCACGAACTCAAAACCAATACTTAAAACTTGCATTGATCTTTGTATTCGCCATAATCTCCAATCCTAGCTAATATAATACATGCTGTAAAATTTCCAGTCGATCAAAATTGTCACCGAACCCATCATGAGCTACACCAAATCGAAGAGCATCGAACAATGATCTCATACATATAAAGTTTGGATTTTATTGAGTTGATTTGAATTTGTTTGGATTTTTGGAAGGAGGATGTTCTACTGTAAAAAGAAAAGAAGGAGCGGCGACATAGTTTTGACCAGAGGAAGATTTTTCCTAGGGTTAGAAGGATGTGAGCCTATTTATAGTTAGGTTATATTATTTTTTATTAGTTTTTAATATTTTATTTAGTCAAAATCTCATTGTATTCATCTTCTGAAAATTCGCATGAACACACACAACACCCAAAAATCATGTAAATTGACATGCAACTATAGTTTGACATTACGGACCCATCAAAACTTGTTTCGTTGAATTCTAACTCCGTTTGCTCACACAGTGTATTTTTAACTATCAAAATATCGACTGTTTTTCATATTAAAATTATGCACGGCCACATACTGACTCCAAAAATCACGAAAATTGAAATCTAACAATAATTTGACATTAAGGATCCAATAAAATTGGTTTCGTCAAATTTGGAGGTCATTTGCAAAAATGGCTATTTTTAAAGCTCTAAATAACTCCTTTTAAATATTAATATATTTAAAAATAATTAAATTAAATATTTATAAATAAAAATTTACGTATATATTCACATAGAATATCATACGGCTCCAAAATATACATATCTGGATTTATAACTCAATATTTAAAAATCTCAGTTTATAGCGTTACGCAATTTATATTAAAAACCTTTTACAATATAAATAAATGTTATAAAATATAAATGAATTCCGTAGCGACTATTTTAAATTTTGATTTGGACATAACTCACAATCTATACGATGAAATCCCGATTTTTCTCTTCCATTAGAAAAATATACTTCACCAGCTCCGAACGTTTCTTGTTTCACAAAAATCCGACTTAAAACGAATTATGTATATTCAGTTGAAGTTCAAATCGCCAAATAATGAACTGTTGCGACGTTATGGGGTCGATTATAATTAAATTATAATTTATACGTTCTAACGTCATTTATATAATATATTCATTATTTTAATTCAATTCTAAACTGAATTAAATGTTTTTAAATGGTCCAATTCGCACAGTATTGTGAATTCAGCTATTTCCGACTATTTCGGAATTATAATATATTTATATATTATAAATATTAATTAAATATTCATTATTATTTAATTTAAACCATTTAAATCAATAAATCACTATTTAAATAATTAAATTAATTAATTATTCTACCATAAAAATACGGGACATTACAGAACCAGATTCATTCCTGCGTATGTGGACTTGTTTTCTGACCAGTTTTGTGAACCCTAGGCTATACAAAGGACGTTAATCCCATTGTTTTTATTCATGTAAATCAATGGCGACAACAAGGTGCTACCCCAACTCAGTTTGATCTAGCTTATTCTTCTTCAAAAACAAGTTATTCATATTCAGAGACCTGTGCTTCAGTCAATTCCCTATTCTTTAAATCTAATCACAGTGAGTCTATGTTATTTTTTATATATAAACACCTAAAATGTAATCTTGACATGTTTATAAGTTTGGATCTAAGCCTCTGCCTATTAGTAATCTGAAATCATAACAGATCTTCCATTATTTGTATATCTAATCCATTGTTTAGGTCTCATCATTCCTGTTTATGATATCCCTACTATGTTAATTTGCCTAATCATGTCACCACATGCCTATTATGTTAGTTTGCCTAATCATGTCACTATGCCTACTCTGTAGAATGACCAGATCTATCACCTTATGCCATTTTGTTTACTATGCCTATTCTTGTTCTTTTTTCCCCTTTTTCTCGTTTTGTTTTTATAGCCAGGCTATCTTCGAGCCCAGGCATATCGCTGAAATATGCGAACGCACAAAATTGGGAATGATTAATTTGGGGCATAATTCATATTGTAAACATGATTGGGAACTTTGGGCATAATTTGTACCTTGAACCAAAATTAGGGATTTGGGGGTATAATCTATATCTTGATCTAAATCTTAATTTGGGTATAGCTTTTATCATAGAATAGACAGGGATTTGGGGCATAATAAACATGAAAATTGGTTAGTAATGAAAATGCCTAGATTTACAGTAATTAAAAACTTTGACCGCGCTTAGACACGAGGTTAGATTACACTTGTTGTAGAAGTCTGCCAGGAACCGCCTGGCATATCCAGCAACCACAAGTGGTGAATCTAATATGAGGGGTCTAAGTGCATAAACACGTAACACACTAAGATACGAGGTTAAGTCTGACTTATGGAAGAAGTCTGCTCAGACCTAACCGGCATATCCAGCATCCACAAGTTGTAGGCTTAATGTGGGAGATCTATTGCATTAATTACCATAAATGAGTGAATGGTGATAAACTTGTGATACTTAACCTGTTTTAATCCATAAGGATTACATGAACCAGTTAAATTGAGTAGGGGTTAAGTAAACTTGTTTGAATCAGTGGGAGGGTTAAGTAATTCTTGGGGAGGTAGGCAATATTTATATATATAGGCCCACAAACTTAACCTGTTGGGGTTATGCAATCTTGTTGAACTAGTAGGCATAACCTGTTGAAATCCTAGTAATGGGGATGCAAGCCTGGGGGAAGCTTGTGTCATCTAGTGTGTGGGATCCGTATCAGTCAATAACCTATATCGATATCAAACGGAGAACCCCGAACTAGGTCAGGGTTAGGGAAAGCTTACTGAGCTGGTTACAAGAGGTCACTTGGGAGAAAGGTGTATGACGACGCGTTCCATTGGGATCATGTACGTGCATGGGTCTGCCTGCTCGGGAAAATAAGACGCTTGACATCAATAGATATAGCTGTGCATCTTGGAAGTAACGGGGTTGCCACTTTAGGAAGTGATACATCCTACTGTGGGGCCAACATGGGTATCTACGGGTTAAGGAGATGATCGATTGGGGTAGTAATTAGGGTACATCTAGCCTCGCCTATTTAGGAGCCCATTATTATCGTTGGGGGTAACACCCGTCAGTTCTGTTGAGCTACCTATTATTGTATGGGGGTAAAACCTCTCACTAGGTTACACCTAAGTCTACCTTCTTGTACTTGTTGGGATCATCTTGTTTTGGTTATACCAGGTATTGGTGTAGAGAGGGAAAAGTGTTTGGGAAGCGCTATTTATTCTATTCTATTTTTCTTGTTTACCTTGTCATACCTTCTTTATATGCTGTTATCCCTCTCTCCAACTTATATGCCTATCATGATGCTTTTACTTATTTATATGCTAAAAGTAACTGGACATTCCAGACTTATGTCTGATCCATTTTGTTTCCTCTTCTTTATCTTCTGTTTCCCCCTAGGTTCTCAGGGTGTGAATACTCAGGCTTGATCAGGATTCTTCTTTCATTCTGCTTGGAGCTGCTTAGATGTACTGCTTGATTTCGTATCTTCTCTACTATGGCTATGTTTTGGGGATTATTCTCTTTTTATGTTTATTGTACTCTGATAATTTTTGGTACAAGACAGAAGTTTTTAAGTTGATGTACTGGGTTTTATGTATTTCAGACTTATAATATAAATATGTTTCGAACCACGATGTTTTCTTCTTAATAAAGTTTTAAATTCCGCTGTTATATTTATATTTGTCTTGTAATGTTTCTGTTTACCTATAACGCTTCACGAAACATAATGCATTCTGATAAAGAGTGACATTAATGGACGTGGGTGTCACTTTGGTATCAGATATGAAGGTTACCAGATCATATAAAATATTTTGGAAATTGTGTTTAAAGAGGTTTTAAAAGGAAATCATTTTTTAAAAGAAAAGTCTGTTTTGAAAAACATATTCCCCAAATCCATATGAAATATCTTTCGATTCTCTGTTTGAATCCCTTTTCCTTTTCTTTTCAGCATGTGTGGGGAACCTAATATTCCCGAGGCCATTCAAATACCAGCTTCGTTCCATAAGTATCTTGAGGCTACGACACCCACCGAAGGCCAAGCAGACGTCTCTCCCCTAGCTGCAGCCATTGTTCCTCCTCCTACCCCTCCGCGAGTAGATAATTTCACTAAGATATGTAAGGATTTCTGCTCTATGGGCGGAAAGCCATTTCGAGGGACAGAGACTTTTGTAGAAGCAAGGAATTGGCTCAAGGATACAATGGACTTGTTTGGGATTTTTGAGGTTGACGATCGTAGGAAGATTCAGTTGGCCATTTTGGCCGGTGAAAGATAAGGCCTCATTCTAGTGGGAAGTGATGCAAGCAGGGCGTCTAGTAGAGACTTGGGATGATTTCTGTTAGAGATTCGAAATGAAGTTTCTTTCTCAAGCCGAGCAAAGTATGCAAATGGAAAGGTTTTTGGCGCTTATGCAAGGAAGCATGTTTGTGAAAGAATATGTTAATAAATTCAATCAATTAACAAGGTTTGGCTTAGAGCTAGTGAATACCCCGCACAAGAAAGCTTTGAGGTTTGCTAGAGGATTGAATAAACCCCTTCATGGGTTGGCTATGTCATATATTCCGATGGGGGCATCTTTGGAGAAGCTTGTTATATGGCATTAATGCACGAGGAAGATAAAGGTGAAAAGAAAGAGGCTAAGGTTGAGGAAATACAAAATAGGAAAGTGTGGCCAAAGAAAGGACAACAACAACAACAACAACAAAAGAAGGGTGGAAAGAACGACAAGGCTAAAGATAAGAGGAAATGTCATAATTGCGGACGCGAGGGTCATTTGGTCAAAGACTGCAAAAGGAGGAAAAATGCTTGTTTCAATTATGGAGAGGTCGGACACTTTTCTAAGGAGTGCCCGAAGAAGCAAGGACAAGGTCAAAGGGCAGGATCTTCAGGAGGGAAAATGCATGCTCTCGTGGCTAGTGCGCCAGACAGAGGTAGGAAAGTTTCCATTGAAGGTTTGGTTTCTCTTTCCAATCATCCTATTAGAACTCTTTTTGATTCGAGCGCTTCGCATTCTTTTATATCTGATTCTGTGGTTAAGTCTCTGCACCTTAGTACTAGTATGGTTTTGGATCCTATTATTGTCTCAAACCCCATTGGGGGTACGACTCATCTGTCTATGATTTGTCAGGGTTTGAGAATATCTGTGTTGGGCGTCGAGCTCGAATGCGACACATATGTGCTTGGTTTCATGGGCTGTGGTTTGATTCTAGGGATGGATTGGCTAGCCATGTATGGTGCCATTCTGGATTGTGAGAGGAGGGTCGTTAAACTTTTGACTTTCCATAGGAGGAACCTCGAGATTTCTTCTGAACCTAAAGGGTCTTTCATGCTTAGTTTCCTAGAGTCACTTGACGCTTCTACTGCTGATCTACGATCTGTACCAGTAGTCTGTGAGTATCCAGATGTTTTTGAGGAGGTTCAGAGCTTACCTCCGAGGCGTGAGATCGAATTCCGTATATATTTGGTGGATAATGCAAAACCAGATTTATTGCTTGTGCGCCACATGGCTCCAAGAGAAAGGAGGGAGCTTAGCAAGCAAGTATGGGAGCTACTTGAGAAAGGGTTTATTAGGTGAAGCATATCTGAATGGGGTGCTCCGGTAGTATTCGTCGCTAAGGCGGATAGTTCACTTCTCTTATGTGTGGATTATAGAGAGTTGAATAAGCTCACTAAGAAAAATAGGCACCCACTTCCGAGGATAGATGATCTGTTTGACCATCTTGTTGGTGCATTTGTTTTCTCTCAGTTAGACTTGGCCACGAGGTTTCATCAGTTGAGGGTGGCTGAGGGCATTATAGACCAGACCGCTTTTAGGACTCCAGATGGTTTCTTCAAGTGGCTCGTCATGCCTTTTGGGTTGACGAATGCACCCCCTTATTTTGTTGACTTGATGAGTAGGGTTTTTCAGGAGTTTCTAAATAAGTTCATTGTGGTCTTTGATGATGATATCTTGATCCTTTCGAAGAATGAGGAAGAGTATGCCCAACATTTAAGGGAAGTTCTGAAAACTCTCTGTACGCACCAGCTTAAGGCGAAGTTCTACAAATGTCATTTTTTGGAGAAAAGAAGTGAGATTTCTATGGCATTTGGTCTCTAAAGATGGGATAGTAGTGGATCCCCCGAAGGTAGTTGTAGTTCAAGATTGGCACATCCCAAATAATGCAATGGAGGTGGGGAGTTTTCTTGGATTAGCGGGCTATTATAGGAAGTCCATTAAGGACTTTGCAAAGATATCATCCCCACTCACCAGACTGATGAAGAAGGATTTGACATTTTCATGGGATATAGATTGTGATGATGCTTTCCAACGATTGACTAGGGCTCTAACAACGGCCCCAGTCTTAACCTTGCCTGACTGGAACAAGGTGTTCACAATATACATTAATGCATGTGGTACAGGGCTTGGTGCGACTCTGATGCAAGAAGGAAGGGTTGTATGTTATGGAGGTAGACAACTAATAGTCCATGAGAAAACTACCCAACCCATGAATTGGAGTTAGCTGCCATAGTATTTGCACTTAAGACTTGGGCGCCATTATCTACTAGGAGAGAAGTTCGAGTTGTACACCGATCATAATTCTCTCAAGTACTTGTTCTCGCAGAAGGATCTTAATTTAAGGCAACAAAGATGGATGGAGTTTCTAGCATCCTATGATTTCGAGATTACGTATACCCTTGGCAAGGGTAATGTGGTGGCAGAGGATGACTTTGAGTCCTCTGTTTGTGGAGAGGAAAAGCTTGGAGTTTACATTGACTTTTGATTTCAAACCTTCCACCAAGTTTATACCTGGTTTATAGGCATCCTTAGAGGTGCAACCTACTCTGTTGGACCAAATAGGTAATTCACCGTGAGAGAATCCACATATTTCAGATATCTTGGATAGGATCTGTAGAGGGGAGACTTCTAGTCACCTCAGTAGATATTCCACGGACGATACAGGGTGTTTGCGATGATATATAAGGCTTTGTGATCCCCAAGTTGGGAGTCTATTGAAGACAGTCCTTGAGGAAGCCCATCATTCTAAGATGACTATACAACCAGGTGGTGATAAGATGTACAGAGATATGAATAGGGTTTTCTTTTGGGCTAGGATGAAGAAAGATGCGGTAGAATTTTTTTCTCGATGTTTGGTTTGCCAGCAAGTCAAAGCTGAGCAAAAGAAGATCGGTGGTTTACTTCATCCTTTGGAGGTCCCACAGTGGAAGTAGTAGAGCGTCTCGATGGATTTGATTGATAGTTTGTCTAGATAAAGGAAAGGCAACACTAGTATTTGGGTTGTAGTGGACATACATACTAAGAGCACTCATTTCATTCCTGTTAAGAGCAAAAGAACGGCAGCATGGTTGGCAGCAGTTTACCTTCGCGAGATTGTCCGTCTACATGGAGTACCTTCTAGTATCATAAGTGATTATGACCTCATTTTCACCAGTGAATTTTGGAGGAGCATGTAAGAAGCATAGGTACACAGTTGTGTTTGAGTACCGCTTATCACCCTTAGACCGATGGACAGATGGAGAGGGTAAATAGAGTTCTTGAGGATCTTTTAAGACTGTGTCTCTAGACTTCGGAGGGACTTGGGAAGAGCATCTTCCTTTGGTAGAGTTCGTCTACAACAACAGTTATTTGGCTAGTATTGGCATGGCACCCTTCGAAGCATTGTATGGGCGACCCTGTAGATCACCGACTTGTTGGTGGGAGCCTACAGAAAGACTTCTACTTGGACCTGAGATGATTAGAGAAACTTCAGAAAGGATTGATCTTATCCATAGGTGCATGAATATAGCTCAGGACAGGAAGAATCCTACGTAGACAAGAGAAGGACTGACCTTGAGTTTGAGATAGGACACATGGTTTTCATCAAGGTATCACCGTTGAGGAATGTAGTTCGTTTTGGATCTGTAGGGAAATTGGCACCAAGCTTTGTAGGACCGTTTCCCATAACAGAAAGAATTGGCCAAATGGCCTATAGAGTAAAGCTACCAGAGAGACTGTCCGGCGTTCATGATGTTTATCATGTTTCACATTTAAGGAAATGTTTGCATGATACTGCAGACTAACTGATTATTAAGTGAATTAAACCAAATGAAGTGTTCACTGAAATGTACAATAACTTAAAGGATGTTTGGGATTCTCATCCTCTAAGGATCCGTGGAAATAATAAACACAAAATAGTACTATATTATTGTAATGTCTATTCAGTAAAGTAAATATACCTATAAACCGCGTAAGGGTAATATGGTAATCTCGCTTACGCTATTTTCAGCATATTTACTTTACTGAATAGACATTACAATAATAGCGTACTATTTTGCATTTATTATTTCCACGGATCCTTAGAGGAAGGGAAACCCAAACATCCTTTAAGTTATTGTACATTTCAGTGAACACTTCATTTGGTTTTATATTAAAGAATAAACCAAGTATCATGAGAACTGCTGGAAAAAAACAGTTAAAAGCATGGGACAGCAAGGTGGCTAGTGTGACATGTATCAAAGTTGTGCAACCTACGATCTGCTAGAGCGAACATAGATGCGATCGTACTTTGCATGGAGTGAGAACAAATGTCAACTCAACTGAATTTAGAATTTACCTATAAGGCACCCAACCGTCCATGCATGAGTACGAATCGCTAACCATGGCATGCATGAGAAAGGGCTGCTGAATATATATAACTGGGCACACTGTAGAATATGCCAAATATACATGTGTATTCAAGCATGGTCAATAACAAATGGATGTAAGTAACTGGCAGAAGTCAAGTGCATTGAAAATAAATTATCCGAGCCTCCCATGAATGAACTGTCGAAATTTTCTCATTTTGGTCGAGTTTGAATATACTGAATCCTAACTATTCACCTTGAGTAGCTTTATCCTTGCTATAATTTCTTAGCTTCCCTTGACATTACTTGATCCCATGCATTAACCTGAGACTACTTGTCCATATTTGTATACCCCATGTGTCTTGTACCGTGAAAAAAGTAGTTAAGCCGAGTATGCTTGAGGAAGTAGTAGAGGCGGAACGAGAGACGAAAATTAGATGAGTTCCTACCCGTATTCTAGGATCAGAAGTTAAGAAGCTATGAAACTGAGAGGTCAAGTTGATGAAAGTTCAGTGGGGAGATAACCAAGAGGATGCAACTTGGGAAACCGAAGACAAGATTCGCGCTTCGTACCCTTTTTTTTCAAGGGTATGTTCTTAACTTCTTTTTCCAAAGCTCTTATTCATGCTTGTTTCTGTCATTTAAGTATATCCTATCGATCAAATCTTCGACCTTTAGGTAGAAATACCATGGGTGTAAACATGTGCTTGAGACATGTTATGTTTGATGGATGTGAGTGGTTGCAAGTGGTTGCTTGTGGATGCATATACACACACATTAGGCACTAGGTCGGCTCAATCACTCTCATACTGCATATGGATGTGTGTACATTTCTCTTCTTTTATAAATGAGAATGGGTGTATCATCATATGGATGTTGGATTTAGATGAATGATTACGCACGCATATAGAACTTACATGTTATAATAGGATCATTTGCATACATGTCAGATTCATGGCATTAACATACATTGCATTAAGAAGGTCAACTGAATCAGCAGACCGCATGATCTTTTGTATTAGTATAAGGACAGATACACACACCTTTGCATATGTTCATGTAAGCATTAGAAATCTTTTAAGGACAATGGATGCCTATGATTGGTGGATGAGTAGATGGATGATGGATGTTAGGATATACATTCTTCTTAACTTGGAGATTTCGGGGACGAAATCCTTTAAGTATGGGAGAATGTAACACCCCATAATTTTAAAAGACACTATAATGATGAATTAAAGAATACTTAATTAAACATTTAGAATTAAGTAAAAGGGACCGTGCCATTGCGTTCGTCTCGGAATTCTACTAAAGGTAGACTCCAAGTTTGCGTAAAACGGACATCGTATGAAGAAGATATTAAGATTTGAAGTTTATAAACATATAAGCCACTTAAATAAAATAAAATCCAGAATTCAAATTAGTTCAAAATTCGAAGGCGGGAACCAACGCGGGAATCAGACCCGTTAGGGGTCGACCCCAGCCAAGGGGTGTCGACCCAGGGGTCGATACCCAAATAGGGGTGTCGACACCTATGTCGACACCCCAGACCCAAACCAGATTTATTCCTACGTATGTGGACTTGTTTTCTGACCAGATTCGTGAACCCTAGGCTATATAAAGGATCTTTATCCCATTGTTTTTATTCATCTAAATCAATGACGACAACGAGGTGCTTTCCCAACACAGTTTGATCTAGCCTATTCTTCTTCAACAATAAGTTATTCATATATAGAGATATGTGCTTCAATCAATTCCTTGTTCTTTAGATCTAATCTCAGTGAGTATGTTATTTTTAGATATAAACACCTAAAATGTAATCTTGACATATTTATAAGTTTGGATCTAAGCCTATGCCTATTAGTAATCTGAAATCATAACAAATCTGCCATTATTTGTATATCTAGTCCACTGTTTAGATCCCTTCATGCCTGTTTATGCTATCCCTACTATGTTAGTTTGCCTAATCATGTCACTATATGCCTATTATGTTAGTTTGCCTAATCATATCATATGCCTATTATGTAGAATGACCAATTCTGTCACCTTATGTCATTTTGTTTAATATGCCTATTCTTGTTCTCTTCTTCCCCTTTTTACGTTTTTTTTATAGTCAGGCTACCTTCGAGCCTAGGCATACCGCTGAAATATGCGAACGCATGAAATTGGGAATGATTGGGAATTAGTAATGTGGGGCATAATTCATATTGTAAACATGATTGGGAATTTTGGGCATAATATTTACCTTGAACCAAAACTAGGGATTTGGGGGTATAATCTATATCTTGATCTAAATCTTAATTTGGGCATAACTTGTATCGTAGAATGGACATGGATTTAGGGCATAATAAACATGAAATTTTTTTAGTAATGAAAATGCCTAGATTCAGTTATTAGAAAGTGTAATCGCGCTTAGACAAGAGATTAGATTACACTTATTGTAGAAGTCTTCCCGGAACCGACCGGCATGTCCAGCGACCACAAGTGGTCAATCTAATATGAGGGGTCTAAGTGCATAAAGACATAACACGCTAAGACACAAGGTTAAGTCTGACTTGTGGAAGAAGTCTGCCCGGACCCAACCGGCATATCTAATACATTAATAACCATAAATGAATGAATGGTGATAAACTTGTGATACTTAACCTGTTTGAATCCATAAGGATTACATTAACCAATTAACTTGAGTAGGGGTTAGGTAAACTTGCTTGAATCAGTGGGAGGGTTAAGTAAATCTTGCGGTCGTGGGCAATATTTATATATATAGGCCCACAAACTTAACTTGTTGGGGTTATGCAATCTTGTTAAATTAGTAGGCATAACCAGTTGAAATCCTAGTAGTGGGGATGCAAGCCTAGGGGGAAGCTTGTATCATCTAGTGTGTAGGACCCGTACCAGTCAGTAACCTATATCGGTATCAAACGAATAACCTCAAACTAGGTCGGGGTCAGGGCACGCTTACCAAGCTGGTTAAGAGGTCATTTGGGACAAAGGTGTCTGACGGATCGTTCCATCGGGGTCATGTGCAAGCATGGGTCCACCTTCTCGGGAAAATAAGACGTTATGACATCAGTAGATATAGTTGTGCATCTTGGAAGTAATGGGGTTTCCACTTTTGGAAGTGATACATCCTACTGTGGGGCCAGGATGGGTATCTACGGGTTAGGGAGCCAATCGATTGGAGTAGTGATTAGGGTACATCTAGTCTTGCCTGTTTAGGAGCCCGTTATTATCGTTGGGGTTAGCACCGGTCAGTTCTGTTGGGCTACCTGTTATTGTACAGGGTAAAACCTCTCACTAGAGTACACCTAAGTCTACCATCTTGTACTTGTTGGGATCATCTTGTTCGGTTATACTAGTATTGGTGAAGAGAGACAAAAGTGTTAGTGAAGCGCTATTTATTCTATTCTGTTTATCCTGTATACCTTGTCATACCTGCCTTATATGTTGTTATCCCTCTCTCCAACTTATATGCCTGTCATGATGCTTTTACTTATTTTATATGCTAAAAGTAATTGGACTCGCTAGACTTATGTCTGACCCATGTTGTTTCCTCTTCTTTCTCCTCCATTTCCCCTCCCGCATGGTTCTCAGGGTGGGAATACTCCGGCTTGATCAGGATTCTTCTTTCATTCTGCTTGGAGCTTCTTAGATATACTGCCTGATTTCATATATTCTCTACTATGGTTATGTTTTGGGGATTATGCTCTTTTTATGTTTATTGTACTCTGATGATTTTTGGTAGAAGACAGAAGTTTTTAAGTTGATGTACTGGGTTTTATGTATTTCAGACTTATGATGTAACTATGTTTTGAACCGCGATGTTTTCTGCTTAATAAAGTTTTAAATTCCGCTGTTATTTTTATATCTGTCTTGTAATGTTTCTGTTTACCTATAACGCTTTACTAAACTTAACACACTCTGATAAAGAGTGACATTAACGTACGTGGGGTGCCATAGTTTATATAACAAAAGCCAAAATATTTCAACGTTTATCAAAATTGGGTTTTGCCAAATATTAGAATTTTGTCAAAAGCCGAGATTTTGTAACTTGACAAATTTAAATTGGTTTGAACATTCGAGAATGTTAATTTAATGATGTTAAGTTTGATTTTAAATTCAGTTTAATAATTGTTCAAAACTATAAAACATACCGGTAAAATATATTAACAAAAATGTATCGGCTTTTGTCAAAATGAATTGTTTAAATATGTATTTGTAAAACTATTTTCTATGATTTAGATTGATTAAAAATAGGTATTTAAACATAGATTTTTATGTAAAATAACTTCTTTTAAAAAACAAAATGTTTACGAACATCGTCATGTTTTGTCGACAAAAGTTGTTGACAAAAGTGACAAAATGTAACATATCTCATGTTGTAACACCTTAAAAGTGTTTCTATATTAAACTAAATATATAATTTGAAACCATGACACATAAAACTCATGGTTCCTAAGAGAAGCATATGGTATGGAAGGTGGTTTACTTCAATGCTAAGGGATGCTTAGGATAATGACACTTGTCCAATGAGTTGTCATAAGCCGATGGCTCCTCTTATGCTATAAAAGGACCACCTCCCTTCACTAAAATCTTTTTCCACTTCTCTCCATTTTCTTCTTCTTCTTGAGCTTAGGATCCATGGCTTCCAAGCCTACTTCTTCTTCCTCCTCTCACCACTCTCCTCCCTTAGGCTGTGCGCCACCACCCTCCTCTCCTCCTACATGCATGCGCCTCCCCTTTGAAAATTAAAAAAAAAGGAAAAAGAAAATAAAAGAAAGGGAAAGAAACAGAGATATGTGTGTGTGTGTGTGCGCGCGCGTGTTTATATATACGTATAGGTAGAGAGAGAAAATATTTTGCTACGTGGTCACGCTTTCCGACGGTTCAATAAATTTTGATAGAGTGGAACCCAAAGGTGAGAAACACTATATATATGGTTGTATTATATATAAAGTTATATATGCTTGTGATTGTTTAATGGTTTTAATAGTGGTTAATTAGCAATTGATTATAGTATAAGCGTTATTGACAAAACGCTTATATACATACATTATTGTGAAATATATGTGTGATGGATGAATGAATGTTATGGATATTGATATTGATAGTAATAGTGGTAATATGTACATTACACAAGTTACACCTACATACATGGAAACTGTGCAATTAAAGCGCTTAACAGTTCTACAACGGTGGAAGTACAAAAATGTGTAGCGGGGATATAACGGAGACGCAAAATAGTTCATTAGTAAAACCAAATATTTGAAAATTAATTAATCATCTTTCTCACATTATATGTGTACAACAAACTAATACTAATTAACCAAATATAACTAAATCAAGGAATATCATAGTCTTGCTTGCTAAATTTGATTGGTGTAATTGATCATTACCATATATTAGGCACTTATGCCTTAAATTTATCCCTTTACCCTAAATTTACTGAATATTTTGAAAACAGAACTTTTAACAGCCCATATTTTTAGTCAATTTAAAATATGAATTTAAACTGATTTTAATGGATTTTAAAATGGTAAAAACTGAACTTGGGCGTGATGATAATTGAAAATAAATTCTAAATTTGGTTTTATATTTTACTAGGACTAAAACAAGGTCAGTAAACTTTTATAATCAATTTAAAGGTGAAAATATTGAAAATCTTTAATATAATGTTATTTTGATGACCTGAAAATGGACCATTTTTTAAACAGTCTCAGAATCTGATGAAATGACTTTTATCGAATCCGAAACATTGAAATATGGTAAGGTTTAAAATTTCAAGTCGATCGGAGTTAGTAGGTAAGCATACACAATATAACGCATATTGAAAACTAGTTAAATTTCAGTGTAAGCTAATAATAAGGCTAATTTTCAAACGTTCTCTAAATTCGATGAGACCAATTTTGTTGGAACTCTATTATTGAAATCTAATAGGGTTTCAAATTTCGTATTAATTGGACTTACGGTTTGATATACGAACTGAAAACATATAAGGAATCGTTCTATTGAATTTTGACTTAAAAACAAGCAGTTTCAGGTAATACTGAACAATTGAAACACATTGATAAAATGGTTAACGAGAACCTAACGAGTACATTAATGTGTATTAGTGATTTCATAAGTGTTGGAAACAATTTAAACCTAGATACCACCTTCCTTAGTTAAACCCCTACAAATAAATTAACCTTTTTCCTTTAATCCATCCTTATCTCTTCCTACACCATTTACTATATTTCCTACCCTCTAGACAACCCAATGTCCTTCACCTCCACTTGTCCATACCTTCTCCTTTCTCTCTTTTCAATGATTTTAAAGAATGTGACATTTTGATTTATATTTCATTTTCTTATTTTCCCTTTTAAAGTCCTTAACCTCCATTTTCATGTCCTCCTCCTCCTTCCAAGGCCACGCCACCTCTTCCACCACCACCACTAGCCTCCAAACCTCGCCTAACCTCTACACAACTCCCCACTACCCCCATCCTCCACTCCATGAGCTTCTTGTCCCCTAAACCCCCTCCTTTTCCTTTAAACCCTAGAAAGATCATCTTTTCCCACTTTTCCAAAAGCTCCACCACCATGGCTCCTCCCTTGAGCCACCAGCCCCACACCTGACTCCACCATTCCACCTCCGACTCCACTCTAGCCCAACCAGTGTGTAGACACACCTCCTCTTGGCTGTGGGCCCTACCACCAAAATTATTCCCTTAATCCCTTTAAAAATTATATTCCAAAATTTGCAATTACATATTTATATATTTTATAAGTGTTGAATTTGGGGTGAAAGTTGCAAGTTTTGGGTTTAAGAAGGCTAAGAATTCCTACCTAAGAAGTGTCGTGGAGTTTGGATGGCTTTGGTGAGAGCTCTTCACTTATTAGTTAACCTATTTGAATTAAACTATTTAATAAGTGAATTGGTGAATTTTTACATTTTGGTTGATTAGGTAATGATAAGTTATGTGGTTTTGATGTTGGAAATGGTTAATTATTGGGTTAACACAATGTTAAAATGGTAATGGTAGTTTTTGTAGAGTTATTCACTCATTAATGAGGTAAAATGATTCACCTATAACCACTTATTGAAGTCAATAAAAACTGGTGAACATATAATGTGAAATGAATGTGATATCATTATTGATATTGACTGTGATTGATCTATTGAATTGGATGTATGTTGATATGAATAGTTTTGTTAAATACAATAATATATTGTTAATAAGGTTTAATACCTTATTCAACAATGGTTTGATTTGGGATTAAGTGTTAATGACCTTGACACTTAGGTCAATGATGCCAATATCTTATTTTTGGATGTTATTAGTTGTTAACAACTATTTGTGGATGCTAATGATGTGTGAAATCCATATAAATGGAATTGTATGGTAATTAGTTGAATCTCAATCCAATTCGGAATTAATTTGAATATTTTATTAATAAAATATTCAGTGAAAAATAAAGTTTGAATTTGTTGTCTGATTTTGGATAGACACAAAGTTTATAAAATTAAGATGAATATTTATAACTGAAAAGAATTAATTTGAAGGGTGCGTTTTTTACAGGTCCCTATTAAGTTTCAAAATATAAAAAAAAAACCGGTGATAAAAAAAATAAAGAATACGTCCCTATTTTTGAACTTCCGCTCAAAAAATTCCTGCTGTACCCTTACGCAGCTATCGCTCCTATCATCTCGCTAAAAAAAAAAAAGAACTCAGTCTACCGCTCCTATCATATCGCTGAAAACCCTAAACCTAAAAATCTGCAAAACCGTCGATCAATCCAACAGCGATTTCTCGACATGTACTCAGTCCGATCGCTCCTTCTAGCTCGCTCAAAACCCAAATTCCACGATTTTGAAAGACTCTGGATCAATAAAAATCAAAATCGTCCTGTTTTGCTTTGCTGTCGACATATTCAAGTACAAGAAATAGCGAAAAAAGTTATTAATCTAATTGTTTTTTTCGTTCTGTATGACTGTAAGCAAGTACGCTTAAGAATTAAATGTTTGAATGCATTTATATGCAATTCAGCAAAATTTCAATAAAATCTGCATATTTATATGCATATATTCTAGATATATGCATACATATATACATATATTCTATATTATGTTTTTCTGATTGCTTGATACAAAGAAACATACAGATATGCACATTTGTGTAAATTTAATTTATAAGATATCACACAGTTGTAGTTTTAACAAAAAAAAAAAAAATGCTTGCTTGTTTATTTAAGTAATATTTGCACAATTTTGTGCAAGATTAAAGATAAGGTGCATATATTTATGCAAGTATCAATAAGATTTCGATCGTATATATATTTACTGTATGCATTATTTAAGTAATATTTGCACAATTTTGTGCAAGATTAAAGATAAGGTGAATATATTTATGCAAGTATCAATAAGATTTCGATCGTATAGATATTTACTGTATGCATTATTTAAGTAATATTTGCACAATTTTGTGCAAAGTTTAAAGAAAAGGTGCATATATTTATGCAAGTATCAATAAGATTTCGAACGTATACATATTTACTGTATGCATTTATATGCAATTCAGCAAAATTTCAATAAAATCTGCATATTTATATGCATATATTCTAGATATACGCATACATATATACATATATTCTATATTATGTTTTTCTGATTGCTTGATATAAAGAAACATACAGAGATGCACATTTGTGTAAATTTAATTTATAAGATATCACACAGTTGTAGTTTTAACAAAAAAAAAAATGCTTGCTTGTTTATTTGAGTAATATTTGCAAAATTTTGTGCAAGATTAAAGATAATGTGCATATATTTATGCAAGTATCAATAAGATTTCGATCGTATAGATATTTACTGTATGCATTATTTGAGTAATATTTGCACAATTTTGTGCAAAGTTTAAAGAAAAGGTGCATATATTTATGCAAGTATCAATAAGATTTCGAACGTATACAAATTTACTGTATGCATTTTGTAAAATTTGTGTCATGACTATGCATTATTAATTGCTTATATTTTTAAAAGTTGAATAAAAGTATTCTACTTTGTTATTTAATGTTTTTTGATCAATAGTTTTATGTTATTATGACTGACTGTAGATTTTTTTGACTATGTTCGTAAAATTTGCACACTTGGATACATTTATTCAATATATTAGCATAATTGTATGGTATTATTATAATAGAATGCTTTGTTCGCTATGTTCCTGAATTTGTTTCATAATTTTGTGCAATTATAATGATTATTTGCACGGTATTGTGACTGATTATTTGCAAAATTTTGTTAAGTTAGTATATTATGCGATTAATGTTATATTTTCATCTTACCAGTTTTGATCAGATAAATGTTATATTTATGCGACTAATGCAAATATTTTTACAAAATTGGTGATATCACACAGTTGTAAGTCTGTTGTCTCAGATTTTTTTTTTTTTTTTTTTTTTTTTTTTTACGGAAAACTAAACAATTAGATACAAATATTACATAAAATTGCATACATTTATGCAACTAAGTGAAGTAACTGCATACATATATAGAAATGTACTGCATAACTTTTACATACACTACATCAAAAAATAATACAGAACATTTACATGTACTACATCAATAAATATGTACAGAACACTTGGATACATTGACTATATTTTTATATCTGTTTTTGGTATTGTTTGATAAAAAATTGCATACAAATATGCATATATGAAGAATAAATGCATATTTATAGGCAACTTTTTAACAGAAGTGCAGAAAAATACAGACGAATAGAGCAGCTTTCATTGCCAAACTTCAACAACACCAAGACAGCAACATCAGCAGGAACACTGTTATACAAACAAGAGATTCAACAATAAGTAAACAAATTTAGCAGTAATTATTGTATAAAATTTACATAAACGTGTTCAAAATAGTAAAAAAAAAAAAAATATGCATACATGTATAAAAATATCAGTAATACTTGCATACCTATGCACAAATTTTCACAAAAAGTTTTGCATACTTATATTTATAACGGATAAAAAACAATGGTAAAATGCATATATTAGGAATATATACATATTTGTATGCAACTAATCATCATACACGCAAAGCAAACATAATTTCAAAAAGAGAAGTACATAAGTATGCACATATACAGAATATATGTGTACATTTATGCAAATTTCTAGAACATAAGCATGATTTTGATATCTTTTTTCAATCAACATTAAAATTAAGAAAGTCGCCTTTGAAATTTAAATTGTCTTCTACAATCGTCTATATCACCGATACACCAATATATGCAGGACCACTGGATGAAAAAAAAATAACAGGTTAATATGCATTAATCAAACAAAAGTACAAAAAGAAATTCAGTTAATTATAACTATATGCATTCATATACGCAAATAATAGAAATATATGCATACTTATATGAAAATTTTAAGATTATTTGCACAAACTATATTAAAAAAAAAATTCCAGTAAACCTGTAATATGAACTCAATACAACTAAATGAATAATGATGTACAAAACTGATCATCAGGCACTCAAACAAATAGAAACTAAAATTACATGAAAAATTAGAATGCATATAAACAAAAAATTTACATACATCGCCACCCCTGGCTCACGCCCCCGCCGTTGACACCTCCTCCCTCCGATCTCGCTCCTCCGCTTCTCTCTTGCCTCTCTCCTTCGAATCCAAGCCACCAACGCCCGAATAATCCGAAGCCCCATCTGAAAACCCACCGCCTCCAGCACCCTAGGCCCCACCGCCGACCTCCTCTCCGCCTTCTCCCTGGCCAGCAAGCCCGACCTTCTCTGTAAAAGTTGAACGATTAAAAATCCTAACAACGAAGCAGCCGCCATTAGGAACAAAAAAACTCACCCTAAAAATTTACTCGCAGATAAGAAATATCCGACCAGATCCGAAATTAAAGACGTAGATATCAATATGGGAAAAACTGGAAATTATTAGGCGCTATTTTAAAAACAGGGATGAAATTTATATGTTTACAAAGGGGAGGATGTGAGCCTAATTAACTTTAATTTTAAGGATGTGAGGCTAATTTTCACTAATTTGAATCTATTTTCATAGAGTTATGCCCTGTTAAGGTTTTATTTTTAAAATGAATAGTAAAAGTGAAGTTCGGTTTGGTTATCTTGGTTGAGTGTTAAAAGGATTTTCTTTACAAAAGTATCTTATTTATTTTTATAACGAATGTCTGGAAAATTTGAACTTCAAATAATAAGTTTTGAAAAATAATATTATTTTAATGATATAGACAATATAAAATGATTTAATATTGGAATAATTGATTTTAAAGCGAAATAATTGAAATATGGTCTCCAAAAATAATTTCACATGTTTAATATAATTAATTAATGATTTTGGAAATGTTTTTCTTTGATTTTAATTATAAATCAATTTGGGTCTGAATAGGACTTACCATACAGCGGTAGTAAGCAAAGTTCGACCACGAACTTTAAATGGACGTACCAGGAAATCCGATCGTCGGATTCTCCTAAAATGAAAAACATTGGGTCCGAAATGAAAAGAGTTTCCAAATGTAATAAGAAGTTTTAAAATCCAATGGTTTGATTTTAAAATAAGTTTAAATCTACTTTTGGAAAAGGTCGCTATGGATGTAGTTTAGTTACCAAAATTGGAAGCAGACTATAAGGGCCTTATAAAAATTATTAAAAATATGGGTGAATCATGATAAATCATAATAAATGGTTTGAAAGCGATTTTGGTAAAATATACAAAGTTTTAGAAAGATAAAAGATATATTTTACCAGAATGAGCTGGTTAACAACTAAAGTAAAGAACCAAAAGGAATATGCGATGATTCCAAAGAGTATAATCTAGTACCACCTACGAGATCAAACTGGAAGTTTTCAATTAGGCGAGGGGTGGGAAAACCAAAAGGAAATCAGTTATTTGACTAAGAAAAAATGAAGTTTTCTGTAGATAAAGGATCCAATGTTTAAAATAACATACCGAAATAAAGGGGTTTAAATATAACCAAAGTTTTCCAATGTATGAACTTAATTGGATTTGAATGGAAATAATCTTCGGATATTTCAATATTGGATTTCATTGTTATATGGATACTATTTAAGAAATTCCATCGATATCGTCATTCCCAATACGGTATCTGTTGGTTTCAGAATTTGATAGCGAATATAAGCCAATATGATTTCTATTTGAAGCCTTATATTTGATATCAAATTAGATTTTGAGTTTGTCTTGAATGGTGTCTTCAATAATACTATTATTAAACCTAGTTGAAAATGAAGTCTATAGAATAAATCTTTTAATTAAGATTAATGAAAATTTCCAAAGTGAAGTTTTTCAATTAATAAATTTAAATGGAATTGAATGGAAGTTTGATTTTGGATTTATCGTGAACAATGTTTTAAACAAAATTTGTTCTTTAACCCAGTTAAAGTAAAGATGATCCCACAAGTAATAAAATTTTCAATAAAGATTTGATTGAATGAAATTGATATTAAAACTATGTTAGAGTTTTAATAAATCTTTCAACAAAGATTTGAAATGTAAGAAGGTAATTAAACTTACCAAACACGAGGGGAATTAGATATGGAGTGCCATTAGTTTTGATCCATAGGATGAATAGGTTGGGATTGGGATAACAATATGAGTGATTACTTTTTGTAAGGCTCGATAATCCTAATAAGGCTTATAAACCTTAATTTGAGTTAAGTTTGCAAAAAATGATTATATTATCTTTTAAAATGATTTCCAAGGAAGGATTTAAATAAGAAATTTAAATGATGTAAATCTTTGAAAAGATTTAAGGGAGAAATTCCCAATGGAAAGTATATATGAATAAAAATTATTCTGAATTGGAATGAGACTTATCATATTTACATATATCATTTGATTTTATTGATGCACTAGTTATTCGGAAAGACCGGGTTTCGACCCATTCTCAATAACTATATGATAAGTATTGAAGATACTAAAGACGGTGGTTGAAGACTAGAGTTCTTCACATCTTCTTGATTATTGCTGATGTCTCGCTTAGAAAGTACATCCAAGACGAGGTTATAAGCGGTGGTCATCCAGACGTACTTGGTGACTGACCGGATATGCAAGGGCCTCTCTCCCTTAGGGGACGAGGAATAAGGTGCATTCTGTTTCGTTCAGACCCAGAACGAACTTGTAAATGGATGTGTGTCTGACATTGTATTTCATAACATAATCAATTAGTTGTTATTGGTGATATATTTGTGGTGGTGGAGAATTTATTCTCTTAGCTTAACACCCTTTTTTGAGACAAATGAGCTTAAAGGTTATATTTTTTAGCTTGTTTATGACCAGGCCATACAAAGCTAAGGGATCGATCAATGGATGCATTCGAGAACAGGAAGACATAATGGATAGGTAATCGGATCGGTTAGGGTGTCCCTAACCGTAATCCTTCTCTTCTGCGCACCAACCAGTAGCCGACTCCAGATGGCTAGCTACAGATCGGTTCAGCCAATTAACATTCGACCTGAACTGATAACCTGTCATCCGAACTGAACCGCTCGCCTGCTATCCGACTCGCTTCAGCAACCAAGACTTTTACATACCACATCCCTACAATTCTGGAACAGTTACTACCCACTTAGCCACATCGCTGATGTGTTGTCTTCATCATAAATCCCCCGAACCCGAGATTTACGGGATGAGACCCGCATGGCATCCGACCCAACCATGCTTTATGCCTATAGATACACCACAACTCTCCATTTTGAGAGATCTTTTGGCTCTCCATCCACTCAAGCTTCATCACCAACAATATTCCTCTATTTATTTCAGATTGTGCCCGAACTCCTTGAGTATAATTCTATGAATTCAGAGTGATTATTAATTGTACTAATGAGACTGAGTGGCTATTTTCATTGTATTTGTAATCAGTTCTTCATTCCAAGAAGTATAAAGTGGACGTAGACTTGTTAATGCCGAACCACTATAAATCTTATGTTCTTACTACTTTTTACTTTGTTTTATTTAGAATTATCAATCATCTGGGTGTTAGAACCACATTTTGGTCTAACATTTTGGTTCTTCCACTGAGAAATTTGAATTCTCAGCATTTTGAATTATCATTCTACTTTTTTGATTCTCAAGTCCGAAGAAGTTAGTCTGCATTTCCATTGTTTTCGAAGTGTTTGTTGATCTCAAAATACATAGATATCATGGCTCCAAGAAAAGGAAAGGAAACACAAACTTCCCAGATGAACAACGCAAATAAAGAAAAGCAAAAGAGTGAACAAACGCTCACTGTCACCAGGCCCCAATGTACCAGATCAGATTTGGTCTGAATCGCAACAGAAACCTGATCCAAACCAGGGAGGAAAATACGATTACCAAAAGTCAGAACATGCCCATTGATGTACCTTCGACCTGTATTGAAACTGATGTTCCGGTCCAACCTGGTGAAACAACAGTGCTCCGAACCGAGTTGACTATGGTTGAAGCTTGCACTTCTACTCGAGTCAATACCAATGCTCCAGCACCAAACACGACAACTGGCAATCAGCCCTCTGCATCTGCGCCAGTCTCACACATGGATTTCCCACTCCTTCTCGATATGTTGGATAGGATTAATGATGCCTTGGAAGTCCAGAGACGAGAAAGTGTCCCTATGCGAGAAAATACGAAGGACATGAGTAGACAGATAGATGAGCTTCGCAGGCAAGGAACACCTTCTTTGACTAATCATCTCGTTGCAGACCATTCATCTTCTTCAGAAGAAAGAAATCCACATCAGAGGAGACCATACGAAAACCCAAGAACATTAAGTAACTGACATTTGGATTATTGGGATCTCGCGAAGACGCGACCCATGCCTTGGGAGCTGATGATCCTAGATTTAGAAAACCAATGTTGCTACTGATGCAGGGATCCGTGTTCTTCCCAGGGATCACGACATCACTAACCCTACTCAATAACAACTCTTTCAGCCCACTCGTCCTGTGAACGATCGAGACCGTAGAAGGCAAGGAAACTCGATAACTGCCAGAAATCGAAGAACATCACCTGATATGGGGACTGGATATATTTGGAGAAGCAGAAGTGCAGACCCCGAGCAACCGCTAACCACCGCTGAGGTGGAAGCAATAGTACACCAAATTATGGTTGATAGTAGGGGCTACACCAACAAAGATTGGGGCATTGAGCGGAGCCATACCCCTTTCACTGAAGATATCCCAGATTTTCAGTTCCCTAGAAAATTTAATATGCCCACAATGGATCAATATGGAGGAAGAACTGACCTAAGGCAGCATTTGATGAGGTATTCATGGTACATGAATGCCACGACAGCTCCCGATGCTGTAAAATGCAAGGCTTTTCCAATATATCTTAAAGACATCGCATTGATGTGGTTTACCCGACTTCCTCCTCGGTCAATTTCTAGTTTTAAAGAGTTAAACGAAAGTTTCATGAATCAATTTCGACTCCATACCCGAAAATCTAAAAGTGTCACTGAGTTGTCTGCAATCAAACAAGCTCCTGGCGAGACTCTAAAAACGTACTTGGATAGATTTAATCTGACAGTCATTGAAGTGAGTGACCCTCATGAACAGACCATTCTGATGGCGCTGATAGATGGAGCTAATAAGGACACTAAGTTTAGGGGAAACTTGGATGGAAAGGCACCATTAACTAGGGAGTTGTTCTATAAAAAGGCAAATATTCGTCTGCAACGAGAAGAAATATATGCCAATCGAAAGAGAAAGCCTGACGGAGCTCCTAAAGAGAACATTCAGAGCTATGTTGCTATCAAATAGTCCGAAGATAGCGCGGGAAATGTCGAAGTGAATGCCGGTAATAAGAATAGAGGGAACGACCACCAAAGTGGGAATGGTGGCAAAAGAAATAGGAATCGGAGGAACAATTCTAGAAAAAGACCTCGATTTCAGACTTTTGAAAATTATACGCTGCTAAGCGACACTTTAGAGAATATTTATTTGGATACCTATAATGTTTTCCGATATAAGAAACCTCTACCTAGGGATTCGACTGAAAAAGAACGTGAAACTGGGAACTTCTGTTTGTTCCACGAGACTTATGGGAACTCTATGAATGAGTGTCAAAATCTGAGGGATGTTGTGGAAAAGCTACTTCGTTCTAGAAAGTTGGATGGATATAAAGTTGCTCCAAAAGACAGGGGGCAAGGAGGACAAGCTCTAACCCGAAATCAGCCCGCTTCCAATCCCACTGCTCAGCAAAAGGGAAAAGACATAGTAATTAATACTATAATTGGGGGACCACATCCAGCCGGGTCTTGCAACAGAACAATAGAGCAGTATGTAAACACAGCCAAACATCCATAGATTGGACAATGTAGCAATCTTGAAGAGGCTACACCCGTAAAATAGCAAAAGACAACTGCAGACGACGTTATCTTTCAAGATAGATAAAGCATAAGAGTTGAAGTACCTAGTGTCGATCCATTAATGATAACTACACCCACTGTGCCGGCATTGGTATCGAAAGTCCTTGTGGACTGCGGGGGTTCTATCAACATCCTATTTAAAAAGGCATTCAACCAAATGAAGTTGGAGATAATGGATTTGAAACCATATGGGGGTTGGATACGTGGTTTCAATGGATCGTCAACAGCTCTTATCAGTATGATAGATTTATCTGTGGAGCTAGGAGAGGGAGATCACCGAAGGGTAAGGACCCTCTCATTCGTGATCAGGGACATTAACTCGCCTTATAATGCTTTCCTAGGCCGACCCGCCCTTGCAGAATTTAGGGCCTACATTGTACCGTGGTGCTTATTGATGAGGTTCCCAACTGAAGCCGGGGTGGGAATGGTTCGCGACGACCAGGTCACTGGAAGAGCCTGTTATATGGCAGAATTAAAAATGCTACACAATGGAAAAGATATGGATTCCAAGAATACTTCCCCTCCTATTGAGGAGGGCTCAACATAACAAGTAAAGAAAATACCGCCTAGGGAGTCATCTGACAACCTGCCCGAGGACATCAATCCTAGAGAGGACGAAGAACTAGGGAGCAGGAAGGAGATGCCTAATGAAGCAACCGTAGACATTTTGATTGATAACGACGACCCGACAAAGGTCTTGAAGATCGGATCTCACTTGGATTCCTTCCAAACGAGGGATTTAATAGACTTTTTGAAAGCAAACTTAGATGTGTTTGCTTGAACCCACGCTGATATGTGTAGGATTTCTCCTTCAGTTATGATCCATTCGCTAAGCATAAACCCAACGCATCCTCCTATGAATTAGAAAAGGCGAATGCTGAGCCCGGAGAGGTCGGCTGCTTTGAAAGGACAAATAGAGAAGTTAAGAGATAACAGATTCATTAAAGATTCAACATATCCCGATTGGATATCAAACCCCTTCCTAGTCAGGAAGTCCAATGGGAAGTGGCGAACATTTATTGACTTTCCTGATCTAAACAAAGCCTTCCCAAAGGACAACATTCCACTCCCTAGAATTTACCAACTAGTAGACTCAACGGTAGGACACAAACTTATCTCTTTCATGGATACATATTCGGGGTAAACAAGATTCATATGCACATGCCAGATCAGGAGCATACCAGTTTTATCATAGACTTAGGGTTGTACTGCTATGTGGTGATGCCTTTCGGACTAAAGAATAATGGAGCCACCTATCAACGCTTAGTGAATTGGATGTTTTACAACCTATTTGGGAAACAATGGAAGCTTATGTGGATGATATGCTCGTAAAGTCAAAGCGATCATCTGACCACACAACAGACTTAGCAGAAATGTTCAGTATCCTTCGACGGTATGGAATGAAGCTTAATCCTATGAAACGCTCGTTCGGGTTTGCATCAGAAAAATTTCTGGGCTTCATAGTGAGTTCTCGTGGAATCGAGATTAATCCTAATCAAATTGCGGAAATTAGGAATATTGAAGAACCATGAAAGATGTCCAAAGTTTGGTAGGAAAGGCCGCAACATAAGCAGGTTTATTTCTAAGGCCAATGACAAATACGTTCCTTTCTTCGATTTGATAAAACATGGGAAGCACAATTTTTAGACCCCAGATTGCGTAGAAGCTTTTCAGAATCTATTGGATCTCCTAGAAAAATTCCCGATACTATCTAAACTAGTGGACCATGAAGATCTATTTGTATATCTGGCAGGTCATCTCATGCCATTAGTTCGGCTCTGGTTCATGAGGAAGACAAAGTCCAAAGACCAGTATATGATGTGACCGAGAAATTGGCGGCAGCAGAGCATAACTGTCCGCATATAGAGAAACTGGTTTATAGCTTATTGATTGCTTCTAGAAAACTCCGTCACTATTTCCAAGCTCATCCAATTGTTGTATATACTGATCAACCACTTCGACGGGTCCTACAATGGCCTGAAGCATCTGGACGATTGCTTATATGGAATATTGAACTAAGCCAGTTTGACCTAAACTTCCAACCTAGAAGATCAATAAAGGGGCAGGCAGTAGCTGATTTTATTGCTGAATTCACGATCCCCGAGGAGGATGCGTTAGATGAAAAGGCTGGCCCCTCATAACAAAAGTTAGAACTTAGCCCTTGGAAACTATACACAAACGGAGCTAAGAATGATCGACGATCCGGCACCGGAGTTGTTTTGACAACTCTTGAGGGACGATCAATTTACTATGCCCTGCGGTTAGAATTTCGACAACTAACAATGACTTCGAATACGAGGCCTTGATTGTTGGGTTGAAACTCGCTGAGGAAATTGGGGGTAACAATGGTAAACATTTTCTATGATTCTAAAATTGTCGTTTTCCAGATTCGGAAGGAGTTTCAGGCTAAGGGACCTCGACTCATCACTTATCTAGAAAGGGTAGAGGAACTATTAGACAACTTAGAGCATTATAACATAACCCACATTCCATGGACAGAGAATCACAAAGTGGATAGGTTAGCAAAGTTGGGAAGTCCTGATAACCCAAAAGAAACAGAAATGGTCCCGATTGAAGTATTAACATCTCCAAGCATTGATCAGATGGAGATTGATCCAGTGCTGGATATCGAGTCGGAGAGAGTATCACAGATGACGCCGATAAAGGACTTCCTACAAAATGGAACACTCCTGAAGAAAAAGAGTGAGAGACGGACTGTGTTTCGCAAAGCATCAGGATATGTTATTCATGACGAAGTCCTTTACCACCATGGGTTCTCTATGCCTTTGCTTCGATGTGCAGCACATGACGACATCAAGCGTGTACTAAAAGAAGTGCATGAGGGTGAATGTGGAGATCACACTAGAGGTCAAACATTGGCAAAGAAAATACTACGGTATGGCTACTTCTGACCAACCGTAAATAGAGACATAGCTAATTATTCGTGGTTCTGCGATAGGTACCAGAAATTTGGGAAGATTCCCAGAGCACCTCCCAGTCAACTAATGTCAATGGTGAGTCCGTGGTCGTTCTCCGTTTGAGGGATAGACATCATCAGAAGTCTACAGATCGCTGGTGGAGCAAAATATGCAATCGCGGCCGTGGATTATTTTACCAAATGGGCAAAAGAAGAACCATTAACTACGATTATGACAAAGCGTGTAATCAATTTTTTCACTAGAAACATAATTTTCCGATTTGGGATTCCCAAGACCATTATAACTGACAATGGATCCCAGTTTGACAGCACTGAATTCAAAGATTTCTGCTGGAGATGCATGATCGACAAGAGATACATAGTAGTATCTCACCCACAATCGAATAGACAAGTTGAAGAAATAAACAAAATCATTAAGTCCATTCTAAAGAAGCGATTAAAGCATGCAAAAGCCATGTAGGTCGATGAATTACCGTTCGAATTGTGGGCCTATAGAACGACTTACAAATCAACAACGAGTCATACTCCCTTCTCACTTTCATTCAGATCAGAAGCAGTTATTCCAATGAAGTTGGAAGTTCCCTCTCACAGGACAACGTATTATGATCCAATAACGAACAAAGCGCTTCTCCTCGAGTCCCTGGATGATATTGAGGAAAAGAGAGATGAAGCAGACTGCGCTTCGAGGCACCGACACCAAGTCGCTCGATATTACAACAGGAAGGTTCGACCCCGAACCTTTGAACTTGGAGACTTGGAATCTTCCAGACCCTTGTGTTCCTTGGTCCGAAATGGGAAGGACTATGTGCCATTCAGCGAAAACTTGAGAAAGGAGCTTTCAAGCTAACGACCATTGATGTTGATGAAATCCCCAGAGCATGGAATGCCCATCACTTGCAGTACTATTTGAGTTAAGATTGTATTGTTTCTTTTGTTTTGTAAACTATGTATAAAGGCATGGCTTGACTAGAACAGTCTAATTGATATAAACAAAAGATTATAAAGTGGATGTAGGCAATGATTTGGCCGAACTACTATAAAAATATTGCGCATCATCTACCTTTATTTCTTAATGTCTTGTGATTATTTTTCTCTAGATTTACCATGTAGAACCTTAATTAAAATTGAGAGTGAATGTGACGAGAAATCAAAGCGGACGGGACGACCATATGCATAAGAAAGTATAAAGGACGGGAAGACGACATTCCAAACTCTAACTCTTATGATGAGAGAGAGTATAAAGGACGGGAAGATGACGTCCCCAAGGCGTGATAGTGCACCACAATTAAAGACTGCCTTGACCACACTTTAACCTAGGCATACGACAGGAGAGTATAATGGTACTGAGAACAGGTGCCAACGAAAAAGGAACTTTACCCTACTCCAGAACTTGGGGCAATTTAATGTCAATCCTAATCAATCCCGAACAAGCCCTGGCCAGGTATTTTATTCAAGATTTATTGGGGGCATACACATACACATCACACACACACACTGTTGTTTACTATTTAGTTTAGCCATGGTTTTATAAATTGTACGGATTATTGTTTGTTTGAAGGGAAGCTCATATGGGACTTTTTGTTTAATATGTGATGTGATTTATCATTTGTTACTTATACTAATAGTGTTTTGACTACTAGTGCACTTGATTGAAACAGATTACAAACGTGAAAATATTAGATATTGCAGGAAAACAAGCAACTTTATTTACATAAGTGGAGGTATAAATAAAGGAGATTAATCAAAAGATGAGAGGGTCACACTCGCTACAACAACAGGCCAATGGAAAACAAAAAGGAAAAGACTAAGCTAAATTTCCCTTGGATTTGTGGGAGGACTTGGACTTCCGAGCATCTTTCTGTTTCTCTTTTTCTTCCCTCTCAGCATCGGTGAGGAGGTGTAACAACTCACATATTTGATGATAATGTATTTAAATATAACATCGTTAATCCTTAATCGTGTGTATAACCAAAAAAGTCACATTTTGCATATGTACAAATTTGGACTCGAAACTACTTCCATTGAGTCTGGATCATCGTTTACAACCTTTTTGACTATAAACTTCAATATATTACGAGTATGTGAAAATTTGCACTTTGGGGTTGGGTTTGTGTTAGCCAACCAAGCTCACCCTTAAGGCAACCACGACCCTTCCTCCTTCATTCATTTCCTCACACTCCACAAATTAGAAATGGGGAAGAGGGAAATTAAAATTCCTTAAGCCCTAGCTTGATTTAGGAATCCAATTCAAGTTGAATTCATGTGCAAATTCGAAGAGAGGAAAGGTAATCTCTCTCTCTCTATACCTTCTCTAGCTCATCTCCTCTTTTATTTTTGAGAATTCCTAATTTTACCATTTAGGGCTTTTGTTTGCATATGCATTTTCATTGAGAATTCTTGTGTTTTGATCGTAGAGAAGTCATTCTAGCATGTTATTGGATTGATTCCTTACTTCCTACAATTAAAGTAGAGTTCCTATGAACTCACATCTATGCCTCAAGCATTTATGCCTGTAAAAGTGGTGCCCTTGGCACATATATGTTGTGCGCTTTGCATGATTTGAATTGTTTGTGTGTAAATGTTCATTCATGAGTTTTGAGTTTGTTTATATGATTTCAAAGTGCAAATCCTTGTAGTGAATTAGGTTGATGTGTTCTTAGGTACTCACAATTTTGTATATGAGTTATCAAGGTTGTATGCGCTCTTATCGCCTTTGTGTTGAGTACGCATTGTGTGTATTTCTTTGATTTAATGAAATGGTGCATTTTGGCATTTTAAAAACTAATCCCTTGCGTTTTCATGAACGTGTGCATAGGCATGTCATTTTTGTGCTTTAGAGAGTGTATGCAAGCTTTTTAAAACATATAGAATCAATACGGGAGGTCCGGGCTTGGCCTAAATAGATTTTGGGGTCATTGGGAAGATAAATATTTAATTGCTTCAGCTCATATGTCTGACCAAATAGGTCAGACGTATGACCAACCTCTCAGGAAAAAAATAAAAACTGTAGGTTTCCAGCTCAGACGTCTGTCCTAAGTGGTCAGACGTCTAAGGGCTGTTTTCCTGCTGTTGACCAATAGAGACCACGGTCAGTAGTTTAGGGCCATTTGAGCTCATTCCCGGCCGAGTTTTGGCCCATTTCGACTTTTTTGTGACTTTTCAGTTTCCCTGTAACACAGATTTCTGTAGTTCGATTTTTATGGATTATTGATTTATTCATTGTGAATGAATTTTATAATCAATATTTATGAGATTTAATTTACGTTATTAAAACGTGGATTCTTAGTTCGATCGACATTTTGATCTGTATTACACGAGATTTTCCACTCTGAAATTATATAAAAAGGTTTAATGTTATTAGTAGATATCAATTTCTTTTACCAAAATGGTTTCCAATCTTACCTCATTATACGTAGCTATTTTACGAAATTGTTTTATAAATTGTTTTCTAATCTACTAGTATATATTTTATAAACCTTTTTCTTGTTCGTATGAGAAATCCAGTTAAGCGCCTTAGTAAAAACAAGGATTATGAACCGTTGCTTTTGCTTCGACGGTTAATTCTTGGACTTGTTCTATTGAAAAATGTGGCAATGACAGTTTTGTGTTTTTAGTGGAATATACAACTTGTTCGTAACTATTCGAGTAGAGCTAGTGGTTATGGGACATATAGCTAAACTCTTATAATTACTAGCTTAGCGTAGTTTACACATTCCTTGATCAATAATGATATTCTTGAGATTTTTGACTAGCTTTATGTGATGTCTCCGAGTTATGGAATTTATTCCACATTTTTTATTATCTCAGGATCATTTTGAGGAATTTCGGTTCATTTTGAGTATTTTAATGATCTACGGATCATTTTGAGAAACTTCAGTTCATTTATGTAGATTTATGCTTTTGACGGCCTTAGGACCGTTTGCAGGGTCGCGACCCGCGGTCTTTAGACCATTCTAGGAGCTTCAGCTCAACATTATAGGCTTGCTACTTAGAGATCGCGTCTCATTCGAGATACATGTGTCGGTTGAGTCTTCAGACTCCCGTTTTGAGAAGGCCTTACCCCCTCCCTTTTTCTGATTTCTGGATTTCTAATTTATTTATTTCTGGAATTTGGAGTTTTATTGATATTATGTTATCAATCTGAGATTTATTGATACTGAGTTATCAACTTTTGAGTTGATCTGATATGAGTTATCATTTCCTATGAGTAGCTGTATAATTTTGAATGAGATATTCTTTTATAGCTCTGATTTAGATTTGAGATATACCGTATATATTTCTGGGCTTCACACTTATACATAACATTGTTATTATCGTATTTATGTCTACATTTATTTATATCACTTATTATGTCCTAGTTTATGAGATAAGTACATGTAGAATGATCCGTTTATTATTTATCTTTGTGTAAATAATACTCGGATCAGACCATGGTATTTTAGGTGATTCTTCTTGACTCCAGCATGGACTATCCTCCAATTTTGGGAGAACTTCCTTAGTGTTGTACTATTTTGGTTATATGTATATGAGACTCCTTTCTATACATATTATTTTGAGTAGCCTTGTACTTATGCTTTTGTTGTATAGTGGATCGACTATGACCACTATCTTGTATTTATACTCGTGTTATATTCATATATGTTTCCGCCTTAGTTATGTGAATATCTGTGTCTGACTTTGATTATTTGTTATGTATTTTATATTGCTTTCCGAATTATATACAACCGCTGTATAGCAGTTTTGAACTTGAATTAAATGTGTCGGATTTCCTCATGAGATTTGAAAAGTAAGACCACATTATCCGATACGTTTAACACTCGTACAAAGCTATAATACAGATGGTCGCTTCTCAACATCCTTATTCTTCAGGTTAGTTGACACCTTTACTTGCAAAGGCCTTGGCTAACGCGAGTTGTAACAACCCGCATTCTACACATCGGAGGATCGTAGAATATTTATTTCTTTCCCATATGAAGTCGTATGGTCATGTAACTTTGGGAAACAACCATTAGACTCATTTCTCATGCTCATGATTTTTGTCGATTTTTAAATGACCATTTTGCCCCTAACTGATCTTGTTTTGACCATAACTTTTGACTGGAAAGGAATTTTGACCTGAAACCACTTCCATTAGATTCGTTTGATGGTTTACCTTTCCGTAGAGTGATCATAATAGCCAAACGGACTTACCGTTTGGGAGATATGGCTGAAATAAGGTATGGAAGGTGAAAAACTGCTTAACCGGGCCAAATAGGGTGATTAGTGAATGAGCCCATAACCCATTTCGGGATTAGGGTTATGGGGAGGCTGAATAGAGTTAGAGAATCATTCCATTTCAGTTTTCTAGCTTCCACTTACCTCTAAGAAACCCTAAAAATGGCCTCCAACCTCTAAATCACCTCCAAATCAACTTCTAATCAAGGATTAAGCTTAGCAACATCAAATCAAGGGAGATCTACACCAAATCAACGTTAGAGCTGCTGTTTAGCATCGGGATTCGCACCAAATCAGGGATTTACTTCAGATCTAAGTCTTATTTGTGGCTAAGGTGAGTGATTTGCATAGTTCCTCACTAATTACGGCTAATTAAGGGTAATTAGTGTTAATTAGCGAATTTAAACATGATAAAATTCTGGAAAAATGTTTATAAATTCTTAAATGATGTTTTAGACCTCTGATATGAATTTGGGTTAATTTGGTTAAGTTTTGCTAATCACATCATTAGTTTCACCTAAACATGCTTAAGGGGAAATATGGGGTTTTGGCTAGGTTTGATCCATTTTAACCTATTATATTGTTGTTTTGATGTTTGTGGTTGATTATGCATGTTTCTATGACGGTATGGTATGCTTTGTGATTGATTAGAATAGTTGGAATAGTCGAAAACACCGTCGAGTGGCGTAGTACTGCTTGCTGGAAAAGTGCAGAGAACAGACCGATCCGGATCGGAACGGAGGGAGGACCCGATCCGCTCCCCATACTTCATTCTTCGATCTATTCGCTCTTTTCGTGGCATGCATTGTCCGATCCGATCCGCCTGATGTTCTCCGACCCGATCCGCCATGGTACTCCGACCCGAACCAATGAACTACGACGAGGCTAGGAGACTACGACCAGACCCGGAGTGATGAGAAGGACCCGATCCGAACCGTGGCACATTGGAGGACCCCGACCCGAACCAGTGATGGCGACTGGACGTGGAGACCCGACCCAATCTGCTGAGGCGATGATGACCCGACCCGATCCAGCGAAGGAGGAGCACTCCGATCAGAACCAAACTGATGACTAGGGGGAGATCCGAACCGATCCGGTGATGACCAATAACCCGAGATGCAAAGTTAGTCCAAATGGAAGTTAGAGCTCAGGATCCATTTGGGAACCAATGAGTTCACTTCATGGTTGGGCTTTGCTGCGGAACGTGTGCTAAGGAGTTGTCGACGTTCATAACTTCGATTCACCATTGAAAATGGATGATGGGCTACTTATCAGTGCAGTAGAGTCATTATGACTCGAGGGGCAAGGTGATGGTAGCGAGACTACGTTATCAGTGCAGTAGAGTCATTATGACTTGAGGGGCAAAGTGATGCGTAGTAGGACTATGAGCCAGTGCAGTGGGGTCATTGTGACTCCATGGGGCATAGTGGACATAGTAAAGGATTAGTAAGGCTATGAGCCAGTGCAGTGGGGTCATTACGACTCCATGGGGCAAAGTGGACATAGCGAAGGATTTGTGGCTATGTATCAGTGCAGTGAAGCCATTTGTGACTTCATGGGGCAAAGTGATCATAGCAAGGTATGTTGGGTGATCAAAGTGGTGAATATCGTATGCTTTATGCACTGAGTGAGAGATGTGAGCATGGATGCTATGTTTGATTGTTTGCCATCACTATGACATGCACACCCCCACCCCCATTATCCTTACACCATTAGAAATGGCACCTTAGAGTGTTGTACAGTATGTAGTGCTAACTCTTTGGTTGCAGGTTCAGGTATGTTTTAGTCTACCTGTTATTGTTCTGTTTAGATGCTTATCACTCATACCAGGCTTTATGTCTGACCCAGAGTTTTATGTCTCCTCTTATTACTCTGGGTGCTCACACGAGCAGACCAGAGACAGGTTAGCTGGTGATGCGCAAGTAGCTGATTCGGAGGCGAGCAGGAGGCTTCCACGTATGATATATAGATATTCTCCCTGTGTCGTTGGTGGTCGCTACTTGGGCATTAGTAGTGTACCTCCTTTATCTTGCTTTTGTTTTGAGATAGTTTGAAAAGTTGTAATAATGTTAGCTTCGGATCATAAGCTGTACTTGGATTTTCCGCTGCTATGTTAGTTTGTTTTCAGCTTATGCACTGTCTCACCTATTTTATGTCAAGTATGTTGTTATTATATTTTATTCCATGCACTGTGAGACATTTTACAGGTTCCTTGTTAGTTCACTTCCTTCTTCCCTCTTCTTCTGACGACCCGTCCCGTGCTAACTGGACATGTGTACAGCGCACATTGGAGTAAATGTCGGTTGGTGCGGGGCGGGGCGTCACATTTGGTATCAGAGCTCTAGGTTGCGTAGTTAACCTAGGGAAAGACACTAGGGAGAGATAGTACGTATATGAGAGCGCGTATTTGTGATTACTTTGGTTTTCAAAAGCTATATATGTATACTATTAGTAGTATAAGAATGAAGTCGTACTGCACTAGCACCACTATGGGGTCGTTAATCGTTTCCCTTTTATAGATTGGCGATGAGCCGATATGCTAGAGGTGCTAGTAGGGGAGCCAATAATGGGAATGCTCCTGACATGAGGGCGATGTTTACTGACCTCATGAGAGACATGCTTAGGGAGGTGCAAGGGGCAGTTCCCAATCCCGGCATTGGTGGTGGTTCAGTAGTGCAGGCGCCTAGGGTCGATTTCGCCAAGTTGTGCAAGGATTACACTAACCTTGGTGGGAAGCCGTTCCATGGAACGGAGTCGGCCACAAATGTTCAGGATTGGTTGGATAGCTGTGATCGTATCTTCGACGACTTGGGCATCGAGGATGCAATGAAGAGAAGGCTAGCATCTCGTCAGCTGCAAGGGAGAGCGATGAATTGGTGGAATGCCGTTAGAACAGCTACTCCAGAAGATCAGGTTACTTGGGATCAGTTCAAGGCTCGCTTTAGCGAGAAGTTCATTCCAGCTGCCCAGAAGTCAGTGTTGTTTAAGAGGTTCTTGGAACTCAAGCAGAATGGTAGGGCAGTCTCTGACTATATTGCTGAATTCAACACTTTATCGAAGTATGGACTATCTCTTAGCAATACTCCTGAGAAGTTCATTACTGGTTTGGATGGATACTTAGGGGAAAGGCTTATCAACCACATCGAAGAGACTTTTGAATCAATTGTGGGGAAAGCTTTGAGATCAGAGAGTCTTTACCCTAAGTCAAAGACTGAGGTTGCACCTGCAGAAGGGCCGAAGCCGCAAGCAGGCGGTGGAGGCAAGAATAACTCTCAGAATAAGAGGAAACAGAACCAATCTAAGGATGGCCCGAAAAAGAGCAAGAAAGATGTTGAGTGCTTCAGCTGTGGTAAGAAGGGCCATTATGCTAAAGAATGTCGGGCCAAGCCAGCGGAAAGAAAGTGCTACAACTGTGGCCAAGTGGGACATCATAAGGATAAGTGTCCGCAACCTCTTAAGGAGAAGCAGATTGTGAAAGCATATGTTATTGATGCTGTTCCTTCTTTGTCGAATGCCCCAACTGCGGCGGAGAAAGGAAAGAATGTTGTTATTCAAGGTATGCTTTCTATTTATGATGTACCAGTTCGAGTTTTGTTTGATACTGGGGCTTCCCGTTCCTTCCTATCTAGTGACCTGGTAGATACGTTGGGACTGGAACCCGAGATAGTCGATAGACCATTGTTTGTGACGAACCCGATTGGTGGTTCGACTAGCCTTAGTATGATTTGCCGAAATGTGGTCTTATCGAGTCATGGATGTATGTTTGTTTGTGATTACTTTGTTTTGGGCTTTACTGGGTATGACATTATATTGGGGGTCGATTGGCTCCAAAGATACGGGGTGGTGGTAGACTGTGAGGGCTTTTTCGTGACAGTTAGGGCGGATGATGGGCGGAGGGTAGTGTTTGGTAGTCTACCTAGTGATGGGGTAATGTCTAGTTTTATAAATTCCCTCGACATCCTGCAGGATGAGTTGTCAGATGTGCCCGTGGTTGGCCAGTATCCGGACGTCTTCGAGGAGGTGACCGGGCTTCCACCACATCGAGAGATTGAGTTCCGTATTGATTTAGTGAAAGATGCCAGACCTATAGTGATGCCACTTCGTCGTATGGCACCAAGGGAGCAGCGAGAGCTCGGGGTGCAAGTCAGCAATCTTTTGAAGAATGGATTTATTAGAAGAAGTGTCTCCGAGTGGGGAGCACCAGTTGTGTTTTCCACTAAGACAGATGGTTCCCTTCGTTTGTGTGTGGACTATCACGAGTTGAATAAGGTAACGAGGAAGAATAAGTATCCTCTACCATAGATAGATGGTTTGTTTGATCAACTGGAAGGAGCAAGAGTGTTCTCCCAGTTGGACCTCGCGATAGGATTTCATCAGCTCAGAGTAGCGGATGAGAGTGTTCCGAAAACGGCATTTAGGACGCCGTCTGGATTCTATGAGTGGTTGGTCATGCCATTTGGGTTGACCAATGCACCAACCTACTTTGTGGATCTTATGAATCGAGTATTCAGTGATCAGTTGAATATGTTTGTTCTTGTGTTCGTAGACGATATCCTTGTTTATTCGAGGACAGAGGAGGAACACAAGGGACACTTGAGGATAGTGATGGAGGTGTTGAGGAAACACCAATTGAAAGCGAAATTCTCTAAGTGTTACTTTTGGAGAAGGGAAGTGAGATTCTTGGGCCATGTTGTTTCAGAAAATGGTATTGTCGTGTACCCTGCGAAGGTGGCTACGGTACAGGATTGGCCTACGCCCAAGAATGCAACAGATGTAAGAAGTATCTTGGGGTTAGCTGGATATTATCGTAAGTTTATCCATGACTTCTCCAAGATAGCAGCACCGTTGACTCAATTGACTAAGAAGAATCAGTCCTTCGTCCGGGACGGAGTGTGTGAGAATGCATTCAAGAGTCTAAAGGAAAAGTTGACGCATGCGCCAGTATTAGTCATTCCTAAAGGGAATGAAGAGATGACGGTATACACGGATGCTTGTGGTACCGGACTAGGTTCTGTATTGATGCAAGGAGGTAGGGTTGTAGCTTATGCTAGTCGGCAGCTAAAGCCGCATGAGAAGAAGTATCCTACCCATGATTTGGAACTGGCAGCGATTGTGTTCGCATTAAAGATGTGGAGACATTATCTCTTGGGAGAAAGATTTGAGTTGTTCACCGATCATAAATCGTTAAAGTATCTCTTCTCCCAGAAGGATCTAAATCTCCGTCAGCAAAGATGGTTAGAGTTCTTGGCTTCATATGATTTTGATATCGCATACACACCTGGGAAAGGTAATGCGGTAGCCGATGCCTTGAGTAGGAGACATGCCAGTTTAGGGGCTATGTTTCTTGAATGGAAGCAACTGGAGTATATCGCGGGGTTTGATTTCAGACCAAAGTGCGAATTGGATCCAGACATGCTAGCTAGTTTGACGATCAGACCCACTTTGATAGAGCGGATTGGTTCCAGCCAGAGGGACGATCCTAATCTATTGGAAATCATCTCCAAGTTAGAGATGAACATCGACGGTGAGGAGATGAATTTGTATGGGCTTGATCGAGATGGATGGCTTAGAAGGAATGGAAGACTAGTTGTACCCAACGTGAATGGTTTGAGAGATGAAGTGCTTAGAGAATGTCATCACTCAAAACTGACTATACATCCCAGTAGTAATAAAATGTATCGAAACATGAGACAGACTTACTACTGGGAAGGGATGAAAAGAGACGTTGGGAAGTTTATATCCAAATGCATGAATTGCCAGCTAGTTAAAGCCGAGCAAAAGAAGCCTAGTGGGTTGTTGCAACCATTAGAAATTCCCGAATGGAAATGGGAGCAAGTCTCGATGGATTTCATCGATGGTTTACCAAGAACTAGAGCGGGACATGATATCATTTGGGTAATTATGGATCGATTGACTAAGAGTGCAAGACTTATACCAGTCAAATCGACCAGAACAGCAGCTAAGTTAGCAGAATTGTATATGAAGTGGGTAGTGAGATTTCATTGAGTACCTAAAAGCATTGTGAGTGACCGAGACCCATTGTTCACTAGTGGGTTTTGGAAAAGCTTACAAGAGGCTCTAGGGTCAGAATTACATCTCAGTACCGCATATCATCCTCAGACCGACGGTCAGACGGAGAGGGTGAATCGTATATTGGAAGATCTCTTGAGAGCATGTATATTGGATTTTGGTGGATCATGGGATGACCATTTGCATCTAGTAGAGTTTGCATATAATAATAGCTACCAATCCAGTATCGGTATGGCTCCATATGGAGCTTTGTATGGAAGACCGTGCAACTCACCATCATGTTGGATAGAGACTTGCGAGAAGTTTATGCTTGGACCAGATGTGGTGAGGGAAACTTCAGATAAGATTAAGATCATTCAACAACGGATGAAGGCTGCCCAAGATAGGCAGAAAAGCTAGGCTGATAAAAGGAGAAGAGACTTAAAATTCTCTGTTGGTGACTTGGTGTTTGTCAAGGTTTCTCCATTGAAGAGCGTGATACGATTTGGCAGGAGAGGCAAGTTGGCACCAAGATTTGTTGGCCCATTCCCTGTTCTTGAACTAGTCGGGAATTTGGCATATAGAGTTGACTTACCAGAGAAGATGGCGGGAGTTCACAACGTATTTCATGTTTCCCAACTAAGGAAGTTCGTACACGACCCAGATATGACTATTTCACCTGATCAGTTAGAGGACTTCGAAGTAGAACCCGAGGCGGTTGGGAACTGCAAGCCGATCCGTATTGTTGAGCACGATATGAAGCAACTTCGAAGGAAGGCGGTGAGGCTAGTCAAGGTTCAGTGGGGGCGAGAACGAAAATGACTGTACTTGGGAGACAGAAGAGAGCATTAGAAAAACATATCCAGAACTCTTTGCCTGGTAAGATTTACCTTGTAATTTAGTTATTCCGCATGCTAGGATAGATTTGTCTTGCTTGTTTTGCATGTTTGATTGTTGTTTTTGATTGATAGCCATGCGGGACCCTTTGTGTGTTTTGGTTAGGGAATTTCGGGGGCGAAATTTCTTAATGGGGGGAGAATGTAACAACCCGCATTCTACGCATCGGAGGATCGTAGAATATTTATTTCTTTCCCATATGAAGTCGTATGGTCATGTAACTTTGGGAAACAACCATTAGACTCATTTCTCATGCTCATGATTTTTGTCGATTTTAAATGACCATTTTGCCCCTAGCTGATCTTGTTTTGACCATAACTTTTGACTGGAAAGAAATTTTGACCTGAAACCACTTCCATTAGATTCGTTTGATGGTTTACCTTTCCGTAGAGTGATCGTAATAGCCAAACGGACTTACCGTTTGGGAGATATGGCTGAAATAAGGTATGGAAGGTGAAAAACTGCTTAACTGGGCCAAATATGGTGATTAGTGAATGAGCCCATAACCCATTTCGGGATTAGGGTTGTGGGGAGGCTGAAAAGAGTTAGAGAATCATTCCATTTCAGTTTTCTAGCTTTCACTTACCTCTAAGAAACCCTAAAAATGGCCTCCAACCTCTAAATCACCTCCAAATCAACTTCTAATCAAGGATTAAGCTTAGCAACATCAAATCAAGGGAGATCTACACCAAATCAACGTTAGAGCTGTTGTTTAGCATCGGGATTCGCACCTAATCAGGGATTTACTTCAGATCTAAGTCTTATTTGTGGCTAAGGTGAGTGATTTGCATAGTTCCTCACTAATTATGGCTAATTAAGGGTAATTAGTGTTAATTAGCGAATTTAAACATGATAAAATTCTGGAAAAATGTTTATAAATTCTTAAATGATGTTTTAGACCTCTGATATGAATTTGGGTTAATTTGGTTAAGTTTTGCTAATCACATCATTAGTTTCACCTAAACATGCTTAAGGGGAAATATGGGGTTTTGGCTAGGTTTGATCCATTTTAACCTATTATATTGTTGTTTTGATGTTTGTGGTTGATTATGCATGTTGATATGACGGTATGGTATGCTTTGTGATTGATTAGAATAGTTGGAATAGTCGAAAACGCCGTCGAGTGGCATAGAACTGCTTGCTGGAAAAGTGCAGAGAACAGACCGATCCGGATCGGAACGGAGGGAGGACCCGATCCGCTCCCCATACTTCATTCTTCGATCTATTCGCTCTTTTCGTGGCATGCATTGTCCGATCCGATCCTCCTGATGTTCTCTGACCCAATCCGCCATGGTACTCCGACCCGAACCAATGAACTACGACGAGGCTAGGAGACTACGACCAGACCCGGAGTGATGAGAAGGACCCGATCCGAACCGTGGCACACTGGAGGACCCCGACCCGAACCAGTGATGGCGACTGGACGTGGAGACCCGACCCGATCCGCTGAGGCGATGATGACCCGACCCGATCCAGCGAAGGAGGAGCACTCCGATCCGAACCGAACTGATGACTAGGGGGAGATCCGAACCGATCCGGTGATGACCAATAACTCGAGATGCAAAGGTAGTCCAAATGGAAGTTAGAGCTCAGGATCCATTTGGGAACCAATGAGTTCACTTCATGGTTGGGCTTTGCTGCGGGACGTGTGCTAAGGATTTGTCGACGTTCATAACTTCGATTCACCACTGAAAATGGATGATGGGCTACTTATCAGTGCAGTAGAGTCATTATGACTCGAGGGGCAAGGTGATGGTAGCGAGACTACGTTATCTGTGCAGTATAGTCATTATGACTTGAGGGGCAAAGTGATGCGTAGTAGGACTATGAGCCAGTGCAGTGGGGTCATTGTGACTCCATGGGGCATAGTGGACATAGTAAAAGATTAGTAAGGCTATGAGCCAGTGCAGTGGGGTCATTACGACTCCATGGGGCAAAGTGGACATAGCGAAGGATTTGTGGCTATGTATCAGTGCAGTGAAGCCATTTATGACTTCATGGGGCAAAGTGATCATAGTAAGGTATGTTGGGTGATCGAAGTGGTGAATATCGTATGCTTTATGCACAGAGTGAGAGATGTGAGCATGGATGCTATGTTTGATTGTTTGCCATCACTATGACATGCACACCCCCACCCCCGTTATCCTTACACCATTAGAAATGGCACCTTAGAGTGTTGTACAGTATGTAGTGCTAACTCTTTGGTTGCAGGTCCAGGTTCAGGTATGTTTTAGTCTACCTTTTATTGTTCTGTTTAGATGCTTATCGCTCATACCAGGCTTTATGTCTGACCCAGAGTTTTATGTCTCCTCTTATTACTCTGGGTGCTCACACGAGCAGACTAGAGACAAGTTAGCTGGTGATGCGCGAGTAGCTGATTCGGAGGCGAGCAGGAGGCTTCCACGTATGGTATATAGATATTCTCCCTGTGTCGTTGGTGGTCGCTACTTGGGCATTAGTAGTGTACCTCCTTTATCTTGCTTTTGTTTTGAGACAGTTTGAAAAGTTGTAATAATGTTAGCTTCGGATCATAAGCTGTACTTGGATTTTCCGCTGCTATGTTAGTTTGTTTTCAGCTTATGCACTGTCTCACCTGTTTTATGTCAAGTATGTTGTTATTATATTTTATTCCATGCGCTGTGAGACATTTTACAGGTTCCTTGTTAGTTCACTTCCTTCTTCCCTCTTCTTCTGACGACCCGTCCCGTGCTAACTGGACATGTGTACAGCGCACATTGGAGTAAATGTCGGTTGGTGCGGGGCGGGGCGTCACACGAGTATAGAGGTGTGGTGTTACACTTGGTATCAGAGCTAAGTTCAGAACAATATAAGATATTATGGCGAGGATCATTGTCCTAAGTTTCTTAGGAAATCCTTTTTAGGATTTAAATTGAGTCTTAGGACCCATCATATCCTATCTTATATTTTGATCCTTGTTTGACCAATCAAATTTATTTGACTTCAGTTTTGTGGCATCTTGGCCTTGACAAACCTAGAGTACCGTCCCTTTTTTCTTGAGCATAAATTTAGAAATTGTTTTCTATTTTTGAGTTGAAATAATTTTTAGGACCTAGTTTTGATGATTTCTAAATTATTTTATAAAACGGTTCAATGAAGTAATTTTGGCCAAGTAAAATACTAATCCCCTTGAGATTAGCTTTGCGAGGAGAAAACGAATAAATAATTTCCGCTAAGCACAATGAAAATTTTTCATTTATTTATGATTAAAAATTTCGTTCATAAATAAATGGTTGCACCATTGATTACTTATTAATAAATTTGCTCTCCTATTTGGACGTAATTTTTTTTATCGTTTTGAGTTGTCCATTGAGTATGTTAGGAATTCTAATTAAGAAGTGGGACGCCACGATATCGATAAGTGTTTATGAACACTTCAATGAGATGATTCCGACACAACCCTTATATTAAATATTAATGATGTGCGTCGCCATTGAACAATAGCATTAGCAACTTTAAATAAATGAATGGCGAGGCAAATCATTAGTATTGATTGTTAATTTACAACCGTAGGGATTTTTAATAAGATAATGATTTGAGAATGGGATATATATATATATGTATGACTATCGTATATATCCTTTACACTTTCATAGTTTGACTTTTAACTACGAATTATGAGATATCTTATTTTTGTAAGGTATATAATGCCTATAAGGGTACCATCCTCTTTATCATTTATGATGATGATTACTGTGATCATCTTGTTTGAGTTCTTTTGAAGTTGTGATCATCTAACTTCTTTGCATTAAAGGAACTTTAGGACACCATGTCCTTAGGAATTAGAGCGCTTGTTTTATAACTAGTATGTAGATTTTCCAAACCTATGTTTTTGTGAAAATTCTTACATGCTACCTTGAGTTTTCATTACCCATTTATTTTGCGATCGAGATGACTTTGGTTTTATTTGGGTAATGATTTAGTATTCTCTTTTGCTTTTGAGTGTTACTTGTTTCAAACAAGTAATTTTGTCTTTCCGATTGAATAAGGAATTTAGTTAAACGTCTTTGTAAAAACGAGTGGCTCAACACACTTGCGTTTACTTTGCCGGTTAATTTTTGGACTTAGTCAGTTGAAATTTAATTTCATTATCGGGTGTCGATCTCGATATGTTTAAAGAAAATAATGTTGGTGATGATTGTAGCGTCATCGAGATTTATTTTCATATTCCTAAGTAATAATTATTTAAATTGGTTTACACTCTTCTTATGCTCGGTTATAATGGTCATTTTGAGCTTTCTTGAGTAACCTTCGGGTTATGCCTTTTGCAAATTTTTCTGTGATCATTTTTGTGTTTTATAGTAGAGTTTGCAATTTATTTGTGATTATTTGAGTTAAGTCAGTGGTTATGGGATATTGGGCTAAACTCGCCTATTTACTAGCTTAATGTAAATTACGCTTTCATGCTGATTGTTGATGATTACTTTCTGGCTTTGATCCTTTGATCATTTGTGGAGAATTTATGTTTTTCCAATCTCGTGGCTGGCGAAACTGCTTTTAAGAGGTGTCAACAACCTTATCGTAAAGGTGAAACTGCTTTTGGGAGGTGTCAGCAACCTTGTCGAGACCATTGTAGCCAATTCGGATCCATTTCATATTGTTTGTGTTTTTATGTGTTATTCATGAACTCACCATTTTCGTAGTGACTACCTTATATATATTTACATTGCTTCGAAGACATCGAAGTATTTGTGATTATATTGTGATTTCTGTAATTTATGGGTTCTCTTTATTTATCAATAACACGAATTTCTTACATGTTCATTTATGGAGGTGTCTCCATTTTTGTGTTATGAGAACCATTTTTGAATAACATTTTGATTTATGGATTCATACGCTCGCACTTATCATGATTTGTGCATCTTTCCATTTTACATTTTTCTAGATTTCTTTGAGTGATTTCTAGGACTTGGGGGATTCAATTGCTTTCATTGGAAATTATCTCGGATCCTCTTTTGAAAAGCAATAAGTTATATTTTTCTTATTGATCTTAGTCTCTTGTTTCTGGATTTCAATTTTCGATCTTCAGTCTTTTATAATTGGGGATCTTCCCTGAATTCCCACCTTTTCTCTTTCGTATACTAAATTGGATTTAGTATTGTGATAGATCAACTTTGCAATAAGTTGTTATTCTTTTGTGAAATTGTTCTTGAGACTAACTTTGGTTGATTAAAAAAAGAACCATATTTTTATGGATGATTAACTCTCCTTTATGTAGCTACTCTTTCCATGCTCATTTGCATGTCTTATTTGTTTTAGTCTTGTGGTGATTCTCGGGATGGATTGGCCTATCCATTTCGAGGTCTGCGTATTATTTTCTGAGAATATCATCCATCTTCGACATCCCTCATCCATTAGACATGTTTTTGTTGTTCTTAACGATTCTAATTTAGATTCTTCCTTTTGTTTTATAAATTCTCATAACAATGAGAATGACCTTAAAGAAGATGTATTTTTGTATTTCACATTCCTCAAGAATTTTTGGGATCCTTACATCCATTTTAGGATGACCACCTTGATAGGTAATTAAGTTTGAAGATTTATTTTTCATTTTTGGCTTGATCTATTTATTTGATTGTTTCCTTAGTGATCGACCACTAAGGATAAAGGGGAGCTATTTGTGGGGAAATGCGATGGAATATTTTAGCTTTGTGACCACGACAAGCTTAGTAAATTACTTATTTCAGACTGATGATCAATTCGGTAAGCTAGTTGTGCTATAGTCATTTCGCTTTTTGACTTAGCGATTGACTTTCACCAATCCTTTACTTTTGTGTTTGTATTGTCATTATGGCTAACAAACATTCTAGTTTTATTAATCACCTATTAATGATACGAATTTTTGAGGTCATAACTTGATGGGTTTAACCTCATCTTGGTTGGTTGTTTTTTTGTGTATTTGAAAACCAAAACTTTTCAAGCTTGATGGAATTCTTTCACCATCTACCATTTATCATGTTTACATGATTTAGACGTCGTTCGAGAAATATTAGAGGACGTGCTAATATTTCAAATTCGAGATTTTTGGGGTTTATTGGAAACCTAAAAGTTCAAATTTATTTTTGAAATATTAGAGAATGTGCTAATATTTCCTATTTCGGGTGTATAACCTGGATTTTTATTTCTTGATCTTGTTTCCCCAACGAGAACGCTTATCCTTATAAATGGGATGTATACAACCAATATATACATCCTATTCAATGTAAGAAAATTTTGTAAGCTAGAGTACTTCTAAGAAATTTTATAAGGCATAAAATTTTCTAGCTAGAACGTGATAAGGAATGTTCGATGATTGTGGAGAGTCAATATTTCCAACTTTCTAATTTGATTGATTAATTAGTTTGTGTTGAAAACATAAGAGTATAGGTTTATAATTTATAAGCTTATTGAACGTTAAGCAAATTAATTAAATTTTATTAAAATGAGCTTGCCGCGTAACGGTAGTTCATAAATTTTGATTTGGATTTCAAATGAGTATATACAATCCAATAAAGTCGGAATTCTTCGAAATGAGAATTATCCGGATCTATTGGATTATAGTTTTCTAGTGAAAAAAAATAAGTTAGTTTCTCGTATATATTCGTGACTTTTATTTGAACATTATATGTGTATAAGCTTAAGTTATATAGTGTTTTATAACTCGAAGTTAATATTTTATTCGAAATTGAATTTTTGAGCTATTCTATTTATGTAGATCCTGTTAATGCTGGGTTGTTATCTATACCGAGTTCTTCCTTAAATAATTGCGAGGAAATAATTTCTTTAAGGGGGGAGTCTATAACAACCCGCATATTTGACGATAATGTATTTAAATATTTTATTTAAATATAACATCGTTAATCCTTAATCATGTGTATGACCAAAAAAGTCACATTTTGCATATGGATGAATTTGGACTCGAAACTACTTCCATTGAGTCTGGATCATCGTTTACAACCTTTTTGACTATAAATTTCAATATATTTCGTGTATGTGAAAATATGCACTTTGGGGTTAGGTTTGTGTTAGCCAACCTAGCTCACCACTAAGGCAGCCACAACCCTTCCTCCTTCATTCGTTTCCTCACATTCCACAAAATTAGAAGTAGGGAAGAGGGAAAGGGAAATTAAAATTCCCTAAGACCTAGCTTGATTTAGGAATCCAATTCAAGTTCAATTTATGTGCATATTCGAAGAGAGGAAAGGTAATCTCTCTCTACCTTCACTAGCTCATCTCCTCTTCTATTTTTGAGAATTCCTAAGCTTAACATTTAGGGCTTTTGTTTGCATGTGCATTTTCATTGAGAATTCTCATGTTTTGATTGTAGAGAAGTCATTCTAGCATGCTATTGGATCGATTCCTTGCTTCCTACAATTAAAGGTTAGTTCCTATGTACTCACATCTATGCCTCAAGCATTTATGCTTGTATAAGTGTTGCCCTTTGCACGTATATGTTGTGTGCATTACATGATTTGGGTTGTTTGTGCGTAAATGTGCATTCATGAGTTTTGAAATTGTTTATATGATTTCAAAGTTCAAATCCTTGTAGTGAATTGGGTTGATGTGTTCTTGGGTACTCACAATTTTGTATATGAGTTATCAAGGTTGTGCGTTCTCTTATCACCTTTGTATTGAGTACGCATTGTGTGTATCGCTTTGGTTTAATGAAATGGTACATTTTGGCATTTTAAAAACAAATCCCTTGCATTTTCATGAATATGTACATATGCATGTCATTTTTGTGCTTTAGAGAGTGTATGCAAGCTTTCTAAAACATATAGAATCAATACGAGGTCCGGGCTTGGCCGAAATTGATTTTAGGGTCATTGGGAAGCAAAATATTTAATTGCTTCAGCTCAGACGTCTGACTGTCTCTTGGGAAAAAAAATAAAAAACTACAGGTTTTCAGCTCAAACGTCTGTCCTGAGTGGTCAGATGTCTAAGAGCTGTTTTCCTGCTGTTGACCAGTGGAGACCACTGTCAACAGTCTCATTTTCGGCCGAGTTTCGGACCATTTCGACTTTTTTTGTCATTTTTCAGTTTCCCTACAGCACAAATTTTTGCAGCTCGATTTTTATGGATTTTTAATTTATTTATTGGAATAATTTTATAATCGATATTTATGAGATTTAATTTACGTTATTAAAACGTGGATTCTTAGTTCGATCGTCATTTCGATCGATATTACATGAGATTTGCCACTTTGAAATTATATAAAAAGGTTTTATGTTATTAGTAGATATCAATTTCTTTTACCAAAATGGTTTCCAATCTTACTTCATTATACAAAGCTATTTTACGAAATCGTTTTATACTCTACAAGTATATATTTTATAAACCTTTTTCTCGTTCGTATGAGAAATCTAATTAAACGCCTTAGTAAAAATAAGAATTATGAAACCTTGTTTTGCTTCGATGGTTAATTCTTGGACTCGTTCGATTGAAAAATGTGGCAATGATCGTTTTGTGTTTTTAGTGGAATATACAACTTGTTCGTAACTATTCGAGTAGAGTTAGTGGCTATGGGACATGTAGCTAAACTCTTATAATTACTAGCTTGGCGTAGTTTGCACTTTCCTTGATCAATTATGATCTTTTTGAGATTTTTGACTAGCTTTATGCGATGTCTTCGAGTTATGGAATTTATTCCACATTTTTAATTATCTCGGGATCATTTTGAGGAACTTCGGTTCATTTTGAGGAACTTCGGTTCATTTTGAGTATTTTAATGATCTTCGGATCATTTTGAGGAACTTTGGTTCATTTATGTAGATTTATGCTTTTGATGGCCTTCGGACCGTTTGCGGGGGGTCGCGACCCACGGTCTTCGGACCATTCTAGGAGCTTCGGCTCAAATTATAGGCTAGCTACCTAGGGATCGCGTCCCATTCAAGATACACGTGTTGGTTGAGTCTTCAGCCTCCCGTTTTGAGAAGGCCTTACCCTCTCCCTTTTTCTGATTTCTGGATTTCTAATTTATTAAATTCTGGAATTTGGAGATTTATTGATACTATGTTATCAATATGAGATTTATTGATATTGAGTTATCAATTTTTGAGTTTATTTGATATGAGTTATTATTTCCTATGAGTAGCTGTATAATTTCGAATGAGATATTTTTATAGTTCCGATTTAGATTTGAGATATACCGTAGACATTCTGGGCTTCACACTTATACATAGCATTGTTATTATCGTATTTATGTCTACATTTATTTATATCTCTTATTATATCCCAGTTTATGAGATAAGTACAGCTAGACTGATCTGTTTATTGTTTATCTTTGTGTAAATAATACTCCAGTCCGACTGTGGTATTTTAGATGATTCTTCTTGACTCCAGCACAGACTATCCTCCAGTTTTAGGAGAACTTCCTTAGTGTTGTACTATTTTGGTTATATGTATATGAGACTCCTCTGTATACATATTTGAGTAGCCTTGAACCTATTCTTTTGTTGTATAGTGGATCGACTATGACCACTATCTTGTATTTACTTTCATGTGTTATATTCATATCTATTTTCGCCTTAGTGATGTGAATATTTGTGTTTGACTCTGATTATTTGTGATGTATTTTATATTACTTTCCGAATTATATACAGCCGCTGTGTAGCAGTTATGAACTTGAATTAAATGTGTTGGATTTCCTCATAAGATTTGAAAAGTAAGACCACATTATCCGATACGTTTAACACTCGTACAAAGCTATTATACAGATGGTCGCTCCTCAACAGTCATATTCTTCGGGTTAGTTGACACCTTTGCTTGCAAAGGCCTTGGCTAACGCGAGTATAGAGGTGAGGAATTACAAGGGGCATTTCTTTGACTTCTTCTTTTCTTGAGAAGAATCTTGGGGAGCAACAAAGGACTGAAACGCTAGCTGAGAGGTGATTGACTTTGAAATTTTGACAACTATCTTCTGGTCCAGAGGGACTGCCTGAAAGGGATCAATATTGAGGGGCTCTTCTTCGACTTTAGCTTTCAGAAGCTCATCGGTCTTCACCGTCATTTCAACCAATGTCATGCTATCAGCCTCTTTAGAGCCTCCAGTTATGACTACATCATCATACCCTCATTTCCATCATTGCCGTTTTCGACTTTCAAAGCCTCTGACATATCCCCATCCTTGGGAGTCTCGGTACTGGACGACCCGATAGCTTTCTCATCAACTACTTCTTCTTTCTCCTCGGTATTCTCAGCATGCTTTGCACCTAAAGAACGAGAAGCAACGGTTATTAGCTCAGGGGAAAACTCGGATGATGGAAATTTGAGATAGCCTTAACAAATTGAGGCAAAAAGGTGGAGATACCTTCATATGACTTTTTTGCAAGAGCAGCAGGAGTTTCTGAGGTTGTCTTAGTAATTGGAGTCAGGAGAGTTTCCTTAGGGAGTCCTGGATTCTCGAGATCATAGCCTTCTGTTTCAATACCCCTAGAGGTAGCAGAAGAAGAACCAGCAGAAGAAGAACCAGCTTCGATAGTAATTTTTCCCTTGATCTGGTGTATCTCCTCCTCCATAGCAGCAAAAATTAGTATACGCCCTTCGGCTAAGCATTTCGGCTCCACACCCTTTAGATATTTCTCCATAAGTTTTTCCTCATTGATTGTGTCTACCTTAAGTTGTTTTTTCTCCCAATCAACAACTTGATCCCATACATAGACCGAAGTCGTCGGGCAATCTTTGATCCAGCAAATGTCCCGATAGCAGATCACTTGAGCAGAGAACTCAACCATGAGCTCACTATAATCATCCAATTCTTTCTGGGCTTCGACAAGTTGTGCGTTAGCATCTTCGGCAGACTTAAGAGCAATTTTTGCATTCCCCTCAGCTAGAACTGCCTATATTCAATTTTCGCCAGCTTGGCTTCTGGATCAGCATTCTTCTTTGATAATTTCGCTTTCTCCTATCCAAGATGGTTGCAAGTTGACTTTGATCTGGTGCTCGCAGACTTAGTTGCTTCTTCAAATCAATGCAATCCTACCTATGAGATTCAAGTTCGGTATGGTAGCGCCATTTTAGTTCTTCATATTGTTTCTTATAACTGTCAACATCGCGTTGTGCAAGGGCAAGCTTAGCCTATGCATCCTCAACCTCTCTCTCCCTCTCTATGTCCTTCAAGATGTGCTCATCGTACTCAACCATTTCTTTCATGTGTCCCACATCGATTACTAAATTTCGAATTTTCTTGGAAAGATTTCATGAATACTTGTACATTTTCTTATACTGCTTATCCACCAAGTCTATTTTAGCCTTGACTTCGTCTGCCCATTTCGAAGGCACTGGGTCGAGAGCAGGAACGAAAAGCAATTCTCGAAGTGATGATCTGGAAATTTCTTCTTCAAAACTTTCAATTTCGTTTTATTTCTCGGAGTCAAGTGTGATCGGCTTCGTTATTGATAGTTCGACTTTTAGTCACTTAGTAGGTACAAGGGCCGTTTTACCCTTCTTTTTCCCTTTTTAGGAGCTTTGGTCTTATCCTGGGTGTTGGAATGCTTTGGTGGTGACCATTCCTGATGGTTTTTTTCCTTTGGAGGAGTTGGAACCTTGGATAGTGATTTGTCACCTTCACGGCGGTCCTAATGGCTCTTATGCTTACCAGTATCTGACCGACGAGGAGAACGAGAACATAAAGAATAAGGATGGTTGGAATCATGATGCCTCCTGCTATCTCTCCCACGACCATCATCTCGATCATGTTCCATATGAAAATCGAATCTGGGCATACTTGAGCGAACATCTCTAACAGGGTAGCAGTAACACGTTATTTTTCCTACAAAACGACACAAGTAAACATTATAAGTTGGAATTAATATGGTACACGAGTGTTGTGACTACAGTGCAAGTGTAGTGTGTATGTCCTAAGTAATCCCATAACGGACTAGAGCCTGGAGCTAGGCATGTTTGTGTAGTCTCTGTGGCTTTCATGGGAGTAACATCTTCCTCAGAAGTGGAAAAAAAAGAATCTGTTCCAATGTCTTGCGAAGTGTAAATATCATCGCGTTGGGGAAGCCTCCCCAAACCCTGATATATGGAATCATCCATAAGTGAGTCATCGACTTGAGACTTGGCTAACGGTGGCGTCTTAGGAGAAGTTCATCCTTTGGGAGTAGCAACGTCCTCAGTGTTAGCGACTGCGGAATGGATCGTTCAGGCAAAGCAAACACTAGAGGGGGAGGGGTGTGAATAGTGTTTGCAGAAATTTAAACAAAATTAAAAACTAGAGAGAACTATGGGATGAATCAAGCACCACAAACACAAAAAACAACACAGAGGCAAAATGAACCCAAAAAAATGCAGAAAAGGAAAGAACACACTGGATTTCATACTAGTTCGGATTACTCCTACGTCCAGTCCCACACAACGCTGGGTTGTGCAGAGTTTTATACTCTTTCAATAGCCAATTACACCCTCCTTGATTTCATGGATCACAATGGGACACTAATTCCTACTTTTTCATGGCTCACAAGAACACATCGACTCCTATTTCCTTGATTTCACGGCTAACAAGGACACACCGACTCCTCTTTGACTCAGAACAAGGTTTATTCAACCCAACCAATTACAGAACAGCCCTATAACTTGAAATTACCCAAATTTCCCATTACGGGAAAGCCCGGATTGAGTTGAGAACATGACAAATCAGAACACAAACATTAAAACATTTCATTGCTATTAAAACAATTTCCATTAGAGTACAAGAATATTCCAGAGTATGAATAAATATTACACATTGGAAATACAATATCAGAGATTTAAAATTACATAGTAGTGAAAAAATAATACATAACACAACTGTAAGAAATACACTGATATAGAGCATTCCGAATATAGCTCCATTTGTAAACCAAGATCCTGTGAAAAGAAATATCTGCACAAACCAAAATTACTAGCTGCCCGTATGGAAAATATGGGCACCCAGAATTTAGGTTAAAACAGTAAACTCCGAGTCAGTCACGGGACTGGTGTGAGAACTAAAACAGTTATTAAATCTTTACTTTAGAAGTGGGAAAAAGTCATGGGACCACACCGCATAACACGGAGCAGGTTTACTTCACATGAATTTTAGTTTAAAATAAAACAACACAATGCTTTTTGGAAAAATGAAGCTATTATAGGACTCAGGTCCATTCACACAATGCAACGCAAGCCGGAGGATAGAGTTTTCCCTTATAATAGCCAAACATGCTTGATACATTTTAAAACAAAATTATTTTGATATTACTATAAGTGCATAGTGTCGAAACAATTTCAAATATAAATGTATCAATCACAGACGGCATGGGTACCATATATCATGTCGCCATACTATTTCTACAATTAAAACCGCACAATATCGTGGATTTCCATCTATGAACCAAGGTAAGGGATCGTCCTTACCGAATTTGAGACAATCTATCCCATGTCTCAGGCTCAGCCGCAACTGCACCTTGGAGCGCCAGGGCCGGTCCACACTTACTTTAGTGGATTGGCAATTTCTGGACAATACGTTTCCCTGCCCTATGGGGCATATAATCTGAGCCGCTAGGGACTCAATATCCGAGGTACCTTGCTTTCCAACAACCACATAAGTAACAATATCTGGGCTCCATACCATGACACCACTCCTGGCTAGAAAGAAACGCATGTCCTTCCTGGGGTCCTTCTCCAATTCTGGTTCATACCGGGGTGTGAGGCTCGCGTAGTAACGCTATACAAAGCTATGCTAATTAAAGTCGTGCTTTGATCATAAACTACATGACTCTGCTTTTCAACAAAAGCCTTGATCATTTGCATCTTGGCATGCCACACTGACCATTCATGCCATACAACTGATGTCTATCAATATATAACCTCTAAGCTCGTACATCTCAGAGAAGGTTGTTAAGCAAGAAAATAAATTCTTCGCCATCAATCAGATATATATTTAATAAAAATCAATTTATACAGAATGAAATCCAATGTCAGACACACATCCATATACAAGTCCGTTCTGGGTCTAAACGAAACCGGAGGTACCTTATTCCTCGTCTCATATGTCCAATTAAGAATATTCTTTTAATAAAATATTCACATTATTAGGGAAAGGTTCCCATTAATTTTATCAAAGATGAATTCTTTTAAATTTATTCATTGATATTCCTTGGGATCTCATTTCAAAAGATTTTATTTTATCTTTTAATAATTCCAAACCAAATTAAGGTTGATAAAACTAGTCAGGATTAACGAATCTTACCGAAGTAATCATTTATTATTTATTATCCCACTCCCAACCTATTCACCACATGGAGCAAAACTGGTAGTACTCCATATCTAAGACCCACTGTACTATTAGTAAATTTAATTACCATTTCACGTTCAAACCTAATTAAAAATTTAACTATCGCCTAGAGTAAAACTGGTGGTACTCTATTCTCGCTCATTTCATGAATTCGATAAATTTAATTCTCTTTCTCATCTAATTAAAGACTCATTAAAACTCTAATTCAGTTTTAATCTTAGAAATCATTATTTAATGATTATTCAAGTTTAGAAAATAAATCCTGTCTTTAATTGGGTTAAAGAACAAATGTTATTTAAAACATTGTTCACGATAAACCCGAAATCATCTTCCATAAAAATGGAATCTACACGGAAATCTTAACAGTGGATAACCGATATAAATTCCCATATCAGACTAATAATATAAATGGAATAACGGCAAGGCCTTTTAAATTCCATATATAGTAGCGTTCTTTATCCATAGAAACTCATCTCGATTATTACCAGATCGAATTCCATTTAATTCCAATTTATTCTATTATATTGGAAAACTTTACTTTGGAAAATTTTCATTTAAATCTTAATAAAAGATTTATAAATTCCATATTATATTTTCATGGTTAATTGGGTTAAAGAACAAATGTTATTTAAGACACAATTCATGATAAACCCAATTCACGATAAACCCAATTCACATTTCATTTTATTCCAATTACTAAAGATAATTGGAAACTCTAATAATCTTAATTAAAAGATTTATTCTTTTCACACGGGGTTTAAGAATAGTGTTATTTAAGACACCATTCACAATAAACCCAAAATCCAATTCTTATATTCAATTCCAATTAGATATCAATAAATTGGAAAACTTCATTAAATCTTAATTTAAAGATTTATTCTTTTTGAAAGGCAATTAAACTTTTATTAACAACTGAGAAACAATTACAAGCTTATTACAAGAGAATATCTCAATCTAAATATATCTGTGAATATCTCAATCTATATGTATACACCCAGCATAGTAGTATTAAGAAAAAAAATGATAGGCTATACAAAATGAAAAAAAAACTCAATACCACTAACTGGTTACCTACTGTATTACAAAAAACAGCAAAACTAGTGCTTTCCTTCATATCTGTGAATTTGCAAAACATCACTAGCCCTTCAGTAAATTCCCATTCAACTCCCACTTTGAACTGATGCTTCGGTAACAATGAACTCCAAAAACAAGACTAGCACTTCAGAAACATCTGAAAACCAGAAACGTCATCTCCCATTTGAAGTTCCTTCAGAACTAACCTTCTCTAAACAGAGAAACAAAAGCTCATAATTTCTACCACACAACAAATAATTGCTCTACTAAATTTCAATTCAACTCAAGTGATTCATCCAGGACTAAAACAGGAACTTAACGCCGCTAATAACGACATAAGAGTTAAACAGTCAACTTCACTATGACTTTTACGACCCAGAAAGTATGAACCAAAGAAAAAGGATCTTCAACCAAAAGAAAACTGCTTATATTAAGCAGGATTCCTCCTGGTATGCCGAGGTGGAAACTTAATGTTATTAGGGAGGAAATACTCTAATGATTAATCAATTCCATTATCCAAATCATCGTCGGCATTCTCGGACGCCTTCCTCTTACGAGCACGTCTCTTTGCATTTTTTAAAGCAGTTTTAGTCCGAGCTGAAGAAGAAGGCGAGGTGTTTGATGTAGATTTAGAAGCTGGAGCAGAAGGAGATTCATCCCCATTATGACTTTGCTCAAAACCATCATCCCAAAATTTCCCATTAATTCTAAGAGAACTCGAATCAAACGCAGCATCAGCAGCAGGCGGAGGCAAAATAATATCAGGAGGTAAATTTAAATGAGCATAAGGAGAACCTGATGGCGCATTGCCACTGCTTGTCAAACATGAATCATGGACTAACAGTTTCTGAATAGAACTATTAATAGTCTGGCAAATCTGGAACAGTTGAATTTTTAGTAGCATCAACTCCAATATCTTGCACAACCTTTTTCCCTTTGTCGATATTTTACACTGAACTGTTTTTTTCAACAAACAAGCTTCCAATACCAAAATCTGCAACCTCTTTCTCAACATGAGCAGACTAGATTCCCGATTGATTACTGACCTTTCCACCTTCAGAGAAGTTTCCATTGAAGTCTTGCACATCACAATTCACCTAATTCTCTTTACTAAATTCATGCACTTTACTCGCAGTATTAATCTCACCATTTAAACTTTGATTTTGCTCAGAAAATCCTTTATTACTCTCACCAGTAAGCACATCAAAAGGATTTGGATTCACATTAACCTCCACATCTTTTTGTTTACTATCCAAATCACTCTTCCTAGGTTTGACTGCATTCCAATTATCTACTTTAACCTGAGAGAATTATTAGTAGAATACTGATTGCCAACTACTTTGTCACTACCAAGTATCCCTATTCTGTTATCCACTACATACTTCTCATTAACCACGTTATTATTGGGACTGAATTCACAGTTACAAGTATTATGACCAAACATCCTACAAATAGAACAAATAGTAAGCCTCCAATCATATCTAATCTGAATCAAAGGACAATTCTTACCTAACTCGTCAACTACAATTTGCTCTGGTAATTCAAAATCAGCAGAAATCTCAACCAATGCTTTAACATAACGAAAACGATGAAACCTTTCAGTACTCACATCAAAACAAATTAATTTCCCTATATGACAAGCTAACCAATTGATGCCTAAAAGCGTCCATAGAATAGGAGGAATACGAAAAAATTGAACCCATACAGGAACTTTTGTAATTTGAGATTCAGGGTGGCCAATCGAAGGATCCCAAACAGTAATTATGAACATACGCCCTTTAATGAAAATAGGATCCAATTTGAGAATCCGGATTCAATCCAAATCATTTGAAAATTTAAAATAAAAGTGAGCACCATCATATTTAATATCTACCTCTCCTTCTAATTTCCAAACTCTCAACAAGGAATTGACCACAGTAGGATAAGAAATTGAGCCATCCAAGAAAAAACCTACTAACCGATTTCCCCAAAATTTTATACCTTTATTTTTAATCAATTCTGAAATCTTTTAAGGTACTCCATTTCTTGGAATGTCAAACTGCAGTGGTTTATGAACTCCAGCGTTTCTTGGTCGTGAAGAAAAAAGCGAAGCATAATCCCGTTTCACAAATGAAGAAAAAGATGCTTGCGATGCCTTAAAATTTGATGTAAGATGTGGATTTCTTGAATTTGGAAAATTGGAATTAACTCCATTAATAGCATCAGGGGGTTTTCCAGAGGACGGCGGAGGATCGGGAGGAAGAGGCGAAGAGTAGTGAGAGTGAAGGGGAGGAAAGGCAGCGTCAAAAGAAGTGGTGGATGAAGAGGGATTTTTCACGGTCGCCAATATTTCCGTTTCACCTACATAATCCACCCTTTGAATAAAATTCAGATTTATTCTTTTCTCAACTGGGTTTAAGAACAGTGTTATTGAAGACACCATTCACGACAAATCCAAAATCCAATTTTTGACACTAAATAAAAGGCTCTGAATAGAAATTATATCGGCTTATATTCAATATCAAATTCCAAAATCAACAAATATCGTATTGGGAATAACGATATTTATATCTTCCAAATTCCTCAACAATATCTGCATAATCATGGAATCCAACATCGAAATACCCCGAAGATAATTTTCATTTCGATTCAACTCTGGAAAATTCTGGTTATGTTAAAACCATATACAAATCCAATTTATTTATTTAAAAACATTGGATTATTATTCTAGTTAGTAACTAGTTCATTTCGATAAAATTATATTTTAATCTTTTCGAATAAGGATTTTTTTTCATCCAGAATCTTTCCAAATCACTTATTATGATTTTACATAATTTTTCCATATTTTTACTAATTTTATTAAAGCCCGTACAGTCGGTTTCCAATAACGGCCACTGAACTGCATTTACAGCGACCTTTTCCAAAATTGATTTGGACATATTTTAAAATCTAACCGTTAGATTTCAAATCTCTTATAATCGTTGGAAATCTCTTTTCTATACAAACCCAATGGTCCCGGTTTTAGTAGAATCCAACAGTTGGATCTCCCGTTACATTAAATTGATGTTAATAGTCGAAATTCGAGAACGGTCGCTGCGGGGCGCGTTCTATTCAGGCCATTAAATATATGTAATATATATATTATACATATTTCGTCGATATCCATTTAAAACGTATTTATAAAATATTTATAATTTCATTTTAAAACGATTCCAACTTCTTTTTCAATTTTAAATCAACATTGAATATTCTATATTTTTATCATATTAAAATGATAATATTTTCAAAATATTAGATTTTGAAATCATTCCTTTTTTGATATTCATTATATAATAAATAAAATTGATCGATAAACCCGTTCGGGTTAAAATAGTGTTTGACTACATAACTATTTTTATTGTTCAAACATTTTATTCAACATGTGAACATTTTATATAGTTTATACATTTAATAAAAATGATATTTTTATTGTTCAAAAATTTTATTCAACACATGACTAATAAATTCATTTCATTAACATGTTAGAAATAATATTTTTATTTAACAAAAATATTTTAACATATGAATTTTTTATTCTTCATTAACATGTTAAGGATGACATTTTTTATCTAACAAAATATATTTTAACATATGCTTCTTTTATTGGTTTATACAATAAAAATGTGATTTTTATTTTTCAAACATTTTATTTTAAAATATTCTTTATTTTAAAAGATCCTTTATTTAAAAATATTCTTTATTTAAAAATATCCTTTATTTCTGAATCGGAATGTGAATCAATCAATTACCATTTAATTTCAGTTGTATGGATTCCATACATCGCATGTATTCAACAAAAATGATAAATAATTATTAAACAGTCCATTCACATCCAGAGTGAAATTTACAACTGTGTGAGCGTTAAAATAAATAAATAACGCTCATCACAGCCTGTCAACCCATTGATTGACATACGACTAAACATTGGGATTAGTGTATGTCAAATATTATCTCAATACCCATGTGGGGTTTTCAAACAACAACAGTGAATTTAAATAAATTATTGGTTAACAAATTTTACCAATTCTAATTCAGTTTGAATTATTTTTCTAATTATCCAACTTTCACTGTTTTAAATTATAAATAAATATTTGTAATTTAATCTCAACTACTACATTAATGTTAACATTATTTTTAATATGTTAAACATTTCAACATCACAAACAACACACAATATAGTCCAAACAAACAATCATGGTTTGTACAGTAAATACTATCGGGTGCTGCTAAGCACCGTCTGCATCCTAATATATATTTAACTGTAAAATAATTAGAGTGAGAAGGAGTTCTCCCCTTGGGTTCCACTCTGCTAGTTTTTATTTCTGAATTTCTGAACAGTTTGGATTTGTTCCATCGCGTTGTATTCTTCACCGTGATTCCAACGCAATCTGTTTCACATAGTTTATATTAAAAATCGCATTTTTAATAACGCTTCCTATATTTAAAAATCACCTTTTTAATAAAGCTTGATATATTTAAAAATCACATTTTAAATAATGCTAATATTTTTTTTTAAAACCATATTTTAAAACCAAGTTATTTTATGTTTTAAAAAAACCATTCTATTTATATTTTCAAAACTGAAGACGAACAATGCTATTTTTATAAAGTAAAAATAAATGCTATTTATATATTTTAAAATCATATGCTATTTATATATTTTATTACTGCTTAATATACAAAATTAACTTAACTAATATAATTAAAAAGAAAAATAACCTTCATTCTTTTCTGGTCTATTTAGAAATGTAGTGCTCGTTGTCAGGGTTCCAACGAATCTTTGTTTATCCAATTCTGATAAGAATCAAACAAGTTATCAACGTTTATAGCTAAAATAATTTAATTTAAATAATCCTTCCTTTAGTTAATTAATTAAGAAACTTAACTCTCTTCTTCCTTTTGTTAATCACTCCAGGAACCCGGCGTTTATTTCAAACCCAAATTCGAATTGAAAACGCCGCCGTGCCGCCACCACGTCATACCGGAGTCTGATCCAAACCTCCCCCTCGACAGCCCATAGCAATTCCGACTACGTCCCCGAGCACTGGCGAATTCGAGGGTCCCATGTGGCCTGGAGATGGCCTCGAGCGCAGCACCTTTGGGTGTGCAATTCGCCCTCCTCGATCGCCTAAAAATGATCCCCACCGTTGAGGCGGTGGATCTCAGTGAGTTGGTCATCGTTCGCTTTGGAAATTTTTGATTTAGGCGAGGGGATTGAAAGATCAAAGGGAATCGTTTTCGGAGGGTTTGAGCCATCGAAGAGATAAAACGATGGATGTTAGAACTGTGCGTATTAGGGTTTTACCTTTGCTATTTATATATTTTTTATTTTATTTTTTTATTCTTTTAAATCCAAAATCACATGTTTATCCATACGAACACCAAATCGAATCCAATGACTGTCATTCCTAGTGTAATACCCCATTCCGGACAAAATGGGATATGTTTCGTAGGCCAATTCGACTGTTTCTATCAGTTTTTCTTTAAATTAAAATATAAATCCATATATATTTAATATAAATGCACATTTTAATTTATCGGGGCTACATACTGACTCCAAAAATTACAGAAAAATACATCTGGTTATGTTTTGCGATACGGTCCAAACAAAACTAATTTCAACAAATTTGGAGATCGTTTGAAAAATGGTCTTTTTTCCAGTCGATTAAATTCAAACTGAATTGACAAAACACGTTTAAATTTATCACGCTCACATATTAATTCCAAAAATTATGAAAATTGGAATCTAGGAATAATTTGACATTCTGTGTCCAACAAAAGTGATTTAAGCGAAAATAGAGGTTGTTTGCAAAATGGCTATTTTTAAGGGCTATATATTATATAAAATATATATAAATTCCATAGCGACTATTTTAAATTTTAAACTGGACATAACTTTCAATTCTTCTTATGAAACCTGAATTTTTAGCATTTGTTAGAAAGATATAATTAAACAGATTCAAATATTTCTGATTTTACTGAAATTCGATTTATTTTGAATTATGTACATTCATTTAAAGTTTAAAATCGAATTTTCAAACTGCCACTCCATTTCAAACTCCATTTATAATTAAAATAAAATTATACTTTATAACTTCTTTTAAAATAAGTTTTTCAGTCGTTATTATTTAAAATAAATCATTTTAAATATCCAAAATTTATTTAAATAGCAAAAATAAAAATAAAATTTTTAAATTGGTTTAGAAATTCTGGGTTGTTGCAATCTCCCCTACTTAAAATCTTTTTGCCCTCGAAAGGAACAGAGCTGAAAGTTGTTTAATCAACCAACTCAACTTTCATTTTGGCTTTCATTCTTCAACTTTTCAGTTTCTAAGAACTTTCTAATTTCTCAAAAATTTGGCTAACACCCGAAATTTTTGAAAAATTTCGCCATAACCTCCTTTGTACGGGTTGATATTTAAAACTGCAACTTGCCTCACAGGGCCCTCATGAATCCAAAAGAAAAAGAAAATGCCAAGCGGCTCAAAAAATCATCAAACCCAAGAAATATATTAAACATGTACCTATTTGTTGAGCAAACAATTTTGTTCCTCTTCTTAGCTTCCATGCTATGACCTGTTCATACATATATATGTACATGTATGCAATTCCAAACAATTTTCAATTTACTTCAATATTTGATTCAATTTGGCTTAATTTACCTTTCATTCTTATATTGGTTAAACTAATTATCATTCCAATATTTTTATTAGTTAAATTAATAATCATACAATGCAACCAACAATCAATTAGTCGATTAACTTTTCAAATATATATAACTTTTACATATATACTTAAAAATCATATTTTTAGTGTCAAATCATAACAATGAGCCCTATCTAAGTTTTGGTTCTCACACCAGTCAATTGGAAATATATAGATATCCCACTTTTGAGACTCGAACATAAATACTGATGATGACGCTTCAATCATTAGAATTATCCCCGGGCTACTAGAGTGTGATTCCATATCTATCCAGTATATTTGAGACTTCGAATACATGCTAGCTAGGCATATATGCAAAATCTTCATATACCCGATTGTCCAAATTCAATATAAAATAAAATACTCAAATATGTATAATATGGTTTAAATTTTTAGAACAAAGTTTGCTTTCATTTTTTTTTAAAATAACACACTTTGAACTCATTCTAGGATACGACTGATCCCATCTCTAACGAGTCATTCTTATTGGATATTACTAATCCAATCTCTGATGAATTCTTTCGTTTGGTTCTAATGTGTCTTGTTCTGGAGCTTTGTAAACCAAAGCTCTGTTCCCAAAATGAAACGACCCAAACTTCCCCTTACGGGAAATCCCGGATTGAGTTGAGAACATGACAAATCAGAACATAAACATTAGAACATTTCATTGCTATTAAAACAATTTCCATCAGAGTACAAGAATATTTCAGAGTATGAATAAATATTACACATTGGAGATACAATATCAGAAATTTAAAATTACATAGCAGAGGAAAAATAATGCATAACACAACTGTAAGAAATACATGGATACATAGAGTTCTGAATATAGCTCCAGCTGTAAACCAGGATCCTGTGAAAATAAATATCTACGCAAACTAAAACAACTAGCTACCCGTGTGGAAAATATGAGTAGCAAGTGTTTAGGTTAAAACAATAAACTCAGAGTTAGTCATGGGACTGGTGTGACAACTAAAAAAGTTATTAAATATTTACTTTAGAAGTGGGAAAAAGTCATGGGACCATACCGTATAACATGGAACGAGTTTACTCCACATGAATCTTAGTTTAAAATAAAACAACGCAATGTTTTTTGGAAAAATGAAGCTATTATAAGACTCAGGTCCCATCATACAATGCAACGCAAGCCGGAGGATAGAGTTTTCCCTTATAATAGCCAAACATGCTTGATACGTTTTAAAACAAAATTATTTTGATATTACTAAAAGTGCATAGCGTCGAAACAATTTCAAATATAAACATATCAATCATAGACAGCGTGGGTACCATATATTATGTCGCCGTACTAGTTCTACAATTAAAACCGCACAATGTCGTATTGGAAGTTGGATTTCCATCTATGAACCGAGGCAAGGTATCATCGTTACCGAATTTGAGATAATCTAGCCTATGTCTTAGGCTCAGCCACAACTGCACCTTGGAGTGCCAGGGCTGGTCCACACCTACTTTAGTGGATTGGTAATTCCTGAACAATACGTTTCCCTGCCCTATGGGGCATAAAATCTGAGCCACTAGGGACTCGATATCCAAGGTACCTCGCTTTCCAACAACCACATAAGTAAAAATGTCTGGGCTCCATACCATGACACCACTCCTAGCTAGAAAGAAATGCATGTCCTCCCTTGGGTCCTTCTCCCATTTCTGGTTCATATCGGGGTGCGAGGCTCGCGAAGTAACGCTATACGAAGCTATGCTAATTAAAGTTGTGCTTTGATTATTGACCATAAGACTCTACTTTTCAACAAAAGCCTTGATCATTTGCATCTTGGCATGCCACACTGACAATTCACGCCATACAACTGATGTCTATCAAAATGTAACCTCTAAGCTCGTACGTCTCAGAGAAGGGTGTTAAGAAAGAGAATAAATTCGAATAAATTCGAATAAATTCTCCGCCACCAAATGGATATATATTTAATAGAAATCAATTTATACAGAATGAAATCCAATGTTAGGCACACATCAATTTCCAAGTCCGTTCTGGGTCTGAACGAAACCGGAGTCACCTTATTCCTGTCCCATATGTTTAATACAGTAGAGAGGTCCTCGCATATCCGTCGATCTCCAAGTACGTCTGGACGATCACCACTTATTACCCTGTCTTAGGTGTACAAGCCAATCAAGACATCAGTAATCATCCAAACGATGTGAAGAAATCCAGTCTTCAACCACCGTCTTCATAGTCGACTTTTAATCGTCGTAGCAACTATTCAGAATGGGTTAAACCCGGTCTTTCCGAATAATTCGCATATTTTATAATTAATAATAAAGTGCTATAAAAACACATCATATGCCTCATTCCAATTCAGAATATTCTTTTAATAAAATATTCACATTATTAGGGAAAGGTTCCCATTAATTTTATCAACGATGAATTCTTTTAAATTTATTCTTTGATCTTCCTTAGGATCTCATTTCAAAATATTTTATTTTATCTTTTAATAATTCCTAACCGAATTAAGGTTGATAAAACTAGTCAGGATTAATGAACCTTACCGACGTAATCATTTATTTTTTATTATCCCACTCCCAACTAAATCATCCCCTGGAGCAAAACTAGTAGTACTCCATATCTAACACCATCTATACTATAGGTAAATTTAATTACCATTTCACGTTCAAACCTAATTAAAGATTTAAATATCGCCTGGAGTAAAACTGATGGTACTCCATTCTCGCTCATTTCATGAATTCGATAAATTCAATTATCTCATTCTCATCTAATTAAAGACTCATTAAAACTCTAGTTCAGTTTTAATCTCAGAAGTCATTATTTAATGACTAATCAAGTTTAGAAAATAAATCCTATCTTTAACCGGGTTAAAGAACAAATGTTATTTAAAACATTGTTCACGATAAACCCAAAATAATCTTCCATAAAAATGGAATCTACACAGAAATCTTAACTGTGGTAATTGATATAAATTCCCATATCAGACTAATAATATAAATGGAATGGCGGCAAGGCCTTTTAAATTCCATATATAGTAGCGGTCTTAATCCATAGAAACTCATCTCGATTATTATCAAATCGAATTCCATTTAATTCCAATTTATTCTATTAAATTGGAAAACTTTACTTTGGAAAATATTCATTTAAATCTTAATAAAAGATTTATAAATTCCAAATTATATTTTCACTGTTAATTGGGTTAAGAACAAATGTTACTGAAGATACAGTTCACGATAAACCCAATTCACATTTCATTTTATTCCAGTTACTAAAGATAATTGGAAACTCTAATAATCTTAATTAAAAGATTTATTCTTTTCACACCGGGTTTAAGAATAGTGTTATTTATGACACCATTCACGACAAACCCAAAATGCAATTATTTTATTCAATTCCAATTAGATATCAATTGATTGGAAAACTTCATTAAATCTTAATTTAAAGATTTATTCTTTTTGAAAGGCAATTAAACTTTTATTAACAACTGAGAAACAATTACAAGCTTATTGCAAGAGAATATCTCAATCTAAATATATCTGTGAATATCTCAATCTGTATGTATACACCCAGCATAGTAGTATTGAGAAAAAAAAATGATAGGTTATACAAAATGAAAAAAAAAACTCAATACCACTAACTGGTTACCTACTGTATTATAAAAAACAACAAAACTAGTGCTTTCCTTCATATCTGTGAATTTGCAAAACATCACTAGCCCTTCAGTAAATTCCCATTCAACTCCCACTTTGAACTAATGCTTTGGTAAAAATGAACTCCAGAAACAAGACTAGCGCTTCAGAAACATCTGAAAACTAGAAACGTCATCTCCCATTTGAAGTTCCTTCAGAACTAACCTTCTCTAAACAGAGAAACAAAAGCTCATAATTCCTACCACACAACAAATAATTTCTCTACTAAACTTCAATTCAACTCAAGTGATTCATCCAGGACTAAAACAGGAACTTAACCCTGCTAATAACGACATAAGAGTTAAACAGTCAACTTCACTATGACTTTAACGACCTAGAAAGCATGAACCAAAGAAAAAGGATCTTCAACCAAAAGAAAACTGCTTATATTAAACAAGATTCCTCCTGGTATGCCGAGGTGGAAACTTCATGTTATTAGGGAGGAAATACTCTAACGAGTAATCAATTCCATTATGCAAATCATCGTTGGCATTCTCGGACGCCTTCTTCTTACGAGCACGTCTCTTTGCATTTTTTAAAGCAGTTTTAGTCCGAGCTGAAGAAGAAGGCGAGGTGTTTGATGTAGATTTAGAAGCTGGAGCAGAAGGAGGTTCATCCCCATTATGACTTTGCTCAAAACCATCATCCCAAAATTTCCCATTAATTCTAAGAGAACTCGAATCAAATGCAGCATCAGCAGCATGCGGAGGCAAAATAATATCAGGAGGTAAATTTAAATGAGCATAAGGAGAACCTGATGGCGCATTGCCACTGCTTATCAAACCTGAATCATAGACTAACGATTTCTGAATAGAACTATTAATAGTCTGGCTTTGATTACTAATTAAATCTGGAACAGATGAATTTTTTGTAGCATCAACTCCAATATCTTGCACAGCCTTTTTCCTTTTGTTGATATTTTGCACTGAACTATTTTTTTCAACAAACAAGCTTCCAATACCAAAATCAACAACCTCTTTCTCAACATGAGCAGACTGGATTCCCGGTTGATTACTGACCTTTCCACCTTCAGAGAAGTTTCCATTGAAGTCTTGCACATCACAATTCACCTGATTCTCTTTACTAAACTCATGCACTTTACTCGCAGTATTAATCTCACCATTTAAACTTTGATTTTGCTCAGAAAATCCTTTATTACTCTCACCAGTAAGCACATCAAAAGGATTTGGATTCACATTAACCTCCACATCTTTTTGTTTACTATCCAAATCACTCTTCCTAGGTTCGACTGCATTCTAATTATCTACTTTAACCTGAGAGAATTATTAGTAGAATACTGATTGCCAACTACTTTGTCACTACCAAGTATCCCCATTCTGTTATCCACTGCATACTTCTCATTAACCACGTTATTATTGGGACTGAATTCACAGTTACAAGTATTATGACCAAATATCCTACAAATAGAACAAATAGTAAGCTTCCCATCATTTCTAATCTGAATCGAAGGACAATTCTTAACTAACTCGTCAACTACAGTTTGCTCTGGTAATTCAAAATCAGCAAAAATCTCAACCAATGCCTTAGCATAACGAAAACGCTGCAACCTTTCAGTACTCACATCATACTATGGTAATCGATATAAATTCCCATATCAGACTAATAATATAAATGGAATGGCGGCAAGGCCTTTTAAATTCCATTTATAGTAGTGCTCTTAATCCATAGAAACTCATCTCGATTATTACCAAATCGAATTCCATTTAATTCTAATTTATTCTATTAAATTGGAAAACTTTATTTTGGAAAATATTCATTTAAATCTTAATAAAAGATTTATAAATTCCAAATTATATTTTCACTGTTAATTGGGTTAAGAAAAAATGTTATTGAAGACACAGTTCACGATAAACCCAATTCACATTTAATTTATTCCAGTTACTAAAGATAATTGGAAACTCTAATAATCTTAATTAAAAGATTTATTCTTTTCACACCGGGTTTAAGAATAGTGTTATTTATGACACCATTCACGAAATACCCAAAATGCAATTATTTTATTCAATTCCAATTAGATATCAATTGATTGGAAAACTTTATTAAATCTTAATTTAAAGATTTATTCTTTTCTCATCTGGGTTTAAGAACAGTGTTATTGAAGATACCATTCACGACAAACCCAAAATTCAATTTTTGACATTAAATAAAATGCTCTGAATAGAAATTATATCGGCTTATATTCAATATCAAATTCCAAAATCAACAAATATCGTATTGGGAATAACGATATTTATATCTTCCAAGTTCCTCAACAATATGTGCATAATCACGGAATCCAACATCGAAATACCCCGAAGATAATTTCCATTCCAATTCATACTTTGGAAAATTCTGGTTATGTTAAAACCATATACAAATCCAATTTATTTATTTAAAAACGTTGGTTTGTTATTCTAGTTAATAACTAGTTCATTTCGATAAAAATATATTTTAATCTTTTCAAATATGAATTTTTTCATCCAAAATCTTTCCAAATCACTTATTATGATTTTACATAATTTTTCCATATTTTTTATAATTCTATTAAGGCCCGTACAGTCGGTTTCCAATAACGGCCACCGAACTGCATTTACATCGACCTTTTCCAAAATTGATCTGGGCATATTTTAAATTCTAACCGTTAGATTTCAAATCTTTTATATTCGTTGTAAAGCACTTTTCGATACGAACCCAATCGTTTTGGTTTTAGGAGAATCCGATGGTCGGATCTCACGTTACATCAATTTGAAGTTAATGGTCGAAATTCGCGAACAGTCGCTGTGCGGCGCGTTCTATTCAGGCCATTATATATATGATATATATATTATATGTATTTCATCAATTTCCATTTAAAACGTATTTATAAAATATTTATAATTTCATTTTAAAACGATTCCAACTTCTTTTTCAATTTTAAATCAAAATTGAATATTCTATATTTTTATCATATTAAAATGATTATATATTCGAAATATTAGATTTTGAAATCATTCCTTTTTTGATGTTCATTATATAATAAATAAAATTGATTGATAAACCCCTTCGGGTTAAAATAGCGTTTAACTACATAACTATTTTTATTGTTCAAACATTTTATTCAACACATGAATATTTTATATAGTTTATACGTTCAATAAAAGTGATATTATTATTGTTCAAAAATTTTATTCAACATATGACTAATTAATTCATTTCTTTAACATGTTAGAAATAATATTTTTATCTAACAACAATATTTTAACATATGATTTTTTTTATTCTTCATTAACATGTTAAAGATGACATTTTTTATCTAACAAAAATATATTTTAACATATGCTTCTTTTATTGGTTTATATATATATAATAAAAATGTGATTTTTTTTGTTCAAACATTTTATTTTAAAATATTCTTTATTTTAAAAGATTCTTTATTTAAAAATATTCTTTATTTCTGAATCGGAATGCGACTCAATCAATTACCATATAATTTCAGTTATATAGATTTCATACATCGCATGTATTCAACAAAAATGATAAATAATCATTAAACAGTCCATTCACATCCAGAGTGAAATTTACAACTGTGTGAGCATTAAAATAAATAAATAACGCTCGTCACAGCCTGTCAACCCATCGATTGACATACGACTAAACATTGGGATTAGTGTATGTCAAATATCATCCCAATACCCGTGTGGGGTTTTCAAACAACAACAGTGAATTTAAAAAAATTATTGGTTAACTAATTTTACCAATTCTAATTCAGTTTGAATTATTTTTCTAATTAGCTAATTTTCATTGTTTTAAATTATAAATAAATATTTATAATTTAATCTCAACTACTACATTAATGTTAACATTATTTTTAATATGTTAAACATTTCAATATCACAAACAACACATAATACAGTCCAAACAAACAATCATGGTTTGTACATTAAATACTGTCGGGTGCTGCTAAGCACCGTCCGCATCCTAATATATATTTAACTGTAAAATAATTAGAGTGAGAAGGAGTTCTTACCTTGGGTTCCACTCCGCCAGTTTTTATTTTTGAATTTCTGAACAATTTGGATTTGTTCCACGGCGTTGTATTCTTCATTGTGATTCTGGTGCAATCTATTTCACGTAGTTTATATTAAAAATCACATTTTTAATAACGCTTCCTATATTTAAAAATCACCTTTTAATAATGCTTCATATATTTAAAAATCAAATTTTTAATAACGCTAATTTTTTTTTTAAAACCATATTTTAAAACAAAGTTATTTTATTTTTTTAAAAACTATCCTATTTATATTTTCAAAACTGAAGAGAAACAATGTTATTTTTATATATTAAAAATCAATGCTATTTATATATTTTAAAATCATATACTATTTATATATTTTATTATTGCTTAATATACAAAATTAACTTAACTAATATAATTAAAAAGAAAAATAACCTTCATCCTTTTCTGGTCTGTTTAGAAATGTAGTGCTCGTTGTCAGGGTTCCAACGAATCTTTGTTTATCCAGTTCTGATAAGAATCGAACAAGTTTTCAATGTTTATAGCTAAAATAATTTAATTTAAATAAAAACTTAACTCTCTTCTTCCTTTTGCTAATCACTCCAGGAACCCAACGTTTATTTCAAACCCAACTTCTAATTGAAGAACCCCACTGCGCCGCCACCACGTCAGACCGGAGTCTGATCCGAACCTCCACCTCAATAGCCCGCAGCGATGCCGACTACCTCCTCGAGCACTGGAAAATTCGAGAGCCCCACATAGCCTGGAGACGGCCTTGAGCGCAGCTGTAACACCCTACGTCCATTAATGTCACTCGCAAAGGGAATGCATTAACTTCCATGCAGCATTTTAAGTGAATATAGAACAGAAAATAACAACAAGACAGATATAAAGCAGTACTTGAAAATTTAAAACTTTATTTATTGCAGCAGAAGGTAAATATGTTTGGTTACATCATCAAAACCATAAACCAAAGTCAAGTACATCATATCCATCTTGATAAAACAAAGTACATAAACTGAAAGACATAATCCCCAACATCAAAATAGCCATAAATAAAGAGAAGCTGAACTTTACTTCAGCGATCCAACCAATCTTCTAAAAGCAGTCCAAAATCAAGCTCCACTGGTGCTAGTTCCAACCTGAGCACCTGGGGAGGGGGGGGGAAGAAAGGGAGAAAAGAGGAGGAAACAAAGGGGGGTCAGACATAAAGTCTGGCGAGTGCAATAACTTTAACAATATAATTAACAAAGTAACTAGGCTAAGGCATAAGTTGGAAAATAAGGAAATGACCATGAACCATTGAGTATGGCAGAGTAAATAAGGAAACAAGATGAACAACGATATCGTTAAAGCGCACCTAACCCACTAAATTAATTACTAAAACTACACCAACACTATAGGATAATTGCTATACTGCACCGCCACTATTATACTGCACCACCACTAGTCACCCTAAGGTTGATCCCGCCTATAGACTTAATAATGATATTGGTAGTTTCGTGCACCCCTAGCTGCCTTCATAGGTGCCGTCTGCCCCTATCTCCACTAGGTGTACCCACTACCCCCAAGCGATCGGCTCCCTAACTCGTAGATACCCGTGCTAGCCCCACAATGGGGTGTATCACTCCCCAAAGTGGCAACCCGATACCACCAAGAATGCACGACTTATACCTACACGATGCAACAACGTCTTACCTACCAGCCCGGGTCCATACACGGATATGAACCCGTTGGACTTGTGTTGCCACCGCTAACCCGGTTTGGTCTCTTACAGTCAAGCCCAGTATGCGTATCCCGTCCTCGACTTGGGTTGATCCCACAAAGATACGTATGGGTTACTGGTTGAAACGGGCCCTCATTACTTGACACAAGCTATCCACCTAAGCTTGGTCCCCTCTAGTGCATCCCACTTAACCCACTTCTTATTCATGTTTCAATTTTGGTTAAGTGTTTCTAATCGTATTTCCAAATGCAACCCAAGGCACCCACTAGATTCCACATGCCACCCAAGGCACCCACTTAACCCCCTCATGTCCCACTACATGCTTATCTGGTTAAGTGTTTCTTAATTCATTAAGACCGTAACCTAATAAAGACCTCTCACATTAGACTGACATTTGTGGCAGCTGGATTTGCCGGGCAGGTCCGGGCAGTCTTACACCACAAAAGAGCCTAACCTTGTGTCTTTACAATTATTACATATATAGTTTATGCCTAAGACCTCTCACATTAGACTGGCATTTGTGGCAGCTGGATTTGCCGGGCTGGTCCGGGCTGTCTTACACCACAAAAGAGCCTAACCTCGTGTCATAAACGATTAATTACTCCTAATTAATCATTCCCCAAATTTGAATTACTTTCCCTATTCAAATTATCAATCAATTCCAAATTTAACGATGTCCATAATTGACTCAATTATGTCCATCCATTTATGGTATGTAAAATCATACCAATTTTCACCACAATTATATTTCATGCCTTTTACGGCATTTATGCCAATTAAATCTTTTTAATATTATCCCCTTTACCCCCCCCCCCCCCCCGTAGTACGTTTGTTCGTTTAACGTAAAAATATACGTTAGACTCGAATAGTCTAACTCATGGAATAAAGAGAAAACGTCACAATATACACATAATTAAAACATAAATCTAAACATAGGGATAAACTTGCATGTGTGAATGATGTTCTACATCTAAAACTTGCATAGGCCAAAATTACAACTTGCATAAACAACATATGTCATGGATCCAAATCTAAAGGTGTGAACTTTGATGAGAAAATGGCCACAAACTTGCATAAATAACATATGTCATGGATCCAAATCTAAAGGTGTGAACTTGATGAGAAAATGGCCACAAACTTGCATAAATAACATATGTCATAGATCTATATCAAAAGGAATAAACTTGCATAGGTAATAATCCTGAACTTGCATAACATGATTCATATCCAACTCATGAACTTACATATGTGATTTATACATCGCAACAATGGTGTAAACTAGTACCTAACATGTAAAGTACCATGTAGAATTTAGCATATAACTCACACGTGTTATAGCCTAACTTTCAATTAAATTTTCACATAAACTAGGTGTCATAACCATGTAAGTTCACATATAATTCTACCCAACTTGTATATGATTCATGTTTAAATCAAAATCCAAACTTGCATACATATGATTTATCATATGAATCAATATAACCGACTAGCATATGAAACATGATGATTCATCTAGACATAAGCCAATCATAGGATTATAACATGGGTGATAGCATCATAACTTTACATTGTAAATGATAACATCATAACATAATATCATAGAAATTACAACACAATTCTACAACATAATTACAACATGCAATCAACAATTCATATCATATCCAAATTATCCGCATTATAACTCAATCCAATTCATTTACAAATTATATTGTTAAAACTATCAAACTCACAACTCAAAAGCAGTCTTGAGTTCTGAATTCTGGTTTCTGGAGTTGAATTAGCTCTCCTTTGAAGGAAGATTCGTTGTTAGGGTTGAGTAGTTCTGATTAGATTTGCTGTTCTTCCTCTTTAATTTGGTGGCGGCTGCTCTAGGGTTCAAGACAACAGCATGACGACCATAGTTTCAATTTTAATTCTGATTTAGGGTTTGAGTCTATGGGTCTTTTTATAGAGTTTTGAATTAATTTAAGCCGTCAGATGATCTTAGGGTTAATCAAAACCATTCAGTCATGATAGGGTGATGAGTCAGCCCTAATGACTCAGCAAGGAGTCAGAAAGGACTCAACAACATGGGTCAGTCTGAACTAGAAAGCTGTGCAGGTTTACTGCCTCGGCCTAGGCACACTTGGCAGGTGCGCCAGTGCAAATTTGTACTGGAGCACTTCCCAAGTGCGCCAGTGCAATCCCCCTTTTTTTTCTTTTGCCACCAAACTTCATTCGTCCATAACTCCTTCATCCGGTACTCGTTTCCCGCAAACTCGGACTCTATTTCAACCAGAATTCCGAGACGAACACAATGGCGCAACCCCATTCCTTTAATTCTCACGTCTGAGATTAATTATTCTTTATTTTAGTTATTTCGATTATTCAAAAATCCAGGGTGTTACAACAGCGCCTTTGCGTGTGCGATTCGCCCTCGTCGATCGCCTAAACATGATCACCACCGTTGACGTGGTGGATCTCAGTGAGCTAGTCATCATTCGCTTTGGAAAATTTTGATTTAGGCGAGGGGGTTGGAAGATCAAAGGGAATCGTTTACAGAGGGTTTGAGCCATCGAAGAGATAAAATGGTGGCTGTCAGAATTGTGCAGATTAGGGTTTTACCTTTGCTATTTATATATATTTTATTTTATTCTTTTATTCTTTTAAATCCAAAATCACATGTTTATCCATACGAACTCCAAATCGAACCCAACGACTGTCGTTTATAGTGTAATACCCCCATTCCGGACACAATGGGATATGTTTCATAGGCCAATTCGACTGTTTCAATCAGTTTTTATTTAAATTAAAATATACATCCATATATATTTAATTTAAAATGCACATTTTAATTTACTTGGGCCACATATTGACTCCAAAAATTACAAAAAAATACATCTGGCTATGTTTTGACGATACGGTCCTAACAAAACTTCGTCGAATTTGGAGACCGTTTGAAAAATGGTCTTTTTTCCAGTCGATTAAATTTAAATTGAATTGACAAAACACATTCGAATTTACCACGCTCACATATTAATTCCAAAAATTATGAAAATTGGAATCTAGCAATAATTTGACATTCTAGGTCCAACAAAAGTGGTTTCATCGAAAACGGAGATCGTTTGCAAAATGGCTATTTTTAAGGGCTATGTATTATATAAAATATATATAAATTCCATAGTGACTATTTTAAATTTTAAAATGGACATAACTTTCAACTCTCGTAATGAAATCTGGATTTTTAACATGCGTTAGAAAGATATAATTAAACAGATTCAAATTTTTTTCCGGTTTTACTGAAATCCCATTTATTTTGAATTCTGAAGTTTCAAATCGAATTTTCAAACTGTCGGGCCATTTCAAACACCATTTATAATTAAAATAAATTTATACTTTCTAACTTCTTTTAAAATAAATTTTTTAGTCATTATTATTTAAAATAAATCATTATAAATATCCAAAATTTATTTAAATACCAAAAATAAATTTTTTAAATTGGTTCAAAAATTCCGGGTTGTTACATAACTCTTCAATAGCACTTGATTCAGAGAGTAGAGAGTAATGAGTGTGGAGAGAAGAAGTTTTATCAAAACAAAATTGAATTCGGCAGAGTATAAGTTTAAAAACCATAAAAATGATTAAGAATAATGGTAGGATGAAAGGAGATGAAGATGGAGAAAAAGAGATGTTAGAAAATTTGGTTTTAACCTCTTTTTATAGGTTATGAAGGGTTGCAACAGTTCTAAAGCGTTTCAAATAATGTAACGACACTTCCCTTCTAATTTAGAAAAATAACTGTTATATGTCGACATACATATTTTGCTATGTCGACATAGCCATGTGTAAATTTTATTTTCAAAGCATTTTTCAAGTATTTTGATATAAAATTAATTCTGAAAATTCTTGAATTAAAATCTAATGCTGTAAATCAATATTATAAGATAGAAAACATATGAAAAAATATATTTAGAAAATTATAAGGTTTTAAAAATATAAAATATAAATAAAGTATATATATAAAGCTTAAATTTCAAAATCAAAGAAGAGTGAAAATAGAATAAAATAGGAAAACAAAATAGATAAGATTGAGGATAAAAAAGAAAATAAAAATAGAGAGGATTGAGGATAGAATTGAAAATCAGAGTTTGAATTTGAATTTGAACTTGGAGTGCTATTTGGAGTCTTACAAAATCCAGACTTTATAAAAATATTATTCTGGAACTCTTGAAATCTTGATTACTCATGAGTCTTGAATCTACTCTAAATTCTGAATTTCTAAAATCTCTTAAAATGTACAGTCTTCAGTATTAATTCATGTATTTAAATTCTGCATATATATATTCTAAATTGAAATGTTAGTATATATTTTATACTCAATATAATTGAAATAAGGTTGTTGTCATCAAAACTCCATTCTCCAACAATCTCCTCCTTTTTGATAATAACAACCTTAGTTTATAAAATACCATACTTGTATATATCTGTTTGATGATGATCTTCTTATACTCCCCATGTCTATAAGAATTCTATAAAACTATGTCTATATTTTATAATTTCTCCCCTTTTGGCATTATCAAAAAGAAAGATTAAAGATACCCCCCCTAAGTTAAACAACTGTAGAATCTAAGTAATATTCCTAAAAATACTCCCTCCTCAATTTAATAACTATTTAGAATACTCCCCCTTAATCTAATAAACTAAAGAGAGTAATACTTAATATGATGATTAAATACACATCAATCCAAGTATTATTACATAGGTTTGTCAAATATATATACAAATCAATCCAAACTAAATCATACCATATGTCTTAATATGTACAAGTTTCGAACAATATAATCTAATTCACACCACACTATATGAAAACAAATCAATCAAATCGTACCAAATAACTAAACGTCTCTTGGAACTTCAACCCAACCATCTTCTCCAAAGATAGGATCCTTCTTAATTACTTCCCAATCTTCATCTTCTTTTGTTGGTGGAGCCTTTGCAAGATTATTTTCTTCATCTCTAAAAAGAGAAGAGATTAGCCAACGCATTGCATCAAAGTGCTTTTCTTGTTGTTTGAACATCTTTATTTGACACAATTCAAAATGACGCTAATTTCGTAGAATGATAGAGAGAATGTTTTTGAACAAATCGAGAGTTTCTTCTAGATTTTCGCTTAGATAATGGATAGGATTTGCCATGTCTTTGATGAAAAAAGATTAAGGAAGAAGGAGTAATGGAATAATGAAGTTTTCTGGAAGAAATATACTTAAATAGGGTTTGGAATTCGTTGGATTTTGAATGGACATAAGTAGTTATTTAATTTTAAAATTTGAACAAGTTTTAAAAAATTTCTGTTATATGTCGATAAACATATTTTGACATGTCGACGTACTATAGTATGTTTTTGAAAATTTTGAATTCTTTGAACTTCTTGTAATATTTTATGATTTTTCAGAAACATAAAGATGATTAAAACAAAAATAAAGCTCCATTCATTACTTAATAAAAAGCAAATACATCCAACTAAACAACACACACTTAAATACGAGATTCGAAAACAATTACAAGGAAATATATAAAGATAGATTAAACTAGGTGGCCTAGTTTTCGGATGATGATGAGGAATATGAAATTCCAAGCTTTCTTCCTATCTTAACCATGAATTTGGACATTTTAGAAAGCTTTTTGTTAAACTTCTTGTTAAGCTTCTATTGATTTTTGACGATTTTCACTTGATTTTGAATTATCGTGTTTTTGAGATTACGACTTGAGGTTGGATGCTCAATGCTTTCCATATAAGTCTCTTCTTCTTCGACTTCCATTGGATCTTGTTCTTGTTGCTATCGGGCTTGTTTGGCCTCATATGTCTCATAATGTTTGAAAGTGATAGGAATTTGCATGAGATGAATGTTTGATGCATTAAACACTTCCCTAGGGACAATTTCTTCTCCATGAAGATCAACTCCAAAGTATTTGAAAATGCGAGTGAGATAAACACCATAGTAGAGAGTGTTTTCTCTTGAAGATACATCTATGGGCTTAAATTTATTTAGAATCATATCGTCCCAATTGATAAGATAAATACCCATAATGCCAAAGAGAGCCTTTTGGACTTTAAGAGTTAGATTGTTGTAATTTTCGGAATGAGGAGTGATGGTATACTGAAGGAGGAGGTTGACGATTCTTGTTTTTGGACGAAAGAAATGATTTTTGAAATCCATTGGAGCACCGTCTTCGAAAATATCGTGATAGGTTTCCAAATCGGTTTCATCGATGGAGAAAGTTGAGAAATCCGTGCCTTCACTTCTACAATTTAGAATTTCTCCTAAAAGATCGGTGTCAAGAACAATTTGAGTTCCCTTGACACTACTCCAAATTTTGATTGTCATTTCCTTGATAAAATCCGTGGTTGAGATTTGCGTAGAACATCTTCACGAGTTTGGGATAACACACTTCGTTGTTATCACGAGAGTCAATTAGACTCAAGATTTCATTGTGTTGAAAAAGGGAAACGAGATCATAAGATGGAAAGTCGTTAAAGACGGCGAAAGCAACCATGTTAACTTTAGCGTTTGCTAAATAGTCACCATAGGTTTTAATGGCCTCTTTGTCATTGTAAAGATAACCTTTTTTGGTTTTGGTTATCTTCAATTTCTGATATGAACTCGAGGAAGCCATTGATATGATAGTTTTGAGAAGGATAGATATAAAGAAAGTTGTTTTGAGTTGTCAATGAGAGGTAGAAAGGATGGATATATATATATATATATATATAGAAAATTAATAGATATCAATTGAATAGGCAAAACTTTTCAGATTGAAAGGACACCTTTTTAGACCTTGGGAGTTGGTGAAAAGATTAGAGGGAAGTTTGAAAGTTTAAACTTTTGAAATTCAAAATTTTAAATTGCTGTATATGTCGACATGTATATTTCTATATGTCGACATACAGTTCTTATTTCAAAAAAAAATTCTGAATTGTCAAGCTTTGAATTAAATTACTGATTTATATTTCAGGTTTAATGATTTCCTAAAATACTTCTAATTGTAATGAGCATACAAACAATTTTATTTTATTAATTTATTGGTTATTTAATATTATATTATTATTTTGAATTTCAAAATTCAAATTTAGAATTTGAATTTCAAATTTCAAATAGTTTATTAAGTTTTAAATTCAAACTAAGGTAAACAAACAAAGCAACCATTCAACCAAATAAAATTAAAATGTAAATAATGCATGCCCAGTTTTTTGATCCTTTTCTTTATGATTTTCTGAACTCTGAAGTAAAGCATATATTTGCCTTTCCGGTTTCTGGTTGTTCATCACTTGATGATGAGTCTGAATCATCTAACATTGCTGCATATGCTTTCTTTCTTTTCTTTGATGAATTTGAGTTATCCGGTTGTTGAGTAGATTTATCTGGATATGGACACATTCTCTTTATATGACCTGATTTAAAACATCGTCTATCATTTAATTTTGCTTAATTATAACCCTTCCTTCTATACTTTAGAAATCTTCTAAAATGATTTGTCATAAGTGCTGTTTCTTCATCATCTTCACTACTTGAGTACGAATCATTTGTTGTTGCTTCCAGTGCAATAGATTTCTTTTCAGATGATCTATTTTCTTTTCTTTTCTACAATTGAACTTCATATGACATTAGATTCCCAATTAACTCTTCAATCTTCATTGACATCATTTGCTTCTTCTATAGCCAAAGTCTTCTGATCCCATTCTTGAGTAATGAATTTAATATTTTTCTGACTTGATCTGCTTCGGAATAAGTTTTTCCAAGTGTTGCTAGTGATTGCACTAATCTCTTGAAATCTACAGTACATATCGGAAATAGATTCATTCTTATTCATTTTAAATAATTCAGATTGATTGACTAGCATTCCTATCTTAGTCTGCTTAACTTTACTAGTTCCTTCATGAGTAACTTGTAAAGTTCTCTAGATTTCTTACGCAGTTTTACATATTGATATTCTATTAAACTCATTTTTATCTAATGATCAAAATAACATATTCATTGCTTTGGAATTGCTCTGTGCAGCAGCCTTTTGTTCATTTGTCCATTGTGTAAATGCAGTTGTGAGTTCAACATAATTATTTTGTGTACTATTCCATGTACCTAATCCTACAAACCCTAAATAAATTTTCATCCTACATGCCCAATATGAATAATTACTACCATTAAACAGTGGTGGTCTAACAGTGGATTGACCCTCTATAAAAAAATTATTATTGCTACCAATGTTGGTTGCCATTTTACCAAATTTTCAAAAATCAGATTATGAACTTTTTGAAAGACCTTGCTCCAATTCCAATTGCTAGGGACTGCAGAATGGATCGTTCAGGCAAAGTAAACACTAGAGGGGGGGTGAATAGTGTTTGTGTAAATTTAAACAAACCTAAAAATTAGAGAGAACTATGGGAAGAATCGAACACCACAAACACAAACACAGACACGGATTCAAATACAGAGGCAAAATAAACAGAAACAAAAATGCAGAAAAGGAAAGAATACATCGGATTTTATACTAGTTCGGATTACTCCTACGTCCAGTCCCACAACGTTGGGTTGTGTAGAGTTTTATTACTCTTTCAATAGTCAATTACACCCTCCTTAATTTCATGGTTCACTAGGAGACACCGATTCCTACTTTCTTGATTTCACGGCTCATAAGAACACATCGAATCCTATTTCTTTGATTTCACAACTCACAAGGACACACCGAATCCTCTTTGACTCACAACAAGGTTTATTCAACCCAACCAATTACAAAACAGCCCTATAACTCTTCAATAGCACTTGATTCAGAGATTAAAGTGCGTAGAGAGAAGAAGTTTTATCAAAACATAATTGAATTCGGTAGAGTATAAGTGTAAAAACCATAAAAATGATTAAGAATAATGGTTGGATGAAAGAAGATGAAGATGGAGAAGAAAAGATGTTAGAAAATTCGGTTTTAACCTCTTTTTATAGGTTATGAAGAGTTGCAACGATTCTGAAGCGTTTCAAATAATGAAAAGACACTTCCCTTCAAAATTAAAAAAATAGCTGTTATATGTCGACATACATATTTTGTTATGTCGACATAGCTATGTGTAAATTTTATTTTCAAAGCATTTTACAAGTATTGAGGATAAAAAAGAAAACAAAAATAGAGAGGATCGAGGATAGAATTGAAAATTAGAATTTGAATTTGAGTCTGAATTTTAACCTGGAGTGCTATTTGGAGTCTTACAAAATCTAGACTCTATAAAAATAGTAATATTTAACTCTTGAAATCTTGATTACTCATGAGTCTTGAATCTACTCTGAATTCTAAGTCTCTAAAATCTCTTAAACTGTACAGTCTTCTGTATTAATTCATGTATACAAATTTTGCATACATATATATATTCTAAATAACAATGTTAGTATATATTTTATAATCAATGATAATTGAAATAAGGTTGTTGTCATCAAAACTCCATTCTCCAACACTCAGGAGCAACATACCATTGCCTGTCTCAGATAGGTATATTCACTAGTACAACGTCCTGAATTGGCATAGCAGAAGGGCTCTTTCGGGGCACAGTTGAATTCTCCCCCTCTATTGTTTTATTATCTTTTAATTGCGATTCTTAGATAGAGCCTACGAGTTCTTCACCTTTCGAACTCTCTCCCTTCTCGACTAAAGCTGCAGTCTGTCCCTTGACTGGGGGCACGTATACATAGGAACCATTCCCGTGGCCTATGCTTTAAGTAACAGCAAGAAGAAGAAGATGATGAAGATAGTCGTCTATTAGACATTCTCTAACGGTTAGTACTTTTTGGTCACCCTTACGCAAATGGTTCATGTGATCCAAGTATACTCGGTGCACCTCCTTTTTGGGACTAGCAGCTACAAAATAATAAGACAAGTTAGTATATTTATAGCAACAATTAAAATCAGAACATCGGGGCCTGAAGCTTACTTTATTTGAGCCATTGCCTAGCGCATCCCGGTTGTTGCTTAATGTAGAACCATTCGGGCTTCACATCGCTTACTTTACTGATGTACGGATCATCGATATTTTTTTTACATAGACTCGAAATATACGAAAGACGAAGTATCTTTGGTTTGGGGTTTAAAATTGTAGAAGAAGCTTACATCTTCAAAGGTGAGCTCTGTCTCCATAATTTCCCTTATAGGCAATATATAATGTGTACAGATAGGCATAGGCATTGGGATGAAGTTGCATGGGTGCAATTTGCATTCGTCTTAGAAAATCGACGACGAATGGTAGAAACGGATGGATAGCCCGACAATACACATCAACTGGCTAATCGCCATGTATCCTTTGGGTAGACTGTGAGGCTGGTTCATTTCAGTAGCCACTTTGGTATCTTTCCGTAGAATTTCATGTTTTAAACATAGTCGTGTAAGCTTGGGATCATCGATCGTCGATTTAACCTAATCTGTAGGTGCTTCTAAGATAGTTGCACTTTCAAATTCATCAGGAGCATGATTGTCTCCTACTCCTCCATCCTCTTCATCATCAATAGAAACTTCACTTCCAGATGATTCTGCACTCTCATGAATTTCTATCTCGTAGTATAATCCCATGCTATCCCGTTCTGAGTCAGAAGTAGATGAAACATCTTCGAGGTTGGGATTTTAGGAATGCCCTACATCTTCTTTTCTCTCTGCCAATCTAGATGAACATCTTCCGCACACAATTGTTGTATTATCCAAGAGATGAAAAAAATTAGAGTATAACTGCCCGTTCGCCCCGTGTGTGCGAGGTAATCTGTTCTGGTGTACGCAATGATGAAATCAGAAAGTACAAATTAAGCAGAGTGGAATGCAACATAAAGAAAAGTTAACAATCGTCTATTTGTTCAATTCAAGAATGCCACAGGGTTCTATCCTAACTGTCAGCGAGTTTGCAAGTCATGATTTGAATTAGTAGAGATCATGTCATGTGTCATCTTTATTAAAGCCTCAGTTTTGATTAGCACAGTAGCGCCAATCAATGCACACGTTCAATATAACTGTATTGGTTCGGATAGGGGTTGTGAAAAGAATATCAATGGATCGGTTCGGAGTTGCTAAGAGAATCGGCTACTATTCGGATCGGGGCGTGTAAAGGAAGTTGACCTGGTTCAGGACGAAATCTTATAATAAACTATCTCTGTTCGGATCAGACTGAGGTTCCCCCCAAGGCGAATTAGTAAAATTCCACTCGAACTGATCCCGCTCACTGTGACTTAGTTAATTCGCTTAAGCACCTCTCTATTTGTCTTAGAACCATCTACACTGACCAGAACTATGCTCTTTTCCTCTCCAAATCAGCCTCTTCCTTCTCCTTATCATTACACATACTTCCATCATCCTTTGTTATACCTCAAGATAAGGAGCTGACCTAAATATCAAACTCTGTGACGCTGAGCGTAACCCAGCTGCACCACCGCCTGAAGGTGATAGAGAAATCGCCATTGACGGTGGTGGCGACGATTGCTTCACTGAACCCAACGTCGATTCTCCCATCAATTCAACTAAAGTGGCATGGGTTAACGTAAAGATTTGAATGCTATTAACTTGAAATCAATGATGAATTACAGGGAATGAGAGATTCAAGCCTACCTAAATTCGAATTGAGAAATCAAGATAAGATTGGTTAAAAAGGGAATTAGGATTTTTGGAGAGAAAAAGAATAACAGCGCGGCAGTAAAAGTAAAAAAGAAAAAAAGGCGGAGAGCGATTTATATAGCGGGTAGTGAAGACCGTTCGTATTATCATGGATGTGACAATCCGATCCAACCCACCTAAGAGGAAAAATCGCACAATTAAAAGCCTTTCGGCCCAAGAACTGTGGCGGACCAGATATGGACTGGATCGAGTAAAACCGATCCGATCCGTAGTACGATTTCTGATTCGATGTCGTGACTTTAACAATGCACAAAAGGAGAACATTAAGATGAAAAGAAAATGTTAAAATCCCACACATATATGCATCGAAAAGATAACCTTGGAAATTTCTTAGACCTTAAGTAAAGTCCCAAATTTGTTGGAAGCAACATAAGTAATTCCTAATCCCATGATGTATTTATAGGCATTACAGATACCAAAATACACGACTTTATAAAGCATCACAGCTCTATAGAAAGACGACTGCTGATTAACATTGATTCGGGAACCAACCAGTTGATAATTTCGAAGCATGCTTCATCTCCAATCAAAACGTACCTCGAGGGGGCAAAATGTTAGCCTTTTTTACGACCAGGCTATACAAAGCTAAGGGATCGATTGTAACCCCCCATAAATTTAACAACACTAAAGAGGATAAATTAAAGAATGACTAATTTAATATTCAGAATTAAGGGAAATGGACTGCGCCATTGCGTCCATCTCAAAATTTTGGTCGAGATAGACATTTGGTTTGTGTAAAACGGACACGGTATGAAGAAGTTATGAAGGTTTGAAGTTTGTATACGCGCAAGAATACACACACACACACACACACACATATATATATATATAAGGTCCAGAAATCAAATTTCAATTCAAAATCATTCAAATTGCAGAAATTCGGGTGAGCGGGGAAAATCTTGCCCAGGGGAGTTGAACCTTTAAGGGGGATGTCGACCCCTCAAGGGGGGGTGTCGACCCATAGGTCGACCCCCCTAGGTTGACGTGGCAGGTCGGTTGTAACACCCCGTATTTTCTATGAATATAAAAATTAATATATTTAAGAACACTTAATTTTTAAAAGAAGAATTAGGTGAAATGGGTTAAGCCATTGCGTTCGTCTTGGAATTCTGCTTGAGATAGAGTACGAGTTTGCGTGAATCGGATTCTGTATGAACAAGTTATGGGGGTTAGAAGATTTCAAGTGTAAGCCGAAATTAAAATAAAATAATAATTAAATAATCAAAACAGATTCGAAATTCAAAATTCAGGAAAGCACCTAAGCGGGAATTCTCCCGCTCAGGGGTGTCGACCCCTCTAGGGCGTGTCGACATGGGAATCGACCCCTTATAGGGGTGTCGACATAGGTGTCGACCCCCCTGTTGGGGTCGACCCCTGCTGACTGTTCTGGAAAGTGACGATTTTCTGAGGGTAGGGCTATGTGGCGAATTTTGATTGGCCTGATGACGCATTTTCTTGGACTGGATGGTCTGGATGGATCCTATGTTGATTTAAAGGCTCAAACCAATCCTATACTCCTATATAATCACATCAAACCTTAACTCTAAACCTCATAATCCTATTCTATCATGCCTCCATGCTGTCCCTCTCTAAACTAGCCTAGCCTCCATCTTCTCCAAACTAGAAATCAAATTAGAAAGAGGAAGAGCTTCAAATCAAAGTAGTGGTTTTCTTCTTCAATTAACAAAGAAGGATTAGAATCGCTACAACGTCAACTAATTCACTTTTCTAATCCTTTCACTATAAGTTCATTTATTATTCAGATTTGAACACTTAATATAAATCATGATAGTAATAATCGGATCTAGAACTATGCCTAATTGTAGATAATCAATTCTGATTCATGCTTATCCTTTTGCTTACGAGACTGTTGTGATTGCAACAATGGAACCTATCATGTTGTATACCACTATGCCTAATTGTGAGATAATCAATTCTGATTCATGTTTATCCGTTTGTCAAATCTGAATTACCTATGCTTATGAGACCGTTGTGATTGAAACAATGGAACTTATCATGTTGTACACCAAATTGGTAATTCTATTATATTCAATTCTATCGAATCTTTATGCCTATGATGTAACTTGCTCAGTTTGGCCATACTTATTGTTAATGTACAACATGCCTATTGGAAACACGATTCTTGGATTTGGGTACACCTTTACATGACTATTTTGTTTCTTATGTCAATTCTTGTGTTCCTTCTCTATTCCCCTTTTTGTTTTATTTTATGAATACTAGGTTCATTCAGAACCTAAATTGAATCTTGTTGTAATTAAAACGCGGGGAATTGGGTATAATTTAATTGAGTAATTTTGGGCATAACAAGTAAATGTGGCATAACTTGAGTTGACTACAATTGTGGGTAATTGGCATCTAAAAATCTAGATTTGGGCATGTATGGTAAATATGTAATTTGGCTAAAAGATGAACATGCCTAACACGAGGTTAGATTGAGTTACGGTGTAAGACTGCCCGGAACCGCCCGGCACATCCAGCGACCGCAACAACAGATCTAATGTGAGAGGTTAGCGCATTAAGCCTAAAACCTGAGGTTCGATTGAGCTTGCGGTAGAAGTCTGCCCGGAACCGCCCGGCACATCCAGCAAGCGCAAACAAAAGTTCTAATGTGAGAGGTTGAGGCATTAATGAATGAATTAATGCTAATGAATGGACATGCTAAGAATGGTAGGGTTAAGTTAACTTAGGCAATACTTAACCAATACAACATGTTAATTAAACAGATGGGTGCGATTAGGTTACATTGAGAACACTTAACCATTATAACATGTTGATTAGGAAACCCTAGTAACGGGGACCCATTTCAGCAGTAACCCACATAGATGTATCATGGTACCCTGAACTAGGAAGGGTAGGGAACGATTACTGGGCTAATTATAAGCGGTCAAAATAGCGGCGGGTGGTGCATCAGTGTTGGTTCCCACGGAGTTCGGGCATGTATGTACTCCGGAGTGGAAAAATCAGGCACTGGGCATCAGGAGCCATACACTGTGCATCTTGAATTGTGTTGGGTTTCCACCACAGGGATTGATACATCCCATGGTGGGACTAGAACAGGTATCTACAAACAAGCGGGGCCAAATGACACAAGTAATAAATGTATGCGAGTAGGAGTCGATTGATAAAGGGATCATTTTATTATGAACACATAAAGCTAGTTAAAACATTTGTTAGTAGGTGCAGAGAAATGAAAATGAGTGCGATAGCATATTCAGTTTATCTTGCCTTATCTTACCTTATGTTATCTTGTCACTATGGTATTGTCCTATATTCAGTTTATTCATGTCATGATCATTTTTCTTGTTTACATGCTGAAAAATCACTGGACTTACCAGACTTATGTTTGACCCGTTGTCTTTCGTCTTCTTTTCTTCTATTCCCCCCTCCCCCTGGTCCGCAGGGAGGGAATACTTCAGCTTAGTTCAGAATTTTTCCAGCTTGAAGAGAGTAGATGTATTGCTTGGATTCTCTTTTCTTGGGCTATGGCTGTGGTTACACTTTTTTTGGGGATTCATGTCGCTTTACTACTACTTTATGCTTCTTTATGTATTTTGAGATTTTAATCAAGGCAGAAGTTTTATTGTAATAACTTGGAAGTTGGGTTTTGAGATAATGGTTGTAATGTTTTGACTAGACTACGTTGCTTGTGAAATAATTCCAGTTTTTCTGCTGTTTATATGTCTGTCTTGTAAATTATCTGTATCTTTTACCTATAATGCTTCATCGAAGTTAATGCATTCCCTTTGTGAGTGACCTTTACGGAGGTGGGGTGTTTCATCGGTTTTGGGGGCTGGTAGCTATATATACTGCTTCATTTCTCTAGTTTTCTCACACTAAAATCAATGGAGGCCTAAGTGCTAACGGTGCCTGGACTGAACCAAATATTTTTCTTCTACTACTATCAAGTTTAGAGATTCAAGTGTAGATCTATGATCCAACCTTTTCTATTCCTCTTTTATCTATCTAGATCCAAACGCTATGAATTTCAAGTTGCTTCTAGATTTAAATAATTAAAAAGTAAAACATGATATGACTGTAATTTGAATCTATGCATGTAGCTGCTTGAATCATGTCAGATCTGTACTAACTTGTGAATCCATAATATTCTGACATAACTATGACTTGAATCATAACTTTTATCATGTCAGATCTGTAATAATTTGTGAACCTATGATATTCTGACATATCTATGACTTGGATCCCAACCTTTATCATGTTAGATCTACCGTTGATTATAGATCTAATTTGCTATTTAGATCACCTTGTACCTATCATGCTTGTGGATAAATTGGATCATTTATTAGTTGGACATCTAAATTATTATTTAGATCCTATTATGCCTATTATGACATCCCTACTATGGTATAAACAGTTCTATTATCTTATGTTCACCAGATCTATTCTCATATGCCCATCTTATCACTATGCCACTATATGTTTATGTCAAATTTGTTAGTATAATCATCTCTATCATCTTCCTTTTATCCTTCCCTTTATTTTATATAACCAGGCTACTTTAGAGCCTAGGTATGCCGCTGAAATATGCGAATGCGTTAAACGGGGAACGAGGGAAAAACACTGAAACTGGGCATAATTTGTAAATGGGGAATTTGGCATAACTTGAGTAATGTTGATATATATGAATTTAGGGCATATAATTCATTATGAACATATTTGGGGAAAAAGGGGCATGAAACCTATAACGACATAGGTAAAAATTGGTTAATAAAGAAATGCCTAGGATTACAGTAAATAGAATCTGTAATGCGTAGACACGAGGTTAGATTACACACGTGGTGGAAGCCTGCCCAGAATAGCCCGACATATTCAGCAACCACAAGTGGCGAACCTAATGTGAGGGTTCTAGGTGCACAAATATGAGATGTGCTATGACACGAGGTAAACCCAACTTATGGAAGAAGTCTGCCCGGAGCCGCCCGACATAACCAAAACCCGCGAGTTGTAGGTTTAGTGTGGGAGGTCTAGCACATTATAACCATAAATGGACATGGAAATTAATTGGAATACTTAACCTAGTTGAATCCATAGGGATTGTATGAACGTGAATTTGAATAGGGGTTAAGTAAACTTGTTTGGATAGTGGGTGGGTGGGTTAAGTAAATCTGCGGGGGTGGGTAATATTTATATATTGGCCCACAAACTTAACCATAGGGGGTTACGTAATTAAAGACACAGATATGTATACATAACCTGAGGAAATCCTAGTGGGGATACAAGACAGGGGGAGAGCTTGTATCATCTTGTGTATGGAACCTGTTTCAGTCAGCAACCTATATAACGGTATCGAACAAGGGCTCTGCCCTAGGTCGGAGTCGGGGCATGCTTACTTGGCTGATAATAAGCAATCTAAACAAGGAGGACGGTGTGGGCGGCACAAACCGACCGGGGACATATGCATGCATGGGCCGGGCAGAAGGGGATAAGATGACCGTAACACCAGTAGATATGGTTGTGCATAAGGGTTGCCACTTTAGGAAGTGATACCGCCCACTGTGGGGCCAACACAGGGTATCTACGGAGTAATTGATTAGGGTAGTAGTTGGGTACATCTAGACTCTGGTAAAAAGTTTAGGAGCTTGGTTGGGTTGCCTGTGGATTGTATGGGGTTAAAACCTCTCACCAGAAGCACGCCTAAGTCTACCATCTTATAGTTGTTGGGATCATCTCATTCTGAGTATACTAGTGTTAATGTAAAGAATAAGAGTAATCATTGGAGAAGCGTATACACACTATCATGTTTACCTTGTCATATCTGCCTTTTGCGATGTTATCTTTCTTATCCACTTTATATATTTGTCATGCTACTTTTACTTATTTACTTACTAAAAGTAACTGGACCCGCCAGACTTTATGCCTGACCCTTTTTGTTTCCTCTTCTTTCTTCCATTTCCCCCCAGATTCTCAGGGAGGAAATACCCAAGCTTGACCAGGATTCTGCTATCATTTGCTGGAGCTGCTTAGATGTATTGCTCAAGCTCCTATCCTTGTTATTATGGCTATGTTTTTATTTGGGAATTTTGCTTCTTTTATTTTGTACTCTGATGTTTAAGAGCAAGACAGAAGTTTTTATGATGTACTGGTTTTTATGTAATTCAAACATACGATGTTTTGAACCACAATTCTTTATGATTAATAAAGTTAGTTTTTATTCCGCTGCTATTTTTATATCTGTCTTGTAATGTTTCTGTTTACCTATAACGCTTCACGAAATTTAATGCATTCTATTAATGAGTGGCATTAACAGACGAGGGGTGTCACACTTGGTATCAGAGCTGAAGATTACCAGATTAGATAAAAGATTTTGAAAATTATTTTCAAAAAGGTTTTAAAAGAAAGCATTTTCAAAAGAAAAGTATGTTTCGAAAAGCATATTCCCCAATGCCAAATGTAACATCTTTCGGTCCTTTATCTGAATCTCTTTCCTTTTCTTTTCAGCATGTCTGGGGAACCTAATATTCCATAGGGCATTATGGTAGCAGGCTGGTTCCATAGCAATCTAGAGGCCAAGGCGCCTGCCGCTGGTCAAGCTGACGTTCCTCCCCCAACTACACCCGTCGTTCCTCCTCCTCCAAGAGCAGATAATTTCTCCAAGGTCTGCAAAGATTTCTGTGCTATGCGAAGGAAGCCATTTCGTGGAACCGAAACATTCGTAGAGGCAAGGAATTGGCTCAAGGAGATAGAGAACTTGTTTGGAAGTATCGAAGTAAAAGATCAGAGGAAGATTCAGTTAGCTGTCTGGCAACCGAAAGATGAAGCTTCACTCTTGTGGGAAGTTACCCGAGCTGGACGTCCCGTGGAGACATGAGATGATTTTAGAGTGAAGTTTGAAATGAAGTTTCTTTCTCAAGTTGATAAAAGCATGCAAATGGAGAGGTTCTTGGCACTTAAACAAGGAAACATGATTGTTAAAGAATATGTGAACAAATTCAACAAGCTAGCAAGGTTTGGATCGGAATTGGTAGATACTCCGCATAACAAAGCCTTGTGATTTGCTAAAGGGCTGAATGAACCCCTTCTTGGGTTAGCTATGTCCCCATATTCCAATGGGGGCTACTTTCGAAATGCTTGTTGATATGGCCTTGATGCATGAGGAAGACAAAGGAGAAAAGAAGGAAGTTAAGGTTGAGGAAACAACGAAAAACAAGAAGGTATAGCCCAAGAAGGGACAACAACAACAACAACAACAAAAGAAAGGCGGAAAGAATCACAAGGCTAAGGATAAGAGGAAGTGTCATAGTTGTGGACGTGAGGGTCACTTGGTCAAGGACTGCAAAACAAGGGAGAATACTTGCTACAGCTGTGGAGAGGTCGGACACATTGCTAGGGAGTGCCCGAAGAATCAGGGACAAGGTCAAAGGGCAAGAGCTTCTAGAGGGCAGGTGCATGCTCTCGCGACCAATGCTTCAGATAGTGGTAGGAAAATTTCCGTGGAAGGTTTGATTTCTCTTTCCAATCATCCTATTAGGACTCTTTTTTATTCTGGCGCTTCACATTTATTTATATCAAGTTCTATGGTTGAATCTCTGCACTTAAATACTAGTATGGTAGTGGATCCCGTTATTGTCTCCAACCCCATTGGTGGTTCGGCTCATTTATCCATGATTTGTCAGCGTTTGAGAATATCTGTCTTAGGCATCGAGTTTGAGTGCGACGCATTATGTGTACTCAGTTTTATGGGCTATGGGTTGATTCTAGGGATGGATTGGCTAGCCATGTATGGTACCATTCTGGATGGTGACAAGAGGGTGGTTTGACTTCTGACTTGTCATGGGAGGACCCTCGAGATTTCTTATGTCCCGCAAGGATCTGTTATGCTTAGTTTCCTAGACTCTCTTGATGCATCTATCAATGATTTGCAATCTGTTCAAGTAGTCCGGGATTATCCTGATGTTTTTGATGAGGTACAGGGCTTGCCTCTGAGGTGCGAGATCAATTTTCGTATATATTTGGTGGACTATGCAAAGCCAGTTGCATTACCTGTTCGCCATATGGCTCCAAGGGAAAGGATGGAGCTTAGCAAACAAGTAGGGGAGCTACTTGAGAAAGGATTTATTAGGCGAAGCAGATCTGAATGGGGTGCCCCAGTTGTATTCGCGACTAAGGCGGATGGTTCGCTTCGCTTGTGTGTGGACTACAGAGAATCAAATAAACTCACTAAGAAGAATAGGCACCTGCTCCCAAGGATAGATGACTTGTTTGACTAGCTTGTTGGTGCCTCGGTATTCTCTTAGTTAGACTTGGCCATTGGGTTTCATCTGTTGAGGGTGGCTGAGGACAGTATAGATAAGACTGCTTTTAGGACTCCAGATGGTCTCTTTGAATGGCTAGTTATGCGTTTTGGGTTGACAAATGCACCTGCCTATTTGTCGATCTGATGAGTAGGGTGTTTCGGGAACTTCTAATAAATTTTTCATGGACTTTGTTGATGGTATCTTGATCTTCTCAAAGAATGAAGAAGAGTATGCCCAACATTTGAAGGAGATTTTGAAAACTCTCCGTGCACATCAGCTTAAGGCAAAGTTTTCCAAGTGTCATTTTTGGAAAAAAGAGGTAAGATTCCTACGGCATGTGGTTTCTAAAGAAGGGATAGCAGTAGATCCCGCAAAGGCGGTTGCAGTTCAGGATTGGTAGATTCCAAATAATGCAACGGGGGTGAGAAGCTTTCTGGGGTTGGTAGGTTATTATCGAAATTTCATTAAGGACTTCGTAAAGATACCAGCCCCACTCACCAGGCTAACAAAGAAGAATTTGGCGTTTTCATGGGATATAGATAGTGATGTTGCTTTCTAACGTTTGAAGTGGGCTCTGACAATAGCCCAGTCTTGACCTTGCCGGATGGGAACAAAGTATTTATAGTATACACCGATGCATGTGGTACATGGCTTGGTGCAGTTCTGATGCAAGAGGGGAGGGTAGTATGTTATGGAGGAAGACAACTAAGGGTTCATGAGAAGAACTACCCTACCTACGACTTAGAGCTAGCTGCCATAGTGTTTGCACTTAAGACGTGGCGTCATTATTTACTTGGAGATAAGTTTGAGTTATACACCGATCATAAATCTCTCAAGTACTTGTTCTCGTAGAAGGATCTTAATTTAAGGCAGCAAAGGTGGATGGAGTTCTTAGCTTCTTATGATTTCGAGATTGCTTATACCCATGGCAAGGGTAATGTGGTGGCATACACATTGAGTAGGCAGAGGATGGGCTTAAGTCCTCTGTTTGTGGAAAGGAAAAGCTTGGAGTTCATATCTACTTTTGACTTTAGACCTTCCACCGAGTTTTTGCCTGGTTTGTTTGCATCGCTAGAGATACGACCTACTCTTATGGATCAGATAGGAGCTTTACAGCGACACGATCCCATAGATTTCAGATATCTTGGATAGGCTCGGTAAATGAGAGACTTCTAGTCACCTCAATAGATATTCCATAGACAGTACAGGGTGGTTGCGACGAGATGGAAGGCTTTGTGTTCCTCAAACTGGAAGTTTGATAAAGACAGCCCTAGAGAAATCCTATCATTCTAAGATGACTATTTATCCAGGCGGTGATAAGATATATAGGGATACGAAGAGGGTTTTCTTTTGGGCTGGGATGAAGAAAGATGTAAAAGAGTTTGTTTCTCAATGTTTAGTTTGTCAACAAGTCAAAGCTGAACAAAAGAAGCCCAGTGGTTTACTTCATCCTTTGGAGGTTCCACAGTGGAAGTGGGAAGGCGTCTCTATGGATTTCATAGATGGTTTTCCTAGATTGAGGAAAGGCAACACCAGTATTTGGGTTGTGGTGGATAGACTTACTGAGAGCGCTCATTTCATTCCAGTTAAAAGCAAGGGGACGACAGCATGGTTGGTAGCAATTTATGTTCGTGAGGTAGTCTGTCTTCATGGAGTACCTTCCAGCATCGTAAGCAATCGTGACCCCATTTTCACTAGTGAATTTTGGAGGAGGTTGCAAGAGGCATTAGGTACACAGTTATGTTCGAGCACCGCTTATCATCCTCAGACCGATGGACAGACGGAGAGGGTGAACTGAATTCTTGAGGATATTTTGTGGCTGTGTATCCTAGACTTCTGAGGGACTTGGGAAGAGCATCTTTCTTTAGTAGAGTTCGCCTACAACAATAGTTATCAAGCTAGCATTGGCATGGCACCCTTCGAAGCATTATACGGACGACCTTGTAGATCACCAACTTATTGGTAGGAATCTACAGAAAGGCTATTACTTGGACCAGATATGGTTAGGGAAACGTCCGAGAAGATTGATCTTATCCGATGATGAATGAAGACTGCTCAAGGCAGGCAGAAATCCTACGCTAACAAGAGAAGGACTGACATTGAATTTGAAGTAGGAGATATTGTTTTTGTTAAAGTGTCACCTTTGAGGAATGTGGTTCGCTTCGGATCCATAGGGAAATTTCCACCAAGATTTGTAGGGCCATTTCCTATAACAGAAAGGATTGGCCAAATGGCCTATAGAGTAAAGCTACCAGAGAGACTATCCGGAGTTCATGATGTTTTTCGCATTTCTCATTTGGGGAAGTGCTTGCATGATACAGTGGAAGTAGTTAAGCCGAGTATATTGGAGGAAGTAGAAGCGGAATGGGAGGCGACAGTCAGACGAGTTCCTTCCCGTTTTCTTGGATCAGAAGTTAAGAAGCTACGCAATAGAGAAATCAAGTTGATGAAGGTTCAGTGGGGAGATAACCTAGAGGATGCGACTTGGGAGACTGAAGACAAGATTCGTACTTTGTACCCTTTTCTTTTCGAGGGTATGTTCTTAACTCCTTTTCCAAAGCTTTTGTTTATGCTTGTTTTTATCATTTAAGTATATCCTATCGATCGAATCTTTGAACTTTAGGTAGGAATCCCATGAATGTAAACATGTGTTAGAGACATATTATGTTTGATGGATGCAAGTGGATTCAACTGTTTGCTAGCGGTTGCTCGTGGATGCATATACACACACATTAGGCACTAGATCGGCTCAATCACTCTCATACTGCATATGGATGTGTGTGCATTTTTTTAATGGATGGAAATGGATGTATCATTATATGGATGTTGCATTTTGACGGATGATTGTGCACTCGTATAGAACTTACGTGTTATAATAGGATTGTTGCATACATGTTGGATTCATGGCACTAACATACATTGCATTAAGGGGGTCGACTGAATCAGTAAACCGCCTGATCTTCGCATTAGCATTGGGACATATACACACACCTTTGCATATATTCATATAAACATCAGAAAACTTTTAAGGACAATGGATGCCAGTGATTGGTGGATGAGTAGATGGATGTGGATGGCAGATATACATTCTCCTTAACTTGAAGATTTCAGGGATGGAATCCTTTGAGTAGGGGAGAATGTAACACCCCGTAATTTTAACAACACTAAAGAGGATAAATTAAAGAATAATTAATTTAATATTCAGATTAAGGGAAATGAGCTACCCCATTATGTCCGTCTTAAAATTCTGGTTAAGATAGACATTTGGTTTGCATAAAACGAACATCGTATGAAGAAGTTACGAAGGTTTGAAGTTTGTATACATGCAAGGATATATATATATATATATAAGTTCCAGAAATCAAATTTTAGTTCAAAGTCATTCAAAGAGGGGTGTCGACCCCTGGGTCGACCCTTCAAGGGGGCGTCTACTCATGGGTCGACGCCCCTAGGGCTGATGTGACAGGTCGGTTCTGTGGGCTGACAGCTATATATACGGCTTCATTTCTCTAGTTTTCTCACACCAAAATCAATGGAGGCCTAAGTGTTGTCGGTTCCTAGACTGAACCAAATCTTTTTCTTCTTCTACAATCAAGTTTAGAGACCCAAGTGTAGATCTACAATCCAACAGTTTTTATTCTTCTTCTATCTTTCTAGATCCAAACGTTGTGAGTTTCAAGGTGCTTTTAGATTTAAATAATTTAAAAGTAAAACATGATATAACTGTAATTTGGATCTATGCATGTAACTGCTTGAATCATGTCAGATATGTAATAACTTGTGAATCCATGATATTCTGACATAACTATGACTTGGATCTTAACCTTTATCATGTCAGATCTATAATAATTTGTGAACCTATGATATTTTGACATATCTATGACTTGGATCCTAAACTTTATCATGTCAGATCTACCTTTGATTATAGATCTAATTTGCTATTTAGATCACCTTGTCCCTATCATGTTTGTGGTTAAATTGGATCAGTTATTAGTTGGACATCTAAATTATTATTTAAAACTTATCATGCCTATATGACATCCCTACTATGTTATGAACTATTCTATTATCTTATGTTCACCAGATCTGTTCTCATATGCGCATCTTATCACTATGCCACTATACGGTTTTGTCAATTTTGTTAGTATAATCATCTCTGTCATCTTCCCTTCATCTTTCCCTTTTATTTTATATAGCCATGCTACTTTCGAACCTAGGCATGCCGCTGAAATATGCGAACGCATTAAATGGGGAACAAGGGAAAAACATTGAAATTGGGCATAACTTGTAAATGGGGAATTTGGCATAACTTGAATAATGTTGATATATATGAATTTAGGGCATATAATTCATTATGAACATATTTGGGGAAAATGGGGCATGAAACCTATAACGACATAAGTAAAAATTGGTTAATAAAGAAATGCCTTGGATTACAGTAATTAGAAACTGTAACTGCGCCTAGACACGAGGTTAGATTACACATGTGGTGGAAGCCTGCCCGGAACCGCCCGGCATATCCAGCAATCACAAGTGGCGAATCTACTGTGAGGGTTTTAGGTGCACAAATACGAGACGTGCTATGACACGAGGTTAAACCCAACTTGGGGAAAAGGTCTGCCCGGAGCCGCCCGACACAATCAACATCCGCAACTTGTAGGTTTAATGTGGGAGGTCTAGCACATTATAACCATAAATGGACATTGTAATGAATTGGAATACTTAACCTAGTTGAATCCAGAGGGATTGTATGAACATGAATTTGAATAGGGGTTAAGTAAACTTGTTTGAATAGTAGGTGTGTTAAGTAAATCTGAGGGGGTGGGTAATATTTATATATAGGCCCACAAACTTAACCTAAGGGGGTTATGTAATTAAAGACACCAATAGGTATACATAACCTGAGGAAATCCTAGTGGGGATACAAGACAAGGGGAGAGCTTGTTTCATCTTGTGTGTGGGACCCGTTTTAGACACCAACCCATATAACGGTATCGAATGAGGGATCCGCCCTAGGTCGAAATCGGGACATGCTTACTGGGCTGATTATAAGAGATCCAAATGAGGAGGACAGTTTGGGTGTCGCAAACCGACCGGGGACATATGCGTACATGGGCCGGGCAGAAGGGGTTAAGACGACCGTGACGCCAGTAGATATGGTTGTGCACAAAGGTTGCCACTTTAGGAAGTGGTACCTCCTACTGTGGGGCCGGTATAGGGTATCTATGGAGTAGGGAGCCAATCGATTAGGGTAGTAGTTAGGGTACATCTAGACTCTGGTAAAAAGTTTAGGAGACTGTTAGGTTATGCTGCCTGTGGATTGTATGGAGTTAAAATCTCTCACCAGAAGTACACCTAAGTCTACCATCTTATAGTTGTTGGGATCATCTCATTCTGAGTATACTAGTATTAGTGCAGAGAATAAGAGTAATAGTTAGAGAAGCGTATACACTCTATCATGTTTACCTTGCCATACCTGCCTTTTGCAATGTTATCCTTCTTATCCAATTTATATGCCTGTCATGCTACTTTCACTTATTTACATGCTATCTCGCCCGACTTTATATCTGACCCTTTTTGTTTCCTCTTCTTTCTTTCGTTCCCCCTCCCCTCCAAGGTTCTCAGGGAGGAAATACCCAAGCTTGACCAGGATTCTGCTATCATTTGCTGAAGCTGCTTAGATGTATTGCTCAAGCTCCTATCCTTGTTACTATGACTATGTTTTTATTTGGGGATTTTGCTTCTTTTATTGTACTCTGATGTTTAAGAGCAAGACAGAAGTTTTTATGATGTGCTGGTTTTCATGTAATTCAGACATATGATGTTTTGAACCACGATGCCTTATGATTAATAAAGTTAGTTTTTATTCACTACTATTTTTATAACTTTCTTGTAATGTTTCTATTTATATTTACATATAATTCTTCATGAAACTTTATGCATTCTCTTAACGAGTGACATTAACAGACATGGGGTGTCACATCGATCAGTGGATGCATTTTAGAACAGGAGACATAGTGGATAGGTAATCGGATCGGTTCGAGTGTTCCTAACCGAAACCCTTCCCTTCTACGCACCAACCAGTAGCCGACTCCAGATAGCTAGCCATAGATCGATTCGACCAAATAACATTCGACCCGAACCGATAACCAACCATCCGAACCAAACTGCTCGCCTGCTATCCCACTCGTTTCCGCGACCAAGACAGTTAAATACCACATCCCCACAATTTCGGAACAGTTACAACCCACTTACCCATGTTGCTGATGTGTTGTCTTCATCGTAAAGCCCCCGAACCCGAGATTTACAAGATGGGACCCACGTGGCATCTGACCCGACCATGCTTTATGCCTATAGATACACCACAACACTACATTTTGAGGGATCTTTTGGCTCTCCATCCACTCAAACTTCATCACCAACAATATTCTTCTGTTTATTTCAAGTTATGCCCAAACTCCTTGAGTATAATTCTATGAATTTAGAGTGATTATTGATTGTACTAGTGAGATTGAGTGGCATTTTCATTGTATTTGTAATCAATTCATCAATCCAAGAAGTATAAAGTGGACATAGGCTTGTTAACGTCGTACCACTATAAATCTTGTGTTCTTACTGCTTTTTCTTTGTTTTATTTAGACTTATTAATCAGTTGGGTGTAAGAACCACTTTTTAATCTAACAATATTATTAATTGAAACCGATCATATGTGTGAATTGATAATATGGCATGCTAAGTTGCTGATATATCAAAGCTTTTGTTAAAAAGAAGAATTTTTGGATGATGATCAAAGCATGGCTGATATAGTGTAGCTATGTGCTAAAACGTGACTTCGGCAAGCCTCACAACCCGAGAATGGCTGAAAACAGGATGAACGACCGTAAAGTAAGGACATACGTTTTCTTCTAGCTAAAAGTGGTGCCATGGTATGGAGCTTAGGCAATTTATTTATGCACATAATGGATCGAGGCGCCTCGAATGATGGTCCAATATGACCAGGATGACGATCAAACATGACCAGCGAACTTTATATTCAAGAGTAACTCGAACTCACTGGGAATTAGTGGGTCGGCTCTACCACTCCAGGGTTCACATGCATGTGAGTCCTAGACATCTTGATAGAGATAGTTATGAATCGGTTAAGGAAGATCCTATACATTGGTCATTGATGAAAATACAACTTCCAGTGCGAACCCTGCGTTTTCAATTGTAAACCTATATGGCGACAAAATAGGATGGGGTATTATGCCATCCAAAATTGATACATTTACTTTCGAAATTGTTTTCCACACTATGCACTAATAATAATAAAAGTGAAATTTCACGTATCAAGCATGTTTGGCTATTATAAGGTAAAACTCTATCCTCCAGTTTGCACTTGCATTATGTGATGGGACTTGAGTCTTATAATAACGTAATTTTTCAATAAGCATTGCAAGTTTTTATGACCGGTATTCATGTGGAGGAAACCGATTCCGTGTTATACGATGTGGGCCTGCGATTTACCCAACTTTAAAATAAAGTATATTAATTGTTTTTGGTTCTCACACCAGTCCCATGACTGACGCAGAGTTTACTATTTCCCACCTAAACTCAGGGTGTCCATATTTTCCACACGGGCAGCTAGTAGTTAAGGTTTTGCAGATACAACTTAGAGTCTTTTTAAAGCAAGATCCCGGATTATGGCTGGAGCTATACTCTGGATTATTTTATAATTTTCTAGTGTATTGTAATTTACCATTCTATGATATTTTCCGCTGTGAATCAATCATCTGTACTCTAATATTATTGTACTCTGATGTAAAGTTGTTGTAATAACAATGAAATGTTCTTTTGTGTTTTATTTCTGATGTGTTGTATCTCAAAACTGTTCAAGGATTTCTGCCATTTTGGATTGAACCTGTGTGGTATATGCTCAATTTGAAAGGCGAGGATTTTCAGGTTGTCACATCTGGTATCAGAGCTTTGGTTTACAAAGCTTTGGTGACATGACGAATTAGAACAAGATGAAAAGAATCGTCAGAGATAGGATTAGTAATATCCTATAAGAATGACTCATTAGAGATGGGGTTAGTAATGCCCTAGAATGAGTTTGAAGAGTATTATACATATAGGAAGGAATGAAGTTGCGTATTCATAAAAATACTGTTGATTTTGAAAAAATATATCTTATAACATGAATTCCAGTAATTTATTTGATGTTGAGTTGGACTATCGAGTATAAGAAAAATTTTCATATACGCCTCGAGAACATATATACAAAGTCTAGAATATACTGGATAGATATAGAATCACACTCTAGTGGCTCAGGAATGATTTTGGTAATTGTTACGACATCATCAGTGTTTATTTTAGAGTTTCAAAAGTGGGATGTCTGTATAATTCCAGTTGACTGGTGTGAGGACCAAGAACTTAGTTAGAGTTTAATGTTTGTAATTTGACTTTGGAAATTTACTTTGAATATATAAGATATATGTCTTGACAACATACAAGTTTGAAAGGTTAATCAACTAACTAATTGCTGGTTGTGATATGTGATAATCAGTTTAACTAATAAAAATATTGGAATGATAAAACCATATGAGAATGGAAGTTAAATTGAACTAAGTCAAATTTAATGTTAATTGGAAATTAGTTGGGATTGGATATATATATATATATATGTGTGTGTGTGTGTGTGTTGTGTTGTGTGTGTGTTTGTGTGTGTTGAACAAGCTAGTGTATGGAAGCTGAGAAGAGGGATAAAATTGCATGCCCGACACAAAGGTACATATTTACTGTATTAATTAGGTCTGATAATTTTATCAACAGCTTAGCTTTTGGGTTTTTCTTTTGATTAATGAAGGCCCACAGGGGCATGTTGTACTGATTGACCAGTACAAAAGATTTTTCGGTGAATTTTTTCGGAAATTTAAGGCATTAGCCAAGTTTCAAGAAATTGGGAGATTCATAGAAACTGAAAAGCCTAAGAATGTAAGTTAGAACAAAGGCTAAATTGGTTAAGTAAATGACCTCAGTTCCGCCTTCGATTTTGAGGACAAAATCCTTTTATGTGGGGGAGAATGTAACGACCCATATTTTAAGTCAATTTAAAATATGATTTTCAATTGATTTTAATTGATTTTAGTGGATTTTTAAATGGTAAATGCTGAATCTAGGCCTGATGGTAATTGAAAATAAATTATAATTTTGGTTTTATATTTTATTGGGATTAAAACAAGGCCAGTAAACTTTTATAATCAATTTAAAGATGAAAATATTGAAAATCAATAATTTAATATTATTTTGATGACCTGAAAATTACCATTTTTGAAACAGTCTCAGAATATGATGAAATTACTTTTATTGAATCCGAAACCTCAATATATGGTACGGTTTCTAATTTCAACTCGATTGGAGTTAGTGTGTAAGCACGCGCAATATAAACGAGTATTGAAAAACTAGTTAAATTTCAGTATAAGCTAGAAATAAGGCTTTTTTCAAATGGTCTCCGAATTCGACGAGACCAATTTTATTGGAACCCTTTTAGTGAAATATAGTAGCTTTTCACATTTCGTATTGATTAGACTTACGGTTTGATCAAACGGACTGAAAACGTATAAGAAATCGTTCTATTGAATTTTGACTTGAAAATAAGCAGTTTCAGCTAATGCCAAACAACTGAAAAATATTGATTAAATGGTTAAAGACAACCTAAGGAATATGTTGATGCATACTAGTGATTTCATAAGTGTTGGAAATAATTTAAACGTAGATACCACCTTCCTAAGTTAAATCCCTAAAAATAATTTAACAATTTTTCTTTAATCCATTCTTATCTCTTCCTACACCATTTCCTATACTTCCTACCTGCTAGAAAACTCAATGTCCTTCACCTCTATTTGTCCATCTCTTCTCCTTTCTCTCTTTTCCATGATTTTAAAGCATGTAAATTTTGATTTATATTTCATTTTCTTTTTCTTATTTTCTCTCTTAAGCTCCTTAACCTTCATTTTCATGTCCACCTCCTCCTTCCTAGGCCACGCCACCTCTTTATCCACCACCACCCTCCACACTTATCCTAAGCATTGCGCAACTCCCTACAACCCCCATCCTCCAAGTTATGAGCTCCCTGTCACCAAATAACGCTTCTTTTCCATCTAAACCTAAAAAGATCATCTTTTCCCCTCTTCTTCAAATACTCCACCACCATTGCTTCTCCTTGGGACCCACCATCCCACCTCTGACCCTACTCCAGCCCCACCAACATGTGGACCCCACTCCTTATGGCTGTGGGCCCCACCAAAATTTTTTTAACCTTAAACCCTTTAAAAATTATAACTTACTTCCAAAATTTGCAATTACATATTTATATATTTTATATATGTTGAATTTAGGGTGAAAGTTGCAAGCTTTGGGTTCGAGAATGTTATGAAGTCCTACCTAAGATGTGTCGTGGTGTTTGGATGGCTTTGGTGAGAGCTCTTCAGTTATTAGTTAACTATTTCGGGTTAAATTAGTTAATAAGTGAATTGGTGATTGTTTACTTTGTGGTTGATTTGATAATTATAAGTGATGTGGTTTAGATGTTGGAAATGATTAATTATTGGGTTAACACAATATTAAAATGGTAATGGTATTAGTTGTCGAGTTGTTCACTCATTAACGAGGTAAAACGATTCACTATGACCACTTATTGAAGTCAATAGAAACTGGTGAACGTATAATATGAACTGAATGTGATATTATTGATTTGTTGATATTGACTGTGAATGATCTATTGAATTTGATGTATGTTGATGTGAATGGTTTTGTTAAATATAACAATATTATTAATAAGGTTTAATACCTTATTCAATAATGGTTTGATTTGGGATTAAGTGTTAATGACCTTGACACTTAGGTCAATGATGCCAATATGTGATTATTGGATGTTAATAGTTGTTAACAGTTATTATTGGATGCTAATGATGTGTGAAATCCATATAAGTGGAATTACATGGTAACTGGTTGATTCTTGTTCCAATTCGGAATTAATCTGAATATTCTGTTAATAGAATATCCAGTGAAAAATAAAAGTTTGAATTTGATGTCCGATTTTGGATAGACACAAAGTTTACAAAATTACGATGAATATTAACTAAAAAGAATTAATTTGTATCTATTTACATATAATTATGGCCTGTTCAAGTTTTTTTTTTTAAAATGAATAGTAATGGGTGAAAGCGAAGTTCGGTTAGGTTATCTATGGTGAGTGTTAAAAAGATTTTTTTTACAAAGACATCTTATTTAATTTTATAATGAATGTCAGGAAAATTTGTACTTCTAATAATATGTTTTGAAAAATAATATTATTTTAATGATTTAAATAGTATTAAATTGACTTAATGTTGGAATAATTAATTTTAAAGGAAAATAATCGAAATATGGTTTCCAAAAATAATTGCACATGTTTTATATAAATAATAAATTATTTTGGAAATGTTTTTCTTTGATTTTAATTATAAATCGAATTGGGTATGAATAGGAGTTACCGCATAGTGGTAGTTCACGAAGTTCAACCATGAACTTTAGATGGACGTACCAGGAGATCCGACCATAGGATTCTCCTGAAACGAAAAATGTTGGGTCCAAAAGTAATAGAGTTTCCAAATGAATAAGATGTTTTAAAATCCAACAGTTATATTTTAAAATAAGTTTAAATCTATTTTTGTAGATGGTCACTATGGATGCAGTTCGATGAGCAGAATTGGAAACCGATTGTAAAGGCCTTATACAAATTATTAAAAATATGGGTAAATCGTGATAAATCGTAATAAATGGTTTGAAAGAGATTTTGGTAAAATATACAAAGTTTTAGAAATATAAAAGAGATATTTTACTAGAATGAGCTGGTTAACAACTAAAATAAAGAACCAAAAGGAATATGTGATGATTCCTAAGAGTACAGTCTAGTGCCATCTATGAGATCAAACTGGAAGTTTTAAGTTAGGCGAGGGGTAGGAAAAACCAAAAGGAAATCAGATATTTGACTAAGAACAGACGAAGTTTTGTATAGATAAAGGATCCAACATTTAAAATAACATACTAAAATAAAGGAGTTTAAATATAACCAAAGTTTTCCAATATATAAAATAGATTGGATTTGAATGGAAATAATTACAAATATTTCAATATTAGATTCCGTAGTTATACAGATACTTTTCGAGGAATTTGGAAGATATCGATATCGTTATTTCCAATATGGTATCCATTGGTTTCAGAATTTGATATTGAACATAAGTCGATGTGATTTCTATTTAAAGCCTTATATTTGATATCAAATTGGATTTTGGGTTTGTCGTGAATTATGTCTTCAATAACACTATTCTAAAACTCCGTTGAAAATTAAGTTTATGGAGCACATCTTTTAATTAAGATTAATGAAGTTTTCCAAAGTGAAGTTTTCCAATTAATAAATTTAATTGCAATTGAATGGAAATTTGTTTTTGGGTTTATCGTGAATGATATTTTAAATAACATTTGTTCTTTAACCCAGTTAAAGGAAAGATGATTCCACAAGTTAAAGTTTTAATAAATCTTTCAATAAAGATTTGATTGAATGAAATGGATATTAAAACTATGTTAGAGTTTTAATAAATCTTTCATTAAAGATTTGAAATGTAAGAAGGTAACTAAACTTACCAAATATTAGGGGCATTATATATGGAGTGCCACCAATTTTTCTCCATAGGATGAGTAGGTTGGGAATGGGATAACAATATGAGTGATTACTTTTTGTAAGGATCGATAATCCCGATAAGGCTTATAAACCTTAATTTGAGTTAAGTTTGCGAAAAAAGATTATATAATCTTTTGAAATGATCTCCAAGGAAAGATTTAAACAAGAAGTTTAAATAATGTAAATCTTCGATAAGATTTAAGGAAGTAATTCCATATGTAAAGGATACTTAAATAAATGAATATTCTGAATTGGAATGAGACTTATGATATGTACATATATACCTTGGTTTTATTGATGCGCTAGTTAATCGGAAAGACTGGGTTTCAACCCATTCTGAATAACTATACAATGAGTATTGAAGATACCGAAGACGATGGTAGAAGACCAGAGATCTTCACATTGTCTAGATTATTGTTGATATCTCGCTAGGAAGGTACACCCAAGAGGAGGCTATATGTGGCGGTCGTCCAGACGTGCTTGGAGACTGGCCGGATATGTAAGGATCTCTCTCCCTTAAGAGACGAGATATAAGGTGCCTTCGGTTACGTTCAGACCCAGAACGTACTTGTAAATGGATGTGTGTCTGACTTTGTATTTCATAACATAATCGATTAGTTGTTATTGATGATATAACTATGGCGGCGGAGAATTTATTCACTTAGCTTAACACCCTTATTTGAAATATATGATCTCAAAGGTTATATTGTTCATAAAAACTGATCATATGGTCGAATTGACAATGTGGCATGCTAAGTTGCTGATAGGTCAAATGTTTTGTTGAGAAATAGAGTTTTGTGGATGATGATCAAAGCATGGCTGATATAGCGCAGCTTTATGTTGAAACATGACTTCGGCACGTCTTACGACCTGGGAATGGCCGAAAATAGGATGAAGGACAACAGAGTAAGGACATAGATTTCCTTCTGGCTAAAAGTGATGCCATGGTATGGAACCCAGGCAATTTACTTATATGGATGATGGATTAAGGTGCCCCAGATGGTTGCCAAATACGACCAGGACGACGGTCAAATACGATTGGGGAACGTTATGTTCAGGAGTAACCCGAACTCACAGGGAATTGGTGGGCCGACTCTATCGCTCTAGGATTCACATGTGTGGGTGTCCTAGACATCTTGCTGGAGATGGTTCTGAATCAGTAAGGTAGGTCCTTTGCCTTGGTTATTGATTAAAATCCAGCTTCCAACACGAACCCTGCGTCTTCAGTTGTAAACCTATATGGCGACATAATAGGATGGGGAATTATGACATCTAAGATTGATACATTAGACTTTCGAAATGTTTTCCACACTATGCACTAGTAATAATAAAAGATAAATTTCGCGTATCAAGCATGTTTGGATATTATAAGGTAAAACTCTATCCTTTAGTTTGCGCTTGCATTGTGTGATAGGACTTGAGTCTAATAATAGCTTCATTTTTCAAAAAGCATTGCACGTTTTTATGACTGGTATTCATGTGGAGTAAACTTGCTCTGCTATACAGCATGCTCGCATGATTTACCCAACTTTAAAATAAAGTACAGTAACTGTTTTTGGTTCTCACTCCAGTCCCATGATTGACTCAAAGTTTATTGTTTGCCACCTAAACTCTGGGTGCCCATGTTTTCCTCACGGGCAGCTAGTAGTTAAGGTTTTGCAGATACATCTTAGCATTTTTTAAAGCAGGATCCTGGATTATGGTTGGAGCTACACTCTGGATTATTTCGTAATTTTCTGTATTGTAATTTACTGTTCTCTAGTATTTCCACTGTAAATCAATTATATGTACTCTGATATTCTTGTACTATGATGTAAAGTTATTGTAATAACAATGAAATGTTCTTTTGGTTTTTTGTTTTTGATGTGTTGTATCCCATAATGGTTCAAGGATTTCTACCATTTGGATCGCACATTTGTGGTTTACAGTCAATTTGAAAGGCGGCGATTTTTGGGTCATCATAAAATAGTCGAATCATGCTCTATATATCAATGCTGCCAAAGCGGACGCTTAAAAGCATTGATTTAGCGATTGCAGTGGAAAAAAGTAGGCTAAAAGCGGATCTATTGTTCATCGGTATTGAATTGAAATAGCGTAGCGGTCGAAGAGCGACATGGGCTATAGCGTGTATATTGTCGGGCTTTGGCGGAGCTTTAACTACATATCATGGAAATATATGGGTATTTAATAAGTCTCGGATAATATAAATGAATATTTTATTCATTTAAATAATAGGTAAAATTAAAAGTTGGAATTTTTAATCCAAAATGTTTTGGAAATTAAATTAAGGTATTTTAGATAACATTTTGCAAAGGTGGAAGTTCATTTGGAAATTATTTCAAGTATAAATAGCATGTTCAAATTTTAAATAAGTTGGGAATAGTAACTTTAAAAACTGAAGTTGAGTTTGATATATAAATAAAGTTGAAAACTCAAATTTATTATTCCAACTATCTTACATTATTTTTAAATGGATTTCTGAAAAGTTTGAGCTCAAAAGGATAATTTTGAAAAATAATATTATTTTAATAATAAAATAATAATATAGTATTCATTTAATATGAATATTTGAACTAAAGTCAGATTTTGAAAAATTATTTTCAAACAAGTTTTATAAAGATTTTAAATCATATTAGAAGTAGATTGGATGAGTTTTGAGTTTAAATTAAAATACAGTCTGAATAGGACTAGTCGCGCTGTGGTAGTTCGCGAATTTTGACTATAAACTTCAAACGCTCATAACAGGAGCAATTTAAATCAGATTTCTTCAAAAAGAAAAAGCTTTCTTTCTGATGATAATAGTTTTCAAATGAATAAGGATTTTTCAAAATATAATATGTAGATTTCAAGTTATGTGTAAAACCGTTTTTGAAAAGGTCGTGATAAGTGTAGTTTGTTGACCGTAAAAGTAAACAACTATTTTAAAATGTATAAAAATATGATTTTTTTTCTAAAATAAATATAAATCATTTAAAAGTAATTTGAAGTGATAAAATGAATTTTTTGATAATATAAAAGTCATGTTGTATAAATTAGCAAATATAGGCTTATTTGCAATGCTTTTTATAATGTTGTTACGACTATTTCCAAAAATGGTTTATTTAAAGGTTTTAAACTCATTTGTTTTCATCTATAACTTAAGTAATCATTTTTAAATGAAAAATAAAATGTTTTTGGAAGTTTAAACCATTTAAACAAAATTTGGCTTAACAGATTAAATTTACTTGAAAATTTAAAGAGTTTTCAGATAGTGAAAATTAGGCTTACATCCTAAAACAATTAAAAATACAGCGCATGTTCACCCCAAAGTTTGTTTTCAAATCCGGTCCCTAAAATGAAGACGCCACTCTTTTTTTTTAATCCCTTTCGCCTTCTCGTCCAGGCACTTCCGCCTTTTCCCTGTTTAGACAAAAAAAGGCCAGTGACTAAAAAAAAATCAAAAAATAGGAAATATTCCAAGAAGCATTCGGAAAAAAAAAAGTTGCATACATCTGTGCAACTATGCCAATAGTACCATGCATATATTCATATAGTGTTTTTCTATTGAAAATCTGGACCAATATACGCATACATGTATGCAACTATTACAAAATAACTGCATACAAGTATGCATACAAAGTTGAACTGAGATTCATGTGTTACGAAAGGTTGCATACATGAATGAAACCATTCTGTATATATGCATGGATGTGTGCAACAAATTTAAAAGGGATGACGATTTGTGAATATGCGCACGAATGCATGCACATATTCTGTACAAGAGCATAAATGTGTGCAACAATGTCTGAAAACGACGAATGCTTGGAAAAACAGGTTAAATTTGAATATATGCATGAAAGGATGCATATAATGGTGTTTACCTACATTCATGTATGCATTTATACTGCAGTTGGGCGAAACGCTGAAATATAAGCATGAATATATGCAACTATTTACGAATAGGTGCATCTTTTGATGCAAAAACCTGCTTTTTCGCTGATTTTGTGTTATTTTGGGTTTTGACGTGGTTTTTTATTGTTTTAACGCATGAATTTTTTGGCATGTACGTGTTTTATATAATAATTTTTATCATGATTTTTTTATATTTTTTTGATGATTTTTTGAAAAATAGGGACCTAATTTACAATAATTTTTAAACTGAACTTGAGCCTAATTTAAAACCTTAACAGGGACCTGTGCCAAACGGACCCTTTCAGATAAAGGTTTTTGTTTGAAATTAAATGAAAATAATCTCCATATAATTAGTATTAAGGTTCATAGATGAAACTTACACTATTTGAGAAATTTAGAAGGTTTTTATACCGTTATTCCATAAGTAGTATGTGTTGAATATGGAAATTGATATTGAGTATATGTTGATACAATTTCTGTTTAATTCTTATACTTAATATAAATTAGTTTTGGATTTTGGGAAGGTTAAATGGCAATAAAATTTTCAATTATTCGGTATTAGAACTCGTAGTTCAAATTTTACTATTTGGGAATTTGAAAGGTTATGGTATTATTTGTTTTGAGAATGAGTATTGAATATAAGCTGATATAAATTGTATTTAATTGATGTTGGGTTTATTGCAAACGATGTTCTAAAAGACATCATTCTTTAACCCACTAAGATTAAGTTGTGACTGTTTTGGGTTTGTTGTGAATGACATCTTAAATAACATTATTCTTTAACCCGCTAAGATTAAGTTATGATTTGGGAATATTTGAAATGGATTAGGATCTTCTAAAGAGATAAAAGAAGATGATGTGTTAGGGATGGATTTAAAAAAGGAAGTAAAGGAATAAAGAGTTAAGAATCTTAATTAAAAGTTAATGAATGATTTTTAAGATTTTTTGATGCTTAATTATCTTTGATTTAAAAAGATAAGTTTTAAAGAGAAGTTTGTGAAATGGTTTAAGATCTTTTAAAAGCTTATGGAGAAATGTGTAATTATCTTGTTTTGAAAATAAAAAGGAATTGGAGAACTAATAAATCCTAATTAAAGATTTTAACTATCTTCGGTTTAAAAGATATGTTTTGTAGAGGGATTTATGAAATGAATTTTTTCCACAATAAGATTTTAATTAACCAATCAAAATGAAAAAGAGACTTAGTGAATCCTATATTTCCATATATAGTTTTAAAATAGTGATTTTCATTTAGAAAGACTTGAATTTAGAATTTGGGTCCCACAAAACCATTCCAAATAATTGTACGATGTTATGAAAAAATTAAAGATACTGAAATCGGTGTTGAAGACCGGAAACCTTCAATCGAAAGGATTGCTCACTAAATTTCTTTCGAGGGTAGCTCCTTACTTGAGATGGATGCATTGGTATTATACTAGTGGTCCGGATGTATTAAGAGGAATTGTGAATTTTTAAGGGCCTCTCTCCTTTATTGGACAAGGAATAAGGTGCCTTCGGTTTCGTTCAGACCTAGAGAAGACTTGTATGGAAGTGTGTCTAACGTTGTGTTTGAAATATGTGATTGGTTTTTACTAAATATATTTATGTTGGTGGCAGAGAATTTATTATGTTATCTTAACACCCTTCTTTGAGACATATGAGCTCAAAGGTGATGTGGTTAGTTCTTATTAATTATATGTTGTGAAATGACAATGTGGCATGCTAAATGATGAGCGATTGACGATCAAAGCATGACTTAGAGAGCAGAACCTTGTTTAATGAGATTTTGGCAAGCATCACACCCCGGAAATGGCTAAAAAAAGGAAAATATGGTGCGGTAATGGGCGTACCGTCTTCTTCTAAATTAAATGTGTACCATGATATGGCGCCCAAGTTATGTGGCGACTTCTACTTTTTGTGGTTGTTGATGTTGTGGGGCCCCGGTTAATGGTTGGTAATGACCGGGAGATGCACACTTAGGAATACTCGAATTCATCCAGGAAGGGATGAACCGGCATTGTGTTAGCAGAAAGCTTGTGTTGTTCTCGGGGCATCACTCTAGAAGTGTACCTATCGGTAATGAATTTTCTTAGCCTGGTCATTTGTTGGAAATCCACTCTCCACTGTGAGTTTGTACGATTTTAGTTTTAAACCAATATGTCAACATAATGGTATGAGATATTCTACTGTCTAGGAATGATAGATTTATTTCTGAAAGTGATTTTAATATTTAGACACTAAGAATAATATCAAATGATTTTCGCGCATCAAGCATGTTTGGCTATCATAAAGAGAAATCTTTCCCATGTCTGCGTTTGCATAGTGTATGTACCGAAAGACCTTATGGTAGCTTCGTTTTCAAAAAATAATTCGAGTTTTTATAACAAGTATTTATAAGAGGAAAACCCATTCCATGTTATAAGCATGGTATTAAGATTTACCTAACTTTAAAATAAATGTAAATAACTATTTTAGTTTTCACACTAGTCTTATGACTGACCTGGAGTTTATTGTTCTTCCACCTAAAATCTAGGTGCCCATATTTTCCACACGAGAAGCCTGGTAGTTATGGTTTTGCAGATTTATTCTTGAAGTCATTTTGGAGCAGGTTCTGGATTGAAGATAGAGTTATATCCAAAGCATTTTATTTCTTCCACTGAGCTTAGTTGTTTCCGCTGTGTATGTATTTTTCTGATGTACCCTGATATATGTTGTACTCTGATATATATTGTACTCTAATGTAAAAGTTATTGTAATGATAATGAAAATTTTCTTTTGTTCAGTTCTTGTGTCTTGTAACCCCAAAACGACATGGAATCCAATAATTGAATCTCCGTCGTTTGATACTTAAGTTGTGTCAAATGGCGATCTTCGAAGAATGGAATTTTGGGTCGTTACATATATCCTTTTTTGGGTATCCTCATCTACACTATTTCAGACCCAGAGATAGTAAAATAAAAATATTTTGCTAAAAGGAAGGAGGCAGCATGGAAAGATGTACAAACGTGCTTTTGGGATTTTTCAAGCAAGGTTTTCCATTGTTAAAAACCCTATCGAATCATTTAATCCACAGGTTCTGAGCAATATAATGCGAGCATGTTTTATACTAAACAATATGATCACTAAAGAAGAAAGAGGAAAGTTCCCATATTATTTGGGTTACGATCCAAATAATACCATAACAGTTGTTGCTGATAGAAATCTAGCAAATATTGAGGTGTTTCTGAGCCGCTTGCGTAAAATAAGATCCAGAGAGATACATCAAAATCTGTAAGAAGATTTGGTTAAAAGTTTATGGCTTCTGAAAGGGAATGCTCATATGTAATCTATGCTTTGGTTGAACTGTTTTTTTGTTGTAGTACTTATTTCTTGTTGCCTACTCTGTTCTTTTTTTAGTTAAATATATTTAATTAATTCGAGCTCGTCACATAGCGGTAGTTCGCTAATTACCGCTTCGAATTTCATACTGATATACTGAATCCAGTATAAGTCGGAATTCTGTGAAATAAGATCTACCGGATCTATTACAATGTTTTCATAGTAAAATGGAAAAATCAAGATTTCATCGTTTTTACTGTGAGATATGTAAAAAATGGGTTTTTTTAATTGTTGTATGATAGTTTGTAAACCTAAATCTTAAAGAAATGTCCAACACATGTAATACTGTAGCAATGATGTACTTAAATCAGAGTTGACTAGGGGACAACCCAAAATGTCTAACTCATGGCTACACTGTAGGCTTGATGATGGCGTAATAACCAGTGTTGTAAAGATTCACAAATGAATAGGGGATGGCCTAAATTTTCTAACTCATTCAACATTGTAGCCATGATAGAAACGTAAAAAAAATTGTAGTAAAGATTCACAGTTGTTTAGGTGATGACCCAAATTAAATAAGGGACGACCCGAATTCAATGTTTACAAAAATTCCAACTGTTGATATAAGTGACTACTCATATCAGCACAACTTCTATTATTCATATGGGAATTTATTTATTTCCCACATGACACTGGCTACTCATGTCAGCACATCTTTTATTATTCACTAGAGACTTTAATCATTACTAGCATGACAATGGATACTCATATCAACATTTATTTTATTTTTCATTATGTCATAAAATTTCAACTACTTAAAGAAGATTGGTAACTTATATTTTACAATAAAACAATCCGTATTTCTCATCCCACATCTTACGACTATAAAGGTCCTATGGATCATCTACTAACCTCAACCCATCAACACTAGAAACCGATATAAATTTCTATATTGAAATGCAGGAAAGACATTATGAAGATTTACGCGAGCACGAACCAGAGTAAGAAGAACTCCAAAGACAAAAATCGAGAACAAAGACGATGTAAAGAAAGGCTACAACAACAGCAAAGATGTGCTGCCCTTGCGTCGGCAGCATTTAAACAACCAAGTGGAAAACAAACTGGAAACAGACTCACTAGTTATAATGTGTGATTGTGGGTATGCCACGGTAGAACATGTTATTTCGAGGGGAGTTAACATTGGTCATCATCATTTCAGATGGCATGTTTATCCAACAAGATGTGACTTTTGGCGGTGGGTTGACAAACCGTTCCTGGTCGAGTCGCTAACTATGCAAATGAATTAGAGTATCAACTTACAACGTTGCAAACTCAATCTATTGGTTGGAAAAATGAAATCAGTAGACTTCAAAACCAGCTTCATGGAATAAACATTAGAAGGAAATATTGAAATATTATTTCATTTTTGTATCCAACTGTGTCTTGGTTCCTGTAATTTAGTTTGTTTTTTCAAAATAAATGCTTTATATTTTGATAAATTACTCTACAGATAGTGATAAATAGAAAATATTACTCTAAGGATACATTCCAACATTCCAAAACATATAGCGAGAGATAGCTAATATTGTTGACACATAATCTAAGGATGTTACTCAAACTGTATAATATGGTTGTACCATCACTGATACACTTCGTGACTGACGAAGTTTGAACAGTATTTAAAATAGTAGAGTGAGTCGTATGTTGAGCATGATAGTTGGAAAACTTGCTCCTTTTTTACCTCATCTATTACTTTGAGGCAATTCATAGAATCTCTACTAAATAAGCAAAATACACTTCTTGTGGCTAAATTCGACCTTATTAATCTACAATGTGGACGCTTGTTGTGCTTTCCATTGAGGTTACCCAAAAATGTTGATCTATTTCTTCTTACATGTATAGTATATCTGCTTGAATGTAAGTCTTTATCAATATGAAGTAATCCGATGCAGTCCAAGTTTCGGATGTCATTTTGATGTGTTAAGGAAAAAAGAAGTTGCATTCGGTTATAGCCAAATTGTAAATAAGAATGAAAGTTAAAGTTGTTGATTAAGCCGCACCAACCAACAAATTTGAAAAGTATATTCACAGTAAATGATGAACATGGATATTGTTATAACACTTCAATCGATAAGGTATATCATTATTTTCAAAGTAACCTTTACATATGATTTGACTATACAATGCAGTTACTATACGTACGACTATCAACAAATTATATGCGTATGCAATGCAGAAAGTTGGCCATGCCAGACCATTGATTTGACTATACAATGCATAAAACTTATTACATAAAGCAACACCATTTATTTGACTTACAAAGAAGAAAGTGGTCAAGCATCTACAATGCACAAAGTTGGCCTGATCATGATAATTGATTGACTATACAATGCATAAATCCATGATCATGGCACTTGACTAGTTGGCTTCTTACTAGCCAAGATAAGTTGCATCATTGTCTTAATAATTATAGTGCACTATTTGGGTATTTCTTCTTACTTTCAAACAAATTTAAGGATAAACAAAATTAAAAAAAACAAACACAACAATAGCCAACTTAAGTAACAACAATGTCTCTGGCCTCTATGATGATAACTTTGCTAATTTTACAAGTTTACTATCACAATTCGAATCCACCCCAATGATTCAATCTCCATTTCTAACTCTATAACAAAGTCAATATCTTCACCGATTAAACCTCGCATAGCAGTATGGTACCATATACAATCAAATTCCTTAAAACAACAATATCTTTGGTTCACAACCATGATTCCTACTCCCGTTACAACAATATATTTGGGAGGCACCGAAGGTTCGAATGTGAGAAATGTAGCTTCAAGATTTTCAATGGATTCATCCCCGGGAAATTCAAATGAACCTCCCATGCCTACAAATGGAGATGGGAATAACAATAATCCTTTAACTCCTAATTCGGGAATGCTGTATGGTAGAGTTAATATAAGGCTCAAAGGAATAAAATCAAGTAAGAGATAATTATTGAGAAATAAGGAGGCAACCGACTTGGCAGTGGCTAGAAATAGGCTAACTTTGTTGTTGAGTGATATCTCAACTGCATCGGCCTCAAAAAATAGAAGAACGTTTAAAGTTGAAGGAGAAGAAGTTATAGATCAAGGAGATGTAGGTTCAACAAGATGTCGATAGAACTAGACCTCTCCGCAAAAGAACCGAATTAAAAAAGGAACATGAAAGACGTTTGAAGGAAAAAAGAAGAAGAGTAACTAGCAAAAGATGTATCTCAACTAATTAGAGAGTTTCTAGAGTATGTCTTGGCCAAAAAATGCATTATTTTGAGGGATCAACAACTGCGATACCAAGAAGAAGAAGGTAGTTCTGGGTTGTAAATGAATTCTACATTGCTCTTTCTAGATTGTTGTTTTCTAATTTTAATTTCATATGTTAGCTTTAATATTTTATGGGTTATTAAAAAATTATCTCCTAGTATAAAATATGAGTTATTAATTTAGATGCGTATACAAATTAAATACTTAAAAAAAGGGAAACATAGTTACTGTGCAGTTAAAGCGCTTAGCGGTTCTATAGCGGCGGAGGTGCAAAAAGGTCTAGTAGGGAAATAGCGGGATAAAGAGAAGGCGTAAAATGGTTTATTAGATGTAAATTCAAATATTTAAAAAGTAATTAATCATCTTTCTTATAATATATATGCACAAGAAACTAATATTAATTAACCCTATATAATTAAATCAAGGAATATTCTAGCTATGTATGCTAAATCTGATTAGTTTAATTGATTGTTACCATATATTAGGCATTTATAACTTAAATTTATCCTTTTACTTTAAATATACTAAATATTTTAAAAATAGAACTAGATAAGTCAAGCTTTATATACTAATACTGCTAAAGCGGTACAACGACCCGTAACTTCCCCGTGAAGGAAAACACAGATTGCTTTGAGGACAAGACGAATCAGAACACAAACAGAAGAACATTTCATTGCTTATTACAACAGTTCATTAGAGTACAAGAATATACAGAGTATGAATGAATAAAATACATTCAATAAATATCAGAGATTTAAATTACATTACATAGCAGCGGAAAAATAATACAAAACACAACTGAAAGTAATACATGGATACAGAGCTTTCCGAGTATCGTTCCAGCTGTAAACCAGGATCATGTGAATATAAATCTGCAAAACCAAAACTACTAGTTGCCCGTGTGGAAAATAGGGGCACCTAAAGTTTAGGTTAAAACAATAAACTCCAGGTCAGTCATGGGACTGGTATGAGAACTAAAACAGTTATTTAAAACTTTACTTTAAATCAGATATATCAAGGGACTACGCCGTATAACACGGAACGGGTTTCCTCCCAAGAATACCAGTGCATATAACAAAACAGCGCAATGCTTTTTAGAAAAATGAAGCTATTATAAGACCCAGGTCCCATCACACAATGCAACGCAAGCCGGAGGATAGGGTTTTCCCTAATAATAGCTGTAACACCCCGTATTTTCTGAGAATATTAAAATAACAAATTAAATAATAATTAATTTCAAATGTAAGAAATAGATGAAACGGGCTGCGCCATTGCGTTCATCTTGGAATTCTGCTTGAGATAAAGTTCGAGTTTGCGTAAATTGGATCCCGTATGAAGAAGACATCTTTAAATTAAATATTGCAGCAAAACATGAAAAAAGAAGAATGAGAAAAGAATAAAGTTTAGCATTGTTCTAAGGTTTGTAAGCAAAAGACTTAGTAGCTCATTTGGTTAGAACATGTGACTTGCATACAAGAGGTACAGAGTTCGATCCCCACCAGCGCCGTATTTTTGTTTTAGGGGAATTGCTAAAAAGTGGCTTATTGTGAATGCAGTTCAAAAAGTGGTTTAGTGTGAAAATGGTTAATTGGGAGGATAGATAAAAAGAATTTATATATATATATATAAATGTAGAATATATATATATATATATATATATATATATATGACGTATACGCATCATGTGGCGCACGTGGCGCATTTTTTGTTGGTCAAGGATTGTCTTTTTTACATGGTCTTCTTTGATTGGCTTTGTGACAAGTTCTGAGGTGCTAGGGCATATGTGTCATGCTATGATTGGCTGAGTGACACATTACTTTAGTTGGATGGCTCTGATTACTCCTACACTGATCTAATGGCTAGAATTAAACCTATACTTGTAACACCCCACCTCCGCTAGGGTCACTCACAAAGGGAATGCACTAGGTTTGGTGAAGCATTATCGAGGTAAACATGCACAGAAATATTACAAGACAAAACATATATAAAACAGCGGAAGTAAAACAAATTTCATTACCTTATAAAATAAGGTCCATAGCCTTTTACATCAGAATACATCAAAACCTGTCTTGCAATAGTAAAGAAGCATAAAACTTTTTCATAAATTATTCCCCAAAATAAAGCGGTAAAGCAGCCATAGCCAAGGGAAGACCAAGCTATACATGATGGCCTTCAAGCATAAGAGGTTCGAACTAAACAACATCATTTCCTCCCTGAAAACCTAGGGGGAAACGAAAGACAAAGAGGCGAAAGAAAACGGGGTCAGTCATAAAGACTGGTAAGTCCTATCTACTTCCAGTATAAAAACAGGTAAAGGTAACATGACATGCATAAACTGAAAGTAAACATAAGGATGACGGCAAGATAGATAAGCTAAACCAAGATAACTGGATGAACTACTGTAGCAAGATAAACTAAGGTATCATGGTAAACTATGGTGTCAAGATAAATCAAGGTATCACATTGTCAGGTTTCTATCAAGTATACTATCCCAAGGTATCTATCATGTATAACATCCCACGGTATTTATCATGTATATTTGCTCTGCACCTCTCGTACTAGTATCCCATCCCGCGTCATGTGTTAACTATGAATGTCCCTTGCCCAATGTCATGTAATGGTCCATGTCAACCTAATATATAGCATATGTAGGTTTTTCCCCAACTCGTATGTTTCTTTCCATGTATAAGTTCAGTCCTTTGCCGTAGGCCGTACGGGCTTTCTCATGTAAATCTATACCACCTCAACGTAGTACCATTTTATCCTTGAAGTTGTTTTGGACTGCTACCCTTGGTCTGGTTATGTTTTATGAACTATCGCGTGTTCACCTAGGGTTTATGCCACTTAGGACCGCTAGGGATCATGCTACCTAATGAACGTTTTCGTATCTCGGTTTGGGTTCTAGCCACCTAGGGCTACTAGGGATTATGCTACCCGTCAACCGCGCCCTTTTTATCCCACGTATGAATCGTGAATCGTTTTCCATGTCTAGACGCACATGTATCTCAATGTGCCATCCGAGTTCTGTGCCAGGGCAAATCAAGAAATACGGAACTCGGTCGGGAGTTTTAAGTCATCTGCCGATGCAGATATCAAGGTCTGCTTTTGTATCCGTGGCTATGGTCCCACGTGACCCCTCCCTCAACTACTGAAAGGCAAAACAAGAAAAGTCATGTATGAGAACTACACTAAGGCCATCGATGCCCCCTTCCCGGACGGCCAACCTCACCCATACCTAGATAGCAAATATGGTATGTTGGGTGTTCTTTGCCTTTCCGTACGTCCACGATTGACTAAAGATGGTAGGTGGCCGACGATGTGCTATCTAGGGCTACCATGAAAAATATCGCCGACCCCACGCTAATCCACCCCAGTCTTTAGGTTGCTCGCACAGCAACCAAGGCATGCCCTTGGTTCTTCTACCGCAGACCTTAACCTCTGTGAGCCCAGGTTTCGTGGACCATACACAACCTCATAGAGGGATACCAAGAGTATCCTCACGTCCCCCGAAGCTACCGCTTCGTCACCCAGTTCGTTGGAGCCTTTATCTAGGTCAGATAATTTGCTCCTCCTCGTGTATTTAAGCGATAACCTACCGTATCGGGTTACTCATCTATCTGTGAACTGGTCCCGATTCCTTGACTAAGAATTATTACTCAGTTATCCTAAACTAAGGTTTATCACTTAGTTCCCTTTCCCGTTATCCTTGTTAACTACAATTTTCCACCTAGTCCCCTGAACTAGGGTTTTGTCAAATGGGTTAAGTGTTGTCATTCAAGTTCATGACTTAACCCGCCTACGAATCATGTCAAGATTGGATAAGTATTTAAGCTCAAGACTTAGCCCTACAAGTTGGTTAAGTATACCAAGAAGCTCATGACTTAACCTTATTCAATTATCAAGTCAAATTGGTTTAGTTTGCTTTGGCCCTATCAGATTATCGTGTTAGATTGGTTAAGCATGGATTATCTTAACCCCATTAGATTATCGAGTCGGATTGGTTAAATGTGGGTTAGCTCAACCTCATCCACTAATCGTATTATAATGGTTAAGTATATTTTAAACGGTCTTGTGACTTAACCCTATCAAGTTCTCATATTAGATTGGTTAAGTATAGGTTACTTAACCTCATCAAATCATCATGTATAATTGGTTGAGTATAAGTTACTTAACCCCATTGTATTATCATGTTAAATTGGTTAAGTATTGGTTACTTAACCTCATTGAATTATCCTGTTTAGATTGTTTAAGTATTTAACTTAACCCCATCGAATTACCGTGCTTAGATTAGTTAAGTCTAAGTTACTTAACCCCATCTAATTACCGTGTTTAGATTAGTTAAGTCTAAGTTACTTAACCCCATCTAATTACCGTGTTTAGATTAGTTAAGTATAAGTTACTTAACCCCATCTAATTACCAAGTCGGATTAGTTAAGTGTAAATTACTTAACCCCATCCCCTAATTGTCTTATATGGTTATGTGTCATTAAGAAATCAAGTCCGGTTTAACTTAACCTACCCATTCGTGTCATATCGGTTAAGTGTCATTAGTCAAAATTACTTAACCTTTTCATGTGGCATTAATTAGATTAATGCACCCAACCTCTCACATTAGACTTTGTTGTGGTTACTAGTTAAGCCGGGCGGGTCCGGGTAGATTTACACCACAACCTAGTCTAACCTCGGGTTTTAAGTGCTATGTGACCAACTACTCACATTGGGTCCTATTGTTTGTAGCCACTAGTTAAGCCGGGCGGGTCCGGGTAGATTTATGCTACAAACTCAACCCTTTCTCGAGTTGGCCACTTTCATGTTTGGTCTAGTGTCATATTACACTTACAACCCATACGTGTCTAGTTTCAAGCCCCATGTTTACCCCACATGTCATGTCCCCATTTAGGTGTATCATGAGTGTCGTATTTTCATGAAATCCCATGTCAAATTATCATGTCATAATCACGCTCGTCTAACCTACCCCAAATCGTGTTTCCAACCCAAGTAAAAGCGAGTCAACATAGTAAGGATACCATGCTACATATTGGCCTCAAAACTTGCACGATGCCAAAAAGGGATTAGCCACAAACATGCATAGTATCATAAGGGAATTTGGCCACAAACATGCATAGTATCATAAGGGAATTTGGCCACAAACATGCATAGTATCATAAGGGAATTTGGCCACAAACATGCATAGTATCATAAGGGAATTTGGCCACAAACATGCATGATAACATAAGGGGTTTGGGTTCATTTACATGCATAAGCCCCAAAGTCAAGTCTTTGCCAATGTTTCACAAGTCAAATGGTTCCTAAAGGTTCATGCTAACATTCCATAGATAAAGATTCAAACTTGCAAGATAAACTAGGTTAAACATAACATGAGTGACATGATTAAGTCGCTAAACTTAGCCCAAGGTCATAGATCATAGAAAAGGGTCAAAATTAGGTTCACATAGGCTAGCATACTTATGTTTCATCGCATTTTATTCCATGTCACATTAGAACCACCGTTAGAATCTACAAGTAGCTAGAACTTACATAGCGAGGCTTAGAGATTTAGGAGCATGAATCGTCTTGTCGAAGAATCCATGTTGAGACGATGATCAAAACCCATGATTTGGTGTAGAAAGCTTGCACCTTTGTCTTGGATCTAGTTTGAATGCATAGGCTCTTGAAGTTGGAGATGGAGGCCACGATCAAGATAGATTTTGGCAGCACTTAGTTGCTAGAATGATTTTTAGTGATTTAGATTAGGTCCTAGGGTGTTTTTATAGAGATTAGGAGTAGTTTAGGCCATAGGATAAACCCTAGGATAGATCCGAACCCTCAAAATCCGTCACCGGCCTTAAAACATGTCTTGAGGAACAAGTCAGGTGCACCCAGGCCAACCTGGCCGACCACCCAAGTCGACAGGGGTGTCGACTGGGCAGTCGACACCACCTGGGGTGTGTCGACTCCTAAGTCGGCTCCCCAGTCGACTTGGGGGTGGCGGGAATTCTTCCCTCCTGTTCTGCTTGGCTGAATTTGAATTCTTAATTCAAATTTGAACTGTTTTTGAACTTGAATTTTTCTGAAAACTTTGACGGGCCATAACTGGGTCATACGGACTCCGATTTTCAAAAACTCGGACTCTATTTTGCGTATTTTTCCGAGACGAACGCAATGGCGCAAACCATTTCTCCTGATTCAGATTTTATAATTAAATCTGCCTTGATTCTTGTCTTAGCATGTTGTAAAAATCCGGGTTGTTACATTCTCCCCAACTTAATGGATTTCATCCCCGAAATCTCCAAGTTAGGAAGAACGTACCCTACCATCCATCATCCATCTACTCAAAACATCATCCACAGGCAACCATGGTCCTTAAAAGACTCCTAATGCTTTATGAACACATGCAGAAAGTGTGTGTATATGTTCCCTAGCTAATGCTAATGATCAGGCCTGAATGATCTTTCTAATGCAAGATACGTTTAGTGCCATGAGTCCAACATGTATGCAAATAGTCCTAGTCATATAAACACTACATGTGTGCACAACCATTCATCCACATGCAACATCCACATGTCAACACATTAACTTTCAAACAAGTATAAATACTCGTGCATATGCAATGCAAAATGTGAGTGCGTCGATCTAGTACCTAACGTGTATTCGCGCATCCACGAGCAACCACTTGCAACCATTTGCAACCATATCAATCATAACATGTTTCAAATACATGTTTACATCCATAGAGTTCTACCTAAGGTTCCCAAGATAGGATCGAGAAGATAAACAAGACAAACTCCTTACGGGGTTTGTAACAGAAACAGGACCGAGAGGATATCCACCAAGCGATAGCGTGTAAGCAAGCTCTACCGGAGAACCAGGGATCAACGATATACTCTTAAAAAGAGACATGATGCGCGCGTCCAAGCCGCATTTCCCTGAGCCTAATTCCATTGTGCCTTGACCGCCTTTTACTTCATGATCTCGTTGCTCCTTGATTCCTATTTCCAAGGTATGAGTCGGAACTCATTTCACTGTCGCCTCTCGTTTCACTTTCACTTATTCTTTCCCTAGTATGCTCGGCTCAAACATATCTGCATACTCATACAAGCTCTCCAAAATTCACTAGTGAATTCTGGATCTCGTTTACCAATGCCAATCCATGTTATCACTGGCACTTACTAGGGTGATTCCTATAACTCATGCTTAAGCGGGATGAACCATCCGCCTTTTTGGCGAACGTTACTCGACCGGATCAGAGATTTCCGATAAATGCACCAAGAGATTCTAGGTAACTAACCATGACAGAACTCATAAGGTTACACGAGACTTCGAGGGTATTACCAAGGCAAGTTAAGAGTTTAACTACCCTCCTTTCAAAATCGAGAATGGCATCCCTTACTGGATCACCACTTCATCCCTAGAATCCATCCATAGCTCAACAATAGAAGCATTGCTTCTAATCTCAACACTTGGCATAGACGTTCTCAAATCCAAACAAGTCATGAATAAATGGACCGACTCTCCAACCAGATTTTGGGATAAAAGTGGGATCTTCTACCATGCTAGTACTAAGGTACAGAGACTCAACTATCGAAGCAGACTTAAATGATGCGATGATCAAAACAAAGTCTGGACGGGATGATAGAAAAGAAAGGCTAAACCTTTAACAGAAACGATACCATCCCTCTTAGGTACGCTAGGAGTGAGAGCATACAATTGCCTTCTCGCTGATCTTGTCCTTGCCTTCCTTCGTGGACTAATCCATACCAACAAGTTGCTTATCCTTACGTCCGTGTCCTTTATCCTTGCTCTTATTACCCTTCCTTGTAACACGGTAACAGGCCTCTCGAGAACCACCTCCACCTCATGGAAAACACTTCGTAGCTAGACAAGGATTAGACGCAGTTAAAACTACTGTGACTACAGATGGAGGAAAGAAAGGAAAAGAGGTTCAATCAAGGAAACAAAGGATAGTGCTAATGGCTTTTGGGGAATAGCCTTTAAAAACTTTTCTTGAAAAATGCTTCTTTGTAAACGGTTTCTCAAATAGTTTTCAGAAGGTTTTAAAAAAAACTTTTGCCCAGTCTGGTAACCTTCTGCTCTGATACCAAATGTAACACCCCACCTCCGCTAGGGTCACTCACAAAGGGAATGCACTAGGTTTGGTGAAGCATTATCGAGGTAAACATGCACAGAAATATTACAAGACAGAACATATATAAAACAGCGGAAGTAAAACAAATTTCATTACCTTATAAAATAAGGTCTAAAGCCTTTTACATCAGAATACATCAAAACCTGTCTTGCAATAGTAAAGAAGCATAAAACTTTTTCATAAATTATTCCCCAAAATAAAGCGGTGAAGCAGCCATAGCCAAGGGACAACCAAGCTATACATGATGGCCTTCAAGCATAAGAGGTTCGAACTAAACAACATCATTTCCTCCCTGAAAACCTGGGGGGAAACGGAAGACAAAGAGGCGAAAGAAAACGGGGTCAGTCATAAAGACTGGTAAGTCCTATCTACTTCCAGTATAAAAACAGGTAAAGGTAACATGACATGCATAAACTGAAAGTAAACATAAGGATGACAGCAAGATAGATAAGCTAAACCAAGATAACTGGATGATCTACTGTAGCAAGATAAACTAAGGTATCATGGTAAACTACGGTGTCAAGACAAATCAAGGTATCACATTGTCAGGTTTCTATCAAGTATACTATCCCAAGGTATCTATCATGTATAACATCCCACGGTATTTATCATGTATATTTGCTCTGCACCTCTCGTACTAGTATCCCATCCCGCGTCATGTGTTAACTATGAATGTCCCTTGCCCAATGTCATGTAATGGTCCATGTCAACCTAATATATAGCATATGTAGGTTTTTCCCCAACTCGTATGTTTCTTTCCATGTATAAGTTCAGTCCTTTGCCGTAGGCCGTACGGGCTTTCCCATGTAAATCTATACCACCTCAACGTAGTACCATTTTATCCTTGAAGTTGTTTTGGACTGCTACCCTTGGTCTGGTTATGTTTTATGAACTATCGCGTGTTCACCTAGGGTTTATGCCACTTAGGACCGCTAGGGATCATGCTACCTAATGAACGTTTTCGTATCTCGGTTTGGGTTCTAGCCACCTAGGGCTACTAGGGATTATGCTACCCGTCAACCGCGCCCTTTTTATCCCACGTATGAATCGTGAATCGTTTTCCATGTCTAGACGCACATGTATCTCAATGTGCCATCCGAGTTCCGTGCCAGGGCAAATCAAGAAATACGGAACTCGGTCGGGAGTTTTAAGTCATCTGCCGATGCAGATATCAAGGTCTGCTTTTGTATCCATGGCTATGGTCCCACGTGACCCCTCCCTCAACTACTGAAAAGCAAAACAAGAAAAGTCATGTATGAGAACTACACTAAGGCCATCGATGCCCCCTTCCCGGACGGCCAACCTCACCCATACCTAGATAGCAAATATGGTATGTTGGGTGTTCTCTGCCTTTCCGTACGTCCACGATTGACTAAAGATGGTAGGTGGCCGACGATGTGCTATCTAGGGCTACCATGAAAAATATCGCCGACCCCACGCTAATCCACCCTAGTCTTTAGGTTGCTCGCACAGAAACCAAGGCATACCCTTAGTTCTTCTACCGCAGACCTTAACCTCTGTGAGCCCAGGTTTCGTGGACCATCCGCAACCCAACAGAGGGATACCAAGAGTATCCTCACGTCCCCCGAAGCTACCGCTTCGTCACCCAGTTCGTTGGAGCCTTTATCTAGGTCAGATAATTTGCTTCTCCTCGTGTGTTTAAGCGATAACCTACCGTATCGGGTTACTCATCTATCTGTGAACCGGTCCCGATTCCTTGACTAAGAATTATTACTCAGTTATCCTAAACTAAGGTTTATCACTTAGTTCCCTTTCTCGTTATCCTTATTAACTACGATTTTCCACCTAGTCCCCTGAACTAGGGTTTTGTCAAATGGGTTAAGTGTTGTCATTCCAGTTCATGACTTAACCCGCCTACGAATCATGTCAAGATTGGATAAGTATTTAAGCTCAAGACTTAGCCCTACAAGTTGGTTAAGTATACCAAGAAGCTCATGACTTAACCTTATTCAATTATCAAGTCAAATTGGTTAAATATTAGTTTGCTTTGGCCCTATCAGATTATCGTGTTAGATTGGTTAAGCATGGATTATCTTAACCCCATTAGATTATCGAGTCGGATTGGTTAAGTGTGGGTTAGCTCAACCTCATCCACTAATCATATTATAATGGTTAAGTATATTTTAAACGGTCTTGTGACTTAACCCTATCAAGTTCTCATATTAGATTGGTTAAGTATAGGTTACTTAACATCATCAAATCATCATGTATAATTGGTTGAGTATAAGTTACTTAACCCCATTGTATTATCATGTTAAATTGGTTAAGTATTGGTTACTTAACCTCATTGAATTATCCTGTTTAGATTGTTTAAGTATTTAACTTAACCCCATCGAATTACCGTGTTTAGATTAGTTAAGTCTAAGTTACTTAACCCCATCTAATTACCAAGTCGGATTAGTTAAGTGTAAATTACTTAACCCCATCCCCTAATTGTCTTATATGGTTATGTGTCATTAAGAAATCAAGTCCGGTTTAACTTAACCTACCCATTCGTGTCATATCGGTTAAGTGTCATTAGTCAAAATTACTTAACCTTTTCATGTGGCATTAATTAGATTAATGCACCCCAACCTCTCACATTAGACTTTGTTGTGGTTACTAGTTAAGCCGGGCGGGTCCGGGTAGATTTACACCACAACCTAGTCTAACCTCGGGTTTTAAGTGCTATGTGACCAACTACTCACATTGGGTCCTATTGTTTGTAGCCACTAGTTAAGCCGGGCGGGTCCAGGTAGATTTATGCTACAAACTCAACCCAACCTCGAGTTGGCCACTTTCATGTTTGGTCTAGTGTCATATTACACTTACAACCCATACGTGTCTAGTTTCAAGCCCCATGTTTACCCCACATGTCATGTCCCCATTTAGGTGTATCATGAGTGTCGTATTTTCATGAAATCCCATGTCAAATTATCATGTCATAATCACGCTCGTCTAACCTACCCCAAATCGTGTTTCCAACCCAAGTAAAAGCGAGTCAACATAGTAAGGATACCATGCTACATATTGGCCTCAAAACATGCACGATGCCAAAAAGGGATTGGCCACAAACATGCATAGTATCATAAGGGAATTTGGCCACAAACATGCATAGTATCATAAGGGAATTTGGCCACAAACATGCATGATAACATAAGGGGATTGGGTTCATTTACATGCATAAGCCCTAAAGTCAAGTCTTTGCCAATGTTTCACAAGTCAAATGGTTCCTAAAGGTTCATGCTAACATTCCATAGATAAAGATTCAAACTTGCAAGATAAACTAGGTTAAACATAACATGAGTGGCATGATTAAGTCGCTAAACTTAGCCCAAAGTCATAGATCATAGAAAAGGGGAAAAATTAGGTTCACATAGGCTAGCATACTTATGTTTCATCGCATTTTATTCCATGTCACATTAGAACCACCGTTAGAATCTACAAGTAGCTAGAACTTACATAGCGAGGCTTAGAGATTTAGGAGCATGAATCGTCTTGTCGAAGAATCCATGTTGAGACGATGATCAAAACCCTTGATTTGGTGTAGAAAGCTTGCACCTTCGTCTTGGATCTAGTTTGAATGCATAGGCTCTTGAAGTTGGAGATGGAGGCCATGATCAAGATAGATTTTGGCAGCACTTAGTTGCTAGAATGATTTTTAGTGATTTAGGTTAGGTCCTAGGGTGTTTTTATAGAGATTAGGAGTAGTTTAGGCCATAGGATAAACCCTAGGATAGATCTGAACCCTCAAAATCCGTCACACGCCTTAAAACATGTCTTGAGGAACAAGTCAGGGGCACCCAGGCCAACCTGGCCGACCACCCAAGTCGATAGGGGTGTCGACTGGGCAGTCGACACCACCTGGGGTGTGTCGACTCCCAAGTCGACTCCCCAGTCGACTTGGGGGTGGCGGGAATTTTTCCCGCCTGTTCTGCTTGGCTGAATTTGAATTCTGAATTCAAATTTGACCTGTTTTTGAACTTGAATTTTTCTGAAAATTTTGACGGGCCATAACTGGGTCATACGGACTCCGATTTTCGAAAACTCGGACTCTATTTCGCGTATATTTCCGAGACGAACGCAATGGCGCAACCCATTTCTCCTGATTCAGATTTTATAATTAAATTCTGCCTTGATTCTTGTCTTAGCATGTTGTAAAAATCAGGGTTGTTACAATACTTCTATATAAGCAACCTAAATCTAAACCCTAAGCCACACAAAAATATTCCTAAGACCGTCATGCTGTCAACACACAACCTAGAGTAGCCTCCATTCTCATTCAACTAGAAAGCAAGTAGAAATTACAAATCAAATCTAATTCAACTAAGAGAATTCAATGTCTACAACAAAGGAGAGCTATTCAATTTCAGAATACAGATCCCAGAACACAAGACTAGTCTCCTTTTTGTAAGTCCAGTTATCATTCAGACCTAAATGATATTAGAATCGTGACTAAATAAATGGATATAGAACATCGCCTAATGTAAATCTATGCCTATCCTTTTTGTTAAAATTGAATTTACTGACACTATGATTCTTTCTATGCTAAGTTGTGAATCTTGTTGTATGTAATATAATGATAAATGTTAAATGTTTTGAAATAAATCCATATGTTGTATAATTCGTCAATGACATATTATGTTATATATTTTGACGATGACATAAATTGGCAATAAAATATTATAATTTGGCGATGGAATATCATATTGTGCAATTTGGTGATGACATACCATATTGTATAAATTGGGCGATGGATATCATATTGTGTAATTTGGCGATGACATTCCATACTGTATAATTTGGCGATGGATATCATATTGTGTAATTTGGTGATGACATACTATGTTGTATAATTGGGCGATGACATTTTATGTCACATGATTTGGTAATTATATCTATATGTTGTATGTCAAATTGGGAATTTTATGCAAGTTCAACCATGTTCACATATATGACCAAAACTACATGTTAATATGATTAGGTTCATGCTAGATTAGATCCAACTAATTTGCGAAGTTCACAATTACAAGCCTAATGTTAAGTTTATGTAGTTCTATGTAAAACCCCTATTTCATGATTCATGTTGAGTAGATCTAAATTTGCAAGTTCATAATTCAATGTATATTGTCCTATGCCATATTCATATGATACATGTGTAGTTAAATCCATATTTTTTATGATACTGGAATTATTACATGTTCCTCTTTTTCCCCTTTTATGTATGAATTAGGCTATGTAACGAGCCTAACATTTTATGTGATTTTTGCGAACGTATAACGGGGGTAACATTGGGGAAAAATATGAAATTATATATAATTGGCATATTTGGCTCATGAACATGTAAATGTTTTATGGCATAAAGTGGTATAAATTTTTATACCTAAAATTATGAACTTGATTTAAAAAGGAAAGTTGGGCTTGACTTGAATGACAATAATTTACATATAAATATAAAGAAGTAAATATGTAAATTGAAAAAAGACGAATATGCCTAACCCGAGGTTAGATTGAGTTATGGTGTAAGACTGCCCGGAGCCGCCCGGCACATCCAGCAACCGTAACAATATATTTCTAATGTGAGAATTTAGTGCATCAAGCCCAAAAGAACCCGAGGTTAGACTGAGTTGCGGTGTAAAACTGCCCGGAACCGCCCGGCACATCCAATAACCGCAACAATACCTGTCTAATGTGAGTGGTTGGTGCTTTAATGAATGAATTAAAGCTATGACAGAAATGGTAGGGTTAAGTTAATTAACGTAACACTTAACCAATATAAGAAGATGATTGACTAGGGTTAATTTAATAGGAAACACTTAACCAGTATAGCAAGATGAATGGGTAAGGTTAAGTAATAAGAAACACTTAACCAATATAACTTGATTTGTGGTAGTGTTAAGTTAAAATAAGAGGGCAACACATAACCAATATAACTTGATTTGTGGTAGGGTTAAATTAAAACAAGAGGGCAACACTTAACCAATATAACTTGATTTGTGGTAAGGTTAACTTAAAACAAGAGGGCAACACTTAACCAATATAACTTGATTTGTGGTAGGGTTAAGTTAACACAAGAAGGCAACACTTAACCAAATTAATATGACTAGTAGGTGGGTTAAGTTTACTTGGATTGATTGATGACACTTAACCAATACAACACGATGAACACATGGGGTTGAGTTAACAAGGAACACTTGACCAATATAACTTGATGGACGAACGGGGTTAAGTTAATAGGAAACCCTTAACTAACTCAAACTGATAAGTGAGGAGGGTTAAGTTAATAAGAAATACTTAACCAACATGACGTGATTAATGGGTGGGTTAAGTTAACATGAACGGGCGACACTTAACCAATATGGCATAATGTGCGGGAGGGTTAAGTACATATCGGGTTGGTGGGTAATATTAGTAAATATAGACCCACAAAACTTAATCGTTTAATAAACATGCTTGAATTGATGGGAGGCTTAAGTACATATCGGGTTGGCCGGTAATATTAGTAAATATAGGCTCACAAAACTTAATCGTTTAATAAACATGCTTGAATCAGTGGGAGGGTTAAGTACATATCGGGTTGGTGGGTAATATTAGTAAATATAGGCCCACAAACTTAACCAATAAGGAAACCCTAGTAACGGGGACCTATTTCAGCAGTAACCCACATAGATGTATCATGGTACCCTGAACTAGGCAGGGTGAGGCACGATTACTGGGATGATTGTAAGCGGTCAAAGCAGCGGCAAGGGGTATGCCAGTGTAGGTTCCGACGGTTTACGGGCGTGCACGTACTCCGCAGTGGGAAAAAGCAAGCACTGGGTACCAGTTGTTATACACTGTGCATCTTGAATTGTGTCAGGTCGCTATCATAAGGATTGATACACCTTATGGTGGGACCAGCACAGGGTATCTACACACAAGAGAGGGCCGATTGACACAGACACATGGAACGTTAATGTAAGTAAGGAGCCGATCGATAAGGTAGGAAGGGTACATCTAGCATGTGCATGGAAATTAGGCTGATTGAGGAGGAACCCTCACGATAGATGTACACCTGAAAGCTGCCATAATTATGGGGATTGGGATCACATTATCATTTTATATAGATTTCTAGTTGGGACACTAGTTAGGTGGTGCAGAGATAGATATAAAAATCAGAATAACAAGGTAGTAGCGAAGCAGAGAAAGAGTAGGAGTGCATTCAGTTTATCTTGCCTTACCATACCTTATGCTAATCCTATGTTACCTTATTTCTTTGTTGTTATCCTGCGTCCAGTTTATTCATGTCATGATTCTCTTACCAGTTTATATGTTGAATAATCACTGGACTTACCACACTTATGTCTGACCAAGTTTTGTTTCACCTCTTTTCTTCCGTTTCTCCCCCTAGGTTCACAGGGAAGAAAAGTTACCACTTAGCTCAGTTTTCTTTTCAAGCTCAAAGATGGTCGATGTTTTGCTTTGGACTCTCTCTTCCACTGCTATGGCAGGTTCATGCTTTATGAGGGAATATCATTGTTATTTTTTGTGCTTCTTTTATACTTGGAAGTTAATAAATCAAGACAGAAGTTCTATGTATTACTTTTAAGTATGATTTGAGAAGATTGTTGTAAAAGCTTAACTGAATTAAGTTGTTTATAAAATGACTTTATTTTCCACTGCTTTATTTGTCTGTCTTGTAATTTATCTGCATCTTTTACCTATAATGCTCCACCGAAGTTAAGGCATTCCCTTTGTGAGTGACCTTAACGGAGGCGGGGTGTTTCACTTGGTATCAGAGCTGAAGGTTACAGGATCAGATAAAAGATTTGAAAAATTATTTTCAAAATGGTTTTAAAAGAAGCATTTTCAAAAGAAAAGTTTTGTTTTAAAGGCGTATTCCCCAAAACCATATGCACTATCTTTTGATCCTCTGTTTGAATCCTCGTTTCCTTCTTTCCTGAGTCTATAGGGATCCTGGCTTTTCTGGGAGGTAACCTCATCGCGACATGGTTCCGTAGGCTTGATGAGACTATGACACTTGTCAAAGGGCAAATAAGCGCCCAACTTCCATCTATAGTCGTGGTAGTTTCACCTATGACTAATTCTCTTTTGAGCTTTTTAGGATTTTCCGTGCGACGGAGGTAGCTTTCAAGAGACCTGTCAACAAGTTACACAAGGATGGCAAAGATGAGAATGAGGGAGTTTGGCTAAGGAGCACAACCCAAGGATAAAGAACTCATGGATATAGACTTGGTTCACAAAGGAGGGGAGGAAAGAATAGTAAAACCTAAAACAAGAGGAAGTATCTTTATTATGGTCGTATAATTAAGGGCAAGGGAAAGAACAAATGACAGGATTTTCAGGAGGGCAAATGCATGCTCTCACCGACGGCGTACCTGAGAGAGTGGTAGTAAAGTTTCTGCTAAAAAAGTCTAGTTTTTCTTTTGATCATCTTGTTAGTACCCTTTTGATTTTAGCGCTTCACATTCGTTTATGTCTGCTTCCATAGTTGAGTCTCTGCACCTTAGAGCTTGTATAGTAGAGGATCCCATTATTGTCTCAAGTCCAATTTGTGGTTCGGCTCATTTATCTTTGGTTTGTAAGGTTTTGAGATACTTATGTTTTTGGTTTCATAGGCTATGGGTTGATCCTAGGCATGGATGGGTTAGCTAGTAATTGTGAAAGGAGGGTAGTTAGACTTTCGACTTGCCTCGGGAATACCCTCGAAATTTCGTGCGATCCTAAGGGATCAATTTGTCTTAGCTACCTAGAATCACTTTATGTATCTATCGATGATTTTCGATCCATTGGAGTAGTCCACGAGTACGCAGATGTTTTGACTAGGTTAGGGTTTTCCCCCTAAAACTCGAGATAGACTTCCTCATATATCTAGTTGACAATGCAAAGCCAGTTAGGCGATCAAGGATAGTTTTGGAGCAAGATTGGCGAGGATGGCCAGAGTCGGTTAAGTGTTCAATTGTTTGATTGTTTTGCTATTATCATCTCATGTAGATTGTCCAAATTCGGAGGAGGTATTCCTTGGGTGCTTGTCTAATATTGGTTTAGGGCTTTGGGGCTTGTACTTGAGGGATGTCGAGTTCGACTAGGATGGTTTGTGTGAGAAATAAATGGTTGTAGCAGGCGTCCTAAGTAAGACTGACTTAAGAGAGGTAAAAAGTACATATCAACCATTAGCTTTAGACCCCCAGATTTGTGACATGATGGATAAGCTAAATAGAGGAGAGACCTCTAATCATTTTAGTATATACACTTGGTATCATGGTTAACACCTGTTTATCTTGGAAATATAGTTCGACTACATTGGATACCCTCTAACATAGTAAGTGATCGAGGTCCTATCTTTACTAGTGAGTTTTGGAAATGGAGGTCAAGAAGCTTCGCAATCGTGAAGTCAAGACAGTCAGAGCACAATGAAGCGAAGCTCAAGAAGATGCGACTTAGAAGACTGAAGACTAGATACGTGCATCATACCCTTTTTTTAGGGTATATCCTTGATTACTCTTTTTCTGTAAAGTTTATTTGCATGCTAGTCTTTATCTTTTAAGTATATCCTCTCGGTCCTATTCTCTATCCTTAGGTAGAATCCAATGGATGTAAACATGTGTTTGAGACATGTTATGTTTGGTGGATGCAAGTGGTTGCAAGTGTTTGCTAGTGGTTGCTCGTGGATGCATATACACACATTAGGCACTAGATCGGCTCAGTCACTTTCATATTGCATATGCATATGAATGTATGTATTTGTATATGGATTGAAACTTGATGTGTTATTATATGGATGTTGCATTTGTATGAATGATTGTTCACTCATGTAGAAGTTATAAAGTGCATTAGGAATAATTGCATACATGATGGACTCATGGCACTAACATAATTCGCATTAAGGAGGTCAACTGAATCAGTAGACCGCCTGATTTTGCATTAGATAAGGACATGTACACACATTATGCAAATGATCATGAAGGCATTAGAAATCTTTTTAAGGACAATGGATGCCTGTGTTTGATGGTTGAGTAGATGGATGATTGGATGGTAGGATATACATTCTTCTTAACTTGAAGATTTCGGGGATGAAATCCTTTGAGGAGGGGAGAATGTAACACCCCGTATTTTCTAAGAATACTAAAATAAAAAAATAAAGAATAATTAATTTCAAATGTAAGAAATAGGTGAAACCGGGTTGTGCCATTGCGTTCATCTCGGAATTCTGCTTGAGATAGAGTCCGAGTTTGCGTAAATCGGACTACGTATAAAGAAGATATCTTTAAATTAAATATTGCAGCAAAACATGAAAAAAGAAGAATGAGAAAAGAATAATGTTTAGCATTGTTCTAAGGTTTGTAAGCAAAAGACTTAGTAGCTCATTTGGTTAGAATATATGACTTGCATACAAGAGGTACAGAGTTCGATCCTCGCCAGCGCCATATCTTTTTTAGGGGAATGGCTAAAAAGTGGCTTAGTGTGAATGCAGTTCAAAAAGTGGTTTAGTGTGAAAATGGTTAATTGGGAAGATAGATAAAAAGAAATAATGTGTATATATATGTAGAATATATATATTTATATGACGTGTACGCATCATGTGGCACACGTGGTGCATTTTTTGTTGGTCAAGGATTACCGTTTTTACGTGGCCTTCTCTGATTGGCTTTGTGACAAATTCTGAGGTGTTAGGGCTTATGAGTCATGCTATGATTGGCTGAGTGACACATTGCTTTAGTTGGATGGCTCTGATTACTCCTAGACTGATCTAATGGCTATAATTAAACCTAGACTTCTATATAAGCAACCTAAATCTAAACCCTAAGCCACACAAAAATATTCCTAAGACCGTCATGCTGTCAACACACAACCTAGAGTAGCCGCCATTCTCATTCAACTAGAGAGCAAGTAGAAATTACAAATCAAATCTAATTCAACTAAGAGAATTCAACGTCTACAACAAAGGAGAGCTATTCAATTTCAGAATACAGATCCTAGAACACAAGATTAGTCTCCTTTTTGTAAGTCCAGTTATCATTCAGACCTAAATGATATTAGAATCGTGACTAAATAAATGGATATAGGACATCGCTTAATGTAAATCTATGCCTATCCTTTTTGTTAAAACTGAATTGATTGAGACTATGATTCTTTCTATGCTAAGTTTGAATCTTGTTGTATGTAATATAATGATAAATGTTAAATACTTTGAAATAGATCCATATGTTGTATAATTCGTCAATGACATATTATGTTATATATTTTGGCGATGACATAAATTGGCAATAACATATTATAATTTGGCGATGGAATATCATATTGTGTAATTTGGTGATGACATACCATATTGTATAAATTGGGCGATGGATATCATATTGTGTAATTTGGCGATGACATTCCATACTGTATAATTTGGCGATGGATATCATATTGTGTAAATTGGTGATGACATACTATGTTGTATAATTGGGCGATGACATTTTATGTCGCATGATTTTGTAATGACATCTATATGTTGTATGTCAAATTGGGAATTTTATGCTAGTTCAACCATGTTCACATATATGACCAAAACTACATGCTAATATGATTTTGTTCATGCTAGATTAGATCCAACTAATTTGCGAAGTTCACACTTACATGCCTAATGTTAAGTTTATGGAGTTCTATGTAAAACCCCTATTTCATGATTCATGTTGAGTAGATCTAAATTTGCAAGTTCATAATTAAATGTATATTGTCCTATGCCATATTCATATGACACATGTGTAGTTAGATCCATATTTTTATGATATTGGAATTATTACATGTTCCTCTTTTTCCCCTTTTATGTATGAATTAGGCTATGTAACGAGCCTAACATTTTATGTGATTTATGCGAACGTTTAACGGGGGTAACATTGGGGAAAAATATGAAATTATATATAATTGGCATATTTGGCTCATGAATATGTAAATGTTTTATGGCATAAAGTGGTATAAATTTTTTTACGTAAAATTATGAACTTGATTTAAAAAGGAAAGTGGGGCTTGACTTGAATGACAATAATTTACATATAAATATAACGAAGTAAATATGTAAATTTAGAAAAGACGAATATGCCTAACCCGAGGTTATATTGAGTTACGGTGTAAGGCTGCCCGGAACTGCCCGACACATCCAGCAACCGTAATAATATATATCTAATGTGAGAGGTTAGTGCATCAAGCCCAAAAGAACCCGAGGTTAGACTGAGTTGCGGTGTAAAACTGCCCGGAACCGCCTGGCACATCTAGTAACCGCAACAATACCTGTCTAATGTGAGTGGTTGGTGCTTTAATGAATGAATTAAAGCTAAGACAGGAATGGTAGGGTTAAGTTAATTAAGGTAACACTTAACCAATATAACAAGATGAAATACTAGGGTTAAGTTAATAGGAAACACTCAACCAGTATAGCATGATGAATGGGTAAGGTTAAGTAATAAGAAACACTTAACCAATATAAATTGATTTGTGATAGGGTTAAGTTAAAACAAGAGGGCAATACTTAACCAATATAACTTGATTTGTGGTAGGGTTAAGTTAAAACAAGAGGGAAACACTTAACCAATATAACTTGATTTGTGGTAAGGTTAAGTTTAAACAAGAGGGCAACACTTAACCAATATAACTTGATTTGTGGTAGGGTTAAGTTAACACAAGAAGGCAACACTTAACCAAAGTAATATGACAAGTAGGTGGGTTAAGTAAGCTTGGATTGATTGATGACACTTAACCAATACAACATGATGAACACGTGGGGTTGTGTTAACAAGGAACACTTGACCAATATAACTTGATGGACGAACGAGGTTAAGTTAATGGGAAACACTTAACTAACTCAACATGATAAGTGAGGAGGGTTAAGTTAATAAGAAACACTTAACCAACATGACATGATTAATGGGTGGGTTAGTTAACATGAACGGGCGACACTTAACCAATATGGCATAATGTGCGGGAGGGTTAAGTACATATCGGGTTGGTGGGTAATATTAGTAAATATAGACCCACAAAACTTAACCGTTTAATAAACATGCTTGAATCGATGGAAGGGTTAAGTACGTATCGGGTTGGTGGGTAATATTAGTAAATATAGGCCCACAAAACTTAATCGTTTAATAAACATGCTTGAATCAGTGGGAGGGTTAAGTACATATCGGGTTGGTGGGTAATATTAGTAAATATAGGCCCACAAACTTAACCAATAAGGAAACCCTAGTAACGGGGACCCATTTCAGCAGTAACCCCATATAGATGTATCACGGTACCCTGAACTAGGCAGGGTGGGGCACGATTACTGGGTTGATTGTAAGCGGCCAAAGCAGCTGCAGGGGGTACATCAGTGTAGGTTCCGACGGTTTACAGGCATGCACGAACTCTAGAGTGGGGAAAAGCAAGCACTGGGTACCAGTAGTTATACACTGTGCTTCTTGAATCGTGTCGGGTCGCTATCATAAGGATCATACACCTTATGGTGGGACCAACACAGGGTATCTACACACATGAGAGGGCTGATTGACACAGACACATGAAACGTTAATGCAAGTAAGGAGCCGATCGATAAGGTAGTAAGGGTACATCTAGCATGTGCATTTCAATTAGGCTGATTGAGGAGGAAACCTCACGATAGATGTACACCTGAAGGCTACCATAATTACGGGGATTGAGATCACGTTATCATTTTATATAGATTTCTAGTTGGGACACTAGTTAGGTGGTGCAGAGATAGATATAAAAATCAGAATAACAAGGTAGTAGCGAAGCAGAGAAAGAGTAGGAGTGCATTCAGTTTATCTTGCCTTACCATACATAATGATTATCCTATGTTACCTTATTTCTTTGCTATTGTCCTGCGTCCAGTTTATTTATGTCATGATTCTGTTACTAGTTTATATGCTGAATAATCACTGGACTTACCAGACTTATGCCTGACCTAGTTTTGTTTCGCCTCTATTCTTTCGTTTCCCCCCCTTCAGGTTCACAGGGAAGAAACGTTACCACTTAGCTCAGTTTTCTTTTCAAGCTCAAAGATGTTCGATGTTTTTATTTGGACTCTCTCTTCAACTGCTATGGCTGGTTCATGCTTTATGGGGGAATATCATTGTTATTTTTCGTGCTTCTTTTATACTTGGAAGTTAATAAATCAAGAGAGAAGTTCTATGTATTACTTTTAAGTATGATTTGAGAAGATTGTTGTAAAAGCTTGACCGAATTAAGTTGTTTATAAAATGATTTTATTTTCCACTGCTTTATTTGTCGGTCTTGTAATTTATCTGCATCTTTTACCTATAGTACTCCACCGAAGTTAAGGCATTCCCTTTGTGAGTGACCTTAACGGAGGCGGGGTGTTTCAACAGCCAAACATGCTAGGTACGTTCAAAACAAATCATTTAGTACTATTATAAGTGCATAGTGTATAAAATAACTTCAAATATAAATGTATCAATCCTAGACGGCATGGGTACCATATATCATTTCGCCAACAATAGGCTATACAATCAAAACCGCAATTGTCACGTATTGGTAGTTGGATTTCCGTCTGTGAACCGAGGCAAGGGAACATCCTCACCGGTTCGAGACGCTTTAGCCCGTGTCTCAGGCAAGTACTTTGTCAAGCCTTTGGATCGTCAGGGCGGTCCACTCGATGTGGATTAAAATGCCTGAACACTGCGTTTCCCCGCCCTATAGGGGCGTCAATGAGCCAAATGACTCCATCGGTCCCGGATCGACCGATATAACCGAGGCGCCTCGCAATCCATCATCTATATAAATAAAATGTCTGGGCGTGTAAAACCCAAAACACCACTCCTAGCTAGAAGGAAACGCATGCCCTCCATGATGTCCTCTCCCGTTTCTGGTTCACACCGGGGTGTGAGGACCGCGAATTAACGCAACATAAAGCTACGCCACAAAGGTCGTGCTTTTATCACCAACCACAAGACTCTGCTTTTCAACAAAAGCCTTGATCATTTGCATCTCAGCATGCCACACAGGCAATTTATGCCATGCGACTGATATCTATCGATATATAACCTCTGAGCTCGGGCGTCTCAGAGAAGGGCGTTAAGCAAGAGAATAAATTTTCTGCCGCCAAACAGATATTTATTTAATAGAAACCAATCAACATAGAATAAAATCCAATGTCAGACACATATCCATTTACAAGTCGGTTCTGGTTCTGAACAAAGCCGGAGGAACCTTATTCCTCGCATATCCATCATCTCCAAGTACGTCTGGACGATCACCAACTTATTCCATCCTCTTGGGTGTACGGCCCAATCAAGATCACCAGGAATCATCCAAACGATGTGAAGACCTCCGGTCTACAACCACCGTCTTCATCTTCGAATTATTCTCGTATCAGTTATTCAAAATGGGATAAACCCAGTCTTTCTGAATAACTCGCATATATAATAAACCAGTGCTATAAAAACACAACATACGCCTCATTCCAATCCAGAATATTCCTTTATTCAAATATTCTTTTACTTTGGGAAAGGTTCCCATTAATTTTATCAAAGATAAATTCTTTAAATTTATGCTTTAATCTTAATTTGAATATCATTTCAAACCATATTATGGTTTATCCAAACTAGTCGGGATTAACGAACCTTACCGAAGTAATCATTTGTTTTAATTTCCCAATCCTAACCTATTCATCCCACGAAGTAAAACTGATAATACTTCATATCTAACACCATGGTGTTATCGGTAAATTCAATTACCATTTCACGTTCAAATCTAATTAAAGATTTAACTATCGCCTGGAGCAAAACTGGTGATACTCCATTCTCGATCATTTCGATCTAATTAAAGATTCATAAAAACTCCACTTGGTCTTAATCTTCCCAAAAATCAATATTAATGATTGTTTAACTTGGGAAATCATATCTTGTCTTTTAACTGGGTCAAAGAACCAATGTCATTTAAAGCACGGTTCACGATAAACCCAAAATCACATTCTATTCCATCAGCTTTTAGCCGTAAATTAGCAAGTGAATAATTCCCTAAGTGTTAACCCCGAAGGCCGAAACCAACATCAGATCAATACCTAGAAAACCATTCAACTTAACTAATCTCCAGTTAGTTTCTGATTTTCTTAACTCTATTGGGTCTAAGAACAGTATCATTAAAGATACCATTCACAACAACCCAAAATCACAATCCACTAACGATGGAATCTTCATGGAAAACAAATCGATATACGATACACATATAATCGATATAAACTTCCATATCCGACTAACAATATAAATGGAATAACGACAAAGCCTTTTAAATTCCATATATATTAGCAGTCCTCATCCACAGAAATTCACTTCGATTATTACCAAATCGAATTCCATTCCAATTTATTTTATTTAAATTGGAAAACTTTACTTTGGAAAATTTCCTTTAAATCTTAACAAAAGATTTATAAATTTCAAATCACATTTCACTGTGAATCGGGTTAAAGAACGAATGTCACTAAAACATAGTTCACAACAAACCCAATTCATATTCCATTAATTATCGGGTTAAAGAACGAGTGTTATTTAAAACACCGTTCACGATAAACCCAAAAATCAATTCCAATTCAATCCCAGTTAAATATAATTTAATTGGTACATTTCATTAAATCTAAATAAAAAGATTTAATCTTTTTCTCAATTGGGTTTAAGAATAGTGTAAATGAAGAGACCATTCACGACAAACCCAAATCCCATTTGATATTAAATACAAGGGTCTGAATAGAAAATATATCGGCTTATACTCAATATCAAATTCTACGACCAACATAAACCGTATTGGAAATAATGATATAAATATATCTTTCAAATTTCCATAACAATATCTGTATAATCACGAAATCCAACATCGAAATATTCCAAAGACAATTTCGATTCAAATCCATTTCCAATTTGTATATTGGAAATTCTGGTTATTTTTAAAACCATTTCAAATCCAACTTATTTACTTTAAAAATAAATGGATTATAATTCTAGTTCAAAATTAGTTCATTTCGATAAAAATCTTTTTTTATCTTTTCAAATATGGAGTTTTTCATCCCAATTCTTTCCAAATAATTTCTTATGATTTTACACAAATTATCGATATTTTTAATAATTTTATCAAGGCCCGTACAGTCGATTTCCATAAACGGCCATCGAACTGCACTTACAGCGACTTTTCCAAATTTGATTTGGACATGATTCCAAATCCAACCGTTAGATTTCTAATTTCTCATATTCATTAGAAAGCTCTTTTCGATATGAACCCAAAGGTTCTGGTTTTAGGAGAATCCGACGGTCGGATCTCCCGTAACGTCCATTCGAAGTCTATGGTCGAAATTCGCGAACGGTCATTGCGCGGCGCGTTCTATTAAGGCCATATAATATATATAATATATATATATATTATATATTTCATCGATTTCCATTTAAAACGTATTTTATAAATTCGTTTTAAATTTGTTTTCAAAACGATTTCAACTTCTTATTCAATTTCAAATATAAATTGAATATTCCATATCATCAACATATAAATGATTATATTTTCAAAACATTATACTTTGAAATCAATTCCTTTTCGATATTCATTATAAAAATGAATAAGATCGATATAGATATCATTCATGTCAAAATGGCGTTAACCAATCGATTGACATATAACTAATTATTAGGATTAGTGTATGTCCAATATCATCCCAATACCCGTGTGGGGTTTCAAACAATCAAACACAGATTTTATTTGTGCAGTTGGGCAATGTGTAGAATTTATCGTCCCAATCAATAACAGTCAAATCGGTGTATATAAGCAAATCATCCGATTTGTTTATAAATATTTATTTTATATACACGTTAAAAATTATATTTTTAACTATAAAATATTTTACTCCGTTCTACATCACACCATCAACTTTCACAACACATCAATCAAACAAACAAGTCATCCATGGTATGTGGAAGACGGGGGTTGGGTGTTGCTAAGCACCGTCTGCATCCTAGTATATATTTCAGACTAGAGAATAAAATTAAAAGTGAGGAGTTCTCACCTTTGGGTTCCACTCCGCCAGTTTTACTTCAGAACTTCTGAACCGTTTGGATTTGTTTGAAATTCCAATGCAGTCCTTACCAAGCTGTTCATAATAAAAAATTATATTTTTATTGCTTCATTCCGATAAATAAAAATCACATTTCTACTTCATATATTTTTACGACGCTTCTTTCTATATAAAAATTCTATTTTTATATTCCTACTTCTTATATAAAGATCGAATTTTTATTTCGACGCTATAAAAACTACATTTTTATCTCAACATATATATAATAAAAATCAGATTTTTATTTCGCTACCTATATAAAAAAAATATTTTCTTCTAATAAAAAGTCATATCTTTATCGCTACTCTTCTAATATAAAAAACATATTTTTATAACCATACAAAAATAAAAATCATGTTTTTTATACATTAAAATAATAGTTTTCTTTACTAAATGAAAAATTATATCTTTTCTAAATTAAAAATTTAATCTTTTCTTCTATAAAGATCTAATCTTTTCTTTTCTATTCATATATAAAAATTTCTGATTTCTCTTTTCAATGCTAATATATAAAATAAAGTAGAGACTGATTTTAAAATACTGTATCCTAATTAATTTAATTAAATAAATAAGAAAACACACCTTTTCCGAGGAGGGGGGCTCACAGGCGCTGATGTGGCGGGGGAAGGATTTTCAGGTCGGCGACGTCAGAGTGCGGTTGTGCAGAGGCGGCGCGTCGGTCTCCAGTGCGGCGGCAGCGAGCCAGGGCACGGTGGTTGCTTTTTGCGACTGTGGGGATTCGATTTGAGGAGGGGAGAGGAATGAGAAAGGGGAGGGGTGGCCAAGAAGGTGGCGGCGCCGTTCATCGGAGGTGGGGCCGTGGGGGCGCAACCGATGGCGCCATGGGGGAGGCGACGCGACGAGATGCAGACCGGTTGGAGGAAGTCGGGTTTTCTGATTTGGGGGCTAGGCTTGGGAAGGGAGTGTTTTATACAAAAGAAAATATAATAATATTTAATTCTATTATATTTCAAAAAGTAACTTTCTATTCTGAACCCCAATTCAAACCCAACGACTGTCACCCCTAGCTAAATACCCCTATTTCGAACATAATGGGATATGTTTCGTAAGCCAATTCGATCGTTTCAATTAGTTTCCATCAAAAAAAAATATAAATCTATATCTTGAATTTGAACGCACATTTCAATTTACCGAGGCCACAACGGACTCTAAAAATTGTTGTATATAACGGTGTTGTATACACAATTATATGATTTTTGTTTGATGATAACAACCAAATAAATATTACTTTAATGTGTTTGATATTGTACTGTTATTATACATCACAGACTGGAATATAATATTTATATGTAGTGAAATACTACTGTATAGAAGTTCAAATATTAACACAATATTTTATTTAAATAGAATATTTTATTTCAACATTCAAACAGTACAAATTTTTATAACTCCACTATTTATACATATCTCTGTATTACATATCAAATACAATTTCATATACAGTGTTCTCCACTACAACACTCTATCTTTCTGTTACATTTTCACTCATTCATTCATTTACACAGACTCGTATACATATACAGTTTTTCACACAGTCCTTGTCTTCAATCTTCTGTCTTCACTGCTTCTCTGTCAAACCTGTCTTCAGTCAGTCCAGTCTTTGTACCTGTCATATACAGAAACACACACACAGTATGTGGAACAGAAATAATATTCAAAATTCATGCAAATATAAATTTTATTTTAAAAATTTTATTTGCCTCAGTTTTCGGGTGTGTTTCTCATCATTTTTCTGACTTGATCTGATTTGTTAATCTGACTGTGTCTAGACAGTATATATTTAGTACAGGGATAGAAAAATTTGTCTGATGGCTGCAAATACACACGTGTGCACTGCCTCGCCAATCAGCAAGCAACTGAGGAGTAGCCACAAGGACCGTCTCGACTCAGTGCAACAGACAAGTCAAACATGGGAGAACAACTCAAAAGCAAAAAAAAAAAGGTTCAAGAATTCATGAATGCACAAAGCAAAGTCAACAACAAAATATGCAGCAGCAACTAATATAATGAATGTAGTGCAAGACTGGAATCCTTTATATCAGCATTAAACATGTGTGTGGAAGAGTGGTCGAGCAACTATAAATCTACATGACTGCTAGATCAATGGTGCATATATGGTGATCAAAATACAGGTGTACAGAGGTGAAGCAGTTCAGCAATAACAAGTTAATGAACAAGGCAGTTTTTGTTAAGTAACTACATGAGTGCAACATGGTTCAGGCATGTGAGCAAGTGGTGCAACAAAAAGTAAGCATGGTTCAGCATGAACAAAAGCTACAGCAACAAGTGGTTCTAAAGGACAAACATGCCACTGCATGGTCAAGATTACAACTCAGGTGGTACAAGGAAACTCAGCAGCTTCTCCCATGATCACAGCAGTACAAGATGATATATAATGGTGCACACAACATCAAAAAGAAGCAAAGCAGCTCAAAGGGGCCGAGCAGGATGGTGAATGATAGCAGCATGAAACAATGGATACACAAGCAGCATGAGGCTAACAAGTCTGGGTGCATCAATTTCAATTTTGGTGCAGCATGATTTAAACATTACAGCATGAACAGGTTCATATCATATGTAGACAGCAATGGTTTGATGTCAAAGAAAACAGTGATGGACAAGTACATGGTCCAGAAAATTCAAACATCGTCAAATGAGTGTGATCAGTATTCAGATATACACAAGTGATAACAATATTTGTGTTCAAATCAGCATGGCCAACAGCAAAATCAAGACAGTGCAATATTTTGTACTGTGAAGCAAGTGTATGGCTAGTACTACATGCAAGGCAAAATGGATTTCAAAATGGCAGTATAAAAGACTGTTTGAAGCAACAGTAAAACAAGTGTTCAAGGGCGTGTACAACATTTATATGTCAATGCAACATATGGCAGTACTCAACATGCTCAACAACAATGAAGAACCACACATGAACATGCATGCACAAGTGGATTTGGCAATATGTTTCAATGTTTTCAAGCAGACAATTTTTGCTTCCCAGAATATGCATAGAGTTAATGTTGGGACAACTTTGGGAAAAATCAATTCGAATCATTCCAGCACGTTTCTTTTCCAGAAAGCAATGGTTTGAAAAACTATTGTTTTTTGGCAAGTTTTAAAACAGGTCCAGAAATCACAGTGATGTTTTTTTGGCAAGAAATAACTTTTGTTTTAAAAGGCCACAAATCACATTGTTTGTTTCATAAAATACATATGACTATTTTTGGGCAGAATTAATTCAGTCATCACGAAATGGAATTCACAGCATTTCTATATCAAGCTACAAATCAGGAAACAAGTCATGGAAATCAATCAAGCAGAAAATCATGTTTGAGTGTGTAAAATTCAAGGGACCAGCAAAACAAAATCCGAAATAAATTCATGGAAATTTCCCTTTAAATGGCAACAAATCGAGCATGTTATTTACGCAAGAATTCTTCCAGTCAAGCCATAAAAAATCAAGGCCGAATTTATCAGCAAAGCAAAAGGGGAAACCACAATCAACCAGACAAGTCATCTCACGAAATCAGAGTTATTTTTAGGGTTTTCGTTTACCCTATATATACTACACACGCAGATTCATCATGGGCAGAGAGAACATATAGAGATCGAAACCCACAAAATCTATTCAAGCATTTCAAAGCAAGAAATTTCAGAAAACTCACAATTTCGATCGAGCCAGAGAGTAATCCCAAATCGAACGAGCAAAGCAATCGAAGAATCAAGCATCCATTGATTCGAAGGCATCAGAGAAACAAATTCGATCAATCCAGCAGCACAATTTGGGGAAGACTCAAAAACCCTAGTTTCAATTTCTTATTCCAACCGCCATTTAATTTTCCAGAGACAAAGGAGATTGGGAGAGATAATGGATAATGGGCCGGCCAAGTTTTAAACAAAAGGACATAGTTTGTTTTTTAAATTTAAAAGGGGATGACCCTTTTAATTTAACTCCTAGTTTTTTTCTAGTTTATTCTTGTTTTGTTTTTGTTTTTTAATTTGTGTTGTTTATCTGTAAAAACAAAAGAATCAGTGTCTAGATCTGTAAAGTCTAGGATATCAGTCAGGGTGGTGACTGACAGTCCACTAGAGTCTGTAAATCTAGGATTTTCTGATTACGAGGTTGTAAACAGGGAAATCTGATCGAGTGGATATCGATCAGTCTACGGTTTTGAGCGTAGGTTTAGAATAGGAGCAGAGTTTGCAAGTGTACATGGTCTTGTATGCGGGATCTGTTCTATCACCTAGTAGAAACCTTAGAAATGCAGCAGTAGGCAGGGTTTTGCCGAAGCTGGATATATCTGTATGTGATTTATTTTCTACATTTCTGTTTCTGCTATATTCTGTGATCTGTTTATTATTTTAATATCCTGTCAGTTTTTCAATTCAGTTAAAAAACCGTGATAAACCCTATTCACCCCCCTTTAGGGTTAATCTAGATCCAACAAGTGGTATCAGAGCAGGTATTCTGTTAACTCTAGAGCAATGGTGATTCCTAGTTGTCAGTCGATAGAGAGTCAGTCCAGTTCATTTCCAACTATTTTCGATGGAACAGATTTTTTAAACTGGAAATCCAAAATGGAATTTTATTTAAAATCTGTTAATATTAAATGTTGTAATGTTGTTATCCATGGATTTGATAGTGTAGATATTACTTTCAATACCCGTGCTATGAAAATTATATTTGATTATCTTAGTACTGAACAGTTTAATCTTATCTGCCATTGTTTATCTGCACAGGAAATCTGGAATACTCTCAATACGAAGTATGGAAAATCTGACAACAGCTCAAAACCCCAGAATGTCAACTCAGATTCAGAATTCTGTTTAACAGGATTTACAAATGAAAATTCAGAAGGATCGGATGATGGAGAATCAACGGATGCTGAAGTTGAAATTTTCTCATACGAAGATTTGGTTTATATGTGTGTTGATTTAACTAAATCTGTTGATAAACTCAAATCTAAAAACAAATCTCTAAAATCTAGGAATTCTGAGTTGACCAGCAAAATTGATGATTTGGAATCACAGCTTGAATATTTTAAAAATTCTTCAAATTCAGATTGCAAAAATTGTTTAAAATTGAAAACCAATCTTGTTCATCTCAATAAAAATATTCAAAAGTTTGAAAAGGAAATTTTGATCTTAAAAAAAAACAAGATTGAGTTATCAAGTTTGAATAACTTTTTACAAAAGGAATTTGAAATTTTTAAGACTGATATATATTCCAAATTAGAAATGCTGAAAATGAAAATTTGGTGAAAAGTGGTTTGATTTTGAAAGAACTTGAAAATGAGATTGAAAAATCCAAGAATTTTGAGTCTGAAAAACAAAAACGATTTGAACTTGAAATTTCTGAATCCCAAGCCAAAATTAAATTGCTTGAAAATGAGAATTTGGTTTTGAAACAGTCCAACGTTGAACAGAAGATCGCTATAAATAATTGCTCAAATTTACTAAAAGAAAATAGCGATCTAAAATCCAAAATTCAACGATTAGAATCAACTTTGGATAAATTTTCTAGTAGGGAAAAATCGTTGAATATGCTGTTACAAAACCAAGTTTCTATTAGAAATAAATCTGGTCTCGGCTTTGGGAAAAATGATGTTTTTGGAAAACAAAATTCAATTGATTTGAATAATCCCTCAAACTGCTTTGGAAAGAACTGCTTAGAAAATTTGAACACTGAAAATTTCAAAGGTTTTTTGAATCAAAATTGTGATGAGAAATCGTTTTATAAAAAACCATTTAAACATTCTTGGATCTCAAAAAATAAAACGGACTTCGTCAAGTTCAAACAGATTTGGGTTCCTAAGGGTACAAAGGTTAATTCTGATGGTTTGTTATACAAACAGGTTTGGGTACCAAAAGTGGTAAACATATTTCAGAGTGGTTTTACAAATTTTGTTAGACCACTTAATTCACTCAATTGCTAGGTACAAGTGAACGTTGAGGAACTGCTATACTAAAAAGAGATTGATTTCAAGCTGTTCTGTACTTCTGTATTCTTTACAGTTCCTTGGCTAAGATTTGTTGAGTTCGAGATTCTGATTTCTATTGGATTCTAGTATGATCTCTAAACTCACCTTTGTAAATATTCTTTGTTTTTATTTTCTTTGTTTATTTCTCCTTCTATCCCATCTGTTTATCTTTTCTTTGTTTTCTTTTGTTTTGATTTGTCACTGTCATATCTTTGTAACTTCTTAGGCTTCATTAACTTCATATTGCAGAATTCATATTCTTTCTGGAAATTTGCTTCATTTCTATAAAACTCTGATGTGTTTAATCATGTCCAGATCTTGAATTTATTTTTGTAAATATCTGCAATTGATTTGAAGTTTGTTTTCTGATTCTCTGAATTCATAACAGTGTTGATGTATTCGTGCCATATCTTGAACACTGTTAATTTGACTTCTAAATTTTTGAAGATCTGAATAATTAATGAAATTTCACACTCTTATGCTGTTTTGAGTTTTCTTCCAATTAATTTTGGAAACACTTAAAATGTTATACTCATTATAGCACACTGCTATTTATCAAGTTGTGAAAATTTCATTGATTTTCGGATTGGCTTTGAAATTAATCTGTCTTAAATCTCGGTGATACATCTTGAAAACCATCATTACTCATGATCATTATGGCTAGAATTTGTTTGTTTGAAATCATTTGAAATTATTGATATTTTGAATAATCACACACCTCCTAAATTTGAAATTATCAACCTTGTGTGAGTGATTCATTATATTCCAAAACTTGATATCGATTCAAGTGATTTCAAATAAATTATTCTATTTTTCTGGATCATGAATACCTTTCAAAATTGATATAGATGATCTGAAATTTCTTTTAGGCTTGTTTGAATTTTTTTTGTGAAAATTTGATTTGAAAATCAAGTCTTAAAAATCACTGTTATTTCATGATAATTTGATTTGAATATCTGTTTGTTTAAAATCATTTGAAATTATTGATTTATTGAATCTCACACATATCTTGAAGATGAAATTAATAATCTGGTGTGATCGATTCATTGGATCCTAAAATCTGCATATTCCTCAAATGATTTCAAAGAAACGGTATTTTTTAATCATTGGTTCATGAATCATCTTGTGTGACCAACATCTTGTCAAGTCTAATTTGAAACTGTTTCTGTTATGCTGCTCTGATACTGTTTTTCAAAGAACTGTATGTTTTAACCTGTCTGCTGCTTGGTTAATTTGTTATACTATATGCTTGGTCTTTAAATTTCTGCTGACTATGATATCTTGGTTTATCCCCGGTATCTGTGTGATTAAAATTTACTAATAGAGACACCAAGTGGTATCAGAAGTGCCTTATATTTGTTTCACCCATCTGATCATGAATCATTTTTTGACTATTTGTAATATCTTTGAAATATCTCCTTGACAAGTCTGCTTTGAAAATGATGTTTGCTGCTCTGATACTGTTCTTCAAATAATTGCTTGTTCTTGTCTACAGCTCTGATAAATGTGCCAAATTTGTTAGTTTGGGCTTTGTGTTTGAAATTTCTTTAACCTGAGATATCTAGGGTGTGAATAAATTCCTCGATAAGGAAGACTACAATTGGTATCAGCTTTTTCATCCATTTGCTTTGAATTTTCGCTTTGTATAGACACCATACACATTTTTTTCCTTGTATAAATCTGTATAAATTCCTCTTGTAATTGATTTTCATTTTTAAAATTATTTATTGATTATTCTTTCAGAAATTGAAATCAATATCAAAATTGAACTGTATTTATAATTCATCAAAATTATTATTAGATTTTGAAATTGTGATGAATTGTGACTGCAGTATATTTCACAACAAGAGGAGGTTTTATTTGGATTTTCATGATGGTTGAATATTTATTATAATATCTTTGAACTGGCAATTATTTCACGACCATCTCCTTTATCTATCACCTGTCTGCCATCCATCATGATTTTATATTAATGTGGAGAGTTTATTTGTTTCATCTTGTTTTAAAACAGTGAAAATTATTTGTGATAGAAATGGGACTATATTAGTATTCAGAATTAGTGATAATTTAAAATTATCAATAATCCCAATACAGTCGAGCTTATCTCATAATATAATTGATTTAGAAATTTATTTCACAGACCATTTCTGTACCTACCGCACTTCTATCATCCATTTTTGTTTTTATATACTGAGGAGTTTTTTTTCTTTTAAAGCTGAAATGATAAATATATATAATAAATATATAAGTGTGTCTCTAACCTCATTTAAAAATCCAAGCTCTGGTTATGCATGGCTATGAGACAACTTATAATTTAAGCTGCGACTGACCTCATTTAAAAATCCAAGCTCTGGTTATGCGTGGTCAGTGTGCTCTTAAATAAATTAAAAAAGGGAATAAATTGGCTAAATAAATTTTTATATGAAATTCTCCTTGGTATTTATAAAAACCAGCCTATCAATCCATCTTTCTAATCTGTGAAATGTGTTAAAATTTTATGACGTATTATGATTTGTTGATTGATAGATATTGGGATTTGAGATTATTCGATTTTGTCACTTAAATTTAATTTATAATTATAGTCCGAATCTATCACTGTTTTTGTGCTTTATTTTGATAAAAATCCTTTGAAAATAATTGAAAATGAATTGTTTTTAAAACTCTCTCCATTTTATATAAATTTCATCGTAAATCCGTCATTCTCTGCAATGTGAAATATGCCACTAATTCTCAGTTTATTATGATTTTTGTTTGACTGGTTGAGATTTATGATGACCATTCTTCCTCTTAAGCTGAAATTATATTTTTAGTCGTTTTTCATCTGTATTTTAAACTTTGTATCCTTTTGATGATAACAAAAGGGGGAGAATGGATTAGATGTTGATTTATGAGTGAATATTTTATAAATATTTTTATTTTTGAAAATTCATTATCATTCAGTTCAATTCACTCATGCACGGTTATAGGGGGAGTTGTCTGTTGTAGGGGGAGCTAATAAATAGGGGGAGTTCAATATTCATTGTCAAACACATCTATTGTATACAAAATCTTTTATTTGTTTGTCATCATCAAAAGGGGGAGATTGTTGTATATAACGGTGTTGTATACACAATTATATGATTTTTGTTTGATGATAACAACCAAATAAACATTACTTTAATGTGTTTGATATTGTACTGTTATTATACACCAGGGACTGGAATATAATGTTTATATTTAAGTGAAATACTACTGTACAGAAGTTCAAATATTAACACAATATTTTATTTAAATAGAATATTTTATTTCAACATTCAAACAGTACAAATTTTTATAACTCCACTATTTATACATCTCTGTATTACATATCAAATACAATTACATATACAGTGTTCTCCACTACAACACTCTATCTTTCAGTTATAGTTTCACTCATTCATTCATTTACACAGACTCGTATACATATACAGTTTTTCACACAGTCCTTGTCTTCAATCTTCTGTCTTCACTGCTTCTCTGTCAAACCTGTCTTCAGTCAGTCCCGTCTTCGTACCTGTCATATACAGAAACACACACACAATATATGGAACAGAAATAATATTCAAAATTCATGCAAATATAAATTTTATTTTAAAAATTTTATTTGCCTTAGTTTTCTGGTGTGTTTATCATCATTTTTCTGACTTGATCTGATTTGTTAATCCGACTGTGTCTAGACAGTATATATTTAGTACAAGGACAGAAAAATTTGTCTGATGGCTGCAAATACACACGTGTGCACTGCCTCGCCAATCAGCAAGCAACTGAGGAGTAGCCACAAGGACCGACTCGACTCAGTGCAACAGACAAGTCGAACATGGACGAACAACTCAAAAGCAAAAAAAAAAGGTTCAAGAATTCATGAATGCACAAAGCAAAGTCAACAACAAAATATGCAGCAACAACTAATATAATGAATGTAGTGCAAGACTGGAATCCTTCATATCAGCATTAAACATGTGTGTGGAAAAGTGGTCGAGCAACCATAAATCTACATGACTGCTAGATCAATGGTGCATATATGGTGATCAAAATACAGGTGTACAGAGGTGAAGCAGTTCAGCAATAACAAGTTAGTGAACAAGGCAGTTTTTGTTAAGTAACTACCTGAGTGCAACATGGTTCAGGCATGTGAGCAAGTGGTGCAACAAAAAGTAAGCATGGTTCAGCATGAACAAAAGCTACAGCAACAAGTGGTTCTAAAGGACAAACATGTCACTACATGGTCAAGATTACAATTCAGGTGGTACAAGGAAAATCAGCAGCTTCTCCCATGATCACAGCAGTACAAGATGATATACAATGGTGCACACAACATCAAAAAGAAGCAAAGCATCTCAAAGGGGCCGAGCGGATGGTGAATGATAGCAGCATGAAACAATGGATACACAAGCAGCATGAGGCTAACAAGTCTGGGTGCATCAATTTAAATTTTGGTGTAGCATGATTTAAACATTACAGCATGAACAGGTCCATATCATATGCAGACAGCAATGGTTTGATGTCAAAGAAAACAGTGATGGACAAGTACATGGTCCAGACAATTCAAACATTGTCAAATGAGTGTGATCAGTATTCAGATATACACAAGTGACAACAATATTTGTGTTCAAATCAGCATGGCCAACAGCAAAATCAAGACAGTGCAATATTTTGTACTGTGAAGCAAGTGTATGGCTAGTACTACATGCAAGGTAAAATGGATTTCAAAATGGCAGTATAAAAGACTGTGTGAAGCAACAGCAAAACAAGTGTTCAAGGGCGTGTACAACATTTATATGTCAATGCAACATATGGCAGTACTCAACATGCTCAACAACAATGAAGAACCACACATGAACATGCATGCACAAGTGGATTTGGCAAGTCGAAGATAATATGTTTCAATGTTTTCAAGCAGACAATTTTTGCTTCCCAGAATATACATAGAGTTAATGTTGGGACAACTTTGGGTAAAATCAATTCGAATCATTCCAGCACGTTTCCTTTCCAGAAAGCAATGGTTTGAAAAACTATTGTTTTTTGGCAAGTTTTAAAACAGGTCCAGAAATCACAGTGATGTTTTTTTGGCAAGAAATAACTTTTGTTTTAAAAGGCCACAAATCACATTGTTTGTTTCATAAAATACATATGACTATTTTTGGGTAGAATTAATTCAGTCATCACGAAATGGAATTCACAGCAGTTCTATATCAAGCTACAAATCAGGAAACAAGTCATGGAAATCAATCAAGCAGAAAATCATGTTTAAGTGTGTAAAATTCAAGGGACCAGCAAAACAAAATCCGAAATAAATTCATGGAAATTTCCTTTTAAATGGCAACAAATCGAGCATGTTATTTATGCAAGAATTCTTCCAGTCAAGCCATAAAAAATCAAGGCCGAATTTATCAGCAAAGCAAAAGGGGAAACCGCAATCAACCAGACAAGTCATCTCATGAAATCAGAGTTATTTTTAAGGTTTTCGTTTACCCTATATATACTACACACGCAGATTCAACATGGGCAGAGAGAACATATAGAGATCGAAACCCACAAAATCTATTCAAGCATTTCAAAGCAAGAATTTTCAGAAAACTCACAATTTCAATCGAGCCAGAGAGTAATCCCAAATCGGACGAGCAAAGCAATCGAAGAATCAAGCATCCATTGATTCGAAGGCATCAGATAAACAAATTCGATCAATCCAGCAGCATAATTTGGGGAAGACTCAAAAACCCTAGTTTCAATTTCTAATTCCAGCCGCCATTTAATTTTCCAGAAACAAAGGAGATCGGGAGAGATAATGGATAATGGGCCGGCCAAGTTTTAAACAAAAGGACATAGTTTGTTTTTTTAATTTAAAAGGGGATGACCCTTTTAATTTAACTCCTAGTTTTTTTCCTAGTTTATTCTTGTTTTGTTTTTGTTTTTTAATTTGTGTTGTTTATCTGTAAAAACAAATGAATCAGTGTCTAGATCTGTAAAGTCTAGGATATCAGTCAGGGTGGTGACTGACAGTCCACTAGAGTCTGTAAATCTAGGATTTTCTGATTACGGGGTTGTAAACAGGGAAATCTGATCGAATGGATATCGATTAGTCTAAGGTTTTGAGCGTAGGTTTAGAATAGGAGCAGGGTTTGCAAGTGTACATGGTCTTGTATGCGGGATCTGTTCTATCACCTAGTATAAACCTTAGAAATGCAGCAGTAGGCAGGGTTTTGCCGAAGCTGGGTATATCTGTGTGTGATTTATTTTCTGCATTTCTGTTTCTGCTATATTCTGTGATCTGTTTATTATTTTAATATCCTGTCAGTTTTTCAATTCAGTTAAAAAACTGTGATAAACCCTATTCACCCCCCCCTCTAGGGTTAATCTAGATCCAACAAAAATTACCGAATTTTTTTTAGCTTCGTATTGACGATACGGTTCTAACAAAACTAATTTCGTCAAATTCCGAGACCGTTTGAAAAATGGTCATTTTCCAATCGATCGAAATTGACTGAAACAGTCAAAACACGTTTTACTTTGCCATGCTTACATATTGATTTCAAAAATTATGAATTTTGGAATCTAGCAATAACTTGACACCCCGAATCCAACAAAAGTGGTTTCCTTGAAAACAGAGGTCGTTTGCAAAATTTCCATTTTTAAGGGCTAAAATTCCACAGCGATTATTCTGAATTTTCATTTGGGCATAACTTTTTATTCCCGCTATGAAATTTTGATTTTTCGAATTCATTGGAAAGATATTTTCAAATAGATTCTAATATTTTTGGTTTCGCCAAAATCCGGTTTATTTTGAATCATGTACATTCATTTGAATTTTGAAATCGAAATTTCAAATTATCGCGCCATTTTCATTTCCTTTTATAATTAAAATAAAATATTTATATTCTAGCGTCGATTCAGATAAATATGTACATTCTAATTCTATTCAAAATAAATTTCTCGTCATTATTCTTTAAAATAAACCATTTTAAATATTCAAAATTCATTAAAATTGCCAAAATAAAATTTTTAAATTGGTTCGGATTTCCGGGTTATTACAATCTCCCCCACTTAAAACTTTTCGTCCCCGAAAAGGAACGAAGCTGATAGTTGTTTTACAAATCAACTCAACTTTCATTATCTTCATTATGGCCTAAGTTCTTCAACTTTTCAGTTTTTAAGAACTTTTCAAATTCTTCAAAAATTTAGCTAACACCCTAAATTTTCGAAAAAATTCGCCATAAGCTCCCCTGCACGGGAGCACCGAGAAAATCCCGAAATTGCCATACAGTCCTCTCCAATCCAAAAAGAAACAGCCAAGCGGGTAGCCAATTGGCTCATAAAATCTTCCAAAACCCAAGAAATACAATAAACATGTACCTATTTGTCGGGCATACAATTTTATTCCTCTGCTCTTGCCTCCTTGCAATGACCTGTTCACACATATATATGTACATGCATGCATTTCCAAATAATTTTCAATCTTATTCAACATTTGATACAATTTGGCTAAATTTACCTTTCATATACATATTGGTTTAATGTATAATCATACAACATAACCATCAATCAATTAGTTGATTAACGTTTCAAATTCATAATTTTAATACGTATACAGCAAATCATGTTTTTGATGCCGAATCACAACAATATATTCTAACTGTATTTTGGTTCTCACACCAGTCTAATGGAAATATAGAAAAATCTCACTTTCGAAACTCGAACACAAACTACTGATGCTATATAGTCATCAATAGTTTCATTCCCGGGTGACTAGAGTGTAATTCTATATCTATCCTGTATATTAAAACTTCGAATACCCGTGGATCAGAAGTATATGCAATATCTTTATATACTTGATTGTCCAAATTCAATTTAAAATAAATATTCAAATACGAATAATTGATTTAATTTTTCAAAACAAAACTTGTTTTCAATTTTATTTTTAAAACATCACTCTTCACACTCGTTCTAGGATACTACTGATCCCATCTCTAACAAGTCATTCCTATTGGATATTACTAATCCAATCTCTGATGAATGCTTTTGTTTGGTACGAATGTGTTTTGTTCTCCAAGCTTTGTAAACCAAAGCTCTGATACCAAATATAACGACCCGTAACTTCCCTGTGAAGGAAAGCACAGAACGCTTTGAGGACAAGACGAATCAGAACACAAACAGAAGAACATTTCATTTCTTATTACAACAATTCATCAGAATACAAGAATATACAGAGTATGAATGAATAAAATACATTCAATAAATATTAGAGATTTTAATTACATTACATTACAGCGGAAAAATAATACAAAACACAACTGAAAGTAATACACAGATACAGAGCTTTCCAAGTATCGTTCCAGCTGTAAACCAGGATCCTGTGAATATAAATCTGCAAAACCAAAACTACTAGTTGCCCGTATGGAAAATAGGGCCACCTAGAGTTTAGGTTAAAACAATAAACTCCAGGTCAGTCATGGGACTGGAGTGAGAACTAAAACAGTTATTTAAAACTTTACTTTAAATCAGATATATCAAGGGACCACGCCGTATAACATAGAACGGGTTTCCTCCCAAGAATACCAGTGCATATAACAAAATAGCGCAGTGCTTTTTGGAAAAATGAAGCTATTATAAGACCCAGGTCCCATCACACAATGAAACGCAAGCCGAAGGATAGGGTTTTCACATACAATAGCCAAACATGCTTGGTACGTTTAAAAGAAATCATTTGGTACTATTATAAGTTCATAGTGTATAAAACAACTTCAAATATAAATGTATCAATCCTAGACGGCATGGGTACCATATATCATGTCGCCAATACTAGGCTATACAATCAAAACTGCAATTGTCACGTATTGGAAGTTGGATTTCCGTCTGTGAACCGAGGCAAGGGATCGTCCTCACCACTTCGAGACGCTCTAGCCCGTGTCTCAGGCAAGTACTCTGTCAAGCCTTTGGATCGTCAGGGCCAGTCCACTCGATGTGGATTAAAATGCCTGAACACTGCATTTCCCCACCCTATGGGGCGTTAATGAGCCAAATGACTCCATCGGTCCCTGATCGACCGATATAATCGAGGCGCCTCGCAATCCATCATCCACATAAGTAAAATGTCCGGGCGTGTAAAACCCAAAACACCACTCCTAGCTAGAAGGAAACGCATGCCCTCCTTGATGTCCTCTCCCGTTTCTGGTTCACACCGGGGTGTGAGGCTCGCGAATTAACGCTACACGAAGCTACGCCACAAAGGTCGTGCTTTGATCATCAACCACAATACTCTGCTTTTCAATAGAAGCCTTGATCATTTGCATCTCAGCATGCCACACAGGTAATTCATGCCATGCGACTGATATCTATCAATATATAACCTCTGAGCTCGTACTTCTCAGAGAAGGGCGTTAAGCAAGAGAATAGATTCTCCGCCGCCAAACAGATATATATTTAATAGAAATCAATCAACACAGAATAAAATCCAATGTCAGACACACATCCATATACAAGTCAGTTCTGGGTCTGAAAGAAACTGGAGGGACCTTATTCCTCGCATATCCATTGATCTCCAAGTACGTCTGGACGATCACCAACTTATTCCCTCCTCTTGGGTGTACGGCCCAATCAAGATTATCAGGATTCATCCAAACGATGTGAAGACCTCCGGTCTTCAACCACCGTCTTCATCTTCGACTTATCGTCGTATCAGTTATTCAGAATGGGATAAACCGGTCTTTCTGAATTACTCGCGTATATAATAAACCAATGCTATAAAAACACAACATACGCCTCATTCCAATCCAGAATATTCCTTTATTCAAATATTCTTTTACTTTGGGAAAGGTTCCCATTAATTTTATCAAAGATAAATTCTTTAAATTTATTCTTTAATCTTCCTTTGAATATCAATTCAAACCATATTATGGTTTATCCAAACTAGTCGGGATTAACGAACCTTACCGAAGTAATCATTTGTTTTAATTTCCCAATCCCAACATATTCATCCCATGAAGTAAAACTGGTAATACTTCATATCTAACATCACGGTGTTATCGGTAAATTCAATTACCATTTCACGTTCAAATCTAATTAAAGATTTAACTATCGCCTGGAGCAAAAATGGTGATACACCATTCTCGATCATTTCAATCCAATTAAAGATTCATTAAAAATCCACTTGGTTTTAATCTTCCCAAAAATCAATATTAATGATTGTTTATCTTGGGAAATCATATCCTGTCTTTTAACTGGGTTAAAGAACCAATGTCATTTAAAGAAGGTTCACGATAAACCCAAAATCACATTCTATTCCATCTGCCTTTAACCGTAAATTAGCAAGTGTATAATTCCCTAAGTGTTAACCCCAAAGGCCGAAACCAACATCAGATCAATACCCAGAAAACCATTCAACTTAACTAATCTCCAATTAGTTTCTGATTTTCTTAACTCCGTTGGGTCTAAGAACAGTATCATTAAAGATACCATTCATGACAACCCAAAATCACATTCCACTAACGATGGAATCTTCATGGAAAACAAATCGATATACATATAATCGATATATAAACTTCTATAGCCGACTAACAATATATATGAAATAATGGCAAAGCCTTTTAAATTCCATATATATTAGTAGTCCTCATCCACAGAAATTCACTTCGATTATTACCAAATCGAATTCCATTCCATTCAATTTATTTTATTTAAATTGTAAAACTTTACCTTGGAAAATCTCCTTTAAATCTTAACAAAAGATTTATAAATTCCAAATCACATTTCACTGTGAATCGGGTTAAAGAACGAATGTCACTAAAACAAAGTTCACAACAAACCCAATTCACATTCCACTAATTATCGGGTTAAAGAACGAGTGTTATTTAAAACACCGTTCACGATAAACCCAAAATTCAATTCCAGTTCAATCCCAATTAAATATCATTTAATTGGTACATTTCATTAAATCTAAATAAAAAGATTTAATATTTTTCTCAACTGGGTTTAAGAACAGTGTTAACGAAGACAACATTCACGACAAACCCAGATCCCATTTGATATTAAATACAAGGCTCTGAATAGAAAACATATCGGCTTATACCCAATATCAAATTCTACGACCAACAAATATCGTATTGGAAATAACGACATAAATATATCTTTCAAATTTCCATAACAATATCTGTATAATCACGAAATCCAACATTGAGATATTCCAAAGACAATTTCGATTCAAATCCCTTTCCAATTTATATATTGGAAATTCTGGTTATTTTTAAAACCATTTCAAATCCAATTTATTTATTTTAAAAATAAATGGATTATAATTCTAGTTCAAAACTAGTTCAATTCGATAAAAATCTATTTTTATCTTTTTAAATATGGATTTTTTCATCCCAATTCTTTCCAAATCATTTCTTTTGATTTTACACAAATTATCGATATTATTAATAATTTTATCAAGGACCGTACAGTCGATTTCCATAAACGGCCATCGAACTGCACTTATAGCGACTTTTTCCATATTTGATTTGGACATGATTCCAAATCCAACCGTTAGATTTCTAATTACTCATATTCGTTAGAAAGCACTTTTCAATACGAACGCAACGGTTCCAGTTTTAGGAGAATCCGACGGTCGGATCTCCCGTAACGTCCATTCGAATCTATGGTCGAAATTCGCGAACGATCGCTGCGCGACGCGTTCTATTCAGGCCATATAATATATAATATATATTTTATATATATTTCTTCGATTTCCATTCAAAACGTAACTTATAAATTCGTTCTAAATTCGTTTTCAAAACGATTTCAACTTCATATTCAATTTCAAATCTAAATTGAATATTCCATATCATCGACATATAAATGATAATATTTTCGAAACATTATATTTTGAAATCAATTCCTTTTCGATATTCATTATAAAAATGAATAAGATCGATATAAATATCGTTCACGTTAAAATGGCGTTAATCTAATCAACACGGCCATATATATTTAAATATATTTGTGTCCATCCCAAATCGGACATCAAAATCATATTTTGATTCTTTTCTGGATATTGTTTGGAAATATTTGTTATTTTAAAATAATCGTTATTTTCAAATATTCTTTCTTTCTGAACTGGAATCAGACACAGTCAATTACCATATAATTTGATTATATGGATTTCACACAACATATGTGTATAACAACAATGAAAACAACAATCCATCATCCAGAGTGCATTCTACACTGTATAAGCATCAAATATAAATATTTAACGCTTACATTGTTTGTCAACCAATCGACTGACATATAACTAATTATTGGGATTAGTGTATGTCCAATATCATCCCAATACCCGTGTGGGGTTTCAAACAATCAAACACAGATTTTATTTGTGTAGTTGGGCGATGTGTAAAATTTATCGTCCCAATCAATATTAGTCAAATCGGTGTACATAAACAAATCGTCCGATTTGTTTATAAATATTTATTTTATATACATTTTAAAAATTATATTTTTAACTATAAAATATTTTACTCCATTCTACATCACACCATCAACTTTCACAACACATCATCAAACAAACAGGTCATCCATGGTCTGTTAATGACGGGTGTCGAGTGCTGCTAAGCACCGTCTGCATCCTAGTATATATTTCAAACTAGAGAATGAAATTAAAAGTGAGGAGTTCTCACCTTTAGGTTCCACTCCGCCAGTTTTACTTCTGAACCGTTTGGATTTGTTTGAAATTCCAATGAAGTCCTTACCAAGCTGTTCATAATAAAAATTATATTTTTATTGCTTCATACCAATAAATAAAAATCACATTTCTACTTCATATATTTTTACGACGCTTCTTTCTATATAAAAATTATATTTTTATATTCCTACTTCTTATATAAAGATCGAATTTTTATTTCGAAGCTATAAAAATTACATTTTTATCTCAACATATATATAATAAAAATCATATTTTTATTTCGCTACCTATATAAAAAAAATTATATTTTCTTCTAATTAAAAGTCATATCATTCTCGCTACTCTTCTAAGATAAAAATCATATTTTTATAACCATGCATAAATAAAAATCATGTTTTTTATACATTAAAAATCATAGTTTTCTTTACTAAATGAAAAATTATATCTTTTCTAAATTAAAAATTTAATCTTTTCTTCTATAAAGATCTAATCTTTTCTTTTCTATTCATATATAAAAATTTCTGATTTCTCTTTTCAATGCAAATATATAAAATAAAGTAAAGATTGATTTTAAAATACTATATTCTAATTAATTTAATTAAATAAATAAGAAAACACACCTTTTCCGAGGAGGGGGGCTCATAGGCGCTGACGTGGCGGGGGAAGGCTTTTCAGGTCGACGGCGTCAGAGTGCGGTTGTACAGAGGCGGCGCGTCGGTCTCCAGTGCGGCGGTAGCGAGCCAGGGCATGGTGGTTGCTTTCTGCGACTGTGGGGATTCGAGGAGGAGGGGAGAGGAACGAGAAAGGATAGGGGTGGCCAAGAAGGTGGCGACGCCGTTCATCGGAGGTGGGGCTGTGGGGGCGCAACCGATGGCGCCATGGGGGAGGCGACGCGACGTGATGCAGGCCGGTTGGAGGATGTCGGGTTTCCTGATTTGGGGGCTAGGTTTGGGAAGGGAGCATTTTATATAAAAGAAAATATAATAATATTTAATTCTATTATATTTCAAAAAGTAATTTTCTATTCCGAACCCCAATTCAAACCCAACGACTGTCACCTCTAGCTAAATACCCCCATTCCGAACACAATGGGATATGTTTCGTAAGCCAATTCGATCGTTTCGATTAGTTTCCATCAAAATCAAAATATAAATCTATATATTGAATTTGAACGCACATTTCAATTTACCGGGGCCACATACGGACTCTAAAAATTACCGAAATATTTTTCTCGTTTCATATTGACGATACGGTTCTAATAAAACTAATTTCATCAAATTCCGAGACCGTTTGAAAAATGGCCATTTTCCAGTCGATCGAAATTGACTGAAACTGTCAAAACACATTTTACTTCGCCATGCTTACATATTTATTTAAAAAATTATGAATTTTGGAATCTAGCAATAACTTGACACCTCGGATCCAACAAAAGTGGTTTCGTTGAAAACAGAGGTCGTTTGCAAAATTTCCATTTTTAAGGGCCAAAATTCCATATCGACTATTCTGAATTTTCATCTGGGCATAACTTTTTATTCCCGCTATGAAATTTTGATTTTTCGAATTCATTAGAAAGATATTTTCAAATAAACTCTAATATTTTTGGTTTTGCCAAAATCCGGTTTATTTTGAATCCTGTACATTCATTTGAATTTTGAAATCGAAATTTCAAACTACCGCGCCATTTTCAATTCCTTTTATAATTAAAATAAAATATTTATATTCTAACGTCGATTCAAATAAATATATACATTCTAATTCTATTCAAAATAAATTTCTCGCCGTTATTCTTTAAAATAAACCATTTTAAATATTCAAAATTCATTAAAATTTCCAAAGTAAAAAATTTAAATTAGTTCGAATTTCCGGGTTATTACAAGCGGATGCTAAAAATCCTAAATTTAATGGGTGCAGCAGAAAATAACGGAGCTAAAAGCAAATCTACTTTTCATTAACGCTAAATTGAAATAACGTAGCAGTTGAAGAGTGCTATAGGTTATAATGGGGATATTGCAGGGCTTTAACTGCATAGAACAATTAAATGGATTTCAATAAGCCGTTTAAGCCAAAAGGGATTTGTGAGAACTGTTTGGCTTAAGTATTATAAAAATCGTTTAAGCTATAAACGATTATCTCAAAACTGTTTATCCATCCCCACTATACAATTGCAAATGGCGATGCTCCCTGTTTATTTTCCTTCCCCACGCTGCAACTCCCACTGCTGCAGCCCGAGTTCGACTCTTTCTTCCCCATTCCACTCTTTTTCCCCACTGTTGGGAATGCTCAAGCAAGTTCTCCGTTGTTTCAATGCTTTTAGCGTTTGACTTTTTAAAGATGTTAGTTTAATATATTCCCAACAGTGTGAAATAAAATGGAAAACAAGTTTTATTTCTCATTCTTTGGTATTATTAGCACCAAAAAATTTATGAATAAAAAACCAGTTGTTCATTTCTAAAATTTGAAAATGACATTTATTAATAATTTTTCATTTTCAATAAACAAATATCAAAAGAGGAAATCATTTTAAAGGAAAAAGTGAAAAATAACAAAACTATTATTATTATTATTGTTACGGAAGCAACATTTTATTTTTCGTTTGGAAGACTCGCAAATTTTGTATGTCTGTATTCTTCTACACGAGTTTCTTTAAGCTACAAAAAAAACATTTTCTCTTTATTTACGATTCAAATTTTTTTTTTTGGCAAAGTCGACCAGTTTTTAAGGTGACTGCAAACACTTATTATTGTAACAAATAATAATTACAGATATTACAGGTGATTGGAAGTTTACTGAACTACTATAATTGGTCTGTAAGGTCGACCGTCCACCGCATTCAGTTATTACAATGGTCCGACCACTACATCCGAACCAGATTACAGTACTGGAGCTACATGCTATTTCTAAACTACAAAAAAGATCTTAGTCTCCACGCAGGGAGAAATGACAATGTATTAACTAACAGAATGCTATCAGTACAAGGTACAAATAACAAACCTTAGAATACACATAGAGAGCTTCAAATACAAGTAAATAACACAGTACGAGGTACTACAATTGACATAGTAGGAAGCTCAGGCTAAATTAAGCACATGTCTCCAAAATATAAGACAAGGCAATAACTAGAAACAACCTCACCTACCAAATCACATAGAGTTGACTTACCAAAGGACGAACAACATGGCTATCAGCAAGGAAAGGAAGCACTAAAGAATTGCATCATGATTTTGATAACCCCGTAGCATAGCGCCGAAGTACTACTACAGGCAAAGAAGACTGCCTTGGAACACAATTATCTCACACATAACATAATTACTCTTAGTAGACCACCACCGCATAATCTCCAAGAGCTATACCTCCAGCACCAGGCAGCATAGCAACTTTTAGGCCATCACAAGAATCCTAAAATCTCAGTAAGAACATTGCCACACTATAGCTACCTTAACCCAAAACATCATTCTAGTCAACGACTTAAAATAATCAATGCGAAACTTTAAGTACACAGCCGAACAGAGCAAAAGATAAAGCACCAACAAATACCTACCTCACTAACAGATTTGACCAAACATTCTCAGCATTGCCTCCCCAAGCTAGAAAGATGTAGCTTCCCCATAGCTGACTTGATTGAATAATGAGAACATAGGCTCAACAAAACTAGTCGAGGGGATATGCGAAGTAGCAAAGCAATACCCAAATCTCAACAACTGAATATAGAAAGCACTCCACAATAGTTTCAAAAGTTTTACTCCTTAGAAAGTCGGCACCGCAAATTCTCAAAGAACGCAACCAACACAAGAAGTACCAACAACACAAAACCTCCCAAAAGCCTCCTGAATAAAGTCAAACAAAACAGGACAAAAAAATCACCAATCAGTGTAACGGTACAGACTCGCTTGGATACCTTGCTTGCAGGTAAAGGCATCGGAAGGGTAAAGGGAGGTATGGAAGTCGCGTAGCAAAAAGGACAAGCAATGATGTAGGAAAAAACAAAGCACCACGCTAGGGAAAGAAGGGAAGTCTAAAGGAAATTAGAGCTTAAGGAAAAGGGGTGAAGGATCTAAAAAAAAGGGAGTTAGTTATAGGAAAGCGGTACTGAGATCCTGGATCTGAAAATATAGAGGGAGGCAGCACCTATGCAGGCGAAAAATATGCAGAATAAGAAGACATGAGAAGTAGAGACAGGGGATAATATCAATGCTGAGGAAATGAAGAAGTCAGAGGAGAAGGATAGAGCGAAGAAAAGGAAGAAAAGAAAGAAATACCTATATGCCATTAACTGATGCCGAGTCCAGTCCTTGAAAAATAAGGAGTTTTATTCAAACACTATAGGATTTTAGTATTAAAGTTGAAAAGTTTATCAACAATACGTAAATCACCAAAATCTAAGGATTTGTTCATTATCGATGAAACCCCAATCAATTTTGATAAGTTTGTTGATTTTAACAAACAGGAAATTCAACATCCGAATTTCAATAATAATACATCCTCTATATTCACTATCTAAACTATAGTATCAAAAATCCAGAAAATTAAAAGAAAGAAATTAGAGTGTGAGAAATAAGAAAGAAAGGTTAGAATAGAAGAAGAAGAACACAGACACACTAGAATCAGAAAAGAGTGGAATCTCACAACGGAATAAATAAAATATAATATACCAATACTCTTTAGACCAGAGAAAAATGGTATATATACATGAATTAAAAAAAATCAAAGTACACAACTAGATCAACCTACACTGTCATAATAATCTGTCTATACAATGACTAATAAATACAACATATACAGTGGAAAATTTTTGATACAGGAAGTACGAGAATACGTCTCGACTTTAGCTCCTCCTCTGCATCTCCAAACAAATCCAAAGCAAACCTCGAAAATATACGTGGTCTGACCCGAGCACATTTTGTTGGAAAACAAAAACACCTTGGGAATACCTAACAGTGAGAAAACTCACATCACAAACAACTTGCTTAATCTTAGAAAATCATTTGAAAGAATGGAACTTTATAAGATACGACCACACATAAACATGGCACATGTTTTTCCTTTTTACCAAAACACTTTTATATCAAATCTAGTGATATTATAATATTGTTTATTAAATCTTCTTAAAATAAAATAACTAATATATGCGAAATTGTTACCTATAAGTAAATTCCGCTGCCTAATGGGCTCTATATACATAAAAAGTGGCACGTACTAGAATTTGGATTCCATACAATGACTGGGCACTGGAGTACTACCCGATACGGCACCACTCTAGCCAAACTTGGAGTCAACCTATGACTCCCTTCCAACATATAACCGACCTACCACTAACTTGATGTACCGAATACATCACTACCATGATTGTGATTAGCAACCACACCAAGCACATAAAATAATCAAAGGGTCAACCGTTTTAGATTAGTGGTAAACATACCCTAATGGGTGCAGCCCACATAGTTTTGCTGCGTCTCCCTTTATTTTAGTCATTACCGGATGATGGGGCAAGAGGCTATGTTTTTACCTTTCACACATGGCACATTTCCATCTTTTAATGTTCATCGCCTTTCACTGGCAATGTACTAATAATATTCATTCATACAAGTCTGTCGGGAATAGAACGAACCAAAGGCATTACCTCAACTACATCCATAAGATTTGTAGCAAGTAACCCTTTCACTTTCGATACTTTGTCTTTGCACAAACATACCTGCAAATTCCATTTGAACGCAAAGTCAGTATAAAGTGGTTTTAGATCTAGTTCCAATCCCGGTTCCTCGAATCAACATGTTTTAATTTAAAAGGGAATTAATAGATAATCAATTCTATAACTATCAAATCAAAACAGTATAGCAAAGTACATTAGCAACGTTGTATTAATACCCTAGGTATTGATTTTGATGAAAACAACCGTAGAAACCTTACTACTAACATATCTTTGAGATGTGTAGTTACATTAGGTATATTATGAAGACATTTATAAAGATAAACAAAAGTACAAAAGAAGAATTATAAAAGAAGGTTAATTAGAGCAATATAAGAATAACAAAGGAAGCATAATCAAAGCCTGTTAGAGAAGATTGCTGAAGAACAGAGGAGTTTGAAGTGATGAGGAGTTGGTTGAACCATAGAATATCTTGTTAAAGATCACATGGCAATTACACTTGAAGACAATCAACCATTGACCTCAACCGAATCACTAAATTCACAAATATAAGGTAATTTGAAATGCTGAAGATTTGAACCACTTATAAGTGCTGTAAAACACATATATCCAATATATATGTATTGGTATGTCAACATATAATGGATTTTCAAATTTTCAACTTTAAAATGATAAGTTATTTCCCTCTATCCCTTCACCTAAAGACACACCCCTTCAACCACTATTTAAAGGCCCCAGAAACAAATTTTAACATCAGCTTTTCTCATTTTCTCCTACTAATTCTCCATACATTTGCACTTCAAATCCATTGAATACTATCCGATTATTCTTGAAAATCCACTCTCTTTCACTCCAATTCTTCATTGATTTGCAAGCCACACAATATTAGAGGGTTTTACTTGAATTCACATCATTATCTCTCTAATTTCATTTTATTTCCTCATAGAATACAAAGATATACTGCCATTGGAGGTCTATAGGATCATTGTACCAAATCTGCAAGAATTTGTGTTGAAGATACAAGTACCTGCCATTATTTGTTGCTGTTGATAAGGAGGTGCGTCTTGTAGCCCGTGAAATCAAGATTGTAAAGGTGTTCTTACCACTCGTGGAAAGCAAGTGATTATAGTGAAAATTATGCACGGTGGGGTGCAGGGCTGGATCTAGGATTGATTAATCTGAAGTAGTATAAAAATCCAAGTGTTATTTGCTTTAATGTATTTCATTTTATTACTTATTTCTTTCTGTCTGAATTTGAATAGATATAGTAAATACTCTTCACCCATCTAGTGTTTAGATAGCCTTAAGATACACCCAACACCGTTATAGAAACTCCAATCCCTAATAATTGGTATCAGAGAAGTGGTTTTCAAAAATTAATCAACTGGTATTTGAAAAGTATAAATGGCTAACGACACTAGTGACATCTTTATTAATAATTTTATAGAAGGGAAATATACCACTGGACCCTCTCTATTTGATGGCAGTAATTATGCTTATTGGGCTTGTATGATAAAATTTTATTTGTAGTCCAATGGTTTAGATATTTGGAACATTATCCAAATAGAATTCATAGAGCCTCAGACTTAATATTTAAAATGGACACTGGACCAAAAGACACAATCACTTAATCATTCTAAGGCTATGAATATTTTGTTTTGCTCTTTAGATAGAAATGAATTTAATCGAGTGTCTCTTTGTAACTCTACATATGTCATTTGGATAACACTGTAGGTCACTCATGAAGGCACCAGTAAAGTAAAACAAACAAAGATATCGATCCTTACTCACCAGTTTAAACGCTTTCAAATGAAACCAAATGAATCCATTTTGATATGTATTCTAGATTTCAAGATATAATACATGCCTTAATATCATTAGGAAAGAAAATCATTGAAGAAGACCAAGTCAGAAAGATTTTGAATTCACTTCCTAGTGAATAGGATCGGAAGATTCTTCCAATCAAAGAAGCCAATGATATTAGTACTATGGAAATAAGGAATTAATCGGTAATCTAATGTCCTATGAAGTAAATTTGCAGGTTAGAAAAGAGAATCAGGGAAATGAGAAGAAATCACTTGCACTTAATGCAATGATCGATAATGATGAACCAGACAATGATACTGTTAATGATGATATTGAGTTCATTACCAATAAGATCGAGAAGTTCCTGAAGTATTGGATAATAAAAAAATTTCAGAAAAATAACAATAATAATTCCGAAAATGGAAATGTTGTTAAATGTTTCGAATGTGACAAACCCAATCATTTGAAAAGAGATTGTTTCCAACTTGAAGAAACCAAAGCACATTTCAAATCCTTTGAATAATGAGAGGAAACATGCATTCAATCCAACATGGGTTGACTCATCATCAAGTGATAGTGTTTTAGAAAAAGGAAAGGCCAACGTATGCTTCATGGCAATGGATGATCAGGTATGAAATTTTGATACAGAAATTACTAAAGTTTTAAATGATATACATAAGAAAAATGAAATACTTATGAATGAGTACAATAATAGTTTGGCAGAAAGAAATAGATTAACAATATCTAATAAAAAGTTGAGTAAAGAAAAACAATGTCTAGAGATGAAATTGAAGGATTTAGTGCTCATAAAAATAGAAAGGATTTAAAACTTGGAAGTTTTGAAAAACTGAAAATGAGTCCTTAAGATCAAAAAATCTTTCAATGAAGTCACAAATCACTGGTTTGAATGACAAAATAACATCTCTAGACGACATTATTCTTAACCGTATTAGAAACTTTGATAAAATGAAAATTGATATTGATTAATTTAACAAAGGGAAGGATGATCTAGAAAATTTATTATCTGCGTCTAAATACACAAGGAATAAACATGGAATTGGATACACCCTTAAGGCTAAATCAAAGAAAAAAAGTTCTCATTGTACCAAGTTTGTTAAAGCTACCAAGTTCAAACCAGAATCTAGGAAATTAAAGTTAAATCCTCCAAATAGGTTCATTAACTTATGGGTTCCAAAAGGGTTGGGTAATATTCAAAAAGAAAAATATATTTATAATTTTATTAATAAGGTTCATTCATCTAATGATTATACATTTAAAGGGCATTCAAACTCTTCATGGGTTTGGTATCCCAAAGGTTAACCCCATGGACCCTAAATTAGAAAGTGTACCGGTGTACACATTTTTATAAATTTTCAGGTACCAAATAGAAGATGCACAAAGCATATGACAAGAAATCTATTGAACCTTGGATAAATATGAAAAGGATTTATTAGTGGAAACGCTAAAGTAGATAAATCTAAAACTCATTCATTTTTTTACTAAAATTTATTTTTTATTTGGTTTCCCCTCTTGTGTTTTGTTTATGAGCATATACAAACTCTACATATCGTTTGGTAATAAATTGAACAATTCCTTTTTACCTTTTTGTTGTTGACAAAGGGAGAGAAAAGGTATAAATATACTAGAAAAAATGATAGCTGGAGTGCATAAAGTATCAGGGAGTTAAATATGAAATTATTATATTTTTTTCTCTCAAATATTTATATGGTCGTCATCATCAAAATGGATAATACCCTAGGTATTGATTTTGATGAAACAGCCATATAAACGTTACTACTAACATATCTTTGAGATGTGCTGCTACATCAAGTATATTATGAAGACATTTATAAAGATAAACAAGAGTACAAAAGAAGAATTATAAAAAAAGGTTAATCAGAGCAATAAAATAATAACAGAGAAAGGATAATCAAAGCCTATTATAGAAGAATAATGAAGAACAAAGGGGTTTGAGTGATGAGGAGTGAGTTAAAACTTAGAATATCTTGTTAAAGATCCCATGGAAATTATACATGAAGACAATCAATCATTGACCTTAATTGAATCACCAAAATCCACAAATATAAGGTAATTTGAAATGCTGAAGATTTGAAACATTTATAAGTGTTGCAAAACACATATGTTGACATATATGTATTAGTATGTCGACATATAAAGGATTTTCAAATTTTCAACTTTCAAATGATAAGTTATTTCCCTTCATCAAAAGACACATCCCTTCAACCACTATTTAAAGGCTCTTGGAAACGAATTTTAATATTAACTTTTCTCATTTTCTCCTACTCCTTCCCCATACATTTGCACTTCAAATCCATTAAATACTATCCGATTATTCTTTCAAATCCACTCTCTTTCACGCTAATTCATCATTGATTTTCAAGCCACACAATATCAAAAAGTTGTACTTGAATTCACATCATTATCTCTCTGATTTCATCCTATTTCCTCAAAGAATTCAAAGATATACTGTCATTGGAGGTCTATAGGATTATTGTACAAAATCTACAAAAATATGTATTGAAGATATGACTACTTGTCATTGTTTTTTGTCTTTGATAAGGAGAAGGTGTATCTTGTAGCTCATGAAATCTAGATTGTAAATGTGTTCTTGCCACAAGTAAGTGATCGTAATGAAAATTAAGGATGGTGGAGTCCAGGACAGGATGTAGGATTTGTTATTCCGAACCAGTATAAAAATCCAGGTGTTATTTACTTTACTTCATTTCATTTTATTACTTATTTCTTTCTATTTGAATTTGAATTTGAATAGATATAGTAAATACTCTTTACCCTTCTAGTGTCTGAATAGCCTTAAGATTCATCAGCACTGTTATAGACACCCCAATCCCTAACACACAGGCCCATTTAATCAAGTGGAAATTGGTCTCGCATCCTTATTTTTGAAAATCTTTCACTGCGCATCCCTCCCTAAGTTCTAATACATAGTGGACCCTTATTTTACTGTAGCAACGTGTTTCATATTTTTTGCGTAGGTACATAATTTTTTTTCTAAAAATTGTAAACATTTACTGAAGTATTCTAAAAAAAAAATCTTAAATATCAGCAATTTTAGTAAATAATTGTTGATATTTCAACAATTATTCACCTAGATTTTAGTTGAAAGACCAATGTATAATTGTTGATAAATTAGCAACTATAAATTTATACCTACTGATATATTAGTAATTTTTAAATAGTAGATGCAAATAAATTAAAAAATTGCTGAAATATCAACAATTTAAGTGAATTATTGCTGATATTTTTGCAATTATTCACATAATATATAGTTGAAAGGAGGATGAATAATTGCTGAAATATCAACAAATATTGCTAATAGTTGCAAATTTGCAGCAATAATTTGGAGTAGAATTATTTTCATTAAGAAAAAGTTGCATGAAATTCAGTAATTGCTGCAACGTCAGCAATTATATGAAAATTTGCATAAAAAATCTATAGCGCACATTTTTTTTGGGTTTGAATCATTTTTTTATATTTTTAAAGATGAATACGATGATGATTGTGCATTGAATTTAATTTTGAAGTTTTGTAAATTTTTATACTGTTTTTTGTTGATTTTTGGTTGATTTCCGAAAAACAAGGACCTAGTTTATAAAGTTTTTAAACAGGGAGTCTTTTTATATTTTAAACTTAATAGGGATCTGAGCTAAACTTATCCTTTAATTAAACCATTCATTAAAACCGTTTTATCGATTCTTAAAATTCGATTCCATATAATTATCTCCACGGGATAGGTATATTCAAAAATCTCTTGTTTTCGTTACTTTGAAAACCATAACCGTACACTTATCTTTTGGAATAAATGTATTTACGATACCCTATTGTTTTCACTACTTAGAAAATAATACTATATACTTAATCAAATGGCATAATATAGTCACAATTCATAGCTGGGCCAAATAATGTCATACGATACATTGTTTTAATATAAGACCCAATGGTTTTATTTAACTTCTAAATTTTGCAAATTAAAGTTTATAACATCAATTACGGAAATAATAATTTAATTCTCAACATCCCATTTCGTTTTCAACCTAGTATCACCTCTTGGATAACAATGAAGTCGTTCAAGTTGGGGTATTTTATTTACCTCTCAGGCCTTGACTCGACAACATTCTTATCGTCAAGACAAATAGAAGTTTTTTAATGTAAAACCTGATATTCAGTAAATGCTGCAATAAGTTCCATTTACTATTCAATTCAAGTAAGGTTTAAAAACCATTCTTGCAATTGAAAATCTCTTCCCAAATATAACCATTTTAATTCATTTATTAACTAAACACTTGTTTAAAACATTGTAATAACTTTAAATCTCTCTTGTAAACCTTGTATACTAAGACGACCCAGATTTTGGTAAGAAATATTTAATAGATATTAAATATTTAAAATGATTTATTTTAAGAAATAACGACTTGGAATTTAAATAAGTCAAATGAAAAGGAGTCTGAACAAATAATTTATAATATAATTAAAAACGAACTCATGACGCCGCGGTAGTTCGTAGTATTGCATTTTGAACTTTAAATGATTATAAAAAATGCAATATAAGACAAAATTTGTTGAAACAAGAAACATGAAGATCTAATTAACTATATCTTTCTATGAAAGTGAAAAATCAAGATTCCGTCCTATAAATTATAAGTTCTATGTAAATCAAATTTCCAAATAGTTGCAATTGAATTAATTAATATTTTATCGATCTATTAAATATATAAAAAGGTTCGTTATATATAATATGAATGCCATTTAACTCAGAATTAGTAAACAAGGTTATATATGCAATACTAATAATATTATTTTATTAGGGTAATAATAATTATTAGTCGCAATTGGAAGTTATAAACAATCCCATTTGGATATATATGCAATAATAATAATTAGTTTATTATTAAATTGAATAGTTTTGGAATTTAATAATATTATAATAATAGCACATAGTCTTAAAAATAGCCAGTTTGCAAACGACGTCCATTTTCGATGAAACCAATTTCGTTGAATCTGGAATAGTAAATTATTGTAAGATTCCAAATTTCATGCTCATCCGAGTTGTTTTTTAGCCGTGTGTAATTAAGAGTGAGCCGATTAATATTTGAACCTGAACTAGAAATTTTTGAGCAAACGGACTCGGAAGTCGATGAAATAAATTTCATTAGGACCGTAATGATAAACCATAGGTGTGTATTAAACTTCACCCTTGGGTTCATATGTGGCCATGCAGATTTTTAAACAACAAATACAGGTAGCGTTACAACATAAATTTATAAACTAATGCCCAATGCTTCTTCCATAAGATAATTCCTACTCCTATAAGTACAACCCATCTCCACTCCAAACCCAAACACATTTCAGCCTTCTCCATTTTGCATTTTAGTCCTTCCTCCTTTCATAATTTTATCCCACAACCATGGAGAATTGGAGGAATGTCCCAACATGAAAGTTTGAGTACGCGGTGAGGGCTACTCGCTGTAAATATTTAGTGGAAAAAAGATGTCGGAGTTCGCTGGAATCTCAGATTTAAGGTAATGGGCTGGCTTTCGGTTTTGGTGATTTTGCGACCAAAATGTTGAGAGTTAGACGAAGTGCTGACAAAGAAGTTGTGTGACACCCCACGTCCATTAATGTCACTCACTAAGGCAATGCATTAAGTTCCGTGAAGCGTTATAGGTAATCAGACACTAAATAATTACAAGACAGATATAAATAAGATAGTAGCGGAAATTTAATTTTTTTTTTCAATAAAAATACCGTGGTCCATAATTTCATAAGTCACAAAATCCATTACAACAAAATAACTTCTGTCTTGCATCATTAGAGTACATAAGTAAATAAAAAGCATAATTCCCCAAATGAAAGAGTTGAGCCATAGTAGAGACAAGAACTTGAGCCATACTTCAGAAATAGCTCCTAGCAAGGTGGTATCTGAATCCAGATTAAGCCTGGGTGTTTCCTCCCTGTGAACCTAAGGGGGGGGGGGATGGAAGAAATAAGGAGAAACAAAAAGGGTCAGACATAAAGTCTGGCGATTCTAGTTACTTTTAGCCAGTAGATAAATAGAAGTAACATGATAGGCATATAAAGTGGATAAGGGAGATCACTACATAAATGGTAGGTGTGACAAGGTAAGCAAGATAAGGTGTACATGCCTTACTAATAATTTCACTACACTGTTACTAGTATATCCAGAAAGAGATGATCCCTCTAACTATAAGGTAGTAGACTTAGGTATACGTACAAATGTATCCTAACTACTACCCTGATCGATCGACTCCCTAACCCTCGTAGATACCTTGTGCTAGCCCCACAGTAGGAGTATCACTTCCTAAAGTGGCTACCCCTCGTCGTAACAGTGTGCACAACCATATCTACAGGTGTCACGGTCATCTTATCCCCCTCTTCCCGGCTCATGCACGCACATGGCCCGGTCGGTTTGCGCCGCCCACACCGTCCTCCATATTTGGATATCTTACAATCAGTTAGTAAACGTCCCTCTTCTCCGCCTAGTATGGAACACTTTGTTTGATACCTACTCCGGGTTACAGACTGAAATGAGCCCCACACAATATGATACAAGCTCTTCCCTTTGTCTTGTATCCCCCACTAGATTTGCACTTACTATGTATACCACTAGGTGTCTTTAATTACATAGCCTTATTTATTTCAATCGGTTATGCTTACCTATAGGTGTCTTTAATACATAACCCATAGTCTTCCAACCAGATATGCTTACCTATAGTTGTCTTTAATTACATAACCCTATTACTTCCACAAGTTATGTTTACCCTAATATGTGTCTTTAATTACATAACTTTATTATTTCCACCGATTATGTATACCACTAGGTGTCTTTAATTACATAATCTTAACGGGTTAAGTTTGTGGGCCTATTACCCATCCCCTCTTCATATTTACATAGCCCACCCATCAACCATGTTTACTTAACACCCAACTTAATTTTAAGTTCATACAATCCCTATGGATTAACTTAGGTTAAGTAGTCCAATTCTTTACCATGTCCATTTATGGTTTCATAATGGACCAGACCTCCCACATTAGGCCTACAACATGTAGATGCTGGATATGCCAGTCGGGTTCGGGCAGATTTATTCCACAGTTGGGCCTAACCTCGTGTCATAGCATAATTTGTATTTACGTACATAGACCTCTCACAATAGGTTTACCATTAGTGGTTGCTGGATATGCCGGTCGGGTCCTGGCAGACTTCCACCACTAATGCAACCTAACCTCGTGTCATAAGTACAATTACAATTCTTAATTGTAATTACTAGACATTCCATTTTTAATTAATTAACCCTTTCCTTTTATATGTAACAATACCTATTTTGCCCAATAATTTGAATTACATGTCCATAAATGTTCAAATTCAAATTATGCCAATTTTAATTAATTTACGAATTAATTAATCCTTTCCTTTTATAGGTGTCAGTACCTATTTTGCCCAATAATTTGAATTACATGTCCATAAATGTTCATATTCAAATTATGCCATTTTTATCCCTTTTTCCTCCGTCCCTTAACTAGCGCCCTCACAAAATTGGCAACATGCCTAGGCTAGACAATAGCCTAGTCATAAATGATAATAGGGAAAATAATGGGAATATGCTAAAATAATCATTTTGGCTTAAACATAAACTTGTATGATAATAAGGTGAACATACATACTAGCATGGTCATGAAATATTCATCATAACAAGGTGGACATAAAACTGATGAACTATGATGTCACAATATATAAATTACCATTTTAGATGTCCAATCGATTTAAATCTAACATGATAACATAGGGTGACAATTTAGATCACATAAAATAAATCTAACATGAATCATAAGGTGACAAATTTAGAACACATAGGATAGATCTAACACGAATCATAAGGTGACAATTTTAGATCACATAGGATAGATCTAACATGAATCATAAGGCGACAATTTTAGATCACATAGTATAGATCTAACATGAATCATAAGGCGACAAATTTAGATCACATAGGATAGATCTAACATGAATCATAAGGTGACAAATTTAGATCACATAGGATAGATCTAACATGAATCATAAGGTGACAAATTTTAGATCGCATAGGATAGATCTAACATGATAATTTTAGATCACATAGAATAGATCTACATACATCTGCATCATAGAATATCATAAACGTTACAACCCAAGACCCATAATAATAACATAGTAGAACAATTGAATTGGATCCAAAGAAATAGATCTATCATAATATAGCATGAGATCTAACAATAACATAGATTTAAAGTCTACAACATACCCACATCACAGTCTTTCATAATTTCACTATTATTTATCTAAACCTAAAAGCAACTAGAACTCACTGTGATTGGATTGCTAAGATGATAGAAAAGGTGCTGAGTGTATGTTTGAATCTCAGAATTTGATATGCTTTAGATGAAGATGAGAGATCCTAATTCAGTTCGGAATCTAGCAGAGTCCGGCCACCATTGCTTTTCTTTGAAGAAAACAAAGGATATAAGATATATTTATAAATGCTAGGTTACAGAATTCGGATGCCACCTCAGCCCTAGTGAAATTGGGTCAGGTCACGGGTCGTCACTCACTCGAAAATGGCTTGAATACCCAGAAACTGTTCAGGGCGTACTTTGCAGGTGAGCCAGTGCAAAATTGCCTTGGTGCACTTGGCAAGTGCGCCAGTTGTACCCGGTTCTGATTTTCAACTTTTTATCGTCCGTAACTTCTTCATATGTTATCCGTTTTACTCAAACTATGTCTCTATCCTGACTAAAATTTCGAGATGGACGTAATGACATAATCAGTTTCCCTTAATTCTTAATTCTTAATATTAAATTATTTATTCTTTAATTTGTCTTCTTTAATGTCATTAAAAATTTGGGGTGTTACATTCTCCCCTACTTAAAGGATTTCGTCCCCGAAATCTCTAAGTCAAGAAGAATGCATATCCTACCATCCATCTACTCAACCATCAATCACTAGCATCCATTGTCCTTAAGAATTTCTATTGCTTTCATGAAAATATGCAAAGGGGCATGTATATGTCCCAACACTAATGCGAAGATCAGGCGGTCTACTGATTCAGTTGACCTCCTTAATGCAATGTATGTCAGTGCCATGAATCTAATATGTATGCAAATAAGCCAATTATAACATATAAGCTCTACATGGGTGCACACTCATTCGTCCAAATGTAACATCCATATGCTAGTTCATCCATTTCCATCCATAAAAGAAAAGAAAATGCACACACATCCATATGCAGTATGAGAGTGATTGAGCCGATCTTAGTGCCTAATGTGTGTGTATATGCGTCCACAGGCAACCACTAGCAAACACTTTCATCCACTTGCATCCATCAATCATAACATGTCTCAAACACATGTTTGCATCCATAGGATTCCTATCTAAAGGTCGAAAATACTATGGATAGGATGTACTCAAACGATAGAAACAAGTACCGATAAAACTTTTGGAAAAAGGAGTTAAGAACATACCCTCGAAAAGAAAAGGGTACGAAGCACGAATCTTGTCTGCGGTCTCCCAAGTCGCATCATCTGGTTATCCCCCATTGAACGTTTAGCAACTTGATCTCTTTATTGAGTAGCTTCTTAACTTATGATCCCAGAATATGGGAAGGAACTTGCCTGACTGTCGCCTCCCGTTCCACTTCTGTCTCTTCCAATATACTCGGCTCAACAACTTATGCGGTGTCATGCAAGCACTTCCGAAGATGAGAAAGATGGAAAACATCATGATCACCAGATAGATTTTCAGGAAGCTTTACTCTATAGGCCATTTGGCCAATCCTCTCGGTTATGGAAAATTATCCCACAAACCTAGGTGCCAACTTCCCTACCGATCCGAAGCGAACCACATTCCTCAGAGGTGACACTTTGATAAGAACCAAGTCTCCTACTTCAAATTCGAGGTTAGTCCTTCTCTTCTTTGCATAGCATTTCTGCCTATCAAACGTGTAGTGACCCGAAAATCCGGTCCAATTTGAGCTGACTAAATAACACAAGTCCGACCCCAAATTGCACTAGAAATTCAAGAAACTAATAGAAAGAAGATAGAGGGTGAGGATAGATAAGATAGAACTATTAGAATAGAAGAAGAAGAAGAACATCATCATCAGAGCAACCACGAATCTCACAGCGGAACGAATAAAATATAACATAACTTTTGAAATACAAACAGTATATGTATACAATAACATTTCAGAGTACAACACTTACAACAACAGCGGAAATAATAATAGCTATAGAATCTTGAAGCCTCCTGCTCCAAGCTCTCCAAGTGTATCTGTAAAATCCTGAACTACTTGACTGCCCATACAAATTTAGGCACCCAAGAGTTTAGGTAGAACAAAAAAAATTAAACTCCGGGTCAGTCATGGGACTGGTATGAGTAAAACAGTTTAAAACAATTTGAACAAGTAAACGATATCTCATAAGACCACGCCGTATAACGGAACGGGTTTTTCCCTTATGAAAATCCAAAATATCTTTATATCAAAAACCTTTTGATATTATAATAATGTCTATCAACCACAACTATAATAATCATCTAGCAGAAACGCTTTCATCTCACGTTCTACATATATAATATACAATCAAAACCGCAAGCACGTATTGGGTAATGGATTTCCAACTATGACAAGGTATGGAACCACCTTCCGATCAGTGTACTCTAGGAACGATACACTGGAGTTCAACAAGAACATCTTGCAACTCAGCCACACATGACCGACCACTCATTTCGCTTGAGTGTATCGAATGTACATCACCAACGATTGGGATCAGCAACCGTTTCCGTATATATATGGGACAGCATTGATAGATTTAAGAAACAAATGAATATTCTCTAGATAGGTGATTATACACCCTACTTCGGTGCGACCGACTTAGCCATGCTGCCTGCCCGATTTTTGTCATTTCCTGGTTGTTGAGGCCAGAGGCTACGATTACTTTCCATTCATTGATGACACGATCACTTTGAATGCCACATTGTCAGATCCGTTAATCACTAGTTGATTTGCACAAATATTCTGGATGTTATGCTAAGGGAATAAATCCGTTGCCACCATATATATTTATACAGACCAATCCATTCGATCATTGGAAATACTTTGTCAGACATTCGTCCATTTACGTTCGTTCTGGGATTGAACGAAACCGAATGCACTATTCAGTACATCCATCCTAGGCAATCTCTACCTAGGACTTATACAACAGCCCTTGCACTTTACTCCGTCTTCAATTTTCTTTGGCATATTCGCAACGCTTATGCCAATACAGAGTGGTTCTTTGGATAAGAATCCAACCGGTCTCTCCATATTAACAACGTTAAAATAGTCAAAACTTTGATAGTCTGTGATTTAACTATCAAATGAAAACATGTCGGTGTTCACACAACAATCTTAATTCCAAATGGAATTTTCGATCAAATCATCCAACACACACACACACACATATATATATATATATTCATAATTCCTTATTTTCTATAATTAGAAAATATACGTTATTAACACTGGAAAACATTTCCATAGCTTATTCACATATCACTACCATTCCACAACTATCAGTCCCTAACCGTAAACTAGTAAGAGAACAATTCTCTAAGTATAAATCCCGAAGGCCGAAACCAACATCAGATCCACACTCAGAAAACGATTCAACTTACTAATCTCTAGTCAGTTTCTAATCTTGCTCAACTCTATTTCTTTAACTCTATTCGATTAACTCTAACCGATTAACTCAAATTCGAATAACCTATATTCGATTTACTCCTTTAAATAACGTTTATCCATTTATAAAGATTTACTTTTAGTAACGGTTCTTCACTTTAAAATTGTCCTTTTTATAACGTTTCTCCACTTATACAGATTTCCTTATAACAGCGTTTAATTACTTATAATGATTTCCTTATAACAGCGTTTAATTACTTATAATGATTTCCTAATAACAGCGTTTTATCACTTATAATGATTTCCTAATAATAGTGTTTTATCACTTATAATGATTTCCTAATAAATATCCCTTATATTCTTTCTATTATATTATCCCAATAAACATCCCTTTTTATAAAATCCTTTGATTTTATAAATAAATTCTCCTTTATAAAATCCCTTGATTTTATAAACAAATTCTCTTTAACAAGTTTAAAATCTCATTTTATAACAAATATCCCTTTTATAAAACCTCTTTGATTTCCTAAATAAATTTCCTTTTATAATATCATATTTATTTCCTAAATATTTTCCCTTTTTCATTTATTCTATTTTCTGAACAAATATTCCTTTATAAATTCTATTCACTTCCTAAGTAAACATCTTTCTTTATACTTCTATTTACTTGCTAAGTAAATAATCGTTTGACACTTCTATTTCAATACACAGTTTGAAAAATTCCCTTTTTACTTTCCAGTATTCATTTTGGTATTTAAAATACCTTACAACTATGATTAAAATCATCCACACATATAAAATCAATAACCGATTTTATATCACAGCATATACACAATATATGATAAACAGTAAAATAAATGTTGAGGAATCCAGTCGGATTCCTCCAACCTGTTCCCCTGCATCACAGATGTTAAACCATAAAATTAACATCAATTTCATTTCAGTATGAAATGTTCTGATAAGCAATATCAATATTTAATGGTATATATATATATATATATATATATATATATAATATCAACTAACTGACTAGCAGTTCAATCAACCAATCTACACACAACAGTCAATCAATATCTAACAGTTCTAAAAGTACATTATAAAAATGTAACTGTTCAGAGTTGGTGAGTTTTACTCACATTGGACGATCATCGTTAATAACGATAACCATCGCTTGATTCAGACGTATAATTTATTTTGCTATAAATTGTAACGAGCTCCATCTCACTCCCAGTCAGTTCCATTGTGTTGTTCCCGTCCATACGATCCTGTCGGATCTGAATTTGTGAAATTCTTTATTTCTTTCTCTTCTGGCCCATCAACACATTCGCAGGCCCACACATGTTTTTAAAAGCCAACCCGACTTCACCTTTCTTTCCCAAACTGCTGCTACTCACGACGTCAATGATCCTTCACCGAACTCTTCTCCTACCATTGCTCTGGTTTCTACACTAACATATTTTTCCCAAAACCGTTCCCACCCTGTACCCATGAAAACTCAGTCCACCATTTTTTTCCAACCACTGCTTTCTCGACTCTAGTATTAAACACCACCATATGGAGACCAAACATTTCGCTCCTAGTTCTTGAAATAAAAATGATAATAATAAACCAATATCGTCAGTTGAAATGCACAACACCATCCCCTTACCAATCTATACTCACCAACTCACGGTATTGGCATTTTAAAACATTTTTCCGCCTTCAGTAAAACAACGAATAAAATGAACTACCTCCCCTTCAAGTTACGATTTCACTGCTTCTTCACAGGCAATCACGCACTTCAGTAAACCCAACTGTACTTGTCACTTAAATTGCCATTTTTCTACCTTAATACACCCATCAAATTTGCCCAGAACAATAACGCCATACATCTGGACAAAAACGACACTTACCCAACCGCTTCCCTTCGTGAGCTACATCTCTTTAACCCTCAGAACTCTCCAATAACATCACCGTGACCAGCCCCTTACCAACTCCAAATAAAAATGGATGAACTCGCACCATTTCCGGAATTCATAACTCCAAATCCCCTTTCGGTTTTCGTTCCAGGCCCACCCAAAATCCTCAGCTGTCAACAAACTCCTCCACCACAGCATGAACTCAAGCAACCCGTCTCCCATCCCCTCATCATCGGAGCACACTGCTCCTTCAGTATCCATCTTTTCATCTCCTTTCCATCTCGCTGTACACACCTTCATGCTCGCGTTCACAGCCCTCCCCTTCCATCTCCGAAGAGTGCGAACACAAAGGTCACCGTGCACTAGAGTTTGCACGTTACAGCCTCAACCAGAACGCGAACTGCACCCCCTACCTATAGCGATGCTACCCACCAATCTCCATCGAGCTCCACTGATTTATTTGATGTAGAAACATTTGCATTCAGCTCAAAAAAAAAAGCCAGCGTGAGCTACATATAGTTATACGAATCCATCCTTGTATGTTTTGGATTTATTTGAGGAGTGATGGATTTGTTTGAATCATGTTTATTTAGTTTGGGTTTTTATTTGTTTTTCTCAGAGTTTTCGGTTTTGCTGTGAAAATATTTATGGCGGCTCATTTTGATTGAAGCGAAAAAGTCAATTAGGTTTTAAACGAAACGGGAAATGTTATTATATAGGGTAGTTTCTTTGATTTGTGAGGATTGGTTTCCTCCACGGTTCTTGTTTTAAGGCCACAAGGAACTCGTGGTGAAAACAGAAAGAAGTGTGGCCTTGTTTACTTTCACACATTTGGTTACCACTTTATTTTATAAAATTTATATAGTTACGTACCGCTACAGACAGAAATAAAAACACCATCGTGACGAGCGAGGTGTCCCGACTCCAGAAATATATTGGTAGGTTAAACTGTATTGTGAAATCCCAAAATGTTGATTACATGGTGCAAAATACTCCAAATAAAAAAGTTGCTTATTTAATTAATTAAAAATTACCATAAAATTCTAAAAATTAAATTATCACTACTTCCCAAAAGAACCTTGTCTAAATTCAAACCCGATCTCTAGTTATTTTGAATAAACCGTTACGGTCGATAATTGATTCTATAGCGACTATTTTAAAATTTGATTTGGACATAACTCCCAATCTACACGACGAAATCCCGATTTTTCTCTTCCACTAGAAATATATACTCCACCAGCTCCGTACGTTTCTTGTTTCACAGAAATCCGATTTAAAACGAATCCTATACACTCAGTTGAAGTTCGAATCGTCAAATTACGAACTGCAGCGCCATTTCGAGCTCGGTTTTAATTATAATATAATTATAAGTTCTGACGTCGTCGATTAAATAATATATTTGTTATTTAAATAATTAAATAAGTTAATTACTACACTGTCAAATATCCGGGTCATTACAAAACGCAACTGTGTACCTAATGCTTCTTGCAAGCTCCTCCAAAATTCGCTGGTAAAGATAGGGTCACGATCGCTCATGATGCTTGAAGGAACTCCATGAAGACGAGCTATCTCTTAGACATAAATTGCTGCTAACCATGATGTCATCCTCTTACTCTTAACTGGAATAAAGTGAGAGCTCTTAGTAAGTCTATCAACAACAACCCAGATACTGGTGTTGTCTTTCTTCGACCTAGGAAAACCATCTATGAAATCCATAGAGATGCTCTCCCATTTCCACTAAGGAACCTCCAACGGATGAAGTAAACCACCAGGCTTCTTTTGCTCATCTTTTACTTGCTGGCAAACTAAACATTGAGAAACAAATTCGGCCACATCTTTCTTCATCCCAGCTCAAAAGAAAACCCTCTTCATATCCCTGTACATCTTATCACCGCATGGATGAATGGTCATATTAGAATGGTTGGCTTCTTCTAGGACTGTCTTTATCAAGCTTCCAGTTTGAGGAACACAAAGTTGTCCATCTCGTCACAACCACCCCTTTTCATCTATGGCATATCTGCCGAGGTGACTAGAAGTCTCCCCTCTTTTGAGCTTATCCACGATGTCTAGAATCTATGGGTCACCTTATTGTGAAGCTCCTATCTGGTCCACAAGAGTCTTTCATATCTCCAAGGATGCAAACAAATCAGGAAAAATCTCGATGGAGGGTCTAAAATCAAAAGCTGATATGAACTCCAAGTTCTTTCTTTCCACAAACAAAGGACTCAGGGCCACCCTCTACCTACTTAGTGCGTTTGCCACCACATTACCCTTGCCAGGGGTATAAGAAATCTCAAAATAATAAGAATCTAGAAACTCCATCCACCGTTGTTGCCTTAAATTGAGATCCTTTTGCGAGAACAGATACTTGAGAGATTTATGATCGGTGTATAACTCGAACTTCTCTCCAAGTAAATAATGACACCATGTCTTTAATGCAAACACTATGGCAGCCAGCTCAAGATCATGGGCGGGGTAGTTCTTTTCATGAACTCTCTACTGTCTACCCCATAACGCATTACTTTCCTTTCTTGCATTAGGACCGCACCAAGCCATGTACCGCATGCATCAGTGTAAATGGTAAACACTTTATTTCTGTCAGATAAGGTCAAGATTGGGGCTGTTTTCAGAGCCCTCTTCAGTCGTTGGAAAGCAATGTCACAGTCTATATCCCATGAGAATGCCAAGTTCTTCTTCGTCAGCCTGGTGAGTGGGGTTGATATCTTTGCGAAGTCCTTAATGAACTTCCTATAGTAACCTGCCAACCCAAGAAAGCTTCTCACCCCAATTGCATTTTTAGGAACCTGCCAATCTTGCATTGCAACCACCTTCATGGGATCTACAGCTATCCCTTCTTTGGAGACCACATGCCCTAAGAATCTCACCTCTTTTCTCCAAAAATGGCATTTGGAGAACTTTGCTTTAAGCTGATGGTCACGAAGAGTTTTCAAAACATCTCTCAAATGTTGGGCATTCTCTTCTTTGCTTTTGGAGAAGACCAAAATATCATCAACAAAGACTACTACAAACTTATTTAGGAACTCCCAAAACATACTACTCATCAGATCAACAAAATAGGCGGGTACATTCGTCAGCCCAAAAGGCATAACTAGTCACTCAAAGAAATCGTCTGGAGTCCTAAAGGCAGTCTTATCTATGCTGTCCTCAGCCATCCTCAACTTATGGAACCCCGTCGCCGAGTCTAACTGGGAAAATACCAAGGCACCAACAAGCTGATCAAATAAATCATCAATCCTCAGAAGTGGGTGCCTATTCTTCTTAGTGAGCTTATTCAGCTTCCTATAATCAACACACAAACGAAGCGAACCATCTGCTTTAGTTGCGAATACCACTGGATCACCCCATTCAGATATGTCTCGTCTGATAAACCCTTTCTCAAGTAGCTCCTCTACTTGCTTACTCAGCTCCCTCCATTCCCTTGGAGCCATGTGGCGCACTGGTAATGCAACTGGCTTTGCATTTTCCACCAGATATATGCGAAATCGATCTCATGCTTTGGAGGTAAACCCCGAACCTCATCAAAAACATCGAAAAAATCTCGGACTACTAGAACAGATTATAGATCGTCGATAGATGCATCAAGAGACTCTAGGAAACTAAGCATAACCGACCCTTTTTGGTCACACGAAATCTCACGGGTTCTCCCATGACAAGTCAGAAGCCTAACAACCCTCTTCTCACAATCCATAATGGCAACATAAGTGGTAAGCCAATCCATTCCTAGAATCAACCCATAGCCCATAAACCCGAGCATATACGCGTCGCATTCAAACTCGATGTCTAACATAGATATTTTCAAACCCCGACAAATCATCAATAAATGAGCCGAACCACCAATGGGGTTTGAAATAACTATGGGATCTACAAACATACTAGTAACTAAGTGCAGAGATTCAACTACAGAACTTGATATAAATGAATGTGAGGCACGAGAATTAAAAAGTGTTCTAACAGGATGGCTTGAAAGAGAAATTAAACCTTCCACAGAAATTTTTCTACCTCTATCAGGAGCACTGGTTGCGAAAGCATGCACCTGCCCTCTCGAATTTCCTGCCCTTTTGCCTTAACCCTGTGATCCCCGTTTCTTCGGGCACTCTTTAGCAAAGTGTCCGGCCTCTCCAAAGTGGAAGCAAGAATTCTTCCTTTGCATACAGTCTTTAACCAAATGACCTTCCTTCCCACATTGGTGGCATTTTCTCTTATCCTTGCCTTTATCATTTTCCCTCCTTTCTTCTGTTGTTACTGTTGCTGCTGTTGTTGCTGCCCCTTCTTGGGCCACATCTTTTTATTCTGCAATGTCCCCTCAATCTTTACCTCCTTCTTCTCTCCCTTGTCCTCCTCATGCATTAGGGCCATATCGACAAGTTTTTCAAAGGTGGCCCCCATTGGAATATGGGGCATGGCTAACCCATGAAGGGGTTCATTCAGCCCTTTAGCAAACCGCAAAGTCTTTTTGTGCAGCGTATCCACCAACTCTAACCCGAACCTTGCTAGCTGGTTGAGTTTGTTCACATATTCTTTCACCGTCAAGTTTCCTTGTTTGAGTGCTAAGAATCTCTCCATCTGCATGCTGCTTTCAGCTTAGGAAAGAAATTTCATTTTGAACCTCTGTCTAAAATCTTTCCAAGTTTCCACCGGACATTCAGCTTGGGTGACTTCGCACCAAAAGGAGGCTTCGTCCTTCAATAGCCAAGCAGCTAACTTAATCTTTCTTTGGTCCTCCACTTCAAAGATTACGAATAAATCCTCAGTCTCCTTAAGCCAATTCCGAGCTTTCACGAATGTCTCGATCCCATGGAATGGCTTCCCTCCCATAGCACGGAAGTCCTTGCAGATCTTGGCGAAATTATTTACTTTTGGAGGGGAGGAGGAGGAATGACTGGTGTAGCTTAGGGAGGAACATCTCTTTGGCCTTCGGCCGGCGCCGTGGCCTCCAAATACCTATGGAACCATCCGGGTATAGTGACGCCCTCTGGGATATTAGGGATGTTTTGTTCCCCAGGCGTGCTGAAAAAGGGAAAAGGAAGAAATTTAGATAAGGGACCGAAGGATACTACATATGGCTTTTTGGGGAATGTTTTTCTAAACAGACTTTTCTTATTTTGAAAATGCTATCTTTTAAAATCTTTTTGAAAATAATTTTCAAAAACTTTTATCTAATCTAGTAACCTTCAGCTCTGATAGCAAGTGTAACACCCCCACGTCCGTCAATGTCACTCACTAAGGGAATGCATTAAGTTCCGTGAAGCATTATAGGTAATCAGACACAGAATAATTACAAGACAGATATAAATAAGATAGCGACGGAAATTTTAATTTTTATTTCAATAAAAATACCGTGGTCCACAATTTCATAAGTCACAAAAACCATTACAACAAAATAACTTCTGTCTTGCATCATCAGAGCACATAAGTAAATAAAAAGCACAATTTCCCAAATGAAAGAGTTGAGCCATAGTAGAGACAAGAACTTCGTACGAAATACTTTGTTTGATACCTACTCCTGGTTATTGACTGAAATGGGTCCTATACAATATGATAGAAGCTCTCCCCTTTGTCCAGTATCCCCTACTAGGTTTTCACCGACTATGTATACCACTAGGTGTCTTTAATTACATAACTTTATTTATTTCTACCAGTTATGCTTACCTATAGGTGTCTTTCATACATAACCCGTAATCTTCCAACCTGTTATTCTTGCCTATAGGTGTCTTTAATTACATATCCCTATTACTTCTACAAGTTATGTTTACCCAAAGAGGTGTCTTTAATTACATAACCCTATTACTTTTACAAGTTATGTTTACCCAAAGAGGTGTCTTTAATTACATAACTTTATTATTTCCACCGATTATGTATACCACTAGGTGTCTTTAATTACATAATCTTAACCGATTAAGTTTGTGGGTCTATAAACCATCCCCTCTTCAGATTTACTTAACCCACCCCTCAACCATGTTTACTTAACCCCCAACTTAATTTTAAGTTCATACAATCCCTATGGATTAACTTAGGTTGAGTAGTCCAATTCTTTACTGTAACGACCCGCATTCTACGTATCGAAGGATCGTAGAATATTTATTTATTTTTCATATGAAGTCGTATGGTCGTGTAACTTTGGGGAACGAATATTGGGGTCATTTCCGATGTTCACGATTTTTGCCGATTTTTAAGTGACCATTTTGCCCCTAGGGAATCTTATTTTGCCTATAACTTTTGATTGGTAAGGGGTTTTGACTTGAAACCACTTCCATTAGATCATGATAATGGTTTACCTTTCCGTAGAGTGGTCACATTAATCAAACAGACTTACCGTTTGGGAGATATGGCTGAATTAAGGTTTAGTAGGTGAAAAATAACTAAACCGGGCCTAATTGAGTAATTAACAACCGGGCCCATTAGGGGATTTTGGGATTAGGGGTATTTAAGGACTGAAAGGGACTAGAGAAACCCTTCTTTGTCATTTTTGCAGCCGCCACTTTCATTTCTTCAAACCTAGTAATGGCTACTACCTTCTAAAAACACCTCTAATCACTTTCTAAACAAGGATTAAGTTAATCAACATCAAATCAAGTTAAAATAGCTTCAAATCAGAGTTGGAGCAGCTCTATTGCATAGAGACTTGACCCAAATGAAAGCTATTTTCAGATCTAAGGTTAATATGTGGCTAAGGTGAGTGATTTGCATTGTTTTTCACTAATTACGGCTAATTAGTGGTGATTAGTGATAATTAGAGAAATTATGGCTCAGAAAAATCTAGAAAAATTTGTAAAATTCTGAAATATTATTTTATGACTCTTGTAAAAGTTTGAGTTAATTTCGAATAAGTTTGCTAATCCTATTGTTAAAACATGCTTAAACGGATTAAGGGGAAAATCATGCTTTTGGGGGATGTTTGATCTTAAATGACCTATATGCTTGATGTTTTGACCTTGTTGATTGATCTTATATGTTTCTATGACTGTATGGTATGCTTTGTGATTGATTAGAAAAGTTAGAATGGTCGAAAATGCCGTCGTATTTCGTAAAACAGTCGCCGGAAAAGTTGCAGGAAATGTGCAGGGTTTCGGGTCAGATCGGATATGGGGCTCGGATCGGATAAAAGAACTGGGAAAGGGGAATCGATTCGGATCGGAATTTGGCACTAGAGGGGGCTTGGTAAGAAGGAAGGCCACCAGCATAGAGTTGGAGTTGGGACGTGGGATCGGATCAGAGTAAGTGAGCTGGAGCAGGAGAAACGTAACAAACAGCTTCAGGAGCACCTAACCGAGCCACATATGAAAGGCCGAACCAAACCGCATGGAGGAGATGAACCCGAACCGAACCGAGTGAAGAGAATTGTGCCGAACCAAATGGGGAGCTTGAGCACCACATGCCAAACCGAATCGAGTAAACCGAACCGAACCAGGTTTGGACCTCCACTACTACTACGCGACGACTCTCCTGAAGACCCACTCCAATTCGATTAAAACCCGAGATGCAAAGGAAGTCCAAGTTTGAAGTTAGAACTCAGGATCCAAATGGGAACCAACGAGTTAACATCATGAATTGGACTTTGCTGCGGGACATGTGCAAAGGGGTTATCGATGTCTATAGCTTTGACTCGCCACTGAGACGGATTAGTGGCTATGGATCAGTGCAATGGGGTTGTTATGACTCCATGGGGCAAAGTGATCGTAGCAGGGCAATGAGCCAGTGCAGTGGAGTTGTTATGACTCCATGGGATAGAGTGTACATAACAAAGTATTAGTGGTTACAGATCAGTGCAGTGGAGCCGTCATGACTCCATGGGGCAGAGTGATCGTAACAAAGAATTGGGTGATCAAAGTGGTAGATATCGTATGCTTTACGCATTGAGTAAGAGATGTGAGGATGATTGCAATGTTTGATGTTTTTCTATCACCATGACATGCACGCCGCCTCCCCATTATTTTCGCACCATGTGTTAGTGTCACCTTAGAGTATTGTACATCCTGTTGTGCTAACTTTTTGGTTGCAGATTCAGGTTCAGGTATGGTTATGTATACATGTTATTGTTCTGTTTTTGCTGCTTACCGCTCATACCAGACTTTTGTTTGATCCAGAGTTTTTTGTCTCTTCTTATTACTCTGGCTGCTCTTAAACGGGCATACTAGAGACAGGTCAGGTGATTATGCATGAGTAGTTGTACCGGAGACGAGCAGGAGGCTTCCACGTATGATATATATATTCTCCCTGTGTTGTTGCTGGTCACTACTTTAGGCATTAGTAGTGTACCTCTTTCTTTTGCTTTAGAGACAATATTTCAAAGTTGTAATAATGTTGGTTTGGATGATAAGCTGTATTTTTGATTTCCGCTGCTATGATGATTTAGTTTTCAGCTTATGTACTGTCTCGCCTGTTTTATGTCAAAGTTACGTTATTATAATATTTTATCCCATGCGCTGTGAGACATTCTACTGGTTCCTTGTTAGTTCAAATTGTTTTCTTTTCCTTTCTTTGGAGACCATCCCGTGCTAGTCGGGTATTGGCACAGTGCACTTTCATTGGAAATGTCGGCTGGTGCAGGGCGGGCCGTCACACTTGGTATCAGAGCTCTAGGTTGCATAGTTAACATAGGGAAAGACACTAGGAGAGATAGTACGTATAGGAGAGCGTGTATTTGTTATATTTTGGGTTTTCAAAAGTTATATATATATATATATGCACACTATTAATATATCTAAGGATGGAGTCGCACTGCACAAGCACCACTGAAGAGATGTTTAACCGTTTTCTCCTTGCAGATTGAACGATGAGCCGATATACGAGGAATACTGGTTCAGGAGCCAATAATAGGAATGCTCCTGATATGAGCACAATGTTCACTGACTTCATGAGAGAGATGCTTGGGATGTTCATAGGGAAGCTCCTAATGCTGCAAATGGTGGTGGTGCAGCGGTGCAGGCGCCTAGGGCCGATTTCGCCAAGCTATGTAAGGACTACACTAGTCTTGGTGGGAAGCCGTTCCACGGAACGGAATCAGCTACAGAAGTTCAGGATTGGCTCGATAGTTGTGAGTGCATCTTCGAGGACTTAGGGATTGATGATGCGATGAAGAGGAAGCTAGAATCTCATCAGCTGCAAGGACGGACTATGAATGGGTGGAATGCTATTAAGGCAGCTACCCTTGAGGATCAAGTTACTTGGGATCAGTTCAAGGCCCAATTCAGTGATAAGTTTATCCCAACTGCTCAGAAATCAGAGTTATTTAGGAAGTTCTTGGATCTTAAACAGAATGGTAGGGCAATCTCGGAATATGTTGCTGAGTTCGATACTTTATCGAAGTATGGATTATCCCCTATTAACACTCCCAAGAAGAAGAATGAGAAGTTCATAACAGGCTTAGATCAGTACTTGGGGGAAAGGCTTATAAACCATATTGATGAGACTTTTGAATCGATAGTTGGGAAAGCATTGAGATCAGAGAGCCTTTATCCTAAGCCCGAGGCTGAAGTCGCTGTTGCATCTGCAGAGGGGCCAAAGCCGCAGGAAAGCGGTGGAGGCAAGAATAATTCTCAGAACAAAAGGAAGTAGAGTCAGACTAAGGATGGTAAGAAAAAGAAAGATAAGAAATAGGTTGAGTGCTTTAGCTGTGGCAAGAAGGGCCACTACGCCAAAGAATGTCGAGTAAAGCCGGCAGATAGGAAGTGCTTCAACTACGGCCAAATGGGACATCATAAGGACAAATGTCTGCAACCCCCTAAAGAGAAGCAAATTGTGAAAGCATATGCTATTAGTGTTGTTCCTTCTTCGTCGAATTCCCCAATTGCGGTGGAGAAAGGAAAGAATGTCATCATTCAAGGTATGTTTTCTATTTATGATGTTCCTGTTCGAGTATTGTTTGAAAATGGGGCTTCCCGTTCCTTCATATCTAGTGACCTGGTAGATAGGTTGGGATTGGAACTCGAGATAGTCGATAGACCTTTAGTTGCGATGAACCCGATCGGTGGTTCAACTAGCCTTAGTATGATTTGTCGAAATTTGGTCTTGTCGAGTCATGGATGTATGTTTACTTGTGATTGCTTTATTTTGGGCTTTACTGGGTTTGGCATTATTTTGGGAGTCGATTGGCTCCAAAAGTACGGGGTGATGGTAGACTGTAGGGGAAGTTCGGTGACTATTAGGGCGGATGATGGACGGAGGGTAGTGTTTGGTGGCCTACCTAGTGATGAGGTGATGGCTAGTTTTCTAAGTTCCCTCGACATCCCGCAGGACGAGTTATCGGGGGTTTCCATTGCAGGCCAGTATTCGGATATCTTCGAGGAAGTGACCGGACTTCCACTATACCGAGAGATTGAGTTCCGTATTGATTTAGTGAAAGATGCTAGTGATGGCACTTCGTCATATGGCACCAAGGGAGCAGAGAGATCTCGGGGTGGAAGTAAGCGATCTTTTGAAGAAGGGATTTATCATAAGAAGTGTCTCCGAGTGGGGAGCACTGGTTGTATTTGCTACCAAGGCAGATGGTTTCCTTCGTTTATGTGTGGATTATCGCAAGTTGAATAAAGTGACTAGGAAGAATAAGTATCCTCTTCCGCGGATAGATGATTTGTTTGATCAACTGGAGGGAGCAAGGGTGTTCTCCCAATTGAACCTCGCGACAAGATTTCATCAGCTCTGAGTAGCAGTTGAGAGTATTCCTAAAACGACATTTCGTACGCCGTATGGATTCTATGAGTGGTTGGTCATGCCATTTGGGTTGACCAATGCACTAACATAATTTGTGGATCTTAGGAATAGGGTATTTAAGGATCAACTGAATAAGTTTGTTCTTGTTTTCGTGGACGATATACTTGTTTATTCGAGGACAGAGGAAGAACACAAGGAACATTTGAGAGTAGTGATGGAGGTGTTGAGAAAACATCATTTGAAAGCGAAGTTTTCTAAGTGTCACTTCTGGAGGAGGGAAGTGAGATTCTTGGGCCATATTGTTTCAGAGAATGGTATTGCCATGGACCCTGCGAAGGTGGCTATGGTAAAAGATTGGTCCATACCCAAGAATGCAACAGACGTAAGAAGTTTCTCAGGATTAGATGGATATTATCGTAAGTTTATCCAAGACTTCTCCAAGATAGCGGTGCCGTTAACTCAGTTAACAAAGAAGAATCAAGCTTTTGTTTGGGACGAAAGGTGCGATAATGCATTCGAGAGCCTAAAGGAAAAGTTGACGTGTGCGCCAGTGTTAGTCATTCCTAAAGGGAATGAAGAGATGACAGTATATACGAATGCATGTGGTACCGGACTAGGTGCTGTATTGATGCAAGCAGGTAGGGTAGTAGCTTACGCTAGTCAGCAACTGAAACCGCAAGAGAAAAGACATCCTACCCATGATTTGGAATTGGCAGCGATCGTGTTCGCGTTGAAGATGTGGATACATTATCTTGTGGGACAAAGATTCGAGTTGTTTATCGATCATAAGTCATTAAAGTATCTCTTCTCTCAGAAGGATCTAAATCTCCGACAATAAAGATGGTTAGATTCTTGGCTTCCTATGATTTTGATATCGCATATACACTAGGAAAGGGCAATGCGGTAGCAGATGCATTTAGTAGGAAACATGCCAGTTTAGGGGCTATGTTTCTTGAATGGAAGCAACTGGAGTACATCGCAGGGTACGATTTCAGACCAAAGTGCGAATTGGATCCAGAGATGTTAGCAAATTTAACGATCAGACCCACTTTGGTTGAGTGGATTCGTTCCATTCAGAGGGACGATCCTAACCTACTAGAAATCATCTCCAAGTTAGAAATTGGTATCGACGGTGAGGAGATGAGCAAGTATAGGCTTGATCGAGAAGGATGGCTTCGAAAGAATGGTAGACTAGTTGTACCCAATGTCAATGGATAGAGAGATGAAGTGCATAGAGAATGTCATCACCCAAAACTGACTATACATCCCGGTGGTAATAAAATGTATCAAGACATGAAGCAAACCTACTACTAGGAAGGGATGAAAAGAGACGTTGGGAAGTTTATATCCAAAAGCATGAACTGCCAGATAGTTAAAGCTGAGCAAAAGAATCCTAGTGGTTTGTTGCAACCATTAGAATTCCAGAATGAAAATGGGAACAAGTCTCAATGGATTTCATTGATGCGTTACCAAGGACTAGATCGGGCCATGATAACATTTGGGTGATTGTGGACCGATTGACCAAGAGTGCAAGGTTTATATTCGTTAAGTCGAATAGAACAACAGCTAAGTTAACAAAACTGTATGTGAAGTGGGTAGTGAGATTTCATGGAGTACCTAAAGACATTGTGAGTGACCGAGATCCGTTGTTTACTAATGGGTTTTGGAAGAGCTTACAAGAGGCTTTAGGATCAGAATTACATCTTAGTACCGCATATCATCCTCAAACCGACGGTCAGACAGAGAGGGTGAACCGTATATTAGATGATCTCTTGAGAGCTTGTATATTGGATTTTGGAGGATCATGAGATGACCATTTGCATCTAGTGGAGTTCGCATATAATAATAGTTATCAGTCCCGTATTGGTATGGCTCCATTTGAAGCTTTATACGGGAGACCATGCAACTTACCATCATGTTGGTTAGAAACCGGTGAGAAATTCGTGCTTGGGCCAGATGTAATAAGAGATATTTCAGACAAGATCAAGGTTATCTAACAGCGAATGAAGGCTGCCTAAGATAGGCAGAAGAGTTATGCTGATAAGAGGCGAAGAGATTTAAAATTCTCTGTTGGCGACTTGGTGTTTATCAAGATTTCTCCGTTAAAGAGCGTGATTCAATTTGGTAGAAGAGGCAAGTTAACACCAAGATTTGTTGGTCCATTCCCAGTTCTCGAACAAGTTAGGAATTTAGCATATAAGGTTGGATTACCTAACAAGATGGCAGGAGTTCACAATGTATTTCATGTTTCCCAGTTAAGGAAGTTCGTGCACGACCCCGATATGATTATTTCACCGGATCAGTTGGATGACATCGAAGTAGACCCCGACACGGTTGGGAACCGCAAGCCGATTCGTATTGTCGAGAGCGATACGAAGCAACTTTGAAGGTAGGCGGTGAAGCTGGTCAAGGTTCTGTGGGGCGAGAATGAGAATAACTGCACTTGGGAAATAAAGGAGACCATAAGGGAATCACATCCAGAACTCTTTGCTTGATAAGATTTTAATAGTGATAGTTTCTTCCCTTGTTAGTAAACTGCATGCTAGGGTATGCTTGTTGTGTATGTTTGATTGTTTGTGAATGACTGATAGGCATGCGGAACACCTTTGTATGTTTTTGGTTAAGGAATTTTGGGGGCGAAATTTCTTAAGGGAGGAGAACGTAATGACCCACATTCTACATATCGAAGGATCATAGAATATTTATTTCTTTTTCATATGAGGTCGTATGGTCGTGTACCTTTGAGGAACGACTATTGGGGTCATTTCCGATGTTCACGATTTTTGCCGATTTTTAAATGACCATTTTTCCCCTATCGAATCTTTTATTGCCAATAACTTTTGATTGGTAATGAGTTTTGACCTGAAACCACTTCCATTAGATCCGGATGATGGTTTACCTTTCCGTAGAGTGGTCACATTAATCAAATGGACTTACCGTTTGGGACATATGGCTGAATTATGGTTTAGAAGGTGAAAAATAGCTTAACCGGGTTTAATTGATTAATTAGCAGCGGGCCCATTGGGGGATTTCAGGATTAGGTGTATTTAAGGACTGAAAGGGACTAGAGAAAACCTTCTTTGTCATTTTTACAGTCGCCACTTTCATTCCTTTAACCCTAGTAATGGCTACTACCTTCTAAAAACACCTCTAATCACTTTCTAATCAAGGATTAAGCTAATCAACATCAAATCATGTTAAACCAGCATCAAATCAGAGTTGGAGCTGCTCTGTTGCATAGAGACTCGACCCAAATCAGAGATATTTTCAGATCTAAGGTTAATTTGTGGCTAAGTTGAGTGATTTGCAAGTTTTTCACTAATTACGGCTAATTAGGGGTGATTAATGATAATTAGCGAAATTATGGCTTAGAAAATCTGGAAAAATTTGTAAAATTTTGAAATATTATTTTATGGCTTTAATAAAAATTTGTGTTAATTTTGATTAAGTTTGCTAATCCTACTGTTAAAACATGTTTAAGGGTAAAATCATGCTTTTGGGTGCTGTTTGATCTTAAATGACCTATATGCTTGATGTTTTGACCTTGTTGATTGATCTTATATGTTTCTATGACTGTATGGTATGCTTTGTGATTGATTAGAAAAGTTAGAATGGTCGAAAACGCTGTTGTATGGCATAAAATAGTCGCTGGAAAAGTTGCAGGAAATGTGTGGGGTTTCGGATCAGATCGGATATGGGGCTCGGATCAGATAAGAGAACTGGGAAAGGGGATTCGATTCGGATCGGAACTTGGCACTAGTGGGGGCTTGGCAAGAAGGAAGGCCACACGTATAGAGTTGGAGTTGGGACGTCAGATCAGATCGCAGTAAGTGAGCTGGAGCAGGAGAGATGAACTGAACTGCTTCAGGAGCACCTAACCAAGCCGCATATGAAAGGCCGAACCGAACTGCATGGAGGATATGAACCCGAATCGAACCGAGGGAAGAGAATTGAGTCGAACCGAATGGGGAGCTTGAGAACCACATGCAAAACCGAACTGAGTAAGCTGAATCGAACCAGGTTTGGACCTCTACTACTACTACTACTACTACTACTACTACGCGACGACTCTCCTGAAGACCCACTCCAATTTGATCAAAACCCGAGATGCAAAGGAAGTCCAAGTGAGAATTTAGAACTCAGGATCCAGATGGGAACCAACGAGTTAACTTCATGAATTGGACTTTGCTGCGGGACATGTGCAAAGGGGTTATCGATGTCTATTGCTTTGACTCACCACTGAGACGGATTAGTGGTTATGGATCAGTGCAGTGGGGTTGTTATAACTCCGTGGGACAAAATGATCGTAGAAGGGCAATGAGCCAGTGTAGTGGAGTAGTTATGACTCCATGGGGCAGAGTGGACAAAGAAAAGTATTAGTGGTTACGGATCAGCGCAGTGGAGCCGTCATGACTCCATGGGGCAGAGTGATCGTAACAAAGAATTGGGTGATCAAAGTGGTAGATATCGTATGCTTTACGCACTAAGTATGTGAGGATGATTGCAATGTTTGATGTTTTTCTATCACCATGACATGCACACCCCCTCCCCATTATTTTCACACCATGTGTTGGTGTCACCTTAGAGTATTGTACATCCTATTGTGCTAACTCTTTGGTTGCAGGTCCAGGTTCAGGTATGGTTATGTATACCTGTTATTGTTCTGTTTTTTCTTCTTATCGCTCATACCAGACTTTTGTATGACCTAGAATTTTATGTCTCTTCTTATTACTCTGGGTGCTCTTAAACGGGAAGACTAGAGACAGGTCAGGTGATTATGCACGAGTAGCTGTACCGGAGACGAGCAAGAGGCTTCCATGTATGATATATATATATATATATTCTCCCTATGTTGTTGCGGGTCACTACTTTGGGCATTAGTAGTTTACCTCTTTCTTTTGCTTTAGAGACAGTATTTCAAAGTCGTAATAATGTTGGTTTGGGTGATAAACTGTATTTTGGATTTCCGCTGCTACGATGGTTTAGTTTTCAGCTTATGTACTGTCTCGCCTGTTTTATGTCAAAGTTATGTTATTATTATATTTTATCCCATGCGCTCTGAGACATTCTACAGGTTTCTTGTTAGTTCAAATTCCTTTCTTTTCCTTTCTTTGACGACCGTCCCGTGCTAGTCGGGCTTTGGCACATCGCACTTTCATTGGAAACGTCGGCTGGTGCGGGGCGGGCCGTCACACTTACCATGTCCATTTATGGTTTCATAATTGGCCAGACCTCCCACATTAGGCCTACAACATGTGGATGATGGATATGCCGGTCGGGTCCAGGAAGACTTATTCCATAGTTGGGCCTAACCTCATGTCATAGCTGATTTGTATTTACGTACTTAGACCTCCCACATTAAGTTTACCATTAGTGGCTGATGAATATGTCGGTCGGGTCCTGGCAGGCTTCCGCCACTAATGCAACCTAACCTCGTATCATAAGTACAATTACAATTCTTAATTCTAATTACTAGACATTCCATTTTTGATTAATTTACCAATTAATCAACCCTTTCCTTTTATAGGTGTCAATACCTATTTTGCCCAGTAATTTGAATTACATGTCTATAAATGTTCAAATTCAAATTATGCCAATTTTAATTAATTTACAAATTAATTAATCCTTTCCTTTTATAGGTGTCAATACCTATTTCGCCCAATAATTTGAATTACATGTCCATAAATGTTCATATTCAAATTATGCCATTTTAACCTTTTTTCCCTCGTTCCTTAACTAGAGCCCTCACAAAATTGGCAACATACCTAGGCTAGACAATAGCCTAGTCATAAACGATAATAGGGAAAATAATAGGAATATACTAAAATGATCATTTTGGCATAAACATAAACTTGTATGATAATAAGGTGAACATACATACTAGCATGGACATGAAATTTTCATCATAACAAGGTGGACATAAAACTGATGAACTATGATGTCACAATATCTAAATTAGCCATTTTAGATGTCCAATCGATTTAAATCTAATATGATAACATAGGGTGACAATTTAGATCACATAAAATAAATCTAACATGAATCATAAGGTAACAAATTTAGAACACATAGTATAGATCTAACACGAATCATAAGGTAATAATTTTAGATCACATAGGATAGATCTAACATGAATCATAAGGCGACAATTTTAGATCACATAGGATAGATCTAACATGAATCATAAGGTGACAAATTTTAGATCACATAGGATAGATCTACATACATCCACATCATAGCATATCATAAAAGTTACAACCAACGATCCATAATGATAACATAAAAGAAGATGAGAGACCCTAATTCAGTTCTGAATCCAGCAGAGTTCGGCCACCATTGCTTTTCTTTGAAGAAAACAAAGGATATGAGATATATTTATGGCTGCTGGGTTACAGATTTCGGATGCCACCTCAGCGCTAATGAAATTAGGTCAGGTCACGGGTCATTACTCACTCAAAAAAGGGCCGAATACCCAGAAATTGTTCTGGGCCCACTATACAGGAGCACCATTGCAAAATTGCCTTGGCGCACTTGGCAAGTGCGCCAGTTATACCCGGTTCTGATTTTCAACTTTTTATTGTCCGTAACTTTTTCATATGTTATCCGTTTTATGCAAACTTGGTCTCTATCCCGACCATAATTTCAAGACAGACGTAATGACATAATCAGTTTCCTTAATTCTTAATATTAAATTATTTATTCTTTAATTTGTCTTCTTTAATGTCGTTAAAAATTCGGGGTGTTACAAGTTGGAGGTAAGAGATAGGGCTACATCTTTGTATTTGGGAGTTTTGGCTAAAAGGGGCTGTGGTGGTCAGAAAATGGAGATGATCGTAGGTGGTGACTGTGTTGAAACATCGAATGTGTTTTTGAATTTTCTGCCGAAATGAGGTCGTTTCAGGCGAGGGCTCCAACTACAAACTTCTTCGTCTTGGCAAGAGGGAGCTACTGGCTAAATTTGGTGGACAATGGTTTTTAGTGGAGAGAGGAATTGGGTCAGATGTGGTTTGGTTTTGGTGTGGTTTTCCAGCGCGATGGTGGCGATCTGGGGGCGGCTGCGGCTGGCGAAGCAACGCATTGGAAGAAGGACCTGCCGGTGGTGTCAGGTCAGCGACACGGGTCCCAAGCGACGACGCTTGGTGATGGTTGAAGGTGAACACGGGTTTAAACGTGTTGAGGAAGAAGGAGTATATATTATTATTATTTAATTAATTAATTCGATGATCATTCAATATTCGAACGCTTATATCTTTTTCATATGAACTCAGAATCGCACGAAATTGGATCCGTTGGAATCATGGAGTTGAGAGCTTCACGATGAAACTAATTTGGTTGAATTTAGAGCTATTTGAAAATTTGGGTTAAATTAAACTCCTGTTCAGTTTAATCCAAAAAACGATTGTTATTATAAGGATCAAAACTCAAGGTGAGAATTCTTAACACACATTAGTTAAATAATTTGGTTAGAAATAGTTAATGATGTTTTGATAAATTGTTATGTGATGGATTATTTGATGTTAAATATTGAGACACTATGAACCAAAATAGATTAGTTAACTATTAACTATATAATTGGCTAATGTTTGTGATCTTGTTTGAGTTGTACAATGACCTATGATGGTTTATATTAGTTCATGTTATGATAAGTATTTAGGTTAGAAAAGATTTGATTTTTAAGTGAAGTATATATAATCACTTGCATATATGACCCATAGAACTGAATTTGTGGACATTGAAATGTTGTGAACCTTAAATGGTCATTGAAATAGAAATTAACTGGATGTTGATTATTGGATGTGGGTATTGTAACAGCCCGCATTTTACGTATTGGAGGATTTTAAAATATTTTTGTTTAATTCCCTGAGGGTTGGATCATTCTCACATTTTGATATGTTAGTTATGGGGATGTGAGACATGTCCGTAATTTTTACCAATTTTAAATGTGACCATTTCCCCCCTGTCAGTATTATATATGGCAAAACTTTTGACATGGAATGAATCAAGATCTAAGATCAGTCTCATTGGAAAAAAATGGTATTTCCAATTCCGTAGAGTGGTCACATTAAAGATTTGGTTCAGCGGTTTAGGAGAAACCGCTGTTTCAGTGTTTCACAATTTCTGTTCAGGTTTGGCTAGCCATAATTGGTTGATTTGGAGTGGCCCATTAGTGGGCTGGTGGGAGGCTATAAATAGGGGGTTAGAGACATGGAGAATAGTTTACTTTCTTCAATCTCTCATTTAGTTGAGCTAGTGATCCTCCTTGCTTAATCAAATACACCTTTCCACCATTAAAATTCTAGATCTACATAAGAGAATGGAAGGCGCTTGAAGCTAGATCTACATCATATAAAGAGAGATCACATCAAATCAAGAGGTTTTAAGCATATTCTTCGCTGTACGGATTGAGAATTTAGCAATTTTGAGTTAATTTGAAGAATTGGTGAGTGATAAGCATCTCTCAAGCAGATTCAATCAAGTACATGGGTTGTATGATCATATGTTCATCATTTCAAGTTTTTTTCATGTAGATCTAATCGATGTTAGTATGATTTTTACTCAAATCATCACAAGATCTAACCTAGCAACTTAGAAACGGTAAAATCATATGTTAATTCTATGTTTAGATCCATTTAACGATTTGATTAATTTTTAAATCGTTGTTTTAATGTTCGTTGATGATTGCATGATTTCTTGTAGTTATATTAATTAAATTGTTGTTGCAAAAGTTGGAGTTTGATTAGTTTTTGAGTATGAAATTGAGTTATGGGCAAGCGTGAAGATTAGTCGAAGTTTGGCAATATCAGCATATGGATCGGGCTAAATATTGGCCATGCATTGGGCGGAAAAGTGGTCAACAGATCAGGAAAAATTAAGTTGAAGAATCTACCAAAAATCAAATTTTGGCTTTCACAACATTTAAAAACGCTATAATAGGTATGGATCGGGAAAAACTGCAGCATATGGATTGGATAGTACCAAGGGGAAGTACCGGGGTTGCGTACATGTGAGAAAGTTGGAACTGGCTGAGCGCGCGTTGGGGATCTGCGCATTTGGCATGGATCGGCAAAAGAAATATTTCATAGCATTTCTGAACGCTATGGTATGCGTTGGGCTAAAGTACCAATGTACCAATACCACATTGGCCTGCACATGGTGAAATACATGATCTGTCAAGGTGCGTGCTAGGGAAATCATGGATCGGGCAGTACCAGGGGGATGGATCGGGCTAAATACAGTAGCATGGATCGGGTTAAATGCTATGGTATGGATCAGGCTAAATGTCAAAGTACCAAGTGCCAAATTACCAAGTACCGGATGTGCTGCACATGGTAAAATTAGTGATTTTCCAAGGTGAGCGCTGGGGATTTACACTATTTTCACAGTACCAAGTGCTAGAGTACCTGATGACAATGCCAAGTGCAAGGAGTGCCAAAATTGAACTGGACATATAATAGCATTTCAGAAACGCTGTAAAAGGTTGTTTTGACATTGTGTCTAGTTTTTTATAGCGTAAAAGCTGTAACTGCTATGAAATGCAGTATCGACCAAACGATGCTTGTTTTTGAGTCGATGATAGTTCTAGTTTCGAAGCGAATTCAAGGAGGAACGTTCGAAGCATCGCGAAGTGTTTGTTGATCGCTGTAATGCAATGAATGTGAAGACAACTCAAGGGTGTTCAATTGTAAATAATGGTTGTTCAAGAAGGTTGTTTGAGCTGTGAATAGCTGTCAGGGAAGACGACTAGAGATACTGAACACCGAGAGATTATCATTGTCGTAGGTTCTAGCAGCCTCAAAAGAAGGGTACAATAGAGAATTCTAATAGGTCAGTTGTTTGGTCGAGTACCCTAGCTATCGTTGAAAGGCCTAAATACGTGTCGTTGAAAGGCATATGGAGTTTTTTTACTAGAACCGAGGTAACCATTAGTCCTTAATATATGGAAAGGTTCGCCGTCATATGATTAATGATGGTTTCAAAGCAAGATAGGTAGTGATAGCCAGAGTCATTTAATGTTGGTTTTTTTGCTTGTACTTTCTCACATAGATTGTCTAACATTGAAGGAGATGTTTCTTGGTTGCTTGTCTAATGTTGGATTAGGGTGGTTTATGTGAGACATAGCTGGTTGTTATGATTTTTGTTGTCTGGTTATTTCTGATTGCCATGGATGAATCGTTTTTTTTTTAAATGTTTGTTGTAAACTCTATCACTGCCAGATGTGGGGAAGACGGGTTCGGGTTCTCCTCTGGTGTTTTGGTAAATTGGTTGGTTAATCTTCCTATTATCATATACTATGATGTTAGATAATTGTTTTATCGCTCACTAAGACTGTTGTCTGACTCAAGATTTTATGTTTCCCTCTTATTACCTTGGGCTGTTCATCCTGTTTTTGATGGGCAGACTGAGTAACAGGTTACAGGTAGCATAGCTTAGTGAAGCGAGGATGTTGTGCAGTGGCGAGCGGGAGGCTGGCGTATTACCTTTTACTCTATGGTATCTGTTTTTTTCCATCGTGTGATGATTGACTATGAGTGTTGTAGTGAGGCAAATTTGTACAGACACTTATGTTGTAATCCAAAGATGTATGGATATTCTTACTAGTTGTTATGAAATTTCAAGTTTCTCCTCAAATATGCTTCACTATTATTGCCTACTGTATATGTTCTATTATATTTTATCCTAGCACTTTGAGTTATACGACAGGTTCCGCATGTGTTTCAAATCTCGATGATTGTCCATAGCTGCCTTGCACATCTTTAAGCGCATTACTTCCCTTATTAAGTGCTAGAGTTATGGACAGTAGTCACATTTGGTATCAGAGCTCTGGTTAATCGATTTTAGCCAATGTTCGAAGACGTAATAACGTATGAGAGACGCATTTGTAGATTTTTGATGGATGTATACTATATAATAGTATATAGTATAGTAGCGTTTGAACTCCATTTGCAGTTTTTCTCATAAGTGGCTAATTATTCTATATTCCAGACTTTGAATGAGTCGTCGACCATGAGACACGCTGCTAGGGAGGAGACTATACCTGGAGGGGGAAATGGCTGTACACCTGATTACCTAGCCAAGTTTGAAGCAATGATGGAAGCATTCATGAGAAGGGTACTCGCTACAGCGACAACAACGGTAGATGTAGGAGTTCAAGTGTCTAGGGCTGTGGATTTTACGAAGCTATGTAAAAAATTTACATCTCTATGAGGAAAACAGTTCAGGGGAACAGAGCCAATTGAAGAGGTTCAAAGAGAGTTAGATGTTTATGTACGTATTTTTGGAGACTTAGGTATAGATGATGCAATAAAGAGGAAACTTGCATCGAGGCAATTGCACGGCAGAGCCATGGAGTAGTGGAACTCTATTAAGCTTGAGACTTCGGAAGAAGAGATAACTTAGGAGCAGTTTCAAGCTAAGTTTGAGATGAAGTTTATATCTACTGCTTAGAAGTCTGTTCTGTTCAAGAAGTTTGGGGAGCTGAAATAGAATAGTCGACCAGTGCTTGATTATGTTTCTGACTTTGAGGCATTGTCCAAATATGCTCATTCATACATTGATTCTCCTTATTTGAAGAACAAAAATTTTGTTATGGGTTTTAATACCAATATTGGGAAGCCATTAGTGGATCACCTTGACAATCCATATGAGAAGATAGTGGAGAAAGCTATTTGACATGAAAGCTTGTTTCCTAGGAAAGCAAATGTTGTCATTGCAACCAAGGAAGCTTTGAAACCATAGCAGGGTGGTAATAAAATTAAGAAGAGGACGCAACAACAGTAAAAAGGGAAGGATGGAAAGAAGAAACCTAAAAGTGAGGTGTTTTACTACAACTGCCAACAGAAGGGCCATTTCTCTAATGAATGTAAGAATCTAAAAGCTGAAAAGAAGTGCTTCAAGTGTGGAAAGCCTGGGCATGATAAAAAGGATTGTCTGGAGCAAGCTAAGGGTAAGCAGGTTGTGAAGGCTTATGCTTTGGAAGTTGTACCATTTTCTTCAAGGGCCCCTACTGCTGAAGAGAAAGGGAAGGGTGTCGTCATCCAAGGTACTCTTTCCGTTAGAGGTGTTTCAGTTCGTGTATTGTTTGATACTGGAGCATCGCATTCATTCATTTTTAATGAACATGTGTGCCGCTTAGGCTTAGAACCCGAGATTTGTTATAGACCTTTGATCGTGACTAATCCAGTTGGGGGTTCATCCAGTCTTTGTACGCTTTGTAGTGGTCTTGTGTTATCGAGTCATGGTTGCTCTTTTTTGTGTGATTGCTTTGTTTTGTACTTCGCTGGGTTTGGAATTATCATGGGCACGGATCGGCTCAAGAGGTATGCGACAAGAGTGAATTGCGAGAGGCTTGAGGTGAGAGTCGGGGATGTGAAAGGGGGAAAGGTTTTGATTCGATGTAAGCCCGAATATGGTGCCTTCGTGAGCTTTTTATATTAGCTAGTGATTGCACATGAAGACTTGTCATCTGTGCTGATCGCAAATGGGTTTGAGGTCGTCTTTGAAGAAGTCAAAATCTTGCCGCCACGTCGTAAGATTGAGTTCATAATCGATTTGGCCGAGGGTGCTAGATCTATCATTATGCCTCTTAGGCGGATGGCCCCAAAGGAACAACGAGAGTTAGACGTGCAACCGCGTGACCTTTTGGGAAAAAGATTCATTAGGAGAAGTGTATCTAAATGGGGTGCACCAATTGTGTTTGCAACCAAGGAAGATGGCTTGTTGAGATTATGTGTGGATTATCGTGAGCTGAACAAGGTTACCAAAAAGAACAAGTATCCATTTCCGAGGATTGATGACTTGTTCAATCAGCTTCACAAGGCCAAAGTGTTTTCTCAGATGGATTTGGCAATGAGATTTCACCAGTTGAGAGTGATTAAGGATAGTGTGTCGAAGACTACTTTTAGGACAACATCCGGTTTCTTCGAATGTTTGGTGATGCAATTTGGGTTGACTAATGCACCAATGTATTTCGTGGATCTTATGAATAGGGCTTGCAGAGACCAATTGAACATGCTCGTGCTTATGTTCATGGATGATATTCTGGTTTACACTCGGAATGAGGAAGAGCATAAGACACACTTGCAATTTGTTTAGGAAATCTTGCGAAAGCATCAGCTAAAAGCTAAGTTTTCGAAGTGTCACTTCTGGAAGAGCGAAGTGAGGTTCTTAGGCCATGTTGTTTCTAGAAATGGAATAGCAGTTGACCCCGCTAAGGTGGCAACAATCCAGGACTGGGATAGACCTAAGAATGCGATGGATGTTAGGAGTTGTAACACCCCGTATTTTCTGTGAACATAAAATAACAAAACAAAGTATACTTAATTTTTCAAAGAATAATTTAGGAAAACGGGTTATTCCATTGCGTTCATCTCGGAATTCTTCTTGAGATAGAGTCCAAGTTTGCATAAATCGGACTTTGTATGAAGAAGTTATGGCACTTAGAAGTTTCAGGAATTTAAAATAAAAACCTGCCCGAATTCAAATTTAAAGTTTCGAAATTCAAATCACACAACTAGGCTGGGCGGGAAATTTCCCGCCCAGTGGGTCGACCTGGGTAAAATAGGTCGACTATGGGGTCGACCACCCCCCCCCCTTTTCCAGATCCGTGGGCAAATTCGTTTTTCTGCATTTAGACGCCCGTTCTGACCAGATTCATTGCTCTTAAGCTATTTAAACACCCCCAAACCTCACTTTCTCTCCACACAATTTCATTACGCCTATACTCTGCCCTAACTCATATTAAAATAAATCAATGGCGTCGCTACTCTGCTGAAACCTAAGCTAGAACAAGTGCTCCTTCTTCTTCCAATCTGAATAGGATTAAAAGAGAACAACTATGTAACAACCCGTATTTTCAATAACCTGTAATAACATAAATCGAGGCAGAATTTAATTCTAAAATGGGAATCAAGGGAAACGGGCTATGCCATTGCGTTCGTCTCGGAAAAATACGCGAAATAGAGTCCGAGTTTTCGAAAATCGGAGTCCGTATGACCAAGATATGGCCTCGCGAAGTTTCACGAAAATTCCCAAATTAAAGTATACTTAATTAAGTGAAATGGGTTGTGTAGATATATATATATATATATATATTGATATATATATATATATATATATATATAATTGAAAATTTAATAAATAAATATGCAAAAATGCTCAAAACAGCGAATTGGGAGAGGGGAATAACCGAACCGGCCGATTTTTGAAGTCGACCCGAGCCCGCTGGGTCGACTAGGGGTTAATCCAGGGTGTTTGGCTGTCAACCCGTGGGCCGATTCGCTCAAGTGCAGATTTTGCATTTGAATGGTTCTCATGGTCCATCTTTAATCTAAAGGCCCTAGATGGTTCCTACACTTGACTTCTTCCCCAAGACATGCTTTGATGGCTTGGATTGAATCTAGGGTTAATCCTATGGCCTAAAACACTTGCCTAATCTATAAATAAGACCCTAACCTACCCTAATTCATTCATAATTAAACCTAGTGACTAAACTATGGCAAAATGCTAGCTCTCATGGCCTCCACTAATTTTATGAAGAGGGTTGCATACTAATCACTCTCTAATCAACTTCTAATCCCTTCTTAGCATCTTAATCTTCTTCATTTGGTGTTCAAAGTTGCTAGTTGTGAGTTTCTATCACTTTGATGATCTTTTGGTAAACTAATTAGATGAGATGTGATGAGATTTATGGTTTTGTATGTGGGTTAATGAGCTTTGAATCATATGATATGATGTTAGCATTAATCTTATGTTTATGCATGTTGAGTATGTAAGCTTATGCAAGTTTAATATGATGTATGTTATGTTTGCATGATGCTAAATATGCAAGTTGTGGGCTATGTAATCATATGCATGTTATGCAAGTACATGGTAATATGCTATGCAAGTTACATGTATGTAAATATGCAAGTTACATGTTTGTTAATATGCAAGTTACATGTATGTAAATATGCAAGTTACATGTTTGTTAATATGCAAGTTACATGTTTGTTAATATGCAAGTTACATGTATGTAAATATGCAAGTTACATGTTTCTTTATATGCAAGTTACATGTTTGTTAATATGCGAGTTACATGTATGTAAATATGCAAGTTACATGTTTATTAATATGCAAGTTCATGATGACACATTATGCAAGTCTATAAGCTAATATGCAAGTTTGTTATGCAAAATGAATATGTAAGTTATGTGACATATTATATGCAAGTTATGTGACATGTTATGCAAGTTCATATGCAAGTTATGTGTTTGTTAATATGCAAGATGGCACCTTTGAAACATGTTCATTCATATGCAAGTTGACACCTTTTATATGTGTTATATCATGAACGAAATTACGTGGGAACGATGGGGTAATTAAATGCATAAGTTAATAAGATTGTGTGAAATTAATATAATTATGCATAACACAAAATAAATAAACATAGTATGGGAATTTGCCTATTTGGTTAGGTGTACCCATACTATGTGTTGGGAATTTACCTATTGAGTTAGGTCTACCCCATGGGAATTTACCTATTAAGTTAGGTCTACCCATGTTAAGAAAACTTGATTAATTAGGGATAATTAATATAAAATTATGAGGGTGATTAATTAGGTGTAATTAATTGACTAAGACACGAGGTTGGACTCAGTTGTAGCGTAAAACTGCCCGGACCCAACCGGCTTAACCAGTTGCTACAAATGTTAGCCCAATGTGAGAGGTCTTAGGCACAAACTAAATACGTAATTAATGTAAAGACACGAGGTTAGACTCTGTTATGACATAAGGCTGCCCGGACCCAACCGGCTTAACCAGCGGTCATAAAAGACAGTCTAATGTGAGAGGTCTTTACAAAGGTTACGTTCTTAATTAATTAATTAAGAAACACTTAACCACATTAGCATGTAGAGGGACATGAGGGGTTAAGTGGGTGCCTCGGGTGGCATGAGAAAATCTAGTGGTTGCCTTGGGTGGCAATAGAAAATACGATTAGAATACTTAACCAAAATGGAACATGTAATTAAAACATGATTAAAGGGTTAAGTGGGATATACTAGAAAAAGGGACAAGCTTAGGTGGGTAGCTTGTGGAGGCCCATTTCAACCAGTAACCCATACGTATCTTTGTGGGCTCGACCCATGTCGAGGACGGGACACGCATACTGGGCTTGACTGTAAGAGGCAAACGGGTTAGCGGTGGCAACGCAAGTCCAACGGGCTTCATATGCGTGAGTGGGCCCGGGCTGGTAGGTAAGCCGTTGTTGCATCGAGTAGATATAAGCCGTGCACCTTTAGTTTCATCAGGTTGCCACATTGGGGAATGATACATCCCACGGTGGGGCCAGCACGGGTATCTACGTTAGGGAGCCGATCGAATGGGAAGTAGTGTGTACACCTAGTGGATTGTAGGGCCCCGTGGCGCCTACTTGGTCACCTAGGGGTACGCAGGTACTAATTAGTAAATTTTATAAGTCCTTGGGTGGGATCAACCTTTAAGTTAGGAACGACTGGTGTGGTGCAGTTTAGTAATTTACCTTAGGGAGGGTAGATGCGTCTTTATCCTTTATCTTCGTTTAGTTGACTGCTTAGGGTAGCCATTCATCCCTATATGTTACCGTATATCAGTTTATGTCTTCTCTGGTTACTTTAACGATTGTATTGTTAAAGTTATAGGACTCGCTCAGACTTATGTCTGACCCCGTTGTTTTTATCTTTTTCCCAACCCTCAGGTCCTACGGTGGATCCTAGCAGTAGTGGAGCTTGATCGGATTGCTGTTCCAGTCTTTAGGAGCTTGGATAGATGTAAAGCTCCAGTTATCCAGTTATCTTTTCTTTTGTTTGGCTATTGTATGAGAGTGGGATTATGTACTTCTTTATTTTGATGGATATTGTACTTGACCTTTATTGTGGTTTTATGATGTAACCAGACATGTTTTACTTCCGCTGTTATGAGATGATGTTTTAAAATTTCAAGTACTATTTATATCTGTCTTGTTGTAATTTTTCTGTTCTATATTCACTAAAATACTCCACCGATGCTATGGCATTCCCTTAGTGAGTGATCATAGCGGGAGTGGGGTGTTACACGTGGTATCAGAGCTTAAGGTTACCAGAACAGATAAATTTTTTGAGAAAAACTACTTTCTAAGAGTATTTTCGAAGAAAGTATTTTTAAAAAGCATGTCTTCTAAGAGAAAAAGTTTTTGAAAAAGAAAAGCATAATCCCCAATAGCCATATCTTTATCTTTCGGAATCTCCTTTTTGAATCTTTCCTCTTTCGTTTCAGCATGGCTGAAGATCTTAACATCCCGGAGGGTTTAGTTATACCACTATGGTATAGGAGGTTGCAAGAGGCTAGGGCCGCGGCTGCGGGTCCGGCCAATGCTACTACACCAGAGACAACCGCTCCTCCTCCTCAGCCTAGAGTGGATAATTTTGCTAAGGTTTGCAAGGAGTTCAAGGCTATAGGAGGAAAACCTTTTCTTGGTTCAGAGACTTTCGTAGAGGCTAGAGATTGGCTTAAGGAAGTGGAAGAGTTGCTAGATATCTTTGAAGTGGAAGAGGGAAAGAAAGTCAAGTTGGCGGCTTGGTTAATGAAGGGAGAGGCCTCATTCTGGTGGGAGGTCACTAATGGAGAACGCCCTGTTGACTCTTGGGCAGATTTTAAGCAAAGGTTTGGGGCTAAGTTTCTCTCAAGGGCGGAAGAGAATCTGTTTATGGAGAAGTTCTTGAATTTGAAGCAAGGGAATCTCACGGTGAAAGAATATGTCAACAAATTCAATCAATTAGCAAGGTTTGGCATAGAGTTGGTGAATACACCGGAGAAGAAGGCTTTGAGGTTCGTTAGAGGCTTGAACGAACCATTGCAAGGAATAGCTATGACTCACATTCCTATGGGGGCCACTTTTGAGAAGCTTGTCTACATGGCACTTATGCATGAGGATGATAAGAATTCTAAGGCACCAGAGAAAAAGGGGGATCAGAAGAAACCGCAACAGCAACAACAAGGCAAGGGCGGAAAAGGCAATGGTGACAAAAAGAAGACGAAGAAGAAGTGCTTCAATTGTGGAACACCAGGACACCTTAGTAAGGATTGTCGCAAAAAGAAGAAGACCGGTTGCTTTCATTGTGGTGAAGCAGGGCATCTTGTGAAAAACTGCCCAAAGAAGGGGCAGAAGACGGGGTCTACCTCAGGAGGCCAGGTGCAAGCTCTTATAGCACCACCTCAGTCAGGGGGGCAAGTTCAGGTTCTCTCAGTTCCACCGATTCAGCAGAGAGGTAGAACTATTTCCGTTGAAAGTCTGGTTTTTCTGTTTGATCATCCAGTTCGTACTTTGTTTGACTCTGGCGCATCGCATTCTTTTATCTCATCATCGTTAGTTGAGTCACTGCACTTAGACACCAGTCTAGTTGATGATCCCTTGGTTGTCTCAAACCCAATTGGGGGCTCCATATATCTGTCTATGATATGTTTGGGTTTGAAGATTTCTATACTTAGCGTTGAGTTTAGATGTGATGCTTTTGTATTGGGCTTCACGGGCTATGGGTTGATCTTGGGCATGGACTGGTTATCCAGTAATGGTGCCGTTCTTGATTGCGAAAGGAGAGTTGTCAGGCTCATGACCCGCTTGGGTAACACTCTCGAGATCTCTTGCAATCCCATGGAATCTGTTTTGCTAAGTTATCTTGAATCGCTCGATGCTTCGGTCGAGAGTTTGTGTTCTGTCAGAGTAGTCCGGGAATATCCGGATGTGTTTGAAGAAGTAAAGGGTTTGCCTCCGAAGCGGGAGATAGATTTCCGAATTTATTTGGTGGATAATGCCAAACCAGTGTCTTTGCCAGTACGCCACATGGCTCCTCGTGAGAGAAGAGAACTTCATAAGCAAGTAGGGGAGTTGCTTGAGAAGGGGTTCATAAGGCGAAGTATATCGGAGTGGGGAGCTCCAGTAGTGTTTGCCACGAAGGCGGATGGGTCCCTCAGACTTTGTGTGGATTATAGAGAACTTAATAAGCTCACGAAGAAGAATAGACACCCATTACCGAGGATAGATGATCTCTTTGATCAGTTGGTTGACGCGTCAGTATTTTCGCAGATGGACTTAGCTACAGGGTTTCATCAGTTAAGAGTGGCGGAGGACAGTATAGAGAAAACTGCTTTCCGGACTCCGGATGGTTTTTATGAGTGGCTAGTGATGCCATTTGGGTTGACAAACGCCCCCGCATACTTTGTTGATCTCATGAGTAGAGTGTTCAGAGAGTATCTGAATAAGTTTGTAGTAGTTTTTGTGGATGACATCTTGGTCTTTTCCAAGAATGAAGAAGAGCATGCCTTACATCTCAAGGAAGTGTTGGAGACTCTTCGAGCGCATAGTCTTAAAGCTAAATTCTCTAAATGCCATTTTTGGAGAAGAGAAGTGCGATTCTTAGGGCATGTGGTCTCTAAGGAAGGGATAGCTGTGGATCCCGCAAAGATAGTATCTATCCAGGATTGGAAAGTTCCTAGAAATGCTACCGAGGTAAGAAGTTTCTTGGGGTTGGCAGGATATTATAGGAAGTTCATCAAAGACTTCGCGAAGATATCAGCCCCATTAACCCGCTTGACGAAAAAGAATCTGGTTTTCTCGTGGGATGTAGATTGTGATGATGCTTTCCGACGGTTAAAGAGAGCTTTGACCACCGCTCCAGTTTTAGTGCTCCCGGATGGGAGTAAGCCGTTTGTTGTTTATACCGATGCTTGTGGAACAGGATTAGGCGCAGTCTTGATGCAGGAGGGAAGGGTAATAGCCTATGGAGGGAGACAATTGAGAGTGCATGAGAAGAATTACCCTACCCATGATCTAGAGTTGGCCGCGATTGTTTTCGCACTTAAGTCTTGGCGCCATTATCTTCTTGGTGAGAGATTCGAGTTGTTCACCGACCATAAATCATTGAAGTACTTATTCTCTCAGAAGGATTTAAACTTAAGACAGCAAAGGTGGATGGAGTTCTTAGCATCCTATGATTTCGAGATAGCGTATACCCCTGGTAAGGGTAACGTGGTGGCAGACGCCTTAAGTAGAAAAAGGCTATCTTTGAGTCCATTGTTCGTGGAACGACGAAGCTTGGAGTTTCTTTCTTTGTTTGACTTCAGACCTTCTGTTGATTTTGTACCTGGTTTGTTGGCATCCTTGGAGGTTAGACCTACTCTTTTGAGACGGATTGGCGAGGCTCAGCGAGACGACCCACAGTTGGTTGTGTTGGTAGAGAAGCTTATAAGAGAGGAGTCGTCCAGCCATTTGGGTAGATACACCATAGATGATAAGGGATGGTTGCATAGAGACGGTAGACTTTGTGTACCGCAAGATGAGGGTTTGAAGAAGGCTATTTTGGATGATGCACATCGTTCAAGAATGACTATTCATCCCGGTGGAGACAAAATGTACCAAGACATGAAGAGAGTTTTCTTCTGGGCCGGTATGAAGAAAGATGTGGCCGAGTATGTGGCTAGATGCTTAGTGTGCCAACAAGTTAAAGTGGAGCAAAGGAAACCCGGTGGGTTGCTACACCCATTGGAAGTTCCACAGTGGAAGTGGGATAGTGTCTCGATGGATTTCATCGACGGGTTACCGAGATCGAGGAAGGGCAATACGGGAATTTGGGTTGTGGTAGACAGACTTACCAAGAGTGCCCATTTTATACCCGTAAAGAGTAAGAGGACCGCTCCATGGCTTGCTTCAGTCTATGTTAGAGAGATTGTTAGATTGCATGGCGTACCATCCAGCATTGTGAGTGATCGAGATCCTATTTTCACTAGTGAGTTTTGGAGAAGTTTGCAAGAGGCGGTAGGGACTCAGTTGTGTTTGAGCACCGCATATCATCCTCAGACGGACGGTCAGACTGAGAGGGTGAACCGTATCTTAGAAGATCTTTTGAGGCTTTGTATCTTGGATTTTGGAGGTACATGGGAAGAACATCTTCCTTTGGTGGAGTTCGCATATAATAACAGCTTTCAGTCCAGTATTGGTATGGCTCCTTTCGAAGCTCTTTATGGAAGGCCTTGTCGATCTCCTACATGTTGGTGGGAATCTACGGATAAGATCTTGCTTGGGCCGGATATGGTTAGAGAGACTTCAGAGAAGATTGATTTAATTCGAAAAAGGATGAAAGCAGCGCAAGATAGACAGAAATCTTATGCGGATCGGAGAAGGACGGATCTTGAGTTTGAGGTTGGGGACATGGTTTTTGTCAAAGTATCTCCATTGAGAAATGTTGTTCGCTTTGGGTCCGTAGGGAAGTTAGCACCGAGATTTGTTGGGCCGTTTCCTATTAAGGAAAGGATTGGACGGATGGCATATAGGGTGGAGTTGCCCGACAGACTTAGTGGTGTTCATGATGTATTCCATGTATCACATTTGAGGAAGTGCTTACATGAGACCGCGGAGGTGGTAGAGCCGAGCTTGCTTAGAGATGTAGAGGTAGAGCGTGATGCGACGATTCGACGAGCTCCTACTCGCATCCTTGGGTCAGAAACTAGGAAGTTGAGGAACAGAGAAGTTCAACTAGTTAAAGTGCAATGGGGAGATGACGAAAGCAATGCTACTTGGGAGACGGAAGCAAAGATGCGTTCTTTGTATCCATTTCTTTTTGAGAGTATGTCTTTTAACTTCTCCTTTATTGCTTGTCTAGTACTTATCTTATCTTTAGTATATCCTCTCGCTAATACCTATGACCTTTAGATAGGGTAAAACCTATGGTTGAAACATGTGTTTGAAACATGTTATGGTTGATGGATGCATATGGATGCAATTGTTTGCTAGTGGTTGCTCGTGGATGCATATACACACACATTAGGCACTAGATCGGCTCAGTCACTTCATGTTGCATATTGCATAAATGGATGTGGTAGTTAGATTGATGGATGTATCATGGCTGTGTTATCATATGGATGATGCATTTTTGTGTATGGTTGTGCACGCATGTAGAAATTTGTATGTGTCAATAGGGTTTCGCATACATATTGGATGCATGGCACTATCATGGTTTGCATTAAGGAGGTTTACTGTATCAGTAACCGCCTGATTTTCGCATTAGGTAAGTACATATACACACACTTTTGCATATATCCATCCAGCATTTAGAATCTTGTAAGGACAATGATTGCTCGTGGATGATGCTTTGAGTAGATGGATGATTGGATGGTAGGATACGTTCTTCCTAACTTGAAGATTTCGGGGACGAAATCCTTTAAGGAGGGGAGAATGTAACAACCCGTATTTTCAATAACCTGTAATAACATAAATCGAGGCAGAATTTAATTCTAAAATGGGAATCAAGGGAAACGGGCTATGCCATTGCGTTCGTCTCGGAAAAATACGCGAAATAGAGTCCGAGTTTTCGAAAATCGGAGTCCGTATGACCAAGATATGGCCTCGCGAAGTTTCACGAAAATTCCCAAATTAAAGTATACTTAATTAAGTGAAATGGGTTGTGTAGATATATATATATATATATATATTGATATATATATATATATATATATATATAATTGAAAATTTAATAAATAAATATGCAAAAATGCTCAAAACAGCGAATTGGGAGAGGGGAATAACCGAACCGGCCGATTTTTGAAGTCGACCCGAGCCCGCTGGGTCGACTAGGGGTTAATCCAGGGTGTTTGGCTGTCAACCCGTGGGCCGATTCGCTCAAGTGCAGATTTTGCATTTGAATGGTTCTCATGGTCCATCTTTAATCTAAAGGCCCTAGATGGTTCCTACACTTGACTTCTTCCCCAAGACATGCTTTGATGGCTTGGATTGAATCTAGGGTTAATCCTATGGCCTAAAACACTTGCCTAATCTATAAATAAGACCCTAACCTACCCTAATTCATTCATAATTAAACCTAGTGACTAAACTATGGCAAAATGCTAGCTCTCATGGCCTCCACTAATTTTATGAAGAGGGTTGCATACTAATCACTCTCTAATCAACTTCTAATCCCTTCTTAGCATCTTAATCTTCTTCATTTGGTGTTCAAAGTTGCTAGTTGTGAGTTTCTATCACTTTGATGATCTTTTGGTAAACTAATTAGATGAGATGTGATGAGATTTATGGTTTTGTATGTGGGTTAATGAGCTTTGAATCATATGATATGATGTTAGCATTAATCTTATGTTTATGCATGTTGAGTATGTAAGCTTATGCAAGTTTAATATGATGTATGTTATGTTTGCATGATGCTAAATATGCAAGTTGTGGGCTATGTAATCATATGCATGTTATGCAAGTACATGGTAATATGCTATGCAAGTTACATGTATGTAAATATGCAAGTTACATGTTTGTTAATATGCAAGTTACATGTATGTAAATATGCAAGTTACATGTTTGTTAATATGCAAGTTACATGTTTGTTAATATGCAAGTTACATGTATGTAAATATGCAAGTTACATGTTTCTTTATATGCAAGTTACATGTTTGTTAATATGCGAGTTACATGTATGTAAATATGCAAGTTACATGTTTATTAATATGCAAGTTCATGATGACACATTATGCAAGTCTATAAGCTAATATGCAAGTTTGTTATGCAAAATGAATATGTAAGTTATGTGACATATTATATGCAAGTTATGTGACATGTTATGCAAGTTCATATGCAAGTTATGTGTTTGTTAATATGCAAGATGGCACCTTTGAAACATGTTCATTCATATGCAAGTTGACACCTTTTATATGTGTTATATCATGAACGAAATTACGTGGGAACGATGGGGTAATTAAATGCATAAGTTAATAAGATTGTGTGAAATTAATATAATTATGCATAACACAAAATAAATAAACATAGTATGGGAATTTGCCTATTTGGTTAGGTGTACCCATACTATGTGTTGGGAATTTACCTATTGAGTTAGGTCTACCCCATGGGAATTTACCTATTAAGTTAGGTCTACCCATGTTAAGAAAACTTGATTAATTAGGGATAATTAATATAAAATTATGAGGGTGATTAATTAGGTGTAATTAATTGACTAAGACACGAGGTTGGACTCAGTTGTAGCGTAAAACTGCCCGGACCCAACCGGCTTAACCAGTTGCTACAAATGTTAGCCCAATGTGAGAGGTCTTAGGCACAAACTAAATACGTAATTAATGTAAAGACACGAGGTTAGACTCTGTTATGACATAAGGCTGCCCGGACCCAACCGGCTTAACCAGCGGTCATAAAAGACAGTCTAATGTGAGAGGTCTTTACAAAGGTTACGTTCTTAATTAATTAATTAAGAAACACTTAACCACATTAGCATGTAGAGGGACATGAGGGGTTAAGTGGGTGCCTCGGGTGGCATGAGAAAATCTAGTGGTTGCCTTGGGTGGCAATAGAAAATACGATTAGAATACTTAACCAAAATGGAACATGTAATTAAAACATGATTAAAGGGTTAAGTGGGATATACTAGAAAAAGGGACAAGCTTAGGTGGGTAGCTTGTGGAGGCCCATTTCAACCAGTAACCCATACGTATCTTTGTGGGCTCGACCCATGTCGAGGACGGGACACGCATACTGGGCTTGACTGTAAGAGGCAAACGGGTTAGCGGTGGCAACGCAAGTCCAACGGGCTTCATATGCGTGAGTGGGCCCGGGCTGGTAGGTAAGCCGTTGTTGCATCGAGTAGATATAAGCCGTGCACCTTTAGTTTCATCAGGTTGCCACATTGGGGAATGATACATCCCACGGTGGGGCCAGCACGGGTATCTACGTTAGGGAGCCGATCGAATGGGAAGTAGTGTGTACACCTAGTGGATTGTAGGGCCCCGTGGCGCCTACTTGGTCACCTAGGGGTACGCAGGTACTAATTAGTAAATTTTATAAGTCCTTGGGTGGGATCAACCTTTAAGTTAGGAACGACTGGTGTGGTGCAGTTTAGTAATTTACCTTAGGGAGGGTAGATGCGTCTTTATCCTTTATCTTCGTTTAGTTGACTGCTTAGGGTAGCCATTCATCCCTATATGTTACCGTATATCAGTTTATGTCTTCTCTGGTTACTTTAACGATTGTATTGTTAAAGTTATAGGACTCGCTCAGACTTATGTCTGACCCCGTTGTTTTTATCTTTTTCCCAACCCTCAGGTCCTACGGTGGATCCTAGCAGTAGTGGAGCTTGATCGGATTGCTGTTCCAGTCTTTAGGAGCTTGGATAGATGTAAAGCTCCAGTTATCCAGTTATCTTTTCTTTTGTTTGGCTATTGTATGAGAGTGGGATTATGTACTTCTTTATTTTGATGGATATTGTACTTGACCTTTATTGTGGTTTTATGATGTAACCAGACATGTTTTACTTCCGCTGTTATGAGATGATGTTTTAAAATTTCAAGTACTATTTATATCTGTCTTGTTGTAATTTTTCTGTTCTATATTCACTAAAATACTCCACCGATGCTATGGCATTCCCTTAGTGAGTGATCATAGCGGGAGTGGGGTGTTACAAACTATAACACTTTTTCTTTTAGAATCGAACCAAGGTGAGTACAGTTATTTTCAGATATGAAATTTAGTTATGATCTTGACATGGTTATAAATCTGAATTGGAGATTATCTTATTCTTGTTTATCAGATCTGTTCTTCTGTGTAGATCTATCTTATTCCTGTTTATCAGATCTGTTTTTCCGTGTAGATCTATTTTATTAATATTATTGTAACTATTCTGAATCTCTTCCTTCCTCCTGTTCTATAGTCAGGCTACCACGATCCTGAGCCAAATCTCATAAGAGATTGATGCACGAACGCTAAATTTGGGGAAAATAATGAATGATGTATAATTGGACATGACTGATTTGTGACTGATTTAAGAAAAGGGTATATGTTGTAATTTAAGATTTAGATCTTGGCATACTTTATCTGATGGTTTATGATTTGGAAGAAGGAGAATTATTGTATGACTTGTAATTTGGGGACATAATGCATGTTATAATTCAAGATCTGATTTTGAGGACATAATACATGTTGTAATTTAAGATCTAAATTTGGGGAGTATTTTATATGACGATCAATGACTTGGAAAAAAAAAGGATATGTGACCTAGGCCTGGAAAACCTATATTATGATAGGGATAATTATAAATGTGAATATGCCTAATTCGGATTTTTGGATATTTGACATACGCGGTAATCAACGACTAAAATTTGGCATAATTTATATTGTGCATCATGATTTGGGTTTTCTAGAGAATATTCTGTACGATGCAAATTTAACTAAAATTTGGGATGTATGTTATATTGTGAATTATGACCATAATTTGGGCATGCAAAATTAGGCTTAAATTCATGATTTGGTGAGGTATGTCAATGGAATTTTAAGGGATGATTTAATCGGTTAAATTGCCTAATCTGCTGAATCTGTTGAAACTGAATATGGTAATTTGGGGTATGAAAATATATAGGCTCGATCTAAAATTGAGCAAAACATGTTAATAGAACTTTGGATAATCTGTTGTAACTTGTAAAGAAGTTAATTTGTTGAATTGGCATAATTAGTCTGATATTGGCATAATCTGTGAATGAATACTTTAGCTAAAAATAGGAATGTTGAGACACGTGGTTAGACTCTGTTTGCGGTAGAAGCCTGCCCGGACCCAACCGGCCTAACCAGCAACCGCAAACTGTCAGTCTAATGTGAGAGGTCGTAGGCATAAAAGATGCTTAGACACGAGGTTAGTCTGGCTTGTGGCAGAAGTCTGCCCGGAACCGCCCGGCACATCCAACGGCCACAAGCTACCGACCTAATGTGAGAGTTCTGTGCATTAATAATTAATTAATGCAAATATAGGATAAATATGATGCCTAAAACGTGTTGGGTGGATAAGGTTAAATCAACTGGACTGATGAATCTAATAAACCCGTTTTGTGAATCTGTAGGCCCAATACAAAGTTAGGTGAAACAATCTGTAAGTCTGTTAATCCATACATCTGATCCGTTAGTCTGAAAACTTGTTAATCTGTACGCCTGATCTGTTAGTCTGGAAACTTGTTAACCTGTATGTCCGATCTGAGAACTAGTTAATCTGGACTTTGTACATCTAAAATCTATAAGCAAGTTAATCTGAAATCTGTTAGTCTGGGGACACAAGGTTAGGAGGGGTAATTACTTGTGTCATCTGTTGTTTGGGACCCATATTAGTCAGTAACCCTTTCTGGTATCAAAATAACGACCTAACACTAGGTAGGGGTCCAGGGCACGCTTACTGAACTAATTGTAAGAGGTTCACTCTGATAATGGCAGGGGTGTTGATGGCACATTCCAACGGAGTCATGTGCGTGCATGGATCCGGTCTGCTCTGAGGATGTAAGACACCGTGACATCTGTAAATAGGTCTGTGTCTATAGGTTGTCACTTTAGGGAGTGATACACCCTTCCGTGGGGCCGGCACAGGGTATTTATGTATTAGGGAGCCGATCTATTGGGGTAGAATTTAGAGTACACTTAGTTCTGTCTGTTTTATTGGGGTACCGTCTGTTTCTGTTGGGGTGGTAACATCTGTCTGTTTCTATATGGTACCGTCTGTTGGGGTGGTAAAGGCCCATTACTAGTGCACACCTAATTCTAGTATTCTATTTCCGTAGGGATTATTCTGTTTCTGTCTCTGCTCGGGTGGTAAAGGCCCATTACTAGCATTCTGTTTCTGTACCGTCTGTCTCTGTTCGGGTGGTAAAGGCCCATTACTAGCATTCTGTTTCTGTGTCGTCTGTCTTTGTTCGGGTGGTAAAGGCCCATTACTAGCATTCTGTTTCTGAATGTCTATCTCTGTTAGGGTGGTAAAAGCCCATTTCTAGCATCGTATTTTTGAAGAGATCGTTTTGTTTTCTGTTTAGACATTAGGACAACACCTAATTCAGTTATACTAGTATTAGTGCAGAGAAGTGAAAAACAAGAAGCTTAGTTTAGCCTATATCATTTTATCTCTTCTGTTAACCTGCTACTCCTGTTATGGTTATCTCTCATCCAGATTTATTTACATGTCATGATACTGTTATCTGTTTATATGCTGAAAGTCACTGGACTCACCAGACTTACGTCTGACCTAGTTTGTTTCGCCACTTTTCTTCCGTTCCCCCCCACAGGTTCTCAGGGTAGAAACACAGGAGCTTGATTCAGGTTCCATCAGCTTGAAGTGCTAGAAGTGCTTGGAATATTGCTTGGCTTTGATTCTACCTATTTATGGCATTCTCTGTTGGGGATTATGGCTTTAAAATTATACATTCTGAAGGATTTTGTATAAGACTGATATTTGTGTACTTGGGTTTTGGCATTATAATGCAACCAAACTTATTTCTGTTTCTGCTATAATAATATTATAAACTTTCAAGTACTAATTTATGTATCTGTCTTGTAAATTTCTGTTCTATTTACTTATAATGTTCTACCGAAGTTAAGGCATTCCCTTTGTGAGTAACCTTAACGGAAGTGGGGTGTTACACTTGGTATCAGAGCTGAAGGTTACCAGATTAGATAAAAGTTTTTGAACACTATTTTCAAAAAGGTTTTAAAAAGGAAGTATTTTCAAAAGTAGAGTTTATTTTGAAAAACATAGTCCCCAAAGCCATATATCTATCTTTTGATTTTCTGTTTAATCCTTGTTTCCTTCTTTTCTGAGTCTCCGGGGCTCCTGGCTTTCTGGGAGGTAACTTCATCGCGACATGGTTCTGTAGGCCTGATGAGACTACGGCGCCTGTCGAAGGGCGACGAAGTGCCTAACTTCCATCTGTAGCCGAAGTAATTTCTCCTACGGCTAATCCTCTTTCGAGCTTCGTAGGGTTTTCCGCGTGATGGGGGCAACCTTAAGAAAGACTTGTTAACATGTAAGAAGACTGGTTGTTTTCAATGCAGTGATACACAACATCTGATCAAGGATTGTCCCAGAAGGCTAGGGCAGAGGGTAGAATCTTCTGGAGGGTAGGTGAATGCTCTCGTAGTTGGTGGACAGTATAGAGGTGGAAAATTTTCCGTAGAAAGTTAATTTCCTAATCTGATCATTCTGGCATTTTGATTCTGTAATAGTCTCAAACCCCATAAGGTTTACGACTCATCTGTTGTGATAGGTTGGGGTTTGAGGGTACCTGTGTTGGGCGTTAAGTTGACTTTGACGCATACATTCTGAGTTTTGTGGGATATGGTAGGGTTTTATCATGCTTAGTTTCCTAAGAATCATTTGATAAGCTGATCTGTACCAGTAGTCTGTAAGTGTCTGAATATTTCTGAAAAGGATAGGGGTTTTTACTCGAAGCGTGAAGTAGATTTCCAGTTTTGACATTGTTTAATGGGAGTAATTCTCTGAGTGTGTTGATTTCAGTCTTCGGGGTTGATACATAGGGATTTATTCTCTTAACCGATGTCTAATGGGAACAGAACTTTTGTTTTAAGTGTACTTGCTTCTATCACTCGGTTGTATCCTATCAATTGAGTCTTCGACCTTTAGGTAGAAACTAATGGGTGTAAACATGTGTTTGAGACATGTTATGTTTGATGGTTGCAAGTAGATGCAAGTGGTTGCTAGTGGTTGCTCGTGGATGCATATACACACACTAGGCACTAGATCGGCTCAAAAACACTCTCATACTGCATATGGACGTGTGTGCATTTTTCAATTTTTGTGGATGCAAAATGATTGACTCATCACATGGATGTTGCATTTGGATGAATGGTTATGCACTCATATAGAAATAATGTAGGATTTCTTGCATACATAAGTGGACTCATGGCACTAACATAATTCGCATTAAGGAGGTCAACTGAATAATTAGACCGCCTGATCTTTGCATTAGATAAGAGACATATACACACACTTTTGCATATGTTCATACAACATTAGATGTTTTCTAAGGACAATGGATGCTTGTAGATGATGATTGAGTAGACGGGTGATTGGATGGTAGGACACATTCTTCTTAACTTGAAGATTTCAGGGACGAAATCCTTTAAGGAGGGGAGAATGTAACACCCCGTATTTTACGTGAACATAAAGTAACAAAACAAAGTATACTTAATTTTTAAAAGAAGAATTAAGGAAAACGGGTTACGCCGTTGCGTTCATCTCGGAATTCTACTTGAGATAGAGTCCGAGTTTGCGTAAATCGGACTTCGTATGAAGAAGTTATGGCACTTAGAAGATTCAGGAATTTAAAATAAAAACCAGCCCGAATTCAAATTTAAAGTTTCGAAATTCAAATCAAACACCCGGGCTGGGTGGGAAATTTCCCGCCCAGGACCCAGCTCGACCAGGGGGTCGACCTGTGTAGAACAGGTCGACCATGGGGTCGACTTGGGGGTCGACCTTAGGGTCGACTTGGTGGTCGACCTCCCCCCTTTTCCAAATCCGTGGACAGATTCGTTTTTCTGCATTTAGACGCCCGTTCCGACCAGATTCGTTGCTCCTAAGCTATTTAAACACCCCCAAACCTCACTTTCTCTCCTCACAATTTCATTACGCCTATACTCTGCCCTAATTCATATTAAAATAAATCAATGGCATCGCTACTCTACTGATACCTAAGCTAGAACAAGTGCTTCTTTTTCTTCCAATCTGAATAGGATTAAAAGAGAACAACTATAATCCTTTTTCTTCTAGAATCCAACCAAGGTGAGTACAGTTATTTTCAGATATGAAATTTAATTATGATCTTGACATGGTTATAAATCTGAATTGGAGATTATCTTATTCTTGTTTATCATATCTATTCTTCTGTGTAGATCTATCATATTCCTGTTTATCAGATCTGTTTTTCTGTGTAGATCTATTTTATTAATATTATTGTAACTATTCCGTATCTCTTCCTTCCTCCTGTTCTTTAGCCAGGCTACCACGAGCCTGAGCCAAATCTCATAAGAGATTGATGCACGAACGCTAAATTTAGGGAAAATAATGAATGATGCATATTTGGACATGACTGATTTGTGACTGATTTAAGAAAAGGGTATATGTTGTAATTTAAGATTTAGATCTAGGCATACTTTATCTGACGGTTTATGATTTGGAAGAAGGAGAATTATTGTATGACTTGTAATTTGGGTACATAATGCATGTTATAATTCAAGATCTGATTTTGAGGACATAATACATGTTGTAATTTAAGATCTAGATTTGGGGCGTCTTTTATATGACGATCTGTGACTTGGAAAAAAAGGATATGTGACATAGGCCTGAAAAACCTATATTATGATAGGGATAATTATAAATGTGAATACGCCTAATTTGGATTTTTGGATATTTGACATACGCGGTAATCAACAGCTAAAATTTGGCATAATTTATATTGTGCATCATGATTTGGGTTTTTAGAGAATATTCTGTACGATGCAAATTTAACTAAAATTTGGGACGTATGTTATATTGTGAATTATGACCATAATTTGGGCATGTAAAATTAGGCTTAATTTTATGATTAGGTGAGGTATGTCAATGGAATTTTAAGGGATGATTTAATCGGTTAAATTTCCTAATCTGCTAAATCTGTTGAAACTGAATATGGTATTTTGGAGTATGAAAATCTGTAGGCTCGATCTAAAATTGAGCAAAACATGTTAATAGAACTTTGGATAATCTGCTGTAACTTGTAAAGAATTAATTTTTTGAATTGGCATAATTAGTCTGATATTGGAATAATCTGTGAATGAATACTTTAGCTAAAAATAAGAATGTTGAGACACGAGGTTAGACTCTGTTTGCGGTAGAAGCCTGCCCGGACCCAACCGGCCTAACCAGCAACCGCAAACTGTTAGACTAATGTGAGAGGTCGTAGGCATAAAAGATGCTTAGACATGAGGTTAGGTTTGGCTTGTGGCAGAAGTCTTCCCGGAACCGCCCGGCACATCCAGCGACCACAAGCTACTGACTTAATGTGAGAGGTCTACGTATTAATAATTAATTGATGCAAATCTAGGATAAATATGATGCCTATAACGTGTTGGGTGGATAGGGTTAAATCAACTGGAATGATGAATCTAATAAACCCGTTTTGTGAATCTGTAGGCCCAATACAAAGTTAGGTGAAACAATCTGTAAGTCTGTTAATCCAAACATCTGATCCGTTAGTCTGAAAACTTGTTAATCTGTATATCTGATCCATAAGTCTGAAAACTTGTTAAACTGTATGTCCAATCTGAGAACTAGTTAATACGGACTTTGTACATCTAAAATCTATAAGCAAGTTAATCTGAAATCTGTTAGCCTGGGGACACAAGGTTAGGAGGGGTAATTACTTGTGTCATATGTTGTTTGGGATCCACATTAGTCAGTAACCCTTTCTGGTATCAAAATTATGACCCAACACTAGGTAGGGGTACAGGGCACGCTTACTGAACTAATTGTAAGAGGTTCACTCTGATAATGGCGAGGGGTGTTGATGGCGCATTCCAACCGAGTCATGTGTGTGCATGGATCCGGTCTGCTCTGAGGATGTAAGACACCGTGACATCTTTAAACAGGTCTGTGTCTATAGGTTGCCACTTTAGGGAGTGATACACCCCTTTGTAGGGCCAGCATAGGGTATTTATGTATTAGGGAGCTGATCGCTTGGGGTAGAATTTACGGTACACTTAGTTCTGTCTGTTTCTGTTGGGGTACCGTCTGTTTCTATTGGGGTGGTAACACATGTCTGTTTCTATGTGGTACCGTTTGTTGGGGTGGTAAAGGCCCATTACTAGTGTACACCTAATTCTAATATTCTGTTTCTGTAGGGTTTATTCTGTTTCTGTCTCTGTTCGGGTGGTAAAAGCCCATTACTAGCATTCTATTTCTGTACCATCTGTCTCTGTTTGGGTGGTAAAGGCCCATTACTAGCATTCTATTTCTGTACCGTCTGTCTCTATTTGGGTGGTAAAGTCCCATTACTAGCATTCTGTTTTTGAACGTCTGTCTCTATTAGGGTGGTAAAGGCCCATTTCTATCATCGTGTTTCTGAAGAGATCGTTTTGTTTTCTGTTTAGACATTAGGACAACACCTAATTCTGTTATACTAGTATTAGTGCAGAGAAGTGAAAACCAAGTAAGAAGCTTAGTTTAGCCTATATCATTCTGTCTCTTCTGTTAACCTGCTACTCCTGTTATGGTTATCTCTTATCCAGTTTTATTTACATGTGATGATACTGTTATCTGTTTATATGCTGAAAGTCACTAGACTCACCAGACTTATGTCTGACTTAGTTTGTTTCGCCTCTTTTCTTCCGTCCCCCACCCCCAGGTTCTCAGGGTGGAAACATAGGAGCTTGATTCATGTTCCATCTTCTTGAAGTGCTAGAAGTGCTTGGAATATTGCTTAGCTTTGATTCTACCTATTTATGGTATTCTCTATTGGGGATTATGGCTTTAAAATTATACATTCTGATGGATTTTGTATAAGACTGATATTTGTGTACTTGGGTTTTGGCATTGTGATGTAACCAAACTTATTTCTGTTTTTGCTATAATAAAATTATAAATTTTCAAGTACTACTTTACATATCTGTTTTGTAAATTTTTGTTCTATTTACTTATAACGTTCCACCGAAGTTAAGGCATTCCCTTTGTGAGTGACCATAACGGAAGTGGGGTGTTACAGGAGTTTCCTTGGGTTGGCGGGATATTATCACCAGTTTATCAAGGATTTCTCCAAGATAGCTACACCATTAACAGGATTGACGAGAAAAATCAAGTGTTCATACGGGATGTGAAGTGTGAGCAAGCTTTTGGAATCACGAAAGAGAGACCGACGAGTGCTCCTGTTTTGACGATTCCAAGTGGGAATGAAGAAATGATGGTATACACCGATGCATGTGGTACTGGACTTGGAGCGGTGCTAATGCAGAAGGATAAGGTTGCAGCCTATGCAAATTGACAACTAAAGCCGCACTAAAGGAATTACCCAACTCATGATTTGGGGTTGGCAATGATTGTGTTTGCTCTGAACATTTGGAGACATTACCTATTAGGAGTTCAATTCGAGTTGTTTACGGATCATAAGTCCTTAAAGTATCTTTTCTCCCAAAAGGATTTGAATCTTCGGCAACAAAGGTGGTTAGAGTTTTTGACATCGCATGATTTTGGTATAGCCTACACTCCTGGTAAAGGTAATGCAGTTGCAAATGCGTTGAGTCAAAGACATGCAGGATTGGGAGCGATGTTTACGGAATAGAAAAGCCTCGAGTACTTGGCAGGATTCGATTTCAGGCCACGATATGAGTTGGAACCTGAAATGTTGACAAGCTTATCAATAAGACCTACTACCATCGAAAGGATTGGTGAGATCCAAAAACGAGATGGAAAGCTTGTCGAGTTTACCTAGAAGTTGGAACCAGAGAATAAAGAGTTCGAGGTCGATCGAGAAGGATGGCTTCGGAAACAAGGACGACCGATTGTTCCTGATATCGACTCGAATTGAGTGATGAGGTTCTAAGGGAATATCATCACTCGAAGTTGACGATTCATCCTAATGGAAATAAGATGTATCAGGACATGAAGCGATCTTTCAACTGGGAAGGGAACTATCAGTTGGTGAAAGCTGAACAGAAAAAGCCGAGTGGATTGCTTCATCCAATGGAAGTTCTGACGTGGAAGTGGGAGCGAATATCGATGGATTTTATCGTTGGACTACCTAGAACTAGGGCATAGGAAACGAAGGAATTTGGGTCCTCGTGGATCGCTTGACAAAAAGTGCAAGGTTTATTCCTGTCAAATCAACTAGGAATACATCGAAGTTAGCCGAGCCTTATATAAAATGGACAGCTCGATTCAATGGTATCCCAAAGAGCATAGTAAGTGATCGAAATCCATTATTCACGAGTAGATTTTGGAAGAGTTTGCATGATACTTTGGGAACCGAGTTGTGTTTGAGTACGGCTTATCATCCTCAAACTGATGGTCAAACTGAGAGGGTTAACCGAGTTTTGGGAGATCTCTTAAGAGCTTATGTATTAGACTTCAGAGGATCATGAGAGGAACATCTGTGAATATAATAATAGCTACCAATTGAGCATTGGGATGACACCATACGAGGCGTTGTGTGGTAGACCACGTAATTCTTCGGCATGTTGGTTAGAAACTGGAGATAAGCTGACACTTGGGCCAAAGATGGTTAGAGAAACTTCAGATTGCATCGAGATCATTCGACAACGAGTGAAGGCAACCTAAGATCATCAGAAGAGTTACGCCGATAAACGTTGAAAGGATTTGAAATTCGAAGTTGGCGACATGGTTTTCATAAAGATTTATCCTTTGAAGAATGTTGTTCAATTCGAAAGTAAAGGAAAGTTAGCTCCAAGGTTCGTTGGACCATTTCCGATAGTCGAGCGGAATGGAAAGCTCGCATATAGATTGGATATAATCGAGAAGATGTCGAGTGTGCACAATGTTTTCCATGTGTCTTTTCTACGGAAGTTCATTCGAATGTGGTGGTATCTCCGGAGTAGTACGAAGACCTAGAAGTCGAGACCATAGTTAAAAAACCTCGTAAGTCGCTTTGCGTTGTGGGAAATGACATGAAACAGCTTAGGGGGAAGACAATTAGGCTAGTCAAGGTAAAATGGAGTGATGATGATGACGTTGTACGTGGGAGACAGAAGAGAGTATGAAGGCGACCCATTCGGAAATATTCGTTGGTATGACCCATAAATATCGTGTCATCAGTATATCATTGTAACTTGTACCATTGTTATTGTGATTGTTAATAGAGTTCCACGTGCTAGGATAAGCTTATGGATGTATGGTTTGATGGATGTTAGCTTGGGTGATAGAATTGGCTGCACATGGATGATAGGCATGCAGAATTGTTTTGGTTGCTTCTGTTGTTGGGATTTTGGAGGCGAATACCTGAAGGGGGGAGAATATAATAGCCTGCATTTTACATATCGAAGGATCGTAAAATAATATTATTTAATACCCTGAGGGTTGGATCATTCTCATAATTTGATATGTTGGTTATGGGGATGTGAACTAATTTTAATTGTGACCTTTTGCCCATGCCAGTCTTGTATAGGGCATAACTTTTGACTGGGATCGAATCAGGTGCTGAGATCGGTCTCATTGGAAAGGAAATGGTGTTGCCAATTTTGTAGAGTGGTCACATTAAAGATTTAGTTTAGCGGTTTTGGAGAAATCGTTGTTTTAGTGTTTTATAATTTCTGTTCGGGTTTGGCAAGCCATAATGGGTTGATTTGGAGTGACCCGTTAGTGGGTTGGTGGGAGGTTTTTAAATAGGAGGTTAGAGGCATGGAGAATAGTTTACTTTCTTCATTCTCTCATTTGGTTGAGCTCGTGATCTTCCTTCTCAATCAAATACACCTTTCCGCCATTAAAATTCTAGATCTACATAAGAGAATTGAAGTTCCACAGTGTTTGAAGCTAGATCTACGTCAAGTGAAGAGAGATAGCATTAAATCAAGAGTTTTGAAGCATATTCTTTGATATTCGGATTGAGAATTTAGCAATTTCGAGTTAATTCGAAGAAATGGTGAGTAATAAGCATCTCCCACGCGGATCTAATCGAGTATATGGTTGTATGATCATATGTTCATCATTTTAAGTTTTTTTTCACATAGATCTAATCGATGTAAGTATGATTATAACTCAAATCACCTTAGGATCTAACCTAGTAACTTATAAACGGTAAAATCATATGTTAATTCTATGTTTAAATCCATTTAATGATTGATTACTTTTTAAATCATTTTTTAATGTTCGTTGGTGATTGCGTGATTTGTTGTAGTTATATTGACTAAATCATTGTTGAAAAAGTTTGAGTTTGATTAGTTTTTGGTAATGAAATCGAGTTGTGAGCAAGTGTGAAGATTAGTCGAAGTTTGGCACTTTCAGCGTTTGGATCGGGCTATTATTGGCCATGGATCGGGTGGAAAAGTGGACAATAGATTGGGCAAAATTAAGTTAAAGAATCGACCAAAAATCAATCTCTTCCTTTTACAGCATTTAAAAACTCTATAATAGGTATGGATCGGGCAAAACTGTTGCATATGGATCGGGCATTACTAGGGGGAAGTACCAGGGAGCATGCACACGTGGAAAAGTTGGATCTGGCTAAGTGTGCGCTGGGGATCTGGCCACTTGGCATGGATCAGGAAAAAGAAACATTTCATAGCGTTTCTGAATGCTATGGTATAGACCGGGCCAAAGTACTTGAGTACCAGTACCACATTGGCCTACGCATGGTGAAATACGTTATCTAGCAAGGAGTGCGCTGGGGAAATCATGGATCAGGAAGTACCATGGGAATGGATCGGGTTAAATACAGTAGCATGGATCGAGCTAAATCCTATGGTATGGATCGGGCAAAATGCCAAAGTACCAAGTGTCGGAGTACCAAGTGTCAAAGTACCAAGTACCATACGTGCTGCTCATGGTAAAATTAGAGATTTTCCAAGGTGCGCGGTGGGAATTTATACTGTTTTCACAGTAGCAAGTGCTAGAGTACCAGATGACAATGTCAAGGTCCAGGGAGTGCCAGAATTGAACCAGGACATATAATAGCATTCCAGAAACGCTGTAAAAGACTGTTTTGACATTATGGCCAGTTTTTCATAGCGAAAAGCTAGAGATGCTATGAAATGCATCATCGACCAAACGAAGCTTGGTTTTGAGTCGTCGGTGGTTTTAGCTTCCATGCAATTCAGGGAGGAATGTCTGGAGCATCGTGAAGTGTTCGTTGATCATTGCAATGCAACGAATGTGAAGACAACTCAAGGGTGTTGAGTTGTAGATAATGGTTGCTCGAGAATGTTGCTTGAGCTATGAATAGCCGTCAAGAAGGACGACTAGAGATATTGAAGGCCAAGAGATTGTCCTTTTCGTAGTTTCTAGCAGGCTCTAAGCAAGGGTACAACAGAGATGTCTAAAAGACCGGTTGTATGGTCGAGTATCTTGGGAATTGTTGAAAGGCCTACATACGTATCTTTTAAAGGCGTATGGAGTTTCTTGCTAGAATCGGGGTTACCATTAGCCCTTGACATATGGCAAGCTTGGCCGTCATATGATTAATGATGGTTTAAAAACAGGATAGGCAGTGATAGCCAGAGTCATTGATTGTTGGTAGTATTGCTTGTACCATCTCATGTAGATTGTCTGACGTCGAAGGAGATGTTTCTTGGGTGCTTGTCTGATGTTGGTTTAGGCCTTCAGGGATTGTGCTTGAGAGATGTTGATCTCGATTAGAGTGGTTTACATGAGATATAACTAGTTTCTATGATTCTGTTGTCTAATTATTTTCGATTGCCATGGATGCATCGTTGTTTTCAAATGTTTGTTGTAAAGGCTATCACTGTCAAATGTGGGGAATACGGTTTGAGCTTTCCTCTGATGTTTTGGTAGGTAGGTTGGTTAATCTTCCTATTATCATATACTTTATTGATGTTGTTAGAAAGCTATTTTATCGCTCACTAAGATAGTTGTTTGACTCAAGGTTTTAGGTTCCCCTCTTATTACCTTGGGTTGTTCATCCTGTTTTGGATGGGAAGACTGAGTAACATGTTACATGTAGCATAGATTAGTGAGGCGAGGATGTCGTGTGGTGGCGAGGAGGAGGCTAACATATTACTTTTTACTACATAGTATCTGTGTTTTCTGTTGTGTGATGATCGACCCTGAGAGTTGTAGTGAGGAGAATTTGTACCAACACTTATGTTGTAAACCAAAGATATATGGATATTCTTTCTAGTTTTTATGAAAGTTCAGATTTCTCCTCAAATATGCTTCACTATTATTGCCTGTTGTATATGTTCTATTATATTTTATCCTCGTGCAGTGAGTTATACGATAGGTTACGCATGTGTTTCATATCTTGATGATCGTCGATAGCTGCCTGGCACGTCTTTCAGTGCATTACTTCCTATGTTAAGTGCAAGAGCTATGAGCAGTCATCACAGTTATGAACCTCTTAGATGTTGAATGTTGTGTTGCTAGTTGATTTTGTATTGAGGTTGTTACCACCAAAATCACAAGTAAAATAAGTCGACATTGAAGGGTTCTCGGACAACCGTAGGAACATAGAAATCCTCCAGGGAGCAAAATCTAGCACTAAAAAGAGACGAGGATAGGGGAGAATATTCCGAAAGCAACATCAACCAAGACTCACCCCCGCAACCAGCAGATGGTGTCCAACGAACACAAGCACGAAAGAATGATCTGAAAGCCACACGAACCGACACCCCTTTAGGGGAAAGAATCCAAAGTCTATGGAATTCAAACACAGTCTATCCGGCAAGGCACATCCGGTAGGAGAAGCTTTACATCGAAAGGATTTCCATGCCATAAACTAGGAAATAAAGAGTCGAGAGCTCTAACAATAAAGGCCCGAAAGGACGTGAGGATTGTCGTTATTAACCCGCTCAAATGCCAACGCACCGGTACATGAAGACGTCAAGAATATCATACCGAAGATAGTGGACGCACTATCAAGGGATATCTTCCGGAAAACCAGATCATATCGAAAGCTCCTCCGAAAGACCATCAGAAGCCCTAATGGAGATACAAGCTATCTATGTCAAACACACACCGGCAACCGCTTACAAACATCAAGAGGGTAAGCCCTACCGAGTATTCACAAGGAAGGCATAAGCTAACACCCGAGACCCTCCACCGAGAGCCGCTACTAGAATTCTAGGTGCTTTTTGGAAGACGACGCATTATCAAGCCCATCATAATCTCGAAAAAACCACATTTGACTGAGACCCGCACCGAGGGAATCTTAACCACTACCACCAAAGTGGACGGAAGTTAAACACCCGAAGGCAAAGAAAACGATGGTCGACAAAGGCTCTTTTCTAGGCGCAACAATCTAATAGCAGAAAGGGCACCAAATCTACTATAAATAAGACCTCAAAGGTCGGCCTTAAAGGATGGCTTCTTCTAGACAGAGATCTAGGGGAGAAACCCTAATTTTTTCAATCAATTTGGAAATTCTCCCATGTACTCACCTCCATGAATAAAATCATCAAAATCCTTAAAAGTGGACATAGGTTCAAATGGAACCAAACCACTATAAATTGCGTGTTCTTATTTACTTCTACATGATTTTGTTCTTTTATATACTACTGTAAGCATTCTGTTATGCTATTGATTTAGCGGAATATTTCTACACGAATCATTAGGTTCTTGGCAACCAAATGTTTTTATTGAGGAGAAAAACCGCCTCCTCTCTTGGAAGTAGTGGATTGGCTCAAGCTGAGGAGGGTTGGACAACTCCATTTCACTTTGCGGATCATCCCCTCAGATTTGTCTGTAGTGTTGGCGAAAAATATCGTTAACATTTTTGCGCTAGGAGGGCCTCAACCTCCGATTCTTTGGTTAACCCCACCACATATCTACCTGGGTTGTTCCGTCCCAAATTGGAATAGCTTTAAAGAAAAAGAGCCAAGCAAGAAGAGTATCAGTAAGGAATTTCCAGCTTGTTGATTGCTAGTTGAAAGATCGATTGATTGAGGAGTTGCTTAACCTTAAATCCTCCCATCTTCCCTCTCACATCCCTACCATTATTTTCCTGTATTTCATCATAGCAAGATATCCTCTAGACTGCTTAGAATGGATACATAGCAGGAAAATTTGGAGCGGGGCTCCCACTCATCCTCGGATGTAGAAACTATCATACTATCGAGTGCCAACTCTATGAATCTAAGAGCGTGGACTCCCACCGATTCTAACAAAAGAAAAGAACGATGAGTTGGAAGCGCTATATTTGACTTTACAGCTTGATGCAACTTGGAGATCCATTGAAGAGAATTCAGTCCGGAGAACTTTCGAAGTGGAAACCTATCAAATGGAGTTAAAGGCGAAGATACATTCGGAATTCAACAACAGAGCAAGATCCCTGTCCAGACTGCAAACCAACCCAGCAAATTCAGTAGTGAAGGGATCTCCAGCCCTAATGTCAAAAAAGGCAAGCGACGAAATAGAAATATTACTTTTGGCGACACAAATCAATACTACAAGGAGACTTATTGAAGTAGACTTGGCCCGGTTGGCCCCAGATATAGCGCCATGTGGAGCAAAATCAGAAATGATGACAACCCAAGAACTTGATAGCCGCGTTAAACCTCTAGCGGGTCCATAGAGCAATCTAGTTTTACTAGGGAACAACCAAATATCGAATAGATCGACCGACTCAAGAGTACGTGATGGTCTGTTTCCACTATAGGATGGAAGGAAGGGAACAACCAAAGTTCCATCCAACATAAAAGCACCATGGCGTATATATGATGGAGCTACGGACCCTGAAGAACACCTGGCTGCATTTGAAAGTTACATGGATTTTTATGTTGCTACTGCAACCATCCGATGCTGAATGTTTCTGCTAACACTACAAGGAATGGCCGCTAAATGGTATTGCCGATATCAAAGAGAGGGCACCGTCCTTATGAGAAATTCTACCACGATTTCTCCACACAATTTTGTAGCCGTAAGAATCCAGCGTTAGACTACTCAACCGTTATAAGCATAAAACAAGAGGCAGGAGAACCTCTAGCCGATTACATAAATCGATTCAACATTGAAGCTTCGAGAGCAGAGGGTATGAGCAGCCGTGATAAGCTTGTCGCCATTCGCTCAGGACTAGTCGAAGGAACACCTTTTTGGGAAGAACTATACATACACGGGTGCAAAGACTTACCAGAATTTTACCGTCGGGCAAATACATTCTTCCGCATGGAAGAGTTGCATTATTCCAGATGGAGTCGTGGTTGTTACGAGGAAGACGAGAAATCTTGCGTTCAATATAATCTCCGGGATAGGAAATCTGGATTTCATGGAGGCCAAAAGGAGCTAAAGGAAGAAGGACTAGGTGCTTATGACATGACATTAAACAAGTCCATTTCACGCATATATGCAATGATGAAAGGAAAAGTTAGTTTTCTCATTCCCTTCATAGCCAAGAAATGTCCAGGGCCTATCAAAGGGAGAGAATATAGCAAACATCACAAAAGAAATGGGCACAGGATGAACAATTGTAAAGTGTTGGAGGGTATGATATAAGGGCTCACTCGAGAGGGGCATCTAGAAGAATTTATCAAAGATAAACTGGAAGCTACTCAACAACCGCTTGATTCCAAGATCTGGGCCTTCGCAACATGAACCACTTTCGTACCTGCATAACCCAAATCTAGGTTCGCTAACTTTCATAGTAAGTTACTAAGTATAGAGTTAGGCAAGAAACCTCCGGATTAGCACCCTCTAACTCTACTTCTAAGGATTGTTACAACTGCGGGTCGAAGGACCATTACTCTGGTAGATGTCCTAAACTCCGTACTTGTCGCGTTTGCCGGGCTTCAGGACATGTGACACTTTCATGTCCCGTATCTCAGGGAAACAACTAGCTGCCAATAAGCTCCTGACCACTCTTTCTTCGAGTCGACTAGTTACCACACTCTTGATCGCTAAGTTTCGTGTGCCTTCTTTTGTATGCTTTGTGTGGTTAACGCCTAGATAGTCGAACTAGGGGATATGTACTTGTTTAAGGCCCAGGTAATATTAAGATTAGTATAAGGTCTCAAACTAGGTGGCCTTTTGTACTCAATCCTCACTCTTTTAAGCGAATAAGGAGTTAAGGATAACCTCTAGAGCAGCAAGCTCTTAAAGTCTAAGTAGGATGGAAGGCCCTTCGCAAAGAGTATTAGGTGATGGAAGGGATGATTGAGTTGCTTTGCTTCTTTTGTATGTTACGAATCTTGCTTAAAACACATGACTTTCATTTCACACCAAAATAATGAGATTTGGAATTCTTTCATAAGTGATTAAGCTAAATGGACTTTTGAATGGTTTCATTTATATGCTGTCTTAATATGGAAACACTTTCCATATCTTCTATGATGGTCATGGCTAATTTGACCATCTATGGGACTGCGGTCCCGCCCTAAGTATTTCATAGTTTCCACTATACATCACTACATGAGCTATGTGCTCATCACTACACGAGCTGTGTGCTTATCACTACACGAGCTGTGTTCTCATCACTACGCGAGTTGTGTGCTCATAACGACGCGAGCTGTGTGCTCAACGCTGTATGAGCTGTGTGCTCAGATTATAAAAAGCATGCCCTGCCTATGCTCCGTGTGAGCATGCCCTGCCTTTGCTTCGACCAAGAACGTCCTTCCTCTTCTCTGTGTGAGTACGCACTACCTCTGCTTGTATCACATCCTATAGGAAAGGAACAAACACTCAAAGGGAGCACTTGGAGCATGTACAACCTCTGCTCAAATATCATCCCGTAGAAGGGAGCAAAAGCTTGAAGGGAGCACTTAGAGCACATACAAATCTCATCATGCAGAAGGGAGCAAAAGCTCAAAGGGAACACTTGGAGCACGTAGAGCCTCTGCTCAAATCTCATCCCGCAGAAGGGAGAAAAAGCTCGAAGGGAGCACTTGGAGCACGTACAAGCTCTACTCAAATCTCATCCCGTAGAAGGGAGCAAAAGCTCGAAGGGTGTACTTGGAGCACGTACAGCCTCTGCTCAAATCCCATCATGCAGAAGGGAGCAAAAGCTCGAAGGGAGCACTTGAAGCACGTACAGCCTCTGCTCAAATCTCATCCCGCAGAAGGGAGCAAAAGCTCGAAGGGAGCACTTGGAGCACATGCAGCCTCTGCTCAAACTTCATCCCACTAAAGGAAACGAAAGCTTGAAGAAAATGAAAGCTTGAAGGGAGCACTCAAAAACGCACACAACCTGCGAACGAAACTGAAAAGATAACTCAAAAAATGATTTAATACCCAAATATGTGTTTGGTTCGGGACTTCTATTAATACTGGAGGGGGTTTCGATCTTCTATCTATTTATTACCGAATCTGGGTTTTGTTCGGGACTCCTATTAATACCGGAGGTGGTTCTAGTCTTCTGTCTATTTAATACCCGAATTTGGGTTTAGTTCGGGACTTCTATTAATACCGGAGGGGTATCCGGTCTTCTTTCTATTTAGTACCCGAATCTGTGTTTGGTTCGGGACTTCTATTAATACCAGAGGGTTTCCGGTCTTCTGTCTATTTAATACCCGAATCTGGGTTTGTTTCGGGACTTCTATTAATACCGAAGGGGAATCTGGTCTTCTGTCTATTTAATACCCGAATTTGGGTTTAGTCGGGACTTTTATTAATACCAAAGGGGCTTCCGATCTTTTGTCTATTTAATACCCGAATCTGGGTTTGGTTCGGGACTTCTATTAATAATGGAAGGGGTTCTCAGTCTTCTATCATCTAATTACCCTAATCTGGGTCTGGTTCGAGACTTCTACTATTTGATACCAAAGGGGTTCCCGGTATTCAGTCTTCATTCGACCAAATGAAAGATGGTCTTGGAACCCTCTCATCTGCTCAGGGAAGTAACTTTAATTTTTACGTACCTCATTCGAGGATATTGAGTTTCTATGCTAAAACAAAAAACACGAGCAAAACACCATAGGTGTTTCGTATTTAATGCACCTTAGTGCCTCTAACCTTACTAAGAATGCAGGTCTCTTCCTAAGAAAACAAAAAAGTATATATATTGGCCATAATGGAATCAGCCTTATCTTCGTCTTCCGTGTTCCTAAATGAGTCAGAAAATTTGTATGATATGGAACCCCCACGTTTAAGCAAAGCCTAATTCTCACGTGCCCCGGTTAAAGAACTATTTAAAGAAATACTATTAAAGAATCATGTACCCAAAATCGAGGCAAAGAAATCATTACTGCCTGCTCTTAGGGCCTCTTCGTATTCTAAAAACCTGAGAAGGATCAAATCACATGAAACGACACTCATGGTATGGGAATTCTAACCGTCAGATCTAAGATTGTAGAAACCTGGTCATTTACTTCGAGTATAAAAAGACAGGGCATAAAGGATTTTGATGCACCCACTCTCCTATTCAAATAAAAAAGGATGGTCAAAGTTTTCGTATTCAAAAATTCAAAATTAATATGAATCGCGTAAAGAGAAGCCAATTAATACTCTAGTCGAGAGAGATCGAAGGATACCTTGGAAAGGATAAGAAATTTGACTCGAAAAGTCGAAAATACCCCTCCACTAGGAGGGCAAATGTTACCACCAAAATCACCAGTAAATTAAGTCTGAAGGGGTATCGGACAACCGCAGGCACATAGAAATCCTCCAGGGAGAAAAATCTAGCACTAAAAAGAGACAAGGATAGGGAAGAATATTCCGAAAGCAACATCAACCAAGACTCATCCCCGCAACCAGCCGACGTTGTCGAGTGAACACAAGCACAAAAGAATGATCTGAAAGCCACACGAACTGACACCCCTTTAGGGGAAAATAATCCAAAGTCTATAGAATTCGAACATAGTCTATCCGACGAGGCACATTCGGTAGGAGAAGCTTTACATTGAAAGGGTTTCCAAGTCAGAAACTAGGAAATAAAGAGTTGAGAGCTCTAACAACAGAGGCCGGGAAGGACATGAGGAATGTCAGTATTAACCCGCTCAAATGCCAACACACCGGTACATGAAGACATCACCAATATCATACCAAAGATAGCGGACACACTATCAAGGGTCATCTTCAGGAAGACATATCATATCGAAAGCTCCTCCGAAAGACCATCCGAAGCCCTAACGGAGATAAAAGCTGTCCATGCCAAACCCACACCGGCAGCCACTTACAAACACAGGAGGGTAAGGCCTAACGAGTATTCAAAAGGAGGCCGAAAGCTGACACTCGAGACCCTCCACCCGAGATCCGCTACTAGAAGTCTAGGTGCTTTCCCGAAGATGACGCATTATCAAGCCCATCATAATCTCGGAAAAACTCCAGTTGACTGAGACCCCACAGCGGAATCTTAACCAGTGCCACCAAGGCAGATGGAAGTTAAACACCCAAAGGAAAAGAAAACGACGGTCTACAAAGGCTCTCTTCTAGGCCCAATAACCTAACAGCAGAAGGGGCCCTAAATCAACTATAAATAAGACCTCAGAGGTCGGCCTTAAAGGAGGGCTTCTTTTAGATAGAGGTCCAAGGGAAAAACTCTAATTTTTTGAATCAGTTTGGAAAATCTCCCATGTACTCACCTCCATGAATAAAATAATCAAAATCCTTAAAAGTGGATGTAGGTTCAAATGTAACCGAACCACTATAAACTGTGTGTTCTTATTTACTTCTACATGATGTTGTTCTTCTATATACTACTGTAAGTATTCTATTATGAGATTGATTTAGATGAATATTTCTACACGAATCATTAAGTTCTTGGAAACCTAACATTTTTCTTGAGGAGAAAACCCTCTTCCTCTCCTGGAAGTAGTGAATTGGCTCAAGCTGAGGAGGGTCGTACAACTCCATTTCACTTTGCGGATAAGATCCGTCTTGGGTGTTGACGAAAAATATCATTAACAGTGGTTAATCTGTTGATTGAAAAAACCATGTAAACGTTAAATAGTTTAAGGCTTATATGGTATGTACTATAATTTTGATTGAATGTTATCATGGTTATTGATAATACGGTATGTGATTACCGTAGTTGATTTGGCCAAAAGTGATAATTATTGGCTCATTGATTAAGTCTCCATTCATTAAAATGACTTTGAATGAATATTTTATTAGTATAATAATTAATAGTTGAAAAATCAAAATCAAAATTTTATGTCCGGTTTTGGATGGACTTAAAGTATAATTCATTACGATGAACATTTGCAAATGATAGAATATAGTTTTAGAGAAAATTAAAAGCAGGTTACAATCTGTCGTTGTTTTTATTTTAAAATGAATACTAACTAAAAAAATTGAAGTTTGGTTAGGGTATCCAGAAAAGGGTTTTAAAGATTTTTTTACAAAACTATCTTATTTATTTTTATAATGGATATCAGGAAAATTTATGTTCAAAATAATGAAGTTTGATAAATAACATTATTTTAATAATAAATAATATTATAATAGCCATTTAATAGAGATGTTGAATTTTAAAGTGAAAAATAGAAAAAATATAGTTTCTGAAAAATATCTTATATACTTTATTTAATATGTTAGAAGCAACTAGACATAGCATATAATATAAATCGAGGTATGGTTAGAATAGAACTTATCGCGCAGCGGTAGTTCGCGAATTTCAACCTGCAATTTCAAACTAACATACCGGGAGATCCGACCATCGGATTTTCATGAAACGAAGAACGTTGGGTTAGAAATGAAAATATATTTCAAATGATACGTAAAATGTTGAAATCCAACGGTTAGATTTTTAGACATGTTCAAATCAAGATTGAATAAAAAACTACGCTAGTGCAGCTTAATGACCTGAAAGGTCATCAGACTGAAATGTCCTATTTTTAAATATATAAAATTGGAAAAAAAGATTATAAATTATAGGAAATTATTGGAAAGAGCTTAGAACCAAATATATATGGTTTTAAAAGATAAAAATCCTGTTAAATAGAAATAGACTATTTTGCAACGCCTTTTACAATAGTTTTTAAGAAGCATTTAGAGACAAGGGTTTTTAATTCATAAATTGGATACAAACTTTTGGTTAACCATTTTATAAGGTAAATAGAATAGTGAAGATGATTTTGGAAGCCTAAGAGCTTAAACAAATTTAATTTAATAGTAAAGATGATTTTGGAAGCTTAAATAGCTTAACTAAATGTGAAAATAATATTTAATCTTATTAAAGGAGACTTAGCTGTGGGTTAATAATCCGAAAAGGATTTAGTTTTAGAGTTAATTATTTCGAAGTGGTCATGTTTAACCCATTTCGAATAAATATACGACAATTAAAAGTCAAAGATGGTGGAAGATTGGAAATATTCGTATCGAATGGATTACTTGCTGATAACTTAGGTAGCTCCCATTGTAGGGTTATAGTGGCAGTAATTCGGACGTACTTGTTGATTATCCGGATGTGCGAGGTCCTCTCTCCTTAGTTGGACGAGAAATAAGATGCCTTCGGTTTCGTTCAAACCCAGAACAGACTAGTAAATGGAATATGTGGCTGACGTTGTATTTTACAACATAACTGATTGGTTTGTATTAATGTTACATCAATTGGTGGCAAAGGATTTATTCTCTTAGCTTAACACCCTCCTCTGAGACATATATATTTAGAGGGATATATATACTAATAGACACTAATCATATGTTGTGAATTGACAATGTGACATGCTGAGTGCTGCTGGTACATAGTTCAAAGCTTCTGTTGAAAAGCAGAGCTTTGTGGAAGTTGACTCTAGGGACTCACACCTCGGAATGAGCCGAAAACAGGATAGTGGATCGCAGAGATAAGGACTAACGTTTCCTTCTAGCTGAATAGGTTTCCATGGTATGGAGCCTAGGAAATTTTACTAATGTAGATGATAGTTGAGGCATCTCGGATAGTGGTCAAATAAGACTAAGATGGCGGTCAAATACGACCGGGGGAGTGTTATGTTCAGGAAAGATTCTAATCAACTGTGTACAGTGCTGGACGGCTCGCTTCGAAGGACTCAATAGTTAACTCTTAGGTCATTTTCTAGAATGTTCTGGATGCGGTTAAGGAAGATTCTTTTCCTTGGTTCATAGTCGGAATCCAATTTCTAATACGAGACTTAATATTTTCAGTTGTATACTATACAGCCAACATAATGGGATAGTGCACTATGCAAGCTAAAATTAATACATTTACTTTAGAAAGTAATTTCCACACCTAGACATTAATAATAATATCAAAATATTTTCTTTTAAGAATATCAAGCATGTTTGGCTATTATAAAGTAAAACTCTATCCTCCAATTTGCTTTGCATTGTGTGATGGGACTTGAGTCTTATAATAGCTTCATTTTTCAAAAGCATGAATTTTGAAGTTTGAATCTTGGATGATGATTGCATGATATGGGTTATGGTTTGTTATCTAGTATTTGATTTATAAATCTGAATATAAGGATAAAACTATTTTAGTGTCGAGTTTTGATGAACATGTATTCATATGGAGGAAACCCATTACGTGTTATACGGCGTGGTCCTGTGATATGCCTTAGTTTGAGTAAAGTGAAGAATAACTAATTTTAGTTCTCGCACCAGTCACATAACTCACTCGGAATTTATTGTTTCTCACCTAAACTCTGGGTGCCCATGATTTTCCACATGGGCAGCTAGTAGTTTGGGTTTTGTAGACATTTTATAAAGCAGGATTCTGGATTGAAGCCAGAACTGTGTCTATAGCATTGTAAGTCTTCCGCTGAGAGTTATGTATTTATATTTATGCTATGCAAAGTATTAATTAATGTACTCTGATATTCTTATACGATGATATAACGTTTTAATAATGCTAATGATAGGTCTTTTGTTTCTATGATAATGTGTTGGAACCCCAAGTGTTACGACTTGTTGATCGGTTTAACGATCGGTTTGAACCGGGCAACAGAACAGGTCGTCACATTTACACAACTTGGATTTATAAATAAAAATTCTCTCTAGCAATCCTTTATAGAATTCAATTAAAATCTTATTACAAAACTTGATTTCCTTTCCTTTATAAACTTCTAATCTTATTAACCCTTGTTTGAATTTTGAATCAAATACTTAAAACTTAGCTTGAAATCAAATTAAATCGTTTACAATTTCTTTTCGTAAATAGTCAACTTTCATAAATTTCTATTCGAAAAACCAAGATGATTTCTACAATCATTCTACGACATGAAAGTCATTTATTGAACTTGTCCAAAAACAGTTGAAATCATTATAAAATCATTTTATTTTCAAAACTCGGTTTTATAACTTCATAAAACTAATTATAAAACTTAGTAAAGTTTTAACACTTGAAATCTCCAATTATAAAACTTATTTATAAAACATGAATTTCGCTTCATAAAACATCTTATAATTTTAGTATAAAATCCAACTACAAATATTGATTTATTTATAAAACTTTTATTTTGTATAACTTATATAAAATAAAATTTAAAACCTTGCTCTGGTTATAAAAAATACAATTTATAATTTCAAACTTAGTCAATTCGCCTGACGACGAGTCAATTTCTTAAAAAGATGGATTTTAGGCCATCTGCTACCTGCTTAACTAATACTATTGATTAGCAACACATCAATGTTGAATTCTATCCAACAATCATCATCCAAACTAGATTTTAATGTTACTTATGTTAGAAAGTTCCTATGTGTATAATATAAAAGCAAGTAACATCCAAAATATCGAGGAATCTTATTGGACCCCTCTAACCTATCCCTTTGCATCACAGCTCATATATCAGTTTATATATGCATATTAATTAGATAATCTAGTCTAATTCATTTAAAATGAATCTTCCTCTTAAAAGCATGTAGTGTCAAAGGTCATTTGTTTATAGATGAGAATATATATCGGTAACCCCCAACAAAGCAATAAATCATCCAAAACATCCAAATAGATAGTTTGTATACTAACAACAATGAATATTATAATACGAAACAATAACATTCACAATAATCCAAAAGGTGTAGGAGCTAACTCACGATCCATTCCAATTTAATGATTTCGCATCATTTTTTATAATTTCAAATAGGCATTTGAAATTACATAAAAACTCACATAGCTTCAAATCACTCCAATCCGAGTCACATGTGTAGTGTTCGCGAATACAAATGCAACACAACTTGTTTCATTGGCATGGAATAGATATATGTGTCACAACATAATTTATGAATTAAATAATTTATTCAATCACTAATGATCATCCTTAAAGCAAATTACCTTGATTATTTTTAAATAAAACATGGCTAAATCATCTTTCATCCATGTTCCGACCTGAAACCTCTTCGAACCTTCTCACCTCCACTACACCACAACAAGGCCATTACCGGCCGCAAAAACCTCACCACTGCAACCGCCTCTCCGAGCCGACCCCATGCTAGAAGGAGCGACCCCCATCACCTCCTGCCTTTTCCAGAAACGAAGATGAATGCGATCCGTTCACTTGACAAAATCTCCTTCTACGCGCGATGATAGATGAGTGGGCCACCACAAATCAGAAGCTTAGCCACTTGCGCCCTTTACTCCTTTAGACTATCTCACCTACAAGTTCATTGTTGGTGAACTACAGGCCCAAAAAACGAAACAATCCAGATCTTGGTGAGGAATTATGGCCACCTATGACCTTCAATAGTGCAGCTCGCAACATGGATCGGCTTTAAGTGATGATACAAACAACTTTCAAGTTGGTAGTTTTTGCTAAATGTGGATGGCTTGAAAATTTAATTTTAAGCCATTGGATTGAAGAAAATGGTGGTGAGGGTTAAGACATTTAGACTATGAAAACATGAGGTGTTTATATAACCTTTAGAAAACACTTCTCATCGAGTCCGAAAAGTTCTAGGCTCAAAATAAGATGTTCTAACTATTATTCATAGCTAATAACCCAAATTTCGAATATAATGGAATTTGTTTCGGAAGCTACATAGATCATATTTAACAGTTATTATTAAAATTTCAAATCAATTATCAATATGCATTTACATCATACACGATGACACAACAACTCCAACTGAAACGAAAATTGAAATCCTATAATAGTTAAACATTGCGGACATGACGAATATGGATTTGTCGAAATCAGAGATTATTTGAAAATTGGCTATGTTAGACCAAAAAGTGGTTCTAACACCCAACAAAGTAGAATTCGTAGAGGATTATAACTAAAAATGGAATAAAAAGCAGCAAACACACACAATTTATAGTGGTTCGACGTTAAAGAGCCTACATCCACTTTATACTTCTCTAATTGATGAATTGAGTACAAGTACAATGACAATATCGGATCAATTTCACAATTACAATGATGAATCTCCCAATATTGATCAAATAAAACTTAGCAAATTGGAGTTAAATATGAATAATTCTGAAAGGATGTAGTAACGAAGGAAGATAAATCACTCAAGTGCCAAAAGATCCCTCAAAATAACAAGTCTTGGCCTATTTATAGGAAAATTCTACAGGCAGGTCGCGGGATGACATGGTGCTTATCCTGGAAATCTCAGAGCGATTCGTGAGTGAGTGGAGAGGTAGTTACTGAGGTGGTTCGTGAAACGTGAAAGAAAATCCAAGCTTTCCGGGTTGTAGAGATCGTGGGTGAATTTTGTCTTCATTTCAACCTCGAAAGGATGGGGTCAGTTCGCACCCCCATTACCCGAGATGGTGCTCTACCCCTTTTCACCATGTTGGTTTCTTTATGTGCGGGATCAGGGTCACGAGCCGGGAACCATGACCCGAAGAATTCTAATCATGTACTGCGAGCCGAACCTTCTCTTCTGGAATGATGAGCGTGTGAGTTATTTTTCCCACTTGACTGCATGCATCCAAGCTTTGTGTGGCTTGATCACAAAGCAAGCCAACATTATTCCCCCTCGAAGTATGTTTTATCGGAGATGAAACGTGCTTCGAAATGACTAACATGTCCATTCTCGAACCGGTGAGTGCTAACAATCGTGTTTGTCTAAATGGTCGTGTCGCTTCGCAAAATCGTATCTTCTAATTACTGGGATAAGTATAAATACATGATCGAGTTTCTAATTATTTCTGTCATGCTTGTCGATTTCAAGCTTCAAGTCTAGTTACAAACTGCTCCTTAGGTAGATTCTTCGACTTTTATTAAATTAAAGTAAAAGAATTCCAATCATTAGTCATATTACTTTGTCGATTTTCACTAATGCATGCGTGCACAACTTTGAACAATCTTTTCTTATTTTTTATCTTTTTCGAATGTTTATTTAACTACAATGTTCTCTAAATGGATCGGGCCATGGTTCTTCAAAGTAGGGTTGTTATGGTAATGGTAACCATTACCAATACGGAAAAACCATTACCATACCGATACTATTGGTAAGCTAAAAATGAATACCGATAATTTACCATTACCGCTGGCAAAATGTTCACTGGGATACCGATAAACTGGTGAATCGTTAACTGGTAATGGTAAATTTACTGATACATAAAGTTATTAAACAATTAAAACATTAAAATTTAGATAATGATAAAAAGTAAATACTTTTTTTTACTAATTCTTACCCCATTAATGTATATATAAATATTTAAACTTATTTTAATTGGCATAGAAAATTTACTTAGCTTATCACAAGATATTTACAACAATATGAAATAATAATTTTGTTAATCTTAAACTTCAAAGTTAATAAAGCCAAAAAGAATTACCATGCATCCTAAATAAACCTATAATCATTTGCATAAAATATGATAAACTTTCAAAAAATAAAGTTCGGAATTCATTTAAATAGTGAAAAAGAAAAATTAACATAATTGGTAAATTTACCGTTACCACTGGTATCGCCATTTCTTTACCGCTATTTTACCGTTAATAATGGTAAAATTTACGTTACCATACCGATAGCATTGGTATACCGATGCAGCTCAATATTGGTTATCACCGGTTTGGTACTAGTATGGTAATAGTAAATTTACCATTACCATAACTGCCCTACTTCGAAGTGTTGTCAAGTGTAAGTGACCGTGTCGGCTCCAAATATTATGACCATTTGAACTGGGTTGAGTCAATGGTGCGTGAATCATTAGGCATTTTGGCCAAATGACCTTGTGTTCCCTTAGCTATTAGGCCATGGGTCGAGAAAACCTATCATGTCCATTGGATTTCAATGAGCCTATCATATTGCAACATAATCCAATCTCTCCTTCTTTCTATTTTCACTTTCTCACCGCTATTATATTCCTTACCTTTTCACCGAAACTTTGATTTTTAGTTTTAATCCAAATTTCATCCAATTCAAAATCCAATTAACATAGATAATTGGAGAAAATAATTCTTTATGCTTTAATTATCACTTTTAATCTGAATCTCGAGTAGATTAAGGGTGATTATTGTACGATTTCCATAGTTTCTTATCAATGGTTTCAGTTTTTCCCACCTTGTTGTTGCCGCCGTCGTAGGTGATGACAATCACCTTCAGGCGTTGGTCTTGGCGAAAGTTGTGCTCACGTATTGGAGCGGTGGTGTTAGTGAGTGAGGAAGTTTGGATTTGGGACTTGAGTTCGTGAGAGGATTAAGGTGATTTGTAGACTAAGAAGATGTGAATGAAGCACTCAATATTTTTCTCGTGTGTGAGGCTTGGTCACAGTGTTGAAGACGAAGTTTTTAGAGGAGCAATGTACTTCGGTGGATTAGATCGGGGATGTGATAGGAGACACTCATCGGTTCAGGTCGATGATTAGTGACCCGATCCCAACATATCCAGTAGAGACCCACGAACCAGTCTCATCCTGTATAATTGCTCTTACTTGTGATGGATCACTAGATGCGAATGGATCAAGGGGCGTGTACTAATGTTTGTAGACAATACGGTTACTGAATAGTGAGCCCTCTTTATCTCTATTCAGTCTTGCATGTGAGTTGAACTTGTTCACGAGTGGGATTGGGAGAAGGTGTGGTCACGAGTGGGATTGAGAGAAGGCCTGCTCACGAGTGGGAAGTATGATGCGAATAAGTTTTGAGCAAGTTGTGGGTTAATGATCGATCCAAATTTTTCCCGATACCTGAGCATTCCTGTAGCCACGAGCAGATGTTGACCACGAGATGGTCTACATGCGCGACCTGACCCTCTTATGCGTATATTATGAACTTCACTTACGAGCCAATTCACTGTATTAAAGCCAACTCTTGCTCGTGACTTTTTCCAACTTATTTATACAAATCAACCGAATATACTAATACATGTCTCAATTAAAACCAACCATAACTCATATTAACTGATGCACAGTTAGGATAGAGCCTTTGAACCGACTGTTCTGGACAGGGTGAGCACATAGCTTAACAATACACAACGATCAACTGCATGTTCATTTGCTTTACTTCATGCTTCTTATTTTTCAATACTGCACTCACCGGCATGCACAAGCACTTGCAACACGGGGTCACGGGCAACTATACTCTAGTCCTTGATATTTATTCACTGGTACAACAAATATGTTTGGTAGACGCTCGACCAGATTATCTGAGAAGGGTACAACTCTAGAATCCACCAGTTATTACAATCTCGATGTACTTCCGTTGGATTTAGCTTTTTCAAATTCAAGTTCAGAATTTGAAGTAAATATTCATGAAGAGCAACATCGTCTGGGAGTGCAGAGTCTCTAGACGAAGAAGAGGAAGGAGGAATTGGAGATGATCGAGCTCCCGATGAGTTTGAAAATGTTGTGGTATTGAATAATCCAAGTGACTCCATGGCTTCCACCCTTAATGAATTAAAACTTAAAAGTGTATGTCTAAAGCACAAGATCCTATGGGATGATGTTAAAGTGTACATGGCTATCAGCAAAGTGACGTGCTCAACAGGCGCTATACCTACATTTCTTCCAATAGCCGTTGAGTTTCTAAGATGATTATGCATAACTCCGATGTAACTCCATCCCAGTGCCTATGCTTCTTTATATAATTTGTATATTGCATACATAGAAATTATGGATACCAAGATTTTTTTCATAGATCTGCGTTTCTTCTTTCATTTCAAGCATCATTCGAAAGGAACTCCATATCTCATTTTCTTTGATTCCATACCAAACAGAAAAGTTTTGACTGATGGGCATAGTAGCTTGGGTGATGTTAGGCCTGAATAGTTTTATATCAAACACCAAGCAAGATGTGCAAGAAGGTCACTTTAGTCGAGTAAGTTCCAGATTCTTGAACGCCAGTTTTAGCTACCCGAACAATTGTGCTAATATTTCTTTTCCTTTTAGCGGTTCCCAATCCCAAAAAAGAGGAGGGTGAGCTATACGAAGACTGCTTTGTTCGTCTTTAGAAAAGCAATTTCGATTTCCTCAGGTTAAGAAAATGTGTTGTGGATGAGAACCTGCATCGACACCACTTATTAGATATCACACGAGGCTTCAGCAATGGAGGCAAACCCTACAGATATGTGTCCCCAGTTGAGGGACTAACTGCAACTTTTGTTGAGAAGGGAGAGAGTTCGAAGGGTCAAGAACCTATAGGCTCCAGCCAAGAATTGCAAATAAAAGATAAACATATCTGATAGGGATATGCATCTGTATGCTACTCCTGAGGGTGCTGCTACTCCTGAAGGACAAACTTCTCCCAAGACGTCACCGATAGCCAAATCTCAAGTCGATGACTCTCATATGGACGAATCCATATACCATGGTTTGGGAAGGCTTCCCCTGCCTGATGCCATTTACAGTTCACAAGATTTTGGAATAGTCCCCTTCTTTCCCACTTCCGAGGAAGAAGTTACTCTCGGGAAAGCCGGGAAGACTACACAAATAGTCCTAGTTCTGGGCTTTGGTCCGTTGGGTGGATCACTCAGGATATATACACTACACTTGCACTGCACATCACAACACTTATGTACGATATTAATTCTGATTTCTAATGTTTACTTGTGTTTTTCTGTAGAAAAGATGACTCGCCACCACTACTCTCTTAACCATGTTCGCTCAAGCATTCCCAAGTTCGACTCTGATACATAACATAATCTAGATGATAATCACAGGAGAGATAATAGGAGACCCTATGATTCTTATCGTCCTTGTTCTTCATGCTTCAATTCTCCTCATCGGTAAGACACAGATAGGCATATGAGTCACCAGGACCGTCGTGAAGGAGACAAAACACTACCTAAAGTTCCAACTCCTCCAGAGGACAAGCATCATCAGCAAAGGCCACCACCAAAACTTCTCAACCCACATGGGAAAAACAAAATTTCTAATAAAGGGCAAGAGAAAGGTAAGACGGCCTTTGTACCTGCTAAGCGACGAAAAGTCGATCTGTCGATAGCAATACCCGTAACGCTCGATTCCGAGAATAAAGCAAAATTGAAACTTTTGAAGAAGCAATTTCTAGATCATCGCTTTGAGAATATGCTTTTTGTTTCTTCACTCAAGCCAATGCCTTCAAATTGGGCGGACGAAGTCAAGGCTAAAGTAGATTTAGCGGATGAGCAGTATAAGGAGATGTACAAATACCCGTGCAATCTTTCTAAAATTATCCGAGACTTAATACTTGATGTCAATAATATAAAAGAGATGGCCGAGCATGATGAGATTATCTTGAAGGATATAGAAAAAAGTGGAGGACACACAAACTCAGCTTGCTCTCGCACAACGTAATGTTGACAACTATAAGAAGCAATATGAAGAATTGCAAAAGCGTTACTATACGAGCTTGAAGCTCATAGCCAGGAGTGCTTAGAATTGAAGAAATAGGCGGAGGACGCTAAATCTGAAAGCACCGCAGCAAAGTCAGCTTGCGCTCGCCTCGAGCATAAGAAGGTGGAGATAAGGAAGAAGAATGCTGATCCGGAAGCTAAGCTAGTGGAGATTGAATCAAGGGCAGTTCTAGCCGAGGGGAACACAAGTATTGCCATTAAATCTGCCGAGGATGCTAATACTCAACTTGCCAATGCCTAGAAGGAATTGGACGGCTATAGTGAGCTCATGGTTCAATTCTTCGCCCAAGTGATCCGATGTCGGGACATCTCCTGGATTGATGATATCCAATTATGTCGGTTTACGTATGGGATCAGGTAATCGAATGGAAGAAAAAACAGATTAAGGTGGACACTATCGACGAGGAAAACTCATGGAAAAATATTTAAAAGGTGAGGAGCCAGATCGCTTGGCTGGGTGACGTAGACTTATTTCTCCTGCTATGGAGGAGGAGATGTGCTAATTTAAGGGAAAACAAACTGTTGAAACTAATTCTTCATCTTTTTCCCCTAGGGCTACCGAAGCAGAGGGGTACGATCCCGAGAATACAGGACTTCAGAAACTCCCGCAACCCACATTGAAAAGTTATTAGAAGGTATTTCCACCTTTTTGCCTCAATTTGTTAAAGCTATACCAACTTTCCATCATATCGTTGGGCAAATAATTAAAGAACCCACTTTTTCTCCTGAGCTAATAACTGTTACTTCTGGTCCTGTAGGTGCACAACCAGCCGAGAAGACTGATGAAAAACAAGAAGTTACTGATGCAAAGTCTGCTAAGAAGGCTTAGGAGAAAAAGGAAGAGGCTACTGACTCAAAATCTATAGAGAAGACCGAGGAGACGCAAGAAGAGGTTGCTAATAAAGCTCTCATGCTGTCTAGTACTGAGACTCCCAAGGATGGGGATATGATAGACGCTTTGAAAGATGATGATGTCAATGATGGAAACGAGGAAGATGACGATGTTGTGGTGATTGAAGACTCAAGGGAAGCCGATGATATGACTTTGGCTGAGATATATGCAAAAAAAGATACGCTTTTGAAAGTTTAAGGTCGAAAAGGAAGTGCCCCTTAATGTCAATCATCTTCAAGCAATTGCTCCTCAGTCAGGATTAGTTGTCAAGCTTTCTACTCGATCAATAACTGGAAGTTTAACTCAGAAGTCTCCAACTGATCCAAATGCACCTCAGTCGATAAATGGAGGAAGAAACGTATCCTAACTGATGCTGAGCGAGAGGAGAAAGCTAGGCTCAAAGCTGCCAAAAATCCCAAAATCTCCCCAAAGCCTAAGTAAAACATAGTTCGGTCCTTTCCATTTTGTTTTCTACTGGCCTGCTATTGTTGTAGTGAGTGCGCCTCTAGCATCTTTTAATTAGTCTCCTTGTATAGACCTACAATTATGTAAATAAAGTAACTAGTTTTCCTGCAATGTCAAATATTTGCAAGTTTGTCAGTCATTTCAATTGAACGCATTAGCAGTCAAAACATTATTAATATAAATAACAATAAGATAAATCACATCACAGATCAAGTAAGAAGTCCTATACGAGCTTCCCTGCAAATAGTAGGCTGTGCGACATAAAAATCATTACTAAACTAAGTAGTAAACAACAGCGAGATTTGATGTGTGTGTGTATGCCCACAATCAATCTTGAATAAAATGCCTGGCCAGGGCTTGTTTGGAATTGATTAGGATTGTCATTAAATTGCCCTTAATCCTTCAGTAGGGTAAGGTTCTTTTTTTCTTGGCACTTGTTCCTAGCACCTTTATACTCTCCTATCGTATGACTAGGTTAAAGTGCAGTCAAGGCGGTCTTTATTCGTGGTGCACCATCATGCATCGGGGACGTCGTCTTCCCATCCTTTGACTCTCTCTCGAATCATGAGAGTTAGAGTCTACCATGAAAGCAGCTATCCCACTTGCTCTAGCTTTCCCTCTACGCCTTATTCCTTAAGGTGGAATCTCACTGGTTCGATTGTTGTGCCCGATCCCCATTTTAATTCAAGTTCCATGTTTCACACCTAGAACAAAACAATCACAGGATATAAAGAGAAAAATGCAGGAAAAATAAATGATACACAGTATTTCTATAATGGTTTGGCCAAATCATAGCCTACATCCACTCAATAATATTTTATTTCTAGACTTTTCTAGGCAAGTCGTGCATTTTACCTAGTTTATAAAACAAAAGAATCAATACAATCTTAGGTCAAGTATTGCTGCAAGTGTTGGGCATTCCATGCTCTAGGTACTTCCTCACCATCTATGATCGTTAACTTGAAAGCTCCTGTGTCAAGTTTCCGTTGAATGGTATATGGTCCTTCGCATTTCAGACCTAAGGGGATGGAGGCCAGGAAGGCACATTTAAGAACTAAGTCTCTAGGTTCAAAGGTCCGAGTTCGAACCTTCCTATTATAATATTACGCGACTTAGTGTTTGTGCTTCAAGGCGCGTAAGTCCGCTTCATCTCTCTTTTCCTCAACCATGACCAAGGATTCAGGAAGAAGCGCTCTATTCGTCATTGGATCATAATTAGTTTTTCTATGGGAGTGAACTTTCAACTCCATTGGAATGACCACTTCTGATCCTAATGATAGAGAGAAGGGGGTATGACCGGTCGTCGATTTATAAGTTGTCCGATAGGCCAACAATGCTAAAGGTAATTCGTTAACCCGCGTAGCTTTTGTCTGCTTCAGCCGCTTCTTAAGGATGGATTTGATGATTTTGTTTACTGCTTCGACTTGTCCATTCAATTTTGGGTGAACTACTGCGGTGTATCTCTTGTCAATTTTGTATTTCTGGTAAAAATCTTTGAACTTGGTGTTATCGAATTGGGTTCCATTATCAGTTATGATGGCTTTGGGAAATCCAAATCGGGAGATTATATTTCTGACTACAAAATTGATTACCCGCATTGTTGCGATCGTAGTAATGGCTCGGCCTCTGCCGATTTAGTAAAATTATCTATGGCCACGATTGCATATTTGGCTCCACCTTTAGTGATTGGCAGACTCCTAATGATTTCGATTCCATATACAATAAATGGCCACAGACTCACCATTGACTTTAGTTGATTTGGAGGTGCTCTAGGAATCCTAGAGAATTTCTGGCACCTATAGCAGCGTCATGAATAATCAACTGCATCTCTGTTTATGGTAGGCCAGAAATAGCCATAATATTTTCTTTGCCAATGTTTGACCTCCGGTGTGATCTCCATATTCACCTTCATGCACTTCTTTTAGTACACGTTTGATGTCATCATGTGTTATACATCGGAGCAAGGGCTAAGAAAATCCCTGGCAGTAAAGGACTTCATCTTGTATGATATATCTTGATGCTTTGCGAACCACAACTCGTCTTTCACTCTTTCTCGTTGGGAGTGTTCCACTTTGCAGGAAATCGTTATCAACGCCATCCATGATTCTCTTTCCGGGTCGGTCTCCAGCACCGGTTCAACTTCCATCTGGTCGATGTTTGGAGATTTTTGTACCTCGATTGGGATCATCTGGATTTCCTCTAGATTATCTGAACTTGCCAACTTAGCTAACCTATCCGCTTGCTGATTTTCTGTCTGCGGAAAGTGGGTTATGTTATAATGTTCTGTGTTGTCCAATAACTCTTTTACCTTTTCTAGGTAAGAGATGAGTCGAGGTTCTTTAGCCTGGAACTCCTTCTAAACCTGGCAGACAACGATCTTTGGAGCACAGAAAATGTCCAACGTTGTTACTCCTAACTCCGTAGCAAGTTTCAACCTGGCAATCAGGGCCTCGTTTTCGGAATCTTTGTTGGTTGCGGAAAATTCCAACCATAGAACATAGTATATTGATCATCCTTCAGGAGTTGTCAAAACAACCTTGGCACTGGATCATCTATCGTTCTTAGCACCATCTGTATACAACTTCCATAGGCTGAGTATTAATTTTTGCTCTAAGGGGACAGCTTTTTCATCTATGGCATCCTCCTCAAGGATTGTAAATTCAGCAATGAAGTCAGCTAACACTTTCCCTTAACGATCATTTGGGTGGAAGTTCAAGTCGAAATGGCATAGTACAATATCCCACCTAAGTAATCGTCCAGATGCTTCAAGTCGTTGTAAGACCTGTCGGAGTGGTTGGTTAGTATTTACAACGATTGGGTGAGCCTAGATATAATGGCGGAGTTTTCTAGAATCAATTAGTAGGTTGTAAGCAAGACAGTTTCTCTATCTTTGGATAATTGCGTTCTGCTGCCGCCAATTTCTTGCTCACATAATATACTAGCCTCTGCACTTTGTTTTCCTCGCGAACTGGGGCTGAACTAATGGTGTGGAACGAGACTCCTAAATATACAAATAAATTTTCATGATCCACCGGTTTAGACCATATCGGGGGTTTTTCTAAGAGGTTCATCAGATTCTGAAAAGCATCTACACAATCAGGGGTCCACTCAAAATTATGCTTTCCACGTTTTATTAAATCGAAGAAAGGAACGCACTTGTCTATGGCCTTAGAAATAAATCTGCTCAATGCTGCGATTTTTCCTACCAAACTCTGGACATCCTTGGTCTTTCGTGGTTTCTCAATATTTCTGATGGCCACAGTTTGATTGGGATTGATCTTATTTCCTCGGAAACTGACAATGAAGCCCACAAAATTTCCAAATGCGACTCCGAACGAGCATTTCAGAGGATTAAGTTTCATTCCATATCGTCAAAGAATACTGAACATTTCTGCCAAGTCTGCTTTATGGTCAAATGATTGATTTGACTTTACAAGCATATCATTCACATATACTTCCATTGTCTTCCCAATTTGGTTGTAAAACATCTGATTCACTAAGCGCTGATAAGTGGCTCCAGCATTCTTTAATCCGAACGACATCACCACATAACAGTACAACCCCAAGTCCGTAATAAAATTTGTATGCTCTTGATCCGGTACATGAATGGGAATCTGGTTGTACCCTAAATATGCATCCATGAAAGAGAGAAGTTCATGACCTGCCATTAATTCTACCAATTGGTCAATTCTGGAGAGCGGAAAGTCGTCCTTCCGGCAGGCTTTATTTAGATCAGAGAAGTCAATACATGTTCGCCACTTTCCATTGGATTTCTTGACCAAGACGGGGTTGATATCCAGTCGGGATATGTCGAGTCTCTGATGAACCTGTTATCTCTTAACTTCTCCACTTTCTCTTTCAAGGCGGCTGACCTCTTCAGGCCTAACATATGACTTTTCTGTTTTACCGGAGGATGGTTTAGGTTTATACTCAGTGAATGGCTCATAATTGAGGGAGAAATTCCACATATATCAGCGTGGGTCTAGGCAAACACATCTGGGTTTGCTTTTAGAAAGTCTGTTAATTCTTTCATCCGGAAAGAATCCAAGTGGGATCCGATCTTCAAGACCTTTGTCGGGTCATCGTTATCGATCAAAATGTCAATGGTTACTTTATTAGGTGTCGCCTTCCTGCTTTCTGGTTCTTCGTCCTCTCTAGGAGCGATATCTTCAGGCAGATCGTCAGACGACTCCCTCAGCGACATTTTCTTTAGCTTCTATACTAAGCCTTCCTCAGTAAGAGGGGAAGCACTCTTGGCCTCTACATCTTTTTCATTGCGCCGCATCTTTAATTCCGCCATATAACAAGCTCTTACAGTAACCTGATCACCGCGGACCATTACCACCCCACCATTAGTTAGAAATTTCATTAACAAGCACCAGTGTGCTATGTAGGCCCTAAATTCTGCGTGGGCTGGTCGGCCTAAGAAGGCGTTGTAAGGTGAATCGATGTCCATGATTACGAACGGGAGGATCCTTACTCTTTGGCAATCTCCCTCTCCAATTTTACAGACAACTCCACCATGCCAATTAGAGCTGTTGATGATCCGTTAAAGCCGCGTATCCAGCCTCCACATGGCTTCAAATCCTTTATTTCTAGTTTCATTTAATCAAATGCTTTTTCAAACATAATGTTGATAGAACTTCCGCTATCCACCAAGAATTTCTTAACTAATGCTAGTCCGATAATGGTGGTTATCACCAATAGATCGGTGCTAGGAGCTTCGACCCCAACACTCTCTCTATCTCGGAAGCCTACATCATCTATTGTTGTGATGACCTGCACTTCCACCTACTTCAAACCAACCAAAAATCGAAACCCATGTCGATTCAAGGTAAGAAAAAGTATGTTTCGTTATGATTTATTAGAGCAAACATAGCGGAATACAAAGCTCGCAGCGGAACAGATAAAATATAATAAGACTATATTATTGCTGCGGAAATATTTTTGAATACAAAATCTGATTTTACATTGCATTACTCCATAAAGACTTAACATAATATACCGATAATACAGTACGTCCGGCCTTCTTATGAAACTCCTACTTCCTCTGGAACTCCAAGTCTTCAAGCTTGATCTCGATCTCGAAAACTGGAAAAACAAACTAACGGACTGCCCGTGTGGAAATTGTGGGCATCCGCAGTTTGCAAGGGAAAAACAAACTACGATTCAGTCATGGGACTGGTGTGAGAAAATTTTATTAACTACTCTTATACTTAGCCTTATTTTGAATAAGTTATCTCGAGACCGCGCCGCATGTCGCGAAACGGGTTTCCTCCCAAGGATATGTGCACAGCTAGGACAAAATTATAGCAACCATAAACCAGATTTTGAAAACATGACTTTAGAAAAATGTACGATTATAAGCCCCAGGTCCCATCACATAATGCAAGCGCATAACAGAGGATAAGGGTTTGCCTTATAATCGTAAAACATGCTTGATGTAATTTAAAAACCAAACCATTTGATATTATAATAATGTCTAGGTTGTGGAAAAATCCTTTCGAAATATAAATTCATAAATCTTAGCTCGCATAGTGCCTCATCCCACTAAGTTGGCTACATAGGTATACAACTGAAAATTTCGTATTGGAAGTTGGATTTCCATCAATGAGCCTGGGCAAGGATCTTCTCAGTCTGATTCGGAACCCCCAACTAGGTCCCAGGATCCCGTCTGGTTCCTTTAGAGTGGCAGGGTCAATCCACCATAATTCATGGATTAAAGTAACAGCCTGAACATAACGTCCCTCAGTCTGTGTGTAGACTGTCACTAGGTATATTGACCTAGTCCGAGGCGCTTCATCCAACAAACCACAAAGTAAATGCCTGGGCTCCATACCATGGCGTTACCTTTTGCTGGATGGAACGTTAAGTCTCTGCCCCTACGGCCTATAATCCTATTTCGGCTCATTTCGGGTTGTGAGGTCTGCGAGGTCACGTCATACACAAAGCTACGCATTTAATCATTGCTTTGATCTTCAACCACAAGGCCCTTCTTTTCAACCAAAGCCTAGATCCATTCCACTTATCATGCCAAACTATCATTCTTTAAAACCCAAACTGCTATTCACCAACATACAACCTTTGAGCTCGTACGTCTCAAGGAAGGGTGTTAAGCAAGAGAATAAATTCTCCGCCACCAAATAGAAGCATGTTTAGTTCATGTCAGTTTGTATTTTACAAAATACAGTGTCAGACACGAAATCTATTAATAAGTCCATTCCGGGAATAGGAAAGAAACCGAAGGCACTTGATTCCACGTCCCTGCCTAGGAGTGCAAGTCCTTGTAATTGTAACACCCTGTAATTCTGTAACACTAAGAATCACAAATCAAGGCAGAATTAAATATTAAGATCAAAATCAAGGGAAACGGGCTATGCCATTTCGTTCGTCTCGGAATTCTACATGAAAACGAGTCCAAGTTTGCGTAAATCGGAGTCCGTATGAGGGAGATATGGCCTCCTGAAGATTCAGCGAAGTTCAAAATTCAAAACAGGGCGAATTCAAATTCGAAATCAGACCCAGGATGGGCTGGGCGGGAATTCTCCCGCCCAAGGCACCCAGGTCGACTGGGTAGTCGACCTGGGTCACCCAGGTCGACTGGGTAGTCGACCTGGGGGTCGACCTCCTGCTTTTTCCTGTTTTCTGCACCAGATTCGTTTCTCTGTATTCGGATGCCATCCTGACTAGATTCGTTGACTTCTACACTATATAAACAGCCCTAGACTCCTTCTCTATTCACAATTCTTTTCTACCCTTATGCTGCAAAGATTCTTGTTAGACATGGCTTCTCCTCCTCCTCCTCTAAAACATATAAATAAATAATATATACAAAATAAATCAAGACGAGGAGGTGCGGCTCAAAGACTTTCAAAGAGGAGATTCAAGCTAGAATTCAAGTGAAGATTCGAACGACTGCAACGACTATTTTTCTACGAATCATAACAACACCATCTTCCTGTTCTAATCTAATCTCTGTAAGTCAGTTATTTCTAGATTTGAACGTTTTTCTCTGTTCGTGACATGAAATTAAAGGAATAAAAGAATATGCCAAATCTCTCTCTCTCTCTATTCGAATCAGTGCCTATACTCTTGAACCTAATTAAAGAACTGTTATGATTCGAGGACAAATAAGACCATGACTATCAAACTATGGACCTTAAAACCATATGCCTATGACTATGAACATTTGCCTATGACTATGAACATTGCCTATGACTATGGACATTGCCTATGACTATGAACATTGCCTATGACTGTGACTGTGACTATGAGGATTATTTCCTTGACTAAGCCTATGCCTTTGATTAGGAAATATAAACTATTGCCTATGACATAACAAGGACATCTGTGATTAAATACCTGTGATTCATGACTAGGAAAGTGTTGCTTAAGTTTTGTGACTATGAAATTGGGTCTAAACCCGATCATCTATTCTGTCTATTCTTGGTTATCTTTGGTTTTAGACCTTGGGAGTTTACCTATTAAGTTAGGTCTACCCATGTTCTTGAACCGACGTCGTTATTCAACCCTTTTTATGCCAGTTAGTATGTCTATCTTTTGCATAGCATCTTTGGTTCATTCTCTGTTTTCTACGAACCTAGCTTTGTTTATAATCTAGACTGAATCACGATTATACGAACGGTGGGAATGCGGTTTGGGAAAAATATGAAATTTACTAAAAACGCAGTTTAACTAGGAAATTGGCATAAATTGGGAACATGTATTATGGCATGTTCATAGAAATGCAAATTGGATAAATTTGACATGAATTATAAGATGTGTAATTTGAATCTAGTATTGACGTGTAAATCTAGCATTTACATGAATAGTGAACTAGAGTAATAAGTCTAGAATTAGAATGTTGAATCGGAATTGGATTAGCTAATTTGGCACGGTAAGTATATTGGCATAAATGTGAAATTGGCCATAATTGGGAGTAATTGGTAGGTTTAGCAAAATCATGGTTAGTGACACTTAATTTGGTATAGTCCACATACCAAAAAGCATAAATATGATTTAGAAGGGGAAATGGGCCATAAGAATGAATGTAGACAATTTACACTAAAAGAGTAATTAGGAAATAAGTAAATTAGAAATAATTTACTTATAGAATTTGGCCTAAATGAGGAAATATAAATTTAGACAAATTAAAGGCTTCTTAACGACATCTCTTTTAATGACACACCAGAAAGTTCAAGGGTGACAGAGAGGATAGTGTCTAGGCTTGGGTTTGGAAAATACAAGTTTCCTGCTCTCCATGGCTATCCCTAACTGATCCGACGAACGAGATGGTTACTTTCAAAACTTGATTTGAAAATAAATTGAAACCCTTTGAACTTAGAAAACACAAATATGCCTAGCCCGAGGTTAGACTAAGTTGCGATGTAAACCTGCCTGGAACCAACCGGCACATCCAGTAGTCGCAACAATACCTGTCTAATGTGAGTGGTAGCGGCTTTAATTTATTTAGTTAAAGCTAGAACAATAATGGTAGGGTTAAGTTAACTAAGACACTTAACCAGTTCAACATGATAACTACACTGATGGGTGGTGTTAGGTTCAGACTGACACTTAACACAGTTAAGCTAGAATGGGAGGGTTAAGTCCATAGGAACATTTAACCAACTTAACACAGTTAAGCTAGAATGGGAGGGCTAAGTCCATAGAGACACTTAACCAAACTCATGGTAACAAGACAAGATTTGTAGAGGTTAAGTAACTAAGAAAACACTTAGCCAAATTAACATGTTAACTAGTCTAGAAGGTGGGGTTAAATAAAGTTAATACACTTAGCCAAATTAACATGTTAACTAGACTAGAGGTTGGGGTTAAGTAAATACACTTAGCCAATTTGGTATGTTATCTGGGCTAGACCGTAGGGTTAATTAAACTTGAACACTTAACCATCAGATTGTGATAAAAGAATAGGGTTAAGTCTAAAACATGAAGGGATAATACTTAACCATTAATAGCATGTTAGTTAAAACAGACGGGCAAGGTTAAGTTAAAGGAACACTTGACCAACACAGGGTGAATGGGTTAAGTAATAAATACTTAACCAATATAACTTGGATTGTGGTAGGGTTAAGTCAACATGAGTTACTGATAACACTTAACCAGCTTAACAGGGTAAATGAAGAGGGTTAAGTTGGCTTGAATTGACTAATGACACTTAATCAATCCAAATTGACGGGAAAGAGAACTAAGTAGTAAACCTTAGTTAAGAAAACAACGATTCTGGAAACTAAGTGGTAAATCTTAGTTAGTAAAACTAAGTAGTAATTCTTAGTATAACACGGGAAGGAGCGGATGTCCGTCTGAGTAAAAAGGAGGCTCCAACGAATTGGGTTACGAAGCCCGAGGCTTCGAGGGGACGTGAGGTTACTCTTGGTATCCCTCTGTGAGGCTGCAGATGATCCTCCTGGGCTCACAGAGGTTAAGGTCTGCGTAGAAGAACCAGGGGTATGCCTTGGTTGCAATATATATATATGGCAACCTAAAGACTAGGATGGACCGGCATGATTCGGCGAGAAAACGGTAGCCTTGTGATAGCAACTCGTCGTCTACCATCCATCTTCAGTCAATCGAGATACGTGAAGCGGAAAGGGGGAGAACTCCAAAAGACCATATACTTGCTATCTAGTTATGGGTGAGGATGGCCATAGGATAGTAGGGGCACTGGGGTCGGCGTATAGTTCTCATTTTACAAGGTGTGCCTTTCATTAGTTGAGGGAGGGGTCAAGTGGGACCATAGCCACTGGAATAAAAACAGACCTTAGCATCTGCATCGGCAGATATCTGAAAGCTCCCGACCGAGTTATGTATTCCTTGATTTGCCCTGTCACAGGACTCGGACCGCACATTACAGGACATGTGCATCTAGACAAGCGATAACGATTCGCGATACATGCGTGGGAAAGTATAGGAACATATACCACTCTAGGTGGTGTGTCCTAGACTTGGGGGCATCGATTGGACTAGGGGGCATAAACCCTGAATCCAAGAAGCGTTTAGCAGATAGCGTAAACTCTAGTTGAAACTAGAAAGTACTTAATAGAATACCCTAAATTAGATCCAGGTGACAAATAATAAATGTATGCCTGAAGGCAATGGGAACTACAGGGATTGGGATCACGTTATCGTTACTAGTTGGGACACTAGTTAGGCGGTGCAAAGATATAGAAACCAGTATAAAAAGGAAATAGCGAAGCGGCGAAAGTATTAGAGCATATCCAGTTTATCTTATCTTAGCATATCTTGTGATTATCTTGTCTAATCTTGCTGACCCTATGGTCATGGTGTAATCTTGGATTCTGTTAATTCATGTCGTTTGTTTTCCCATGTTCACATGCTAGAAGTTACTGAACTTACTCAGGCTTTATGTATGACTCTGTTTTTCTTTCGTCTTCTTTTCTTCCGTTTCCCCTCCCCCCAAGGTAGTGGAGGAGGGAGTAGTATAGCTCAGGTTAAGTTGGACTGTCACTCTTTCCCAGCTTGAAGATTTGTCAAAGTTTTGCTTGGATTCTCTTTTCAGATGCTATGGCTGGTTCTTGCTAAATTGGGGAATATAAATGTATTTTTATGCTTCTTTATTTTATAAGACAGATGACACTCTGATATTGTAAAGAAATCTTTGTACAAACTATTTTATCAATAAAGCAAAGTTTTATTTTCCGCTGTTTAATTTCTGTCTGTCTTGTAATTTATCTGCATCTTTTACCCTAAATGCTCCACAGAACTTAGTGCATTCCCTTTGTGAGTGACACTAACGGATGTGGGGTGTTACACGTGGTATCAGAGATGAAGGTTACCGGATCAGATAAAAGATTTGAAAAATTATTTTCAGACGAATTTAAAAGATGCATTTTCAAAAAGAAAAGATTTGTTTTAAAGACATATTCCCCAAAGCCATACGCACTATCTTCTCTTCCACTGTTTAAATTCTTGTCTCCTTCTTTCTTGAGTCTCTGGGGCTCCTGGCTTTCTGGGAGGTAACCTCATCAAAGGGCAAAGTAGTGCCCGACTTCCATCCATAGCCGTAGTTGTTTCATCTACGGGCAGTTTTCTTTCGAAGCTTATAGGGTTTTCCGGACGATGGAGGCAATTTTCGAGAGATTTGTTAACATGACTACACACGGAAGGGGATGAGGAGTTTGGCTAAGGAGAATAATCCTAGGATGAGGAATTCATGGATGTAGACTGAGCACACGAAGAAGGAAGAAATTATAAAACTTAAGACAAGAGGAAGTATCTTTACTAGGGTATGATAGGGCATATACTTAAGGACAAGGGCAAGAACGAGGAACAAGATTTTCAGAAGGGCAAGAACCTACTTTCGTCACCAAGCGTACCTAGGAGAAAGGTAGTGAAGTTCCGATGGAAGAGTCTAGTTTTGCTATTCGTACTATTTCCTTTGGTTTTAGCGCTTCGCATTTGTCCATATCCACTCCCCATAGTTGAGTCTCTGCACCATAGTACTTGTATAGTAGAAAGATCCCACTAGAGTCTCAAATCCAATTGGTGGTCCGACCAGTTTATTTTTGGTTAGTAAGGATTTGAGAATAGCTATCGAGTTTGCTTATATCATCTCACGTAGATCGTCTAAATTCGGGGGAGATATTCCTTGGGTGCTTGTCTGATATTGGTTTAGGCCTTTGGGGCTTGTACTTGAGGAATGTCGAGTTCGGTTAGGATGGTTTGCGGGAGAGATAAATAGTTGTGGCAAGCACTCCAAAAAGCACGTAGTGACCTTTCGACTCTTATAGTTATGGCATGGCGGATAAGAGGGAAACCTCTAATCATCTTAGTACGTATACTTAGTACCGTGATTGACATCTGTTTATTTAGGAAATGGAGATCAGAAACTTCACAATCGTAAAGTTAAATTAGTTAAGATACAGTGGAGTAAGGCTCAAGAAGGCTAGATACTAGCATCATACCCTTTTCCTTGAAGGTGCATCCTTGATTTCTATTGTAGGAGCTTTACGCATAATTGTTTCTCTCTTTCCAAAGTATATTCTCTAGGTCATATCTTCGATCCTTTAGGTATAAACCAATGGATGTAAACATGTGTTTGAAACATGTTATGATTGGTGGTTGCAAGTGATTGCTAATGGTTGCTCGTGGATGCATATGCATACGTATTAGGCACTAGATCAAGTTCGGACGCTTTCATATTGCATTTGCAGATATGTAATTGTTTGTAAGTTGAACTTGATATGTTATCATATGGATGTTGCATATGGATGAATGGTTGTGCACGCATGTAGTATTTACATAACAAGGGATGCTTGCATACATGATTGGACGCATGGCACTGACATGATTCGCATTAAGGAGGTCAACTGAATCAGTAGACCGCCCGATTTTGCATTAGATAAAGACATATACACACACTATGCATATGAACATGAAAGCATTAGAAATCTTTTAAAGACAGTGAATGCCTGTGATTGAATGGTTGAGTAGATGGGTGATTGGATGGTAGGACACGTTCTTCCTAATTTGAAGATTTCGGGGACGAAATCCTTTTAAGTGGGGGAGAATGTAACACCCCGTAATTCTGTAACACTAAGATTCACAAATCAAGGCAGAATTAAATATTAAGATCAAAATAAAGGGAAACGGGCTGCGCCATTTCGTTCGTCTCAGAATTCTGCATGAAAACGAGTCTGAGTTTACGTAAATCGGAGTCCGTATGAGGGAGATATGGCCTCCGGAAGATTCAGCGAAGTTCAAAATTCAAAACAGGGCGAATTCAAATTCGAAATCAGACCCAGGATGGGCTGGGCGGGAATTCTCCCACCCAAGGTACCCAGGTCGACTGGGTAGTCGACCTGGGGGTCGACCCCCCCTGCTTTTTCCTGTTTTCTGCACCAGATTCGTTTCTCTGTATTCGGACGCCATCCTGACTAGATTCGTTGACTTCTACACTATATAAACAGCCCTAGACTCCTTCTCTATTCACAATTCTTTTCTACCCTTATGCTGCAAAGATTCTTGTTAGACATGGCTTCTCCTCCTCCTCTAAAATATATAAATAAATAATATATATAAAATAAATCAAGACGAGGAGGTGCGGCTCAAAGACTTTCAAAGAGGAGATTCAAGCTAGAATTCAAGTGAAGATTCGAACGACTGCAACGACTGTTTTTCTACGAATCATAGCAACGCCATCTTCCTGTTCTAATCTAATCTCTGTAAGTTAGTTATTTCTAGATTTGAACGTTTTTCTCTGTTCGTGACATGAAATTAAAGGAATAAAAGAATATGCCAAATCTCTCTCTCTCTATTCGAATCAGTGCCTATACTCTTGAACCTAATTAAAGAACTGTTATGATTCGAGGACAAATAAGACCATGACTATGAAACTATGGACCTTAAAACCATATGCCTATGACTATGAACATTTGCCTATGACTATGAACATTGCCTATGACTATGGACATTGCCTATGACTATGAACATTGCCTATGACTGTGACTGTGACTATGAGGATTATTTCCTTGACTAAGCCTATGCCTTTGATTAGGAAATATAAACTATTGCCTATGACATAACAAGGACATCTGTGATTAAACACCTGTGATTCATGACTAGGAAAGTGTTGCTTAAGTTTTGTGACTATGAAATTGGGTCTAAACCCGATCATCTATTCTATCTATTCTTGGTTATCTTTGGTTTTAGACCTTGGGAATTTACCTATTAAGTTAGGTCTACCCATGTTCTTGAACCTACGTCTCTATTCTGTCTATTCTTGGTTTTCTTTGGTTTTAGACCTTGGGAATTTACCTATTAAGTTAGGTCTACCCATGTTCTTGAACCGACATCGTTATTCAACCCTTTTTATGCCAATTAGTATGTCTATCTTTTGCATAGCATCTTTGGTTCATTCCCTGTTTTCTACGAACCTAGCTTTGTTTATAATCTAGACTGAATCACGATTATATGAACGGTGGGATGCGGTTTGGGCAAAATATGAAATTTACTAAAAACGCAGTTTAACTTGGAAATTGGCATAAATTGGGAACATGTATTATGGCATGTTCATAGAAATGCAAATTGGATAAATTTTACATGAATTATAAGATGTGTAATTTGAATCTAGTATTGACGTGTAAATCTAGCATTTACATGAATAGTGAACTAGAGTAATAAGTCTAGAATTAGAATGTTGAATCGGAATTGGATTAGCTAATTTGGCACGGTAAGTATATTGGCATAAATGTGAAATTGGCCATAATTGGGAGTAATTGGTAGGTTTAGCAAAATCATGGTTAGTGACACTTAATTTGGTATAGTCCACATACCAAAAAGCATAAATATGATTTAGAAGGGGAAATGGGCCATAAGAGTGAATGTAGACAATTTACACTAAAAGAGTAATTAGGAAATAAGTAAATTAGAAATAATTTACTTATAGAATTTGGCCTAAATGAGGAAATATAAATTTAGACAAATTAAAGGCTTCTTAACGACATCTCTTTTAATGACACACCAGAAAGTTCTAGGGTGACAGAGAGGATAGTGTCTAGGCTTGGGTTTGGAAAATACAAGTTTCCTGCTCTCCCTGGCTATCCCTAACTGATCCGATGAACGGGATGGTTACTTTCAAAACTTGATTTGAAAATAAATTGAAACCCTTTGAACTTAGAAAATACAAATATGCCTAGCCCGAGGTTAGACTGAGTTGCGATGTAAACCTGCCCGGAACCAACCGGCACATCCAGTAGTCGCGACAATACCTGTCTAATGTGAGTGGTAGCGGCTTTAATTTATTTAGTTAAAGCTAGAACAAGAATGGTAGGGTTAAGTTAACTAAGACACTTAACCAGTTCAACATGATAACTACACTGATGGGTGGGGTTAGGTTCAGACTGACACTTAACACAGTTAAGCTAGAATGGGAGGGTTAAGTCCATAGGAACACTTAACCAACTTAACACAGTTAAGCTAGAATGGGAGGGCTAAGTCCATAGAGACACTTAACCAAACTCATGGTAACAAGACAAGATTTGTAGAGGTTAAGTAACTAAGAAAACACTTAGCCAAATTAACATGTTAACTAGTCTAGAAGGTGGGGTTAAATAAAGTTAATACACTTAGCCAAATTAACATGTTAACTAGACTAGAGGTTGGGGTTAAGTAAATACACTTAGCCAATTTGATATGTTATCTGGGCTAGACCGTAGGGTTAAGTAAACTTGAACACTTAACCATCAGATTGTGATAAAAGAATAGGGTTAAGTCTAAAACATGAAGGGATAATACTTAACCATTAATAGCATGTTAGTTAAAACAGACGGGCAAGGTTAAGTTAAAGGAACACTTGACCAACACAGGGTGAATGGGTAGGGTTAAGTAATAAATACTTAACCAATATAACTTGGTTTGTGGTAGGGTTAAGTCAACATGAGTTACTGATAACACTTAACCAGCTTAACAGGGTAAATGAAGAGGGTTAAGTTGGCTTGAATTGACTAATGACACTTAATCAATCCAAATTGACGGGAAAGAGAACTAAGTAGTAAACCTTAGTTAAGAAAACAACGATTCTGGAAACTAAGTGGTAAATCTTAGTTAGTAAAACTAAGTAGTAATTCTTAGTATAACACGGGAAGGAGCGGATGTCCGTCTGAGTAAAAAGGAGGCTCCAACGAATTGGGTTACGAAGCCCGAGGCTTCGAGGGGACGTGAGGGTACTCTTGGTATCCCTCTGTGAGGCTGCAGATAATCCTCCTGGGCTCACAGAGGTTAAGGTCTGCGTAGAAGAACCAGGGGTATGCATTGGTTGCAATATATATGGCAACCTAAAGACTAGGATGGACCGGCGTGATTCGGCGAGAAAACGGTAGCCTTGTGATAGCAACTCGTCGTCTACCATCCATCTTCAGTCAATCGAGATACGTGAAGCGGAAAGGCGGAGAACTCCAAAAGACCATATACTTGCTATCTAGTTATGGGTGAGGATGGCCATAGGATAGTAGTGGCACCGGGCCCGGCGTATAGTTCTCATTTTACAAGGTGTGCCTTTCATTAGTTGAGGGAGGGGTCAAGTGGGACCATAGCCACTGGAATAAAAACAGACCTTAGCATTTGCATCGGCAGATATCTGAAAGCTCCCGACCGAGTTATGTATTCCTTGATTTGCCCTGTCACAGGACTCGGACCGCACATTACAGGACATGTGCATCTAGACAAGCGATAACGATTCGCGATACATGCGTGGGAAAGTATAGGAACATATACCACTCTAGGTGGTGTGTCCTAGACTTGGGGGCATCGATTGGACTAGGGGGCATAAACCCTGAATCCAAGAAGCGTTTAGCAGATAGCGTAAACTCTAGTTGAAACTAGAAAGTACTTAATAGAATACCCTAAATTAGATCCAGGTGACAAATAATAAATGTATGCCTGAAAGCAATGGGAACTACAGGGATTGGGATCACGTTATCGTTACTGGTTGGGACACTAGTTAGGCGGTGCAAAGATATAGAAACCAGTATAACAAGGAAATAGCGAAGCGGCGAAAGTATTAGAGCATATCCAGTTTATCTTATCTTAGCATATCTTGTGATTATCTTGTCTAATCTTGCTGACCCTATGGTCATGGTGTAATCTTGGATTCTGTTAATTCATGTCGTTTGTTTTCCCATGTTCACATGCTAGAAGTTACTGAACTTACTCAGGCTTTATGTCTGACTCTGTTTTTCTTTTGTCTTCTTTTCTTCCGTTTCCCCTCCCCTCCAGGTAGTGGAGGAGGGAGTAGTATAGCTCAGGTTAAGTTGGACTGTCACTCTTTCCCAGCTTGAAGATTTGTCGAAGTTTTGCTTGGATTCTCTTTTCAGATGCTATGGCAGGTTCTTGCTACATTGGGGAATATAAATGTACTTTTATGCTTCTTTATTTTGTAAGACAGATGACACTCTGATATTGTAAAGAAATCTTTGTACAAACTATTTTATCAATAAAGAAAAGTTTTATTTTCCGCTATTTAATTTCTGTCTGTCTTGTAATTTATCTGCATCTTTTACCCTAAATGCTTCACAGAACTTAGTGCATTCCCTTTATGAGTGACACTAACGGATGTGGGGTGTTACAGTAATACAATACGCTTTAAGTACGGTCAGATAATGCCATCACTTTAACCTCTTGAGGAGCGACCTCGAGGCATCAACAAGTTGTCTGTCTAATGTGAAGAATATCGGTCTTCAACCGTCTTCATCGTCGTCTTAATATCAACATCACTTCATATAATTATTCAGAATGGGTAAAAACCAGCCTTTCCAAATAATTAGCACAATTTTAATAACACAATTACGGAACACACAGGCTTTCATCCCATCTCCTTCCGTCTTGGTATTGTTAATTAAACTACTTTAAACCCATTCTCAAATTATCTTTAACAAAATCCATATTTTAACTTTTCTCCTTTAAAACGCATCCTTTATCAAAGATACTTTAGCCTCAAAGCCTCAATTAACTTCCCGATTTGTAACTCGTTATCCAAATCCAGTTTATTTTGAAAACCCTTGATCCATAGTTTCGAATCAGAACATTATTCAATTCTTTAATCTTAATTAAAGAATATACTTCCTACCCAGTTCCTTACATTCAATTTCTTTAAATCGAAGATTTGATTAAATCCCAAATTATGATATGAACTTCCACAACTCAATCTCATCTGGTTTCAAGAATGACATTGTTGTAGATACCATTCACGACAAAACCCAAATTAATCGATATTGAACATAAGTTACACAAAAATGTATCTACTTATATTCGATATAAATTCTCATAATCAATGAATACCATAAGAGGAATAATGATATAATAATAATATCTTCCATATTCCTCAAACAGTATATGTTTACACCACAAAATTTCATATCAAATATCCGAAGATTATTTCTATCCAACTTATCTTAATCAAATTAGGAAACCCGTATCTTAATTAAAAGATTTATCCAACTTTTGACATTAGAAATGGATAGAAATACCATCAACTTATCATCAATATTAATCTCCGTATCCGACTCATACTGTAAGCGGAATAGCGGTGAACTACCTTTTAAATTCCTTGAATAGTAAGAGTCATCATCTATTGAATTAATATCAAACATCCAAAGATTTATCTCCAACCATATCCAATGATTTAAAATTGAAAAACCCGTTAGAATATCAAATAAATCAATTTAATTTCCATATAAAACATTTTCCATAAATCTACGAAAACATTCCACTAATCATTTACTTATAGTTCGGAAAACAATTTGCGGGTTAAAAACTTCAAAATAGATTGCTTTCAAAGAAAGTGTTATAGTAGTATTCCAAGGTGTTACAAAAGCGTTACAAAACCATTATCTTAACTACTTTGATCAAAATATCGTTTATCTTACGAAAAACTTGTATTTTACAATTCAAAACACTTTTATATAATTTATACTAATTTTACAAAAAAAAATCTATATTTTAAAAACATTTAAAATAGATGTTTATAGTTATGGCCAACGACTGTTCTGACAATGACCTTTTCAAAACGGTTTTAAATATAACTTGAAAATTATAACACGAAATTAAAATCTGCTTTCACTCATTTGAAAGCTCTCGTAAATAGGAATCAAACGTACTTTGTTTCGTGGAAATCTGTTTTAAATTGCAAAAGTTACAAGTATTTATATTTGTAAACAAAATACACGAATTGTCGTTATGCGACAAACTCTATTTTGACCGCGAATAAAATTATTCTGCGATACTTCGAAATACCTTTGAAAACCATTATATACTTATATAAACCATTTAAAACTTAAATTGACTTTCCAAATTATTTTGGTTTTTAACATTCAACTTTTATTTTTCTCTTAGTAATTTAAATTCCAATTTATTTCTAATCTCAAATAATTTCAAATCAGATTTTAATTATCCATCCCATCTGTCGGATCAGTTAGGGATAGTCAGGGAGAGCAGGAAACTATATTTTCCAAACCCAAGCCTAGACACTATCTTCTCTATCATTCTTGATTGTTCCGGTATTTATTTATTCATTTAAAGAGACTTTATCATAAATTATTATCCTCCAACTTAAAAAAATATTGCTTCTAATTACGAAGGAGATTTGCCGATCACCAATGCAATACCATAATTGATGTGTCATGGTGTGTGCAAAACAACAACCATTATAAACATTCATAGCAACCATCATTAACATAATTAAATAATAACTGTGCACAAGCGTTATAACACTAATGCTTAATTGTTTGTGTGTTCTAAACTACACAACCATCATCCATCATAACAGACATCATACATGCAATCATTAAATCAAACAACAAAACCCTTTAAAAGTTCAGTTTTTCTCACCCCATGAAGTCCAAGCTTTTGCCTAAGGGTCCCTGGCTCTTAGTCTTGCCCTCCTTTCTCCTTTTCTTTCTTTTCCTTTGCTTTTTTTTTTAATTTTTTTATTAATGATTTCGGCCATGGCCATGAGCTTAAGGGAGAGGGAGGAAGAAGATGATTTTCAAGAGAAGAAAGGGAATGGATTGGTAAAGAAGGTAAGGGTGGTGAGTATTTATAAGGGTGAAAAGGGTGTGGATTGCTTATGTGTCTTAAATCCAAGGGTAGAAAATGTGTGTCTAGGATTAAACCTTGAGTTTCATGCTTATCCACTTATGAATAGTAAAGTGTTCTTTCTCAAGCACCTTCCGGCGTCGAATCGGAGTGAGTATCAAACGATAACGGTTTTCAGAAATTCTTCAACCATACTGTCTGATTTCTAACGTACGTCAATCCTATGTGTTCAAATCCAAAATCGAAATTCGTTTGGATTTTCAAATAATTTATTTTAATTTTCTTTTCTTAATAACTTTCTATATTCGATACGAGATTTCCCCAGATTTCATATACAGCTAATATTCTATGTTCTAAATTTTTCTTGATAGGTCTCAGGTTCTAGTTTTGCCGTTAGGACTATCAAATTCCAATCATCGTCAACATTTAGCTCAAATTTTGGCCTTTTATTTTCCCTTTTCCACATACAGATGCCATTTTACGCGAAATTTCCCCAAGTACTAAAATTCACTATTTTGGATCCAACGGGGGTGGTCTCACAATCTAGGGATATCTCGTTCTCAAGATATTCTCAAAATCGTCCGTTTTTAGTTCAAATTTTGAATCTTTTGTGAACTTAACATGTCCGGACGCCATTTTTGATGCAACTTGGTTTGTTACATAATTTCATCATTCCAGATTTAATGAAATTGATTCCATCGAAATCCGAGTTCGTTAGCTTCTACTTCTTTTGTAAATGTACTATTTTTAATCCAAAATTCATTCTTTTTGGATTAAATCCTGATTAATTATAATCTTTATGAAATTTGGAAATTTTAAATTGGTTCCAAATTTCCGGGTCATTACATTCTCCCCCACTTAAAATGATTTCATCCTCGAAATTGAAGTCGGAACTAGTGGTCGTATACATAACTAATACCTTGATTATTAACCCTAGAGCTTGTTGGTTAACTCCACTATTTAACTTTATCTTTTTATTTATTGGGCATACGACTGCATAATATAACTCTATATAACTGCAAACACTCATAAATTTTCCTTTATCCTTATCCTTTATGGAGTAGCTACGAATATACCTGCGTAGGTCCAACCTATTTTCTTCTTCTATCTACTCATAAATCCTTTTCGTTTGTTTTCGACTCATCATCTTAGGTTTAATTCCAGATAGACCACAATTATCCATACCCTACAACATTTAACATTTTACCAAAAAATTCATAACCTATTTAGAAAATACCTCGACTATCCAAAATCGTTGAGAATTCAAATTTCTTAATTAGTTATACTCGTTAGCACATCCAACAATTAATTAGTGGATTAAATTTTCCAAAACATAGCTTTCATCAAAACATATAACCCTTTTTATGAAAATGTACTTTAGGCAAAACTATTTCATTTATCCATAAAACTGGTTTAGACTACTCTGTAAAAGTGTTTAGAAATACCTATCGATACAGTGAGCTCTTACTTTACTGACCAATGTTCATAACCCACCCAACTAGTTAATCCAACACAAAACCATTTATATATCAAATTACAAATACGTCTCTCATACACACACACACACCAACAACTCATTCTAGGGTATTACTAACCCTATCTCTAACGAGCTACTTGTCCTAGGATATTACTGATCCTATCTATGACAAGTCTGTATCCCACAGAGCCAAGGTTTATCTAACTAAACCATAATACCAAGAGTGACGCCCCGCACTTCCACCTACTTCAAATCGACCAAAAATCGAAACCCACGTCGATTCAAGATAAGAAAAAGTATGTTTCATTATGATATATCAGAGCAAACGCAAATACAAAGCTCACAGTAGAAAAGACAAAATATAATAAGAATATATTATTGCAGCGGAAACATTTTTGAATACAAAAAATCTAATTTTACATACCATTAGTCCATAAGGACTTAAGATAATATACCGATAATAGAGTGCATCCGGCCTTCATATAAAACTACAGCTTTCTCTGGAACTCCAAGTCTTCAAGCTTGAGCCCGATCTCAAAAATTGGAGAAAAAAAAACTAACAGACTGCCCGTGTGGAAATTGTGGGCGCCTGCAGTTTGCAAGGAAAAAACAAACTACGAGTAAGTCATGGGACTGGTGTGAAAAAACTTTATTAACTAATATATACTTAGCCTTATTTTGAATAAGGTATCTCGGGACCACGCCACATGTTAGGGAATGGGTTTCCTCCCAAGGATACGTGCACAATCAGAACCAAATTATAGCAACTATAAACCAGATTTTGAAAACATGACTTTAGAAAAATGAACGATTATAAGCCCTTAGTCCCATCACACAATGCAACCGCACACCAGAGGATAGGGGTTTGCCTTATAATCGCAAAACATGCTTGATATAGTTTAAAAACCAAACCATTTGATATTATAATAATGTCTTGGGTGTGGAAAAATCCTTTCGAAATATAAATTTATAAATCTTAGCTCGCATAGTGCCCCATTCCACTATATTGGCTACAAAGGTATACAACTGAAAGTCATAAAGGGATTTCGCATTGGAAGTTGGATTTCCATCAATGAGCCTGGGCTAAGGATCTTCCTAGTCCGATTCGGAACCCCCGGCTAGGTTCCAGGACCCCGTCTAGCTCCTTTAGAGTGGCAAGGTTGGTGCACCATACCTTGTGGATTAAAGTAACAGCCTGAACATAACGTCCCTCAGTCTGCGTGTAGACTGCCATCAAGGTATATTGACCTAGTCCGAGGCGCCTTATCCAACAAACCATATAAGTAAATTCCTGGGCTCCATATCATGGCGTTACTTTTTGCTAGATGGAACGTTAAGTCCCTACCCCTGCGGTCTATAATCCTATTTCGGCTCATTCCGGGTTGTGAGGTCTGCGAGGTCACGTCATACACAAAGCTACGCATTTAAGCCATGCTTTGATCTTCAACCACAAGGCCCTGTTTTCAACAAATGCCTTGATCCTTTCCACTTATGATGCCACACTATCATTCTTTAAAACGCAAACTGCTATTCACCAACATACAACCTTTGAGCCCTTACGTCTCAAAGAAGGGTGTTAAGCAAGAGAATAAATTATCCGCTAACAAACAGAAGTATGTTTTATACATGTCAGTTTGTATTTTACAAAATACAGTGTCAGACACGAAATCCATCAACAAGTCCATTCCGGGAATAGGAACGAAACCCAAGGCATTTGATTCCACGTACCCATCTAGGGGTGCAAGTCCTTGCAATCCGATACGCTTCAAGTACGGTTAGATAATGTCATCACTTTAACCTCTTGAGGAGCGACCCCGTGGCATCGACAAGATGTCTATCCGATGTGAAGAATATCGGTCTTCAACCATGTTCATAGACATCTTGATATCAACATCACTTCATATAATTATTCGGAATAGGTAAAAAAGGGCCTTTCCAAATAATTAGCGCAATTTTAAAAACATAGTTACGGAACACATAGGATTTCATCCAATCTCCTTCCGTCTTGGATTTGTTAATTAAGCTACTTTGAACCCATTCTCAAATTATCTATAACAAAATCCATATTTTAACTTTTCTCCTTTAAAACACATCCCTTATCAAAGATACTTTAGCCTCAAAACCTCAATTAACTTCCCGTTTGATAATTCGTTATTGAAATCCAATTTAGTTTGTAAATCCTTGATCCATATTTTTGAATCAAAACGTTATTCATTTCTTTAATCTTAATTAAAGATTATACTTCATTTCCAATTCCTTACATTCAATTTCTTCAAATCAAAGATTTGATTAAATCCCAAATCATCATATGAACTTCCATAACTCAAGCTCATCAAGTTTCAAGAATGCCATTATTGAAGATACCATTCCTGAAAAAACCCAAATCAATCGATATTGAACATAAGTTACACAGAAATTGTATCTATTTATATTCAATATAAATTCTCATAATCAATGAGTACAATAAGAGGAATAACGATATAATAATAATATCTTCCAAATTCCTCAAACAGTATATGTTTACACCACAAAATTTCATATCAAATATCCGAAGATTATTTATATCCAACTTATCTCAATCAAATTAGGAAACCCGTATCTTAATTAAAAGATTTATCCAACTCTTTGACATTAGATCTGAATAGAAATACCATCAAATTATCCTCAATATTAATCTCCGTATCCAACTCATACTATAAGCGGAATAACGGTGAACTACATTTTGAGTTCCTCGAATAGTAAGAGTCATCATCTACTGAATTAATATCAAATATCCGAAGATTTATCTCCAACCATATCCAATGATTTAAAATCGAAAAGCCGGTTTTAATATCAAATAAATCAATTTAATTTCCATATTTTCAAAAACATTGCACCAATCATTTACTTATATTTCGGAAAACGGTTCACGGGTTAAAAGCTTCAAAATAGATTGCATTTAAAGAAAGTGTTACAATAGTGTTTCTAAGGTGTTACAAAAGCATTACAAATCCATTATCTACACTACTTTGATCAAAATATCATTTATCTTAGCAAAACTTATACTTTACAATTCAAAACACTTCTATATAATTTATACTAATTTTACAATTTTTTTCCATATTTTTAAACATTTAAAATAGATGTTTACAGTTATGGCCGACGACTATTCTTACAACGATTTTCAAAACGGTTTTAAATATAACTTGAAAATTGTAAACCGAAATTAAAATTTGCTTTCACTCAATTGAAAGCTCTATTAAATAGGAATCAAACGTACTTTGTTTCGTGGAAATCTGTTTTAAATTGCCAAAGTTATAAGTATTAATATTTGTAAACAAAATATACAAATTGTCGCTGTGCGGATAACTCTATTTTGACCGGAAATAAAATTATTCTACAATACTTCGAAATACCTTTGAAAACCATTATATACGTATATAAACCATTTAAAACTTAAACTGACTTTCCAAATTATTTTGGTTTTTAACATTCAACTTTTATTTTTCTCTTAATAATTTAAATTCCAATTTATTTCTAATCTCAAATAATTTCAAATCGGATTTTTATTATCCGTCCCATTCGTCTGATCAGTTAGGGATAGCCAGGGAGAGTAGGAAACTATATTTTCCAAACCCAAGCCCAGACACAATCTTCTCTGTCATCCTTGAATGTTCCAGTATTTATTTATTCATTTAAAGAGACTTTACCATAAATTATTATCCTCCAACTTAAAAAAATATTGCTTCTAATTATGAAGGAGATTTGCTGATAACCAATGCAATACCATAATTGATGTGTCGTGGTGTGTGCAAAACAACAACCATTATAAACATTCATAGATACCATCATTAACATAATTAAATAATAAATGTGCACAAGCGTTATAACAATAACGCTTAATTGTTTGTGTGTTCTAAACTACACAACCATCAGCCATCATAACAAACATCATACATGCAATCATTAAATCAAGCAACAAAACCCTTTAAAAGTTCAGTTTTTCTCACCCCGTGAAGTCCAAGCTTTTGCCTAAGGGTCCCTGGCTCCTAGTCTTGCCCTCCTTTCTCCTTTTCTTCCTTTCCCTTTGCTTTATTTTTTTATTTTTTTATTAATGATTTTCGTCCATGGCCATGATCTCAAGGGAGAGGGAGGAAGAAGAAGATATTCAAGAGAAGAAAGGGAATGAGATGGTAAAGAAGGTAAGGGTGGTGGGTATTTATAAGGGTGAAAAGGGTGTGGATTGCTTATGTGTCTTAAATCCAAGGGTAGAAAATTTGTGGCTAGGATTAAACCTTGAGTTTCATGTTTATCCACTTATGAATTCTAAAGTGTGAATTCTCAAGCACCTTCTGGCCTCAAGTCGGAGTATCAAACGATAATGGTTTCCAAAAATTCATCAACCATATTGTTTGGTTTCTAATGTACTTCAATCCTATGTGTTCAAATCCAAAATCGGAGTTTATTTGGATTTTCTAATAATTTATTTTAATTTAGTTTCTTAATAACTTTCTATATTCGATACGGGATTTCCCCAGACTTCATACATGGCTAATATTCTATGTTCTAAATTTTTTTGGATAGGTCTCAGGTTCTAGTTTTGCCGTTAGGACTATCAAATTCCAATCATCATCAAAATTTTGTTCAAATTTTAGCCTCTTATTTTTCCTTTTCCACGCATGGATGTCGTTTTACGCAAAACTTCCCTAAGTACTAAAATTCACTATTCCATATCCAACGGAGGTGGCCTCACTATCTAGCGATATACCGTTCTCAAGATATTCTCAAAATCATCCGTTTTTAATTCAAAATTTTTGAATCTTTTGTAAATTTAACATATCTAGCGTATGCCATTTTTGATGCAACTTGGTCGGTTACATAATTTCATCGTTCCGGATTTAATGAAATTGATTCCATCGAAATCCGAGTTCGTTAGCTACTATTTCCTTTGTAAATGTACTATTTTAATCCAAAATTCATTCTTTTTGGACTAAATCCAAATTAATTCTGATCTTTATGAAATTTGGAAATTTTAAATTGGTTCCAAATTTCCGGGTCGTTACAGTTGTTATCTTTTGCTGTTTTATTGGTGTAGCCTCTTCAAGATTGCTACATTCTCCAAATTCTGGATGTTTGTCTGCATTAACATACTGTTCCATGGTCTTGTTGCTAAATCCTATCGGATGCGGTCCCCCAATTATGATATTAATGACTACACCTTTTCCCTTTTGCTGGGCAGTGGGTTTGGAAGCGAGCTGATTCTGATTTGGAGCATGTCCTCCTTGCCCCCATGTCCTTGGCGACTTTTTATCCATTCAGCTTTCCTACACGAAGCATTTTTTCAACAACATCCCTTAGATGATGACACTCATTCGTAGAGTGACCGTAGGTTTCATGAAACAGACAGAATTTCCCAGTTTCGCATTCCTTCTCGGTGGAGCCCTTGGGTGGAGGTTTCTTATACTGTACAACATTATAAGTATCTAGATAGATGTTCTCTAAAATGTCGCTTGACGACATGTAATTCTCGAAAGTTTGAAATCGAGGTCTCTTCGTGGAACTGTTCCCCCGATTCCTGTTTCTTTTGCCACCGTTTCCAGCCTGGCTGCCATTTCCTCCACTTTTGTTACCGACATTTAATTCTACCTTCCCTGCAATGTCTCCGGTCTGCTTGATAACAATGTTTCTCTGAATGTCCTCCCTGGGAGCTCCGTCAGACTTTCGCTTTTAGTTGGCATATACTTCTCATCGCAGACGAATATTTGCCTTTTTATGGAACAACTCCCTAGTTAACAGCGGCTTCCCAGCCAAGTATCCTCCGAACTTAATGTCCTTATCAACTCCATCTTTTTAATGCCATCAGAATAGTCTACTCATAAGGGTCACTCACCTCAGTGACTGCCATATTAAAGCAGTCCAAATACGGCTTTAGGGTTTCCTGGGAGCCTGCTTGATTACAGACAACTCAATGACACTTTTAGATTTCCAGGCATGAAGTCCGAAATGGTTCATAAAACTTTCACTTAGCTCTTTAAATCTAGAGGATAATCGAGGAGGGAGTTGAGTGAACCACCTCAATGCAACGACTTCAAGGTATATCGGGAAAGCCTTACATTTTACGGTGTCAGGAGCTGCTACGGCATTCATGTACTATGAATACCTCATCAAATGGTGTCTCGGATCGGGTTTCCCTCCATACCAATCCATTGTAGGCAGGTTGAAACGCCTGGGGAACTGGAAATCAAGAATATCATTAGTGAAAGGGGTGTGACTACGATCGATACCCCAATCCTCATTGGTGTAATGTCGACTATTAGCCATAATATGGTGTACCATGGCCTCTACTTCTGCATTGGTTAACGTTGGTTTACGATCCGCACTTCTGTTTCTCCTAATATATAGAATCCGCACATTGGGTGACACTCATTGGTTCCTGGCAGCAACTGAATTTCCTTGCCCCCTACGGTCCTGGTCATTCACAGGACGAGTGGGTTGAAGGAGTTGTCCCTCAGTAGGGTTAATAATGTTAGGATCTGTGGGAAGGACATGAGATCCCCGCATTGGTAACAACATCGGTTCTCTCAGGCTTGGGTCATCAGGTCCCAATACGCGAGTTGCATCTTCTCGAGATCTCAATGATCCAAACGTCATTACTTCAAGGTTCTCGAGTCTCTAATACGACCTCCTTTGGCACGGACATCTTTCCTCCAAAGAAAACGAATGGTCTGAAGCGGGATGATGAGTCAGAGAGGGTGTTCTTTGCCTTTGAAGCTCGTCTATCTCTCTACTCATAGCTTTCATGTTTTCTAGCATAAGAAGATTATCACGTCTCTGGGCCCCTAAGGCATCATTAGTTCTATCCAACATGTCGAGCAGGCGCGAGAAATCCATATGTGAAACTGGTGCAGAGGCAAAAGGCTGATTACTAGTTGTTGTTGCTAGCATTGGAGCATTTGCAGTAGCTCGAGTTGAAGTACCAGCCTCAACTGTAGCCGGTTCAGATCGGATTGTGGTAGCGACATGATGGTCAAGTCTTCCAAGTGACCCAGCTGGGGATTGGGTCATGGTTGCTCCCTAGTGTCGGATTGTGATCTCCTTACTCGGCCGGGTCGTGACCTGGTCCCCTGATGCCATCAAAATTCCATCTTCACTTCGGATCGTGGTCTCTCCATAGGGCCGGGTCGCCCCTGTGAGCCGCGATCTGATGAGCCAACTTCAATCTGCTCCTGCGCACCATCTCTTTGTTCTTCGTTTTCCTCATTTACTCGCGAAGATTGAGGTTCCTTTCCTTTTCTAGAAGCCATGAAATATGAGTCTTTTGAGATCAATGAAACTTCAAAAATAGCGGAAATTCGGATTAACTTCTTCGGACTTGAGAATCCAAAATGTAGAATGATAATCTAAAATGCTGAGAATTCAAGTTTCTTAGTGAAAGAACCAAATTGTTAGACCGAAAAGTGGTTCTAACACCAAACAAAGTAGAATTCGTAGAGGATTATAACTAAAAATGGAATAACAAGCAGAAAACACACACAGTTTATACTGGTTCAGTGTTAAATAGCCTACATCCACTTTATACTTCTCTGATTGATGAATTGAGTACAAGTACAATGACAATATCCGCTCAATCTCACAATTACAATGATGAATCTCTCAATATTGGTCAATAACTCAGCAAACTTGAGTTAAATCTGAATAAGTTGGAAAGGATGCTGTAATGAAGGAAGATGAATCACTCAAGTGCCAAAAGATCCCTTAAAGTAATATGTCTTGGGCTATTTATAGGCAAATTTTGCAGACGGGTCGTGGGACGACGTGGCGCTCATCCCGGATATCCCGGATCCCTTAAAGTAATATGTTGGTTTCTTTAGTGTGGGCTCGGGGTCATGAGCCAGGTACCACGACCCGAAGACATCTGACCATGTACTGCAAGTTGAACCTTCTCTTCTGGAATGATGAGCATGTGAGCTATTTTTCCCACTTAACTGCATGCATCCAAGCTTTGTGCAGCTTGATCACAAAGCAAGCCAACAGGCTATTTTAACATGTTAACGAAAATCAATTAATAAATTCGATTTCAAAAACACACAAGTTCCCTGATAATAATTTATTATTATCGTTTATATTCTAATAGAATTTACATAACTTCAATATTAATTTAATTGGACTTTAAACTCAAGATTTTCAACTCAAACTAATTTAACATTCTAACTCTCACTTTATATTAATTTCAAGTCGTAAACTCTTAAAACTAAATGCTTTAAATATTTAAATTAATTAAATATTCATTTTTTAAAATCCAAGTTGTTACATTTTTCCTCCCTTAAAATGATTTCATCCCTGAAATCACAAGTTAAAAAGATTGTCACAAACTGATTAATTTTACTTCAAAAATATTTCTTACTAAAATTTGTTAATAATTTTCTAACACTTGAAACTTTGGGAAACTTTCTATAGCACCTCTTTTGTATGACCTATCTGAAATTTTTCACAATCACACTATATGACACTATACATCTCATCTCAGTGATGAGGCACCATAAACCATGGTATAAAAGAATCATGTGCGGTATGTAATCTAAAATACGAACTATTTTGTTAGGAAATCAAATCTTTTTCATGAAACCAAAAGCTATAAAACAAACAAGCTAGTAAGATTTTGCTTCCATCTACCTATATATACTTACATAACCCAAAAGAGAGTTAATAAAAATAGACAAGTAACATAACAACAACTAACATGTTCCTAGACAACATATTCATCAAATGCAATGACGAAACACGACGCAACTGGCAATAATAATAAAATCAGAAAACAACACAACTGTAACTTAACGTTACATGCAACAACAATCAATCAACACACATGAATATCATATAGTGCCACAAACAGTAATAATCTTATCTCGGGGTTTATTCAAAATACAAACCTCATCATCACACTAAGATGATGAACTATGTGTTAAGCGTCACCACTTGCTCAAGAACCTTTGGTTATTACTTAACCGATCACTCTGCTACCATAAGCAACTCAAAAACTCAAATCCAAAATTCACCGCAAGTCAATATACCAAGCATGTATATTTTATTAATGGAAGTTCGCATTTTATTTTCTTAAAATTCCTCCATTTTATTAAACCAGTTGTTTTATTTTATGAACTAATATACCGTGATTTTTTTGGAAATTTGATTTGGCCATAACTCAAAATCTACAAGATGAAAACATATTTGTTCTCTTTCATTAGAAAACTATAATCTAGTATATCTGAAATATTCTTGTTTCAAAAAATTCTGACTTATATTGGATTCTATACACTCAATTAAGTTGAAATCATTAATATTCACTTAAGCTTCCATATAAACTTAGCTAAGTTTTCAACTTCGTCATAATCTTCAATTTCTAATATTTATAAATAAGAACATCTTTGTTTTCTTAAACTAAGTGTTCTAACAAAATTTAAGTTTGTCACAACATATAACACTTAACTTATTCTTACAATTTAACTTAAAGATTTCGACTATCCAAAATCGTCGAATATTCTATTTCCTTTTGAACTTAACATATGAAACATCACATCAAGTTAAATGGACAAATCAACTAACTCTAATGTTTAGAATATATATCCATCCATATTGTATTTAGCTGAAAACTTCATAATTTGAACTCCTGGATTTTATATTTCAAATATTTTAGACTCAACTCAGAAATCTATTTTAATTCAAAAGTTATCCATGGTAGCAATTTCTTACTTAGAAACTCGAAAACGAAAGCCGATGATGCTACAATCATCGTTAGAATAATTTTTTAGCAACCAAAGTAAGATAAGTGCTTTTAAAATCCTTGGGAATCCATTTATATTCATTAGCATTTATAAATAATCACAATATCCCTTTTCAAGCCTTGAAAACCCTTCTTTCCAAAAATTTACCAAAAGTTCAAATCCTTCAATCCCCAACGCAATTCCAATCGCCATTTTTAACGACCAAGAATTTTCGACCTCGAAAATCAACACAAACTCCATGTTGACTATTCGAGCATCAGAAATACCAGATCATTAATAGATAGAAGTTAGAGGGTGAGAAATGAAAAGAAAGAAAATTAGAATAGAGGAAGAAGAAGGTCACAATAGAACATAATCGGAGTAAAACACAAATCTCACAGCGGAACGAATAAAATATGTTATATAACACTTTTGAAATACAAAATTATAACTGTATATACATACCAATATAACAAATAACATCACAGCGGAAATAAAATCTATATATAACTAATGCTGAAGCCTCCTGCTCCAAGTTCCTCTAAGAATATCTGAAAAATCCCGACTACTTGACTGCCCGTACAAATTTGGACACCCAAGAGTTTAGGCTAAAACAAAAACAAAATAAACTTTGGGCCAGTCATGGGACTGGTGTGAGTAAATTCCAATCATTCAGTTTAACTTTTCAAAATCTTTTTCGAAAGAAAAGATAATCGTAAGACCAATCCACACATAAACACGGACGATTTTTACCTTACGATAACCAAAACCATTTTTGAAATCATAATTATTCTGATATTAGGATAGTGTCTAAATGCAAATAAATATCAATCTAGTAGAACGCTTGCATCTCATGCTCTACATATATAGTATACAATCAAAACCGCTGGCACTTATTGGAGATTGGATTCCGGCTATGACTAGGTATGGAACCACCTGCCGATAGTGTAACTCTAAAGAGGAATACACTGGGTTCAACAAGAACATCTTGCAACCCGGCCCACACATGACCGACCACTCATTTTTGCTTGAGTGTATCGAATATATTGTCACCTACGGTTGCTAGCAACATAACCATTCCCGGAAGATACAGAAATGAAAGAAGTACAAAAATGAATATTCTCTCGATGGTGACAATACACCCTAATGGGGGCGACCCACATAGCCATGCTACTTGCCCAATTTTTTTCATTTCCCGATTGATGAGGCTTGAGGTCATAGCGTGTATTTTGGAACACGTGGCCACCATTCACTTTGAATGCCACATCGTCATACCCACCAAATCACAAATTAATTTCCTCAAAAATACCATGGGTATAAAGCTAAGAGAAACAAACTTCTCCGCCACTAACGTAAATACGTTTAAAGAGATCAACTTACGTGATCTATTAGATATACTCTGTCATACATTCATCCATTCAAGTTGTCATGGGACTGGACAAACCGAAGGCACTATTCTGTAAATCTATCTTAGGCAATTTCTACCTAGGATCACCACAATAGCCCTTGCATAACCTCCATCTTCAATTATCTTCATCAAATTTGATTAACAATGCTAATGCCCATACAGAGTGGTTTTCAGATAATAAGTTTGATCCCGGTCTCTCCATATTGACGATGGAAAAATGGTTAAAAACATTTATAGTTGGTGATTTAACTATCAAAGGAAAACATTAATACGATCAACGATCTTATTTCAAAATGGAAATAATATCGATCAACCATTAATCAACACCGAGCTCCTTTAATTTAACTCAAAAATTTATTCATTTCCCAATTCCCTTATTATATCCTTTCTCCTATATTCTTCAAACCCGTTTAACCCCCCCACGATTCTTGGAAACAATTCCATATATCCACGACTTCTTATTTCCTATATTGAGAAAATAAATGTTTTTAACATTGGGAAAACATTTCAATTTATATTCACGTATCACTACTCTTCCACGTCCATCAGTCCTTAACTGTAAACTAGTAAGTGAACAACTCTCTAAGCATCAATCCCGAAGACCGAAACCAACATCAGATCGATACTCCGAAAGCCATTCTGCATAACTAATCTCAAGTCAGTTTCTAATTTCCTTAACTCCATTCTTAACTTCAAAACCATTTCAAGTATTTAACACTTTCCTTTTATAACCAATTTATTCTACAAAACATTTGCTTTTAAATCACTATTCACATTAAACGGGAATATGATTCCTTTATAAAAAACTGGATTCATTATATCAATCAAATCTTGATTTTTATTTACAATTACCATTACAAGTTCAAATAATGTTTAATGGGTTATTTTATAAATTCAAATTCGTAATCCCTTTCATAAATTCCATTTACACGCCAACTTCTGGTTAATTATACATTAAGTTTATAACTTAATCTCTATTATACATTCGAATATAAATTATTGGTTTTAAACCAAATATTCACTGTCTTGTTAATTTCTGAATTATAAAACTTTTAAAAATAAACTATTTTAACAACATTCGACATCGTTGAATTCAAATTATAAATCCTTATGGATTTATTTAGTTCTATTCATATTTCGAAGATCAAAATAATTTCACTGTTTTCCTTTGAAACGATTTCCCATTTCCCTCTTTTTATATTATTCTTGAATTTACATTCCCAAATTATTTTGTAATAATTATTTATCTCATTTATAAATATTGTTTATAAATCAAACTACTCGTTTTTTTATAAAATTAAATGAGGTATTATATTCTAGCCTGATCGAACTTCAATTTCTATTTAAAATAGATTATCCCTTTTTTAAAACCCCAATTTCTTTTCCAATACATTCGAATATATATTTCACGGTATTTTAACACCAATTATTTCAAGTCAATGTTGTTCAAACTCCCCAAAAACACACTAATCAACCATAGATTATTTGTCACATCATATAATGCAATATATGAAAAACAATATTATAATTTGTTGAGGAATCCACTTGGATCCCTCCAACCTGTTTCACTGCATCCACAGATGTTAATCAACATAATAACACTGATTTCATATAAGTATGAAATATTATAATAAGTGGGATCAATATTTAACTAGCGGTTTATATATATAACTGCATCTAAAAATTTTGTCAATTAATAAGCAATGCAACCAAACAACCAGCACACACAACATTCAATTATTTTCATCAATATTAAATAACATTAATAAAATTACAAAACTGGACAGAGATATTGAGTTCACTCACCTTAGTTGTTAACCGATAAATAATGATTTATAGTCAATTGGTTGAATCGAGAGTTTAATTCCGCCATTATTTGAAACAACCTCCAAATCCCTCTAGGCCAGTTCCAGTATGTCACCTGCGTCCATATGATTCCAACGTGACCAAACATTCGTAAAACTGACCTCGTACATGCGAGATACCATGTTAATATGCTAATACATTAAATAAATTAAATTGAACTTATATTATTTATATTTTTTGGGCATACCAATTATGAATAGTACGTTCTCCTCTCCACTTCAACATGCAAGCTGCTGACATCCTCCCATAAACTTGCAACCCACTTTTTGAAACTGCACCCAACAAGGTATACCGCGATGACCCCTACACTTCACGTCTTCTGTATAATCTCCACCTCTTTTTTTTCTTTTACATTGCAATATGTATAAAGGTTTCCCCTCATAATCGGCCCAATATGCCACTTCCTCGGAAACAATCCGCCTATAATTTACTTCCCATACCATTTACATGATCATTCCAACCGATTATCTCGTCCATCCTTCTATGTTTTTTTTTTCATTTTGAATGAAGCTGGGCTTACGATTGCATCGGCCCAATACCATTTATAAAGCCCACGCACGCACTAAGATAGTGCACCATCTCTCCGATCTGGAAAGTGAAAACCTCGAACACAGACTCCTGTGTCTTCTCTCAACGCTGCATAATTTTTATTTCACAGTAGACTTGCGTGGCCTACTGTAAACCATTTTCTCACCATTGCCATGCTTTGCAATCCCTCTTCAAACTATGCGCCTCCTTGCTTGCGTCCCTCCTCTCAAATCTTTTTTTCCTGTATTTACACAACAGAACTTCACCATTTTCGATGGTTTCCACGTAAGGACCTCCCTCCCTCTTCTTCCTTTTAGTTTCCAATGCGAGCAATTGAAACATTTTCTCCATTTCGAAACTCTGCCACCTCCGTTCCCTCACCAAACACAATATCATCAACGCCATTGCTCACCCCTTTCCAACTCTCCTCCACCTTGGGATCATGGTTCGAAGCTCGAACTACCAAGCTAAAACGCGTCGGACAACGTTTTTTTACCTGTTGCCTCCATCCCCAAATCTCTGTAGCCCTAAGTTTCGCTGTTAAAGAAACAGCGATAGGAAGGCGCGACAAACCCCATGAAACGGATATTAAGTCAAACAGCAAGGTTAGAGGCTTGCATATATACATATACATACATACATACATATATATATATATAGTTTATGTACATTGATCGGAGTGAAGCCATATCCGTAAATTGAAGGCAGTAAATATTACTAGCCCTTCCGAATTTACAGTGGTGTTTGTAAATTTTGTTTTCTATTTTTCAAAGCGCTGCAGCATTTAGAAGTGGAAACAAAAATGAAGTTTTCATGTATTTAAAGTGTTGACCTCCTTGGCACATAAGTATATTAGCCATATAGGGTAGGATGATTTTCTATGGTAGCCATGTTGTTTAGATCTTAGTTTAGCAGTTTGACAATTTTCTGAAGTGTATGGGCTAAGAAAAGTGACCACTCATGCTGATATACGGCTTCATGTACAAGAAAATACAAAACATAAGTGACAAGTTAAAAACTTAGGCATGTGTTTTCCATTAAAGTCTGGCTGTGTGAAGTTAAGTATCAGGGCCTACTGCGCAAGGTAGACTAGCTGCGTTGGAAACAGATTGATGCCATGAATTTTCTCAATCGCTGCAGATTACACGATGTAACAGGCTAGCTAAGGGTACTTATACAAAATAGGCATTGAGTTTTTATGTGAAAGAAAGAAGTAGATAGGGTAAGCAAAGAAAAGATGTGGTTGTTGTACGAGTTTAGGGTAAGGTGGCTGACAATTCATGGATTGATTCGAAAATACAAAGCTGGTTGATGGTGATTTAATAATGGTAGTCTGTGTTCCCCTATATATGTTAGCATTGAAAAGAGCTGTACCCAAAACTTGGCATGTAAGGGAAATGAAATGTTTATTTATTTGGTATTATTACCATAGTACCGGCTATGGTGTGCATCCGCATAACAAACAAAAAATTTGTTTTGAAACTTGATTAAGGTATTATTGGTTTTTGTTTGCCCATGCACTCATTATATTTGGCTCATATATCCATTACATTTTATAAATGCATTATAAGGTGAGTTTCTATGCCATTGGATTCATTACACTTTGCAATAGAAATTTAGTTGACTCACATTTTTGTTTTAAAAGTTATGCACCCTAATGTACTCATACACGAGCTACTACGGACAGAAATAAAAATACGATCGTATCCAACAATGTGCCATAATCCCAAAAATATAATAATATAGACTAGTTAATTTATTTTATAAAGTACCAAAATGCTCATAGAGGGTGTAAAATACTCCAAATAAAAAGTTGCTTATTTTCCAAATTAAAAATTACAGTAAAATTCTGAAAATTAAATTATCACTTTGTCTCAAAGATCTTTCCCAAATTTGAAACCGGTATTTAATTGTATTAAATTTTCATTATGGCTTATAAACGATTCCGTAGCAATTTTCTGAAAAATTTGATTTGGACATAACTTACAATCTATAAGACAAAACCTCGATTTTTCAATTTTTTTAGAAAAATATGGTTAAATAGATTCCAACGTTTCTTGTTTCGAGTAAATCCGACTTATAACAAATTCTATACACTTAGTTGATGTTCAAAACGTTAAATTATGAACTACTGCGACGTTAAGAGCTCGATTATAATTAAATTATAATTTATAAGTTCAACTATGGTTTTAAATAATATATTCGTTATTTAAATAATTAAATAAATTAATTATTATGCTGCTAAAACCCGGGATGTTACACTATTTGTAAACCTCGTTTATAAATTGCACTTATATGATTCTAGTTATATATAAGGTTACTTCACCTTCTCCCTTATTTAAATTCATTTTAAACAACTTACTTAGGTAAAATTCTTACCTACCGTCATCATCAAACACCATATAGTCAAATCATGAAACTGAATTCACACGGTGTTCGTTTCCAATATTTAATAATTATAAGTCTACTCAACTCATGCAAATGAGTGATATGATTGCTCTTGCCTAAACAAAGTAGCTAACACATATAAATTGCCCGGGTACAACTACAAATCAAACAATACCGGTTAACACTCGAAAGGGAGCACGACTAATCAAACAATAACCGATAATAATTACTTATCATCATTCACTATTAAAAAAATCATCCATTAAACTATATTTAGTTTGAAAATATCTTTATATACAATAACATATGAAATCTTAGTTAAATTATTTCATTTACCAACTCTTTAAAACAATACCATATCTATTTGTCTTGTTCAAGTGTTTAGAAATATCTATGGACAACGTTGGCCAAACGGGCCAATTTGGAATTTATATACCACTCATCAGATAAAAAAACATAATATATGACATTTTATAATACTAAAAAATATGCTCTTATATATATATATTCACATAAACTCATAATAAGGCATTCCATTACCTTATTTCTTATCGAGCTACACCATAGAGCCAAGTTTCTCGCATAACCTTGTGCTCTTATACCAAAATATAGAAAATGAGAAATTTGATGCCCAAATCTCGACTCAAGTACTGAAAACCCAGGAAGTTCAAAGAAAGAAGTTAGAGGGTGAGAAGGAAGAAAGAAAGGTTAGAATAGAAGAAGAAGAACCCAAATACATCAGAAACAGAAAAAAAATTAGAATCTCATAGTGGAATAAATAAAATATAATATACCAATACTCTAAAACTATATATATACAAGAATAAAAAAATCAGAGTATGCAACTAGATCAGCCTATACAGTCATAATAATATGTCTATACAATGACTGGTAAAAACAACATACATAGGAAAATAAATTAAGACATAAAATATGAAAATAAATCTCGAGTTCAACTCCTCTTTAGCAGCTCCAAATCAGTCCAAACCAAACTTGGAAAATATACGCAGTTTAACCAGAGAACATTTTGAGGGAAAGCAAAAACACGCGGATCAGTTTAGAGTACTTAACCACAAGAAAAATCACATCATGAATGACTTGCTTGGTTTTAGAAAATCTTTTGTAAGATTGGAACTCTCGTAAGACACGACCATAGATGAATATGGCATGTGTTTTTCCTTTATGATAACCAAAACACTTTTATATCAAATCCAGTGATATTATAATAATGTCTATTAAATCATCTTGAAATAAAATAATAAACATATGTGAAATTGTTACCCATAATTAAATTTCTCACCTTAATAGACTCTACGTATAAAACCATGGCACATATTAGGGTTTGGATTCCATGTAATGACTGGGAACTGGGTACCACTTAAGGCAGTACTTCTCTAGATAAGCATACCGAGAGTCAATCTATGACTCCCTGCCAACACGGAACAATACTACCACTAACTTGATAGTATCAAATACGTCACCATGATGGTTGTGATCAACAACCGAAATAAGAGGAAATAATCAAAGGGTCAGAAGTTCTACATTGGTGGTAAACATACCCTAATGGGTGCGACCCACATAGCCTTGTTATGTCTCCTCTTATTTTAGTGACTACCGAATGATAAGGCTAGAGGCTATGTTTTTTCCTTTCACACATGTTGCATTTCCATCTTTGGATGATCATCGCTCTGTGCTGGCAATGCACGGATAACATTCATCCATACGAGTCGTTCAGGAATAGAACAAATCGAAAGCATTACCTCTAATACATCCATATGATTAGTAGCAAGTAACCCTTGCACTATCAATACTTTATCCTTGAACAAACATAACTACAAATTCCAGTTCGAACGCAAAGTCGGTTTGAAGTGGTTTTGGATCCAATTCCAATCCCGGTTCCTCAAACTAACATGTTATAATTAAAAAGGGAATTTGTTAATAGCCGGTTCTTTAACTATCAAATCAAAACAGTATAGTTAAGTACATTAGCAGCACATGCCTTTTAATCAAACCATTGATTAAAGTCATTTAACTGATTCTTAAAAATTGATTCCATATACTTATCTCCCGAGATAAGTATATTTAAAAGTCATTTGTTTTCATTACTTTGAAAACCATAGCCATACATTTATCTTTTGGAATAAGTATTTCAAAAATCGTATTATTTTCACTACTTGAAATATATACTTAACCAAATGGTATAGATATAGTAACAATTAAATCTAGGCCAAACAATGTCATACAATACATTGTTTTACTATAAAACCCAATAGTTTTATTTAACTTCTAAAATTTGCAAATTAAAGTTGACAACATCACTTATGGAAATAATAAATTAATTCTCAACATCCGCTTTCATTTTCATCCAATATCATATCTTGGATAACGATGAAGTCATTAAAGTTGGGGTATTTTATTTACCTCTTAGGCCTTGACTCTACAACATTCTTATCGTGAAGATAATATATGTTTGTTAATGCAAAACCTGATATTCAGTAAATATTACAATACGTTCCATCTACTATTTTATTCAAGTATGGTTAAATACCATTCTTGCAATTGGAAATCTCTTCCCTAACCATTTTTACGTAATTCATTCATTAAGTAAACTCTTATGTAAAACATTGTAATAGCTTTAAATCTCTCTTATAAACCTTGTTTATGCAACCTTGCTTTATCGATAAAATTCCCTCCCTGACAATCCTTTATAGAATTCAATTAAAATCTTATTACAAAAGTTGAGTTCTTTTTCTTTATAAACTTCAAATCTTATCAACCCTTGTCTAAATTTAAATCAAATGCTTAAAACTTAGCTTGAAATAAAATTAAATTATCTAAAATATCTTTTACTAAATATTCAACATCCATATATTTCTATTCTTAAAACCCAAGATTATTTCTACATCATTCTACAAGTTGAATAAAGCCACTTATTGAACTTGTCCAAAAACTGTTGAAATCAATATAAATTCATTTTAGTTTCAAAATTCGGTTTTATAGCTTCATAAAATAATTATAAAACTTAGTAATGTTTTACCCCTTGAAATCTCCAATTATAAAACTTATTTATAAAACAAGAATTTTGCTTCATAAAACATCTTATAATTTCCACATAAAATCCAACTATAAATATTAATTTATTTATAAAACTTTTATTTTATATAACTTATATAAAATAAAATTTAAAACCTTTCTTTTGTTATAAAAATAAATTTTATAACTTCAAACTTAGTTAACTCACCGGATGGTGAATCAATAGGTTAAAAAAGATGGATTTTAACACATTTGCTGCCAATCACTTAATTAATACTATTTATTGATTAATAACACATCATTGTCAAATTCTATTTAACAATCATCGTCTAAATTGGATTTTAATTTCACTAATGTTAGACAGTTCATATGTGTATAATAGAAAAAATAAGTAACATCCAAAACATCGAGGAATCCTGTTGGAACCCTCCAATATATCCCCTACATTACAACTCGTATGTCCATTTATATATGATATAAGTTAGATAATCTATCTAATTCATTTAAGATGAATCTTCCGCTTAAAAGCAGGTAGTGTCAAAGGTAATCCGTTCACAGACGGGAATATATATCAATAAACATCAACAAAGCAATAAATCACCCAAAACATCTAAACATACAATTTCTATGCTAACAACAATAAATATTATTATACGAAATAATTATATTCAGAATATCCCAGAAAGTTTGGGAATTAACTCACCATCCATTCCAATTAGTTTTCGCGTTGTTTTTATAACTCCAAACAGACATTTGAAATTACATAAAAATCCAAGTGTCTCCAAATCACTCCAATCCAACTTGCATGCGTAGTGTTCAAAAATACGAACCTAATAACTTATTTGGCCGAAATTTTATCATGTATAAAATACGTATACATGTTACAACAACATTTATGAATTAAAATAAATTATTCAATCACTAATGATTATCCTTAAAGCTGATTACCTTAATTAGTTTTATCATATTTCCCCAAGTTTTGATACGAAATCTCTTCGACGCATTCTCACCTCCACCGCACCACCAAAAAGCCACCGCCCGCCACCACGACCTCACCACTGCAATTGCCTCTCCGAGCCGACCCTACGCCAGAAGGTGCGGCCCCCAACACCTCCTCCCTTCATAGAAAATGGAGATGAAAATGATCTGTTCATCTAACAAAATCTCCTCCTACGTGCGATGATAGATGACGGACCACCACAGATCAGAAGCTTAGCCACTTGCGCCCCTTTCTCCTTTAGAACACCTCACTTGAAAGTTCACTGTTGGTGAACTATGGGCCAAAAAACGAAACAAGCCAAATCTCGATTATTGAGGAATTATGGCCACCCATGACCTTCGTTGTCCAATACGCGACTTGGACCAACTCCAAATGACGATACAAACAATTTCCAGTTGGGAGTTTTTGCTAAATGTGAATGGATTAAAAGATTAATTTTAAACCACTGGACCGAAGAAAATGGTGGCTACCATTAAGATTTTTAGACTACGAACAAATGAGGGGCTTATGTAGCCTTTAGAAAACACTATTCATCGTGTTTGAAAAGTTCCATACTCGAAACATGATGTTCTAGCTGCCATTCATAGCTAATAACCCACACTCTGAATACAATGGAATCCAGAAGCTAATTCGATCATATTCAACAGTTAATATTAAAATTTCAAATCAATTAAGGATACATGTTTATATCGCACATGATCACAAATCAACTTTAATTGAAATGAAAATTGAAATCTTAGAATAGTTAATCTTTTCTGACCCAATGAAATTGATTTCCTCAAAATCCGAAATTGTTTGAAAATTAGCTATTTTAACGTGTTAATGAAAATCGATTAATAACTATTCGATTTCAAAACACACAAATTTTGTGATAATAATTTATTATTGTCGTTCATATTCAAATAGAATTTTACACAGCTTCAACATAAATTTAATTGAACTTTAAACTCAAGATTTTCAATCTCAAGTTAATTTAATGTTTCAATTCTCACTTTATATTAATTTCAAGTCATAAAATCTTAAAATTAATCATTTAATTATTTAAATTAATTAAATATTCAATTTTAAAACTTTGGGGTTGTTACATCGATAGAGTCCACTATACTGTTATCGAGATGGATATTCAAGCCTAGGTCGCCGAAACCAATAAAAAATTTCCTTGACCACTCAATAAAAAGACAAATTTGATAATAGTTGAAGAGTAAAGTCAAAAATTTCAAAATTAGGGATGAAAAAACAACTGGAAAAGCAATATGTTAATGAAGAAGAAATGGAAAATCCAATGGATATTGGAGCTGAAGTTATGCCTTCAAAAATGTTATATCTTGTTTAAATGTTATTTTTTTATAAAATTATTGACTAAAGAACAACATGCATAAATTAAAAAGTAGAATGATAGTGAGGTATATCACTTTTGCACTTAAACATAGAAAATTGTGATTAATTTTCTAAATGATAGAATAATATAGCAATTGTACTTTTAAAAACATAATACCATAAAAGGGATGTAAACATGTACAATAGTAGCTGAATACCATATGTACATTTCAACTGATTAAGGATGAAAAAAAATGTGCAAAGTGACAATTGAATTTTGAATTAATATATCTAAATTGAAATAGCATGCATATGATATACATAATGATATAAGTATTCCCAGAAAGAATTATCTTGAACGGAATATGCAAAATGATATGTAAATATAACATTCTAATCATCAAGTCCATCAACAAATTTCAGTGTGTAAAATGATAACATAGTGTAGCATTTTACTTTTGAAGTTTTATATTGTGATTACAATGGGAAAATGAAATTCGATACAACATTTTAAAGTCAAAGTCCACTAGCATGTTTTAAGTATATAAAATGATAGTTTTAAATAAGATTCAAATATGAAGTCTGCCACTGTCTTTAAAATATGAAAAATGAAAGTTTAGTGTAACATTTTAGTTATGAAGTTCGATATCGTGATTACTATGTCTTAATATACCACTTTAGTCACAAGTCCACTGATATATTTTTGGTATATAAAATAATAGTTTAAAATGACATATGATTTATGAAGTCCACTATAATGTTTAAAATATGCAAAATGATAGTTTAATGAGCATTTTAATTAAGAAGTCCAATATTATGACTAAAATGTGGAAAATGTAATTTAATATAGCATTTTAATCTCAAAATACATTAACATGATTAAAATGTGGTAAATGATAGCTTAAAATAGCATTTGAGTTATGAAGTCCACTACTGTGTATAAAATATGCAAAATGACAGTTTAATTTACTATTTTGGCTATGAAGATTGATACCTTGATTACAATGTGCAAAATGATAAGTAAATATATCATCTTAATCACAAGATGCACAAGCATATCTAGCGTATGCATAATTAATGATTAAAACAGCATTTTAGTTATAATGCCCATTTAAAATATGCAAAACAATCGCGTATCTATGGAATGCAAAGACATTTGGATGCTAAACCTAATCGGGTACCTATAGATTGTGAAAGACATTCAAATTCCAACGCTAATCGGATACATATGGTTTGCAAGAGAGATGTGAATAGAAAACCTAATCGGTACCTATAGATGCAAATGTGTAGCCAAGATATATTGTTTAACCAAACATATGTAACGACCCACTTTTTCCATATAGTTTAAGCCGACATCTAACAACCCATGTCATCTCAAATTGCACAGAAAAAGCAGTTTGTTAATAGAAAGAATTAGAGGGTGAGAGAAGAAAGAAATATTAGAATAGAAGAATAAGAAGATCAGAGTCTCACAATGGAATGGACAAAATATACTATGTCAAATACTTTATACAAAGAGAACTATATATTACATCATCAGAGTATACATTTATTTCAATAAAACACACAACGGAAGTAAACTAGTACCAGTAAGTATACGGAATACGTCTCGACTTCAACTCCTTCTCTGGAACTCCAAGCAAAACCTAATGTGGAAATATACTCAGTCTGACCCAAGCACATTTGAAGCAAAGTAAAATTCACCCGGATCGGTCTAGAATACTATCAGTGATAAATTTGTAACACAAACAACTTGCTTAACTTTGGAAAATCCTTTTTAAAAGAAAAGGATAATAGTAAGACCAACCCACACAAAACACGGACGGTTTTTACCTTACTATAACCCAAAACATTTTACTGTATCAAAATCCAATGATATTATAATAGTGTCTATCAAATCACAAATAAATAACCAAATAGCAAAACGCTTGCATCTCACGCTCCACATACATAATATAAAATCAAAAACCGCAGAGTGCTTATTGGGGACTGGATGTTAACTATGACAAATTATGGGACCACCTTCCGATCAGTGTACTTTAGAGGGGATACACTAGGGTTCAACAAGAACATCTTGCAACCCAGCCCACACATGACCGACCACTCATTTAACTTGAGTGTATCAAATATATTGTCACCAACGATCGGTACTGACATGACCGTTCCCGGGAGATACAGAAGCAAAAGAAGAATGAAATGAATTTTCTATAAATCGATGACAAATATACCCTGCTTGGGAATGATCCACCTAGCCATGTTGCCTGCCCGATTTTTGTCATTTCCCGATGGTGAGGCTTGAGGCTACGTTTAACTTTTTATAACATCTAGTCACCATTCACTTTGAATGTCACATCGTCATACCCGTCAAATCACTAGTTGATCTTCTCAAAAATATTACGGGTATAAAAGCTAAGAGAAACGAATTCCTCCGCCACTAGATGTAATACTTGAAAAGATCATCTTATGTGGTCTGTTAAGCATACACTGTCAGACATTCGTCCATACAAGTTGCCGTGGGTCTGGACAAACCGAAGGCACTATCTGTAAATAGAATAGCCCTTGCATTTTACTCCATCTTTATACATATCCCTGCAAATTAGTTTCGTACGCAACGTTGATTCAAAGTGGTTTTGGGTCTAGCTCTCATCCCGGTCTCTTTGAAACAACACGTCAAAAAGGTCTAATAATATATTGATAGTTTGTTGTTTTATCTATCAATCTCAAAACAGTACAGTCAAGTACATTCGCAGCTCAGGTCTTTATTATCATTCATTAACTTTTTATCCATATTTAAAATCATTTTACCGATTTGGAATCGATTTCCTTTACTTATTTCAATAAAACTATATTCTTGACTTTAACGAATATACGTATTTGCAATCTTCCATTTATTTCTTTACTTTGAAAGTATCACCACACCCCAAAATTCTTTCCATTTCCTTGATCTTGGAAATATCTCTTTATATTCAATTCCTTTTTATTTTTCCTTCCGTTGGGAAAATATCAATGTATATATTTCTAAGTAAACGGTATAAAACCAATTGTCATTTCTTATATGGCCATGTAATGTCAAGCGACATACTTATTATTATATAAACTTCAAAGACTTCACCGAATTCCATATTTCGAAGTTATACTTAGGGATGGCAATGGGGCGGGGCGGGCGCGGGTAGTACCACCCCATCACCCGCCCCGTTGGGTGATTTTTTGCCCCGTGCCCGCCCCATACCCACACGGGTATCCATTAAACGGGTTTTAAACGGGTTGCGGGTAATGGCGGGTATTCGTGGGTATCCATTATATTTATTCAATTTATTTTTTAGCTATTTATTGAAATTATTTAAAAGTACATTTGGTAAAAAAAACAAATTAGATCAATTCTTAAATGCTAACATCAAAATACCAATACATATTTAAACCAATATCCAAAAAAGAAGAGACAACAATAGAAGTATCCATCAAAATATCAACAACCAGTTATAAACTGTTGAGTAAAAGCATGCACACAAATACCAAACAGCCAACAATAATATTTTTTGTATTGACTATTAATAATAAATCACATTCAATACGGGCACGGGTACCCGCGGACATGGATATTTTACTATCCGTACCCGCCCCATTAATTAACGGATATTAAAAATACCCGTTTATTTTACCCATTGATACCCATTTAACTATCCGTTTCATACCCATGACGGATTTTACCCACGGATAACCGCGGGTACGGATTTTTTTGCCATCCCTAGTTATACTAATATGAGTACTTATGGGATGCATAAATTTTAAACATTCTGTTTCATCCCGAAATAATTCCATTTTTCTTTTCTTATTATCTTAAATAAGTATATTCCCGAAACTATTTATTTCCTTTATCTAGAAAATAGTGATACACCATATATATATATATATATATATATATATATATATATATAACCGAATAATATCATAATTTAAACTTGGCCAAACAATCATTAATATATATTGTTTGCATCAAAACCAATTGGTCTAATTTATATTCCAACACCATAACCAATGTTTTACATTTGAAATCTCGTTATCCTCTGCTGCCACAAACTAATATCATTCCTCGGTAATAGTGAAGTCGTTCAAGTTGGGGTATTTTATTTGCCTCTCAAACCTTGATCAACAACCTTCTTATCTCATAATAGATAGAAGTTCGTAATTCCAAAAATCCATAACTCCATAAAATCAATTGAACTTATTTTCTATTTTGCTTTAACTCTGGTCTTATAAACCAAAATCTTACCTTGGGAAATCACGGTCGATTATGACCTTTTATAATAAATATCCCATTTCACTTTAAATTCATTACTCAAATTCCATTTATAATTCAAATTACAGTTCTCTTTTCAAATATTTCATCCAAATCATTTGATATAGTATTATAAAGAAAATTTGGATATCTTATATCCAAAGATCTATTTATTAACCTGTGTATCCAAAACCATTCATATTCTTCGTCTTTGCATTTTATCTTTCAACTCAACTCTCAATTAAGTAAAGATTTATTTAAACCACACTTTAGCTCTAAAAACCTCTTCCATAATATTTTTAAGAATATTTCATTATAAAAAACTTCGCGAATATTCAAATAATCTTATTACAAACTTGGTTCCTTTCTTAAATAATTTCTATTTACGAAATAATTCATTATCTTCATTACTAACTGAGGTTAAACAAATTAATTCTTCATTAAATAAAGTATATTATTTAATTATTATTTTTGGAATTTAAAAATCCATACTTAGTTATAATAATAGTAGTTAATTAAAAAGTAAATTATATTAAAGGAATCTTATTTAATGTTTGTTGATCACATGTGCGATCAAAACAGTTGACTCAGTCAACTGACATCATCAGTTGACCATTAACTGATCTTAATTACCTCTTCTTATATAATTAACCTAATAATATTACTCAATTATTTTATACAAACATATTTATGTCAAATTATAAATCTGTAATTATATCTTATTTCGTTACAAACATATTTACGCATCAAATAACATTTTCATGATATTTTATAAAACTGATTTATAAACATCATTCTTTTTTAAAACCTCACTATAACGTATATAATAAAATCAGAGATCTCATTCCAGTTATAAAGTAAATTTTATAACTTAACTTCGTTCATTCGCCGAACGACAAATCAATATTTAAACAAAAATATGGATTATAAGCCATTTGCTGCCAATCACTCAGCCAATACTGTCTGTAGATTCAAATCGCAACAATGTTGAATTCCAATTCAACATTTAACAATTAACAGGTTGTAACATCAATGGGGCTCAATCAGTTCATATATACACAATATAAAAAAAACAACATTCATAATATTTGAGGGATCCGGTTGGATCCCTCCAACCTGTTCTTCCCTGCATCACATATAATTATAGTAGCATATAATTTAAATTTAATATTTTAAACAACGATTATATAATTAACGCCAAGCATTTCAATCAACAATCGTTATTCAAGGCATCCAAACAACCAATATATGTTGTTAATGATAAATTTTAATTATATGAATTTAACACATCACAACAGTCTAGAAAAGTGTGAGAATTAACTCATCTTTATTTTCAGTTGACGATTCAGGTCTATTTATACAATTTCAAATGAGTGTTTTGAAATTGTATAAAAATCCTGCTACATCTGAATCATCCCAATCTTATTCAGCAGCGTAGATGTCGTGATTACGATTCCATCGGATCTCGTTTCACTGAATTCTGTATACGAATAAACTGGGTATAGCCATTTCAAGTTTAGTAAGGTTATTTGGTTATAAAAACATGGCTAATCATTAAATTATTTACTTAATAACCCATTTATTGCTAATTGTTCTGAGCCTATATCATACTGTCCTCACGCGGACTGAAGCCCGATTCTGTCAAACCAACCTTCAATAATTGCGAAACTTAATTCAGCTTAACTCTTAATAGTCATTTAAATTAATTAAACTAATTACCCAATATTAATCTTAATTACCTCTAACCGTTAATCAAGCCAAATACCCCTGCTAATACTTGTCCTTCACATTCACGAACCCCGTTTGCTGTAAGTGTCTATTCACCGAACCTGTCCTCAATGTTTTCACCCTCCGATACACCAATTCTCGAGCGAATCACACTGCTTTGAACCACTTGGCGATCTCCAACCCCAAGTACCTACCCCGTCGAGTTCGACGTTACCCCTCCTATCACTATTCAAACACTCCGGCTATCCCTCATGCAACAGTCAGTGACAAAAAAATCACCAGAATCCCATAATTTGTTGGCGAACTGTGCGCCTCCCCACCAACAGACTGACTCCACCCTCGAATCGACCTAATTCTCCACCGCACCATAATCGTTTGGAAGCTCTAGGTTGCCCGTGGCACAGTTGAACATCAGAGGGTGGAACCAAGTTTTACAAAAATTATATCATGGTGAAGCTAGTAGAAATAGGAGTAAATCTAATCAAGGTCTGAGTGATTCCAGTTGCCATTGGATTATATATATATATATATATATATATATATTGATCTAATCTGGAGTTGCTGTAGAATGAGAATCGAGAATAGTTTTTGTTTACTGGGGCAATAGCGAGGGACAAAGAACTGAAATCGGAAATTAGGGATTTTGTGAGAATGCTAAACAAATGGGTGCTGAAATTTATTTATAGATAAGTTAATATTTTTTTAAATTATTTTATTTTATTTCTGATTTGACTAGCGATATTTTTATGAAGTGACCAATGATTTTTATTCATGTCTATCGCTAATCTTAAACGCTGTTTATTCGTTCCTGTGATCCCATACAAACTCCTTTCGCGACAAAAATTGACATAATGATATAACTCAACGTTATGTCCCAACGAATCTTGTTTCGTCAAATTCCGTGTCTGTTTGCTCAAATGGCGCTTGTTTAAGCTCAAATGGTCGTTTTATTTGCATTTAATTTTGCTGTACTCACAAAGCAACTCCAATTGACATGAAAATTGAAATCTAGCAATAATTAGCTATTACAGTCTCAATAAAATTTATTTCGTTGAAAACGGATATCGTTTTAATAATGTCCCTTTTAAGGGTCGAAATTAAATTAAAATAAATCAATTTAAAAATACCTCAATATAATAATATAAAAAAATATTACAATTAGCCATTCTTCTGCAAAATTTCATGTAGTTTCATAATAAATTATCTTGAGTTGAAATCTAAGCCAAATCGATATTAAATATATTAAAAATCCGTTTATTTGTTATAAATTATAAACGAAATCCGTAATGACTATTTGAAAATTTGATTTGGATATAAAACAAAGTCTACAATATGAAAAATTGATTTTTCTCTTCCATTAGAAAAATATTATCAAATAGATTCAAACGTTTCTTGTTTCGAAGAAATTCGGCTTATATTGGATCTGTACAACTATTTAAAGTTCAAAACGTAATATTACGAACTACCGCGCCGCTGCAGTTCAATTTATAATTAAATTATAAATTAAACGTTCGAACGTCGTTTAATAATCAAAATCGTTAACAGAATTCAAAACCAAGCAACATTAAGTTCTTTTAAATTGCCATTTCGCATCATATTGCATGTAACAACCCGGAAAATCTGAGCTAGTTTAAAAATTTTAATTTGGCTATTTTAGTGGATTTTAAATATTTAAAATAAATATTTTAAATAATAACGACGAAAAGTGTGGTTGAATCGACGTTTGAAAGTAAATATAATTACTTTGAATTATAAACAAGGCCTGAAATGGCGCGGGAGTTTCAAAATTTTATTTCAAACTTTGACTGACCGGGTGCAAAATAAAACAGATTTCAGTGGAACCAAAAATATTTAAATCTGTTAGTGAATATCTTTCTAACATATCTGAAAAATCAAAGTTTCATAGCGGGAGTAATAAGTTATGGCCAAATGAATTTTCAGAAAGGTCGCTATAGAATATATATAGCCCTTGAAAATAGACATTTTGCAAACGACCTCGGAATTCGACAAAACCACTTTTTTTGGATCCGGGATATCAAATTATTGCTAAGTTTCAAATTTCATAATTTTTGAAGTTAATATGTGAGCGTGGCAAAGGAAAATGTGTTTGGTGAATTTCTGTTAAATTGGATCGACCAGAAAATGGCTATTTTTCAAATGGTCTCAGAATTCGACGAAACTAGTTTTGTTGGGACCGTGTTGTCAAAACATAGCTAGATTTAATTTTCTGGAATTTTTAGAATCAGTGTGTGGCCCCAGCAAATTGAAATGTACGTTCAAATTAAATATTGAATGTGTTATATTTTAATTTGAAGAATAACTGACTGTAACAGTGGAATGGGCCTACGAAACATAACTCATTGTGTTCGGAAGGGGGGTATTTAGCTAGGGGCGACAGTCGTTGGGTCTGGATTGGAGTTAGTATGTGAAGAGGGGTATTTTTGAAAATTTAAAAAAAATATAAACAAAAAGAAAAAAATATCATTGGCCAGCTCACTCTCTCTCTCTCTCCCCGTAAGCTCCAGGACGCGACGGCGGTTTTTGCTCCCACCTTCTCCCCTCAAATCCGATCAAACCACTCATTAAAATCAAGAGCTCCTGTTGGGGTTTTTGTAGAGCATCAAATCCATGTAGGGATTGGATTTTTTCGTTCAGCATTCAAAGAGAATCGCACCTCCAAAGTTTCGACATTCAAGCTGTCGCCGCCGCCGCTAGGAGCCACCGAACTCCACTCCACCACTGGCGCACGTGCGCCTCTCCAAGGCCGACAGTGTGGCATAGGCCGATCGCCCTCAAGCTCCACCGTTTGCGCGCAAATCTATGACCTAGTTTTGAACAAAACTGCTTAGGTACGGTTTATATTATTTAAAATAGTTTTAGCACTTTAAAGCGCTACTGTTTTTGATTTCACTATAAAAATCATATCTTTTTCGTATGTTGACGAAATTTAGTGAAACAAGAGATAGTGGACTCGTGTGGACGTCTTCTACATTCTAGAAGAGACCGCATATTTTTCTGAGCCTTCTACTATTTTTGGTGGAGTGGAACCCAATGTGAGATTTCTAATTTATAAACGATATGGAAAACAACGATGTATAAATTATATAGTCGATGTATGAGTTATATAAGCGTTGTACACCTCATGTATAAGCGTTGTATAAGTTGTATGTTCGATGTATAAGTTATATATGCGTTGTAGAAATTGACATATATGTTGAATAAATTGAAATGGTAGTGAAATGAAATTGAAATATATTTATATACGAATATATATATATATATACACTCCCCTCGTCCACAGACCATGGACGATATATATTGTTTGTGATATAGTTTGGATTATTGGTTGATGTGAAATTTGGTGAATATCATAAATGGTTGAATTGAAATGATTGATTGTGGTTGAAATCCCAATAGGATTAGTATATGGGAATATTCGTCTGCGTGCGAACTAGATATTGTGAATCCCCATAGTAAAAAACCGTGAGGTTTTAAGGTAGAGCGAGGAGACGTACTAGGGACGGTGCCTGTTTTAATTACCCTGCCGTTAGGCTGCCGAAATTTTCAATAATATTCATGCGTTAGAATTATTTTCATGTGTTGAAACTATATTCATGTGTTGAAAAGAAATTCATGACTTGAAAAGAAATTCATGTGTTGAAAAGAAATTCATGTGTTGAATAAATTCTTTGAAAAATAAAAATAACATTTTTATTATATATATAGGCTATATAAAATATTAGTATTTTAAATAAATTGTTTTAACACCAAAAATAACATTTATACCTTATGTATAGACTATATAAAATAATCGTGTTTTGAAATAAATTGTTTTACAATAAAAATCACATTTTTATTATATATATAAACTATAGAAAATATTCATGTGTTGAATAAAGGGTTATATATATAAACTATAGAAAACATTCATGTGTTGAATAAAGGGTTAGAACGATAAAAACATATTTTTATCGTGTGTGTGAAGTCGAAAACATTCATGTGTTGAATATATAGATTGAACAATAAAATCTACCTTTTTATTGTAAATATGAAGTGCTAAAATCATTCATGTGTTGAATAAATATTTATGATGATAAAAATCTCAATTTTATCAAATATATGAAGTGAAAATAGTTTTGAAATTGAAGAATGGATTATATATATATAGTTAAATTAAATCGAATAACGAAGCTGCAGTTCGTATTTTGAAACCGTGATATCAAACGACTAGTGCAGGAGATCCGACCATCGGATTTTCCCGAAACCGCAACCTTGGGTTCGCCTTGGAAATCTCTTTCCAACGGTACCAACTTTGTAAAGATCCAACGGTTGGATTGCCTGGAATGTTTAATTCAAATATGAAGAAAAACAGCGCCGGAATCGATTATATTTATATATATATATATATATAATTAAATTAAATCGAATAACGACGCTGCAGTTCGTATTTTGAAATCGTAACTTCAAATGATTAGTGCGGGAGATCCGACCGTCAGATTTTCCCGAAACTGAAACCGTTGGATTCGTTTTGAAAAGATCTTTCTAATGATATAAAATTTGTGAAGATCCAACGGTTAGATTTTCAGATATGTGTAAATCAAATCTGAAAAAAAAACAGCGCCACGGCTGCATTATGGCCTGAAGCGTTGTTTTGAATTAATTGGCTATTTTTAAATAAATAAAAACAGCGATAAATCATGATAAAATATTATAAACGATATGGAATGGAAATAAACTGAATTTGCTCGGTTTACGTGATATTTGATGGTTGAATGTATTTGCCGTGAAAATTACATTAAAGAACAGAATTAGTGATATCGAATAATTTAACCATTGAAATGAATTGATTTGAAATTCTAAATATACGTGAATTATTTTAAAATGCCGAGTTAATTCTCATTTCAAATAATTGATCAACGAGTGAAAGTCGAAGATATGAAGACGGTGCAAGACCGATGATCTTCACGTCGAATGGAGGGGTGCTACTGATGCTCATGATAGGAGCAGCTACCTTGACGGGGCTGAAGTAGTAGTCGTCCGGACGTACTTGTGGATTGTACGAATGTGCGAGGTATTGAGTGTCTCCGGTTTCGTTCAGACCCAGAATGAACTAGTAAATGGACTGCGTGTCTGACATTGGATTTTGTTCTGTGTTGATTGATCTCTATTAAATATATATCTGTTTGGCGGCGGAGAATTTATTCTCTTGCTTAACGCCCTTCTCTGAGACGTACGAGCTCAGAGGTTATATATCAATGGAAATCAGTCGCATGGAGTGAATTTCCTTTGTGGCATGCCTAAGTGGCAGATAATTAAGGCTTCTGTTGAAAAGCAAAGTCTTGTGGTTGGTGATCAAAGCACAGCCTGTGTGGCATAGCTTTGTGTATAACGTGAATTCGCGAGCCTCACACCCCGGTATGGACCAGAAACGGGAGAAGGATCCAGGAAGGGCATGCGTTTCTTTCTAGCTAGGGTGGTGTCAGTGACCTTCCAGCCCTGACATTTATATTATTTTCACCTGTATGGTTGTTGCTGTTGCGAGGCGCCTTGGATATATCTGTCGATCCGGGACCGATGGAGTCATTGGGCTCATTAACGCCCCAAAGGGCAAGGAAACGCAGTGTTCAGGCATTTTAATCCACATCGGTGGACCGGCCCTGTGGCTCCTAGGTGCAGTTGCGGCTGTAGCCTACGGGCTAGAGCGTCTCGAATTCGGTAAGGACTATCTTTTGCCTTGGTTCATGATGGAAATCCAATTTCCAAATACGATACCGTGCGATTTTGATTGTATACCTATATATGGCGACATAGTGGTATGGGGCACTAATGCCATCTATGATTGATACTTATGATTTGAAATTGTTTTTGAAACATATAAACACAAGTAATAATATCAAATGCTTTTATTTTATTCGTATCAAGCATATTTTGGCCATTATAAGGTAAAACTCTATCCTCCGGTTTGTGTTGCATTGTGTGATGGGAACTGAGTCTTATAATGGCTTCATTTTTATAAAAAGCATTGCGATGTTTAAAAGATTTACTTGTTTTAAAGCACTGAAAATCCAATGGAGTAAACCCGTTCAGCGAAAGTGGCGTGGTCCTGTGATTAACCATATTGTAAATTGTGTTAAATAGATTTCTCATACCAGTCCCATGACTGACTCGTAGTTTGTTTCACTTGCAAACTCGGGTGCCCCTATTTCTACATGGGCAGCCTTGTATTCAGGTTTTAGCAGGCTCTTTCTGGATAGCTAGAGCTGAAGATTGATTCTATCATTTATCTCTTTTTATGCTGTTCAGCTCCTATTGCACATATTATGTTTGTTTTCCGCTGTAGACATTTATGTATTGCTGAACTATATTTTGAACTAAGTATGATCCTATATACTATGTAACTCTGATGATTATGTTTATCCAGCGTATTCTATTGTACATTATCTGGTGTATTTATTTATTTCTGTTCTGTTATTATCTGTTTATGTGTTATATTCCAAAGATTACCCTTGCTACCGTCATATCGGGGTTTGGGGTCGTCTCAAACGTGGTATCAGAGCTTTGGTTAAGCTTAGTTCTGGAATATAACATATGAACGAACTCGTCAGAAATATAGTGTTCTAGGGCGAATAACTCATTACAGATAGGATTAGTAATATCCTAGTATGAGTATAGCAGAGTGAGATACACCTCAATAGACACACTTACATTCAAGTATATGTCTCTATGTTTTAAAATTACCTTTTCTGTTTGCTTAACACTTTGTCTGCTCTTTGCAGACATTGAAAAATGAGTGTCAGAAACAGAAGGAATGTAGAACCAGATCTAGAGGCTCTATTTAAGAGATATCGAAATCTGGGCCGAGCACAATTCTCGGGCAATGAATCCCTTATTCAAACTCAAGCTTGGATGAGTTCTGCTGAAAGAATTTTTAAGCGTTTCCAGCTGAGAGATGATCAGAAAAGATCAGTGGCATCTTGGGCACTCAAAGAAGAAGCCTTAATCTGGTGGGAAACGGTTACTAAGGATAATCCAGAAGGTAATATTAGCTGGGATAGATTTTAAGAAATTTTCAGTAAAAGATTTATTCCTTCAGAATCAACTGAGCGTTTATGTGATGAATTCTACTATTTGATACAAGGAGATATGAATATCCCAGAATATCATAAGAAATTCAATGAACTTTCTCATTTTGCCCCTCATCTAATTCAAGATCCAAAGAGGAAGAATTTGAGGTTTATTAATGGGCTTCAAAGAAAATACCAGAATAGTGTGATGGGGTATGTGAAGCTTCCTTTTTCTGAAATGATATAGATGGCTTATCAGTATGAAGGTCTAGATAAACGAGGCCTTTTTGTCGATGAAGAGGAAGTCAGTTTTAGCAACAAAAGCAAATTTGAAGCTGATAGCCCAGAGACAAGTACAGAGCCTGAGGCCAGTACGACGTTTGGGGCCAGAAAGAAACCTAAAGTCAATCGAAAGAAGGTTTAATCTGAGAAATTGCCAGTAACAACTGCCACCTGCTCTAACTGTAATCGAAAAGGGCATTTGCTGATAAACTTTGGACCCTTAAAGAAGTGATTAAAAGGTGGACTTTAATCCGAAAAGGGATTTCATGAAAATAGAAAATGCAATCTTTGCCATCAGGTTGGTCACGTAAAGCAAGATTGCTGACTACCACAGAAATCTGAAGTGGTTCAGGTAAATAAAGTAGTGGAAATTTCTGAACCCTCAGCTAGTCAGGAAAGGCCCGATGTTTTAGAAGGCACACTTACTGTCAAAGATATCCCAGTTAAAGTACTGTTTGACACAAGCGCGTCGAGAAGCTTTATTGCAAAGAATGCGGTTAAGAAATTGGATTTGAAATTGAAAAGGCTCAAAGAACCCATCATTGTCCATAATCCGGTTGGGGGTTCCCTCGATCTTAGTTGGGTTTGTGGGGTACCTGTTTCTTTTTCTCATTATCGGTTTCCTTGTATCTCGATCATGATGAATTTTACCGAATTCGATCTTATTTTAGGATTGGATTGGTTAACCAAATACGAAACGGAAGTTAAATATGCAGAAAGGGTTGTTAAGGTTAAAACGAAGCTTGCCAATATTGTAATTCCCTGTGAAGGTCCGAATTCTGATAGAAAAGACTTCTGGGCAGCATTAGACGTTTCTCCTGCTCAAATAGAACCTATTCCTGTCGTTCCGGAGAATATTTCGGTCGACATTGAAAATATCCCAGTTGTCAAGAACTATGCGGATGTGTTCGAAGAAGTTGTTAGCTTGCCTCCGTAAAGAGAAATTGATTTTAAAATCTCTTTGGTTCCGAACGCAAGGCCAATAGTTCACGCTATTCGAAGAATGACCTTGAAAGAGAAAGAAGAGTTAGATAACCAAACAAGACAGCTAGTATGGAAGGGTCTGATCATGCCTAGTTTCTCTGATTGGGGAGCAACAGTGGTGTTTGTCCCAAAGTCAGACGGTACTCTCAGATTATGTGTAGATTATCGTGACTTGAATAAGCAGACGCTGAAAAACAAATATCCATTGCCGCGGATTGATGATTTGTTGGACCGATTGAATGGAGCACAAGTGTTTTCCCAAATGGACCTAGCTACAGGTTTCCATCAACTTCATATTGCCGAAGAGTGTGTTAATTTGACAGCATTCAGGGGTCCAGACTTATTCTACGAGTGGTTAGTAATGCCGTTCGGCTTATGTAACGCTCCAGCTTATTTTGTCGATCTAATGAACCGGGTATTCAGAGGAGTATTGAATAAATTTGTTCTGGTTTTCATTGATGATATATTGATCTTCTCTAAATCAGAAAGCGAGCACGAAAAACATTTGGAACAAGTGTTAGAAATTCTGAGAAAGAATGTGTTGAAAGCAAAATTTTCCAAATGTATATTCTAGCAAGAAGAAGTCAAATTTCTTGGCCACGTCGTGTCAAAAGAAGGAATTCCAGTGGATCCCAGTAAAATCACTGCTATTCAGAATTGGAAACAACCTCGTACTCCCACAGAAGTCATAAGTTTTCTCGGGTTGGCCAGTTATTATTGGAAGTTTGTTGAGAATTTCTCGAATATATTCAGTCACTTAATGAAGCTTACTAAGAAACATTCGAGATTCAACTGGACTCCCGAATGTGAGGCAGCTTTCCAGGAGCTGAAGTTAAAATTGATGACTGCTCCAGTGCTCAAAATTATTGACGGCAACCAGGATTTAAAAGTCTGGACCGATGCTTCTAAAGAAGGCCTTGGCGCAGTGTTAATGCAAAGAGGCCATGTAGTCGCTTATGCTAGCCGTCAATTGAAACCACATGAAAAGAATTATGTAACTCACGATCTAGAATTGCTAGCTATCGTGTTTGCTATGAACATCTGGAGGCATTATCTATTGGGTGAAAAGTTCGAATTATATACTGATCATCAATCGTTGAAATATTTATTCACCCAGAAGGATCTGAATATAAGGCAGCAGCGTTGGTTAGAATTTCTCGCAGCTTATGATCTAGATATTTTATATACTCCGGGAAAAGCCAATGTTGTAGCTGATGCGCTCAGCAGGAAGAATGTGCTCATCGCCAGTATTATCATTGCACCATCGTTGATTGATAAGATAGCTATTCTTCAGAAAGACGATAGTTTTATTAAGGAGATGATCCGAAGAATTCAAAAGGGTGAAGTCTCCAGTTTCCAAGTGGATGGCGCAGGAGTTCTGAGATTGAAAGGTAGAATTTGTGTTCCCGACAACATTGAGCTCAAAAGAGAAGTATTGGACGAGTGTCACAAGTCCAAGTTGTGTATCCACCCAAGGGTCAGTGAAATGTATAATGACCTCAAATGAACTTTCTGGTGGAAGGCAATGAAAACAGATATCTCTATATATGTTAGCCAGTGTCCTACTTGTTAACAAGTCAAAAGCGATCAGCAGAAGCTCGCTGGTTTGTTGCAACCTTTGGAAGTTCCAAGTAGAAAGTGGGAACAGATTTCTATGGATTTCATGGATGGTTTTCCCAGAACCAGAAAAGGAAATGACAGTATTTGGGTGATCGTAGATCGTTCCATGAAGACCGCCCATTTCATACCTGTCAAATCGAATAGAACTGCTCAGAGTCTAGCGCAGGTTTATTTCAAAGAAATTATTAGACTGCACGGAGTTCCTATGAGCATCCTTAGTGATCGTGACCCGATTTTTGCTAGTAAATTCTAGGAAGCATTCCAAGCAGAATTGGGAACGAAACTGAACTTGAGCACCGCATATCATCCTCAAACAGATGGTCAAACTGAGAGAGTGAATCGTATTCTAGAAGATTTATTGCGGGCCTGTGTAATTGATTTTGGCGGATCATGGGAAGACCATTTACATTTGGCCGAGTTCTCATACAACAACAGCTACCAAGCGAGCCTGACAATGTCACCATTCGAAGCATTGTATGGTAGACCGTGCCGATTTCCTGCTTGCTGGGTAGAACCTGGTAATAGACTCGTTTTGGGACCCGATATGATTCGCGAGGCTGCAGACAAAGTAAATTTCGTTAAGAAACGATTACTCGCCGCCCAAAGCCGACAGAAAAGCTATGCAGATAAAAGAAGAAGAGATATATCATTTGCTATTGGCGACTATGTGTATTTGAAAGTATCTCCGATTAGAGGAGTTATCCGGTTCGGTAAAACAGGGAAATTGGCGCCCAAATTTATTGGTCCGTTTCCTATTCTGGAACGGGTTGGAACTCTCGCTTATAGGGTTCAACTACCAGATTGGTTGCCTGGAGTACATAATGTGTTACATGTATCTCAACTTCGAAAGCATGTTCATGATCCAGACTTGATCGTGGAAAAGCAGCGCAAAGGGATATAGAAATTACTCCAGAATTGGCTGTGAGAAGAGAGCCGCTAAAGATAATTGGCAAAGAAACCAAAGAACTGAGGAACAAGAAGGTTCACTTAGTCAAAGTGCAATGGAGTGGAGATCCGCGAGATTGTACTTGGGAAACAGAGGAAATCATTAAGAAGGCCTATCCTAAGTGCAGAGTGGATATCTCTGATTGACTCTGGTGCAAGGTACATTTACCATATTTGGCATTACCATTTTGTTCTTTACTTTGCTGTTGTTCTCTTTCCATGCATGTTAACTTTTTAATTATATGGTCTGAATGATTTTAAAAGAGTATAGGAATTATTTAGTATATGTTTGAAAAGTTAAAAACAAAATGATTGTTGGTTGTGTTGTGTGATTGTGGATTTGATTAATTGAATTATTAGAATGATAGTTAATTTAATCAATAAGAGAATGAAGTTAATGTATGCAATTGAACAAGTATTGAACTGATTTAGAAATTGATAGAAATATATACATGTGCATTATATATGTGTGAACAGGTTATGGATAAACAACTAAGCAGAGGAATAAAATTGTTTGCCCGACAAATAGGTACATGTTTATTGTATTTCTGGGGATTTGATGATTTTACGAGCCGATTGGCTTTTCCTTTTTCTTTTGGACTGGTGAGGGCCATGGGAAGCTATTAGAAATATCCCGAAGTCCCTAGTACAAAAAAGGTTATGGCGAAATTTTTTGAAAATTTAGGGTGTTAGCCAAATTTTTGAAGAATCTGTAAATTCTTAGAAACTGAAAATTTGGAGAATGGAAGCCAGATTTGAAGTAGAGTTGGTTAATCAAACAACTTTCGACTTTGTTCCTTTTTGGGGACGAAAAGTTTTAAGTGGGGGAGATTGTTACAACCCGGAAAATCTGAGCTAGTTTAAATTTTTTAATTTGGCTATTTTAGTGGATTTTAAATATTTAAAATAATTATTCTAAATAATAACGACAAAAAGTGTGGTTGAATTGACGTTTGAAAGTAAATATAATTACTTTGAATTATAAACAAGGCCTGAAATGGCGCGGCAGTTTCAAAATTTCATTTCAAACTTTGACTGACTATACCGGGTGCAAAATAAAACAGATTTCAGTGGAACCAAAAATATTTAAATCTGTTAGTGAATACCTTTCCAACGAATCTAAAAAATCGAAGTTTCATAGCGGGAGTCGGAAGTTATGGCCAAATGAATTTTCAGAAAGGTCACTATAGAATATATATAGCCCTTGAAAATAGACATTTTGCAAACCACCTCGGAATTCGACGAAACCACTTTTGTTGGATCCAGGATGTCAAATTATTGCTAAGTTTCAAATTTCATAATTTTTGAAGTTAATATGTGAGCGTGGCAAAGGAAAATGTGTTTGGTGAATTTCTGTTAAATTGGATTGACCAGAAAATGGCCATTTTTCAAACGGTCTCAGAATTCGATGAAACTAGTTTTGTTGGGACCGTGTCATCAAAACATAGCTAGATTTAATTTTTCTGGAATTTTTAGAATCAGTGTGTGGCCCCGGCAAATTGAAATGTACGTTCAAATTAAATATTGAATGTGTTATATTTTAATTTGAAGAATAACTGACTGTAACAGTCTAATGGGCCTACGAAACATATCCCATTGTGTTCGGAAGGGGGTATTTAGCTAAGGGCGACAGTTGTTTGGTCTGGATTGGAGTTAGTATGTGAAGAGGGGTATTTTTGAAAATCAAAAAAAGTATTAATAAAAAGAAAAAATATCATTGGCCAGCTCACTCTCTCTCTCTCTCCCCGTAAGCTCCAGGACGCGACGGCGGTTTTTGCTCCCACCTTCTCCCCTCAAATCAAGTCAAACCACTCATTAAAATCAAGAGCTCCTGTTGGGGTTTTTGTAGAGCATCACAAGGGCTTCAAATCCATGTAGGGATTGGATTTTTTTCGTTCAGCATTCAAAGAGAATCGCACCTCCAAAGTTCCGACGTTCAAGCTGCCGCCGCCGCCGCTAGGTGCCACCGAACTCCACCCCACCACTGGAGCACGTGCGCCTCTCCAAGGCCGACACCGTGGCATAGGCTGATCGTCCTCAAGGTCCACCATTTGCGCGCAAATCCGTGACCTAGGTTTGAACAAAACTGATGAGGTACAGTTTATATTATTTAAAATAGTTTGTAGCACTTTAAAGCGCTACGGTTTTTGATTTCCCTATAAAAATCATATCATTTTCGTATGTTGACGAAATTCAGTGAAATAAGAGACAGTGGACTCGTGTGGATGTCTTCTACATTCTAGAAGAGACCGCATATTTTTCTGAGCCTTCTGCTATTTTTGGTGGAGTGGAACCCAATGTGAGATTTCTAATTTATAAACGATATGGAAAACAACGATGTATAAATTATATAGTCGATGTATGAGTTATATAAGCATTGTACACCTCATGCATAAGCGCTGTATAAGTTGCATGTTCGATGTATAAGTTATATATGCGTGGTAGAAATTGACATATGTGTTGAATAAATTGAAATGATAGTGAAATGAAATTGAAATATATTTATATACGAATATATATATATATATACACACTCCCCTCGTCCACAAACCATGGACGATATATATTGTTTGTGATATAGTTTGGATTATTGGTTGATGTGAAATTTGGTGAATATCATAAATGGTTGAATTGAAATGATTGATTGTGGTTGAAATCCCAACAGGATTAGTATATGGGAATATTCGCCTGCGTGCAAACTAGATATTGAGAGTCTCCATTGTCAAAAACCGCGAGGTTTTAAGGTAGAACGAGGAGCCGTACTAGGGACAGTGCCGGTTTTAACTACCCTGCCGTTATGCTGCCGAAATTTTCAATAATATTCATGTGTTAGAATTATTTTCATGTGTTGAAACTATATTCGTGTGTTGAAAAGAAATTCATGTGTTGAAAAGAAATTCATGTGTTGAATAAATTCTTTGAAAAATAAAAATAACATTTTTATTATATATATTGGCTATATAAAATATTAGTATTTTAAATAAATTATTTTAACACCAAAAATAACATTTTTACCTTATGTATAGACTATATAAAATAATCGTGTTTTGAAATAAATGGTTTAACAATAAAAATCACATTTTTATTATATATTTAAACTATACAAAATATTCATGTGTTGAATAAAGGACTAGAACGATAAAAATCATATTTTTATCGTGTGTGTGAAGTCGAAAACATTCATGTGTTGAATATATAGATTGAACAATAAAATCTACCTTTTTATTGTAAATATGAAATGCTAAAAACACTCATGTGTTGAATAAATATTTGTGATGATAAAAATATCATTTTTATCAAATATATGAAGTGAAAATAGCTTTGAAATTGAAGAATGGATTATATATATATAAATATAGTTAAATTAAATCGAATAACGAAGCTGCAGTTCGTATTTTGAAATCGTGATTTCAAACGACCAGTGCGGGAGATCCGACCATCGGATTTCCCGAAACCGCAACCATTGGGTTCGCCTTGGAAATCTCTTTCCAACGGCACCAACTTTGTAAATATCCAACGGTTGGATTGTCTGGAATGTTTAATTCAAATCTGAAGAAAAACAGCGCCAGAATCGATTATATTTATATATATATATAATTAATTAAATTAAATCGAATAACGACGCTGCTGTTCATATTTTGAAATCGTAACTTCAAACGATTAGTGCGGGAGATCCGACCGTCGGATTTTCCCGAAACTAAAACCGTTGGATTCGTTTTGAAAAGATCTTTCTAATGATATAAAATTTGTGAAGATCCAACGGTTAGATTTTCAGATATGTGTAAATCAAATCTGAAGAAAAACAGCGCCACGGCCGTGTTATGGCCTGAAGCGTTGTTTTGAATGAATTGGCTATTTTTAAATAAATAAAAATAGCGATAAATCGTGATAAAATATTATAAATGATATGGAATGGAAATAAACTGAATTTTCTCGGTTTACGTGATATTTGATGGTTGAATGTGTTTGGCGTGAAAATTACATTAAAGAACAGAATTAGTGATATCGAATAATTTAACCATTGAAATGAATTGATTTGAAATTCTAAATATACGTGAATTATTTGAAAAGGCCGAGTTAATTCTCATTTCAAATAATTGATCGACGAGTGAAAGTCGAAGATATGAAGAGGGTTTAAGACCAATGATCTTCACGTCGAATGGAGGGGTGCTACTGATGCTCATGATAAGAGTAGCTACCTTGACGGGGCTGAAGTAGTAGCCGTCCTGACGTACTTGTGGATTGTACGGATGTGCGAGGTATTGAGTGCCACCGGTTTCGTTTAGACCCAGAACGAACTAGAAAATGGACTGCGTGTCTGACATTGGATTTTGTTTTGTGCTAATTGATCTCTATTAAATATATATCTGTTTGGCAGCGGAGAATTTATTCTCTTGCTTAACGCCCTTCTCTGATACGTACGAGCTCAGAGGTTATATATCGATGGAAATCAGTCGCATGGAGTGAATTGCCTATGTGGCATGCCTAAGTGGCAGATAATCAAGGCTTCTGTTAAAAAGCAAAGTCTTGTGGTTGATGATCAAAGCACAGCCTGTGTGGCATAGCTTTGTGTATAACGTGAATTCGCGAGCCTCACACCCCAGTATGGAACAGAAACGGGAGAAGGATCCAGGGAGGGCATGCATTTCTTTCTAACTAGGGTGGTGTCAGTGACCTTCCAGTCCTGAAATTTATATTATTTTCACCTGTGTGGTTGTTGCTGTTGCGAGGCGCCTCGGATATATCGGTCGATCCGGGACCGATGGAGTCATTGGGCTCATTAACGCCCCAAAGGGCAAGGAAATGCAGTGTTCAGGCATTTTAATCCACATCGGTGGACCGGCCCTGTGGCTCCTAGGTGCAGTTGCGGCTGTAGCCTGCGGGCTAGAGCGTCTCGAATTCGGTAAGGACTATCTTTTGCCTTGGTTCATGATGGAAATCCAATTTCCAAATACGATACCGTGCGATTTTGATTGTATACCTATATATGGCGACATAGAGGTATGGGGCACTAATGCCATCTATGATTGATACTTATGATTTGAAATTGTTTTTGAAACATATAAACACTAGTAATAATATCAAATGCTTTTGTTTTATTCGTATCAAGCATATTTTGGCCATTATAAGGTAAAACTCTATCCTCCGGTTTGTGTTGCATTGTGTGATGGGAACTGAGTCTTATAATGGCTTCATTTTTATAAAAAGCATTGCTATGTTTAAAAGATTTACTTGTTTTAAAGCTCTGGCAATCCAATGGAGTAAACCCATTCCGCGAAAGTGGCGTGGTCCTGTGATTAGCCATATTGTAAATTGTGTTAAGTAGATTTCTCATACCAGTCCCATGACTGACTCGTAGTTTGTTTCACTTGCAAACTCGGGTGCCCCTATTTCTACACGGGCAGCCTTGTATTCAGGTTTTAGCAGGCTCTTTCTGGATAGCTAGAGCTGAAGATGGATTCTAACATTTATCTCTTTTTATGCTGTTCAGCTCCTATTGCACATATTACGTTTGTTTTCCGCCGTAGATATTTATGTATAGCTTAACTGTATTTTGAACTAAGTATGATCCTGTATACTGTGTAACTCTGATGATTATGTTTATCCAGTGTATTCTATTGTACATTATCTGGTGTATTTATTTATTTCTGTTCCGTTATTATCTGTTTATGTGTTATATTCCAAAGATTACCCTTGCTACTGTCTTATCGGGGTTTGGGGTCGTCTCATTGCAAATCCGACAAGTTTCAACCATTCCAGAATTTAAATTATTATTTTACTATTTATATTAATAAGATATTCAAAAATGTTAAATTCAAGCTAATTAAAATATAAAACAACATACAACACTATTTTAAAATATTAAATAAAATGGTAAAATTTAGGCTATTACAATGTACATCCAGATGCCAAATCTAATTGGGTACTTATGGAATGTAAAAAGCATCTGGATGTCAAGCCTAATTGAGTACCAATGGATTGCAAAGGACGTCTTACAAACCTAACAATGTACTAATGGAATCCAGGAAGTATCTAATGTATATTGTTTAATCGAATAGACTATGAAATGTAGAAAACATCCAAATGCCAGACCTAATTGGGTACTTATGGGATGTATGAGACATCCGGATGCTAAACATAATTAGGTACTAAATATTTGCAAAAGACATTCAGACAAGTCAAACTTAACCTAGTACCTATGGAAAGCAATCTATACCTAAGATATATTGTGTAACCAAATAAATTGTGGAATGTAAAGGATATCCAGAAGTCAGACGTAAACAGGTACCTATGGAACGTAAAAGACATCCAGATGCCAAACTAATTTGATACCTATGGAATGTAAAAGACATTCGGATGTCAAACCTGATTGGACACTATTGACACCAAAAATGGTTTAACACCCCAAAGTTTGAAAGTAGAGAATAAAAATTAAAGAAAATAAATGAAAAAGGGAAACTTGCAATTTAGAGTAATTCGTCACAAATATGCTTGGTTCCACTTGATGATTCTCACTAGTTTTTAATAATTTCACAATTATGATACGTGGAATTGATACATCCCAAGTACAATTGAATATATTGAATAAGAAATGAAAAAAGTTGAAGAAGAAGGAGTCATTCAAATGTCTTCCAAGGTGGTATTTATAAGCGTACTTCTATCCAGCTCGGCTAAGTGAATTGGTTGGAAAGTAGAAGGGGTATAGTGAGCGAGCGAAGTGGGACACATCAGCTATGTTTGTCATTTCGATCCGGCATAGCCTGGTTTGGCATACGTCATGTCGAACTGTGTTCCTAACAAACCGAAGGGAAGTATGATGATGTTACCTTATCTAGCAGATTAGAGGGTGCCATACAAGAAGGAGCTCAACCCGAGAGAAGGAGCTTCATGTGCTTTTCTCAGAAGGCTGAGCGGGACCATGCCAAACCAAGAGTGCTAATTTCATTTTGATTCTACCTCAGCCGTTCTGGAGATTTATGTCTTTGTCGAGTCAATGCTGGGCAGCCGATATGACTTACCTTGGAGCATCTTCGTTTTAAGTTCATAAACACTCAGTTCTTGAAAGATACTGCTAATTAGGACTAAGATCGTGACGACCTTATAAATAGGTTGGTCAACACCTTGCCCCTAACTACATCACGTCATAGATGGGATGTGCTTTGAATGAGTTAAGTTGTATACTCTTGTCAATGTCGCTCCTGGATCAATAGCCATGTCTATATAAATGATGATGAGCAACAGTCATGTCCTTTTGAATAGTCGTGACCTTGAGCCTTTCCTATCAGTATAAATAACCAAGCGAACTTCTAATTGTTCTCAATTGCAATCGTTGAACCAAAGTCTTTTAGTAGAGAATCCTGGTGGTCACAGGTAACTACCCAAACCCCATCAAGTCAAGAGGCTGGGTACATTTTTCATTCAACCTTAGATGTTGAATCATCGGTTCCCACCTATGCTAATACATGGGAAGTTAGTTGCCGCATTTTTTTTTGCGCTAGCTTAGCACGTTTTCGAATCAAGTTAGTCTTTGCATGTGCGTTGGTATGTGAGATTCTTATCTATCGATGGGGTATCAAATTTTTCTTACACTAATTTCTTATTCAGTTCGAAATCTGAGGTAGTTGGATTTCATCCTGGATCGGCACGGCCAAACTGAAGGGTGATGGTCTCGGGCTGTCATTACTAACACGGACCGATCATTTGTTTTATTGGGGGTATACGAAAGGTCTTTACTCTTTTCCTATAAAGGTGTAGCCCCTCTTCCCTCCTTCCTTCTTATTTCCTTTTTATCTTCACTATAGCCATGTAATCTTAACTCCACCGCCCAAGATTCAACCCTTTCCTAGGTCAAACACAACCGAAAAAACCACTTTAAGCACCACTACTAACCATCTTTATTTGTTGATCTCTGGTCACCATAAAACTAGATGGACTTTCAAATGTCAACCCTAATTTCTAATTATAACGTCCATGGCCAAGTATCGGCCAACTATGAACAAGATGGAGGCGAATTGCGAGGAGGTTGAGATGGATGGCACTGGAATTGAGGCATAATGGCTAAGGCGAGGTAAGATATGGGGTGTGTCTGGGTGAAATTGCTGGAGTGGATGAATTGAAGGGAGGAGATTTCATAAAGGTTAAAGGGGCAACTAGAAGACAACGTGCACTTGGAGGAGAAGATAAACAGCATAGAAGGAATTAAGTGGAATAGGTAAATGGAAGGAAGTGTCAATGGTTGTTTCAGCATTGCTTGCAGGGTCAACAAGATCAGAAGGTCGATTCGAAATTGGCCAAACCGAATCTAGCTTATCCGAATTTGGCCAATCCGGATCTAACCTATCTGAACTTAGCCAATCCGAATTTAGGACGAATTGGAGTTAATCATGTCCCTTGGTCATGTGCAACTTTGGGAATTGATGATTCACGGGGACAATAATGATGCAATCACATGAATAAACTAAACACTCAGACTAAACCCTTTAGGCAGTTAACAGTAGATCATTTCTGGACATTTGATCGTTTAGACAGTTAGGATTAAAGCATACCAACTATGAGCTGCCTGAATGATAGAGCATCATCGTTTGTGAAAGTTTGGTCTGCGACAACTCATGATTAAGATTCAATTAGACGGACGATTGAGTCGCCATTTATAGCTCACCTTGAATTACTCTGTTTCTTTTGGTGCACATGTCTTCACATCACACTGCACACACCTCACTAGTACACACAGGGGGTTACATGTTAATCTATCTAACTAGTGACGTATCTTGAGTAGTACAACAACCATGAGTCGAATATATTCCACCAGAGCATCTAAATCTGGCTCTAAAATAGGCGTAACTTACAAGGATCTAGACACAAGGTCCAGCTCTTCCATCAGTTTGATAGCAACGAGTCTCAGTATCGAATCCAAACACATGGTGAGTCATTAGTAGTCCCGCTAGTTTAAGGGAAGGTCATAGTCGAAGGTGAAGCTAATGTCCCAAAAATCACTTCTACTACAGAAATTCATCTAAGTGCTGCCATTCTTAACGATCCCATCGGCTCTTTGACTTCGATGATGGATGAACCGAAACTGAAAAGGTTATTCACCAAGCATGGGATTCCATTTGACCAGGCCTAAGTTCCCATGGTTCTTCAATTACCTATAGTCCTCCGAAAGGATATATGGTTTGTTCCCACCACAACTACACCATCGGTTGCATCCTTCTATTTAGTCCATTCATCGAGATCATTCTTTCTCAAATGAATTTTGTGTCAATGCAATTGCAACTAACAACTTATGCTTATCTTCATGCTCTACATATCCTATATTCTGAGCATCTCCACTGAGAGCCTACCATTAACGATGGTCATTCTTTCTTCAACTTCAAACATCATAGAGACTCTTTATCTTTCACTTACTTTGAAGCAACAGTGAGTAACCGAGTCATAATATGTGGGTAAAGGAAAATGAGTGGTGTAAAAATGGATTAGTTTTATGTCCCATATCAAGAGGGCTTTGCCAAGAGGTGGCTCGAAGGAAGTAAGTTTATATAGAAGTCGTTTGTTTATAACTTGGATTTGGCTTCATATAAAACTCCATATTTTCATTGTGCAGGGACAATGGATATGACTACCAATAAAGTGTTTGCGTCCAAGTTGGCTACACTACAGCTGGTCCCCAAGGAGCACAGGTTAGTGCGGTAGTGTATAAATGATTAACTTCTATACCGATTCAACATGTTGAGTGCTGGAAAAAGTATATGTCTGGGCAGTGCCTCAATCGGGTGCAGAGGTGCGGTGGACCAAGTAGTTATGCCTCCAGTCGAGGGGCCTATTGCTGCTGAACCCCAAGATGAAGTCTACATCAGGGGTTCCACTGAAGAAGCGAGTGTCGGCACAAGTCAAGCTGCCATACCCAAGAAAGAAAAGGATAAAGAAATCTCGCCTCTTATCATCGAAAAAAGTGGTTGAGAGTTCTGCATCATAGCAAACTTCCTAGCCCAAGTCTCTAGCTTAAGACATCGGATCCACTTTGATGACCCTTGCAAGGATTTAAGTGATCTTCCACTTCCTTTCGAAAAGTACGAATTTATATATCTAAATCCCTAGACATTCTTTCCCACGTCTAAAGAGGAAACATCTCCATCGGTATATAGGAATTGCAATAATGAGCAAGACACCAGTTGCGGGTCCATTGGGGGATCACTTGGGAAAACACAGCATGCGCACTGCATGTCACAACACTTGCACACTATATGATATGTTAGTTCCAACGTGATCTTATCGTGGATTACTATTGCAATGTCAAGGTCATTTGATTATAGGTAACTTTGTCGTAGCTTGTCAGAGAGTGAGACCCGCTGAAGTATTCTTCTTATCGTGAGCACAAGTACGGGGAGGACCATGATAGGGAGGAAAGGGAGAAAGAAAAGCACCATCAATACTACGAACACCACTCCGGCTCTCATTTTCTAGTCCATTGTGACATGGAAAAGCCTAAAAGCCCAAAATACAATAGTTAAAGCGAGGTGCCAAGATCCCTCCAAAAGGTTCCTCTAGTTAACCTTATCCGAAAGAAACACTGAGAGCTTAAAGATAAGGGAAAGGAAAATCCAACAGTTGTCTCCACTAAAAATAAGTCCAAAATTACCATATTTGGAGAGACTATTATGGGAGAGCCATCAATCGATGAGTGGAAGAAGCAGATTGATACTCGATTTCCGTAATATTACTTTGGAAGAATGCAATACCTTCTTTACATCCCATTCCAGAAAACATCGAATAATGGCTTAAGAAGGAAATAGAAGATGAATGTAGGCAATAAAAAGATACTTGCAAGTATGCAAGGAAATAATTTGAGATTATCCAATCCTTGGAGCTAGATATCGCCAATATGAAACAAGTGAAGGATTGTAAAAAGACTTCTCTGGCCCACATGAGCAAAGAGCTCATGGAATACTGGGATAAGTTGAAAGAGGCTGAGAAGGCTGCTGAATCCTATAATAAGCAATATAACGACTTGAGATATCGTTTTTATAAAGAGATTGACACAACTAGATAAGAATATAATCCATTGAGGATGAATTCAAGGCCTGGACCTAAGAAAATTTGGATTTGAAACTCAATGCAAAATAACTGAAATAAAAAAGAGTGCTCTTGGAAAGAGGAAGGAAGTGTTAAAGGCCAAGTTAGTTGAGGCCGGGGAACGTGCAAAGAAGGTAGAGGATTTTTCTCATTCGGTTATTGAGTCGGCCCCCACCTCAAAAATTCACTATGACTAAGATTTAAAGGAGTTAAAGGACCAGTTGAATGAGGCCAGAAAGGTAGAATAGGAATCCAGTCCTCTAATTTAGTTTTCTAAGCTTTGGTCCTCAGATATTGTGACTTATCTTGTGTTGAGGACTTTCCTTAGACTCTAGTCGATGCTTGGAGCAAACTTGTTAACTAGTAGAGGCGTACCACGAAGGATAGGTGTATCAATGAAGGGGGGACTTATAGCGCGTTTTTAAGGGATAAGGATCCTGAGATACTAGAGGAAGGGAAGTGTTTATTGAAGAGGTAGGAGGAAGCCACTAGGCTTTAGGCAAAGGGAAAGAAAGTGATTGAAGGGAAATCGCGCTATTGATGGTCACAGTTCTGAAATCATGAAAGAATATAATTTTGACTTCCTGGCCCCAAAGCATTATAAGCCACTAACTCCTATAATCGAAGCTTCTGAAACTAGAGTCAATAGAGTAACTCCTTGGAAGGTATATATCTAACTTCTTTGCAGATTGAGAAAGTCCTTATCGCATGTTATCGAGCTATGGAGGTGGTAGTCGAGACGTCCATAGTTCTAAAGGGACTAATTGTTATCGCGGTTCCAACTACATGTACCCAACAGGTCAAGACACCTCCTGACGCATAGCCTAAGCCTTCTGATGATTCCCAGGTGCCTTTTGCCGAAGATCCAAATAAGGAAAATGGGATGATCGATGCTCTTAAAGGCTTAGATTGAAAATGTTATTATCCTGAAGGTAAGGAAGATGTCATCTACACAAGAGAGTCCGGGGAGGCAGTGAAGTGAGCATGGAGGAGTGCAAACTCTGCATCAAGGTATGTTTGCCAAAAAAGTAGGGAGGGTATTGCACTAGATCCCTTACAAGTAATTTCTCATTCCCCATCTGGTAGCCTAAAGTCAGAGAAATCCAACCCAAATGTGGCAGGTGATGAAGTGAAGTGACTCCGCGATAAAGAACCAAGAGGAACTTCGACAAGGACAAGCCCAGGAAGGAAATTAAGGGTCTGGGAGCGATAAATATTCCAAATGCAAATTTATGAAGGAGTCTGACTGCGAGAAACTGAAGAAGAAGCCGAAAACCGATGACAAGAGTGAGAGCAAATAAGTATTGCCTGAAGCTTTAAGTTTTTGTTTTATTGGCTGAAGTTTGTGTGAGTGTGACCCTTTCTTTTATCTAAATACTTGTACAAACCTGCATATATAAACAAAGATAGCTTGTTTTTCCTGTAAATTATTAAGTGCTTTCGCATTCCATTCAATGTACTCGCAATTTTATTAACCTATGATTAACTTGTAAGCAGTTTCACTCAGAGTAAGTCTTAGTCTAGAGGCGATATATATGCCTCCAATTAACTTCGAGTCACATGCTGTGTTAGGGGAGTGTTTGAAGTATTTTCTATGTATTCAGTTATGACTCTATTCTCTGTAAGCTAATTTTGAGTAATCAAATGTTCAGCCCTTGACTTTTATAACCTTCTGTCACTAATCATGTTAGATTTATAATTGTGCAATCTTAAGTTTTGGCGTGCCATTCACACTAACCTAATGCTTTATACACTTTCTCAAGTTGCTTGGAGTTAGAGTTAATTTACATGAATATTTGTATCACATTTTCTTTGGTGTCATTCCTCTACTCTAGTTTTAAGGCAAGAATCGCCAATCGAGCATTTGAATTACGCTCGAATTTTGTTAACTACTACCCGACTGGATGGAAAATCGAGTAATCACATCGAATCATGAGCAAACAAATGTCATTACATGACATGTCTTAACCTTTGTTCGAGTGTTCGCATAAGGTGGTCGAACTATAGTACTGAGCCATATAATTACAAACAACTATAGAGCATGGAAAGAGATTTTATTTATGATGCAACGATAGTCACTGATTCGTGCCTTATTACATTGCTTGAAAGTAAACTATAATTTACAAAAACAACTAGAAATAAAAGCTTAAGCAGAATAATGCCATAGATGCTTGGCATTCCATGCTTTTGGTCATTGGTTGCCATCAACTGTAATTGACCTTAAAGCTCCATTTTCAATTTTTAGTTGAATGACATAGGGTTCATCCTACTTTGGGCCCATATGGATGAGGCTTGGAAAGACATGCTTTAGGAGGAGGTCATCAATTTCAAAGATTTTGGCTAGAACCTTCCTGTTATAGTTTGAGGCGACCCTATTCTATGTGCTACTGTTCACAAGTCGGTCTCCTCTCTCTCCTCATCATCCATATCGAGTGACTCCTAGAGAAGCTCCTTACTAGTCAGAGGATCATAGTAGGCAGTTCGATGAGTGAAGACTTCAAGATCGATATGTATGACTACTTCAGAGCCATAACGCGAATGGAATAAGGTCAGTTGCTGACTTGTGGGTCATTTGATATGCCCAAAAGGATAATAGTAGCTCGTTGACCTACTTGTCTCTAGCTCTCTCCTCATCTCTTCTCGATATGATATCTTTAACAGATGTCTTTAAATTTTGAGCTATCGAATTGAGTCCCATTATTAGATATAATAGTCCTGGGAAGTCCAAATTGACAAATAATGTTTCTTATGTTGAAGATCACCTACTTTTTTTGGAATGTGGTCAATGGCACTTCTTCAGCCCACTTAATGAAATAGTTGACTTGCACAATTGTGCACTTTACTACACTTTGGAAATTGGAGGGCTACTAACAGTGCATATTCCCTACACCTTAAAAGGCCATCGATTGACCGTTTGGGTGACCTAGGTGGGTGGAGCTCTTGGAATCTTGGAAAATTTTTGGCACTTGTCATAGTGTCATGAGTAATTGTCTACATCTCGATTCATGGTAGGCTAGAAATAACCATACCTGAGTATCTTCTTCGCCAAAGTTTTCCTCGCACACGCCTTAGTTCACACTTCGCATTATTCATTGGTCATGGTTTGATCAACACACCAAAGTAAGGGAACGAAGAACCCTTTTTTGTACAATACGCTTCTCTAAATGGCTTATCCCGTGGCTTAACATAAGAGCACATGCTTTTTGTTAGATCAAAATTTGGCTCTAACACCCAAATTGTTCTGATTTGTAGAGAATTATAACTGAAAAATGAGAAAAAGGCAGAAAACACACAAGGTTTATAGTGGTTCGACATTAACGAGCCTACGTCCACTTTATATGGTATTGATTATACTTTGAATGCTAGTACAACCAACGATTTCTCTCAAACTCACTCTTACAGTTATGATTTTTCTCAGTAAACTCGAAGTAATACTGATAAGAAATAGTGGTGCAACAGTAATGGTGGAATCAATACTCAATACTGCCAAAAGATCCCGAAAAATGCCAGTCTCTGGGCTATTTATAGCTGATTCTATCAGGCGGTTCGCGGTCACACGTGGTGTAGATCCCGAGAAAATCGGATCGGATCGAGCAATGAGGAGGAATTGGTCAATATGACAGTTGTGGACAGGTGTCGCGAGATCCGTGCATTTTGGATCGCTAAAGACCAGTTCGTGGTTGAACAAGTCCGGGGCTTCGCTGCGTGTCGGGGGATCGGATCGGAGTTTGATGAAGAATTGGTCAAGGTGTCTGTTGTGGACACGTGTCGCTGGATCCATGCATCTCGGATCGCTGAAGACCAGCTCGTGGTAGCCGTTGCGTCTTCATTTTCTGGCCTCTGGAACTTGGATCGGATCGTGGGGAGTTATAGCAGACCGGATCGCGACGGATAGGGCGAATCGATTCGAGGAGGGTAGCGATCCGTTTTTGCGATCCGAGGAGGGTAGCGATCCATTCTTGCGATCCGAGGAGGGTAGCAGGGCCATGACCAAACCTTTCATGAATTAAAGGAATGTAGTTTCATACTTTCTTCTTGTGTGTGAGCCTTGGTGGCTTGGTCAAAAAGCTAGCCAACATTTTGCCCCCTCGAAGTATTGTTTCATTGATGGAACATGCTTCGAAATCGCAGAGATATCTTTTCGCGAAGCGATGTAATTAATGGTCGTGCCTGTCTGAAAAGCCTTGCTACTTCGGAAAAGTTGCACCTTTTGACAAGTATAAATACTAGTATAGTCTTCGATCACTTCTCGTTTATTGAAATTTTTTTGTTTCGGATCGCATATTGTTACCACGATCCATGGGTGACATGCTGGACTCGGTCGTGGGCATTCAGGATTTTTCAATGAAACAAAATGGGCTTCCTTTTCGTTGCCCATTCGGATCGAATAAAACAAAAAAGGGGAGGCAAATGGCCACCGCTTTCTCTATATAAACCAGGCCTTCCCCCTCTTTCCCCTTCCTTCTTCTTTTTTTGCCTCGAGCCGCCGACTCCCTTTTCGAGAAAAACCCTAATACTTCGTGAAATCTCTAAAATCCCACTTGTTTCCCCAATTTTCAGAAAGGTAATCTCATTAAACGCCTTTTCTCTCTTGATTTCTGAGTTTTTGACTGATTTTGAGGAAGAAAAGGATCGGAATTCTGTGGTTTTTGATGTTTTGGAGGCTATGCAATCGCCATGGCCGACGGGTTTCAATCGCTGGAGAGGAGGAGGAGGAAGAAGAAGGAAAGGGAAGAGCAGGTCGGTTCGTTTCATGAGCGAGGCTTGGGTTTGAAGATGAGGAGACTGGATCGTGGAAATGGCAAGGGAGCGGATCGGATCGGGGAGATGGCAATGGAGCGGATCGGATCGGGGAAATGGCAAGGCAGCGGATCGGATCGGGGAAATGGTGAGGTGGCGGATCGGGTCGCAGTCTTGAATGGGGTATCAGCTTAAGTGAGGATGGAAAGATGTGGGTCGCGATAATTATACCACGAACCGAACCATGCCCCACGATCCACTCTCCGCGATCCGGTTCCTTACCCTGCGATCCATTCTCTACGATTCGAACCTTAATCCACGATCCGGATGGATGAGCGATCCAATGAACTTGTTGAACACCCAATGCAACTTAATTCTAACATACCAATAGACAGTTAGGTTAGAGACTTTGAGATGAACTTTCTGGACTGGACAGAAGCATAACTTGACCGCATATGACGACTAATACTTCGATGATCTTGATAACCTTTATGCTTTTTCTTTAAGACATGCACAGGCACACACTTGCACTCACACACACAGGGGGGACGGGTAATTATATTCTTATTTCTCATGCTTTCTCGCCTAAACAGTAATGTCGGATAATCGTTCCCCTTCAAGATCTGACACAGAGACGAATCCCGAGGTGTATGAGCATATCAACCCCGAGGTTCTTCCAACTAATCCAGAGGGTGCGGATTCTGGATCCGAATATGAGGCAGAAACAGAATCGAATCCGTCTGAGAGTACCTCGCTTGATGAAGAGTCAGAGGTAGACGACCGAGCTCCCGACGAAGTCCCTAGTGCAATAGAAATAGAGAAATTCACAGACTCTCTAGCTTCCAAACTTGATGACATAAAGCTTAAGAGAATTTGCTTGAGACATGGGATCCCCTGGGATGATGTGAGGACACCCGGCAGCGAAGATAGACCTCATTTGGCTCCGGAAGGGTATATGACAGTCAGCCGACTTATGTCCTGGGTAGGAGCTATTCCTCCGTTTCCTCCAATCGTCATTGAGACCCTAAAACGATTGGGTATTGCTCCAATGCTGCTTCATCCCAATGCCTACGCAGCTTTATACACTCTATATATCGCATATGCGGAAATCCTGCATACCAAGCTCACGTTTAAAGATTTAAAATTCTTTTATCTTTTCAAGCATCGCTCCTCGGCAACCCCAAATTTCTCTTTCTTCGAATCGGTAGCAAATAGGAAGGTTCTGTCTGACGGATACAACAATATAGGGGATCCCAAGGCCGATTGGTTCTATATAAAGAGACAGACTGGGTGTTCAAGAAGATGGCTTAAATCAAGTAAACCTTAAACTTTTGACTGAATAACTTGTTTAAGAAATCGAAGCATTAACATTCCCCCCTTTTTTTTCTAAGCAGATCACGCCTTTCCCAAGACGGAAGGCTCGGTATACAATAATCGACTGTCTCTTCTTCTGCAAAGCAAATTTGATTTTCTAAAGATCAAGAAGTGCATTACTGACGAGAACCTTCACAAACACCGCCTTCTGGATATAAGGTTTGGACTTGGTGCAGGCGGCAAACCCTACAAATACGCGCCCCCAACAGAGGGAGAAGGAACGTCACGGGCGGCAGAAACAATTAAATTTCATAAGAGTCCTTCGCCGATAATCATCCAGGACGACGAAGACCTAAACATATATAGAGGAGATGAGGCCCGTGATGATAAGTCTAAGGAAATCCCAGTTTCTCCGGGTGGTTTCCCCCCAAGGGCCTCTCTTCCGGTTGAACCTGCTGCTCCCGATGATTTAACAGAAGAGCAGCTATTTAAAGAGCTGAGCAAAATTCCTTTGCCTGAAGATGTATATACACAGGGAGACTTCGAAGGGGAGCCATTTTTCCCTGTTTCTGAGGAAACAACTATTCCAGTTGGAGAACGAGAAACTACTCAGATGAGCCTGACTTCGGGCCATGGTCTGTTAGGGGGGATTATATGGAATGCACAAATCACATGCACTGCCTGACCCCACACTTTTATATCAACAGAATTCAAGGTTTTAATATTCTCTTGTTTCTTTTGCAGGAAAAATGTCTCGCAGGCGGTCTTATTCTTATCGCTCTCTCCGTGAAGTTACACCCAGCCTTCATCCAAATCCTGAGCGTGCTCGCGGCCTTTCTCACAAGCCTACTTCTTCACAATCCAGGTCTCCATCAAAACCAACCTCTGGAAAGCTTCCCAGTCATTCGGTGCAACCTACAGGGGGAAAACAACTTCCCAAAGACTTAACCCCTCCGAAGAGTGCACCCTCTCACAACAGGTCATCAAAAAGACACTATGAGTCCAAGGATAAAAGCAAGGATCCAATTAAGGATTCTGAGAAGGAGAAGATTGACATTGTCCCTTCCAGCTAACAAGGTTTGATTGCCCCCGGGTCACGAGATTACATCCATGGTCCTGAGACTTATGCTAAGCTAGAAAAGTTGTGAGAACAATTCCCCGACATCTTCTTCGAAAGGATGATGTTTGTTACAGCCTCGGAACCAGTCCCTAGGAACTGGGATACTGAAGTCATCAGGCACATTCATCATGTAGCCAGGCAGTATGAAGCGATGAAGAAACATGCTGTTGATCTTTCAGAGGTTATTCGAACGCTTGAGAAGGAAGCACATAGATCAAAGTGAATATAGATAACAATGAAAGGGCCAGGGAAAAAATGGAGAAGGACTTAGAGGATGCACAATCTCTGCTTGCCTTGGCTCAACGAGACGCTAAAACTTACAAAACAGAGCTGGAGGAGGCCAGGCAACGTTTCCATAATGAACTTGATTCTAATAGCAAAGAGCGAGCGTTATTGAAGCAAGAGGTGGAAGATCTCAGGATGGCCAACTCCGAACTGAAAACAGCACAGGATCACTTCGAGGCCGAAAGAGCTGCTTGGGAGAAAGAAAAGGCAAGTTTGAAAGATAGCTTAGCTCTGGCCGAAAAGGAGAAGGTGATCCTGAATGATCAACTCGCACGTGCAGAGAAGCGCGCTATTCTTGCTGAAAATAATGTGGAGAGTGCCATTGAAATGGCCACTGTTTCTAATGAAAAGCTCCTTGAGAGAGAGAAGGAGTTCGAAGGATTTGAAGAAATGTTATTCGACTTCCTTGGTCAGGTCATCAAGACCCGTAACATCTCCTGGATCCCAGACTATCATGTCACTCTAGCCAACATTTGGGATGCAATCGTTGAGAGCGAGAAACAGCGATTAGGAGTTGACGAGATTGATGAGAACGAGTTGATGCGGACCATTCTGAGGGATAATGAGCCTGAGGATTTAGAGAAAGGCAGACGCCTGCTTCAAGAAGAAATTGAAAAAGATAAAACTCAGGCGAAGGGCAAAGAGAAAATGGAAGAAGGCCCGAGCTCAACCGCAGATCCCAAGGCTTCCAAAATCGAGGAATACAATCCAAATTACCCATTGATTCCTCTGGGTCCAACTCCTCCAGCTGTCGGGGGTTCTGCTGCTAGCTTGGATGGAGGATCGGCGGAAGGTATCTCTATATTTTCTCTGCAACTTGCCAAAGCAATTGTCACTTGTCGTCGCCTTCTCGGACAATCATCTGAGCAAACCGCATTTTCTCCCAAAATAACATTTGTTTCTCATGATACAGGTAGCGGGCCGGTTGATAATGATGCTGAAAAGAAGGCAGGGGTAGAGAAGATTAACATCCTGCCAGGCGTTGGTGCTGATGTCCCCCCAGATGCTGAAACTATCGAGGCTTTGAGAGACATGGACGGGCGCCACGACGGTGATGAAGAGGAAGTCGCCATTACCAAAGAGAGCGGAGCTGAACAACAGGACGAAGGGGAGGAGCAGTTGCTCCTTATGAAAGGGAGACATGATCCAGTATATGTGCCCCCTATCTCTGAGATCGACCCCAAAACTGGGTTGGTCGTAAAATTTTCCTCCCGATCGATAACTTCGCAACTAGCCTCTCAGTCCTCTAGTTCTTCACCGGAGCCTCTCGTTGATAAGAGGAAGAGGAAAAAAGGTGGTCGTTCGGATCTTGACAAGGAGGCATCGGGGAAGCAGAAAAAGAGCAAGAAGTCTACATAGTCCCCTCCCCCCAGCATAAGTAGGCGGCAGATGTCAGTTCATATTTTGTCCTTAGGATTTTTTAGGCTTTCCACTGGCCATGAAATGTAATTGTGAGAATGGCCCTCACTTTTGTTTAGGTTCCTCTTTATCTTGTAGGTTTGCAGTTGTAACGACCCGTATTCTACACATCATAGGATTGTAGAACATTTATTTCTTTCCCATGTGGAGTCGTATGGTCATGTAACTTTGGGAAACATCCATTAGAATCATTTCCCATGTTCATGATTTTTGTCGATTTTAAATGATCATTTTGCCCCTAGTTGGTACTGTTTTGGCCATAACTTTTGATTGGAAAGGAATTTTGACCTGAAACCACTTCCATTGGATTCGTTTGATGGTTTACCTTTCCGTAGAGTGGTCATAATAGCCAAACGGACTTACCGTTTGGGAGATATGGCTGAAATAAGGTTTGGAAGGTGAAAAACTGCTTAGCCGGGCCAAATCAGGTGATTAGTGAGTAGGCCCATAACCCATTTCGGGATTAGGGTTATGGGGAGGCTGAAATGAGATAGAGGATCATTCCATTTCAGTTTTCTAGCCTCCACTTATCACCAAGGAACCCTAAAAATGGCCTCCAACCTCTAAATCACCTCCAAATCACCTTTTGGTCAAGGATTTGGCTTAGCAACCCCTAATCAAGGAAGATCTACACCAAATCAACATTGGAGCTGCTGTTTAGCATTGGGATTCACATCAAATCAGAGATTCATTTCAGATCTTAGTTTATTTGTGGCTAAGGTGAGTGATTTGCATAGTTTTGCACTAATTATGGCTAATTAGGGGTGATTAGTGTTAATTAGCGAATTTAAACATGATAAAATTCTGGAAAAATGTTTATAAAATTTGGAATGATGTTTTAGGCCTCTGATATGAATTTGGGTTAATTTGGTTAAGTTTTGCTAATCCTATCATTAGTTTCACCTAAACATGCTTAGGGGGAAATATGGGGTTTTGGGTATGTTTGATCCATTTTTACCTATCATGTTGATGTTTTGATGTTTGTGGTTGATTATGCATGTTGCTATGACTGTATGAAATGCTTTGTGATTGATTTCAATAGTTAGAATGGTCGAAAATGCCGTCGAGGGGCGTAAACTGTTCGCTGGAAGAACTGCAGGAATCTGCCCGAACCGGACCGGATCGGTGGGCATAGGGGCGATCCGACCCGAAGACAACGATCTGTATGGCCACCCCCGATCGCGAACCCTCTCCACGATCCGATTCAGCTTGATGAGGTGCCACGATCCGAGGGGAGGAGCACGACCCGATCCACTTCAGAAGCTCACGAGCTGACGACCTGGGAAGATGCACCCGACCCGACCCGACCAGTGGTGGAACACGAACTAACGTGAAGGAGGAACCACAGCCCGATCCGAATGGATGCCACGACCCGATCCGAAAGGGTGACTACGACCCGATCCGTATGGGTGACCACGAGCTGATGACGTGACTCGATCCGAACCGTGGTGACGAGGGAAAACTGGACTCCGAACCGAACCACTATGAGCTGAAGGCCACGACCCGATCCGATCTGGTGATGACCAATAACCCGAGATGCAAAGGTAGTCCAATATGGGAAGTTAGAGCTCAGGATCCAGTTAGGAACCAATGAGTTCATTTCATGGTTGGACTTTGCTGCGGGACGTGTGCTAAGGAGTTGTCGACGTTCATAACTTCGATTCACCACTAAGAATGAATGATGGGCTACTTATCAGTGCAGTAGGGTCATTATGACCTGAGGGGCAAGGTGATGGTAGCAAGACTACGTTATCAGTGCAGTAGGGTCATTATGATCTGAGGGGCAAGGTGATGCGTAGTAAGACTATGAGCCAGCGCAGATGGGGTGAATAACTCCATGGGGCAAGTGGACATAGTAAGGATTGGTAAGGCTATGAGCCAGTGCAGTGGGGTTCTTGTGACTCTATAGGGCAAAGTGGACATAGCAAAGGATTAGTGGCTATGTTATCAGTGCAGTGAAGCCATTTATGACTTCATGGGGCAGAGTGATCGTAGCAATGTATGTTGGGTGATCGAAGTGGTGAATATCGTATGCTTTACGCACTGAGTGAGAGATGTGAGAATGGATGCTATGTTTGATTGTTTGCCATCACTATGACATGCACACCTTCCCCACCTCTGTATCTTACATTGTTTGATACGGTACCTTAGAGTGTTGTACAGTATGTAGTGTTAACTCTTTGGTTGCAGGTCCAGGTTCAGGTATGTTTTAGTCTACCTGTTATTGTTCACTTTAGATGCTTATCGCTCATACCAGGCTTTATGTCTGACCCAGAGTTTTATGTCTCCTCTTATTACTCTGGGTGCTCACACGAGCAGACTAGAGACAGGTTAGCTGGTGATGCGCAAGTAGCTGATTCGGAGGCGGGAAGGAGGCTTCCACGTATGATATATATACACATTCTCCCTGTGTCGTTGGTGGTCGCTACTTGGGCATTAGTAGTGTACCTCATTTATCTTGCTTTTGCTTTGAGACAGTTTGAAAGTTGTAATAAGCTGTATTTTGGATTTCCGCTGCTATGATGTTTAGTTATGATTTTCAGCTTATGCACGGTCTCTCCTGTTTTATGTCAAGTATGTTATTATTATATTTTGTTCTATGCGCTGTGAGACATTCTACAGGTTCCTTGTATGTTCATTTCCTTCTTCCTTTTCCTTCTGACGACCCGTTCCGTGCTAACTGGACATGTGTACAGCGCACCTTTGGAGTAAATGTCGGTTGGTGCGGGGCGGGCCGTCACACTTGGTATCAGAGCTCTAGGTTGCGTAGTTAACCTAGGGAAAGACACTAGGGAGAGTTAGTACGTATATGAGGGCGCGTATTTGTGATTACTTTGGTTTTCAAAAGCTATGTATATATATATATATATATTATTAGTAGTATAAGAATGAAGTCGCACTGCACTAGCACCACTATGGGGTCGTTAATCGTTTCCCTTTTTCAGATTGACGATGAGCCGAGACACGAGGGGTGCTGGTAGAGGGACCAACCAAGGGAATGCCGCTGACATGAGGGCGATGTTTACTAACCTCATGAGAGACATGTTTAGAGAAGTGCAAGGGGCAGTTCCCAATCCCGGAGTTGGTGTTGGCCCAGTAGTGCATGCGCCTAGGGTCGATTTCGCCAAGTTGTGCAAGGATTACACTAATCTTGGTGGAAAGCCGTTCCACGGAATGGAGTCGGCCACAGATGTTCAAGATTGGATGGATAGCTGTGACCTTATCTTCGATGACTTGGGTCTTGAGGATGCGATGAAGAGAAGGCTAACGTCTCGTCAGCTGCAAGGGCGAGCGATGAATTGGTGGAATGCCATTAGAACAGCTACTCCAGAGGATCAGGTTACTTGGGATCAGTTCAAGGCTCGCTTTAGCGAGAAGTTTATTCCAGCTGCCCAGAAGTCAGTATTGTTTAAGAGGTTCTTGGAACTCAAGCAGAACGGAAGGGCAGTTTCTGATTATATTGCTGAGTTCGACACTTTGTCGAAGTATGGACTGTCTCTCATTGATACTCCTGAAAAGAAGAATGAGAAGTTCATTACTGGTTTGGATGGGTACTTGGGGGAAAGGCTTATCAACCACATCGATGAGACTTTTGAATCGATCGTGGGGAAAGCTTTGAGATTAGAGAGCCTTTACCCTAAGTCAAAGGCTGAGGCTGCATCTACAGAAGAGCCAAAGCCGCAAGCAGGTGGTGGAGGCAAGAATAATTCTCAGAATAAGAGGAAGCAGGACCAATCTAAAGGTGGTCAGAAAAAGAGCAAGAAGGATGTTGAGTGCTTCAGCTGTGGAAAGAAGGGCCATTATGCTAAAGAATGTCGGGCCAAGCTAGCGGAAAGGAAGTGCTACAACTGTGGTCAAGTGGGACATCAGAAGGATAAGTGTCCGCCACCTCTTAAGGAGAAGCAGATTGTGAAAGCATATGCTATTGATGCTGTTCCTTCTTCGTCGAATGCCCCAACTGCGGCGGAGAAAGGAAAGAATGTTGTTATTCAAGGTATGCTTTCTATTTATGATGTACCAGTTCGAGTTTTGTTTGATACTGGGGCTTCCCGTTCCTTCATATCTAGTGACCTGGTAGATAGGTTGGGACTGGAACCCGAGATAGTCGATAGACCATTGGTCGTGACGAACCCGATTGGTGGTTCGACTAGCCTTAGTATGATTTGCAGGAATTTGGTCTTATCAAGTCATGGATGTATGTTTGTATGTGATTGCTTTGTTTTGGGCTTTACTGGGTATGGCATTATATTGGGAGTCGATTGGCTCCAAAGATACGGGGTGGTGGTAGACTGTGAGGGCTTTTTGGTGACAGTGAGGGCGGATGATGGGCGGAGGGTAGTGTTTGGTAGTCTATCTAGTGATGGGGTTATGGCTAGTTTTGTAAATTCTCTCGACATCCCGCAGGATGAGTTGTCAGATGTGCCCGTGGTTGGCCAGTATCCGGACATCTTCGAGGAGGTGACCGGGCTTCCACCACACCGAGAGATTGAGTTCCGTATTGATTTAGTGAAAGATGCCAGACCTATAGTGATGCCACTTCGTCGTATGGCACCAAGGGAGCAGCGAGAGTTCGGGGTGCAAGTCAGCAATCTTTTGAAGAAGGGATTTATTAGAAGGAGTGTCTCCGATTGGGGAGCACCAGTTGTGTTTGCCACTAAGGCAGATGGTTCCCTTCGTTTGTGCGTGGACTATCGCGAGTTGAATAAGGTAACGAGGAAGAATAAGTATCCTCTACCGCGGATAGATGATTTGTTTGATCAGCTGGAAGGAGCTAGAGTGTTCTCCCAGTTGGACCTCGCGACAGGATTTCATCAGCTTCGAGTAGGGGATGAGAGTGTTCCGAAAACGGCATTTAGGACGCCGTCTGGATTTTATGAGTGGTTGGTCATGCCATTTGGGTTGACCAATGCACCAGCCTACTTTGTGGATCTTATGAATCGAGTATTCAGAGATCAGTTGAATAAGTTTGTTCTTGTGTTCGTGGATGATATCCTTGTTTATTCAAGGACAGAGGAGGAACACAAGGGACACTTGAGGATAGTGATGGAGGTGTTGAGGAAACACCAATTGAAAGCGAAATTCTCTAAGTGTCATTTTTGGAGAAGGGAAGTAAGATTCTTGGGTCATGTTGTTTCAGAGAGTGGTATTGCCGTGGACCCTGCAAAGGTGGCTACGGTACAGGATTGGCCTACACCCAAGAATGCAACAGATGTAAGAAGTTTCTTGGGATTAGCTGGATATTATCGTAAGTTTATCCAGGACTTCTCCAAGATAGCAGCACCGTTGACTCAGTTGACTAAGAAGAATCAGTCCTTCGTCTGGGACAGAGTGTGTGAGGATGCCTTCAAGAGTCTAAAGGAGAAGTTGACGCGTGCGCCAGTGTTAGTCATTCCAAAAGGGAATGAAGAGATGACGGTATACACGGATGCTTGTGGTACCGGACTGGGTGCAGTATTGATGCAAGGAGGTAGGGTTGTAGCTTATGCTAGTCGACAGCTAAAGCCGCATGAGAAGAAGTATCCTACCCATGATTTGGAATTGGCAGCGATTGTATTTGCGCTGAAGATGTGGAGACACTATCTCTTGGGAGAAAGATTTGAGTTGTTTACCGATCATAAATCGTTAAAATATCTCTTCTCTCAGATAGATCTGAATCTGCGCCAGCAGAGATGGTTAGAGTTCTTTGCTTCGTATGATTTTGATATCGCATACACACCTGGAAAGGGTAATGCGGTAGTCGATGCCTTGAGTAGGAGACATGCCAGCTTAGGGGCAATGTTTCTTGAGTGGAAGCAACTGGAGTATATCGCGGGGTTTGATTTCAGACCAAAGTGCGAATTGGATCCAGTCATGCTAGCTAGTTTGACGATCAGACCCACTTTGATAGAGCGGATTGGTTCTAGCCAGAGGAACGATCCTAATCTATTGGAAATCATCTCCAAGTTAGAGATGAACATCGACAGTGAGGAGATGAGTGTGTATGGGCTTGATCGAGATGGATGGCTTCAGAAGAATGGAAGACTAGTTGTACCCAATGTCAATGGATTGAGAGATGAAGTGCTTAGAGAATGTCATCACTCAAAACTAACTATACATCCCGGTGGTAATAAGATGTATCGAGACATGGGACAGACCTATTACTGGGAAGGGATGAAAAGAGACGTTGGGAAGTTTATATCCAAATGCATGAATTGCCAGCTAGTTAAAGCCGAGCAAAAGAAGCCTAGTGGGTTGTTGCAACCATTAGAAATTCCCGAATGGAAATGGGAGCAAGTCTCGATGGATTTCATCGATGGTTTACCAAGGACTAGATCGGGACATGATAGCATTTGGGTAATTGTGGATCGATTGACTAAAAGTGCAAGATTTATACCAGTCAAATCGACCAGAACGGCAGCCAAGTTGGCAGAATTGTATATGAAGTGGGTAGTGAGATTTCATGGAGTACCCAAAAGCATTGTGAGTGACCGAGACCCGTTGTTCACTAGTGGGTTTTGGAAGAGCTTACAAGAGGCTCTAGGGTCAGGATTACATCTCAGTACCGCATATCATCCTCAAACCGATGGTCAGACGGAGAGGGTGAATCGTATATTGGAAGATCTCTTGAGAGCTTGTATATTGGATTTTGGTGGATCGTGGGATGACCAATTGCATCTAGTAGAGTTTGCATATAATAATAGCTACCAATCCAGTATCGGTATGGCTCCATATGAAGCTTTGTACGGAAGACCGTGCAACTCACCATCATGTTGGATAGAGACTGGCGAGAAGTTTATGCTTGGACCAGATGTGGTGAGGGAAACTTCGGATAAGATTAAGATCATTCAGCAACGAATGAAAGCTGCCCAAGATAGGCAGAAGAGTTATGCTGATAAGAGGAGAAGAGACTTGAAATTCTCCATTGGTGACTTGGTGTTTGTCAAGATCTCTCCGTTGAAAAGCGTGATACGATTTGGCAGGAGAGGCAAGTTGGCACCAAGATTTGTTGGCCCATTCCCTGTTCTCGAACTAGTCGGGAATTTGGCATATAGAGTTGGCTTACCAGAGAAAATGGCGGGAGTTCACAATGTATTTCATGTTTCCCAACTAAGGAAGTTCGTTCACGACTCAGATATGACTATTTCACCTGATCAGTTAGAAGACTTCGAAGTAGAACCCGAGGCGGTTCGGAACCGCAAGCCGATCCGTATTGTGGGGCACGATACGAAGCAACTTCGAAGGAAGGCGGTGAAGCTAGTCAAGGTTTAGTGGGGCGAAGACGAGAATGATTGTACTTGGGAGACAGAGGAGAGCATTAGAGAAGCATATCCAGAACTCTTTGCCTAGTAAGATTTACTTTGTGATTTAGTTTTCCGCATGCTAGGGTAGACTTGTTTTGCTTGTTTTGCATGTTTGATTGTTATTTTATGGTTGATAGGCATGCGGGACCTTTGTGTGTGTTTTGATTAGGGAATTTCGGGGGCGAAATTTCTTAAGGGGGGGAGAGTGTAACGACCCGTATTCTACACATCATAGGATTGTAGAACATTTATTTCTTTCCCATGTGGAGTCGTATGGTCATGTAACTTTGGGAAACATCCATTAGAGTCATTTCCCATGTTCATGATTTTTGTCGATTTTTAAATGACCATTTTGCCCCTAGTTGGTACTGTTTTGGCCATAACTTTTGATTGGAAAGGAATTTTGATCTGAAACCACTTCCATTGGATTCGTTTGATGGTTTACCTTTCCGTAGAGTGGTCATAATAGCCAAACGGACTTACCGTTTGGGAGATATGGCTGAAATAAGGTTTGGAAGGTGAAAAACTGCTTAGCCGGGCCAAATCGGTTGATTAGTGAGTAGGCCCATAACCCATTTCGGGATAAGGGTTATGGGGAGGCTGAAATGAGATAGAGGATCATTCCATTTCAGTTTTCTAGCCTCCACTTATCACCAAGGAACCCTAAAAATAGCCTCCAACCTCTAAATCACCTTTTGGTCAAGGATTTGGCTTAGCAACCCCTAATCAAGGAAGATCTACACCAAATCAACATTGGAGCTGCTGTTTAGCATTGGGATTCACATCAAATCAGAGATTCATTTCAGATCTTAGTTTATTTGTGGCTAAGGTGAGTGATTTGCATAGTTTTGCACTAATTATGGCTAATTAGGGGTGATTAGTGTTAATTAGCGAATTTAAACATGATAAAATTCTGGAAAAATGTTTATAAAATTCGGAATGATGTTTTAGGCCTCTTATATGAATTTGGGTTAATTTGGTTAAGTTTTGCTAATCCTATCATTAGTTTCACCTAAACATGCTTAGGGGGAAATATGGGGTTTTGGGTATGTTTGATCCATTTTTACCTATCATGTTGATGTTTTGATGTTTGTGGTTGATTATGCATGTTGCTATGACTGTATGAAATGCTTTGTGATTGATTTCAATAGTTAGAATGGTCGAAAACGCCGTCGAGGGGCGTAAACTGTTTGCTGGAAGAACTGCAGGAATCTGCCCGAACCGGACCGGATCGGTGGGCATAGGGGCGATCCGACCCGAAGACAACGATCTGTATGGCCACCCCCGATCGCGAACCCTCTCCACGATCCGATTCAGCTTGATGAGGCGCCACGATCCGAGGGGAGGAGCACGACCCGATCCACTTCAGAAGCTCACGAGCTGACGACCTGGGAAGATGCACCCGACCCGACCCGACCTGTGGGGGAACACGAACTGACGTGAAGGAGGAACCACAGCCCGATCCGAATGGATGCCACGACCCGATCCGAAAGGGTGACTACGACTCGATCCGTATGGGTGACCACGAGCTGATGACGTGACTCGATCCGAACCGTGGTGACGAGGGAAAACTGGACTCCGAACCGAACCACTATGAGCTGAAGGCCACGACCCGATCCGATCTGGTGATGACCAATAACCCGAGATGCAAAGGTAGTCCAATATGGGAAGTTAGAGCTCAAGATCCAGTTGGGAACCAATGAGTTCACTTCATGGTTGGACTTTGCTGCGGGACGTGTGCTAAGGAGTTGTCGACGTTCATAACTTCGATTCACCACTAAGAATGAATGATGGGCTACTTATCAGTGCAGTAGGGTCATTATGACCTGAGGGGCAAGGTGATGGTAGCAAGACTACGTTATCAGTGCAGTAGGGTCATTATGATCTGAGGGGCAAGGTGATGCGTAGTAAGACTATGAGCCAGCGCAGATGGGGTGAATAACTCCATGGGGCAAGTGGACATAGTAAGGATTGGTAAGGCTATGAGCCAGTGCAGTGGGGTTCTTGTGACTCCATGGGGCAAAGTGGACATAGCAAAGGATTAGTGGCTATGTTATCAGTGCAGTGAAGCCATTTATGACTTCATGGGGCAGAGTGATCGTAGCAAGGTATGTTAGGTGATCGAAGTGGTGAATATCGTATGCTTTACGCACTGAGTGAAAGATGTAAGAATGGATGCTATGTTTGATTGTTTGCCATCACTATGACATGCACACCTTCCCCACCTCCGTATCTTTGCACCGTTAGATATGGTACCTTAGAGTGTTGTACAGTATGTAGTGCTAACTCTTTGGTTGCAGGTCCAGGTTCAGGTATGTTTTAGTCTACCTGTTATTGTTCACTTTTGATGCTTATGGCTCATACCAGGCTTTATGTCTGACCCAGAGTTTTATGTCTCCTCTTATTACTCTGGGTGCTCACACGAGCAGACTAGAGACAGGTTAGCTGGTGATGCGCGAGTAGCTGATTCGGAGGCGGGCAGGAGGCTTCCACGTATGATATATATACACATTCTCCCTGTGTCGTTGGTGGTCGCTACTTGGGCATTAGTAGTGTACCTCATTTATCTTGCTTTTGCTTTGAGACAGTTTGAAAGTTGTAATAAACTGTATTTTGGATTTCCGCTGCTATGATGTTTAGTTATGATTTTCAGCTTATGCACTGTATCTCCTGTTTTATGTCAAGTATGTTATTATTATATTTTGTTCTATGCGCTGTGAGACATTCTACAGGTTCCTTGTATGTTCATTTCCTTCTTCCTTTTCCTTCTGACGACCCGTTCCGTGCTAACTGGACATGTGTACAGCGCACCTTTGGAGTAAATGTCGGTTGGTGCGGGGCGGGCCGTCACAGCAGCTTATGAATGAAAGTTTATTTCTTTTTACACTGCTGTGTTCCTGCAAGTTTATCATACTTAGTCACGAACACAAATACTCAAATCATGAATCATTCTAACAATAAAACTTTTTTTAAAATTTCTGCACTACACTTCTGCGTGCATATATGTGTATGGGTGTGTCCCCAATCAACCATTAATATGGTGCCTGGCCAGGGTTTATTGGGGATTGATTAGAGTCATGTGTGTGCCGCCCCCATTCCCGGAGATGAGGGGTTCGGGCTCCATTTTTCATTCTTGTTCCCAGTCGTGTAACGGGATAGGAGCCCTTTAGCGGCATATGTCATCATGCCTGTTTGCTCCCCGATTCTTCAGCGGGGTAGAAATTCTCGTGATGCTAAGTCTCTAACGCCTTTATACTCTCCCGATCCTTCAGCGGGTTATAGTTTGTGTGGCGCTAAGTCTCTAGCGCCTTTATACTCTCCCGATCCTTCAACGGGTTAGAGTTCGAGCTTGGTTTTCATTCTGCTCCCCGATCCTTCGGCGGGGAGAGAGTTCTGGGGGGCGCTGAGTCTCCAGCACCTTTCTCAACGCTTAATCATAGACGCTTTTATACTCTCCTAGCGGTCGCCAAGGTTAGAGTGCGAGCTCAGCTATTCTGTCGCTCCCCGATCCTTCGGCGGGGTAAGAGCTCTTTCTCAGCGCTTAATCATAGACGCTTTTATACTCTCCTGGCAGTCGCCAAGGTTAGAGTTCGAGCTCAGCTGTTCTGTCGCTCCCCGATCCTTTGGCGGGGTAAGAGCTCTTTCTCAATGCTTAATCATAGACGCTTTTATACTCTCCTGGCGGTCGCCAAGGTTAGAGTTCGAGCTCAGTTGTTCTGTCGCTCCCCGATCCTTCGGCGGGGTAAGAGCTCTTTCTCAGCGCTTAATCATAGACGCTTTTATACTCTCCTGGCGGTCGCTAAGGTTAGAGTTCTATCAATGATGTGATTCATTCCATTGTACCTTCAAAGTTCTAGCTGCGGATTGCTCTCCATCTTGATGGAAGGCACCTGGAGTCACATGTTCCTGTGATTGCCGCATGGTTTGCAGCAAATTTCATAAAGATAAAAAAGCGGATAAATAATAGTGCAATAAAGGTGAACGACACACGATATTTTTATAGTGGTTCGGTCAAATCGTAACCTACGTCCACTTTATAACATTTTACTTAAAAAATAGGACTATTCTAGGCAAGTCGTGCCTTTTACATGGTCCTATGAAACAAAAGAATAAATTCGACGTCTTTATGTCAGATAAGGCCGCAAATGTTGGGCATTCCACACTTTGGGGATTTCCTCTCCATCCACTGTAGCTAGATTGAAGGTTCCATTATCAAGCTTTCGCAGAATGGAGTACGTTCCTTCCCACTTCGCACCCATATAAGTCAGGGGTGGAAAGACACGCTTCAGAACCAAGTCTCCAGGTTCAAAGGTTCGGGCTCGAACCTTTTTATTGTAATATCGGGTGACCTGCTGCTTGTGTCTCAAGGCACGCATGTCTGCTTCATCCCTTTTCTCTTCTATTGAATCTAGGGATTCAAGGAGCAACTCGTTATTAGTCATTGGATCGTAATAAGTAACTCGGTGAGACGGTACTTTTAGCTCAACCGGGATGACCGCTTCCGCTCCAAAAGCAAGGGAGAAGGGGGTATGGCCTATTGCCGATTTATATGTCGTTCTATAGGCCCATAATGCCAAGGGTTACTCATCGACCCACATGGCTTTGGCCCGCTTCAATTTCCTTTTGATAATGGACTTAATCACTTTATTTGCTGCTTCAATCTGTCCGTTCGACTGCGGGTGTGCCACAGAGGTGTACCATTTCTCAATGTGGTATTTCTGGCAGAAGTTCCTGAATTCGCTGCTGTCAAACTGGGTTCCATTGTCAGTTATGAGGATCTTCAGAATCTCGAACCGGCAAATAATGTTCCTAACAACGAAATTGATCACTCGCTTGGTTGTAATTGCAGTCAACGGTTCGGCCTCAACCCACTTGGTGAAGTAGTCTACGGCTACAATGGCGAACTTTGCTCCACCTTTTGCTATTGGGAGGGTTCCAATGATATCAATTCCCCACATAGCGAAAGGCCACGGACTTGTCATCGTTTTTAACTGACCAGGAGGTGCCCTGGGAATCCTCAAAAATATATGGCAAGCATCGCAACATCGGGTGTACTTTGTTGCGTCTTTGTTTATGGTAGGCCAGAAATAACCATACCGCAACACCTTTTTTGCCAGAGCTTGTCCTCCTGTGTGATCGCCACATTCACCCTCATGCACTTCCTGCAGTACACGTTTGATGTCGTCATGGGCTATACACCGAAGGAGAGGCATCGAAAATCCCTGTCTATACAGGACTCCGTCTTGCAGAACATATTGGGAAGCTTTACGAATTACTTTACGCCTCTGGCTCTTCTTGGTCGGAAGCGTTCCATTCATTAGAAAATTCTTTAGTGGGGTCATCCATGATTCCCTCTCTGGCTTAGTTTCTAGTACCAGATCAATTTCCATCTGATCTATACTAGGGAACCGAAGCACTTCAACTGGGGCAAGTCTGGTCTCTTCAGGATCGTCGGAACTAGCCATCTTGGCTAATTTATCTGCCTGTTGGTTCTCTGACCGCGGAATATGAGAGATACTGTAGTGATCAAAACCTATCAGCAACTCCTTTACTTTCTCCAAATACGAAATCAATCTTGGGCTCTTAGCTCAAAATTTTCCAGAAACCTGATTTACAACCAACTTGGAGTCACAAAATATGTCCAGCTTCGCGATCTTTAATTCTTTTGTGATCCTTAACCCGGCTATCAGGGCTTCATATTCGGAGTCGTTGTTAGTGGCGTGAAATTCCAGCCGGATAGCATAAGATATCAGCCTTTTCTCAGGAGTTTCAAACACCACTCCGACACCAAATCGTTTATCATTCCTAGCGCCATCAACGTACAATTTCCATGCACTAGGATCGAGAAGTAACTTTGGTGGGTCAGCCTCTTCGTTTACCATGTCGTCCTCCAAGGCAGTAAATTCTGCTATGAAATCTGCCAGCACTTGCCCCCATATTGACCGTCGGGGCTGAAAATTTAAATTAAATTGACTCAGTTCAATGTTCCACTTAAGCAACCTTCCAGAAGCTTCTGGTCTCTGTAGAACTTGCTTGAGCGGATGATCTGTGTTCACGGTAATAGGATGACCTTGGAAATAATGTCAGAGTTTCCTAGATGCAATCAATAAACTATACGCCAGCTTTTCGATCCTCGGATAATTGCGTTCAGCTGCCGCCAATTTTTTACTCACGTAGTATACCGGCCTTTGAATCTTGTCTTCTTCTCTCACTAACGCTGAACTGATCGCCTGGGATGACACCGCTAAGTATACGAATAAATCCTCGTGATCCACCAGCTTAGACAGTATCGGAGGTCTCTCCAGATGATTCAGCAAGTTCTGGAATGCTTCAATGCAATCAGGAGTCCACTTAAAGTTGCATTTTCCTCGTTTTATCAATTCAAAGAACGTGATGCATTTGTCTGTCGCTCTAGAGATGAATCTGCTTAACGCCGCTACTTTCCCCGCAAGGCTCTGCACATCTTTGATTTGTCTAGGCTCCTGAATGTCTCTGATGGCTGCAATCTGTTGTGGATTAATTTCAATCCCGCGCGAGCTGACAATGAATCCCAAGAATTTCCCGGATGCAACTCCAAATGAGCATTTTGTTGGGTTGAGTTTCATCCCATACTTTCAAAGAATGCCAAACATTTCTACCAAGTTTGTAGTGTGATCGGACAATTGTCTGGACTTAACCAACATGTCGTCAACATACACCTCCATCGTTTTCCCAATCTGGTTATAGAACATTCTGTTCACTAACGGTTGATATGTAGCACCTGCGTTCTTCAAACCAAAAGGCATTACCACGTAGCAGTATAATCCTAGATCAGTAATGAAGCTAGTGTGCTCTTGATCTGGAACATGCATAGGAATCCGGTTATATCCTGAATAAGCATCCATGAAAGAGAGAAGCTCATGACCTGCCGTTGAATCTACCAACTGATCAATTCTGGGTAACGGAAAGCTATCTTTTGGGCAAGCTTTATTCAAATCCGAAAAATCAATACACGTACGCCATTTTCCATTGGCTTTCTTTACCAAAACTGGATTTGAAATCCAATCTGGGTAGGTTGAATCTCTGATGAACCCGTTACTCCTTAACTTTTCAACTTCTTCTTTTAAGGCTGCGGACCTCTCCGGGCCCAACATTCGCCTATTTTGTTTTACAGGGGGATGCTTTGGGTTAATCTTCAACGAATGGCTCATGATTGATGGAGATATCCCACACATGTCCGCGTGGGTCCAAGCAAATACGTCTAAGTTATCTTTCAGGAAATCCGTCAGTTCTTTAGCTCGAACTGGATCCAACTGGAATCCAATCTTCAGGACCTTCTCTGGGTCACTATCATCGATTGGTACATCCACAGTCGTTTCGTTGGGAGCCACCATTCTACCCCCAGTTTTTTGGTCCTCTCTGGGATCTATATCCTCGGGCAGTTCTCTGGGCGACTCACCTATAGTGATTCTCTTTAATTGCTATGACATCTCCTCCCTCGTGGGGGAAGAAGCGTCTTTAATCTCAATATCTTTTCCTTTACGGAGCAGCTTTAGCTCTGAAACGTAACATGCACGTGCAGCAACCTGATTTCCTCTTACTATGCCAACACCAGCTTCTGTAGGAAACTTCAATAACAAGCACCAGGGGGCTATACAAGCTCTAAACTTTTCTAGGGCCGGTCGGCCCAAGAAGGCATTATAAGGTGATTCAATATCCAAAACTACGAAGGGAAGAATTCTCACTCTCTGGCGTTCTCCTTCCCAAGGTGTCACTGGCAGTTCTACATATCCCATGGGAGTAGTTGATGCCCCATTAAATCCACGGATCCATCCTTCACACGGCTTTAAATCTTTCAATTCAAGGTTCATCAGATCGAACATCTTTTTGAATAGAATGTTGACTGAACTCCCGTTATCCACTAAAACTTTATGGACAATGGCCGGGCCAACAGGATCTGTGATTACAAATGGATCTTCGGTCGGAGCGTGGACTCCAATACTCTCTCGGTTGCGGAAAATGACGTCGTCCGGCATCATCTTTTGTTGTTTTATCGGGGCATTGTCTTCAGGGTTGCTGCAATCTTCTGCCTCGAGATGATGCTTTGCTGCGTTTACATACTGGTCCATCGCCCTGAAACTATGCCCAGCTAGGTGAAGCCCTCCGATTATGGTATTAATAACAAGATCCTTTCCTTTTTGCTGGGCAGTTGGCCTGGCGGTAGGTTGATTCTGGTTTTGATTCGGGTCTGAATAGCTTGCCCCCTGTCTCTAGGAGTCACTCGGTACTCATCCAATTTCCCATCTCGGAGCAGCCTCTCAACTACGTCTCTCAGATGACGGCATTCATTTGTAGAGTGGCCATGAGTCTGATGGAAGAGACAAAACTTCCCTGTCTCACGTTCTTTCTCCGTCGAATCTCTTGGAGGAGGCCTTTTATGTTGGAGAATGTTGAACGAGTCGACGAATATATTTTCCAAAGTATCATTTATTGGCGTATAATTTTCGAAAGACCTGGGACGGGTCCTTCTCTGGGAATCATTCCCTCGATTTCTCTTTCGATTATTGCCATTACTGTTGTTACCATTGTTTCCTGACTGGCGGCCGCCACCCTGGTTTCGGTTTCCAACGTTGACTTCAACCTTTCCCGAGTTGTCTCCGGTTTGCTTGATGGCGACATTACTTTGGATTTCCTCCTTATTTGCCTGTTTCATCTCTCGGTTAGCATATACCTCCTCCTGACATAAGCGTACGTTTTCTTTCTCGTAAAACAATTCTCTAGTATGAGGTGGTTTACCGGCCAGGTATCTCCCAAATTCAGTATCTTTATCTACCCCATCAATTAGGGCTGCCACAACGGTCGGCTCATGAGGATCCTTCACTTCGGTGGCGGCTAGGTTGAAACAATCCAGATACCCCCTCAAACTCTCACCTGGTCGTTGCTTGACAAGGAACAGGTCGATCACACTTTTCGATCTTTGTGCGTAGATGCGGAACTGTTCTACGAACTTTTCACTCAATTCCCTGAAACTGGAAATTGATCTCGCTGGTAAGCGAGTAAACCATAATAACGCTACATCCTCCAGGAATATAGGGAATGCCTTGCACTTTACAGCGTCGGAGGCTGCGGCAGTGGTCATTGACCAAGAATATCTGATTAGATGTTGGATTGGATCAGATCTACCCGCATAACGGTTCATTTAAGGCATGTTGAAGCGCCTAGGGAATGTTACATCTAGAATGTCGTCGGTAAAAGGGGTGTGGCTGCGATCAATTCCCCAGTCTTCATTCCTTTGTCCACGGGTATCTGCCAGGATTTGATGGACCATAGCTGCAACATTTGCACTGGTCATCGGAAGCTCGGGGTCAGCGCTTCTAGCTCGGTGGAATTCTCCGATCTCTCTTCTATGAACATCCATGAAGTCCGGAGCTCGGATTGGGCTTCGTTGCCCCCTGTTGAGCATTTGCATGGCGGAGGAGCTAAGGTGGTCTATTCTCAACAGGATTATTCACAACTCGAGCTCTAGGAGTTGCAGCGTGATTATTCAAGTTGCAGTTTGAAGGCCCCTCACCAAGTGTCTCTTCCTCCCGTGACGGCAAGGTTCCAAATTGGAGCTGCTCTATGTTTTCAGCCTGCTCATATGGTCGCCGCGGAGGTCTGGGCAATTCTTCCGATGAAGAAGAATATTCTGGGGTGAGCGGACGGACTGGAGGAGGTGTTCTTTGCCTTACAAGATCATCCAGACGTCTATCCATAGCAGTCAAATTCTGTCGCAGCATGGAGTTTTCCTGCCTTTGAGCAGCTATTTCATCAAACAGCCTATCCCACATTTCAACGAAGCGAGAGAGATCTCTTTCAGTAACTGAAGCAGAGGGGTCGTACTGATCTTCAATATTTTCTCTGATGCACAGAGAGCTTGAACCAGGTTGAACAGAGGGACCAGGACGGGAAGAGCGAGCCATAGGCTCCTTTCCAGGTCATGTTGTAGTCTGGTCATCACTTCGGATCGCGGTGGACCTGTGCCTGTGGCTCGTAGCGCCCCCTGGGGTCGGATCGTGGTAGCATTACGAGGAGGATTCGCGGCGTTGTCTCGGGATCGGGTGACGACTCCTTCTGCAGTTCGGATCGTGTCGCCCTCAACGTTTCGAACCGCGGCGCCCCCTTTTGATTGGCTCGTGACGCCACGCTTGGATCGGATCGTGTCCACGTCTCCGTGATCCGCGAGGCCTTCCTCGACCTGTTCATGTACGCTTTCTTCAACTGCTTCATTCGCCTGTGTAGCTCGCACTTCCTTAGACTTCTTTCCATCCATGATATCAGATGCCGCTGGAATCTTCAAAAATCTGAACAGTGAAGTTTTGAGACTGTTTTCTTCGGACTTGAATATCCAAACAACGGAACAACAATCCAATATCCTGAGTTCAGTTCTCAGTGAAAGCACCAAAATGTTAGATCAAAATTTGGCTCTAACACCCAAATTGTTCTGATTTGTAGAGAATTATAACTGAAAAATGAGAAAAAAGCAGAAAACACACAAGGTTTATAGTGGTTCGGCGTTAACGAGCCTACGTCCACTTTATATGGTATTGATTATACTTTGAATGCTAGTACAACAAATGATTTCTCTCAAACTCACTCTTACAATTATGATTTTTCTTAGTAATCTCGAAGTAATACTGATAAGAAATAGTGGTGCAACAGTAATGGTGGAATCAATACTCAATACTGCCAAAAGATCCCGAAAAATGCCAGTCTCTGGGCTATTTATGGTTGATTCTATCAGGCGGTTCGCGGTCACACGTGGTGTAGATCCCGAGAAAATCGGATCGGATCGAGCAATGAGGAGGAATTGGTCAATATGACAGTTATGGACAGGTGTCGCGAGATCCGTGCATTTTGGATCGCTGAAGACCAGTTCGTGGTTGAACAAGTCCGGGGCTTCGCTGCGCGTCGGGGGATCGGATCAGAGTTTGATGAAGAATTGGTCAAGGTGTCTGTTGTGGACACTTGTCGCTGGATCCATGCATCTCGGATCGCTGAAGACCAGCTTGTGGTAGCCGTTGCGTCTTCATTTTCTGGCCTTTGGAACTCGGATCGGATCGTGGGGAGTTATAGCGGACCGGGTCGCGACGGATAGGGCGAATCGATTCGAGGAGGGTAGCGATCCGTTCTTGCGATCCGAGGAGGGTAGCGATCCATTCTTGCGATCCGAGGAGGGTAGCAGGGCCATGACCAAAACTTTCATGAATTAAAGGAACGTAGTTTCATACTTTCTTCTTGTGTGTGAGCCTTGGTGGCTTGGTCAAAAAGCTAGCCAGCACTTTTCACTTTTCCGCTCAAGTAGGTTTCTATGCAAAAGGAAGTTGTTGATATGAGTCATCCTGGAGTCCCTCCCAGGCTCAATAGTCAGCATCTGGTTGGGCTTTCATTTGATTCATTCTTGGGGTGCTCAATGTATCGATTAGGATCAACCCAAGTTACTTTGGATCCTTTGAATTATCAGCATAACCGATGAGTCGGGTTTTTTACTCTGATCACATCGAATATGAGAGATGCTTTAATATTCAAATCTAGCTAGCAGCTTCTGTCCCCAATTAAGGTGTGGGGCAAGTCATGAACTGTTGGCTTGGAACTCCTTTTTGACCTAGAACAAAATAATTTATGAGTTGTACAAAAATTGAACTAGACTCCACCCTTGCTTCTTTGGGGGTATAAGCCCAGAAATCAAGGAATCATACGTAGCTTCATTGTTGGTTGCAAGAAAATCCAGCATTATGGCATTAAAGATTTATCATTACCTCAGGAGTTAACAAGACTACTCTGAAGCCAGAACATTGATTGTTATAAGCTTCATCTATGAATAGCTTCCATTTAGTAGTTGGCAATTCAATGTCTTTAGGATTGTCATTCGAAGCTGTGAACTCTACAATGAAATCTGCTAGTGCTTGTCCATTGACGGCCCTTTGTTGTATATAAGCAATATCAAACTAGACTAAATCAATATTCCATTTAACGATCTCCCAGATGCCTCAGATCCCTAGAGGACCTGTTGTAGCGGCTTATTGGTATACACTTTGATGGGATGAGCCTGAAAGTATTGATGTAGCTTCCTTTATGCTGTCTATAGGCTATAAGTCAGCTTTTCAATCTTTGTGTAGTTGTTTTTAGCCCCTGTCAGTCCTTTACTAATGTAGTACATTAGTTGTTGGATCAGATTGTCTTATGTACGAGTGTTGAACTGTTGAGACGAAAGGATACCGCCAAAACACAAATAGGTCTTCGTGATCAATCAACTTTGACAGCACGGGAAGCCTCTCCAAGTTATTTAATAAATTATGAAATCACTCCAATACAATTGAGAGTCCAAGAAAAGTTACACTTTCTTCTCTTTATCAAATCGAAGGAAGGAATACACTTATCAATCATTCTGGATATGAATCGACTTAGAGCGTCTACCTTCCCATTCAAGCTCTGCACATTTCTAATATTCTAGGATTCCTGAATGTTTCGAATGGCTTCTATTTGATTGGTTTAACTTCATTACCTCAAGAACTGATAACGAAACCTAAGAATTTCACAAATGTAACATCAAAAGAGTATTTTAAAGGGTTGAGTTTCATCCTATAATGGTGGACAATACAGAACATCTCTATTAAGTCATCTACATGGTTGGCCAGTCGTTTGATTCTACGAGCATGTAATCTATGTAAACCTCCATTAACCTCTCAATATTATCTTTAAACATGCGGTTGACCATCCATTGGTATATCGCTCTAGCATTCTTCAAACTGAATGACATGACCACATAACAGTACAGTCCATGGTCTATAATGAAAGTAGTATGTTCCTGATCAGGTACATGCATTGAAATCTGGTTGTATAGGGAGCATGCATTCATAAAGGAGAGAAGATCATGTTCTGCTCTTGAGGCTACAAACTAATTGATCCTGAGAAATGGGAACCAATCTTTGGGACAGGCCATGCTCAGGACAAAGAAATCAATACACATCTGCCATTTTCCATTAGACTTCTTCACAAAAACTGCATTTAACACCTAGTCGGGCTATAGTGAATCTCGGATTAATCCATTTCTTTGGAGTTTCTCAACTTCGTCCGTTAGTGCTGCCGACCCTTTAAGACCAAGCATATGCCTTTTCTGCTTCATCAGGACATATTTCAGTTCAATGTTAAGTGAGTAGAAGATGATGGTTGACGATGTCTCATACGTGTCAGCATGGGTCAAGGAAAAATCATCAAGATTTGCATGGAGATAATTTGTTAGCTCCCTCGTTCGAAGAGGTCCTAGGTGGGATCTGATTTTCAAAACCATAGATAGGTTGTTGTTGTTAATCACGATCTCCACTATAGTCTACTTGGGTGTTGCCCTCGAGTATCCTGGCTCTTCATCCGTTCTAGGATTGATGTCTTTGAATTGATGGTTATATTGTCCGGGTAAGGGTTTGTCCTGTGATGCATCGGCATCCTTAATGCAAAGGGAAGTATCCATGGCATTTCCCTTCTCTTTGTTGCGGGCGTCTTTCCACTCAGCCATGTAGCATGCATGTCTAGCTACATGGTCTCTCTATACAACCCTGATTCCTTAACCACATTTTCCATTTATTCATTCTATACTTATGTATTTTTTATGCTTTGGTTTGGAACCAAATATTCCTTGTGTTGTACAATCATTCTTTATTATACCTGTAAGAAAAGGATAGGTGTTATGATATTGGAGTATAGATTTCAAAGCATGTTTGTTAAGTACTCCACTCTAAGTCGAGAAGTTCAAAAGAAAGAACTAAGGAGCACTGCATGCTCTAAAGTCATTATGGGTCGATTGGCCCAAAAAGGCATTGTATGGAGAGTTAATGTCCAACAAAACAAGTGAAAGGATCCACACTCCCCTATAGTCTCTCTCACCAAGCTCTACCAGTAGTTCAACCATGTATACCAATTCATTAGAAGATCCATTAAAACAACATTTTCTAGCATTGCACGGCTTTATGTCCTTAGCCTCTAGCACTATCTGGTCATAGGCTTCTTTGAAAAAATATTTATGGAACTTCCGCAGTCAACAAGGATTTTGCATGCCAGAACAGGGCTAATCAACGACGAAATCACCATTGGATCAACACTTGATGCCTCCACCACATCTGCATCTCTATTAAAGAAGATGACAACGTCCACCACCATCATTTGTTTCTTCACTGGAACAATTTCATCTATTGCGTTGCATTCCTCAACTTCAATGTGCTCCACAATGTTGACATACTATTCCATCGCTCGTAAACTGAAGTTAGCCAGATGTGGTCCTTCGATTGTGGTGTTGATCGCTATATCCTTTTGTTTTTTCTAAGGAGCAGCTTTAGGATCTGCCTAACCTTATCGATTAGGGTTCGAAGTCTCCTGCCCTATATCTAGGGGCAATTTTATACTCATATAATTTTCCATTAAGAATCAATTTCTCTATAGTATTTTACATATGACAACATTCATTCGCTACGTAGTTGTACATTTCATGAAATAAGGAAAACTTTCTGGTCCGCTTCTCTTTTGTTATGAAATCTTTGGGTGTAGGCTTTTGTTACTGCATCTCATTACAGTATCTAAATATACATTTTCCAAAAACTCATTCAATGACGTATAATTATCAAATGTTGAGAATCTGGGTCGCTTCCTAGCATCCCTTTTCTGATCGCGGCTACCTCCATTTCTGCATTTACGCTGACAACAATTTCTTTTGTTTTGGTTTTGAGCTTTCACTTGAACTTTTTTGGAATTGTCTCCAGGCTGTTTCACCACCACATTACTTTGTATCCTCTCATTTAGAGGATAGTTGATTCTTTTTTTGCATTCTCTCTTCTTCTTTGATGTGCAAGAATCAGGAAGCCTTCTCACAAAATTAATCCAAAATAGATGAAGGCTTTTCCATTGGTCATTTTCCAAACACTGTATCTGGGTTGGCGCCATTAACCAGTGCCATCAAAATAGGTTCGTCATTAGGGTTACTAACTTCGATGACAACAATATTGAAGTGTTCGAGATAATCTTTGAGAAGTTCCCATGAGCTAGATTTATGAGAGAGAGTTTCATAACATGTTTCAACTAGCAAATGCAGACAAAATTGAACCATGAATTTTCAAATTAAATTATTGAATAAGGGTATTGGTGGTTGTCTTGCAAACCACATGAGTGCTACGCCATCAAAATAGATCAAAAAGGCTTTTCATTCATGATGTCGGAAGCTTGAGCCGGTTCCATATACCATCTGTCCCTTATTAAGTGCTAGCTAGGATCAATCAATCTTCTTGAATAGTGTGATATCTATGACAGTTTGAATCTACGTTGGAACTTGGTATTTCGGTTATCATATGTGAAGAGGGAATGTATATGATTAATTCCCCAATCCTCATTATTGTAACCTCGGCTATCAGGCATAATTTGTCTAACCATGTAAGTTAGGTCTAGAGTGATAATGAATGGTCCATACTCTGAATCATCATCACGTTTGGGCTTCCTTGTCTACCCCGCAGGCAATGTCACCTGTGTTGTCATCTGTACAGCACTTCTCTAACCTATGTTGTCGTGGTTAATCATAGGGCATGAGGAGGGGGGCAAAATAGGAGTTTGAGATGGTCCTGGAGCATCGTGATTGCATGGCGAAGCGGTAATGTTAGGTCATCGAGAAGAGCTCATCTCGATTCGGTAATTCAAAATGCTGACCGAAGTTTGTGCGAGTGCGTGCCTCACTTTTTGTCTAGGTGCTTTTATAGGCCTTGATAGGTAAATAAATATAACCAGTTTTTCTCGTTAATTATTAAGTGTTTACGCTTTCCATTCAATATGTTCTTGAATTCATTAAGCTACACTTAACCCGTAAGAATTTTTTCTTAGAGTAAGCATTAGTCTAGACACAATGTTTATGCCCCCAGTTAACTTACAAATATGTGTTGTGATAGGGGAGTGTTTAAAGTTAATTTTCTAAGTTTGCAATTATGCCACCAATCTCGATAAGGATATTTTGAGCAATCGGACATCGAGTCCTTGATTTTATACTCTCATGTCGCTATGCAAGTATGAGTTATAACTAAGACGGAATGTAAAAGATATCCCGATATCATACCTAAACATATACCTATAGAAACCATTCTACACCCAAGATGTATTGTTTAACTGAGAAAACTATAAGAATATAAAAGACATCTGTATGCTAAACCTAATCAGGTACTTATGGAATGTAAAAGACATCCATATGCCAATCCTAATCAAGTACCTGTGGTTTCAAAAAAATATGAATGTCAAACATAACTTGTACATATGGAAACTAATTTATACCAGATATATTATTTAACCAAATAAATTACGGAATGTAAAATTTATCCGAATGCCAAACCAAATTGGATACCTATCCGAATGCCAAACCTAATTGGATACTTATTATTTGCAATCCAGATGCTAAACTTAATATGGTAACTATAGAAAACAATTTGTACTCAATATATGTTGGTTGACTGAGGAAAATATAAACTAATATGGAATATATGGATGCCATAGCTAATCAAATGCCAAACCTAATTAGGTATGCATGGAAATGGAAGAAAATTGAAATATGGTATGTATGGATGTAGAAACAAAAATGATGTCAAATTTAATCTAGTGTCCAATGGAATTTTTTTGGTAGGTCAAATGATAGTTTTATGTAGTATTTTAACTATGATTTCTACTAGCATGATTAAGTTTTTAAAAATGATAAATTAATCTTTAATAATAGCATGCATGTGTTATGTTTAATGATAGTTTCATATGACATATTAATTATGAACCACTTAGAATATTTATAAAATTAAAAGCGATAGTTTAATATATACTTTTTTTTATAAAGTCTAGTAACATGTTTATGATATTTGAAATGATAGTCTGTTGTGGCATTAGCTACTAAGCAGACTATCCTGTTTAAATTATGCAAAGTGATAGTTTAATGTATCACTGTAGTTATAAGGTTTAGTGGTATTTAAATGTTGAAATGATAGTTTGATATGACATTTATGTTAGGGGTGAGGATCTAGGATCTTACGGCAAAACAAACACTAGAAAGGGGTGAATAGTGTTTTAAAGAATTTAAAGAAAACTTAACTAATTACCAATTACTAGAACTACTATATGAATAATATAATGAATATTATAACATAAATTATCACATATGAAAATACAAACAAAAGTAAAATGTAGAAAGGAAAGAACATACCAGATTTTATACTGGTTCAGATTGCTCCTATGTTCAGTCCCGCACAACGCTAGATTATGCAGAGTTTTATTAATATCAATATCCAATTACAACACCCTTGATTTCATGGGCTACAAGGATTACACCCCCGCCTTTGCTTGATTTCAGGGCTACAAGGAACACAACCACACCTTTCCATACTCTTTCTGATTACAATTTCCCTAGAACTCTGGAGTAGCACTTCCAAATAGAGAGTATTCGATAGAGAATGAGAATAGAAGAAGAAGAATGATATAATTTTTCTTGAAATCAGTGGAGTTTAAGTGTATAAACTAAGAATTTTAAGAATAATAATGGTGGTATGTTAAGGGTGGAAGAAGATGATGATTAGTTTTGAAAACATTAATTTTAAGGCCTTTGTATAGCGTTCCAAAGGGTGCAACCATTTCTGAAATGTTTAAAAATGAAAATACACAACTTTTAAATTTAAATAAAATGTTACTATTATATTTCGACATGCATATATGTGTATGTCGACATATACTTTATATTTTTAAATTTAAATCATTTTTTGAAGTATTTAAACTAATATATGTATTCTGGAAATTCCTGAAATAAAACTAGTTGTTAAAATATATATTTTTCAAGTATAAAAACATAAAAAATATTATTTAAACATATGATTAAAAACAATACATATAAGTGATATAAAAACTATATAATGTAATTATAAACATATATATATATAGGCTTTTAAATATATATAAACTATATAAACATAAAGAGTTCTATGAAAATTTTAAAGTTAAATAAGAATATTTGAAATTATAATCAAGTATAAACTTTGTATATAAAATGTTTATATAAATGATTTAATATATAAAAAATTATAAAAATAAGAAACTTATAAATTAGGAAATATATATTTTAAATCATAAGTTTGAAATTCTTGGATGATTAAAAATCATTTTGAGAGCAGTTTGAAATCAATTTGAAACGAAATAAATTGAAAACAGAGTTTGAGTGCTATTCATAGTTTTACATAATATGTAGACTCTATTACCCTGATAGTCTTGGAATATTTAACTCTTGATATCTTGATCCTCATGAGTCTTGATTCTCCTTTGAAATCTTGAATCTCTTTACCGTACAGTCATCAATATATATTACCTGTATATAAAACCTGCATGTACGAATATATATATATATATATATGTATGTGTGTGTGTGTGTGTATGTGTGTGTGTATGTGTGTGTGTGCGTGTGTGTGTATATATATATATTCTGGGTAAAAGTGTTAGTATATACTTTATAATCAACCAGTACGGAGGCATGTTTGATGGACATGTGCATAGATAAATTTGACCATAGCTGGAATATGTTGATATACCGTACAAATGTTAGTAGCACTAGAAAACAGTACAAATGTTAGCAACACTATAGCTGCAACATAGAGAAAACAGGATATACAGTGTTACAGAAACCACAGTTAGTTATGCACAGTAGGTCAGTATCATACAGCTTACAAACAGCTAAAGATATACCACAGTTCAAAAAATGAACATCTGTGTGCTAATTATGTTACTGGAACACACAATGACGTCTTTGGAATAGAGTAAACTTATTTATATGTATGAAATAAATGCTAAAATTAATGAACAATCATGCTCTAGGAAGAACAAAACAAATTAGAAAAAGGAACATAAAAAATTAATTGATGGCATTCGCAAGAGAAGATCCTCATCGTAGGCATATTTTTCTTAGGCGCTGAAGACCTGAAATGAGAAATATTAAAGGTTGAATGAAAGAATATTATGAAATAAGGAGTACAGTTGTTCTTGAAAAAAGTAAATGGCACAATAGCTACATAAATACATCATGTCCACAGTTAAATCATAGCACACAAAAATTATACCAAATTTTAGATACAAAGAATTATAATGGTTTCACACTAATCGTTTAAAAGAATTATACCAAATTAAAAGGTATTTTTAATGTAATGCTCTGATATAAAATTTTATAACCATATCAAATGATTGAAAAATGGATGAAAATGTCAAAATTTACTATGAAACCCATTGACAATAATGTAAATAAAGAAAATACGAATAATAGATATATACAGACATATATGCATATCTTGTATAATTGCAATTGACTGCATGTAAATTGTAAAGCAAGGAATTTGGTCAAACTGGTTACAAAGTAAAGTTACACTCTTCGACGTATACGCACAGCTATGGGAACAAAGCAAACGAAATAACTGATGTAGAAACATTTATATAGAAAAAAAACCGCACTGGAAGTATAATGCAATAGATATTTTCTTAGGTTATCATATAATACATGTATGTGTATACGTGTTCCATAAATTGGCTATACTGATAACATATAGAGTAAGAAAAACATGTCTTTATAGTCAAAAATACTGCTGAAGGTGATATTTGTTGATGTGTTGTTTTTGTTAGTAAACTTGGAGTACATTTGTAATTGAGCAGAAATTGCTTTTGCCAAAAAAATACATGTATATTCCAATTTAGGGATAAACAACTGAAAATCGGGTTGCTCTAGGAAGGTATCAATAACCCTTTATGGATTGTGTTTATATACACCAACTCAAATTGCTTAATCCATTTAGCCCATACTCAATTTCATGTGTCCATATATGAAACGCTGACATTTTAAAGCAACATAATAATATTCCAAGTGAAAAGCTGAAATCAATGCCACATAGCAAGCAATAAATTTGTAATTAGAGAAATTACCAACAGCATGTAATTTGCAGAAAAAGCATCAAAGTAGAAACTAATTATTAAAACTTTATAAGCAATACTTTTAGACCTAAAGCTTCATTGACGTATAAATCATCATCAACCTTATGCAGACATGATTGCAACCCTAAAGTTTTTAATAATATAACACCATAAACTAAAAGATGTGAGGTGTATCAATTCAGTAAGGTGGCAATTTATTGTTCTCAAAATGATTATAGGTACCTATTTTTGACCATTTTTTGATGCCTACCAATGATGCTCCTCTCTATTTTGCGAGTCCCGGTGATTTCCCATGGTTCTGTCAAGAAAGTAAGCCCATCATGTAGAAATTATAACCCTCGAAATCCCATTTATAGAGAATCTCATCACAGCTGCTACTAAATTTATTCACTTGTAATGGACGTTGACTGTGGCCACGGCCAATCATCCGAGACTCAGTCGTGCCTGATAAAGACATCCACTTGCGATGGTTGCACGTGATTGAGAGCTCGATTTTTCCATTTCGATTGTCACAGTATTTAATTATTTGTTTTGATAATCATATCATTTGCCACAAAGGGATTCGGAACAAACAGTAAAACAAATTAGCATATAGTGTATACACAAATACGTATTAGGGTAGGACAATTATAACAACACGCGTTCCTCTAAAATTCAAAATAGAAAAAGCTAAAAGCAATTATCAACTCACCACTAATAAAAATTTAAATTAAAAGTAAGAAAACACTACCATTCAATTCTCGAGTAATTTAACCCCTTAGAGAACCTGGGTTCTTCATCTATTAGATCTTCGCCTTGGCAGAGGCAGGAATCTAATTGTGATGGAAACTGTAAAAAAAAAGATAAATGACATTAATCTGCGAAAAAATGGAAGTCTATAAATGGAGTTAAAGTAAAAAAATAATGCATCCAATATCCCCTTGTATTATGACAATTATACGATATAATCAGTCATTTCATCTAATAATTTGAGTGCAATGTCCGTAGCATAGAATTATACAGTAAGGCCGCAAGTCGACTTCATAATGAAGCAAAAATGGCAATATGCATAAAAGCAAACAGTGAAATAGGTGATGTAAAAGAAGATTATAGAAGTTCATAGAATTTAAAATGGTACCAACTTAAATAGATGAGCCACGATTCTTCATCACAGAGTTTGTTAGTTGTCCATCCTAATCCCAAATTCAAGATTTCCATATGGATTTTTTAGTTTTGATTAACAGCATCATTACTCATTTTAAGCAATAAAAAATGGGTGCAAGCATTCATGTTACATGAATAAGTCTAGCAATCAAGTAAACAAAAATTTTAGTTTTGACCAACAAATAATTTATATGCTTACCTCCCTATATCCAATTTTTTTGAGAAATAATTCCACTGGAATGGATATTTCTCAACCACTACAGAGATGAATGTTCTGTAAAACCAAAAAACCTTTGTCCTATGAACATCCAGACAGATATTAATGTTCTCAAATGGAATAGTAACATGAATTAAAGAGAGGAAGCCTGAGTTGAAACCCATTGTGTCATGATAAACCCGACCACTGTAGACCAATTCCTTAAACTTTAGATGTTCTATAAAATAAAAATAAATGTAATCCTATGAACAACCGAATAAAACAATAACCTCAAATAAAAAGAAACCTGAGTTGAAACCCATCGTCTCCATGGATAAAATCAACCATTACAAAGAAATGGAAACAGTTGCAAAAAAATATGCAAATTTTAGAAAAATTAAAGAAAAAGAATACTTCTTAAGTGCTTCGCCGATGGATTATGGCTCAGTAGAATCAACTGCTTTATAAGTGTTTTCAATCATCGCAGTAGGTATGAAGCTAGATTCCAAATCTGGAATACTGTAAGTTGAAACTGAATCCGCAAAAAGGAACTGGAAGAGACATCAAATTGCTTGGAAATGTGTTTTGGCGCTGTCCACAACGGCAAGATCGAAAGCAAGGCGCCATCAGTTTCAGATTGGAATTTGACCTCGATTCATGAGACTAAAATGGAATAGCCTGAAATTGGGAGAGAGAAGAAGAAGAAGCTTTAGGAAACAGGAAGTAACACATCTGTTGAATTTCAGTAATGGTTGGGAAGAATCCGATTAGGTTATTGGTTTTAATATTAATACCATCTCGTCTCATTAGAAAGTGGGAAGCGGTTGTGGACTGAGAGACATGATTATAGTGAGTAGAGAAGATTGTGGGAAAATGATTCTAACATGGAAGACTATTGATATAAATAGCCCTACTTTTTTCTAACACGTGAAATACAGAAATGGTCGTTTTGGGTATTGCCAAAAAGGCTTCACTTTGGCCGGTTGACCACAGGTTTTGCATTATAATATAAGATAATGATAATGATTGAAACAAGGTTGTTGTCATCAAAACATCATCAACATTCCATTATCCAACAATCTCCCTCTTTTTGATGATGACAACCTTGGTTTATAAAATATTCACATCTGATATTACCTGTTAATCTGATTCTTCGATTACTCCCCCTTTTACCATAAATTCCTTCAAACTCCCCCTTAAACTATGCTTATTTTATAATTTCACCATTTTGTCATTAACAAAAAGTATATCTATCTAAACTTAGAATAATCCTGGTGATTAATTCTATATATAATTCCCCCCTAAATCAACAACTCTCCCTAAATCTATAATTTTCCTTAAATATATAATTTTACAACTCCTCTTAAATTTATTGCTATACCAAGTAAACTAAAAAGAGTTTAATCAATATAATCATTATATATTTTAAACCAGACAATCAATCCAAATAGTATTTACAAAATATTTATAAATTTTCAATTTCAAATTCAAAAGCTCACCACACAAAGCAAATCAAATCAAACAAGTTATTCATTCATACATTTCTCAGAACTTCCACCCATCCATCTCCACCGAAGATTGGATCTTCTTTTATGACTTCCCAGACTCCATTATCTTTGGTGAGAGATGCTCTAGTGATGTTGTTATCTCCATATCTAGAAAGAGAACAGATCATCCAACGGATAACATCAAAACATATTTCTTGTTGTTTAATCATTTGTATCTGGCTTAATTCCAAATGACTTTGATTGTAGAGAATTATATATAGGATATCCTTAAAAGAGTTTAGGATCTCTTCAAGAATTTCACTTAGATTATGAATAGTAGTAGCCATTAATTTGATTATATAGAGAGGGAGTGGTTTGAGAAGAAATAAAGAAGTAAAAATGAGTTTTTTTTGGAAGAAAATTATATATATATGGTCTGGAATCGTTAAAAACTGAATAGACAGAAGGTAGTTATAAAAAATTCAAAATCTGAACGAATTCAAATTTTCAGGCAGTTATATGTTGACATACCAGAACTTGTATGTCGACATGGCCGAAGTGTACTTGGGTATTTTGATTTTTTACACTATTTTGAATTATTTCTTATTATATTATATTAATTTGTTTAATTCTAATGTGTTTTTACATATGTTTAAAGATTTATTTGATAGAAAACAAGAACATTCATTACTTCTAACAAGAGAATAACGATACATATTACGAAATACGAGATACGAAATACGAAATATGAAAAGGAAATACAAGCTAATATGATAAATAAGCTAATATACTTAGAACTAAGAGGATGAAGACGAGGAAGATGATAATCCAAGTTTTCTTCCAACTTTTCTGAAAAACTTGTTCATTTTGGATAACATTTGATTGACAGTCGTTTTTATTTTCTTTTGGTTTTTGGCTAGGTTGACTTGGTTTTGAAATTTTGCCTCTTTGGATATGGCTCTAGTTAAAGTGGGAAATTCTATGCTTTCCATGGAGGATTTATTTTTTTCGATATCCATTTGATTTCCTTCTTGTTCTGTTCTAGCTTGCTTTTCGGCATATGACTCATAAGGTTTGAAATTGAGTAAAATTTGCGTAAGGGATATAGTTCCCGAATTAAAAAGTTTTCTAGAAACAAATTCCTCTCCTTTGAAATCCACTGCAAATTACTTATAGATTCAGGTAAGGTAAATTCCGTGGTAGAGAGTGTTTTCTTATGTTGACATCTCCTTGGGTTTGAATTCTCTTAGGATCATTTCGGCCTAATTAATATCATAAGTGCCAAAGATGGCAAAAAGAGCTTTTTGGACCTTGATAGTAGGTTATTAAAATTTTCGGAACCGAGATTAACAGTGTGTTGAAGAAGAAGATTTACAATCTTTGCTTTTGGGCGGACAAAGCGATTTTTAAATTCCATATGTCCATCGCTTTCAAAAAAATGGCGCAAATCATGTTCATCAGTTTCAAAATCCAAAAAATCTGCACCTGTTTTCTTCCAATTCAAAACAGTTCCCAAACATTACAATCCAAAATAATTTGAGTGCCTTTGATGCTAATCCAAACTTGATTTTTATTCCCTTCGAAAAATTCGTGGTTCAAATTTGCATAAATATTTTGACAAGATTCGGGTAACATACTTCATTATTATCCCGAGAATCAGCTAAACTTAAAAACTCAATTCTATTGAAAAGAAAACAAAGATCATAAGATGCAAAATCTTAAAAAATAGCAAATGTTTCCTATATTGACTTTTCAATTCAAAACATAGTCGATGTATGCTTGGATAGCCTCCGGGTTGTTATAGAGATTACCTTTGAGAGTCTTGGTTAGTCTCATGCTCTTTGGAGTACTTAAGGAAGCCATTAAAGAATAGTTTTGAAGAGTACAGGATGAAGAAGATAGTTTTGAATTTTGAATGAGAGGTAGAAGAAGTAGTATTAAATAGAGCTCAGAAGGACACATCTTTTGTGAATAAAAGGACACCTTTTCAGACCTTGGGAGTTGGTGAAAAGATGGCGGGAAGTTAGAAAGTTTAAACACTTGAAATTTAAAATTTGAATTCCAAAAACTGGTGCATGTGTTGACATATATGTGCAATTTCAAAATTCAAGTTGATTTTTGATTTTGTTATATTATTTTAATATTTTATATTCTTTGTTTAGTTATTTCCTGATATGATAATTTTAAAAACCTTCTAAAGTTAATCATTATTGTTATTTTGAATTCCAAATTTCAAATTTGAATTTTAAAATTCAGATTTTCAAACAAGGTAAGCAAACAAGCATTCATTCAAACATTTCAATCAAAAATTATTAATTAAGGCGTACTTGGTTTTTAGATCCACTCCTTTTATAACTTAAAATTTTTCTGAAATTCCTTGTCATTAAGGCAACTTTTTCATCATCCTCGCTGCTTGAATCAGAACCATCGATTGTTGCTTTGTATGCTATAGATTTCTCTTCTGATGACTTATTCTCCTTTCTTTTTTGTAAATGTACTTCGAATGACATCAAATTCCCGATTAACTCCTCAATCTTCATTTCACTAATATCATTGGCCTCTTCAGTTTCAAGTGTTTCTGATCCTAATCTGGAGTTAAATAACTAAGGATTTTTTTGACTTGGTCCTCTTCAGAACAAGTTTTTCCCCAAAGCAATTAACGAATGTACAATTTCTAGAACCTGCGGTACATATCAGAAATAGATTCATTTTGATTCTTTTTAAATAACTCAAATTGATTAGTTAACATTGATATCTTTGTTTGTCTAACTTTATTTGTACCTTCGAAAGTAACTTGCAAGGTTTTTCATATATCATAAGTAGATTTACAAACTAATACTCAATTAAAATTAATTTCTATCTAATGAACAGAACAAAATATTCATAGCCTTGGAATTATTTTGTGCAGAGGTTTTCTACTCATTAGTCCATTGCGTAAAATTAGTGGTGGGTTCAAGGTATTTGGTTTGTTTGATATTCTAAGTGTCTAGTCCTATAGCTTGCAAATATATTTTCTGTAACAACCCAGAATTTCTGAACCAATTTAAATTTTTTATTTTAGTTATTTTAATGTATTTTGATTGTATAAAATGATTTATTTTTAATAATTATGACTGAAAATTTATTTAAATCTAAGTTAGAACATATAAAATTATTTTAATTATAAATAGAGTTTGAAAAGGTGTGATAGTTTGAAAATTCAATTTTAAATTTCAATTGAATATACATAATTCAATATAAATTGGATTTCAGTAAAACCAGAAACATTAGAATTTATTTAATTTTATCTTTATAATAAATGTGAAAAAATCAGATTTCATAATATAAATTGAAAGTTATGTCCAGTTTAAAATTCAAAATAGTCGCTATGAAATTTATATATATTTTAATATAATATACAGCCTTAAAAATAGCCATTTTCCAAACGACCTCCGTTTTCGACGAAACCACTTTTGTTGGATCCGGAATGCCAAATTATTGCTAGATTTCAAATTTCATAAATTTTTGGATTTAGTATGTGAGCGTGGTAAATTTAAAAGTGTTTTGACAGTTTCACTTTGAATTGGATCGACAAGAAAATGGCCATTTTTCAAACGGTCACCAAATTCGACGAAATTAGTTTTGTTAGAACCATATCGTCAAAACATAGTTAGATTTTTCTTAATTTTTGGAGTCAGTATATGGCACAAATTAATTAAAATGTACGTTCAAATTCAATATATATTGATTTATATTTTAATTTTGAGAAGAACTGATTGAAATAGTCGAATTGGCTTACGAAACATATCCCATTGTGTTTGAAATGGGGGTATTTAGCTAGGGGCGACACTCGTTGGGATTCGTTTGGAGTTCACATGAAAAATTCACCGTGAATTAACATTTAAATTAAATATTAAATTATATAATAGTATATATATATGTATATTTCTCCAATTGAACCCTATCTCTCCAACTCAGGAAAAACGCGACGCCAATCAAGAGCTAGTGGCCGAGATCCTCTCAAAATTATTTGTTAATTTCTCCCTTATTATCAGGAATGAAAACCCAATCCCAAAACAAAAATTGTGGATGCCTCTTTGCTCTTCCAATCTATACTGAAGTGAAGGGTTTTCGTTAGCTACTGAATTCGATTTTGAGGCTCAAAGCCCTACCGCTCAGACGCGAATTTCGAGGACTTGGAGAGATCGAGTTCCCCCATATCATTGGCGGCGGCAGCTCTTGCATAGCCCGAAGTGGTGGAGGAGTTCGATCGGTAGCAGGCCGTCCATGGCGGCAGAAATCTAAAGCCCTAGTTGGAAACGACGGTTTTGAACGAGAGGCCTGGAGCATGTAATACGGGAAGAGGAAGTGCAGCAGTAATTCTTTTTGGTTAAGAAAAGGTTAGGGTGAGGATTAATTAACTAATTAATTATAGGTTTAATTATCTATTAATATAAATAATTTTTAAACATTCATAACATTGTCAAATGGACACAAAATTAAATGAACTTAGGCTCATTGGAATCGCGTCGACAAACACTACAACATGGAATGGATTGGAACATATTTGGAGCAAGTGACAGTTTTTGGTTAAATTAAATGCCCTGTTTAATTTAATCAGAATTATCGTCTAATGACGATTTCTATCCGATCAGTGTGAGAACTTGTAACACCCCACGTCCATTAATGTCACTCACTAAGGGAATGCATTAACTTTCATAGAGTATTATAAGAGTATAGAACAGAATATCACAAGACAGATATATAAAATGGTACTTAAGAAAATTCAAAATTTATTCATTGCAGCAGAAAAGCAAAATATGTTTAGTTACAACATCAGAACCACATAATAGAGTCAAGTGCACAAATATCCATATTGTACAAAATTATTATCAGAGTACATAAAAGTAAAACCATAATCCCACTCCAAATAGCCATAATGAAAAAGAGATAAAGCTGAGCATTACTTTCAACACTTCCAAGCACTTCAAGAGGAAAGGAATCCAAGTCAAGCTTCACTGTTCCCACCCTGAGGACGGGGGGGGGGGGGGAGAAAGAAAAGAGGCAAAACAAAAAGGAGTCAGACATAAGTCTGGTGAGTCTAGTGACTTTAACAATATAATCAGTAAAGTAACAGGATAAGAACATAGACTGGATATAAGAGATGACTGTAGCATAAGAAGATATGACAAGGTAAACAAGATGCACAAGATATAACGTTGGTTGCGCTCTAATCACTATAAGATAGATCCTACACCGCACCAGTGCTAGTTCCATACTGAAAGTTGATCCCTCTCACTAAACATAGTAATAATAATAATGATGGTAGTTTCATGTACTCCTAGCTGTTGTCCTAGATGCCGCCTGCTCCTATCTCCACTTGTTGTACCCACTACCCTCCCCATTCAATTGGCTCACTAACTCGTAGATACCCGTGGTGGTCCTACACTAGGGTGTATCACTCCCTAAAGTGGCAGGACGATACAACTAAAAGGCACGGCTTATACCTACACGATGCAACATCGTCTTACCTACCAGCCCGGACCCACACACGCACATGACTCCGTTGGACTTGCACTACCATCGCTATCTCTTTATTGACCTCTTACTATCAAACTAGTAAGTGTGTCCCGTCCTCGACCTAGTTCGAGCTCACATAGATACTAAAATGGGTTACTGGTTGAAAAGGGTCCACCCACATGACACAAGCTTCCCTCCTAAGCTTGGTCCCCACTAGGATTTCCCACTTAACCCCCTCCTTATTCCCATGTCTAATCACATGTTTCACTGTGGTTAAGTGTTTCTAGTTATATTTCACATGTCATCCATGTCACCCACTTAACCCCTATGTCTTACTACATGTCTTATCTTGGTTAAGTGTTCATTAATTCATTATAACTGTAATCTTGCAAGATCTCCCACATTAGATTGCCGTTTTGCGGTTGCTGGATAAGCCGGGCAGTTTCGGGCAGTCTTATACCGCAATCCGGATCTAACCTCGTGTCTTTGCATTATTACATGTCTAATTTCTGCCTTTGACCTCTCACATTAGATTACAAAATTGTGGTTGCTGGATGTGCCGGGCGGTTCCAGGCAGTCTTATACCGCAATTCGAATCTAACCTCATGTCTTAGGTGTTCATTATCACTTTCTTGGTTCAAGTCCCAACTTTAAATCTTGGATTAAATTATATCCCAATTACCCATAATTTTCAATCTAAATTATGTTCATAATTTTAATCGAAATTAGGCCTAAAATCTTATGTATACATGTTATGCCAAATTGTGCCCAAATCAATTTGCTTTCATTGTTAATAACAATGTCTGCCAAACCTCATGTATACAAATTATATCCAATCATGCCCACATCCAACTTATGCTAAATCTGATGTATACAAGTTATACATATTTATGCCCCAAATCAACTACGTGATTACAAATCAGTTTTTGCCCAATTATATATTATTCAATATTTTCCCAAACTTTCCTAATCGTTCAAACGTTATTCGTACGCAAATCTCAACGCAACATGTTAGGCTCGAAGTTAGCCTAATCTCGTAAAAAAAAGGAAAAGAAGAGGGGAAGAGAATCATATCATCAAAACTGGCATAAAAGAGGCATATGAAACATGAACTGGCATAGAACAATAAAATAGATCCAATTAGGCATATGATGACAGTAATTTGGGTATGAATCTGAAAGATAAGAATCTACAAAACTTGATATGATTCATCTTACTTACAGGCATGATGATTAAATTCAATTTACAATCCTATCACAATTAATTTTTAATTATATGTGAAAATAACATAGACACACAAAAACAGGATTAAGAAGAGAGAATAGATCTGAATCTGATTTCTGAATTTGATTAGCTGAACCGTTGTTGTAGAATTTGATTATTATCTTCCAATTTGAATACTCTAATTTTGATTCGCTTCGGAGAAGAGAAGAGAGGCTAGTTTAAATTTAGATTAGAGTAGCATGGAGGCGCTATGGATCAATGTAATGAAATTAGGGTTAGGTGTGTTTTTATAGATGTATTAGGTGAATTAGGACCTTTAGATTAGATTAGAGATCATCAGAACCACACAGCTCAAAAGACACCTCATCAGCCAATCCCTGTAGGACACGTCATCAGAGAACTCTCTAGAATTCTATCAGATTTTGGCTCAGCATGGGAGCACGTCCCAAGTGCTCCAGTGCATTTTTGTTCCGGCACACTTCACAAGTGCGCCAGTTATCCCAGCCTGTTTTCTGATTTTTCTACCCAACTTCTATCGTCCATAACTTCCTCATACATTATCCGTTTTACGCAAACTTGGACTCTATCTCAAGCAGAATTCTGAGATGAACGCAATGGCATAACCCGTTTCACCTAATTCTTCATTTAAAAATTAATTATTCTTTAATTATCTCTTATGTCATGTTTCAAAATTACGTGGTGTTACATTCTTCCCTCCTTGAAGGATTTCGTCCCCGAAATCTTCAAGTTAAGAAGAATGTATCCTACCATCCAATCATCCATCATCCACAAACATCCATTGTTTTAAAAAGATTGCTAATGCTATATGAACATATGTAAAAGTGTGTGTATATGTTCCTTATCTAATGCAAAGATCAGGCGGTCCATTATGTATGAAAAAGAGTTCTAATGATGCATATCATTTCTATATGAGTGCACAACCATTCATTCAAATGCAGCATCCATATGATAACACATTCAATATACATCCATTTATTTGAATATGCACACTCATTCATATGCAATATGAATGTGATTGAGCCGATCTAATGCCCAATGTGTGTGTGTAAATGCATCCACGAGGAACTACTGGCAAACACTTACATCCACTTGCATCCACCAAACATAACATGCCTCAAACACATGCTTACAACCATAGGATTTTCTACCTAAAGATCGAAGATATAATCCAGAAGATACACTAAACGATAGAACAAGTATAAACAAAGTGGTAGAAAAAGGAGAAGTTAAGAACACACCCTAAAAAAGGAAAGGGTACGACGCATGTATCTTGTCTTCAGTCTCCCAAGTCGCGTCTCCTTGATCATCTCTCTCCTGGACTTTAACCAACTTGACCTCTCGGTTGCGTAATTTCTTGACCTCTGATCCAAGGATACATGTAGGAAATCGTCTAACCATGGCATCTCGCTCTACTTCCACTTCTCTAAGCATGCTCGGCTCTGCTACTTCCGCGGTATCATGTAAGAATTTTTGCAAATGCGACACATGAAATACGTCATGACACCACTAAGCTTCTCAGGCAACTTCACTCTGTAGGCCATCTTCCCAATTCTTTCTGTAATGGGGAATGGCCCAACGAACCTAAGTGCCAACTTCCCTATGGACCCAAAACGAACTACATTCCTCAATGGTGACACTTTAATAAAAACCATATCTCCAACATCGAACTCAAGATCCGTTCTTCCCTTATCAGCGTATGACTTTTGCCGGTCATGTGCCGTCTTCATGCGTCTTTAAATCAAGTCTATCTTCTCTGAAGTTTCCCTAATCATCTCGGGCCGAAGCAAAATCTTATCCATAGATTCCCACCAACAAGTAGGTGATCGGCAAGGTCGTCCATATAGAGCTTCAAAAGGTGCCATGCCAATGCTAGTCCGATAGTTGTTGTTGTAGGCGAACTCTACTAATGGAAGATGTTCCTCCCATGTCCCTCCAAAGTCCAAGATGCATAATCTCAAAAGATCTTCTAGAATCCAATTCACTCTTTCTGTTTGGCCATCCGTATGAGGGTGATAAGTGGTAATCAAACACAATTGCATTCCTACCGCCACTTGCAAGCTCTTCCAAAACTCACTGGTGAAAATGGGATCTCGGTCGCTTACGATACTAGAAGATATGCCGTGTAGACGAACTATCTCTCAGAGATAAACAGATGCTAACCATGCCGCTGTTCTTTTACTCTTGACGGGAATAAAATGGGCACTCTTGGTAAGTCTATCCACTACTACCCAGATCCCTGTATTACCCTTCCTTGACCTCGGCAACCCGTCGACGAAATCCATGGGAACACTTTCCCACTTCCACTGTGGAACCTTTAAAGGGTGAAGCAAACCACCATGCTTCTTTTTCTTAGCCTTGACTTGCTGGCACACTAAGCATCTAGAAACGAACTCAGCCACATCCTTCTTCATTCCGGCCCAAAAGAAAACTCGCTTCATGTCCTTATACATCTTGTCACCACTTGGATGTATGATCGCACCTCTAACGATGCCAGCAAACCGGGTACATAATCAACAGAGGGTCTAAAGTCAAAGGTAGAAATATACTCTAAACTCTGCCGCTCGACAAACAAAGGACTCAAAGTCAACTTATTTCTACTTAAGGTGTTAGCTACAATGTTACCCTTGTCAGGATATATGCAATCGCAAAATCGTAGGATGCTAAGAACTCCATCCAACTTTGTTGTCTTAAGTTTAAATATTTTTAGGAGAATAAATACGTTAGTGACTTATGGTCTGTATACAACTTAAACATCTCACCAAGCAAATAGTGACACCAAGACTTAAGCACAAAAACTATGGTAGCTAACTCTAAGTCATGGGTAGGGTAATTCTTCTCATGGACCTTCAAATGCCTTCCACCATGACATATCACCCTTCCCTCTTGCATCAAAACTGCACCAAGCCCCATCCTGCAACCATCGGTATACACTATGAACGGTTTACTCCCGTCCGGCAAAACTAAAACTGGAGCTGTCGTTAATGCCCTCTTCAAATGTTGGAAAGCATCGTCACAGTCAACATCCCAAGAAAAGGTCAAATTCTTTTTCGTCAACCGTGTAAGTGGGGCTGATATTTTGGCAAAGTCCTTGATGAACTTTCTGTAATTGCCCGCCAAACCAAGAAAACTTCTTACTTCTGTTGCATTCTTAGGAACCTTCCAATCTTGGATTGCCACCACCTTCGCCGGATCCACTGCTATCCCTTCCTTAGAGACCACATGTCCTAAGAACCTCACTTCCTTCCTCCAAAAATGACAATTGGAGAACTTAGCTTTGAGTTGATGTGCTCGAAGGGTGTCTTAGACTTCCCTAAGATGTAGGGCATGTTCTTCCTCGCTTTTGGAGAATATCAAAATATCATCCACAAAGACCACCACGAACTTATTTAGAAACTCCCTAAACACCCTACCCATCAAGTCTATGAAATATGCGGGTGCATTCATAAAACCAAAAGGCATAACGAGCCATTAGAAGAAACCGTCAGGAGTTCTAAAGGCAGATTTATCCATACAATCATCAGCTACCCTCAACTGATGAAATCCTGTAGCTAAGTCCAACTGCGAGAAAACCAAAGCACCAACCAACTGACCGAAAAAATCATCTATCCTTGGCAATGGGTGTCTGTTTTTCTTCGTGAGCTTATTCAGCTCCCTATATTCCACGCACAATCTAAGCGAACCATCAGCCTTCGTAGCAAAAACTACAGGAGCACCCCACTCTGAGATACTTCGTGTTATGAACCCATTCTCAAGCAACTCTTTCACTTGTTTTCTAAGCTCCCTCCTTTCTCTTGGAGCCATGTGGCGCACTAGCAATGCAACTGGCTTTGCATTGTCCACCAAGTATATACAGAAATCTATATCGCGTTTTGGAGGTAAGCCCCTAAGCTCCTCAATGACGTCTGCATACTCACGGAGTACTCGAACAGATTGCAAATCATCAATAGATGTGTCAAGAGATTATAGGTAGCTAAGCATAATAGAACCCTTAGGGTCACAAGAAATATCGAGAGTATTACCCAAACTAGTCAACAATCTAACTACCCTCTTTTCACAGTCGAGAATGGCACCATACCTGGCTAGCCAATCCATTCCTAGAATCAACCCATAGCCCGTGAAGCCAAGCACATAAGCATTGCATTCAAACTCAATGCCATACACATATATTCTCAAATCCCGATATAACATAGAAAGATGAGCCGTAACCCCAATAGGATTTGACACAACTACGAGATCCACAACTAGACTAGCATGTAGTTGCAGTGTTTCAACTAATGAAGCAGATATAAACGAATGTGAAGTGCCAGAATCAAACAAAGTTCGAGTAGGATGATCAAAAAGGAAAATCAAACTTTCAACAGAAATGTTTCTACCTCTCTCTTGTCTAGGTGCCACGAGAGCTTGAACCTGCTCTCCAGAAGTAGATCTTGTCCTCTGTCCTTGCCCTTGTCCTTGCCTCCTTGGGCAGTCTTTAATCATATGTCCTGCCTCACCACATTGGAAGCAATCCGTCTTCTTCTTCTTCCTACAGTCCTTGCTTAAGTGGCCCGGTGTTCCATAATTAAAACACCTTTTCTTCCCTTGACCCTTGTTATCCTTGCCACCTTTCTTTTGTTGTTGTTTCCCCTTCTTTGGATCCCCTTTCTTATCCTGTGCCTTATCTACATTAGCACCTTTCTCCTCTTCATGCATCAACGCCATGTCAACAAGTTTCTCGAAAGTAGCCTCCATAGGAATGTGGGACATAGCCAGCCCGTGTAATGGTTCATTCAGACCCTTGGCAAATCTCAAGGCCTTCTTATGCGGTGTATTAACTAATTCCATACCAAATCTTGTTAACTGGTTAAACTTGTTAACGTACTCCTTCACAGACAATCTCCCTTGTTTCAAAGCCAAGAACCTCTCCATGTATAAACTCTCCTCCACTTGTGAAAGAAATTTCAACTCGAACCTTCGTCTAAAGTCTATCCATGTCTCCACTGCACATCCTCCATTAGTTACTTCCCACCAAAAGGAAGCTTCGTCCTTCGTCAACCAAGTAGCTAGCTGAACCTTCCTTCCATCGTTTATCTCAAAGATACCAAACAAGTCCTCCACTTCCTTGAGCCAATTCTGAGCCTCAACAAACATCTCAGTTCCATAAAACGTTTTTCCGCCCATTGCACGGAAGTCTTTGCATATTTTAGAAAAAGCGTCTATAAGGGGAGGAGGAGGAGCGGCTGCAGCTAGGGGAGGAGGAACGTCTGCTGGGCCTGCGGCAGTAGCCCTAGCCTCCAGGTACCTTCTGAACCAACTGGTATTTGTATGCCCTCGGGTATAATGGGTTCCCCAGACATGCTGAAAGGAAGAAGGAAGAGATTCAAAACAGAGAATCGAAATATAGATATATGTCTTTTGGGGATTATGTTTTTCATAATAAACTTTTCTCTTAAAAGTACCCTCTTTAAAACATGTTTTTGAAAATACTTGTTTATAAAAATGCTTTTGAAAACGGTTTTCAAAATCTTTTATCTGTTCTGGTAACCTTCAGCTCTGATACCAACCGTAACACCCCACATCCATTAATGTCACTCACTAAGGGAATGCATTAAATTTCATGGAGTATTATAAGAGTATAGAACAGAACATCACAAGACAGATATATAAAATGGTATTTAAGAAAATTCAAAATTTATTCATTGCAGCGGAAAAGAAAAACATGTTTGGTTACAACATCAAAACCACATACTAGAGTCAAGTACACAAATATCCATCTTGTACAAAATTATTATCAGAGTACATAAAAGTAAAACCATAATCCCACTCCAAATAGCCATAATGAAAAAGAGATAAAGCTAAGCATTACTTTCAACACTTCCAAGCACTTCAATAGGAAAGGAATCCAAGTCAAGCTTCATTATTCCCACCCTGAGGACCTGGGGGGAAAAAGAAAGAAAAGAGGCGAAACAAAAAGGGGTCAAACATAAGTCCGGCGAGTCTAGTGACTTTAACAATATAATCAGTAAAGTAACAGGATAAGAACATAAACTGGATATAAGAGATGACTGTAACATAAGCAGATATGACAAGGTAAACAAAATGAACAAGATATAACGTTGGTTGCGCTCTAATCACTATAAGATAGATCCTACACCGCACCAGTGCTAGTTCCATACTGAAAGTTGATCCCTCTCACTAAAAATAGTAATAATAATAATGATGGTAGTTTCGTGTACTCCTAGCTGCTGTCATAGATGCCGCCTGCTCCTATCTCCACTTGTTGTACCCACTACCCTCCCCATTCAATTGGCTCACTAACCCGTAGATACCCGTGGTGGTCTCACAGTAGGGTGTATCACTCCCTAAAGTGGCAACCCGATACAACTAAAAGGCACGACTTATACCTACATGATGCAACATCGTCTTACCTACCAGCCCGGACCCACACACGCACATGACTCCGTTGGACTTGCACTACCATCGCTATCTCTTTATTGACCTCTAACAATAAAACCAGTAAGCGTGTCCCGTCCTTGACCTAGTTCGAGCTCACATAGACACTAAAATGGGTTACTGGTTGAAAAGAGTCCACCTACTTGACACAAGCTTCCCTCCTAAGCTTGGTCCCCACTAGGAATTCCCACTTAACCCCTCCTTATTCCCATGTCTAATCACATGTTTCACCTTGGTTAAGTGTTTCTAGTTATATTTCACTTGTCACCCATATAACCCCCATGTCTTACTACATGTCTTATCTTGGTTAAGTGTTCATTAATTCATTATAACCATAATCTTGCAAGACCTACCACATTAGATAGCTGTTTTGCGGTTGCTGGATATGTCGGGCGGTTCCGGGTAGTCTTATACCGTAATCCGAATCTAACCTCGTGTCTTTGCATTATTACATATCTAATTTCTGCCTTTGACTTCTCACATTTGATTACAAAATTGCGGTTGCTGGATGTGCCTGGCGGTTCCGGGTAGTCTTATACCGCAATTCGAATCTAACCTCGTGTCTTAGGCGTTCATTATCACTTTCTTGATTCAAGTCCCAACTTTAAATCTTGGAACAAATTATATCCCAATTACCCATAATTTCCAATCTAAATTATGTTCATAATTTTAATCCAAATTAGGCCTAAAATCTTATGTATACATGTTATGCCAAGTTACGCCCAAACCAATTTGCGTTCATCATTATTAAAAATTTATGCCAAATCTCATGTATACAAATTATATCCGATTATGTCCACATCCAACTTATGCCAAATCTCATGTATACAAGTTATACATAATTATGCCCCAAAACAAGTACATGATTAGAAATCAGTTTATGCCCAATTACATATTATTCAATATTTTCCCAAACTTTTCCCAATCGTTCAAACGTTATTCATACGCAAATCTCAATGCAATATGTTAGGCTTGAAGTTAGCCCAATCTCATAAAAAAAGGAAAAGAAGAAGGGAAGAGAATCATGTCATCAAAACCGGCATAAAAGAGGCATATGAAACATGAACTAGCATAGAACAATAAAATAGATCCAATTAGGCATATGATAACAGTAATTTGGGTATGAATCTGAAAGATAAGAATCTACAAAACTTGATATGATTCTTCTTACTTACAGGCATGATCATTAAATTTAATTTACAATCCTATCACAATTACTTTTTAATTTTATGTGAAAGTAACATAGACTCACAGCGACAGGATTAAGAAGAGAGAATAGATCTGAATCTGATTTCTGAATTTGATTAGCTAAACCGTTGTTGTAGAATTTGATTCTTATCTTCCAATTGGAATACTCTAATTCTGATTTGCTTTGGAGAAGAGAAGTGAGGCTAGTTTTAATTTAGATTAGAGCAGCATGGAGGCACCATGGATTAGTGTAATGAAATTAGGGTTAGGTTTAGGTGTGTTCTTATAGATGTATTAGGTGAATTAGGACCTCTAGATTATATTAGAGATCATCATAACAACACAACTCAAAAGACACGTCATCCAGCCAATCCCCTAAGGACACATCATCAGAGAACTCTCCAGAATTCTGTGTAGACTTTGCCTTGGCATGAGCGTACTTTCCAAGTGTTCCAGTGCATTTTTATTCTGGCGCACTTCACAAGTGCGCCAGTTATCCCAGCCCGTTTTCTGTTTTTTCTGCCCAACTTCTATCGTCTATAACTTCCTCATACGTTATCCGTTTTACGCAAACTCAGACTCTATCTCAAGCAGAATTCCGAGACGAACGCAATGGAGTAACCCATTTCACCTAATTCTTCATTTAAAAATTAATTATTCTTTAATTATCTCTTATGTAATGTTTCAAAATTACGGGGTGTTACAAAACTTCTCACTCAAATATTTTTATATTATTTATTTTATAACTACATATATGAACTGCTAGTATTGATTTTTATCTGTTTAGTCATTATAAATTATGTACGGTGCCCGTTAGCTCACCTCCCTTGTCCACAGACCATGGACATTTTAATCAACTGTATTGTGTTGTGATTATGATGTGAAATGGAGTGAATAAAATATAAATATATATATGCGATGTGAATAAAATATATATACGCGATGTAAATAATATATATATATATATGCGATGTGAATAAAATATATGTATGCGATGTAAATAAAATATATATATGAAATGTGAATAAAATATATATATGAGATGTGAATAAAATATATATATATATATATGCGATGTGAATAAGATATATATATATATATATATATGCGAAGTAAATAAATATATATATGAGATGTAAATAATATATATATATATATATGAGACGTGAATAATATATATATATATGCAATGTGAATAAAATATATATACGATGTGAATAATATATATATATATATGCGATGTGTAACACCCCGTATATTCTATAACAGTGAAATTCATAAAGTAAAGTATAATTAATTCTAATGAAAGAATTAAGGGAAAAGGCTTATGCCATTGCGTTCGTCTTGGAATTCTAGCTAAGATAGAGTCCGAGTTTGCGTGAAACGGACTCCGTATGAAGGAGTTATGATCTCCGGAAGTTTCAGAATAAATTTGAGATTCAAAAACAGCTCAGAACAGGTTTAAAATTCAAATTCGAGTTCAAACTGGGCTGGGCGGAAAATTTCCCGCCCAGTGACCAGGTCGACACTAGTGTCGACTGGGCAGTCGACCTGGCCCCCCCCAAGTCGACTGCGCAGTCGACTTGGGTATCGAACAGCAGGTCGACTTGCCTGGTCGGCCTAACCAGGTGGGTCTGACCCTGGTTCGACTTCTGGTGTGCTGTACGGTCTGATTTCCCTCCCTGATTGCATCTGACGGCTCAAATTAACTTGAAAACTGTATAAATACACACTAAGACTCAACTAATTCACATAAGAAAATAAGAGAGGAGTTGTCGTGCTGCCAGGAAGGAGTTGATCGTAGCCGCCAAGAATCAAACTAAGAAGCAAACTAAAGTCTAATCAAATCAATCAACAAATTGCTACCCAAAGGAGAGCATCTCCAAATTCAGAAAACAGAAATCAGAAAACAAGACCTCGTCACGCATTGTAAGTATAGTGTCTTTAAGAATCTGAATAAAATTATGATGTGATACGATGTAATTGGGAATAGAATTGTATCATTATAATGATGTAGATCTTGTGTATTGTAATGTTTCTATCGTGATTGTTTTTGATGTATTGATTTGTGGCACAAATGGGTCGATGCAAGTTTATTATACGTTTGTATATGAAAGTAATGGTAATTGCAAGTTTGTGGCAAAGTCTATGATTAGATCCCTCTCATGTTTATGTTAATATCCCCTTTATGTTTATGTTGATATCATGGGCCATATACTTATGCAAACACACTAGATTTGAGATCCCTTATGCTACATGACTCAAAGCTTATGTATACATCTTAGATCCATCACAAGTTTGATTAGAACTATGTTAAATGCAGTTTGGGCTACATAAACTATGCAAATTCATGTGGAAATTGACTATATATTAGATTTGGACATTTTAGGGTTAATTTACAACATGCTAGTTTTGTGTTCGACGTTATGCCAAATTAATATGTCAAAACCCAAGTTTGTATAAGTCTACATATGCCATCCTATGTGACACCCATTTAGTTGTATGCCAATTTTGAATGCAAGTTCACATGATCCAATGTTTATGTTAACGCCAATTTGCAAGTTCATGCGCTACATCTTCTATGTATCATAGAAATATTATATGTTCTGAATTTCCCCTTTTCTCACGTTTATCAAGTTGGGTTGAATTGTGTCAAGCCCAACATTAGTACGTACAAACGGGGGTAATAGTGTTCGGTGTAAAAGCATGATACAATAAATATGTTGGCATGTTTGGCGCGTGCCAACGACTGTGGCATTTTAGCGGTATAAATTGTTATACCCAAATTAAAAGACGACATGACGTTTACATAAATAATAAAATATGTAAATCTAGAAAAGATGACATGTTTGACCCGAGGTTGGATTGAGTTGTGACATAAACCTGCCCGGACCCGCCCGGCTGTCCAGTAGTCACAACAATACTTATCCAATGTGGGTGGTTAAACATTGAGCCCAATAAAGACCCGAGGTTAGACTGAACTGCGGTGTAAACATGCCCGGAACCAACCGGCACATCCAGTAACCATAGTGATATCTGTCTAATGTGAGTGGTCGGTGCTCTAAAAGGCTAAGGACAGGTGGTACGGTTAAGTCAACTAAAAACACTTAACCAAAGATTCAACATGTTAACAAATATTAATGGGTGGGGTTAGGTATATACAGACACTTAACCACTTAACATGTTTGACTAGAAAAACCTGGTAACGTAGGGACCCGTTTCTGCAGTAACCCAATTTAGGTATCAAGGTACCCTGAAACTAGGCAGGGTGGGGCACGATTACTGGTCTGATTGTAAGCGGTCAAATAACGACAATGTTAGGTGCACAGTGTAGGTCTAACGGTGTGCGGTCGTGCACGCACTTCGGAGCAGACAAGCAGGGCACTGGGGTCACCAGTAGTATATCCTATGCCTTCTAGTAATTGTGTCGGGGCCGCCACCATGGGTCTTGATACACCCCATGGTGGGACCAACATAGGTATCTACACTTCTTGGGGTAGCCGTAAGACACACGTACGAGTAGGAGCCGATCTTTAGTAAAAACAAAAAGGATCACTTCACCCTCAGCATGGGGTGCCAGTTAGAATAATCCTAGTAAATGCAGAGATATAGTGTGGGTTCGATAGTATATTCGATTCTAGACTACACTCCCTTTGTTATGATACTATCCTGTTTTCAGTTTATGTCTATCATATCCTTTTCTTATTCACATACTAAAAAGTCACTAGATTTACTCAGGCTTTATGTCTGACTCCGTTTTTCTTTTCGTCTTCTTTTCTTTCGTCCCCCCCCCCCCAGGTCCACAGGGAGGAAACAACTCAGCTTAGTCAGAATCTTTTGCAAGCTTGAAGACAGAAGATGGACGGTTTGGATCTCTTTTGTTTGGATCATGGCTTTGGAAATCATTATGGGGATTTTGCTGTTTTATTTTATGTTTTATGCTTCTTGATAATCAAGACAGTTATGGAAATGTAATGTTTTTGGAAGTATTGTAAGATAATTATGGTATGGTTTGTATGACACATATTTTGATGAAATAAAAGTTGTTGTGTTTTCCGCTGTTTAAAAATATGTGTATTTATATCTTTCTTGTGTATATGTGACTTATACTTAAAAACCTCCACCAAAATTAGGGCATTCCCTTTGTGAGTGACCCTAACGGAGGTGGGGTGTCTCACTTGGTATCAGAGCATAAGTTTACCAGATAAGATAAAGTTTTTGATACTATTTTCAAAAGAAAGTTTAAAGAAGCATTTTTTTTTAGAAAAAGTGTTATATTTTAAAAGGCATGATCCCCCAAAGCCATATGTACTATCTCTCTCTATCCTTCGTTTTGAATCTTTCCTTTCTGTTTCAGCATTTCTGGAGACCTTAACATTCCTGAAGGAGTACCGATACCCGGTTGGTTTAGGAGATTCTTAGAAGCTAGGGCCGCAAATGGCGCGGGCCCGGCAGATATCCTTCCTCCCCCAGTAGCACCAGTTCCTCCTCCTCCTGCTCCTCCCCTTGGAAATGCTTTTGGCAAAACATGTAGAGGCTTCAAATCTATGGGTGGAAAAGACTTCCATGGAACTGAACCCTTTGTAGGAGCAAGAAATTGGCTAAAGGAGACCGAGGATCTGTTTGACATCTTCGGAGTTGATGATAGGCAAAAGATACAGTTAGCAGTGTGGTTGCTCAAAGATGAAGCTTCCTATTGGTGGGAGATCACTAATGCTCAGAGGGCAGTGAAAACTTGGGATGATTTTAGGACAAGGTTTGAGTTGAAATTCCTCTCCCAAGCTGAAAGGAGCCTGCAAATAGAGAAGTTCTTAAGTCTTAAATAGGGAAGCATGACGGTCAGGGAGTACGTTAATCAGTTCAATTAGCTGGCCAAATTTGGGCTGGACTTAGTAAATACCCAACACAAGAAGGCGCTTCGCTTCGTCAAAGGTCTGAATGAGCCTATACACAGCCTTGCCATGACCCATGTGTCCACGGGAGCGACTTATGAAAGCTTGGTGGACATGGCGTTGCTACAGGAGGAAGACCACGGCAAGAAAGAGACTAAGGCGGAGGAAAAGAAAGAAGGTTTACAGGCTAAGAAGACAGACTTTAAGAAAGGAGGAAAGAACAAGAAGTCCCATGAGAAGATAAAGTGCCATTTCTGTGGCACAGTTGGACATATAGAGAAAGACTGTCGGAAGAAGAAGGCAAAGATGGGTGGTTGCTTTCATTGCGGAGAGACTGGGCACTAAGCTAAGGACTGCCCAAAGAAGAATGGACAGGGACAGAAAGTTGGATCTACTTCAGGAGGTCAAGTTCATGCTCTGACAGCACCTCCACAGGAGCGAGGTAGTAATATTTCTGTAGAAAGTGTAGTCTATCTTTATGATCATCCAGTTCGCACACTTTTTGACTCTGGTGCATCACACTCCTTTATTTCATCTACGTTAGTAGAATCTCTGCATTTAGACACTAGTATGGTTGAGGATCCCTTGGTAGTTTCAAATCCAATTGGGGGCTCCGCTTACTTGTCAATGGTTTGTTTGGGTTTGAAAATCTCTATTCTCAGTGTTGAGTTTAGTTGTAATGCTTTTGTTCTAGGTTTCTCGGGATATAGTTTGATCTTAGGCATGGACTGGTTATCCAGTAACGGTGCCATTCTTGATTGTGAGAAGAGAGTAGTTAGACTCTTTACTCGGCTTGGTAACACTCTAGAAATTTCCTATAATCCTTTGAATGTTGTTATGCTTAGTTATCTAGATTCGCTTGATGCTTCCGATGAGGATTTGCAGTTAGTTAGAGTAGTCCGGGAATATCCGGATGTCTTCGAGGTGGTGAAAGGCTTACCTCCGAAGCGGGAAATAGACTTCCGTATCTATCTTGTGGATAATGCAAAGCCCGTAGCTTTACCTGTCAGACAAATGGCTCCAAAAGAGAGAAAGGAGCTCAGTAAGCAGGTTAAAGAACTTCTTGAGAAGGGGTTCATTCGAAGGAGCATTTCAGAATGGGGTGCTCCAGTGGTATTCGCAACCAAAGAAGACGGTTCGCTTCGCCTCTGTGTTGACTATAGGGAGTTAAACAAATTGACCAAGAAAAATAGGCACCCTCTTCCCCGAATCGACAATTTATTTGATCAGCTTGTAGGCACGTCGGTTTTCTCCCAACTTGATCTAGCAACTGGGTTCCATCAGCTAAGAGTAGCTGAGGATAGTGTTGATAAAACGGCGTTCAGAACCCCAAACGGTTTCTTTGAGTGGCTTGTCATGCCTTTCGGCCTGACAAATGCACCCGCTTACTTCGTGGACCTAATGAGCAGAGTGTTCAGAGAATTCCTCAACAAATTTGTGGTTGTCTTCGTAGACGATATCTTGATCTTTTCAAAGAGTGAGGAAGAGCATGCTCAACATCTAAAGGAAATCATGGATACTCTCCGAGCACATCAGCTAAAGGCAAAATTTTCAAAATGCCACTTTTGGAGAGAAGAATTAAGGTTTCTTGGGCATGTTGTATCTAAAGAAGGGTTGGCCGTGGACCCCGCAAAGGTAGTTGCGGTGCAGGATTGGAAGGCACCAAAGAATGCAACTGAGGTCCGAAGTTTTCTAGGACTAGCAGGTTTCTACCGAAAGTTCATAAGGGATTTTGCGAAAATCTCAACTCCACTCACAAGGCTGACAAAGAAGAATCTAGTGTTCAATTGGGACTTGGATTGCGAGTTGGCTTTCCAACGCCTAAAAAGGGCTCTTACAACAGCCCCAGTCCTGACTCTGCCAGACGGAAGCAAGATGTTCACAGTTTATACAGATGCATGTGGGACAGGGCTAGGCGCTGTCTTGATGCAAGAAGGGAGAGTAGTAGCTTATGGTGGAAGGCAATTGAAAGTTCATGAAAAGAACTACCCGACCCACGATCTTGAGTTAGCCGCCATCGTCTTTGCACTTAAGTCTTGGCGACATTATCTCCTTGGTGAGAAGTTCAAACTTTACACTGACCATAAATCATTGAAATATCTTTTCTCGCAGAAAGACCTTAATCTGAGGCAACAAAGATGGATGGAGTTTCTTGCCTCGTATGACTTCGAGATTTCCTATACTCCGGGCAAGGGCAATGTGGTGGTAGACGCCTTGAGTAGGAAGAAACTGACCCTAAGCCCACTCTTTGTAGAAAGGCAAAGCCTAGAGTATATAGCCAGTTTTAACTTTAGGCCCTCCTTTGATTTTGTATCGGGTTTGTTAGCATCTCTTGAGGTGCGCCCTACTCTTTTGAACACAATAGGGACTGCACAGCGTGAGGACCCTCAGCTAGATAAAGTGGTTGATAAGCTAATTAGGGGTGAGACTTCTAGTCACCTCAGTAGATACTCTATCGATGATAAAGGCTGGCTGAGACGCGGCGGAAGACTATGCGTCCCACAAGCAAGGGAGTTGATAAAGAAGGTTCTCGAGGAAGCACATCGTTCCAAGATGACAATACACCCAGGTGGAGAAAAAATATACAAGGACATGAAAAGAGTTTTCTTTTGGAACGGCATGAAGAAGGACGTGGCAGATTTCATTTCTAAGTGTATGGTATGCCAACAAGTTAAAGCGGAACAGAAAAAGCCGGGAGGACTGCTTCATCCCCTAGAAGTCCCACAGTGGAAGTGGGATAGCATTTCAATGGACTCCGTTGATGGGCTGCCTAGGTCGAGAAGGGGCAATACTAGCATTTGGGTAATAGTGGATAGGCTTACAAAGAGCGCCCACTTTTTACCTGTCAAGAGTAGAAGGACCGCCTCATCCCTAGAGTCTCTTTACATCAAGGAGATAGTTCGACTCCATGGGATACCCTCCAGCATTGTTAGTGACCGAGACCCTATCTTCACAAGCGAGTTTTGGCGAAGTTTGCAAGAAGCTGTAGGCACTCAGTTATGTTTAAGCACGGCCTATCACCCTCAGACCGATGGCCAGACGGAAAGGGTGAATAGAGTTTTAGAGAATCTTTTGAGACTTTGTGTTCTTGACTTTGGAGGGACATGGGAGGATCACCTTCCCTTAGTGGAGTTTGCTTACAACAATAGCTTCCAAGCTACCATAGGCATGGCACCCTTCGAAGCATTGTATGGAAGACCGTGCAAGTCACCAACTTGTTGGTGGGAGTCTACAGATAAGGTTATTCTTGGTCCAGACATGATCAGAGAAACTTCAGAAAAAGTGGACTTGATACGAAGAAGGATGAAGACAGCCCAAGATAGACAGAAATCCTACGCCGACAAGAGAAGGACCGACCTTGAGTTTGAGGTTGGGGACAGAATTTTTCTTAAGGTATCTCCTCTAAGGAACGTTGTTCATTTTGGATCCACTGGAAAGCTAGCACCGAGATTTGTAGGACCATTTCCTATCATCGAAAAGGTTGGGAAGATGGCCTACAAATTAGAGCTACCTGAGAAACTGGCCGGAGTTCACAACGTCTTTCATGTTTCTCACCTCCGGAAGTGTTTACACGAGTCTGCTGAAATAGTAGAGCCTAGCATTCTAGAAGAAGCCGAAGTGGAACGTGAAGCAACTGTGAGAAGAGTGCCAACACGCATCTTAGGAACTGAAGTGAAAAAGCTATGCAACCGCGAAGTCAAGCTCGTCAAAGTTCAGTGGAGCGACGCCGAGGAAGACGCGACTTGGGAAACGGAGGCTAGAATATGCGCAGCCTACCCTTTTCTCTTTGAGGGTACATCTTTGATCTCTCTTTTTCCTTAAGTTATGCTTTATCTATCTTTTAGGCATATTTCCTCGACCCTTTCTCCTTAACTTCTTAGGTAGAAAACAAATGGATGCAAACATGTATTTGAAAAGATGTTATGGATTATGGCTGCAAGTGGTTGCAAGTGATTGCTAGTGGTTGCTCGTGGATGCATATACGCACACACCCTAGGATTTAGATCGGCTCAGTCACTTCATACTGCATATGCATATATGTATTCTCGTTCAAATATGGTTGAAATTTTATATGTTATCATATGGTTGTTGCATTTGTATGAATTGTTGTGCACTCATGTAGAATTATGAGTAGGAAAAAATTTGCATACATAATGGATTCATGACACTTACATGATTCGCATTTAGGAGGTCAACTGAATCAGTCGACCGCCTGATTTCTGCATTAGATAGGGACATTTACACACACAATGCATATGATCATAAAACATTAGAAGTCTTTAAGGACAATGGACACCTGTGTTTGTTGGTTGAGTAGATGGACGATTGGATGATAGGATATACATTCTTCCTAAACTTGAAGATTTCGGGACGAAATCCTTTTAAGTGGGGGAGAATGTAACACCCCGTATATTCTATAACAGTGAAATTCATAAAGTAAAGTATAATTAATTCTAATGAAAGAATTAAGGGAAAAGGCTTACGCCATTGCGTTCGTCTCGGAATTCTGGCTAAGATAGAGTCCGAGTTTGCGTGAAACAGACTCCGTATGAAGGAGTTATGATCTCCGGAAGTTTCATAATAAATTTGAAATTCAAAAACAGCTCAGAACAGGTTTAAAATTCAAATTCGAGTTCAAACTGGGCTGGGCGGGAAATTTCCCGCCCAGTGACCAGGTCGACACTAGTGTCGACTGGGCAGTCGACTTGGGTGTCGACCTGCAGGTCGACTTGCCTGGTCGGCCTGACCAGGTGGGTCTGACCCTGGTTCGACTTCTGGTGTGCTGTACGGTCTGATTTCCCTCCCTGATTGCATCTGACGGCTCAAATTAACTTGAAAACTGTATAAATACACACTAAGACTCAACTAATTCACATAAGAAAATAAGAGAGGAGTCGTCGTGCTGCCAGGAAGGAGTTGATCGTAGCCGCCAAGAATCAAACTAAGGAGCAAACTAAAGTCTAATCAAATCAATCAACAAATTGCTACCCAAAGGAGAGCATCTCCAAATTCAGAAAACAGAAATCAGAAAACAAGACCTCGTCACACGTTGTAAGTATAGTGGTCTTTCAGAATCTGAATAAAATTATGATGTGATACGATGTAATTGAGAATAGAATTGTATCATTATAATGATGTAGATCTTGTGTATTGTAATGTTTCTATCGTGATTGTTTTTGGTGTATTGATTTGTGGCACAAATGGATCGATGCAAGTTTATTATACGTTTGTATATGAAAGTAATGGTAATTGCAAGTTTGTGGCAATGTCTATGATTAGATCCCTCTCATGTTTATGTTAATATCCCCGTCATGTTTATGTTGATATCATGGGCCATATACTTATGTAAACACACCCTAGATTTGAGATCCTTTATGCTACATGACTCAAAACTTATGTATACATCTTAGATCCATCACAAGTATGATTAGAACTATGTTAAATGCAGTTTAGGCTACATAAACTATGCAAATTCATGTGGAAATAGACTATATATTAGATTTGGACATTTTTGGGTAAATTTAAAACATGCTAGTTTTGTGTTCGACGTTATGCCAAATTAATATGTCAAAACCCAAGTTTGTATAAGTCTACATATGCCATCCTATGTGACACCCATTTAGTTGTATGTCAATTTTGAATGCAAGTTCACATGATCCAATGTTTATGTTAACGCCAATTTGCAAGTTCGTGCACTACATCTTCTATGTATCATAGAAATATTATATGTTCTGAATTTCCCCTTTTCTCACGTTTATCAAGTTGGGTTGAATTGTGTCAAGCCCAACATTAGTATGTACAAACGGGGGTAATAGCGTTGGGTGTAAAAGCATGATATAATAAATATGTTGGCATGTTTGGCGCGTGCCAACGATTGTGGCATTTTAGCGGTATAAATTGTTATACCCAAATTAAAAGACGACATGACGTTTACATAAATAATAAAATATGTAAATCTAGAAAAGACGACATGTTTGACCCGAGGTTGGATTGAGTTGTGACATAAACCTGCCCAGACCCGCCCGGCTGTCCAGTAGTCACAACAATACCTATCCAATGTGGGTGGTTAAACATTGAGCCCAATAAAGACCCGAGGTTAGACTGAACTACGGTGTAAACCTGCCCGGAACCAACCGGCAAATCCAGTAACCGTAGTGATATCTGTCTAATGTGAGTGGTCGGTGCTCTAAAAGGCTAAGGACAGGTGGTAGGGTTAAGTCAACTGAAAACACTTAACCAAAGATTCAACATGTTAACAAATATTGATGGGTGGGGTTAGGTATATACAGACACTTAACCACTTAACATGTTTGACTAGAAAAACCTGGTAACGTAGGGACCCGTTTCAGCAGTAACCCAATTCAGGTATCAACGGTACCCTGAAACAAGGCAGGGTAGGGCACGATTACTGGGCTGATTGTAAGCGGTCAAATAACGGCAATGTTAGGTGCACAGTGTAGGTCTAACGATGTGCGGTCGTGCACGCACTTCGGAGCAGACAAGAAGGGCACTGGGGTCACCAGTAGTATATCCTATGCCTTCTAGTAATTGTGTCGGGGCCGCCACCATGGGTCTTGATACACCCCATGGTGGGACCAGCATAGGTATCTACACTTCTTGGGGTAGTCGTAAGACACACATGCGAGTAGGAGCCGATCTTTAGTAAAAACAAAAAGGATCACTTCACCCTCAGCATGGGGTGCCAATTAGAATAATCCTAGTAAATGCAGAGATATAGTGTGGGTTCGATAGTATATTCGATTCTAGACTACACTCCCTTAGTTATGATACTATCCTGTTTTCAGTTTATGTCTATCATATCCTTTTCTTATTCACATACTGAAAAGTTACTAGATTTACTAAGGCTTTATGTCTGACTCTGTTTTTCTTTTCGTCTTCTTTTCTTTCGTCCCCCCCCCCCAGGTCCACAGGGAGGAAACAATTCAGCTTAGTCAGACTCTTTTGCAAGCTTGAAGACAGAAGATGTACGATTTGGATCTCTTTTGTTTGGATCATGGCTTTGGAAATCATTATGGGGATTTTGCTGTTTTATTTTATGTTTTATGCTTCTTGATAATCAATACAGTTATGAAAATGTAATGTTTTTGGAAGTATTATAAGACAATTATGGTATGGTTTGTATGACACGTATTTTGATGAAATAAAATTTGTTGTGTTTTCCGCTGTTTAAAAATATGTGTATTTATATCTGTCTTATGTATCTGTGACTTATACTTAAAAACCTCCACCAAAATTAGGGCATTCCCTTTGTGAGTGACCCTAACGGAGGTGGGGTGTCTCACGATGTGAAAAATATATATATATGCGATGTGAATAAAATATATATGTGCTGAATAAAAATATATATGCGATGCGAAAAATGTATATGCGATATATAATATGGTCATGAAATGGAACAAATATTTGTTCCTAAAAATATTATTTTTAGCTTATATATGCGATATATAAAATGGTCATGTAATGGAATAAATATTTGTTCGCTAAAAATATTATTTTTAACATATATATGGAATATATAAAATGGTCGTGTATTGAAATTAAAAATTGGTTTGTTAAAAATATAGTTTTTAACATATATATGCACTGCATAAAATTGTCATGTAATGGAATATTCAAATTTGATTTAAAATTGAAATGGAAGTTGGAATCGTTTTTAAAATGAATTTATAAATGGTTTATAAAATACGTTTTGAATATAAATCGATGATATATATATATATTATATATTTATATGGCCGGAATAAAACGCGCCGCGCAACGACTGTTCGCGAATTTCGACCATTAACTTCGAATTGCCGTAACGGGAGATCGACCGTCGGATTCTCCTAAAACTGGAAAAGTTGGGTTCATATCAAAAAGATCTTTCCAATGAATATAAGATATTTAAATTTGAACGGTCGGATTTCAAAATATGTTCAAATCAATTTCAGAAAAGGTCGCTATGGATGCAGTTCGGTGGCCAATATTGGAAACTGCCTATATGGGCCTTAATAAAATTATGAAAAATATGGAAAAATTATGTAAAATCATAATTAACGATTTGTAAAGCTTTTGGATGAAAAATTCCAAATTTGGAAAGATAAAATTACGTTTTTATCTGAATGAACTTGTTATTAACTAGAATAATAATCAAATATTTTTAAATAAATAAATTGGACTCGCAAATGGTTTTAGAAATAACCAGAATTCTCCCAATAAATGAATTGGAATGGATTTTTGGAATGGAAATAATCTTCGGAATAATTCAATATTGGATTTCGCGATTATACAGATATTGTTGAGGAATTTGAAAGATTATAGATATCGTTATTCCCAATACGGTATCCGTTAGTTTTAGAATTTGCTGTTGAATATAGATCGATATTATTTCTATCCAGAGCCTTATATTTAATATCAAATCGGATTTTGAGTTCATTGTGAATGTTATTTTAAATAACACGTTTGGAATTTATAAATCTTTTTGTTAAGATTTAATGGAAAATTTCCAAAGTAAAGTTTTCCAATTTAATAAAAAAAATTGGAATTGAATGGAATTCGATTTAGTGATAATCGAGATAAGATTATGTGAAGGAAGACCATTACTATATATGGAATTTAATAGGCATTGTCATTATTCCATTTATAGTATTAGTTTGATATGCAAATTTATATCGATTACGATTGATCAGATTTCCGTGAAGGTTCCATTTTATGGAAGATGATTTTGGGTTTACCATGAACTTGTTTTAAATGAAATTGGTTCTTTAACGCAGTTAAAGGCAAGATTAATTTCCCAAAAGTTGAATAATCATTAAGTAATGGTTTTTGGGATTAAAACTAATAAGATTAATAAATCTTTAATTAGATTGGAATGAATGAATGGTAATTAAATTTACCAAAATATGAGATGTGGTATAAACCAAATATTCTTGGTTTTTGGTATTGAATGCGATTGATTGATTGTTTGGACTGTGCTCGACCAGTTTATGAGCAAGATATGCTTTTACATTTAGCATTGGGTTGGGTAGAAATATTTGTATGCTAACATCTTGTGAAACACTTCACGCTTTGACTATGAAATGTGCAGCGATGTTGTTGAGTTCATTTCAAATTAAATGAATGGTTTTGAAACGATATTTTTCGTAAGTGAAAAGAAATGTATTTCCAATTTTGGATAGGGAATGTTATATAAAACAAAAAGGATTTCGAGGCCTAAACCCGATGTAGTCGAAATGATTTCGAAATTTATCATGTGTTTGACATTATGGTTCATCACGTAACCGATTAGTTGCTATTGATGATGTATCTGTTTGGTGGCGGAGAATTTATTCACTTGCTTAATACCCTTCTTTGAGACGTACGAGCTCAAAGGTTATGTGATTAATAGTGACTGATCATATGTGTGAATTGTTAATGTAAAGTACTATATTTTGGAAAGTACTTATGATTATTATGTTGTGAAATGATTTTCCCTACTTCGGGATATAAAAATGATTTAGTATGTGGCTAAAGATTCTGGTAACCTTGATGACTAAAAGTATGGGTGAGATGGTGGTGTAGTCCCCAAGGGCGTGGGATTGTGCATCGTCAGTATAGCCTGCTCCAGCATGGGAGGTGCACACATATATATCGAGTTAGTGAGGTAGTACCCTTTTCCTTGTCTAATGGGAGCCCGATATTTGGTTGCATGCTTGTTTGTATGCATCGTGATATCTTGGAATTCATATTTCCAAAGATTTTTGTTTGAGATCCCGAAGTGAAATCTACTTTGATATAAAAGCTAGATATGTATTTCAAATGATTTGAAATAAGAAATCAGGAAATAAAGTCCAAAGGAATATTTCTGTAAATTGAATTGGATTTCGAAAAATCTAAACTTGAGGTTTAATCCTAAATGGGTAGATTGGAAAATTGCATGTTGTGTGATGCACTATAGATCCATATGACTATTATTAGTTGTTGTTTATGCACTGGTATTCATGGGGGTGAATCCGTTCCGTGACATACGGTGTGGTCCCGTGATTCACCTTATTTTAAAGTAAATTTTAATAACTGTTTTGAGTTCTCACACCAATCCTATGACTGACCTGGAGTTTATTGTCTTCACATAAACTCTGGATGCCCATATTTTCCAAGCGGTCAGCTGGTAGTTTTGGTTTTGCAGATTATTTCATTTAGCAGGATTCTAGATCCAAGCTTAAAGCTGTGTCCAGAGCATTATAGTCTTCCACTGTGTTAGTTTATTTGTTTCCGCTACATTGTATTACATTTGTTGTAAATTTATTTTCCGCTATATTATTTTTGATACTTTGATATTTTGTATTTCGATATAACATTATTATGATGTTTATAAAAGTCTTCTGTTGTTTGTTCTGATGTGTTGTGCGGCCAAAGTTAGCGTATCCGCCTTTTTGGTAAGATTTAAGTCAGTTTAACGATCGATTTGGATCGACCGAGAGGGAGGGTCGTTACATATGGTATCAGAGCTTTAGTTAACTCAAATATTTGGGGTACAACTATTTAGAACAGAATAGAAGACTCATCAGAGATAGGATTAGTAATATCCTATGAAAGAAAACTCATTAAAGATAGGATCAGTGTAACGTCCCGTATTTTTAGTCGATTTATTTTAAATATTTAAATTAGTTTAAAATAGTTAATTGGAATTATAAATGAATTTTATATTGAATTTATCGATTTAATAATCGGTATATGATTTAATTTCAAATATATTGAATTATAGCAATACGAGGACAAAATATAATAGAAGTCACAATTGAAACTGAATCGAAGTCGTTCTGTCAATTAAAATAAAATCTTTATTGAATTAGAAATGATAAAAACTATTTATTATCGATGAATTAAATTGTTTGAAATCGGTTAATAATTTAATTGAATTTAATTTTAAATCATCAATTTAATTTATTATCTTCTCCAGACAATCGAATCCGGATTCGCAATATGTTCCAATGTGTTCATAACAGTGGTATAACCCTAGAGATGTCGATCGCTAAACCAAAATCAGATTTCGAACACATAGGGTATTTTAAACCACATCATTTATAAATCTAAATCAAGTAAAGAATAAATAAATAAATAAATAAATATTAATTAAACCAAATATAGCCGAACGATCTAATATCCTAACACAGACCTACCTTCTACCTTATTTAATTTCCTGTACATCTTGTTCGTTCTTTTCACAATTAAGGGAGACAAGTTTTAATGATGCCACCCTAAAGAAATGAAATACGCAGACCTAAATTTTTTCTCGTGCTGTATAATCTGTCTCCCTCGTCCTCTATAAATTTGCAACCCCCTTATTTCTTCTTCAAGAAATCAAAGCTACGATGGTAAATTAAAATGTTGAACCTTATTTTAAGAATCATCTGTTTGCTCTAAATACCTCCTCCTATTTTTCTTGGCAAATTGATTTTAGGTTTCAAAATAGAAATGGCCTTTCCTATACAGTTGCGACTTCCTTATTCTCAGCAAAATGAAGAAATCAAAAACCAAAGTCTGTATCTCTTTCTTGTCATTCGAATCTTTTGATTTCAAATTGAATAAAAAGGGGGCAAGCTCGATTTTAGGGCTTTGAGTACATTGAGGTCTAGAACGTCGTGGTAGTTGTTGTCGCACCGTTGTTGAAGTCGCGACTGGTACGGAGTCAAAGGAGTTGTACGATGTGGACAAGGAAACTAGAGTGCGACTCTATGATTGGTGCGACGTCACAGTTTCAGAGCAAGTCGAAATGGATTTGGTGATGCGAACTTGGATGAGCAATGGAAATGGCGGAGATCGGTCTGTGTTTTATGGGAGTTTGATTTTAATTTTGGGAATATGGATATTGGTAATGAGATGATGAGGCTGTCGATAAAAGGAGGAGGACTAGTTATGGATGCGAATGGTGTTAGTGATTTGGAAAGGGTGCGTAGTGAGATGGAGGGGGACTGGGAAGAGTGTGATGCACAAATGAACTGAAGAGAACCAATAGGGGAATTCGATCTGTTTATTTGGGGAAGTGAGTACTCAGTAGTGGTTGAAATGGATCGCAAGTGGGACGGGTTTGTCTACAGTAAGAAGCGAAGGGGTTTGTGGAGAAGATACAGTGGCTGTGATAAGAGAAAGGAGAGTTATTGATGGTGAGGTTGATGTAGGATTTTGTGTAATGGAGAGGGAGGCTTGTCTGTACATTTTGGGTTTGAGGGCTGATAGTTTGTGGAGGTCGAGATTCAAGTCTGGTGGTGCTAGTGGTTAAAGGAGTTGCCTAGACGGTGATGGGGTGATGCATTGTAATGGTGATTAAGGTAAATTAAAAACTTTTAATTTATTTTTAATTAACGCATTAATAATGTATTAGTGATTTTCAACTTTGCTTAATTCATATGTAATCCTACTACGACAGATAAGTGGTTTTAGTTTATACATTTCTTGAATCGTTAACTTATAGAATACTCTCTTATTCGGAAACAGGATTTAAATGTACTTAATTTCGTTAAACACATATCAACTTGAGCGTCACTATGGAATTAATTTGATAGCAAATTAGAGCAATGGGACATGATGCTGAAACTAAATGTTGTTTGATTTTTAATTGAATCAAACATGTCATTGACAACAAAAAATAAGGTGAGTAAATCTCACTTAAAATTTTATTTTTATCAAAAATAATAATTTGTTGACTGTTTGGATGCATGCGTGAATTATTTAATTACTGTGGTTATATATATTAGTTATTTAGGCTTGGTGATTGCGGCTATTATATACATATATATTGGATATTTCCCGTAGTACCAATAGCGGATGTCCGCAGTATCATTAGCGGATGACCCTTTCACCCACGATATCTGAGTGGATGACCTTCTATACCACGATATCCTGCCTTGAAGCAGGATTGGTATTATTTATGTTGTTGACATTTGTGAATGTAGAAAAACATGATTGAGGAATCCAACTGGATTACTCAAAATTTATTATTATTGTTTACCTGTTTATATATGTTATGTGTTGAATTTGATTATTTGTTTATGTTTGGATGTTGAATATCACTGCCCCTAGATATTTATATTCTAAAATATCATAAAAAAGAGTTTTTAGTTTTGAAAAGAGAATTTTATTTTTTGAAATAAAATTTGAATTTTGAAGAGGCTAAGAAAATTATAACTTGTTTTGATAAATAAATAAGTAGCTGAATTATATACAATGTTCTAAATGGAAAGAAAAATTATCGTTTGATAATATTAGTTTATTTAAATTCAAGTTTGAATTGTTTTAAATATTTAAAACAAGAAGTGTAATTTATAAACTATGTTTATATATAAAAGAGGGAAATTTTCAATTGGATGATTTATAAATTTAAATTGAAGTATGGATTTAAAAAGGGAGTTATAATTTGGAAGTTGGTTTTAAAGATATAAAATAAGGAAGTTGATTTATAAACCATGTTTTATAAATAAAATGAATAAATTTTCATTGGACAGATTGGAAATAGATTTTTCCAATATAAGGAACGATATTTAAAAATCATATTTTTAAATGAGATAGAAAAATGGGTTTTCTTTGTATTACAAACTCTTATCCGTCTCAAGATAAGAACGTTGTCGGTCAAGGTCTGAGAGGTAATTAAAATACCCCAACTTGAACGGCTTCACTATTATCAAGGAATTATATTAGTTTGTAAATGTGAAGGGTGTTGAATAAATTGTTTTTTCTCATAAAGGGAATTTATAATTGGAAACTAGAATATATCGATATTTTATAAATAATATAATTTCATAAGAATTGGAATTGAATATAGAAATTTGAGTTTTTTTCATAACTGAGATATGAATATGGAATAAAATAATTGACGAGTGTAATAATCTGAATTGTTAAGTTAGTTTTGGATAACAGGTTTAATTTATTGAAAATGGAGTTAAGGTTATTTTATAAACGTAGTTTTTTAACGTTATATTTAATTAAAACGAACTCGCCGCAGTGCGGTAGTTCGTAAATTAGTGATCCGAACTTCAATTGAGTATACAAAACTCAATATAAGCTGGAATTCGATGAAATCAGAAACGTTCGGACCTATTGAATAATAATTTTCCAATGGAAGAGAAAAATCTGCTTTTTGACATAAAGATTTTGAGTTATGTCAAAATCAAATTTTAGAAAAGTCGCTGTAAAATGTTTTAAAAACATAACGAATTAATTAATTAATTAAAAGGATTTTTAGTGAATAAAAATCTGAATTTCGATTAGAAAAATCCAGATTTGAGTATGAAATAAATATGAACTCAAGCAAGTTGAATAAAGTGATTTTTGGTAATAAAATCAGATTTTGAATGATGGAATGACTAAATAATACAAGAAGTTAGATGATATGATTTGAATGGAACTTGATGTGAGTTAAGCAAATTGGATGTGTAAATTAGAATTTGAATTCAAATATAAGGCGTGAGTTATAAATGGAATTCAAATTGTCATAAATGAATTGAAATATGTTTGAACACTATTGATTCAAACTATAAATGGAGCGAAAGAATTATTTAAAGAATTAATTAGTGGAATTGACTGCGGCTAAATCAAAATAGTGGTATGGTTTGGAATAAAATGAAAATGCAGATGCGTGTATATTAGACAGGTATGGGATAAAGTGAATGAAGAGTATGAAGATTTTAATTTAAGTACCTGACAAAAAGGTACATTTTTTAATTTCCATATGAGATTTTATGTGCCAAATCGACAAACCGCTTGGCTTTTTTATTTTCTTTTTTAATGGAAAGGGCCTAGAGAGGCGAGCTGGGATTTGAACGATTGACCGGTAAAGGGGAGGTGCTGGTGAAATTTTCTGGAAATTTAAGGAGTTAGAATATTTTTAAGAAATTTTGAAAATAAAAATCAATATGTCGATATATGTAGAATTTGATAAAGAATTTGGAAAATAATTAATGAATGAATATTAATTAAAAGGGACCAGTGATTATTTGATTGTTTGATGGATGTTTTTTTTCCTTTGATAGTTAAATCACCGACTATCAAAGGATTTTGACCATCGTTGTCAATACGGATAGACCGGTTGGATTTTATCCGAAAACCACTCCGTATAGGCATAGGCGTTGCAAATTAGATTATGCTGAACAAATTGGAGATGAAGTAAAATGCAAGGGATGTTCTATTTCTAGGATAGTGCCTTCGATTTCGTTCAGTCCCAGAACGAACATATATGGACGAACGTCTGATAGAGTATTTCCAACGATCACGCCATTAGTTTTTACGAATATACCAAGTTGGTGGGGAGAAGGCAACTTCTCTTTATTCGAACACCCGGAGTGTATTTGTATAAATAAAATTAGTGATTAACGGATTTGACGATGTGGCATTAAAAGTTAATGGTGGCCAGATGTTCTAAAAGTAAACGTGACCTCAAGCCTCATCAACCGGGAAATGACAAAAATCGGGCAGGCATCATGGCTAGTTGGGTCATTCCCAAGTAGGGTATATTGTCACTGATCTAGAGAAAATTCATATTTGTTCTTCTTTCATTTTCTGTATCTCCGCGGATGTACGGTGAGTCCTTAAAGCCATAATGGAGTGACAATGTATTCGATACACTCAAGCTAAATGAGTGGTCGGTCATGTGTGGCCGGGTTGCAAGATGTTCTTGTTGAACCCCAGTGTATCCCCTCTAGAGTACACTAATCGGAAGGTGGTCCCATACCTTGTCATAGTTGGAATACAATCTCCAATAAGCACCTTGCGGTTATTGATTTTATACTATATATGTAGAGCGTGAGATGCAAGCGTTCTACTATTTGGTTACTTATTTGATTAGACATTATTATAATATCACTGGATTTTCATACCAAAATGTTTTGGGTTATAGTAAGGTAAAAACCGTCCATGTTTATGTGTGGGCTTGTCCTACTATTATCCTTTTTTTTCAACAGGTTGTTCAAAGTTAAACAATATGGTTGGAGTTTACCCACACCAGTCCCATGACTAACCTAAATTTTATTTTGTTTGGTTTCCCTAAACTCTTCGGTGCCCAAATTTTTTATGGGCAGTCAAGTGTTTCAGGATTTTACAGATATACTTAGAGGAACTTGAAGCAGGAGGCTTCACCATTAGTTATTTAGAGTTATTTACGCTATGATATATATGTATTGTACTTTGATATGGTATGTACATACAAATTTAGATTTGTATTTCAAAGATTATGTTACATATTATATTTTATTCGTTCCGCTGTGAGATTCTGTATTGTTATTTCTGTTCTTCTTATATCTGTTCTTTTTCTTTAACCCTAATGACTCGTATTTCTGTGCTATTTGGGTTTGACGTGTGTTTTTTAGTCAACTCGGATAGTGTGGATTTGTGGGCCATCACAATCAATAGTATCCTAGAATGAGAAACTCGTTAGAGATGGGGTTAGAGATGCCCTCAAATGAGTTGAGAGTGACAAGTTTATAATTAATGTATTTGTGATTATATATATAATTCGGTCTTAGAAAATATGATTTTAAATATATAAAAGTTATACATATTTGAAAAGTTAATCAACAAATTGGTTGTTGGTAGTGTTGTGTGATTATTAGTTCAGCTACTTAAAATATTGGAACAATTAAACCAATAAGAGAGTGAAGGTAAAATAAGCCAAACCGAGTCAAATACTGAACTGAATTGAAACTAATTGGAATTGCATACATACACATGTATATATAATGAACAGGCCACAGCATGGATGCTAAGAAGAGGAATAAAATAGTATGCCCGACAAATAGGTACATGTTTACTGAGCCGCTTGGCTTTTTCTTTTTCTTTTTGATTGATCAGGGCCCTGTGAGGCAAGTTGTGGTTTTACCGATAGGGCTGTTCAAAGGAAGTTATGGCGAAATTTTTCGAAATTTTAAGATGTTAGCCAAATTTTTGAGAAATTTAGAAATTCTTAGAAACCGAAAAGTTGAAGAATGAAAGCCAAAATGAAAGTTGAGTTGGTTAATTAAACAACTTTCAGCTCCGTTCCTTTTCGAGGACGAAAAGATTTTAAGTGGGAGAGATTGTAACAACCAGGAATTTCTGAACCAATTTAAAATTTTTATTTTAGTTATTTTAATGTATTTTGATTATTTAAAATGATTTATTTTAAATAATAATGACTAAAAATTTATTTAAATCAAAGTTAGAACGTATAAATTTATTTTAATTATAAATAGAGTTCGAAAAGGCGTGGTAGTTTGAAAATTCGATTTTAAATTTCAATTGAATGTACATAATTCAATATAAATCGGATTTCAGTAAAACTAGAAACGTTAGAATTTGTTTAATATATCTTTCTAATGAATGTGAAAATTTAGATTTCGTAATATAAATTTAAAGTTATGTCCATTTTAAAATTCAAAATAGTAGCTATGGAATATATATATTTTTAGTATAATATATAGCCTTAAAAATAGCTATTTTGCAAACGACCTCTTTTTTCGACGAGACCATTTTTTTGGATCCCGAATGTGTAATTATTGCTAGGTTTCAAATTTCATAATTTCTGGATTTATTATGTGAGCGTGGTAAATTTAAATGTGTTTTGATAGTTTCACTTTGAATTGGATAGAACAGATAATGGCCATTTTTCAAACGGTCTCCAAATTCGATGAAATTAGTTTTATTAATAAGACCGTATCATCAAAATACAGCTAGATTTATTTTTTTCGTATTTTTTGGAGTTAGTTGTAACAACCCGCAAATTCTGGGCCAGTTTAAAATTTTTATTTTGGCAATTTTAGCGAATTTTGATTATTTAAAATGAATTATTTTAAATAATATCGACGTGAAATTTATTTTGAATATAATTCGAATGTATATATTATACGCGTCGTCGTTAGAATATAAATATTTATATATAATTATAAATAGAATTGAAAATGGCGCGGTAGTTCGAAAATTCGATTTCTAATTTCAAATGAATATACAGAATTCAATATAAGTCAGAATTGAACGAAACAAGAAATATTTGAATCTGTATAACTATATCTTTGTACCGAAGTTAACCAACTGTGATTTCATCTTAGAAATGATAAGATATGTCCAGTTTAAAATTAGAAATAGTCGCTGTGGAATTTATATATATTTTTATATATATAAGGCCCTTAAAAATAGCAATTTTGCAAACGACCTCGGATTTCGACGAAACCAGTTTTGTTGGGTCCGTGATGTAAAGTTTTTGCTAGATTCCAAATTTCATAATTTTCTGAATCAATATGTGAGCGTGGCAAAGGAAAACGCGTTTGACCAGTTTCAGTTGATTTTAATCGACTGGAAAATGGCCATTTTTCCAACGGTCTCAGAATTCGACGAAACTAGTTTTGTTAGGACCGTATCGTCAATACGAAGCTAGGAAATATTTTTCTGGAATTTTTCGAGTTAGTATGTGACCCCAGTAATTTGAAATGTACGTTTGAAATTCAATATAGTGATTTAAATGTAAATTCAACGGAAACTATTCGAGACAATCGAATCAGCTTACGATACATATCCCATTGAGTTCGGAATGGGGGTAAAACGCTATGGACGACAGGCGGTGGGCCTCGTTTCGACTTCGTATGTAAAAGTCAACTTTTTTCGAATAAAATAATTAATTAAAAATAAAAGAAAAATATAATCCTTCTCTCCCCTCTATAACTCATCTGGCCCCCCCGTTGAAAATTCATTTCAGACAGAAAAAAAAAGGAGAAAGAAGAAAATCGATCGCGCCTCTCGTTCGAAGCACCCACCGCCCTCATCGCCACCACCACCTCCCTACGGCGCCGACCTCGCGACGTTCCCTCCTCCACCTGCGGTAGCTGCGACCCCCCCCCCTCTCTCCTCAAGCGATCGACAGAGAAACCCCCCCCCCTAAGCCTACCGCCGATCGATGAGAACCCCCCCTAATCCTGCTGCCGACAGAGAAACCCCCCCCCCCCCCCCCCCGTAAGTTTTTTAGCTTATTTATTTTATTTGATTTTTATATAAAAAAGAAAACTGATTTTATAAGAATGTTAAAACTGATTTTATAAGAATGTTAAAACTGATTTTATAAGAATGTTAAAACTGATTTTATAAGAATTTTAAACTGATTTTTAAAGAATTTTAATTAGGTATTAAAACTGATTTTTATAAGAATTTTAAACTGATTTTTAAAGAATTTTAATTAGGTATTAAAACTGATTTTTATAAGAATTTTAAATTGATTTTTAAAGAATTTTAATTAGGTATTAAAACTGATTTTTGAAAAGGTTTTAACTTTAAAAAGAAAAAGGTTTTAACTTTAAAAGGAAAAAGATTTGATCTTTAAAATAGAAAAGGCGGAATTTTTATTAAGTAAAAGATGTAAGATATGATTTTTATATTTTTAAAAGCAATAAAAATATAATCTTTATATATTGAATAGCGAAATAAAAATATGATTTTTACATATTGAACTTTGAAATAAAAATTCGATTTTTATATATTGAACTTTGAAATAAAAATTCGATTTTTATATATTGAACTTTGAAATAAAAATTCGTTTTTTATATATTGAACTTTGAAATAAAAATTCGATTTTTATATATTGAACTTTGAAATAAAAATTCGATTTTTATATATGGAATAGCGAAGTAAAAATTCGATTTTTACATATGTAGTGAAAGCGGACAACGAAGGTGACAAAAAGGCGGGAACGACGAAGATCTCTACAATAGAAGTGCCGTGGAGCTAGGATAGCTATATGTGAGAACTTCTCACCTTTCAATTTAATTTTTCTAGTTATATTTATATACTAGGATGCAGACGGTGCTTAGTAGCACCCGACACAATCGTCCACAAACCATGGACTTGTTTGTTTGGTTGCATAGATTAGTTTGACTATGTGATTGAATTGAATTGTTTGGGTGAAATTGAATGGTTTGATTGATGTGTGAATGGCGTGGGCCTTCACTAGACCGGGGATAAGGCTAGGCCTTGTCCCGTTTCTAGTATCGTGCCGTTATGCCGCCGAAATTTTCTAAAATATGTTAGAAAAATAAAAATATCATTTTATTTAAGGAATGAACTGAATAGAAATTCATATGTTGGAATAAAATGTTTTGTCGTTAAAAATATAATTTTTAACGTGAATGTGAATAAATAAATATTCACTTACAAACCAGACGGTTTGTTTATGTACACCTATTTGAAGGACATTGATTGGGTCGATAAATTTTACACATCGCCCAACTGCACAAATAAAATCTGTGTTCAATTGTTTGAAACCCCACACGGGTGTTGGGATGAAATTTGAAGTTCACTCATCCTGATTGATTAAATATGTCGATCGATTGAATGACAGGCTGTTATAAGCGTTAGATATCTATATTTGATGCTTATACAGTGTAGTGCACTTTGGTTGATGGTTGATTATCTATCGTTGCTATTATATACATTTGTTGTATGGAATCCATATAATTAACTTTATATGGTAATTGATTGGGCCTCATTCCAATTTGAAAAATAAAGAATATTATAAAATAAAAGTTCATGTGTTGAACGAAATATTTTAGTAATAAAATTTACATCTTTATCAATATAAAATAAAAGTTCACGTGTTGACAATACTCATCCATTGAGATTGGTCATGTGTTGAACGAAATATTTTGATAATAACAACTATTTTGAATAAAGAAACATTTGAAATAGAATATTTGAAAATAGAAATATATGAAGCCGTGTTGGTTAGATTGACGCCATTTTGACGTGAACGATATTTATATCGATTTTAAAACGATTTCGAAATGAATTGAATTGAAAACGATTTCGAAATGAATTGAATTGAAAACGATTTCGAAATGAATTGAATTGAAAACGATTTCGAAATGAATTGAATTGAAAACGAATTCGAATTGAATTTAAAACGAATTGAAATGAATTCAAATTGAATTGAAATTTGAATTGAAGAGAAATGAATTTTAAAACGAATTTATAAAGAAGAATTCAATTTTGATTTGAATTGAATCGGAAGTTGAAATTGCTTTTGAAACGATTTTAAAACTATTCATATAATTCGATTTAAATTGGAATCGACGAAATATATATTATATATATTATATATAATATAAATGGCCTGAATAGAACGCGCCGCGCCGCGGCAGTTCGCGAATTTCGACCATTTATTTCAAACGGACATTACGGGAGATCTGACCGTCGGATTCTCCTAAAACCGGAACCGTTGGGTTCGTATCGAAAAGAGCTTTCTAATGAATATTAGAAATTTGAAATCTAACGGTTGGATTTGGAATTATGTCCAAATCAAATTTGAAAAAGGTCGCTGTAAGTGCAGTTCGATGGCCATTGGTGGAAATCGACTGTACGGGCCTTGATAAAATTATTAAAAATAGTAATAATTTGTGTAAAATCATAAGAAATGATTTAGAAAGAATTGGGATGAAAAAATCCATATCTGAAAAGATAAAAATAGATTTTTATCGAAATGAACTAGTTTTGAACTAGAATTATAATTCTAATTATTTTTAAATAAATAAATTGAATTCGAAAAGGGTTTTGAAAATAACCAAAATTTCCAATGATTGCATTGGAGTGGATTTGAATCGAAATTGTCTTCGGAATATTTCGATGTTGGAATTCGTGATTATACAGGTGTTGTTATGGAAATTTGAAAGATATATATTTATATCGTTATTTCCAATACGACATTTGTTGATCGTAGAATTTGATATTGAATATAGGCCGATATATTTTCTATTCAGAGCCTTGTATTGAATATCGAATGTGATTTGGGTTTGTCGTGAATGGTGTCTTCACTAACACTGTTCTTGAACCCAGTTGAGAAAAGATTAAATCTTTTTATTTAGATTTAATGAAGTGTACCAATTAAATAATGTTTAATTGGAATTGAATTGATATTGATTTTTGGGTTTATCGTGGACAGTGTTTTAAATAACACTCGTTCTTTAACCCGATAATTAATGAATGTGATTTTGGGTTTATCGTGAACCGTGTTTTAAATGACACTGATTCTTTAACCCAGTTAACGATTAAAACTAAGTGGAGTTTTAATGAATCTTTAATTAGATTGAAATAATCGAAATGGAGTATCACCAGTTTTGCTCCAGGCGTTAGTTAAATCTTTAATTAGATTTGAACGTGAAATGGTAATTGAATTTACCGATAACACCGTGGTGTTAGATATGAAGTATAACCAGTTTTACTTCATGGGATGAATAGGTTGGGATTGGGAAATTAAAACAAATGATTACTTCGGTAAGGTTCGCTAATCCCGACTAGTTTGAATTGAGATTCAAAAATAGAATAAAGAATAAATTCAAGGAATTTATCTTGGATAAAATTAATGGGAACCTTTCCCTATGAATGTGAAATTTAGAAACTAACTGTCGGTTAGCCAAGCAGAATGGTTTTCTGAATATTGATCTGATGTTGGTTTCGGCCTTCGGGGTTAATATTTGGGGAATTATTCTCTTGATTAATTTACGGTTAGTGACTAATGAATTGGAATGAGGCGTATGTTGTGTTTGTGTAACACTTATTTAAAATATACGCGAGTTATTCAGAAAGACCGGGTTTATCCCATTCTGGATAACTGATACGACGATAAGTCGAAGATGAAGACGATGGTCGAAGACCGGAGGTCTTCACGTCATTTGGGTAATTACTGATGATCTTGATTGGGCTGTACACCCAAGAAGATGGAAACAGTTAGTGATCGTCCAGACGTACTTGGAGATCGATGGATATGCGGGGTACTAGGTGCCTCCGGTTTCGTTCAGACCCAGAACGGACTTGTAAATGGACTGTGTGTCTGACATTGGATTTTAGTCCGTGTGGTTGATCTCTATTAAATATATCTCTGTTTGGCGGCGGAGAATTTATTCTCTTGCTTAACGCCCTTCTCTGAGACGTACGAGCTCAGGGGTTATATATTGATGGATATCAAACGCATGGAGTGAATTGCCTGTGTGGCATGCCCAAGTGGCAATTGATCGAGGCTTCTGTTGAAAAGCAAAGTCTTGTGGTGATGATCAAAGCAAGGCCTTTGTGGCGTAGCTTTGTGTAACGTTTGCTTCGCGAGTTTCACACCCGGTATGAACCAAAAACGGGAGAGGACATCAGGGAGGACTTGCGTTTCTTTCTAGTTAGAAGTGGCGTCAGTGGTTTTACACGCCCTGACGAGTTTGACTTATGTGGTTGTTGCTGTTGCGAGGCGCCTCGGATTGATCGGTCGTTCTCGAACCGATGGAGTCATTTAGTTGGCTCATTTACGCCCCAAAGGGCGGGGAAACGTAGTGTTCAGGCATAATAATCCACATCGGTGGACCGGCCCTGACGATCTAAAGGGTTGATGCGTTCTGATCCTGTAGCTCGGGCTAGAGAGTCACGAATCGGTTGAGGACTATCTTTTGCCTCGGTTCATAGACGGAAATCCAATTTCCAAATACATGACGTTTGCGGTTTTATTTGTAAACCTATATATGGCGACATGATATATGGTACCCATGTCGCCTATGATTGATACTTATGATTTGAAGTTGTTTTATACACTATGCACTTATTATAGTATCAAATGATTTGTTTTAACCGTATCAAGCATTCTTTGGCTGTTATAAGGGAAAACCCTATCCTCGGCTGCGTTGCATTGTGTGATGGGACCTGGGTCTTATAACAGCTTCATTTTTCTTTATTTAGCATTGCGCTGTTTGTTTTATGCACTGGTATTCTTGGGAGGAAACCCGTTCCGTGTTATACGGCGTGGTCCCTTGATTTACCTAATGATTTAAAATAAAGATTAATAACTGTTTTAGTTCTCACACCAGTCCCATGACTGACCTGGAGTTTATTGTTTTAACCTAAACTCTGGGTGCCCTTATTTTGACACGGGCAGCTAGTAGTTTCGGTTTTGCAGATTTATTTTCACAGGATCCTGGTTTACAGCTGGAACGATATCCGGAAAGCTTTGTATCCGCATATCTACTTCTAGTTGTGTATTGTATTATTTTCCGCTGCGATGTATTTAAATGTAATTTAAATCTCTGATACTTCTGTGTAATATTTATTCTTTTATACTCTGTATGTTCTTGTAATCTGATGCATTGTTGTAATATACAATGAAATGTTCTTCTGTATGTGTTCTGATTTGTCTTGTCCTCACAGTAATTCGTTCTTTCTCATCTCTTCGGAGACCGGGGAAGTTCGGGTCGCTTCATTTGGTATCAGAGCTTTGGTTTACAAAGCTCAGAGAACAAGGCACATTAGAATCATACGAAAGAATTCATCAGATATTGGATTAGTAATATCCAATTAGAATGACTCGTTAGAGATGGGATCAGTAGTATCCTAGAACGAGTGTGAAGAGTATATTTTTAAAATAAAACCAATTTTGTTTTGAAAATTTAAATCAACTATTCGTATTTGATTATTTATTTATATTGATTTTGGACAATTCAGTATATAAAGAATTTGCATATACGCCTTGCAAACGTATATTCAAAGTTTTAATATACTGGATAGATATAGCATCGCACTCTAGTCGCCCGGAGATGATATTGATGATAGCGATCGCATCATCAACATTTATGTTCGAGTTTCGAAGGTGTGATTTTCTATATATTTCCATTAGACTGGTGTGAGAACCAAAACTTATATAGTTAGAATACATTGTTGTGAATTGGCATCAAAAACATGATTTTTGTATATGTATCAAAATTATCAATTTGAAACGTTAAAGTCACTAATTGATTGATGTTTGTGTTGTTTGTTTAATTGTTTGATAATTTTGAACCATTATGCCTAATTTGATCAAATATTGAATTGTATTGAAATTTGGTCGCATTTGCTTGCATATACTTGTACTTACATTGAACAGGTCATAGCAAGGAGGCTAGAGCAGAGAATAAAATTTGTTTGCCCGACAAATAGGTACATGTTTACTACATAATTTACTGTTTTGTTTGGGTGATGATGATTTTATGAGCCTATTGGCTAGCCGCTTGGCTTTTTCTTTTTCTTTTTGAGATCTGAAGGACCGGGGAAGCTATTTGAAATTCCCCGATGCTCCCGGTGCAGGGGAGGTTATGGCGAAATTTTTCGAAAATTTAGGGTGTTAGCCAAATTTTTGAAAATATGAAAATTCTCAGAAACTGAAAATTTGGAGAATGCAAGCCAGATCGAACATAGAGTTGATTAATCAAACCACTTTCGACTTTGTTCCTTTTCGGGGACGAAAAGTTTTAAGTGGGGGAGATTGTAACAACCCGCAAATTCTGGGCCAGTTTAAAATTTTTATTTTGGCAATTTTAGTGAATTTTGATTATTTAAAATGAATTATTTTAAATAATATCGACGTGAAATTTATTTTGAATATAATTCGAACGTATATATTATACGCGTCGTCGTTAGAATATAAATATTTATATATAATTATAAATAGAATTGAAAATGGCGCGGTAGTTCGAAAATTCGATTTCTAATTTCAAATGAATATACAGAATTCAATATAAGTCAGAATTGAACGAAACAAGAAATATTTGAATCTGTATAACTATATCTTTGTAACGAAGTTAACCAACTGTGATTTCATCTTAGAAATGATAAGATATGTCCAGTTTAAAATTAGAAATAGTCGCTGTGGAATTTTTATATATTTTTATATATATAAGGCCCTTAAAAATAGCAATTTTGCAAACGACCTCGGATTTCGACGAAACCAGTTTTGTTGGGTCCATGATGTAAAGTTATTGCTAGATTCCAAATTTCATAATTTTCTGAATCAATATGTGAGCGTGGCAAAGGAAAACGCGTTTGACCAGTTTCAGTTGATTTTAATCGACTGGAAAATGGCCATTTTTCCAACGGTCTCAGAATTCGACGAAACTAGTTTTGTTAGGACCGTATCGTCAATACGAAGCTAGGAAATATTTTTCTGGAATTTTTCGAGTTAGTATGTGACCCCAGTAATTTGAAATGTACGTTTGAAATTCAATATAGTGATTTAAATGTAAATTAAACGGAAACTATTCGAGACAATCGAATCAGCTTACGATACATATCCCATTGAGTTCGGAATGGGGGTAAAACGCTATGGACGACAGGCGGTGGGCCTCGTTTCGAGGTCGTATGTAAAAGTCAACTTTTTTCGAATAAAATAATTAATTAAAAATAAAAGAAAAATATAATCCTTCTCTCCCCTCTATAACTCATCTGGCCCCCCCGTTGAAAATTCATTTCAGACAGAAAAAAAAAGGAGAAAGAAGAAAATCGATCGCGCCTCTCGTTCGAAGCACCCACCGCCCTCATCGCCACCACCACCTCCCTACGGCGCCGACCTCGCGACGTTCCCTCCTCCACCTGCGGTAGCTGCGACCCCCCCTCTCTCCTCAAGCGATCGACAGAGAAACCCCCCCCTAAGCCTACCGCCGATCGATGAGAACCCCCCCCCCCTAATCCTGCTGCCGACAGAGAACCCCCCCCCCCCCCCCCCGTAAGTTTTTTAGCTTATTTATTTTATTTGATTTTTATATAAAAAAGAAAACTGATTTTATAAGAATGTTAAAACTGATTTTATAAGAATGTTAAAACTGATTTTATAAGAATGTTAAAACTGATTTTATAAGAATTTTAAACTGATTTTTAAAGAATTTTAATTAGGTATTAAAACTGATTTTTATAAGAATTTTAAACTGATTTTTAAAGAATTTTAATTAGGTATTAAAACTGATTTTTATAAGAATTTTAAATTGATTTTTAAAGAATTTTAATTAGGTATTAAAACTGATTTTTGAAAAGGTTTTAACTTTAAAAAGAAAAAGGTTTTAACTTTAAAAGGAAAAAGATTTGATCTTTAAAATAGAAAAGGCGGAATTTTTATTAAGTAAAAGATGTAAGATATGATTTTTATATTTTTAAAAGAAATAAAAATATAATCTTTATATATTGAATAGCGAAATAAAAATATGATTTTTACATATTGAACTTTGAAATAAAAATTCGATTTTTATATATTGAACTTTGAAATAAAAATTCGATTTTTATATATTGAACTTTGAAATAAAAATTCGTTTTTTATATATTGAACTTTGAAATAAAAATTCGATTTTTATATATTGAACTTTGAAATAAAAATTCGATTTTTATATATGGAATAGCGAAGTAAAAATTCGATTTTTACATATGTAGTGAAAGCGGACAACGAAGGTGACAAAAAGGCGGGAACGACGAAGATCTCTACAATAGAAGTGCCGTGGAGCTAGGATAGCTATATGTGAGAACTTCTCACCTTTCAATTTAATTTTTCTAGTTATATTTATATACTAGGATGCAGACGGTGCTTAGTAGCACCCGACACAATCGTCCACAAACCATGGACTTGTTTGTTTGGTTGCATAGATTAGTTTGACTATGTGATTGAATTGAATTGTTTGGGTGAAATTGAATGGTTTGATTGATGTGTGAATGGCGTGGGCCTTCACTAGACCGGGGATAAGGCTAGGCCTTGTCCCGTTTCTAGTATCGTGCCGTTATGCCGCCGAAATTTTCTAAAATATGTTAGAAAAATAAAAATATCATTTTATTTAAGGAATGAACTGAATAGAAATTCATATGTTGGAATAAAATGTTTTGTCGTTAAAAATATAATTTTTAACGTGAATGTGAATAAATAAATATTCACTTACAAACCAGACGGTTTGTTTATGTACACCTATTTGAAGGACATTGATTGGGTCGATAAATTTTACACATCGCCCAACTGCACAAATAAAATCTGTGTTCAATTGTTTGAAACCCCACACGGGTGTTGGGATGAAATTTGAAGTTCACTCATCCTGATTGATTAAATATGTCGATCGATTGATTGACAGGCTGTTATAAGCGTTAGATATCTATATTTGATGCTTATACAGTGTAGTGCACTTTGGTTGATGGTTGATTATCTATCGTTGCTATTATATACATTTGTTGTATGGAATCCATATAATTAACTTTATATGGTAATTGATTGGGCCTCATTCCAATTTGAAAAATAAAGAATATTATAAAATAAAAGTTCATGTGTTGACAATACTCATCCATTGAGATTGGTCATGTGTTGAACGAAATATTTTAGTAATAAAATTTACATCTTTATCAATATAAAATAAAAGTTCACGTGTTGACAATACTCATCCATTGAGATTGGTCATGTGTTGAACGAAATATTTTGATAATAACAACTATTTTGAATAAAGAAACGTTTGAAATAGAATATTTGAAAATAGAAATATATGAAGCCGTGTTGGTTAGATTGACGCCATTTTGACGTGAACGATATTTATATCGATTTTAAAACGATTTCGAAATGAATTGAATTGAAAACGATTTCGAAATGAATTGAATTGAAAACGATTTCGAAATGAATTGAATTGAAAACGATTTCGAAATGAATTGAATTGAAAACGATTTCGAAATGAATTGAATTGAAAACGAATTCGAATTGAATTTAAAACGAATTGAAATGAATTCAAATTGAATTGAAATTTGAATTGAAGAGAAATGAATTTTAAAACGAATTTATAAAGAAGAATTCAATTTTGATTTGAATTGAATCGGAAGTTGAAATTGCTTTTGAAACGATTTTAAAACTATTCATATAATTCGATTTAAATTGGAATCGACGAAATATATATTATATATATTATATATAATATAAATGGCCTGAATAGAACGCGCCGCGCCGCGGCAGTTCGCGAATTTCGACCATTTATTTCAAACGGACATTACGGGAGATCTGACCGTCGGATTCTCCTAAAACCGGAACCGTTGGGTTCGTATCGAAAAGAGCTTTCTAATGAATATTAGAAATTTGAAATCTAACGGTTGGATTTGGAATTATGTCCAAATCAAATTTGAAAAAGGTCGCTGTAAGTGCAGTTCGATGGCCATTGGTGGAAATCGACTGTACGGGCCTTGATAAAATTATTAAAAATAGTAATAATTTGTGTAAAATCATAAGAAATGATTTAGAAAGAATTGGGATGAAAAAATCCATATCTGAAAAGATAAAAATAGATTTTTATCGAAATGAACTAGTTTTGAACTAGAATTATAATTCTAATTATTTTTAAATAAATAAATTGAATTCGAAAAGGGTTTTGAAAATAACCAAAATTTCCAATGATTGCATTGGAGTGGATTTGAATCGAAATTGTCTTCGGAATATTTCGATGTTGGAATTCGTGATTATACAGGTGTTGTTATGGAAATTTGAAAGATATATATTTATATCGTTATTTCCAATACGACATTTGTTGATCGTAGAATTTGATATTGAATATAGGCCGATATATTTTCTATTCAGAGCCTTGTATTGAATATCGAATGTGATTTGGGTTTGTCGTGAATGGTGTCTTCACTAACACTGTTCTTGAACCCAGTTGAGAAAAGATTAAATCTTTTTATTTAGATTTAATGAAGTGTACCAATTAAATAATGTTTAATTGGAATTGAATTGATATTGATTTTTGGGTTTATCGTGGACAGTGTTTTAAATAACACTCGTTCTTTAACCCGATAATTAATGAATGTGATTTTGGGTTTATCGTGAACCGTGTTTTAAATGACACTGATTCTTTAACCCAGTTAACGATTAAAACTAAGTGGAGTTTTAATGAATCTTTAATTAGATTGAAATAATCGAAATGGAGTATCACCAGTTTTGCTCCAGGCGTTAGTTAAATCTTTAATTAGATTTGAACGTGAAATGGTAATTGAATTTACCGATAACACCGTGGTGTTAGATATGAAGTATAACCAGTTTTACTTCATGGGATGAATAGGTTGGGATTGGGAAATTAAAACAAATGATTACTTCGGTAAGGTTCGCTAATCCCGACTAGTTTGAATTGAGATTCAAAAATAGAATAAAGAATAAATTCAAGGAATTTATCTTGGATAAAATTAATGGGAACCTTTCCCTATGAATGTGAAATTTAGAAACTAACTGTCGGTTAGCCAAGCAGAATGGTTTTCTGAATATTGATCTGATGTTGGTTTCGGCCTTCGGGGTTAATATTTGGGGAATTATTCTCTTGATTAATTTACGGTTAGTGACTAATGAATTGGAATGAGGCGTATGTTGTGTTTGTGTAACACTTATTTAAAATATACGCGAGTTATTCGGAAAGACCGGGTTTATCCCATTCTGGATAACTGATACGACGATAAGTCGAAGATGAAGACGATGGTCGAAGACCGGAGGTCTTCACGTCATTTGGGTAATTACTGATGATCTTGATTGGGCTGTACACCCAAGAAGATGGAAACAGTTAGTGATCGTCCAGACGTACTTGGAGATCGATGGATATGCGGGGTACTAGGTGCCTCCGGTTTCGTTCAGACCCAGAACGGACTTGTAAATGGACTGTGTGTCTGACATTGGATTTTAGTCCGTGTGGTTGATCTCTATTAAATATATCTCTGTTTGGCGGCGGAGAATTTATTCTCTTGCTTAACGCCCTTCTCTGAGACGTACGAGCTCAGGGGTTATATATTGATGGATATCAAACGCATGGAGTGAATTGCCTGTGTGGCATGCCCAAGTGGCAATTGATCGAGGCTTCTGTTGAAAAGCAAAGTCTTGTGGTGATGATCAAAGCAAGGCCTTTGTGGCGTAGCTTTGTGTAACGTTTGCTTCGCGAGTTTCACACCCGGTATGAACCAAAAACGGGAGAGGACATCAGGGAGGACTTGCGTTTCTTTCTAGTTAGAAGTGGCGTCAGTGGTTTTACACGCCCTGACGAGTTTGACTTATGTGGTTGTTGCTGTTGCGAGGCGCCTCGGATTGATCGGTCATTCTCGAACCGATGGAGTCATTTAGTTGGCTCATTTACGCCCCAAAGGGCGGGGAAACGTAGTGTTCAGGCATAATAATCCACATCGGTGGACCGGCCCTGACGATCTAAAGGGTTGATGCGTTCTGATCCTGTAGCTCGGGCTAGAGAGTCACGAATCGGTTGAGGACTATCTTTTGCCTCGGTTCATAGACGGAAATCCAATTTCCAAATACATGACGTTTGCGGTTTTATTTGTAAACCTATATATGGCGACATGATATATGGTACCCATGTCGCCTATGATTGATACTTATGATTTGAAGTTGTTTTATACACTATGCACTTATTATAGTATCAAATGATTTGTTTTAACCGTATCAAGCATTCTTTGGCTGTTATAAGGGAAAACCCTATCCTCGGCTGCGTTGCATTGTGTGATGGGACCTGGGTCTTATAACAGCTTCATTTTTCTTTATTTAGCATTGCGCTGTTTGTTTTATGCACTGGTATTCTTGGGAGGAAACCCGTTCCGTGTTATACGGCGTGGTCCCTTGATTTACCTAATGATTTAAAATAAAGATTAATAACTGTTTTAGTTCTCACACCAGTCCCATGACTGACCTGGAGTTTATTGTTTTAACCTAAACTCTGGGTGCCCTTATTTTGACACGGGCAGCTAGTAGTTTCGGTTTTGCAGATTTATTTTCACAGGATCCTGGTTTACAGCTGGAACGATATCCGGAAAGCTTTGTATCCGCATATCTACTTCTAGTTGTGTATTGTATTATTTTCCGCTGCGATGTATTTAAATGTAATTTAAATCTCTGATACTTCTGTGTAATATTTATTCTTTTATACTCTGTATGTTCTTGTAATCTGATGCATTGTTGTAATATACAATGAAATGTTCTTCTGTATGTGTTCTGATTTGTCTTGTCCTCACAGTAATTCGTTCTTTCTCATCTCTTCGGAGACCGGGGAAGTTCGGGTCGCTTCATTTGGTATCAGAGCTTTGGTTTACAAAGCTCAAAGAACAAGGCACATTAGAATCATACGAAAGAATTCATCAGATATTGGATTAGTAATATCCAATTAGAATGACTCGTTAGAGATGGGATCAGTAGTATCCTAGAACGAGTGTGAAGAGTATATTTTTAAAATAAAACCAATTTTGTTTTGAAAATTTAAATCAACTATTCGTATTTGATTATTTATTTATATTGATTTTGGACAATTCAGTATATAAAGAATTTGCATATACGCCTTGCAAACGTATATTCAAAGTTTTAATATACTGGATAGATATAGCATCGCACTCTAGTCGCCCGGAGATGATATTGATGATAGCGATCGCATCATCAACATTTATGTTCGAGTTTCGAAGGTGTGATTTTCTATATATTTCCATTAGACTGGTGTGAGAACCAAAACTTATATAGTTAGAATACATTGTTGTGAATTGGCATCAAAAACATGATTTTTGTATATGTATCAAAATTATCAATTTGAAACGTTAAAGTCACTAATTGATTGATGTTTGTGTTGTTTGTTTAATTGTTTGATAATTTTGAACCATTATGCCTAATTTGATCAAATATTGAATTGTATTGAAATTTGGTCGCATTTGCTTGCATATACTTGTACTTACATTGAACAGGTCATAGCAAGGAGGCTAGAGCAGAGAATAAAATTTGTTTGCCCGACAAATAGGTACATGTTTACTACATAATTTACTGTTTTGTTTGGGTGATGATGATTTTATGAGCCTATTGGCTAGCCGCTTGGCTTTTTCTTTTTCTTTTTGAGATCTGAAGGACCGGGGAAGCTATTTGAAATTCCCCGATGCTCCCGGTGCAGGGGAGGTTATGGCGAAATTTTTCGAAAATTTAGGGTGTTAGCCAAATTTTTGAAAATATGAAAATTCTCAGAAACTGAAAATTTGGAGAATGCAAGCCAGATCGAACATAGAGTTGATTAATCAAACCACTTTCGACTTTGTTCCTTTTCGGGGACGAAAAGTTTTAAGTGGGGGAGATTGTAACAACCCGCAAATTCTGGGCCAGTTTAAAATTTTTATTTTGGCAATTTTAGCAAATTTTGATTATTTAAAATGAATTATTTTAAATAATATCGACGTGAAATTTATTTTGAATATAATTCGAACGTATATATTATACGCGTCGTCGTTAGAATATAAATATTTATATATAATTATAAATAGAATTGAAAATGGCGCGGTAGTTCGAAAATTCGATTTCTAATTTCAAATGAATATACAGAATTCAATATAAGTCAGAATTGAACGAAACAAGAAATATTTGAATCTGTATAACTATATCTTTGTAACGAAGTTAACCAACTGTGATTTCATCTTAGAAATGATAAGATATGTCCAGTTTAAAATTAGAAATAGTCGCTGTGGAATTTATATATATTTTTATATATATAAGGCCCTTAAAAATAGCAATTTTGCAAACGACCTCGGATTTCGACGAAACCAGTTTTGTTGGGTCCGTGATGTAAAGTTATTGCTAGATTCCAAATTTCATAATTTTCTGAATCAATATGTGAGCGTGGCAAAGGAAAACGCGTTTGACCAGTTTCAGTTGATTTTAATCGACTGGAAAATGGCCATTTTTCCAACGGTCTCAGAATTCGACGAAACTAGTTTTGTTAGGACCGTATCGTCAATACGAAGCTAGGAAATATTTTTCGGGAATTTTTCGAGTTAGTATGTGACCCCAGTAATTTGAAATGTACGTTTGAAATTCAATATAGTGATTTAAATGTAAATTCAACGGAAACTATTCGAGACAATCGAATCAGCTTACGATACATATCCCATTGAGTTCGGAATGGGGGTAAAACGCTATGGACGACAGGCGGTGGGCCTCGTTTCGAGGTCGTATGTAAAAGTCAACTTTTTTCGAATAAAATAATTAATTAAAAATAAAAGAAAAATATAATCCTTCTCTCCCCTCTATAACTCATCTGGCCCCCCCGTTGAAAATTCATTTCAGACAGAAAAAAAAAAGGAGAAAGAAGAAAATCGATCGCGCCTCTCGTTCGAAGCACCCACCGCCCTCATCGCCACCACCACCTCCCTACGGCGCCGACCTCGCGACGTTCCCTCCTCCACCTGCGGTAGCTGCGACCCCCCCCTCTCTCCTCAAGCGATCGACAGAGAAACCCCCCCCCCTAAGCCTACCGCCGATCGATGAGAACCCCCCCTAATCCTGCTGCCGACAGAGAACCCCCCCCCCCCCCCCCCGTAAGTTTTTTAGCTTATTTATTTTATTTGATTTTTATATAAAAAAGAAAACTGATTTTATAAGAATGTTAAAACTGATTTTATAAGAATGTTAAAACTGATTTTATAAGAATGTTAAAACTGATTTTATAAGAATTTTAAACTGATTTTTAAAGAATTTTAATTAGGTATTAAAACTGATTTTTATAAGAATTTTAAACTGATTTTTAAAGAATTTTAATTAGGTATTAAAACTGATTTTTATAAGAATTTTAAATTGATTTTTAAAGAATTTTAATTAGGTATTAAAACTGATTTTTGAAAAGGTTTTAACTTTAAAAAGAAAAAGGTTTTAACTTTAAAAGGAAAAAGATTTGATCTTTAAAATAGAAAAGGCGGAATTTTTATTAAGTAAAAGATGTAAGATATGATTTTTATATTTTTAAAAGCAATAAAAATATAATCTTTATATATTGAATAGCGAAATAAAAATATGATTTTTACATATTGAACTTTGAAATAAAAATTCGATTTTTATATATTGAACTTTGAAATAAAAATTCGATTTTTATATATTGAACTTTGAAATAAAAATTCGTTTTTTATATATTGAACTTTGAAATAAAAATTCGATTTTTATATATTGAACTTTGAAATAAAAATTCGATTTTTATATATGGAATAGCGAAGTAAAAATTCGATTTTTACATATGTAGTGAAAGCGGACAACGAAGGTGACAAAAAGGCGGGAACGACGAAGATCTCTACAATAGAAGTGCCGTGGAGCTAGGATAGCTATATGTGAGAACTTCTCACCTTTCAATTTAATTTTTCTAGTTATATTTACATACTAGGATGCAGACGGTGCTTAGTAGCACCCGACACAATCGTCCACAAACCATGGACTTGTTTGTTTGGTTGCATAGATTAGTTTGACTATGTGATTGAATTGAATTGTTTGGGTGAAATTGAATGGTTTGATTGATGTGTGAATGGCGTGGGCCTTCACTAGACCGGGGATAAGGCTAGGCCTTGTCCCGTTTCTAGTATCGTGCCGTTATGCCGCCGAAATTTTCTAAAATATGTTAGAAAAATAAAAATATCATTTTATTTAAGGAATGAACTGAATAGAAATTCATATGTTGGAATAAAATGTTTTGTCGTTAAAAATATAATTTTTAACGTGAATGTGAATAAATAAATATTCACTTACAAACCAGACGGTTTGTTTATGTACACCTATTTGAAGGACATTGATTGGGTCGATAAATTTTACACATCGCCCAACTGCATAAATAAAATCTGTGTTCAATTGTTTGAAACCCCACACGGGTGTTGGGATGAAATTTGAAGTTCACTCATCCTGATTGATTAAATATGTCGATCGATTGATTGACAGGCTGTTATAAGCGTTAGATATCTATATTTGATGCTTATACAGTGTAGTGCACTTTGGTTGATGGTTGATTATCTATCGTTGCTATTATATACATTTGTTGTATGGAATCCATATAATTAACTTTATATGGTAATTGATTGGGCCTCATTCCAATTTGAAAAATAAAGAATATTATAAAATAAAAGTTCATGTGTTGACAATACTCATCCATTGAGATTGGTCATGTGTTGAACGAAATATTTTAGTAATAAAATTTACATCTTTATCAATATAAAATAAAAGTTCACGTGTTGACAATACTCATCCATTGAGATTGGTCATGTGTTGAACGAAATATTTTGATAATAACAACTATTTTGAATAAAGAAACGTTTGAAATAGAATATTTGAAAATAGAAATATATGAAGCCGTGTTGGTTAGATTGACGCCATTTTGACGTGAACGATATTTATATCGATTTTAAAACGATTTCGAAATGAATTGAATTGAAAACGATTTCGAAATGAATTGAATTGAAAACGATTTCGAAATGAATTGAATTGAAAACGATTTCGAAATGAATTGAATTGAAAACGAATTCGAATTGAATTTAAAACGAATTGAAATGAATTCAAATTGAATTGAAATTTGAATTGAAGAGAAATGAATTTTAAAACGAATTTATAAAGAAGAATTCAATTTTGATTTGAATTGAATCGGAAGTTGAAATTGCTTTTGAAACGATTTTAAAACTATTCATATAATTCGATTTAAATTGGAATCGACGAAATATATATTATATATAATATAAATGGCCTGAATAGAACGCGCCGCGCCGCGGCAGTTCGCGAATTTCGACCATTTATTTCAAACGGACATTACGGGAGATCTGACCGTCGGATTCTCCTAAAACCGGAACCGTTGGGTTCGTATCGAAAAGAGCTTTCTAATGAATATTAGAAATTTGAAATCTAACGGTTGGATTTGGAATTATGTCCAAATCAAATTTGAAAAAGGTCGCTGTAAGTGCAGTTCGATGGCCATTGGTGGAAATCGATTGTACGGGCCTTGATAAAATTATTAAAAATAGTAATAATTTGTGTAAAATCATAAGAAATGATTTAGAAAGAATTGGGATGAAAAACTCCATATCTGAAAAGATAAAAATAGATTTTTATCGAAATGAACTAGTTTTGAACTAGAATTATAATTCTAATTATTTTTAAATAAATAAATTGAATTCGAAAAGGGTTTTGAAAATAACCAAAATTTCCAATGATTGCATTGGAGTGGATTTGAATCGAAATTGTCTTCGGAATATTTCGATGTTGGAATTCGTGATTATACAGGTGTTGTTATGGAAATTTGAAAGATATATATTTATATCGTTATTTCCAATACGACATTTGTTGATCGTAGAATTTGATATTGAATATAGGCCGATATATTTTCTATTCAGAGCCTTGTATTGAATATCGAATGTGATTTGGGTTTGTCGTGAATGGTGTCTTCACTAACACTGTTCTTGAACCCAGTTGAGAAAAGATTAAATCTTTTTATTTAGATTTAATGAAGTGTACCAATTAAATAATGTTTAATTGGAATTGAATTGATATTGATTTTTGGGTTTATCGTGGACAGTGTTTTAAATAACACTCGTTCTTTAACCCGATAATTAATGAATGTGATTTTGGGTTTATCGTGAATCGTGTTTTAAATGACACTGATTCTTTAACCCAGTTAACGATTAAAACTAAGTGGAGTTTTAATGAATCTTTAATTAGATTGAAATAATCGAAATGGAGTATCACCAGTTTTGCTCCAGGCGTTAGTTAAATCTTTAATTAGATTTGAACATGAAATGGTAATTGAATTTACCGATAACACCGTGGTGTTAGATATGAAGTATAACCAGTTTTACTTCATGGGATGAATAGGTTGGGATTGGGAAATTAAAACAAATGATTACTTCGGTAAGGTTCGCTAATCCCGACTAGTTTGAATTGAGATTCAAAAATAGAATAAAGAATAAATTCAAGGAATTTATCTTGGATAAAATTAATGGGAACCTTTCCCTATGAATATGAAATTTAGAAACTAACTGTCGGTTAGCCAAGCAGAATGGTTTTCTGAATATTGATCTGATGTTGGTTTCGGCCTTCGGGGTTAATATTTGGGGAATTATTCTCTTGATTAATTTACGGTTAGTGACTAATGAATTGGAATGAGGCGTATGTTGTGTTTGTGTAACACTTATTTAAAATATACGCGAGTTATTCGGAAAGACCGGGTTTATCCCATTCTGGATAACTGATACGACGATAAGTCGAAGATGAAGACGATGGTCGAAGACCGAAGGTCTTCACGTCGTTTGGGTAATTACTGATGATCTTGATTGGGCTGTACACCCAAGAAGATGGAAACAGTTAGTGATCGTCCAGACGTACTTGGAGATCGATGGATATGCGGGGTACTAGGTGCCTCCGGTTTCGTTCAGACCCAGAACGGACTTGTAAATGGACTGTGTGTCTGACATTGGATTTTAGTCCGTGTGGTTGATCTCTATTAAATATATCTCTGTTTGGCGGCGGAGAATTTATTCTCTTGCTTAACGCCCTTCTCTGAGACGTACGAGCTAAGGGGTTATATATTGATGGATATCAAACGCATGGAGTGAATTGCCTGTGTGGCATGCCCAAGTGGCAATTGATCGAGGCTTCTGTTGAAAAGCAAAGTCTTGTGGTGATGATCAAAGCAAGGCCTTTGTGGCGTAGCTTTGTGTAACGTTTGCTTCGCGAGTTTCACACCCGGTATGAACCAAAAACGGGAGAGGACATCAGGGAGGACTTGCGTTTCTTTCTAGTTAGAAGTGGCGTCAGTGGTTTTACATGCCCTGACGAGTTTGACTTATGTGGTTGTTGCTGTTGCGAGGCGCCTCGGATTGATCGGTCGTTCTCGAACCGATGGAGTCATTTAGTTGGCTCATTTACGCCCCAAAGGGCGGGGAAACGTAGTGTTCAGGCATAGTAATCCACATCGGTGGACCGGCCCTGACGATCTAAAGGGTTGATGCGTTCTGATCCTGTGGCTCGGGCTAGAGAGTCACGAATCGGTTGAGGACTATCTTTTGCCTCGGTTCATAGACGGAAATCCAATTTCCAAATACGTGACGTTTGCGGTTTTATTTGTAAACCTATATACGGCAACATGATATATGGTACCCATGCCGCCTATGATTGATACTTATGATTTGAAGTTGTTTTATACACTATGCACTTATTATAGTATCAAATGATTTGTTTTAACCGTATCAAGCATTCTTTGGCTGTTATAAGGGAAAACTCTATCCTCGGCTGCGTTGCATTGTGTGATGGGACCTGGGTCTTATAACAGCTTCATTTTTCTTTATTTAGCATTGCGCTGTTTGTTTTATGCACTGGTATTCTTGGGAGGAAACCCGTTCCGTGTTATACGGCGTGGTCCCTTGATTTACCTAATGATTTAAAATAAAGATTAATAACTGTTTTAGTTCTCACACCAGTCCCATGACTGACCTGGAGTTTATTGTTTTAACCTAAACTCTGGGTGCCCTTATTTTGACACGGGCAACTAGTAGTTTCGGTTTTGCAGATTTATTTTCACAGGATCCTGGTTTACAGCTGGAACGATATCCGGAAAGCTTTGTATCCGCATATCTACTTCTAGTTGTGTATTGTATTATTTTCCGCTGCGATGTATTTAAATGTAATTTAAATCTCTGATACTTCTGTGTAATATTTATTCTTTTATACTCTGTATATTCTTGTAATCTGATGCATTGTTGTAATATACAATGAAATGTTCTTCTGTATGTGTTCTGATTTGTCTTGTCCTCACAGTAATTCGTTCTTTCTCATCTCTTCGGAGACCGGGGAAGTTCGGGTCGCTTCATTAGTATATAGCCCTGATAAATTAAAATATACGTTTAAATTCAATATACATTGATTTATACTTTAATTCTGAGAAAAACCGACTGAAACAGTCAAATTGGCTTACGAAACATATCCCATTGTGTTCGGAATTAGGGTATTTAGCTGGCGGCGACACTCGTTGGGATCCATTTGGAGTTCGAATGAAAAATTCACCGTGAATTAACATTTAAATTAAATATTAAATTATATAATAGTATGTATTTTTTTCTCCAATCGAACCCTATCTCTCCAACTCAGGAAAAACACGCCGCTAGCAAAGAGCTAATGTCCGAGATCCTCTCAAAATTATTCGTTAATTTCTCCCTTATTATCAAGAATTAAAACCCAATCCAAAAACAAAAATTGAAGATCCCTCTTTGCTCTTCCAATCTATACTGAAGTGATGGGTTTTCGTTGGCTATTGAATTCGATTTTGAGGCTCAGAGCCCTACCGCTCAGATGCGAATTTCGAGGACCGGGGGAGATCAAGTTCCCCCATATCATTGGCGGCGGCGACTCTTGCCTAGCCCGAAGTTGTGGAGGAGTTCGATTGATAGCAGGCCGTCCATGGCGGCAGAAATCTAAATCCCTAGTTGGCAACGGCTGTTTTGAACGAGAGGCCTGGAGCGTGTAATACAAGAAGAGGAAGTGTGACAGTAATTCTTTTTGGTTAAGAAAAGGTTAGGGTGAGGATTAATTAATAATTATAAGTTTAATTATTTATTAATATAAATAATTTTTAAACACTCATAACATTGTCAAATGGACACAGAATTAAATGAACTTGGGCTTGTTGGAATCGCGTCGACAAACACTACAACATGGAATGGACTGGAACAGATTTGGTGCAAGTGACAGTTTTTTGTTAAATTAAATGCCTTTTTAATTTAATTAGAAATATCGTTTAATAGCGATTTCTATCCGATCAATGTGAGAACTTCTAACTCAAATATTTGTACAGTTATTTATTTTATAACTGCATATATGAACTGCCAGTATTGACTTTTATCGGTTTAATCATTATAAATTGTGTATGGTTCCTGTTAGCTCACCTCCCTCATCCACAGATCATGGACGATTTAATTGACTGTATTGTGTTGTGATTGTGATGTAAAATGGAGTGAATAAATTATATATATGCCATGTGAGTAAAATATATATATGCGATGTAAATAAAATATATATATGCGATGTGAATAAAATATGTAAATGCGATGTAAATAAAATATATATACGCGATGTAAATAAAATATATATATGCTATGTAAATAAAATATATATATGAGATGTGAATAATATATATATGAGATGTCAATAAAATATATATGTGATGTGAATAATATATATATATATATATATATATGAGATGTCAATAAAATATATATATGTGATGTGAATAAAATATATTTATGCGATGTAAATAAATATATATAAGATGTGAATAATATATATATATATACACGATGTGAATAAAATATATATATGCGATGTGGATAAAAAATATATATATGCGATGTGAATAATATATATATATGCGATGTGAAAATATATATATATATATATATATATATATATATATAGGCGATGTGAAAAATATATATATGCGATGTGAATAAAATATGTATGCGTCGAATAAAAATATATATGTGATGTGATATATATATATATATTCAATATATAAAATGGTCACAAAATGGAATAAATATTTGTTTGCTAAAATTATTATTTTTAGCTTATATATGCGATATATAAAATGGTCATGTAATGGAATAAATATTTGTTCGCTGAAAATATTATTTTTAACGTATATATGGAATATATAAAATGGTCGTGTATTGAAATAAAAAATTGGTTTGTTAAAAATATAATTTTTAACACATATATGCACTGTATAAAATTGTCATGTAATGGAATATTCAATTTTGATTTAAAATTGAAATGGAGGTTAGAATCGTTTTTATAACAAATTTATAAACAATTTATAAAATGCATTTTAAATAGAAAACGACGGTATATATATATATATATCATAAATATTTTATATGGCCTGAATAGAATGCGCCTCGCAGCGACCGTTCGCAAATTTCGACCATTAACTTCAAATTGTCATAACGGGAGATCCGACTGTCATAACGGGTTCGTATCAAAAAGATCTTTCCAATGAATATAAGAGTTTTAAATTTGAATGGTTGGATTTTAAAATATTACCAAATCAATTTCAGAAAAGGTCGCTATAGAAGCAGTTCGGTGGCCGATATTGGAAACCGACTGTATGGGCCTTAATAAAATTATTAAAAATATGGAAAAATTGTGTAAAATCATAATTAATGATTTGTAAAGATTTTGGATGAAAAATTCCAAGTTTGGAAAGATAAAAATACATTTTTATCTAAATGAACTAGTTATTAACTAGAATAATAATCCAATGTTTTTATATAGATTAACTGGACTTGCAAATGGTTTTAGAAATAACCAGAATTTTCCCAATGAATGAATTGAAATGGATTTGGAATGGAAATAATCTTTGGAATATTTTGATATTGGATTCCATGATTATACAGATATTGTTGAGGAATTTGGAAGATATGGATATCGTTATTCCCAATGCAATATCTGTTAGTTTCAGAATTTTCTGTTGAATATAAGTCAATATTATTTCTATTCAGAGCCTTGTATTTAATATCAAATTGGATTTTGGGTTCATTGTGAATGGTGTTTTAAATAACATGAGTTTTTTAACCTAATTAACAGCGAAGATATGATTTGGAATTTATAAATCTTTTCATTAAGATTTAATTAAAATTTTCCAAAGTTAAGTTTTCTAATTTAATAAAAGAAATTGGAATTGAATGGAATTCGATTTAGTGATAATCGAGATAAGATTCTGTGAAGGAAGACCATTACTATATATGGAATTTAGAAGGCTTTGCCATTATTCCATTTATAGTATTAGTTTGATATGGAAATTTATATCGATTATGATTGATCAGATTTCCGTGAAGATTCCATTTTGATGGAAGATGATTTTGGATTTATCGCGAACTTTGTTTTAAATGACATTGGTTCTTTAACCCAGTTAAAGGCAGGATTAATTTCCAGAAAGTTGAATAATAATTAAGTAATGTTTTTTGGATTAAAACTAAGAAGAGTTTTAATAAATATTTAATTAGATTGGAATGAATGAATGAATGGCAATTTAATTTACCAAAATATGTGATGTGGTATAAACCAAATAGTCTTGGCTTTTGGTATTGAATGTGATTGATTGATTGTTTGGATTGTTTTCGGCCAGTTTATGAGCAAGATATGCTTTTACATTTAGCATTGGGTTGGGTAGAAATATTTGTATGCTAACATCTTGTGAAACACTTCATTATTTGACTATGAGAAGTGTAGCGATGTTGTTGAGTTCATTTCAAATTTAATGAATGGTTGTGAAATGATATTTTTCTTAAGTGAAAAGAAATGTATTCTCAATTTTGGACAGGGAATGTTTTATAAAAAAATTTATAAAACAGAAAGGATGTCGAGGCCTAGACCCGATGTAGCCGAAATTATTTCGAAATGTATCATGTGTTTGACATTGTGGTTCATCACGTAACCGATTAGTTGTTATTGATGATATATCTGTTTGCTGGCGGAGAATTTATTCTCTTGCTTAACACCCTTCTTTGAGACGTACGAGCTCAAAGGTTATGTGATTAATAGTACTGATCATATGTGTGAACTGCTAATGTAAAGTATTATATTTTGGAAAGTACTTGTGATTATCATGTTGTGAAATGATTTTCCCTACTTCAGGATATAAAAATGATTTAGTATGTGGCTAAAGATTCTGGTAACCCCGGCGACTAAAAATATGGGTGAGATGGCGTTGTAGTCCCCGAGTGTGTGGGATTGTGTATCGTCAGTGTAGCCTGCTCCATCGTGTGAGGTGCAATTATATATGTATATCAAGTTGGTGAGGTAGTACCCTTTTCCTTGTCTAATGGGAGCCCGATATTTGGTTGGATGCTTGTTTGTATGCATTGTGATATTTTGCAATTCATATTTCCAAATATTTTGGTTTGAGATCCCGAAGTGAAATCTACATTGATATAAAAGCTAGATATGTATTTGAAATGATTTGAAATAAGAAATCGGGAGATAAAGTCCAAAGGAATATTTCTGTAAATTGAATTGGATTTCGAAAAATCCAAATTTGGGGTTTAAGCCTTAATGGGTAGATTGGAAAATTGCATGTTGTGTGATGCACTGTAGATCCATATGACTATTATTAGTTGTTGTTTATGCACTGGTATTCATGGGGGTGAACCCGTTCCATGACATACGTCGTGGTCCCGTGATTTACCTTATTTTAAAGTAAAGTTTAATAACTGTTTTGAATTCTCACACCAGTCCCATGACTGACTCAGAGTTTATTTTTTTCACCTAAACTATGGATGCCCATATTTTCCACATGGGCAGCTAGTAGTTTTGGTTTTGCAGATTATTTCATTTGGCGGGATTCTGGATCGAAGCTTAAAGCTGTGTCTAGAGCGCTGATAGTCTTCCGCTATTTTAGTTTATTTGTTTATGCTGCATCGTATTACATTTGTTGTAAATTTATTTTCCGCTATAAATTATTTTCGATACTCTGATATTCTGTACTCTGATGTAACATTATTATGATGTTTATAAAAGTCTTCTATTGTTTGTTCTGATGTGTTGTGCACCCAAAGTTAGCATATCTGCCTTTTTTGTTCGATTTAAGTTGGTTTAATGATCGATTTGGATCGACCGAGAGGGAGGGTTGCTACATTTTCATTCCACAAGCCCAATAAGAAAAATTACTGCCATTAAATAGTGGTGGTCTAATGGTGGACTGATCCTCTATAAAAGGACTATTACTATTTGTAATTCTAGTGTTGGTTGCCATTCAATATTTTCAAAATTTTAAATGATGAAATTTTGAAAACCTATGCTCCGATACCAATTGTTAGGGATAAGGATCAAGGATCTTACGGCTAAACAAACACTGGAGGGGTGTTGAATAGTGTTCTAAAGAATTTATAGTAACCTTGACCAATTATCAATTACTAGTACTACTATATGAATCAAAGAATGAATATTATAACAGAAATGATCGTAGATGCAAATATAAACAAAAATAAAATGCAGAAAAGGAAAGAACACGCCGAATTTTGTACTGGTTCGATTTGCTCCTACGTTGTAACACCCCACGTCCATTAATGTCACTCACAAAGGGAATGCATTAACTTCCATGGAGCATTTTAAGTAAGTATAGAACAGAAAATGACAACAAGACAGATATAAACAGTACTTGAAAATTAAAACTTTATTTCATTGCAGCGGATAAACCCATATGTTTGATTACATCATAAAAATCAGAAACCAAAGTCAAGTCCATCATATCCATCTTGATAAAGTACATAAACTGAAAGACATAATCCCCAACATAAAAAATAGCCATAAATAAAGAGAAGCTGAACTTTACTTCAGCGGTCCAAGAAATCTTCTAAAAGCAATCCAAAATCAAGCTCCACTGGTGCTAGTTCCAACCGGAGCACCTGGGGGGGGGGGAGGGGAGGAAAGAGATGGAAAAAGGGGGTCAGACATAAAGTCTGGCGAGTGCGATAATTCTAACAATATTATTAACAAAGTAACTAGGCTAAGGCATAAGTTGGAAAATAAGGAAATGACCATGAACCATTGAGTATGACAGAGTAAACAAGGAAATAAGATGAACAACGATATCGTTAAAGCGCACCTAACCCACTAAGATAAATTTACTAAACTACACCGACACTATAGGATAATTGCTATACTGCACCGCCACTAGTATACTGCACCACGACTAGTCACCCTAAAGTTGATCCCGCCTACAGACTTAATAATGATATTGGTAGTTTCGTGCACCCCTAGCTTCCTTCATATGTGTCGTCTGCACCTATCTCCACTAGGTGTACCCACTACCCCCAAGCGATCGGCTCCCTAACTCGTAGATACCCGTGCTGGTCCCACAGTGAGGTGTATCACTCCCCAAAGTGGCATCCCGATACCACCAAGAATGCACGGCTTATACCTACATGATGCAACAACGTCTTACCTACCAGCCAGGGTCCACACATGCATATGAACCCGTTGGACTTGCGTTGCCACCGTTAACCCAGTTTGGCCTCTTACAGTCAAGCCCAGTATGTGTGTCCCGTCCTTGACTTGGGTCGAGCCCACAAAGATACCTATGGGTTACTGGTTGAAACGGGCCCCCATTACTTGACATAAGCTATGCACCTAAGCTTGGTCCCCTCTAGTACATCCCACTTAACCCACTTCTTTTTCATGTTTCAATTACATGTTTCATATTTTGGTTAAGTGTTTCTAATCGTATTTCCAAATGCCACTCAAGGCACCCACTAGATTCCACATGCCACCCAAGGCACCCACTTAACCCCCTCATGTCCCACTACATGCTTATCTGGTTAAGTGTTTCTTAATTCATTAAGACCGTAACCTCATAAAGACCTCTCACATTATACTGGCATTTGTGGCAGTTGGATTTGCCGGGCGGGTCCGGGCAGTCTTACACCACAAAAGAGCCTAACCTCGTGTCTTTACAATTGTTACGTATTTAGTTTGTGCCTAAGACCTCTCACATTAGACTGACATTTGTGGTAGCTGGATTTGCCGGGCGGGTCCGGGCAGTCTTACACCACAAAAGAGTCTAACCTCGTGTCTTAGACGATTAATTACTCCTAATTAATCATCCCCCAAATTTGAATTACTTTCCGTATTCAAATTATCAATCAATTCCAAATTTAATGATGTCCATAATTGACTCAATTATGTCCATCCATTTATGGTATGTGAAATCATACCAATTTCACCACAATTTTATTTTATGCCTTTTAAGGCAATTATGCCAATTAAATATTTTTAATATTATTCCCTTTTTCCCTACGTAGTACGTTTGTTCGTTTAACGTAAAAATATACGTTAGACTCGAATAGTCTAACTCATGAAATAAAAGAAAACATCACATATATACACATAATTAAAGCATAGATCTAACATAGGGGTGAACTTGCATATGTGAATGATGTTCTACATCTAAAACTTGCATAGGCCAAGATTACAACTTGCATAACAACATATGTCATGGTCCCAAATTTTAAAGGTGTGAACTTGATGAGAAAATGGCCACAAACTTGCATAAACATCATGTATAACATAGATCCAAATCTAAAGGTGTGAACTTGATGAAATAATGGCCACAAACTTTCATAGACAACATATGTCATAAGCCTATATCTAAAGGGGTTAAACTTGCATAGGTAATAACATAACATGATTCATGTACAACTCATAAATTCACATATGTTATTTATACATCGCAACAATGGTGTGAACTAACATGTAAAGTATCATGTCATAGGCTAATCTTTCAATTTAATTCTCACATAAACTAGGTGCCATAATCATGTAAGGTCACATGTAATTCTACCCAAACTTGTATATGGTTCATGTTTAAATCAACATCTAAACTTTCCTACATATGCTTTATCATATGAATCAATACAAACTAGCATAAGAAACATGATGATTCAACTAGACATAAGTCAATCATAGGATTATAACATGGGTGATAGCATCATAACTTTACATCGTAGATAATCATAACATAATATCATAGAAATTTTCAACACAATTCTATAACATAATTACAACATACAATCAATACTTCATATCACATCCATACAATCCACATTATAACTTAATCTAATTAAATTACTAATTATTTTGCTAAAACTATCGAACTCACAACTCAAAAGCAGTCTTGAGTTCTGAATTCTGATTTCTGGAGTTGAATTAGCGCTCCTTTGATGAAGAATCGCTGTTAGGGTTGAATAGTTCTGATTTGGTTGTTGTTCTTCCTCTTTAATTTGGTGGCGGCTGCTCTAGGGTTCAAGACAACAGCATGACGGCCATAGTTTTAGTTTTAATTCTGATTTAGGGTTTGTGTCTATGGGTTTTTTTATAGAATTCTGAATTAATTCAAGCCGTCGGATGTTCTTAGGGTTAATCAAAACCATTCAATCATGATAGAGTGATGAGTCAGCCCTAATGACTCAGCAAGGAGTCAGAATGGACTCAACAACACGGGTCAGCCTGAACCAGAAAGCTGTGCAGGCTCCAGTCTCGGCCTGGGCGCACTTGGCAGGTGCGCCAGTGTAAATATGTACTGGCGCACTTCCCAAGTGCGCCAGTGCATTTTTTTTTACTTTGCCACCAAACTTCGTTCATCCATAACTCTTTCATCTGGTACTCGTTTCCCGCAAACTCGGACTCTATCTTCACTAGAATTCCGAGACGAACACAATGGCGCAACCCAATCCCCATAATTCTCACGTCTGAGATTAATTATTCTTTAATTTAGTTAATTCGATTATTCAAAAATCCGGGGTGTTACATATGTCCAGTCCCGCACAATGCAGGATTGTGCAGAATTTTATTAATATCAATATCCAATTACAACACCCTTGATTTCATGGGCTACAAGGTAAACACCCTTCCCTTCCCTTGATTTACGAGCTACAAGGAACACACCCCCTTCTTTCCTTGATTTCAAGGCAACAAGGAACACACCCATACTTTCCACACTCTTTCTGATTACAATTGACTTATAACTCTTGACTAGCACTTCCAAACATGTGTATTTTACAAAGAATGAAAATATAAGAATAATGATATAATTTTTCTTGAAATCGGCGGAGTACAAGTGTATAAACTTAGAATTTTAAGAATAATAATGATGGTACACTAAGGGAGGAAGAAGATGATGATTAGTTATGAAACAAATTGATTTAAGGCCATTATATAGTGTTCCAAAGGGTGCAACCGTTTTTGAAACGTTTTAGATTGAAAAGACACAACTTCTAAATTTAAATAAAATGTTATTGTTATATATCGACATGTATATATGTGTAACGACCTCACTGTTATACCCAGTTTAGCAAAGAACATTACAAGTAATGTCGTCTACTAATCCGGAGAATATAGCTTTCTGATCTGAGTTTGACGTGTTCAGTATTAATAAAAAGTAATAGACACATCGATTCCACATAATCAGAACAATATATCATACAAATAACAATCACAGATCACAATAGAAAAGTATACATCATACCATACATAGAGTATGTCCACAAATATACTTCTAAACTTTTCATTCTACACATTTCAAAATAAGTCACTACCTTAACAAGTACATATCATATTACATCAGGTGAATATCCTACATAAGATAAAATTAGAGTTTCAATATGTCTATCCATGGCTAGCTCACCTGTCCAATAGTTTGAGCATCCTATAAACCTGAAAATTCCGGTCTAACCCAGAAACACAAAATTCCGGATCAGTCTATCTCTAAATATCCTAAAAGTGAGATCCATATATATATATATATATATATATATATATATATATATATATAACATATAAATAAACTTTAGTTCAACCACAAAATGATAGTCATAATAATTTATTGTTTCACAATGATGTACGTCTGATTTCCAATCATGAATATTTATCTTTATCACAAGTTCACGTTATAAGCACGAAAAGTTAACACGATTCATTCATGACCAACCTAGTCAAGGGACTATTATAAGCACGACAAGTTAAAACAACTCAATCATGACCAACCCGATCAAGGAATTCTTTCTCAGTTAAATGACCAAGGAAGAACAAGAATCAACATATCAAACAAACAAACATACATTCCAAACTCCAAGATGGTCTCGAGGCTAGGTGGTATCCCTCATACCAATCTGACTCCAATGATCGGGAACTCATGCACGATCACTAGGATCGAGGAACTCATACCCAATCGAACTAATTGAGGAAACACAAGGAAACATAATAAAACAAGAAATCTGGAACTCATGCACAATCGCTAGGATTGAGGAAACATAACGAAACAAGCAACACAATCCATTTCTGTGATTATTGAGACCAAGGAATCACATGCTGAATCTAAGGGTTTGCGGAAACATAGACACACGATCGTTTAGATCGGTGTCTCACATGCTCGATCTAAGGGATCGAGAAAACATGTAATCGATTCCAATAATCAAAGGAACAAAATCTCAACAATCATAAAGATATTGACAACAACGACTCTACTACTCCATATTAATCATTATTTTATCTAAGAACTTTACCAACAAAAGTAGTCATAAAAGTCCAGTCTCTTAAAATAATGAATTTCTCAATCTTTTTGTATTTACAAGTTAGAAAAGAAATCCAGAAGTAACCTTATTAAGGATCTAGCAGCCTCTACCGCACACCAAAAGAAAGGGAACTCTAAAGTGCTAAATACTATCACCCACAGTAACCACTAATGTTTAACATAGACGTCCCATACCATCTAGTGAAACCCAAGTGTTTACAGAGAATTAGTAATTTCACTTATTATGTAAATAACCGGAAAACCTGAAATATATTCTCTTACGGATCTAGAGACCACTTGTCGCACACCATAAAAGAATACAACCCTAAAGTGTTAATTACTATCTCAAAATCGATTACAAGAATCTAACTCGAGCATCCCATACTACTCAATTGGTTCTAGTATCCGGTCAAGAATTAGTAAATTCCACTTTAACATTCTATTCATTGGAATATACCAATTTCGACAAAATATTTCACAAAAGCATATAAAACAATCGGTAACATTAAGTCAAAATTTTTCTCATTCCAGACTATAGAATTAAGATTCTCAAAAGTATTATCTCTTTTGAATTCCATTGTTTAAAATACTTACATAATTGTTCACAAAACTATTTTATTGTTCCCAAAAGTTCATAACCAATCTCTTAGTTTTAAATTGCAATTTCAGTATTTCTTAATCATATAATTTAACAAAAATTAAACCATAAATTTTTAGCAAAAACTCCTAGCTTTCAAAAACATCAAAAATTATTAAATTCCGATATGTTACTCAAAAGTTATGACCAAAATAATCTTTCTTGTTTAAGTATTGACACGATTTCTCAACGACAGGACAGCGACATACAAATGGGTTTTTCACCATTTAGACTCCAAAATCACAAGAGGCACCATAGATGAAAGTTGTATCTTAATCCCTTAGCTTTCCATAACATTAAGAATTTTCAAATTTCGATTAGTGGCTCAAAAGTTATGACCAAAACAAATTCTCAGTTTTAAATATTTTACTGATTTCCTAACGATAGCCCAACGACAAACAAATGAGTTTTTCTCCATTTAAACTTCAAAATAAACAAAAACACAACAAATGAATGTTGTAGCTTATAATCTTAGCTTTCTAGATATAAAATTTTATCAAATTATGATAAGTGACTCAAAAGTTATGCCCATTTTACTATCAGCTATCAACCCAAATTTTAACATAGGCCTGAGTTGCATGCTCAGTTTAAAACTCATTTTTGACCTCCTAAAATGCAAAATTTTGACAAATGACTAAGGAAAAGTTGTAGATAATTGAAAGAGCTTTCTATTGTAAAAATATTGAGTCAATATGGATAATTTAGCTATGAGTTATCACGTTTTACAACAGTGATATTTTCATGAAAATTCTCAGCACACATAATCAAACAACCAATTGAATCCAAACCATATTGCCACCCAATCAGGCATCAAATCAACCCTATCTACGCTAAAATTCTAACATGCAGCTAAATTTTAAGAGATAGATTGTGTGAGTCAAAAAACTCACCTTAACCTCGCGAATTAGCATGCAAGCCTCAACTCATCGTCAATTTCCCAGAAAAACTGCATTTTTACCCTCTGTTGCAACAAGGGTTTGCCGTTGCAAAATGAATAATTTTCCTACGAATTTTTATAGAAGGTGTGTTATTGAGTTGAGAATAAAATATCCAAATTTCGGAATGTTTAGATTTTTCTAGTATTACTTATGATTTTTATACTATCCTTCGTTTTCTGTTCAGATCTAATCCGAAAATTGCTTGATGAAGGAAGATGTTTGATGCCCCAAAACTAAACCACCACAAAAATTAGAGGACAGGTGCTGGAATGTGTTAGTAACAACATATCCGAATTTGAGAATTTTTGGAATTTTATTTGATTTTTTATGATTTTCAGAATGGCTAGGGTTTTTGAGTTTGGATAGGAAGGGAAGCCATTAACATTGGCTGTGTGTGTTTTCTCAAAGAGGAAAGAGGATGAAATATACGTGACTCCTTATTCAGATTTCATCAGAAACTAGATTAAAGATAGAGGATGGGCCAAGATATCCAATTAAGCCCAAAAACAACTTTAATTAGTTTAATTAACTCAATTCCACAAATTTAAGGATTTAAACACTTGTTAAACACTAATTTAATCATATCCAACACATCATAACCCCTTAACACACACACATAGCCACAACACTAATCAAATTTTGTAAATTCAAGAACTTAATACACAACTAACACACAAAACATACTTAAACTATTTAAATATTAAATTCAACATAATGTATCAAAATAAACGTTTTTAACAATTGTCCTTATATATTTAATTTCAATCTTAAGAATCACAAAACGTAGTAAATTTGCATTTCCCGATTACCCTAAAATCCGGTTTGTTACAGACTTCACTCCTTAAATAAATTGCGTCCTCACGATTTGTTAAGAGAAGTAATCCAAATTTTTTTTCCATGATTTTATAAATCCAAAAAACTCAATGATTTGCTCCCTTAATATCAACATTTAATTCTGTTAAAACTAATTTGAATTACCAACTTAAAAGTACTTCATTCTCTTACAAAGGTTTTGTTCCTTCTAACTCTTAGGATCAAATTTAAACCTATTTTGAAACCCATTTCACCTTCACTTATCTTGTTCCATTCACAACTCTTTATAATTCACAAAAGTAGGTTTTTATTTTGCTTTTTGTTTTCAAAACTTAGTATTCTGAATCCAATCCTAATTTTTTTTCCTTTCTGATTCTCTAATTTATAGATATAAAATTCTTTTCCAATAACAGAAATAATATTGAACCCTGAATCATTATCATCCACTTCACAACTACAAAGTTGATTGCATATGCTACGAACAATGTCTTCCAAAGCTCATCCATTGCACATAAATGTTTGATGGGAAAATATTATTCCAATTTACTTTAACTCAAACATTTCCCTTTTTATTTCTCCTCCTCATGTCAAAATATCACGTTTGAAGTTTAGGAACCTCTATCGATAACATGACGTCCCATGTATTGATCAAAATCCTTAAACAACGTACAGATAAGTCAATATGGGTTAACCAAATTTAGATGTATTATTTTATTACCTTTAGCATCCATGCATCCAATTTTAAACAATACAGCCAAACAAAATAATTGTTAACATCCAATCGCCGGGAAGCAGTTAAGCAAAAGAAAGCTATTTACCATTAAACTAAATATTTTGCAGCTAAACAAAAAAAGAAAATATTATCTTATCTTAAAATTTTACCTTTTTACTCAGAATTCTTTTGTTCATCTTGTCTACTTCCATTTTGATTAAAACTTTGTATTTGCTTCTCATTAATTCCCATTTTTTTGCCCATTAATTTCCTCATAAGCATACAAAATCCTGACAAAGCCGAACAAATTTAAATCGAATGGGTTAGACACCTACAACTCGATTTTGCATTGTCCTAATCATTTCAGTTATTCGCTCTAAAGTTTAAAATACCGCCACAACACTATGACCACTGGTTTCTCCCACATCTATCCTAGGTCTACCTCTAGCATAATACTAATCCTGCACATCCAATTCTAGTACTACTTTAATCATGTCAACCTTAGTAAAAAAAAAAAACAGATGCCCTACCTTTATCCCAAAACTATGCTACGTATACTTCTAAGCTACTATGGATAGTCCATGTGAACTACCTACATACTCTCTAAAGGACAGGACTCTAAGTTTCACTAGGTCTCGGATCCATGATTTTATATGTGATATTGTTCTAACCACGGCTCTGATACCAAACTGTAACGGCCCCACTGTTATACCCAGTTTAGCAAAGAACATTACAAGTAATGTCTTCTACTAATCTGGAGAATACAGCTTAATAGGGGCGGACGAGTGTGAATATATCTTTATACTAATACTAATACGTCACTTATACCTTTTTCACTTAATGTATGATATGAGTTTGACGTGTTCAGTATAAGCATAAAGTAATAGACACATCGATTCCACATAATCAGAACAATATATCATCCACATAACAATCATAGATCACAATAGAAAAGTGTACATCATACCATACATAGATTATGCCACAAATATACTTCTAAACATTTCATTCTACACATTTCGAAATAAGTCACTACCTTAACAAGTACATATCATATTACATTAGGTTAATATCATACATAAGATATATGTCTCTCCATGGCTAGCTCAACTATCCAAAAGTTTGAGCATCTTGTAAACGTGAAAATTCTGGTTTGACCCGGAAACATAAAATTCTGGGTCAGTCTTTCTCTAAGTATCCAAAAAGTGAGATCCACATATATATATATATAAATAAATAAACTTTAGTTCAACCGCAAAATGATAGCCATAATAATTGTAACTACCCAGCGGATTTTCGGCCCCGAAAATCGATAAAAATACAATTACTGTATCTAATGCCGACCTTCCAAGCACCAAAAACACAGGACGTTATTAGAAAGTATTTAGAGGGTGAGAAAAGAAAGAAAGAAATATTAGAATAAAAGAAAGAAGAAGAACATCACATCAGAATCTCACAGCGGAACAGATAAAATATAATATCAAATCTCTTTATACAAAAGAACTGTATATATATACCAATCATCAGAGTACTACATATATCAGTCACAGAGGAAATAACTTTATATAACTAGCGGTGAAGCCTCCTGCTTCCAGCTCCTGAAAATCCAAGCAAACCTAATCTCGAAATACACTCGGTCTGACCCGAGCACATTTGAAGCAAAGCAAATTTCACCGGGTCAGTCTGGAATACTTTCAGTGATAAATTCACAGCACAAACAACTTGTTTAACTTTGGAAAATCCTTTTTGAAATAAAAGGATAATAGTAAGACCGGTCCACACATAAACACGGACGGTTTTTACCTTACTATAACCCAAACCATTTTTGAAATCATACTTTGTTCTGATATTACAATAGTGTCTAAATACAAATAGATAACAATCTAGCGGAACGCTTGCATCTCGCGCTCCACATATATAGTATACAATCAAAACCGCGAGTGCTTATTGGAGATTAGATTTCGACTATGAAAAGATATGGGTCCACCTGCCGATAGTGTATCTCTAGAGGCGAATACACTGGGTTCAACAAGAATGTCTTGCAACCCGGCCCACACATGACCGACCACTCATTTTGCTTAAGTGTATTAAATGTATATCACCGACGGTTGGGATCAACAACTGTCTCCCGAAAAAGGGACATCATTGAAATAGATTAAAGAAGCAAAAGGAATTTCTATAGATAGGTGATTATACATCCTAATGGGAGCGACCCACATAGCCATGCCGCCTGCCCGATTTTTGTCATTTCCCAGTTGATGAGGCTTGAGGCTAGAACTTAACTTATAAAACATCTGGTCACCATTCACTTTGAATGCCACATTGTCAGATCCGTCAAATCACTAATTGACGTCCACAAATATACTCTGGGTATAAAATAAGTGCCCCTCTTTGCCACCAACTTGGTATATTTATAAAAATCAACGTACGTGGTTTTAAGGAAATACTTTGTCAGACATTCGTCCATACAAGTCACCCAGGAACATGATGAACCAAAGGTACCCTCCTACCGCATCCAATATAGGAATCACCCCATGGATCAGTAGCGATAGGTCCTTGCAAATCTGTAGATTCCAACCATGACAGAATCACAAATCAAATAACTCTGGTTGCAAGCCAGAGAAATTCGACAAGTAGTCCTTCCACTTATGAAGATCCACGGTCTTCAATTGCTCCATCTTCAATTACCATCTTCATGTATTTGTTGGTCGGAATGGTTTTCGAATATAAATTCGATCCCGGTCTTTCCATACCAACAATCGTATTGGTCAGGTTTGATAGTCGGTGATTTAACTATCAAATAACAATTGTGTAAATAAAATGATTTCACTGATTCAGTATTTAGCATTACTTAACCTATTTAAAATATATTTAACAAAATGGTTAATCAATTTTTTATTCTTCCAGTATATTCAAACCTTTTATTTATCCTTATTTTATTATAACAAAAACTATTTCAAATACCTTAGAGCATGTGTGTGTGTGTGTGTATATATATATATATACACCCAGCTTTCCATTTCTTTTTGGAATATTGATATATTTCTTCAAAGCCTCTTTTCCCATTTCATTAAATCCTAGCATCACGATATATACTTATATATATAATACTTAATGGTATAAACCAAATTACCGATTTGGATATGACAAATCAAATGTCAAAATTATATAAATTAAAATCAAATATTCTTATTTACCTTGTAGCTAACATTTATATTCAAAATCCTCGTACCCATGTTCAATATTCCTCGTATGGAAAAAATTAACCAATTACAGCACCTTTCCTTCGTTTCAAACTAATACCATTCCTCGATAATGGTGAAGCCGTTCAAGTTGGGGTATTTTAATTACCTCTCAGACCTTGATCGACAACGATCTTACCTAATATTAATATTAGTTTGTAACTTAACCACTGATATTAATCCCTCATTTCCCCCTTTGATTTCCAATCTGGTTTTATAAAACCGTTTCTTATATTTGAATTCTCATTCAATGATCTCTTTACTTAATTCCCTTAATTAAGTAAGTCTTCACTAAAAACACCCTTTTTGACTTAAACCAAAATTTCACTTATAACATTTGGACTTAAAATAAAAACCACATGCCAAATAATTTGCTTCCATCTATTCGGGGCATTTCGTATAATACTTTTACCTTGGATTATATAATAAAAATTTGTTTTCCACCTTCTTTACGATAAGGCCTTGTTACTTTGGATTTTATTTCCAAATTCAATTTATCAACCTTGAACCAAAATCACTACATGTATTTCCCCTTGCTTTTGAAATCCTTATTTCGATTATAGTGTTTCATTTAAACAATTCTTTAACTTTTCAAAGTTATTGTTTTGTTTTTTTTAAAAAAAAACCTTTCTAAATCTCGCTTGGATTTCTTCCTAAATACTTGTAATATTCCATTTACCATCTTTTCACTATTTCTTAGATTTTATTCTAAGACCATCACTATATTTCAGTTTATTTCTAATCTATTAACCATCTTCCTAATAATTCCATTAAATTGAATTTACTTTACTTTACTTAGAAATTAAGTAAAACCTTATTTAAATCCCTAAATATACTTACCAATTCAATTTGCCAATCTCATTTGAAACTTGAATTATAGCTCTCTTTATAACTCTATCACTCCTTTGATCAAACCATATCGCCACTTAATCACTTCTCAAATAAATTCCAATTTTTCAAATCTCGTTTGAAACTTGGATTTATAAATCCCTTTTATCAAATTCTTATTTGATTTTGATCGAACTTATCGATGCTTAACCACTTCTTAATTAAATACCAATTAAAAGTCATCGCTTAAATTATTATTTGTTAAAATAATAATTAACTTTAATATTAACTATATTAAAAATAGTTAACTTTACTATTAATTAAAAATAGGGTTATTATCATTTTGAAAAGCTCACTAAATAATAATTAATGTTATTAACACTAACCAATTCAATAATTTCTTTAATTTATAGTTAATCAGTAATTAGCTAATATTTAACCCTAAACAATTCGATAATTTCCTTAAATTATAGTTAATCAAAGATTAACTAATATTTTACACTATTCGTTACGTTTAACGAATACCCAGAAAATTTAAATCAAATTAATTCAGTTATCGATTTCAATTAAAACAGTTGAATTTATCGACCGTACATCTCAGTTAATTATTAACTGACTTTCATTGTCATTTCCCCTTTTACATTAATTAAATAACTTAATTAATTTAAAATCACTATTTAATTGTTTTAAAAAACAATTATTCTATTTTACCAACCCGTAGATAATTTATTTGGTTTCCTGCTTTTAAACTTGTATAATCCTTTAAACAATCTCTTTATAAACTCGATTAAAATATACATTTATAAACTCCCAATTTAATTACTTATATAAAATAATTGAAAAACTTCAATTTAGTTATAAAATAATTTATAACTTTAAAACTATGTTAATCCACCTGACGGTAGACCGATGTTTGAAACAATATAATTTAGGCCATTCACTGCCAATTACCCAATCAATACTGTCGATTGATTTCAATTTCAACAACAATGAATATATATTCAACCATCAACATTCGAACAGGTTTTGGTGTCAGTCAGGGTGTAAATTCATATATGAATAATATGCACCATAAATAAAATACAGTGTATTTGAGGAATCCGGTCAGATCCCTCCAACCTGTCCTTCTCTGCATCACAGATAACAGTTGATAAAAATATACGAATTAAATTTCAATAATTTATTATCTAAAAATGATGAATAGAAATAACAACAACCAATCAAACAGTCAATAGCATCCATAGCAGCCAATCAACCAATTTGTACTGTTAACGGTAAATTATATTTTTCTATGAATTTACCACATCACCGAATTCCAGAGGGTGTGAGAATTAACTCACCAGATTTAATTATGGTTGACGGTTGACGCGTTTGTTGCATTTAATTTGAAACGAACGCTTAAAATTATCTGAAATTCCAACTGCGTCCAATTGAATCCCAGTTAGCACCACTGTCTAGGTCTCATCCCTGCGATCCCAACGGATCCAGTTTTGTCAGATTCCGTTAACGTATGGTCAAGATACGTCAATTTAAAGTTTCATATATTTATCGATTGAATAATGAGCTAATTAATAAATTTAATTAAATAATTAAACTAAATACCCTTTATTAACCTTACTATTGGCCACGTCAGTAGATTTTAGGGTTCCTCACGCGTTTTCTTCTTTGGGTCATGCTGAAACCCGACTCCTCTTCCGAACCCTCCTTCTCATCATTACCGCCGAACTTCAGACCCTCACAACCATCGCTGTGGACCACCAGACCCCCGCCTGACCTTGCTGGCACCACCACCAGTCCTCAGCGCCACCTCACCCGAAACCCCGAACCCCAACACTGCATCGACTGCTGTGATTTTGACCAGAACCTAATTCTGTTTATCTCAAGATAACCGCCGCCACCGATCGAACCAGGCTATCGCACCACCACCAATGCCGCAGCCGGCCTTCCCTCCACCACCCCCTTCAGACGCCTTCCACCCGTTCGCTACCAGCCTGCCGGAAAACCCTGAAATCCCAATCTAGCTTTCAAAAAACAACCCCAAAACCCCATCTTCGTTCATCTCCTCGCCACGGCTTCCACCGACCACCGGAGAACACCAGACCGGTGCCAAATCGAAGACTGAACTTCCCTCTTCATTCTCCAACAGGTCCGAGCTTCTGAAATTGACCACATCTCCTTTAAATCAGCAAAGAACGAAACCAGTTTTTCACCTTTCCTCGCGATTTCTGGCCACCACTGTAACACCCCACGTCCATTAATGTCACTCGCAAATGGAATGCATTAACTTCCATGGAGCATTTTAAGTGAATATAGAACAGAAAATCACAACAAGACAGATATAAAGCAGTACTTGAAAATTTAAATCTTTATTTATTGCAGCAGAAGGTAAATATGTTTGGTTACATCATCAAAACCATAAACCAAAGTCAAGTACATCATATCCATCTTGATAAAACAAAGTACATAAACTGAAAGACATAATCCCCAACATCAAATAGCCATAAATAAAGAGAAGCTGAACTTTACTTCAGCGATCCAAGCAATCTTCTAAAAGTAGTCCAAAATCAAGCTCCACTGGTGCTAGTTCCAACCTGAGCACCTGGGGGGGGGGGGAAGGAGAAAAGAGGAGGAAACAACGGGGGTCAGACATAATGTCTGGCGAGTGTGATAACTTTAACAATATAATTAACAAAGTAACTAGGCTAAGGCATAAGTTGGAAAATAAGGAAATGACCATGAACCATTGAGTATGACAGAGTAAACAAGGAAACAAGATGAACAACGATATCGTTAAAGCGCACCTAACCCACTAAGATAATTACTAAACTACACCAATACTATAGGATAATTGCTATACTGCACCGCCACTAGTATACTGCACCACCACTAGTCACCCTAAGGTTGATCCCGCCTACAGACTTAATAATGATATTGGTAGTTTCGTGCACCCCTAGTTGCCTTCATAGGTGTCGTCTGCCCCTATCTCCACTAGGTGTACCCACTACCCCCAAGCGATCGGTTCCCTAACTCGTAGATACCCGTGCTGGCCCCACAGTGGGGTGTATCACTCCCCAAAGTGGCAACCCGATACCACCAAGAATGCACGGCTTATACCTACACGATGCAACAACGTCTTACCTACCAGCCCGGGTCCACACACGCATATGAACCCGTTGGACTTGCGTTGCCACCTCTAACCCGGTTTGGCCTCTTACAGTTAAGCCCAGTATGCGTGTCCCGTCCTCGACTTGGGTCGAGCCCACAAAGATACGTATGGGTTACTGGTTGAAACGAGCCCCCATTACTTGACACAAGCTATCCACCTAAGCTTGGTCCCCTCTAGTACATCCCACTTATCCCACTTCTTATTCATGTTTCAATTACATGTTTCAATTTTGGTTAAGTGTTTCTAATCGTATTTCCAAATGCCACCCAAGGCACCCACTAGATTCCACATGCCACCCAAGGCACCCACTTAACCCCCTCATGTCCCACTACATGCTTATCTGGTTAAGTGTTTCTTAATTCATTAAGACCGTAACCTCATAAAGACCTCTCACATTAGACTGGCATTTGTGGCAGCTGGATTTGCCGGGCGGGTCCGGGCAGTCTTACACCACAAAAGAGCCTAACCTCGTGTCTTTACAATTGTTACTTATTTAGTTTATGCCTAAGACCTCTCACATTAGACTGACATTTGTGGCAGCTGGATTTGCCAGGCGGGTCTGGTCAGTCTTACACCACAAAAGAGCCTAACCTCGTGTCTTAGACGATTAATTACTCCTAATTAATCATTCCCCCAAATTTGAATTACTTTCCCTATTCAAATTATCAATCAATTCCAAATTTAACGATGTCCATAATTGACTCAATTATGTCCATCCATTTATGGTATGTAAAATCATACCAATTTTCACCACAATTATATTTTATGCCTTTTAAGACATTTATGCCAATTAAATCTTTTTAATATTATCCCCTTTACCCCCACGTAGTACGTTTGTTCGTTTAACGTAAAAATATACGTTAGACTCGAATAGTCTAACTCATAGAATAAAGAGAAAACATCACAATATACACATAATTAAAACATAAATCTAAACATAGGGGTGAACTTGCATATGTGAATGATGTTCTACACCTAAAACTTGCATAGGCCAAAATTACAACTTGCATAAACAACATACGTCATGGATCCAAATCTAAAGGTGTGAACTTGATGAGAAAATGGCCACAAACTTGCATAAATAACATATGTCATGGATCCAAATCTAAAGGTGTGAACTTGATGAGAAAATGGCTACAAACTTGCATAAATCATGTATGTCATAGTTCTATATCCAAAGGTGTTAATTTGCATAGGCAATACCCCTAAACTTGTATAACATGATTCATATTCTAAACTCATATATTTATACAACTTACATATGTGATTTATACATCATAACAAGGGTGTAAACTTGCATCTAACATGTAAAGTATCATGTAAAATTTAGCATGAACTCACACATGTCATAGCCTAACTTTCAATTAAATTTTCACATAAACTAGGTGTCATAACCATGTAAGTTCACATATAATTCTACCCAACTTGTATATGATTCATGTTTGAATCAAAATCTAAACTTGCATATGAAACATAATGATTTGATTGTATATAGAATTACAACACGGAGGATAGCAACATAACTTTACATCATAAATGATAGCATCACAACATAACGTCATAGAGGTTTCAATCACAAATCTACAACATAATTACAACATGCAATCAATACTTCATATCACATCCATACAATCTGCATTATATCTTAATCCAATTAAATTACTAATTATTTTGTTAAAACTATCGAACTCACAACTCAAAAGCAGTCTTGAGTTCTGAATTATGATTTCTGGAGTTGAATTAGCTCTCCTTTGAAGAAGATTCACTGTTAAGGTTGAGTAGTTCTGATTTGATTGTTGTTCTTCCTCTTTAATTTGGTGGCGGCTGCTCTAGGGTTCAAGACAACAGCATGACGGCTATAGTTTCAATTTTAATTCTGATTTAGGGTTTGAGTCTATGGGTCTTTTTATAGAGTTTTGAATTAATTTAAGCCGTCGGATGATCTTAGGGTTAATCAAAACCATTCAGTCATGATAGGGTGATGAGTCAGCCCTAATGACTCAGCAAGGAGTCAGAAGGGATCAACAACATGGGTCAATCTGAACCAGAAAGCTGTACAGGTTTACTGCCTCGGCCTGGGCGCACTTGGCAGTTGCGCCAGTGCAAATTTGTACTGGCGCACTTCCCAAGTGCGCCAGTGCAATCCCCCCTTTTTTCTTTTGCCACCAAACTTCGTTCGTCCATAACTCCTTCATCCGGTACTCGTTTCCCGCAAACTCGGACTCTATTTCAACCAGAATTCCGAGACGAACACAATGGCGCAACCCCATTCCTTTAATTCTCACATCTGAGATTAATTATTCTTTAACTTAGTTAATTCGATTATTCAAAAATCCGGGGCGTTAAATTCTCCCCTCCTTAAAGGATTTCGCCCCCGAAATCTCCAAGTTAAGGAGAATGCATATCCTACCATCCAAACAACCATCAACTCAACCATCAAACACGGGCATCCATTGTCCTTATAAAATTTCTAATGCTGTATGAAAATATGCAAGAAGTGTGTGTATATGTTCCTTATCTAATGCAAAATCAGGCGGTCTACTGATTCAGTTGACCTCCTTAATGCAAACCATGATAGTGCCATGCGTCCATTATGTATGCGAAAGAACCCTATCGATACATATTATTTCTGCAACTGTGCACAACCATTCACCAAAATGCAACATCCATATGATGGTACAACCATTATTCATCCATTAACTTAAATATGTACACATATTTATATGCAATATGCAATATGAAGTGACTGAGCCGATCTAGTGCCTAAAGTGTGTGTATATGCATCCACGAGCAACCACTAGCAAACACTTGCATCCACATGCATCCATCATACATAACATGTCTCAAACACATGTTTCAACCATAGGACTACCCTATCTAAAGGCCAAAGATACTAGCGAGAGGACATACTAAAGATAAGATAAGTACAAGGTAAGCGATAAAGGAGAAATTAAAAGACATACCCTCGAAAAGAAAAGGGAATAATGAACGCATCTTCGCTTCCGTCTCCCAAGTAGCGTTACTCTCATCATCTCCCCATTGCACTTTGACTAGTCTGACCTCTCGATTCCTCAACTTCTTAATCTTCGACCCAAGAATGCACGTAGGAGCTCGTCGCATCACGCTCTATCTCCACCTCTCTAAGCAAGCTCGGCTCTACCACTTCCGCGGTCTCGTGCAAGCACTTCCTCAAATGTGATACATGGAATATGTCGTGTACACCACTAAGTCTCTTAGGCAACTCCACTCTATACGCCATCTGCCCAATCCTTTCCTTAATAGGAAACGGCCCTACGAAGCTTGGTGCTAACTTCCCAACAGACCCAAAGCGAACGACATTCCGTAATGGAGACACCTTGACAAAGACCATGTCCCCAATATCAAACTCAAGATCTGACCACCTCTTGTCCGCATAAGATATCTGTCTATCTAGCGCCGTCTTCATCCTCTTTTGAATCAAATCGATCTTTTCCGAAGTCTCTCTAATCATATCGGGTCCAAGCAAGATCTTATCTGTAGACTCCCACCAACATGTAGGCGAACGACACGGCCGTCCATAAAGAGCCTCGAACGGTGCCATGCCAATGCTAGACTGAAAGCTATTATTATATGCGAACTCTACCAATGAAAGATGTTCCTCCCATGTACCTCCAAAATCTAAGACACACAACCTCAATAAGTCCTCTAGAATACGATTCACCCTCTCGGTCTAGCCGTCCGTCTGAGGATGATATGCGGTGCTCAAACATAACTGAGTCCCTACCGCCTCTTGCAAGCTCTTCCAAAACTCGCTAGTGAAAATAGGATCGTGGTCGCTCACTATGCTAGAAGGAACACCGTGCAAACGAACTATTTCTCGAATGTATACGGAGGCTAACCATGGAGCAGTCCTCTTACTCTTCACGGGAATGAAATGGGCGCTCTTAGTAAGTCTGTCTACCATGACCCAAATCCCCGTATTACCCTTCCTCGATCTTGGTAATCCGTCAACAAAGTCCATCGAAACACTTTCCCACTTCCATTGTGGGACCTCCAATGGGTGAAGCAATCCACCGGGCTTCTTTTACTCTGCTTTTACTTGTTGGCACACCAAGCATCTAGTGACATACTCAACCACATCTTTCTTCATGCCGGCCCAAAAGTAAACTCGTCTCATGTCCATGTACATCTTGTCCCCGCCGGGATGAATGGTCATCTTCGAACGATGTGCATTATCAAGAATGGTCTTCCTCAAATTCTCGTCATGTAGTCCACAAAGTCTATCGTCCCTATGCAACCAATCCTTATCATCTAGTGTATACCTACGGAGATGGCTCGATGACTCCCCTCCTTTGAGCTTTTCTACTAACTCAACCAACTGTGGGTCATCTTGCTGTGCCTCATCAATCCGTCCCAAAAGCGTAGGTCTGACCTCTAAGGATGCTAGCAAACCAGGTACGAAGTCAATGGAAGGTGTAAAGTCAAACGTAGAGATGAACTCTAAACTTCGCCGCTTAACAAACAACGGACTCAAGGATAACCTTTTTATACTTAAGGCATCTGCCACCACGTTACCCTTGCCAGGGGTATATGCTATCTCGAAGTCGTAGGATGTTAAGAATTCCATCCACCTTTGTTGCCTTAAGTTCAAGTCCTTCTGAGAGAATAAGTATTTTACGATTTGTGGTTAGTGAACAATTCGAATTTCTCGCCAAGAAGATAATGATGCCAAGACTTAAGCGCGAAGACAATAGCGGCTAACTCAAGGTCATGTGTAGGGTAATTTCTCTCATGCACTCTCAACTACCTACCACCATAGGCTATTACCCTTCCCTCTTGCATTAAGACTGCGCCTAGTCCTGTCCCACAAGCGTAGGTATAAACTGTAAATGGCTTACTCCCATCTGGCAACACTAAGACTGTGACGGCCCGCCCCGCACCAACCGACGTTTTACTCCAATTGTGCGCTGTACACATGTCCAATCGGCATGGGACGGTCGCCAAAGAAGAGAAAGAAAGAAGATGAACCAAATAAAGAACCTGTAATATGTCTCACAGCGCATGGAATAAAATATAATAGCCAACATATACTTGACATAAAACAGATGAGACAGTGCATAAGCTGAAAACTTGAACTAACATCATCAGAGTAGCGGAAATATCAAATACAGCTTATTACAACTTCAAAATACTGTCTCTAAGATAAACAAAATAGGTATGCTACTAATGCCCAAAGTAGATACCAATCACGACACAGGGAGAATAACTATATATCATACGTGGAGCCTCCTGCTCGTCTTCAGTCCATCTACCAAGCGCACTACCAGCTATCCCTGTCTCTAGTCTGCTCGTGTGAGCACCCAGAGTAATAAGAAGAAACATAAAACTCTGGGTCAGACATCAGTCTGGTATGAGTGGTAGCAAGCATAAACAGAATAATAACAGGTATACTAAGTCATACCTGAACCTGGACCTGCAACCAAAGAGTTAGTACTACACGGTACAACACTCTATGATGTCACAAACACATAGTATAAGTATACGGGGGTGGGGGATGTGTGTGTCAAACAATCAAACATAACAACCATCCTCGCATCTCTCACTCAGTGCGTAAAGCATACGACATCCACTCCTTCGATCACTAGAGCACTTTACTCAAATGACAGAACTCGACTTTGTACGACTATGTACATTCCTACTACCACCAACGCCATACCTATGGGATCACGCCCAACGTTTCCATGACCCCACTCCATTGGTAGGTAGCTCCCTAGTCGCACCATATCCAAAGCCCGAGTTTGTCTCTCTACCCCCAACACCTAGTGATCCAAAGTCATAGACATCGACAACTCCTTAGCACGCGTCCCGCAGCAAAGCCCAATCACGAAGTGAACTCATTGGTTCCCGTCTGGATCCTGAGCTCAAACTTCCACTTGAACTACCTTTGCATTTCGGGTTATGGACCTCCATTGGATCGGTTCGGATCCCTTTCATCATCATTGGGATCGTGGCCTTCATCGTCTCGGTTCGTGACTACCACCTCGGATCGGATCGGAGTACTCGTGGCCTCCAGTCCCATCCGGATCGGATCGGGTTCTCCATGGTACACTGGATCGGTTCGTGGCTTCCAGTCTCGCCTGGATCGGGTCAGGTTCTCCACCACGCAACGGCTCGGGTCACGCCTCCTGGTCATAGTTCCAAGCGCCTCGCCCTCCTCCAAGTCTTTGATTCGTTGTCCTCAAGGTGATCAGATCGGATCGTGTCGTTATCACCCCAAGCGGGTCGGGTCGGAGTCTTCAATCACCAAGTCTTGAATCGCGACTTCTCGGATCGGTTCGGATCCTTCAGCTCGTGGCGCAGCTTGCTTCACTATAACGATCGGTTCGGTTCGTGGTGAAGAGAAAAGGGGCGGTTCGGTTCGGTAGGGGCGATCCGATCCGATTTCCTGCACTAATTCCTGCAACTTTCCAGCAAGTGTTTATACGCCTCTCGACGGCGTTTTCGACCATTCTAACTATTGCAATCACTCACAAAGCATGTCATAGAGTCATAGCAACACATACAAGTGACCTCAAACACCAAAACAACAATATGACATGGTAAAATGGATCAAACATGCCCAAAACCCCATATTTTCCCTTAAGCATATGTGAGCATAACTAATGACATGATTAGCAAAACTTAACCAAATTAACCCAAACTCACATCAGAGGTCTAAAACATTATTCATGAATTTATAAACATTTTTCCAGAATTTATTTTCGTTTAAAAACGCTAATTAGCACTAATCACCCCGAATAACCATAATTAGTGCAAAAAGCAAGCTAATCACTCACCTTAGCCACAAATAAAACAAGATCCGAAATAAATCTCTGATTTGGTGAAGATGACAAGGTGTTGTAGCAGCTCTAATCCCGATTTGGTGTTGATTTGCCTTGATTTGTCGTTGCTAATCCTTTTTCTTCAAGTTTGGAGTGGTTTGGAGTGATTTAGAGGTTGGAGGCCATTAATAGGGTTCTATGAAATAAAATGGTGGCTGAAAAAATGACTAAAAGGATGTTTTCTAACCCTAATCAGCCCTTATACAACCCCAATCCCGAAATCTCCTTATGGGCCCAATTGCTAACTATCCGGTTTAGCCCAATTATGCAGTTTTTCACCCTCTAAACCTTGTTTCAGCCATATCTCCCAAACGGTAAGTCCGTTTGGCTATTATGACCACTCTACGGAAAGAGAAACCATCAAACGAATCTAATGGAAGTGGTTTCAGGTCAAAATTCCTTCCCTATCAAAAGTTATGGCTAAAACAGTATTGACTAGGGGCAAAATGGTCATTTAAAAATCGACAAAAATCATGAACAGGGGAAATGGCTCTAATAAATGTTTCCCAAAGTTATATGACCATACGACTTCATGCGGGAAAGAAATAAATATTCTACAATCCTATGATGTGTAGAATACGGGTCGTTACACTCTTCCCCCCTTAAGAAATTTCGCCCCCGGAATTCCCTAATCAAAACACACACAAGGGTCCCGCATGCCTATCAATCATAAAACAACCATCAAACATGCAAAACAAGCAAAACAAGTCTATCCTAGCATGCGGAATAACTAAATCACAAAGTAAATCTTACCAGGCAAAGAGTTCTGGATAAGCCTTTCTAATGCTCTCCTCTGTCTCCCAAGCACAATCATTTTCGTCCTCGCCCCACTGAACTTTGACTAGCTTCACCGACTTTCTTCGAAGTTGCTTCGTATCATGCCCCACAATACGAATCGGCTTGCGGTTCTCAACCGCCTCAGGTTCTACTTCGAAGTCCTCTAACTGATCAGGTGAAATAGTCACATTTGAGTCGTGAACGAACTTCCTTAGTTGGGAAACATGAAACACATTGTGAACTCCTGCCATTTTCTCTGGTAAGCCAACTCTATACGCCAAATTCCCAACTTCCTCGAGAACTTGGAAAGGACCCACAAATCTTGGTGCTAACTTGCCTCTCCTGCCAAATCGTATCACGCTTTTCAACGGAGAGATCTTGACAAACACCAAGTCACCAACGGAGAATTTCAAGTCTCTTCTCCTCTTATCAGCATAACTCTTCTGCCTATCTTGAGCAGCTTTCATTCGTTGCTGAATAATCTTGATTTTATCGGAAGTTTCTCTCACCACATCTGGTCCAAGCACAAACTTCTCGCCAGTCTCTATCCAACATGATGGTGAGTTGCACGGTCTTCCGTACAAAGCTTCATATGGAGCCATACCGATACTGGATTGGTAGCCATTATTGTATGCAAACTCCACTAGATGCAAATGGTCATCCCATGATCCACCAAAATCCAATATACACGCTCTCAAGAGATCTTCCAATATACGATTCACCCTCTCCGTCTGACCGTCGGTCTGAGGATGATATGCGGTACTGAGATGTAATTCTGATCCTAAAGCCTCTTGTAAGCTCTTCCAAAATCCACTAGTAAACAACGGATCTCGGTCACTCACAATGCCTTTGGGTACTCCATGAAATCTCACTACCCACTTCATATATAGTTCTGCTAACTTAGCTGCAGTTCTATTCGACTTAACTGGTATGAATCTTGCGCTCTTGGTCAGTCGATCCACAATTACCCAAATGCTATCATATCCCGATCTAGTCCTCGGTAAACCATCGATAAAATCCATCGAAACTTGTTCCCATTTCCATTCGGGAATTTCTAATGGTTGCATCAACCCACTAGGCTTCTTTTGCTCGGCTTTAACTAGCTGGCAATTCATGCATTTGGATATAAACTTCCCAACGTCTCTTTTCATCCCTTCCCAGTAGTAAGTCTGTCTCATGTCTCGATACATCTTATTACCACCGGGATGTATAGTCAGTTTTGAGTGATGACATTCTCTAAGCACTTCATCTCTCAAACCATTCACGTTGGGCACCACTAGTCTTCCATCCTTCCGAAGCCATCCATCTCGATCAAGCCCATACTTGTCCATCTCCCCATCGACATTCATTTCCAACTTGGAGATGACTTCCAATAAATTAGGGTCGTTCCTTTGTTTGGAACCAATCCTCTCAATCAAAGTGGGTCTGATCGTCAAGCTAGATAGCATAATTGGATCCAATTCGCACCTTGGTCTGAAATCAAACCCCGCGATATACTCCAGCTGCTTCCATTCAAGAAACATTGCCCCTAAGCTGGCATGTCTCCTACTCAAGGCATCGGCTACCGCATTACCCTTCCCAGGTGTATACGCGATATCAAAATCGTACGAAGCCAAGAACTCTAACCATCTCTGCTGTCGGAGATTCAGATCTTTCTGAGAGAAGAGATACTTTAACGATTTATGATCGGTAAACAGCTCAAATCTTTCTCCCAAGAGGTAATGTCTCCACATCTTCAGCGCAAATACAATCGCTGCCAATTCCAAATCATGGGTAGGATACTTCTTCTCATGTGGCTTTAGCTGTCGACTAGCATAAGCTACAACCCTACCTCCTTGCATCAATACCGCACCCAGTCCGGTACCACAAGCATCCGTGTATACCGTCATCTCTTCATTTCCCTTAGGAATGACCAACACCGGCGCACGCGTCAACTTTTCCTTTAGGCTCTTGAATGCTTTTTCACACCCTCCGTCCCAAACGAAGGCTTGATTCTTCTTAGTCAATTGAGTCAACGGTGCCGCTGTCTTGGAGAAGTCTTTGATAAACTTACGATAATATCCAGCTAACCCCAAGAAACTTCTTACGTCTGTTGCATTCTTGGGCGTAGACCAATCTTGTACCGTAGCCACCTTTGCAGGGTCCACGGCAACACCATTTTCTGAAACAACATGGCCCAAGAATCTCACTTCCCTCCTCCAGAAGTGGCACTTAGAAAACTTCGCTTTCAGTTGGTGTCTTCTCAACACCTCCAACGCAATTCTCAAATGTTCCTTGTGTTCCTCTTCTGTCCTCGAGTAAACAAGGATATCGTCTACGAACACAAGAACAAACTTATTCAATTGGTCTCTGAATACTCTATTCATAAGATCCACGAAGTATGCTGGTGCATTGGTCAACCCGAATGGCATGACCAACCACTCATAGAACCCAGACGGCGTCCTAAATGCCGTTTTAGCTATACTATCAGCTGCTACACGGAGCTGATGAAATCCTGTCGCGAGGTCCAACTGGGAGAACACTCTCGCTCCTTCCAGTTGATCAAACAAATCATCTATCCGTGGTAGAGGATACTTATTCTTCCTCGTCACCTTATTTAACTCGCGATAGTCTACACACAATCGAAGGGAACCATCTGCCTTAGTAGCAAACACAACTGGTGCTCCCCACTCGGAAACACTTCTTCTAATAAATCCCTTCTTCAAAAGATCGCTAACTTGCACCTCGAGCTCTCGCTGTTCTCGTGGTGCCATACGACGAAGTGGCATCACTATAGGTCTGGCATCTTTCACTAAATCAATACGAAACTCAATCTCTCGGTGTGGTGGAAGTCCGGTCACTTCCTCGAAGATGTCCGGGTACTGGCCAACCACGGGCAAACCTGATAACTCATCATGCGGAATGTCGAGGGAATTTACAAAACTAGCCATTACCCCATCACAGGGTAGATTACCAAACACTACCCTCCGCCCATCATCCGCCCTAACTGTTACCAAAAAGCCCTCACAGTCTACCACCACCCCGTATCTTTGGAGCCAATCGACTCCCAAAATAATGCCATACCCAGTAAAGCCCAAAACAAAGCAATCACAAACAAACATACATCCATGACTCGATAAGACCACATTACGACAGATCATACTGAGGTTTGTTGAACCACCAATCGGGTTCGTCACAGCTAATGGTCTATCGACTAACTCGGGCTCCAATCCCAACCTATCTACCAGGTCACTAGATATGAAGGAATGGGAAGCCCCGGTATCGAACAAAACTCTAACAGGAAGATCATAAATGGAAAGCATACCTTGAATGACGACTCCCTTTCCTTTCTCCGCCGCAGTTGGGGCATTCGACGAAGAAGGAACAGCATTGATGGCATATGCTTTCACAATCTGATTCTCCTTCAGAGGTTGCGGGCACTTATCCTTAAAATGTCCCTCTTGGCCACAGTTAAAGCACTTCTTTCCCACTGTCTTGGCCCTACACTCCCTTGCATAATGGCCCTTCTTTCCACATTTGAAGCACTCGACTTCTTTCCTGCTTTTCTTTTGGCCATCCTTGGCTTGGTCCTGCTTCCTCTTATTCTGAGAGTTATTCTTGCCTCCACCGCTTGCTTGCGGCTTTGGCTCTTCAGCAGATGCAGCAACAACCCCAGTCTTCGGCTTAGGGTAAAGACTTTCTGACCTCAAAGCTTTTCCCACGATCGACTCAAACGTCTCATCGATGTGATTAATCAGCCTCTCCCCTAAGTATTCATCCAAACCAGTGATGAACCTCTCATTTTTCTTTTCGGGAGTATCGATTAGAGATAACCCATACTTCGACAAAGTGTCGAACTCAGCAACATAATCCGATACTGCCCTCCCATTCTGCTTAAGCTCCAAGAACTTCCTAAACAATTCCGATTTCTGGGCAGCTGGGATATACTTGTCGCTAAAGCGAGCTTTAAACTGATCCCAAGTAACTTGATCTTCTGGTGTGGCTGCCCTAATAGCATTCCACCAATTCATCGCTCGTCCTTGCAACTGACGAGACGCAAGCCTTCTCTTCATCGCATCCTCGATACCCAAATCGTCGAAGATACGGTCGCAACTATCCAACCAATCCTGAACATCCGTGGCCGATTCTGTTCCGTGAAACGGCTTTCCACCAAGATTAGTGTAATCCTTACTCAGCTTGGCGAAATCGACCCTAGGCGCTTGCACCGCTACACCTCCAGCATTGGCAACATTAGGAGCCTCCCTCTGAATATCCACAAGCATCTCTCTCATGAGGTTGGTAAACATAGCCCTCATGTCAGGGGGATTCCCATTATTGGCCCCTCTACCAGCACCTCTTCCTCGGCTCATCGTCAAATCTGTTAAAGAGAAAACGATTAACCATCTCCATAGTGGTGCCAGTGCAGTGCAATGCGACTTCACTCTTAAACATACTAATACTATATATAGATATAGCTTTTGAAAACCAAAATAATCACAAATACGCGCTCTCATATACGTACTATCTCTCCCTAGTGTCTTTCCCTAGGTAAATTACGCAACCTAGAGCTCTGATACCAAGTGTGACGGCCCGCCCCGCACCAACCGACGTTTTACTCCAATTGTGCGCTGTACACATGTCCAATCGGCATGGGACGGTCGCCAAAGAAGAGAAAGAAAGAAGATGAACCAAATAAAGAACCTGTAATATGTCTCACAGCGCATGGAATAAAATATAATAGCCAACATATACTTGACATAAAACAGATGAGACAGTGCATAAGCTGAAAACTTGAACTAACATCATCAGAGTAGCGGAAATATCAAATACAGCTTATTACAACTTCAAAATACTGTCTCTAAGATAAACAAAATAGGTATGCTACTAATGCCCAAAGTAGATACCAATCACGACACAGGGAGAATAACTATATATCATACGTGGAGCCTCCTGCTCGTCTTCAGTCCATCTACCAAGCGCACTACCAGCTATCCCTGTCTCTAGTCTGCTCGTGTGAGCACCCAGAGTAATAAGAAGAAACATAAAACTCTGGGTCAGACATCAGTCTGGTATGAGTGGTAGCAAGCATAAACAGAATAATAACAGGTATACTAAGTCATACCTGAACCTGGACCTGCAACCAAAGAGTTAGTACTACACGGTACAACACTCTATGATGTCACAAACACATAGTATAAGTATACGGGGGTGGGGGATGTGTGTGTCAAACAATCAAACATAACAACCATCCTCGCATCTCTCACTCAGTGCGTAAAGCATACGACATCCACTCCTTCGATCACTAGAGCACTTTACTCAAATGACAGAACTCGACTTTGTACGACTATGTACATTCCTACTACCACCAACGCCATACCTATGGGATCACGCCCAACGTTTCCATGACCCCACTCCATTGGTAGGTAGCTCCCTAGTCGCACCATATCCAAAGCCCGAGTTTGTCTCTCTACCCCCAACACCTAGTGATCCAAAGTCATAGACATCGACAACTCCTTAGCACGCGTCCCGCAGCAAAGCCCAATCACGAAGTGAACTCATTGGTTCCCGTCTGGATCCTGAGCTCAAACTTCCACTTGAACTACCTTTGCATTTCGGGTTATGGACCTCCATTGGATCGGTTCGGATCCCTTTCATCATCATTGGGATCGTGGCCTTCATCGTCTCGGTTCGTGACTACCACCTCGGATCGGATCGGAGTACTCGTGGCCTCCAGTCCCATCCGGATCGGATCGGGTTCTCCATGGTACACTGGATCGGTTCGTGGCTTCCAGTCTCGCCTGGATCGGGTCAGGTTCTCCACCACGCAACGGCTCGGGTCACGCCTCCTGGTCATAGTTCCAAGCGCCTCGCCCTCCTCCAAGTCTTTGATTCGTTGTCCTCAAGGTGATCAGATCGGATCGTGTCGTTATCACCCCAAGCGGGTCGGGTCGGAGTCTTCAATCACCAAGTCTTGAATCGCGACTTCTCGGATCGGTTCGGATCCTTCAGCTCGTGGCGCAGCTTGCTTCACTATAACGATCGGTTCGGTTCGTGGTGAAGAGAAAAGGGGCGGTTCGGTTCGGTAGGGGCGATCCGATCCGATTTCCTGCACTAATTCCTGCAACTTTCCAGCAAGTGTTTATACGCCTCTCGACGGCGTTTTCGACCATTCTAACTATTGCAATCACTCACAAAGCATGTCATAGAGTCATAGCAACACATACAAGTGACCTCAAACACCAAAACAACAATATGACATGGTAAAATGGATCAAACATGCCCAAAACCCCATATTTTCCCTTAAGCATATGTGAGCATAACTAATGACATGATTAGCAAAACTTAACCAAATTAACCCAAACTCACATCAGAGGTCTAAAACATTATTCATGAATTTATAAACATTTTTCCAGAATTTATTTTCGTTTAAAAACGCTAATTAGCACTAATCACCCCGAATAACCATAATTAGTGCAAAAAGCAAGCTAATCACTCACCTTAGCCACAAATAAAACAAGATCCGAAATAAATCTCTGATTTGGTGAAGATGACAAGGTGTTGTAGCAGCTCTAATCCCGATTTGGTGTTGATTTGCCTTGATTTGTCGTTGCTAATCCTTTTTCTTCAAGTTTGGAGTGGTTTGGAGTGATTTAGAGGTTGGAGGCCATTAATAGGGTTCTATGAAATAAAATGGTGGCTGAAAAAATGACTAAAAGGATGTTTTCTAACCCTAATCAGCCCTTATACAACCCCAATCCCGAAATCTCCTTATGGGCCCAATTGCTAACTATCCGGTTTAGCCCAATTATGCAGTTTTTCACCCTCTAAACCTTGTTTCAGCCATATCTCCCAAACGGTAAGTCCGTTTGGCTATTATGACCACTCTACGGAAAGAGAAACCATCAAACGAATCTAATGGAAGTGGTTTCAGGTCAAAATTCCTTCCCTATCAAAAGTTATGGCTAAAACAGTATTGACTAGGGGCAAAATGGTCATTTAAAAATCGACAAAAATCATGAACAGGGGAAATGGCTCTAATAAATGTTTCCCAAAGTTATATGACCATACGACTTCATGCGGGAAAGAAATAAATATTCTACAATCCTATGATGTGTAGAATACGGGTCGTTACAAAGACTGGGGTTGTGGTCAAAGCTCTCTTTAAATGTTGGAACGCATCATCACAATCTACGTCCCACGTGAAAACTAAGTTCTTCTTCGTCAAGCGTGTTAATGGAGCTGATATTTTTGCGAAGTCTTTGATGAACTTCCTATAGTAGCCAGCCAACCCTAAGAAACTCCTCACCTCGGTAGCATTTTTAGGAACCTTCCAATCTAGGATGGCCACTATCTTCGCGGGATCCACGGCTATCCCTTCTTTGGAAACCACGTGCCCTAAGAATCGCACTTCCTTCCTCCAAAAGTGTCATTTAGCTTTAAGGCTATGCGCTCGAAGAGTCTCCAACACTTCCCTAAGATGTAGGGCATGCTCTTCCTCGCTCTTAGAAAAGACCAAGATGTCATCCACAAAGACTACCACGAATTTATTAAGGCACTCCCTAAACACCCTACTCATCAAGTCAACAAAGTATGCGGGTGCGTTTGTCAAACCGAAGGGCATCACAAGCCACTCGAAGAAAACGTCTGGAGTCCTAAAGGCAGTCTTGTCGATGCTATCCTTAGCCACTCTCAACTGATGGAAACCCGTGGCTAAGTCCAACTGCGAAAACACTGAGACGTCAACTAACTGATCGAAAAGATCGTCAATCCTCGGCAGTGGGTGTCTATTCTTCTTATTAAGCTTATTGAGTTCTCTATAGTCCGCACAAAGTCTAAGGGACCCATCCGCCTTCGTGGAAAACACTACTGGAGCACCCCACTCCGATATACTACGTCTGATGAACCCCTTCTCAAGCAATTCTTTCACTTGCTTACTGAGTTCTCTTCTCTCTCTTGGAGCCATGTGGCGCACTGGCAATGCAACTGGCTTTGCATTGTCCACTAGATATATTCTAAAGTCTATCTCACATTTTTGGGGTAAACCCCTCACCTCATCGAAGACGTCAGCATATTCACGGACTATGGGAACAGAATGTATATCATCATCGGATGCGTCAAGGGATTCTAGGTAACTAAGCATTACTGGACCTCTAGGGTCACAAGAAATATCAAGGGTCTTTCCAGAACGAGTCAACAATCTGACTACCCTTCTTTCATAATCTAGGATGGCCCCATATCTAGTTAGCCAATCCATACCTAGAATTAAACCGTAGCTCATGAAGCCAAGAACAAAAGCGTTGCAATCAAACTCAACGCCCAAGATAAACACTCTCAAATCCCGACAAATCATAGAAAGATGAGCAGAACCACCAACATGATTTTAGACTACTAAGGGATCAGTAACAAGACTAGTATCTAGGTGTAGTGTTTCAACTAACGATGTAGAAATAAACGAATGTGATGCGCCAGAATCGAATAAAGTACGGACAGGATGATCAAACAGAAAAACTAAACTTTCAACGGAAATTGCTCTACCTCGTTCTTGCAGCGGTGGGACCACAAGAGCCTGAACTTGTCCCCTTGTCTGTCCTGGTGCCATAAGAGCTTGCACCTGTCCTCCCGAGGTAGACCCTGCCCTTTCTTTGGGTAGTCCTTAATAAGATGTCCCGCCTCGCCACAGTGGAAACAACCACTCTTCTTTTTCTTCCTACAATCTTTGCTTAGATGGCCGGGTGTCCCACAGTTAAAGCATTTCTTCTTCCCCTTAGCATTGTTGCCTTTGCCACCTTTCTTGTTTTGTTGTTGCTGTTGCGGCTTCTTTTGATCCCTTTTCTTATCGGATGCCTTATTAGCATTGGCGCCCTTCTCCTCTTCATGCATGAGCGCCATGTCAACTAGTCTCTCGAAGGTAGCCCCCATGGGAATGTGGGTCATAGCTAACCTATGAAGCGGCTCGTTTAAACCCTTGACAAATCTTAGAGCCTTCTTTTCTGGAGTGTTCACCAAGTCTAAGCCAAACCTAGCCAATTGGTTGAATTTGTTGACGTACTCTTTCACTGATAGATTTCCTTGCTTCAGCGCCAAAAACCTTTCCATGTATAGATTCTCTTCAGCCCGCGAGAGAAACTTCGCCTCAAACCTCTGCCTAAAATCTAGCCATGTATCTATTGGACGTCCCCCATCAGTGACCTCCCACCAAAACGAGGCCTCATCCATCATTAGCCAAGCAGCTAGCTGGAATTTTCTTCCATTATCCACTTCAAAGTTCCAAACAATTCTTCCACCTCCTTTAGCCAGTTATGAGCTTCAACAAATGTCTTCGTCCCGTGAAAAGGTTTTCCAACAATTGCTCTAAAGTCCTTACATATCTTTGTGAAATTATCGACACGAGGAGGAGGAGGAGGAGGGGGAGGAGGAAGAGCATTTGCTGGACCTGTGGTGGCGGCCCTAGCCTCGATATATTGACGAAACCAACCGGGTACATGAACACCCTCTGGTATCTCAGACGCTTCAGACATGCTGAAACGAAAATGGAAAGATTCAATACAAAAAGGACTGAAGGAAAGATATATGGTTCTTGGGGTTATGCTTTCTAAAATTTACTTTTCTCTTGAAAATACTTTCCTTAAAACGTACTTTTGAAAGTACTTCTTTATAAAAGTGGTTTTGAAAAATAGTTTTTCAAAAATTCATATCTGTTCTGGTAACCTTCAGCTCTGATACCACGTGTAACACCCCACGTCCATTAATGTCACTCACAAAGGGAATGCATTAACTTCCATGGAGCATTTTAAGTGAATATAGAACAAAAAATCACAGCAAGATAGATATAAAGCAGTACTTGAAAATTTAAAACTTTATTTATTGCAGCAGAAGGTAAATATGTTTGGTTACATCATCAAAACCATAAACCAAATTCAAGTACATCATATCCATCTTGACAAAACAAAGCACATAAACTGAAAGACATAACCCCCAACATCAAATATCCATAAATAAAGAGAAGCTGAACTTTACTTCAGCGATCCAAGCAATCTTCTAAAAGCAGTCCAAAATCAAGCTCCACTGGTGCTAGTTCCAACCTGAGCACCTGGGGGGGGAAGGAGAAAAGAGGAGGAAACATCGGGGGTCAGACATAAATGGCGAGTGCGATAACTTTAACAATATAATTAACAAAGTAACTAGGCTAAGGCATAAGTTGGAAAATAAGGAAATGACCATGAACCATTGAGTATGACAGAGTAAACAAGGAAACAAGATGAACAACGATATCGTTAATGCGCACCTAACCCACTAAGATAATTACTAAACTACACCAATACTGTAGGATAATTGATATACTGCACCGCCACTAGTATACTGCACCACCACTAGTCACCCTAAGGTTGATCCCGCCTACAGACTTAATAATGATATTGGTAGTTTCGTGCACCCCTAGCTGCCTTCATAGGTGTCGTCTGCCCCTATCTCCACTAGGTGTACCCACTACACTCAAGCGATCGGCTCCCTAACTCTTAGATACCCGTGCTAGCCCCACAGTGGGGTGTATCACTCCCCAAAGTGGCAATCCGATACCACCAAGAATGCACGGCTTATACCTACACGATGCAACAACGTCTTACCTACCAGCCCGGGTCCACACACGCATATGAACCCGTTGGACTTGCGTTGCCACCTCTAACCCGGTTTGGCCTCTTACAGTCAAGCCCAGTATGCGTGTCCCGTCCTCTACTTGGGTCGAGCCCACAAAGATACGTATGGGTTACTGGTTGAAACGGGCCCTCATTACTTGATACAAGCTATCCACCTAAGCTTGGTCCCCTCTAGTACATCCCACTTAACCCACTTCTTATTCATGCTTCAATTACATGTTTCAATTTTGGTTAAGTGTTTCTTATCATGTTTCCAAATGCCACCCAAGGCACCCACTAGATTCCACATGCCACCCAAGGCATCCACTTAACCCCCTCATGTCCCACTACATGCTTATCTGGTTAAGTGTTTTTTAATTCATTAAGACCGTAACCTCATAAAGACCTCTCACATTAGACTGGCATTTGTGGTAGCTGGATTTGCCGGGCGGGTCCGGGCAGTCTTACACCACAAAAGAGCCTAACCTCGTGTCTTTACAATTGTTACGTATTTAGTTTATGCCTAAGAACTCTCACATTAGACTGACATTTGTGGCAGCTGGATTTGCCGGGCGGGTCCGGGCAGTCTTACACCACAAAAGAGCCTAACCTCATGTCTTAGACGATTAATTACTCCTAATTAATCATTCCCCAAATTTGAATTACTTTCCCTATTCAAATTATCAATCAATTCCAAATTTAACGATGTCCATAATTGACTCAATTATGTCCATCCATTTGTGGTATGTAAAATCATACCAATTTCACCACAATTATATTTTATGACTTTTAAGGCATTTATGCCAATTAAATCTTTTTAATATTATCCCCTTTAACCCACGTAGTACGTTTGTTCGTTTAACGTAAAATATACGTTAGACTCGAATAGTCTAACTCATGGAATAAAGAGAAAACATCACAATATACACATAATTAAAACATAAATCTAAACATAGGGGTGAACTTGCATATGTGAATGATGTTCTACACCTAAAACTTGCATATGCCAAAATTACAACTTGCATAAACAACATATGTCATGGATCCAAATCTAAAGGTGTGAACTTGATGAGAAAATGGCCACAAACTTGCATAAATAACATATGTCATGGATCCAAATCTAAAGGTGTGAACTTGATGAGAAAATGGCCACAAACTTGCATAAATCATGTATGTCATAGGTCTATATCCAAAGGTGTTAATTTGCATAGGCAATACCCCTAAACTTGCATAACATGATTCATATTCTAAACTCATATATTTATACAACTTACATATGTGATTTATACATCATAACAAGGGTGTAAACTTGCATATAACATGTAAAGTATCATGTAAAATTTAGCATAAACTCACACATGTCATAGCCTAACTTTCAATTAAATTTTCACATAAACTAGGTGTCATAACCATGTAAGTTCACATATAATTCTACCCAACTTGTATGTGATTCATGTTTGAATCAAAATCTAAACTTGCATATGAAACATAATGATTTGATTGTATATAGAATTACAACATGGATGATAGCAACATAACTTTACATCATAAATGATAGCATCACAACATAACGTCATAGAGATTTCAATCACAAATCTACAACATAATTACAACATGCAATCAATACTTCATATCACATCCATACAATCCGCATTATATCTTAATCCAATTAAATTACTAATTATTTTGTTAAAACTATCGAACTCACAACTCAAAAGCAGTCTTGAGTTCTGAATTCTGAATTCTGGAGTTGAATTAGCTCTCCTTTGAAGAAGAATCGCTTTTAGGGTTGAGTAGTTCTGATTTGATTGATGTTCTTCCTCTTTAATTTGGTGGAGGCTGCTCTAGGGTTCAAGACAACAGCATGACGACCATAGTTTCAATTTTAATTCTGATTTAGGGTTTGAGTCTATGGGTCTTTTTATAGAGTTTTGAATTAATTTAAGCCGTCGGATGATCTTAGGGTTAATCAAAACAATTCAGTCATGATAGGGTGATGAGTCAGCCTTAATGACTCAGCAAGGAGTCAGAAAAGACTCAACAACATGGGTCAGTCTGAACCAGAAAGCTGTGCAGGTTTACTGCCTCGGCCTGGGCGCACTTGGCAGGTGCGCCAGTGCAAATTTGTACTGGCGCACTTCCCAAGTGCACCAGTGCAATCCCCCTTCTTTTTTTTCTTGTGTCACCAAACTTCGTTCATCCATAACTCCTTCATCCGGTAGTCGTTTCCCGCAAACTCGGACTCTATTTCAACCAGAATTCTGAGATGAACATAATGGCGCAACCCCATTCCTTTAAATCTCACGTCTGAGATTAATTATTCTTTAATTTAGTTAATTCGATTATTCAAAAATCCGGGGTGTTACAACCACACTCGACGAAACCTCCCCAAATTTTTATCGTAGCTAGCCATCGACCCGATCTATAACTTTGCTTCAGATTCCCATGGCCGAATCATCCCAAAACGGAAGATATAAATTAATTTGTTAAGGGGGCTTTTCTGCAAATTTACATGACGATTTTCGGATTTGGGGGTTTAGGTTTGGGGTGATGGTTTTATATAGGCAAGGGAAAATGTTATTTTAATGTTGGGGTGAATAATGATATGACTAACAATTTTTATTCATACTTATCCTAATTACTGAACGTTGTTTATTGGTTACTGTGCTCACATACAAACCCCGTTCGAGATAAAAATGGACGGCATGATACAATTTGACGTTATAGACCTAATGAAACTTGTTTCGTCGAATTCCGAGTCCGTTTGCTCAAACGGCGCTCGTTCACATCCAATTGATTTGTTTTATTTGCATTTTATTTTGCCACGCTCACAAAATAACTCCGATTTACATGCAACTTGAAATCCAACAATAATTTACCGTTGTGGTCTCAATAAAATTTGTTTCATCGAAAACGGAGGTCATTTGAATAAAGTCCATTTTAAAAGGTCCAATTTACATTAAAATAAACCAATTTTAAAATACCTCAATATAATATAAATAAAATATTGTAATTGGCCATACACGAGCAGAATTTCATACACTACCAAAATAAAATATCTCCGGTTGAATTACAAGCCAAATCGATATTCTAAATATTTAAAAACCATTTATTCTATATAAATAAATCGCTATGATATATAAAGGAATTCCATAGCGACTATTTTAAAATTTGATTTGGACATAAAACAAAATCTATGCTATGAAAACTGGATTTTTCTTTTCCATTAGAAATATATCATCAAATAGACTCCGACGTTTATTGTTTCTAGAAAATTCGACTAATATTAGACCCTGTACAGCCGTTTAAAGTTCAAAAAGCCATATTATGAATAACCACACCGCTGCAGCTCGTTTTATAATATAATTATAAATTAAATGTTCAACTATCGTTTTATATACGAAATCGATACTATAATTTCAATAAAAACAATTTTAAACCATTTTAAATTGCCCGATCACATTATACTTCAAATTCAACATTTTCCAATATTTTGGAATTAAAATATTATTATATAATTAATATAAATAAATATTCAAAATAAAATAATTAAATTCAATTATATAAATTCAAATCTATATTTTAAATAATAAAATAATTCGAATAATTACGCATAAAAAACGGGACATTACAATAATTTATTGTTTCACAATGATGTACGTCTGGTTTCCAATCATGGATATTTATCTCTATCACAAGTTCACGTTATAAGCACGACAAGTTAACATGACTCGTTCATGACTAACCTAATCAAGGAACTATTATAAGCACGACAAGTTAACACGACTCAATCATGACCTACCTGATCAAGGAATTATTTTTCAGTTAAATGACCAAGGAAGAATAAGAATCAACATATCAAACAAACAAACATACATTCCAAACTCCAAGATGGTCTAGAGACTTGGTGGTATCCCTCATCTGATCTGATACTAAAGATCGGGAACTCATGCACGATCATTAGGATCGAGGAACTCATATTCAATGAACCTGATTAAGGAAACACAACAAAACAAGTAATCCGGAACTTACGCACGATCGCTATGATCGAGGAAACATAACAAACAAGCAACACAATCCATTTTTGTGATTATTGAGACCAAGGAATCAGATGCTCAATCTAAGGGTTTGCAGAAACATAGACACATGATCGTGTAGATCGGTGTCTCACATGCTCGATCTAAGGGATCGAGGAAACATATAACCGATTCCGATAATCAAAGGAAAAAATCTCAACAATCATAAAGATATTGGCAACCACGACTCTACTACTCCATATTAATCATTATTTTATCTAAGATCTTTACTAACAAAAGTAGTCATAAAAGTATAGTCTCTTAAAATAATGAATTTCTCAATCTTTTTTTATTTACAAGTTAGAAAAGAAATCCAGAAGTAACCTTGTTAAGGATCTAGCAGCCTCTGCCACATACCAAAAGAAAGGGAACTCTAAAGTGCTAAATAGTATTACCCACAGTAACCACTAAAGTTTAACATAGATGTCCTATACCATCTAGTTAAACCCAAGTTTTTACTGAGAATTAGTAATTTCACTTATTATGGATATACACGGAAAACCTGAATTATATTCTCTTACAAATCAAGAGACCACTTGTCGCATACCATAAAAGAATACAACCCTAAAGTGTTAGTAATTATCTCAAAATCGATTACAAGAATCTAACTCGAGCATCCCAGACTACACAGTTGGGTTCTAGTATTCGGTCAAGAATTAGTAAATTCCACTTCAACATTATATTCATTGGAATATGCCAATTTCGACAAAATGTTTCACAAAAGCATATAAAACAATTGGTAACATTAAGTCGAAAATTTGCTCATTCCAGACTATAGAATTAAGATTCCCAAAAGTATTATCTTTTTGAATTCCATTGTTTAAAACATTTACATAGTTGTTCACGAACAATTTTATTGTTTCCAAAAGTTAATAACAAATCTCTAAGTTTTAAATTGTAATTTCGGTTTGTCTTAAGCATATAATTTAAGAAAACTTTATCCATACAATTATAGCAAAAACTCCTAGCTTTCCGAAACATTAATAATTATTAAATTCTGATAAGTTACTCAAAAGTTGTAGCTTAATCCCTTAGCTTTCCAGAACATTAAGAATTTTCAAATTTCGATTAGTCGCTCAAAAGTTATGACCAAAACAATTCTCACTTTTAAGTATTTTTTTGATTTCCTAATGACAACCCAGCGACAAACAAATGAGTTTTTCTCCATTTAAACTTCAAAATCAACATAAACACAAGACGAAACTTATAGATTATAATTTTGGCTTTCCAGATATAAAATTTTATAAAATTCTGATAAGCGACTCAAAATTTATGCTCATTTTACTATCAGCTATCAACCCAGATTTTAACATAGGCCTGAGCTACATGCTCAGTTTAAAACTCATTTTTGACCTCCTATAATGCAAAATTTCGACAAATGACTATAGGGAAAAGTTGTAGAAAATTGAAAGAGCTTTCTACTGTAAAAAGATTGAGTCAGTATGGATAATTTAGCTATGAGTTATCACTATTTTACAGCAATGTTACTTCACGAAAATTCTCAGCACACAAAATCAAACAACCAATTCTGTAATAACCCGGAAAATCAGAACCAATTTAAAACTTTTATTTTGGCAATTTTAGTGAATTTTGAATATTTGAAATTATTTATTTTAAATAATAACAAAGAGAAATTTATTTTGAATGGAATTAGAATGTATATATTTATTCGAATCGACGTTAGAATATAAATATTTATTTTAATTATAAAAGGAATTTGAAATGGCGCGGTTGTTTGAAAATTCGATTTCAAATTTCAAATGAATGTACAAAATTCAAAATAAACTGAAATTTAGCAAAAGCAAAAATATTAGAATCAATGTTAGAATGTCTTTCCAACGAATCCGAAAAATTGAAATTTCATAGCGGGGATAAAAAGTTATGCCCAGTTGAATATTCAGAATAGTCGCTATGGAAAATATAGCCATAAAAATAGCCATTTTGCAAACGACCTCCGATTTTGACGAAACCACTTTTGTTGGATCCGGGATGTCAATTTATTGCTAATTCCAAAATTCATAATTTTTGGAATCAATATGTGAGCGTGGCAAAGGAAAACGTGTTTTAACAGTTTAAGTCAATTTGAATCGACCAGAAAATGACCATTTTTCAAACGGTCTCCAAATTCAATGAAATTAGTTTTTTTAGGACCGTATCGTGAAAACATAGCCAGATTTATTTTTTTGGAATTTCCGGTAAATTGAAATGTACGTTTAAATTAAATATAAATTGATTTATGTTGTAATTTAAAGGAAAACTGATCGTAACGGTCGAATTGGCTAGCGGGTCATATCCCATTGTGTTTGGAATGGGGGTAATTGGCTAGGGGCGACAGTCGTTCGGTCTCCTTTGGGGTTCGAATTAAGAAGTTACTTTTTGGGAAAAATAATATAAATATATATTTCTAAACCTAACTCCCTCCCTCACAAAGCCAACACCCCCCCCCCCAAATCAAACAAAGAAACCGCCTTCCCCAAAATTGAAATTGTTTTTCCCTCCCGCTCGTGACCACCACCACCGCCCAGTGATTCCCCGCCTCCATCCTCCGTCGCGCGCCCACCCCCTCCTCCTCCCTCCGCATCTCCTCCACCTCTCCGTCCCTCTCCCCTTCGTTAAATCGCGCGTCCTAGCCCCCTGAGACCAAAAACCCGACGCGCCGCCTTCCCCCTCAGGTCCACCGCCCCCTACGCCTTCCCCTCACCTCCAAAGACTGACGCCAACACACGGAAGGACCCCCCTCCTCTCGCTGAAAGAAAAATACTGTAAGCTTTTTATTTAATTTCCCCTTTTAGTATTTGTTTTTACATAGAAGAAAGAATAGATTTTTATATGTATGTAGCGAGAGTAAAAACACGATTTTTATTATGAAGTTAGGTAAGTAAAAATACGATTTTTATCGTTTGAATGACAATGTAAAAATATGATTTTTATATGATATAGAATATAAAAATGCGATTTTTACATATGTAGTTGAGATATAAAAGTACAATCTTTATATATAAAGATTTGATTTTTATATAGAGAATGGCGAGAGAAAAATATGATCTTTATATATTTTCATTGAAATAAAATATGATTTCATCGTATATACAATAGTTAAGCTATAAAAATAAAAATATGATTTTTAGATTATGCATGCTAGTTTAAAAATAATTGAATTATGAAAATATTTTTGGAAGGATAAAAATATAACTTTTGTCGTATGAACACTATTTATAAAATCGTCAAACTATGAAAGAAAAATTCGATAGTTAAAAATATGATTTTTAACGTATATATGTTATTTATAAAATAAGCATGCTGGATTTCTGGAAATTTTTAAAATTGACAATAAAAGCACGGCAGAGTGGAACCCCAAGGTGAGAACTTCTTACTTTAATTTTATTTTCTAGTTAAAATATATACTAGGATGCAGAAGGTGCTTAGCAGCACCTGACACCCATCGTCCAGAAACCATGGATGACTTGTATGATTTGATTGAGTTGTGAAAATTGATTATGTGATGTGGAATGAAAATAAATATTTTATGGTTACAAAAATAATTTTTAACGTGTATATGAATAAAATAAATATTTATAAACAAATGGGACGATTTGTTTAGGTACACACATTTGGCTGATATTGATTGGGACGATAAATTTTACACATCGCCCTACTGCACAAATAAAATTCATTATTTGTTGATTGAAATCCCACACGGGTATTGAGATGAAATTGGACATACACTAATCCCAATATTTGGTTGTATGTCGATCGATTGATTGACAGGCTGTTGTAAGCGTTGAATATTTATATTTAATGCTTATGCAGTGTAGAATGCACTTTGGACGATGGTTGACTGTGTTTGGTTGTTACTGTGATAAACATGTGTTGTATGAAATCCATATAAATAACATTATATGGTAATTGACTGTGTCTGATTCCAGTTCAGATAGAATGAATATTTTAAAATATTGAATATTTTAAAATATAATTCAGTAAAAGATCAAAATCTAATTTTGATGTCCGATTTGGGATGGACACGAATATATTTAAATATACAAAGCCGTGTTGATTAGATCGACGCCATTTTAACATGAACAATATTTATATCGATTTTATTCATTTTTATAATGAATATCGAAAAAGAAGAGATTTCAAAGTACAATGTTTTAAAAATACTATCATTTGTATATCAATGATATGGAATATTCAATTTTGATTTGAAATTGAATATGAAGTTGAAATCGTTTTGAAAACGAATTTAAAACGATTTATAAAATACGTTTTAAATGGAAATCGACGAAATATAATATAATATATATATATATATATATATATATAATGGCTTGAATAGAACGCGCCAGTTCTTGAATTTTGACCATTGACTTCGAACAGACATTACGGGAGATCCGACCGTTGGATTCTCCTAAAACTGGAACCGTCGGGTTCGTATCAAAAAGAGCTTTCTAACTAATATTAGAGATTTGAAATCTAACAGTTGGATTTGGAATCATGTCCAAATCGAATTTGGAAAAGGTCGATGTAAGTGTAGTTCGATGACCGTTTATGGAAACATGCCTTGATAAAATTATTAAAAATATCAATATTTTGTTTAAAATCATAATAAATGATTTGGAAAGAATTGGGATGAAAAATCCCATATTTGAAAAGATAAAAATATATTTTTATCGAAATGAACTAGTTATGAACTAGAATTATAAATCCAATATTTTTAAATAAATAAATTAGATTTGAAATGGTTTTAAAAATAATTAGAATTTCCAATATATGAATTGGAATGGATTTGAATCGAAATTATCTTCAGAATATTTCAATATTAGATTTCGTGATTATACAGATATTATGGAGGAATTTGGAAGATATATATATCGTTATTCCAACACGATATTTGTTGGTTTCAGAATTTGATATTGAATATAAGCCGATATATTTTCTATTCAGAGCCTTGTATTTAATATAAAATGGGATTTGGGTTTGTCGTGAATGGTGTCTTTATTAACATTGTTCTTAAACACAGTTGAGAAAAGATTAAATCTTTTTATTGAGATTTAATGAAGTATACCAATTAACTAATATTTAATTGGAATTGAATTGGAATTGATTTTTGGGTTTATTGTGAATGGGGTTTTAAATAACACTTGTTCTTTAACCTGATAATAAATGTAATGTGAATTGGGTTTTTTGTGAACTGTGTTTTTAACGACATTCATTCTTTAATCCGATTTACTGTAAAATGGGATTTGGAATTTATAATTATTTTTCTTAAGATTTAACGGGAATTTTCCAAAGTAAAAGTTTTCCAATTTAATATATTAAATTGGAATTGGATGGAATTCGATTGATAATAATCGAAGTGAACTTCTATGGAGGAAGACTGTTAATACGTATGGAATTTAAAAGGCTTTGCCATTATTCCATTTATATTATTAGTCGGATACGGAAATTGATATTGATTAGATATTGATTTGTTCATCCGTGAAGATTCCATAATTAATGGAATGTGATTTGGGTTTATTATGAACTGTGTTTTTAACGACATTCGTTCTTTAACCCAATTTCCAGTGAAATATGATTTGGAATTTATAAATCTTTTATTAAGATTTAATGGGATTTTCCAAAGTAAAGTTTTCCAATTTAATATATTAAATTGGAATTGAATGGAATTCGACTGATAATAACCGAAGTGAACTTCTGTGGAGGAAGAATGTTAAAACATATGGAATTTAAAAGGCTTTTCCGTTATTCCATTTATATTATTAGTTAGATACGGAAATTGATATCGATTAGTTTTTTCGTGAAGATTCCATAATTAATGGAATGTGATTTGGGTTTATCGTGAACTGTGTTTTAAATGACATTAGTTCTTTAACTCAGTTAAAGGTAGGATTTAATGTCTGTCATTGTATTTAGAACTGTATGGTTGATCTCTGCTAAATATATATCTGTTTGGTGGCAGAGAATTTATTCTCTTGCTTAACACCCTTCTCTGAGACGTACGAGCTTAGAGGTTATATATCTGCAGAAATCAATAGTACGGTGTAGATAGTCAATGCGACGTGTTTGTGTTTCCAAAGTTAAATAATCATTAATATTGATTTTTGGGAAGATTAAAACTAAGTGGAGTTTTAATGAATCTTTAATTAGATTGAAATGTGAATTAATAATTTAAATTATCAAATTAGGAAAATGATCGAGAACGGAGTATCACCAGTTTTGCTCCAAGCGATAGTTAAATCTCTAATTAGATTTGATCGGGAAATGGTAATTAAATTTACCGATAACACCGTGGTGTTAGTTATGGGGTAATAACAGTTTTGCTCCATGGGATGAATAGGTTGGGATTGGGAAATAAAATAAATGATTACTTCGGTGTGGTTCGCTAATCCCGACTAGTTTGGAAAACCTTAATTTGGTTTGAATTGATATCCAAAGGAAGATTAAAGAATAAATTTTAAAGAATTTATCTTTGATAAAATTAATGGGAACAAATCCCTAAAGATGTGAGTATTTAAATAAAAGAATATTCAGAATTGGAATGAGGCGTATATTGTGTTTTTATAACACTTGTTTATTATATACGTGAATTATTCAAAAAGGCCGGATTTATACCCATTCTGAATAACTGATTCGACGATAAGTCGACGATGAAGACGGTGGTGGAAGACAGGAGGTCTTCACATCGTTTGGATGATTACTGATGTCTTGATTGGGTTGTACACCCAAGACGAGGTAATAAGTGGTGATCGTCTAGACGTACTTGGAGATCTACCGGATATGCGAGGACCTCTCTCATGTATTGGACATACGGGACGAGGAATAAGGTGCCTCCGGTTTCGTTCGGACCCAGAACGATCTTGTAAATTGATGTGTGTCTGACATTGGATTTTATTCTGTGTTGATTGATTTCTATTAAATATATATCTATATGGCGACAGAGAATTTATTCTCTTGCTTAACGCCCTTCTCTGAGACGTACGAGCTCAGAGGTTATACATCGATAGACGTCCGTTGCATGGCGTGAATTGCCAGTGTGGCATGCTGAGATGCAAATGATCAAGGCTTCTGTTGAAAAGCAGAGTCTTGTGGTTGATGATCAAAGCCCGGCTTTACTACAACATAGCTTTGTGTATGGCGTTAATTCGCGAGCCTCACACCTCGGTTTGAGTCAAAACGGGATCGCACCGTTGGGAGAACATGACGTTTCTTTCTAGCTATGGGTGGTGTCAGCGTTTTTCTAGCCCTGACATTGTTGTTATTTTACCTACGTGGTTGTTGATTGCGAGGCGCCACGGATAAATCGGTCTCTTCGAAGCCGATGGATATAGGTCCGATAGGACCGGGAAACGTGTGTTCAGGAATTTCCAATCCACTAACGTAAGTGTGGACCGGCCCAACCGATCCAGGGTTCTCTGCGGGGAATCCTGAGGCATTTGCTAGAGTGTCTCGAAGTGGTGAGGAGTCATCCCTGGCCTCGACTCATGACGGAAACCCAATTTCCAATACGTGATATTTCGGTTTTGATTGTAGAGCCTAGTATTGGCGACATAGTAGCATGGGATACTATGCCACCTATGATTGATACATTTATATTTGAAGTTGTTTTCATACACTTTACCCTATAACAGTATCAAAACGATTTGTTTTAAACGTATCAAGCATTATATGGCCATTATAAGGTAAAACTCTATCCTCCTGCTTGCATTGCATTGTGTGATGGGACCTGAGTCTTATAATAGCTTCATATTTCCAAAAAGCATTGCGCTGTTTGTTTTATGCACTGGTATTCTCGGGAGGAATCCCGTTCCGTGTTATACGGCATGGTCCCTTGATTTACATTATTTTAAAGTAAAGATTTAATAACTGTTTTAGTTCTCACACCAGTCACATGACTGACCTGGAGTTTATTGTTTTAACCTAAACTCTAGGTGCCCCTATTTTCCACACGGGCAGCTAGTAGTTTTGGTTTTCCAGATTTATGTTCACAGGATCCTGGTTTACAACTGGAACAATATTCGGAAAGCTATGTATCTGTATATCTCCTTCAGTTGTGTTTTGTATTATTTTTCCGCTGCAGTAATGTATTTAAATCTCGGATATTTTATGATGTGTAATATTTATTCATACTCTGTATATTCTTTTATTCTGATGGAATTGTTGTAATAAGCAATGAAATGTTCTTCTGTTTATGTTCTGATTCATCTTGTTCTCAAAGCAATCCGGGCTTTCCTTCACGGGGAAGTTCGGGTTACCACAGGTGGTATCAGAGCTCGGGAACAAGACATATTAGAACCAAACGAAATAATTCTTCAGAGATTGAATTAGTAATATACAATGAGAATGACTCGTTAGAGATGGGATCAGTAGCATCCTATAACGAGTGTGAAGAGTATTATTGTTAAAATCAAAGTGAAAACAAACTTTGTTTTGAAAATTCAAACCATTTTATAGGTATTTGAATATTTTATTTGTATTGAATTTGGACAATCCAATATATAAAGATTTTGCATATACGTCTTGCAAACGTGTATTTGAAGTTTTAATATACTGGATATATATAGAATCACACTCTAGTCGCCCGGACATGATTCTGATGATGGCGCGCCATCATCTGTATTTATGCTCGAGTTTCAAAAATGAGATATCTATATATTTCCAATTGACTGGTGTGAGAACCAAAACTAGAGAGGGTTTACTGTTGTGAATTAACATCAAAAACATGATTTTCTGTATATGTACCAAAATTATGAATTTGAAACGTTAATTCACTAATTGATTGATGGTTGTGTTGAATGATTATTTGTTATCTAATAAAACCATTATGTGAAAGAACGGTACATATAACCAAATTGTACCAAATATAGAACTGTATTGAAAATTGTTTGAAAATGTAAACATGTATATACATTGAACAGGTCATTGCAAGAAGGCTAGAGCAGAGAAATAAATGCCCGGAAAATAGGTACATGTTTACTAATTTATTGGGTTTGGATGATTTTATGAGCCGATCGGCTAGCCCCTTGGCTTTTTCTTTTTCTTCTTCTTTTTGAGATGAGAGGGAATGTGTGGCGGTTTGGGGTATTTCCCGTACAAAGGAGGTTATGGCGAAATTTTTGAAAATTTAGGATGTCAGCCAAATTTTTGAAGAATTGGAAAATTCTTAGAAACTGAAAAGTTGAAGAATGAAAGCCAAACTGAAAGTTGAGTTGGTTTGTAAAACAACTTTTAGCTGCGTTCCTTTTCGAGGACGAAAAGGTTTTAAGTGCAGGAGATTGTAATAACCCGTAAAATCAAAACAAATTTAAAATTTGTATTTTGGCAATTTTAGTGAATTTCGAATATTTGAAATTATTTATTTTAAAATAATAACGATAAGAAATTTATTTTGAATGGAATTAGAACATATATATTTATTTGAATCGACGTTAGAATATAAATATTTATTTTAATTATAAAAGGAGTTGGAAATGGCGCGGTAGTTTGAAAATTCGATTTCAAATTTCAATTTTCAAATAAATGTACAGGATTCAAAATAAACCGTATTTTAGCGAAACCAAAAATATTAGAATCTATTTGAGAATATCTTTCCAACGAATCTGAAAAATTGAAATTACATAGCGGGGATAAAAAGCTATGCCCAGTTGAAAATTCAGAATAGTCGCAATGGAAAATATAGCCCGTAAAAATAGCTATTTTGAAAACGACCTCCGTTTTCGACGAAACCACTTTTGTTGGATCCGGGATGTCAAGTTATTGCTAAATTCCAAAATTCATAATTTTTGGAGTCAATATATGAGCATGGCAAAGGAAAATGTGTTTTAACAGTTTCAGTCAATTTGGATCAACCAGAAAATGACCATTTTACAAACGGTCTCCAAATTCAACGAAATTGGTTCTGTTAGGACCGTATCGTCAAAACATAGCCAGATTTATTTTTATGGAATTTTTAGGGTCCGTATGTGGCCCTGGTAAATTGAAATGCATGTTTAAATTAAATATAAATTGATTTATGTTTTAATTTAAAGGAAAACTGATCGTAACTGTCGAAATGGCTAGCGGGACATATCCCATTGTGTTCGGAATGGGGGTAATTGGCCAGAGGCGATAGTCGTTGGGTCTCGTTTGGGGTTCGAATTAAGAAGTTACTTTTTGGGAAAAATAATATAATAATATAAATATATATTTCTAAACCTAACTCCCTCCCTCACAAAGTCAACCCCCCCAAATCAAACAAAGAAACCGCCTCCCCCAAAATTGAAATCGCGTTTTCCTCCCCCTCGTGACCACTGCCGCCGTCCAGGCGATTCCCCGCCTCCATCCTTCGTCGCGCGCCCACCCTCTCCTCCTCCCTCCACATCTCCTTCTCCTCCACCTCTCTGTCTCTCTCCCTTTCGTTAAACCACGTGCCTTATCCCCCTGAGACCCAAAATCCGATGCGCCGCCTTCCCCTTCAGGTCCACCGCCCCCTGCGCCTTTCCCCACCTCCGCAGACCAATGCCAACGCACGGAAGGACCCTCCCCCTCTTGCTGAAAGAAAAATACTGTAAGCTTTTTATTTAATTTCCCTTTTCAGTATTTGTTTTTACATAGAAGAAAAAATAGATTTTTATATTTATGTAGCTAGAGTAAAAATACAATTTTTATTATGAAGTTAGGTAAGTAAAAATATGATTTTTATCGTTTGAATGGCAATGTAAAAATATGATTTTTATATGATAGAGAATATAAAAATGCGATTTCTACATATGTAGTAGAGATATAAAAGTACGATCTTTATATATAAAGATGTGATTTTTATATAGAGAATGGCGAGAGAAAAATATGATCTTTATATATTTTCATCGAAATAAAATATGATTTCATCGTATATACAATTGTTACAAAAATAATTTTTAACGTGTATTTGAATAAAATAAATATTTATAAACAAATCGGATGATTTGTTTAGGTACACACATTTGACTGATATTGATTGGGACGATAAATTTTACACATCGCCCAACTGCACAAATAAAATTCATTATTTGTTGATTAAAACCCCACACGGGTATTGGGAAGAAATTGGACATACACTAATCCCAATATTTAGTTGTATGTCGATTGGTTGATTGACAGGTTGTTGTAAGCATTGAATATTTATATTTAATGCTTATGCAGTGTAGAATGCACTCTAGGTGATAGTTGACTGTGTTTGATTGTTATTGTGATACACATGTTTGTATGAAATCCATATAAATAACATTATATGGTAATTGACTGTGTCTAATTCCAGTTCAGATAGAATGAATATTTTAAAAGAATGAATATTTTAAAATAATATTCAGTAAAAGATAAAAATCTGATTTTGATGTCCGATTTTGGATGGACATGAATATATTTCAATATACAATGCCGTGTAGATTAGAACGACGCCATTTTGACGTGAACGATATTTATATCGATTTTATTCATTTTTATAATGAATATCGGAAAAGAAGAGATTTCACAAAACAATGTTTTGAAAATATTATCATTTATATATCGATGATATGGAATATTCAATTTTGATTTGAAATTGAATATGAAGTTGAAATCGTTTTGAAAACAATTTTAAAACGATTTATAAAATATGTTTTAAATGGAAATCAATGAAATATATATTATGTATATATATATATATATATATATAATGGCCTGAAAAGAATGCGCCGCGCCGCGGCAGTTCGTAAATTTCGACCATTGACTTCGAACGGACATTACGGAAGATCTGACCGTCGGATTCTCCTAAAACCGGAACCGTCGGGTTCATATCGAAAAGAGCTTTCTAACGAATATTAGAAATTTGAAATCTAACGGTTAGATTTGGAATCATGTCCAAATCAAATTTGGAAAAGGACGCTATTAGTGTAGTTCACTGACCGTTTATGGAAATCGACTGTACGGGCCTTGATAAAATTATTAAAAATATCAATAATTTGTGTAAAATCATAATAAGTGATTTGGAAAGAATTGGGATGAAGAATCCCATATTTGAAAAGATAAAAATATATTTTTATCGAAATGAGCTAGTTATGAACTAGAATTATAAATCCAATATTTTTAAATAAACAAATTAGATTTGAAATGGTTTTAAAAATAACCAGAATTTCCAATATATGAATTGGAATGGATTTGAATCGAAATTATCTTCGGAATATTTGGATATTAGATTCCGTGATTATACGGATATTGTGGAGGAATTTGGAAGATGTATATATCATTATTCCAATACAATATTTGTTTGTTTCAGAACTTAATATTGAATATAAGCCGATATATTTTCTATTCAGATCCTTGTATTTAATATCAAATGGGATTTGAGTTTGTCGTGAATGGTGTCTTCATTAACACTGTTTTTAAACCCAGTTGAGAAAAGATTAAATCTTTTTATTGAGATTTAATGAAGTATGCCAATTAATTAATGTTTAATTGGAATTCAATTGGAATTGATTTTTGGGTTTATTGTGAATGGTGTTTTAAATAACACTTGTTCTTTAACCCGAAAATAAATGGAATGTGAATTGGGTTTGTTGTGAACTGTGTTTTTAACGACATTCGTTCTTTAACCCGATTTACAGTAAAATGGGATTTGGAATTTATAAATCTTTTTATTAATATTTAACGGGAATTTTCCAAAGTAAAAGTTTTCCAATTTAATATATTAAATTGGAATTGAATGGAATTCGATTGATAATAATCGAAGTGAACTTCTGTGGAGGAAGACTGTCAATACATATTGAATTTAAAAGGCTTTGCCGTTATTCCATTTATCTTATTAGTCGGATACGGAAATTGATATCGATTAGATATTGATTTGTTTTTTTCGTGAAGATTCCATAATTAATGGAATGTGATTTGGGTTTATTATGAATTGTGTTTTTAACGACATTCGTTCTTTAATCCAATTTACAGTGAAATGTGATTTGGAATTTATAAATCTTTTATTAAGATTTAATGGGATTTTCCAAAGTAAAGTTTTCCAATTTAATATATTAAATTGGAATTGAATGGAATTCGATTGATAATAATCAAAGTGAACTTCTGTGGAGGAAGACTGTTAATACATATGAAATTTAAAAGGCTTTGCCGTTATTCCATTTATATTATTAACCGGCTATGGAAATTGATATCGGTTAGATATTGATTTGTTTTTCCGTGAAGATTCCATAATTAATGGAATGTGATTTGGGTTTATCGTGAACTGTGTTTTAAATGACATTGGTTCTTTAACAAAGTTAAAGGCAGAATTTCATGTCTATCATTGTATTTCGAACTGTATGGTTGATCTCTGCTAAATATATATCTCTTTGGTGGCGGAGAATTTATTCTCTTGCTTAACACCCTTCTCTGAGACGTACGAGCTTAGAGGTTATATATTGGCAGAAATCAATACTACGGTGTAGATAGTCGATGCGACATGTTTGTGTTTCCAAAGTTAAATAATCATTAATATTGATTTTTAGGAAGATTAAAACTAAGTGGAGTTTTAATGAATCTTTAATTAGATTGAAATGTGAATTGATAATTAAAATTATCAAATTTGGGAAATGATCGAGAATGGAGTATCACCAGTTTTGCTCTAAGCGATAGTTAAATCTTTAATAAGATTTGATCGGGAAATGGTAATTAAATTTACCGATAACACCGTGGTGTTAATTATGAGGTAATAACAGTTTTGCTCCATTGGACGAATAGGTTGGGATTGGGAAATAAAATAAATGATTACTTCGGTGTGGTTCGCTAATCCCGACTAGTTTGGAAAACCTTAATTTGGTTTGAATTGATATCCAAAGGAAGATTAAAGATAAATTTTAAAGAATTTATCTTTGATAAAATTAATGGGAACAAATCCCTAAAGATGTGAATATTTAAATAAAAGAATTTTCAGAATTGGAATAAGGAATATATTGTGTTTTTGTAACACTTGTTTATTATATACGTGAGTTATTCAAAAAGGCCGGGTTTATACCCATTCTGAATAACTAATTCGACGATAAGTCGACGATGAAGATAGTGGTTGAAGATCGGAGGTCTTCACATCATTTGGATGATTATTGATGTCTTGATTGGGCTGTACACCCAAGACGAGGTAATAAGTGGTGATCGTCCGGACGTACTAGGAGATTGACCGGATATGCGAGGACCTCTTTGTTGTATTGGACATACGGGACGAGGAATAAGGTGCCTCCGGTTTCATTCAGACCCATAACGAACTTGTAAATGGATGTGTGTTTTGACATTGGATTTTATTCTATGTTGATTGATTTCTATTAAATATATATCTGTTTGGCGGCGGAGAATTTATTCTCTTGCTTAACGCCCTACTCTGAGACGTACGAGCTCAGAGGTTATATATCGATAGATTCAGTTGCATGGCGTGAATTACCAGTGTGGCATGCTAAGATGCAAATGATTAAGGGTTCTGTTGAAAAGCAGAGTCTTGTGGTTGATGATCAAAGCACGGCTTTAATACAACGTAGCTTTGTGTATGGCGTTAATTCGCGAGCCTCATACATCGGTATGAGTCAAAAATGCGATTGGACCGTTGGGAGAACATGACGTTTCTTTCTAGTTATGGGTGGTGTCAGCGTTTTACTAGCCCTGACATTGTTGTTATTTTACCTATGTGGTTGTTGGATTGCGAGGTGCCTCAGATATATCGGTCTCTTTGGAGCCGATGGATATAGGTCCGATAGGACCGCGAAACGTGTGTTCAGGAATTGCCAATCCACTAACGTAAGTGTGGACCGGCCCAACCGATCTAGGGTTCTCTACGGGGAACTGAGGCATTTCCTAGAGTGTCTCGAAGCGGTGAGGAACCATCCCTGGCCTCGACTCATGACGGAAACCCAATTTCCAATATGTGATATTTCGGTTTTGATTGTAGAGCCTAGTATTGGCGACATTGTAGCATATGATACTATGCCGCCTATGATTGATACATTATATTTGAAGCTGTTTTCATGCACTTTACCCTATAGTAGTGTCAAAATAATTTGTTTTAAACGTATCAAGCATTATTTGGCTATTATAAGGTAGAACTCTATCCTCCGGCTTGCGTTGCATTGTGTGATGGGACCTGAGTCTTATAACAGCTTCATTTTTTCAAAAGGCATTGCGCTATTTGTTTTATGCACTGGTATTATTGGGAGGAAACCTGTTCTATGTTATACGGCGTGGTCCCTTGATTTACTTTATTTTAAAGTAAAGATTTAATAACTGTTTTAGTTCTCACACCAGTCACATGACTGATCTGGAGTTTATTATTTTAACCTATACTCTGGGTGCCCCTATTTTCCACACGGGCAGCTAGTAGTTTTGGTTTTGCAGAAGGATCCGGGTTTACAGCTCGAACGATATTCGGAAAGCCCTATATCCGTATATCCCATTCAGTTGTGTTTTGTATTATTTTTCTGCTGCAGTAATGTATTTAAATCTATGATATTTTATGATGTGTAATATTTATTCATACTCTGTATATTCTTGTATTCTGATGGAATTGTTGTGAAAAGCAATGAAATTTTCTTCTGTTTGTGTTCTGATTCGTCTTGTTCTCAAAGCAATCCGGGCTTTCCTTCACGGGAAAGTTCGGGTCGCCACAATTTGAATCCAAACAATATAGCCACCCAATCAGACTTCAAATCAACCCTATCTAATCTATAATTTATAACATGCAACTAAATTCTCAGAGATAGATTGTGTGAGTCGAACAACTCACCTTAACCTTGCGAACTAGCATGCAAGCCTCAACTTATGGTCAATTTCCCAAAAAAACTACATTTTTATCCCCTGTTGCAACAAGCGTTTGCCATAGCAAACTGAATTATTTTCCTATGAAATTTTTATAGAAGATGTGTTATTGAGTTGAGAATAACATTTCCAAATTTCGGAATTTTTAGTTTTTTCTAGTACTACTTATGATTTTTATACTGACCTTCGTTTTCTATTCAGATCTGATCCGAAAATTGCTTGATGAAGAAAGATGTTTGATGCCCCAATACTAAACCAAATGCCACAAAAATTGGAGGAGAGGTGCTGGAATGTGCTATTAACAACATATCCGAATTTGAGAATTTTTGGTGCTTTATTTGATTTTTTATGATTTTCGGAATGGCTAGTGTTTTTGAGTTTGGATAGAAAGGGAAGCCATTAATATTGGTTGTGTGTGTTTTCTCAAAGAGGAAGAAGGATGAAATGTACGTGCCTCCTTATTCAGATTTCATCAAAAACTAGACTAAAGATAGGGGATGGTCCAAGATATACAATTAAGCCTAAAACCAAAATTAATTAGTTTAATTAACTCATTTCCACCATTTTAAGGATTTAAACATTTGTTAAGCATTAATTTAAACATATAAAACACATCATAACCCTTAACACACACACACACACATACACAGAGCAATGACACTAATCAAGTTTTGTATATTTAAGAACTTAATACACAACTAATGCACAAAACATACTTACACAATTTAAATATTAAATTCAACATATTGTATCAAAATAAACGTGTTTAACAAATGTCCTTATCTATTTAATTTCAACCTTAAGAATCACAAAACGTAGTAAATTTGCATTTCCTAGTTATTCGAAAATTCGGGTTGTTACAACATGTGTATTTCGACATATACTTTATATTTTCAATTTTAAATCATTTTTTAAAGTATTTAAACTAATTTATTTATTCTGGAAATTCCTGAAATAAAACTAATTTTTAAAATGTTAATTTTCAAGTATAAAAAATATTATTTAACCATGTAATTAAAAACAATGCATGAAAGTGATGTAAAAACTATATAATATAATTATAAACATATATATAGGTTTTAAACATATATAAACTATATAAACATAAAGAGTTTTATGAAAACTTTATAGTTAAATAAGAATATCTGAAATTATAATCAAGTATAAACTTAGTATATAAAGTGTTTATATAAATGATTTAATATATAAAAAAATTATAAAATAAGAAACTAATAAATTAGGAATATATATTAGTCATAAATTTGAAATTTTTGGATAATTAAAAATCATTTTTGGAGGAGTTTGAAATCAATTTGAAAAGAGATAATTTGAAAACAGAGTTTGAGTGCTATTCAGATTTTATATAATATCTAGACTCTAATACCCTGATAGTCTTGGACTCTTGAACTCTTGATATCTTAATACTCATGAGTCTTGATTCTCCTTTGAAATCTTAAATCTCTTTATTGTACAATCTTTAGTATGTATTACCTGTATATAAACCTGCATCTACATATATATATTGTGGACGTAAGTATTAGTATATATTTTATAATCAACAATGATAATGATTAAAACAAGGTTATCATCATCAAAACATCATCAACATTAAATTATATCAGATAAAATACCATAAATCATGCATAAAAGGGCATAAAACGGTAGTTTCATATACCATGTATCATATTTAATGAATTCATCTCCCAGTATATGGATTACCGACCGTTAATGCTATAGAAATGACTTGTAAAAATTTGTATATGCATAAAATTAGAAGCAATCAAAAAATTGGTCAATGTCAGAAAATAAAGTTGATACCAATTAATATCTCTGTGGTTTAATGGCCATGATCAAAACCCTTCAGAAAACCGTAAAAGGAATATGTTTATTGCTACTCAAATTGAATTTATTGAACAAACCATTAATTCGTATATTTTATATAGAAGGTTTAGTAATTTTGAAAGAGTGCATAAAATCAATTGTTATTTATTATCGGAACATTTTGTATTAAAAATGAGGTCTTTAAAATTGGTTAATAAAGTTTATAAATTTTGGCTGAAGATATTTCGATTATTTTTGGTTTAGCTTTACATGTAAAAATCATGTTTCTACTATCAAAATCATCTTCCTAAAACATAACTGAGTACAATAAAGATTTTACCGTAAGAAACTTTCTAAAAGTTGAACATATAAAAAACAGAGTACCATTGCAGGAATTATCTATGTTTATGAAAATAAAAAATATCAATATAAACTAGATTCTTTAAAACTAATAACAATTGTTGCAATGATAACTTTCTTTTTCCCCGATAACCAAAGGTATATACGTTGGATTATACAGAAATTTAATCAATGAATTTTTTTGAAGTATCATGGCCATTGACAATTCGAAGTTCACTATCGTGATCACTAAAAGTACTCATGTCTAATTCATGACATACGCAAGGATGTTTCATGCTTCCACTAGAATGAGATTTCATATATTTTGGTCTTAATTAGTGTATTGCAATGTTATTTTTTTTAAGTTAAAGATTTACAAATGTAAACATAATAGTTTTGTGGCACTCATCATTGATTTTTAAATTTATTTCAGGTCAGGGACATTTAAAATTGAAACTTATAGTTGCACCTATTTTTTTGTATTGTCTTTTCGTCAAAATTTTAATATTGTAATCTTCCTTTTTTATGTTAAAAATTTATAAAATTAAACATAATAGTTTTTTTTAAACTGGGTAAACAGCCTCGTTAAAAACTTGTTCCTATACTCAGCATGAGTATAGGCCTGGGAAACAGAGTGAGGTGCTTTATTGATAACACGTCAATAAAATAATGTACGAAGTACATAAGTATGTGAACATCGGTTAACCTCAAATACTCCAATCCCGGAAATAAAAACCCAACATACAAGTCCATATAAATAGCCCGGAGGCCCATTAAACAAATGACTAAATAAAATAGCCGAACGAAATTAAAGCCACAGTTACAAAAGGACGGTCATAAATGAATTGGACGTTAACCCTAATCTCGCTCCAGAAATGGCGGCGCGAACAAACTCATCCAGGATCATCGACGTTAATTCCCCAATTTCGCATAATTCTCTGATGAAATGGCGCGTTCTTCTTCTTCGATTTCAACATCGGGTATTCTATTTCAATTTTGATTAAGTTCCATCTTCTGAACTTGTCCATCGATCCATTTCCATGTACTCCTGCATTTCGTTCCGCCCAAATATGATGCACTGTTGTGACTAAACTGCAATAAGCTAGGTCCTGAGACATGTCCTTAATTGTGAATTTGTTTTTCAGGTGGTTGACTTCATCTTCCAAATTTGAAGGCCGATTCGAGGTAGGAGGAGCGTCCAGCTTCACTCTGCACCTCGTCCAGAGATACGCTGAGTATGGGCAAGTAAAGAAAAGGTGATCTCTGGCCTCAGTACTTTCCATACATAACACACATGTAGTATTCATATCATAACCCCAACTAGCGAGATGATCATAAGTAGAAAGTCTGTTGAAACACGCTTTATACATGCAAAAATACAATTTTGCACTGTTTATATTATGCCACGTAATCTTGCACCAATCAATGTATGGTTTGTGTTCTCTAGTAATATCCCACGTCGACAGACTAAAATGAGAACCTATCCTTGCTTTTGATCCAGCACCCGAAATCAAACTCAAAACTAGATTTTATATCACTATTTTTTTAAACTTAAGGTCGATGCCAGTTGTAATTAATAAAGATAGTTTCATATATCATTTTTTTCAACGTTAAATATTTACTAATTTAAAATAAAAGTTACGTATTTTTTGTTATATAATACTTAACCTTTTTTTTGCTTGAAGGGAAAGATATTTGGAATTGAGGATGATAGCTGAACCTATCATTTTTTTTATGTTGATTTTTACATTTCATATTTTTTTTTCACGTGGATGATTAATAAATTTGCTCATTAAAATTAAATTTAAAATTGTTACTTGCTTGTAGCATTTTTTCTAAGTTAGATTTTTTTAGCTTTAATATTTTTCATTATGAGTGATATTTAAAATTGTAAATGATAGTTTCATTAAAAAAAAAATCTCAGATGTAATTTTTTTTCTGTTGCAGTATTCTTCTGTGAACATGTTCTTTTAATTGAGCATAAAGAAGAATACCGTACTAATTTGTTGAGACTTGTAAATAGGATATTAGTTTCCTTAAGAATGTTAACATAAAGGACGCACTAAAAATTGGACAATGAAAGGTAAATATTCATTTTCTATTCTATAACTTAACTTTATTATGACAAATTGATAGACTATTATACATTCAATAGTATTGATACTAAAATTTTGGTATTAAATAGATTTTCAAAAACCTAAGAAATATAAGTAATGAAGAATTCTTTTTACTCGAACAAAAGAGAACAAACATATAAGAAATTCAACTACAACAACTAGAAGGTAGAAATAAAATGGAAATTGTGAAAAAGAAAATCAAATTAGCTCTCTTCGGCTATATATACAAGAATGTTGATAAATAAGATCAAAAATATATAAGAAGAATTAAAAAATGGGAAATTTTAAAAGAAAACAAGTTAATAATAAAAACCGAAAACTAAAATTATCCTCAAAAACTAAGAAAACAGAACAAAAAGAGAAGCAAGCTAATATAAAGATTAAGAAAAGGAAAAAGCCTTAAGGTCTCCTACATTAAATCTTAAAATCACACAAGTGGAAATAATTCAAGAAGAAAAAAAGGAAGAAGAAAATAAAAAAAAGGAAAAATCAAAAGCTAATAAAAAAAGAATGGTAAAAATAAACCCAAGATCATCTGTAAGTAGGGTAAAAACAAGTGTAATACGAAAGAAAATAGATGCTGAAGGAAAATGAGCAATAAAAAAATGACAATGAAGAAGAAACTGGTCTAAATAGTGAAAATGGAGTTTGAAATGAAAATCCTAAAGAGGAAGAGAAGGAATCAAAAGAACTAAAGAACAATAAAGAAGAGAGCTATGATACTGATTATTCTCAAGATACAGTCACTCTAGTAGATCAAAATTATCATTTTATTATAAAGCCACTACCGCATAAACTACGAATAATAGTAAATTGAAATTACATTTTCATTTTAGAATTAAACTAGAATATATTGTTAAGATCGTTTATAAAAAACATTATTGGTAATAATTCTTTTGATCAATCATATTATAGAATTGTTTTTTTAGTAAAGCTAAGTAGTTTTTATAGTGGCCGCAACCACTTCCGTTATAACAATTAATGAAAACGACTGGTTGAAGTGTCCAGTACACGATACAATGAAAATAGGAGTAAAGCTAAAAACTTCAACTACTAAGAATATACAAAAGAAACTCAACAACCAAAAAGGCCACCAAAAATATCAAAATGGTAAATGATTCCTTCAATACCCTGCTTTATAGCTGCAGCTAATTCATTCCATACCTCCACTTCTCTCTTGTGCTTCCCATTGAAAATAATATCATTCCTATTATCCAAATAGTGGTAACAAATTTTTTCAGAATGAGGAGGAGCAAGATACCACTCTCATTTTTTCACCCTGTTGCTTGGTATATTGTACACCACTCAATGTTGCTAATTCTAGGAACATTATTTCTCCTATTCTTCAGCATTAATCTAGACCATAGCTTTTTAGTGAAACTGCAGTTGAAGAAGAGGTGCAAGTTTGTCTCAACCCCATCATGACAAAACACAAATGTCGGGTCAACAATCATGCCAATTCTAAATAGCTTCTGTTTAGTATTCAAGGCATTAATCATGACTTTGCAAAGCATCATATTGTTAGACTCTCTAGAAAAATTATTCCAGACTCTATTTTCCCACACTAAATGTAGATCAACTTCACCTTTCAAACAAGAATATACATTCGAGACCTTATGCTTGGTAAAAGTATGTGACCACACAACCGTATCATGTTCATAAGGGTGATGTTGTGACATAATTTTATCCCAAAGCTGCCTAATAGTTTGACTGGATGAGAAAGGGAGAGTAATTTTACCATTGCGAAAAAACTGATTTACCTTTGCAAAAAGAGAAATGTCAGTTTGTAGACGTTGTTCATATGTGATTGGCGAGAATGAGTCTTTTCTTAACCCATGGATCATGCCAGAAACTTGCATCACCATACTAAGACGCCTGCACCTGAACATAGGGTAGAAATGATGATCTAAGATTAAGGAAGGATCTCCAAACCCGGCTACATGCTTGTGGGACACTCATTGTCCAGAAAAAATTACTTTTGATATTATGTTTGATGGACCATTTAACCCAAATATTATTCCTTTATCAGAAAATTATGGAAATATGAACTGATTGCTGCTTTATTCCATAGTGATAGATTAAGAATCCTAAGCCCTCCTTCTAATTTTGGCTTCTCCACTTTAGAAAACCTAATGGGTTTTAATTTTCTTGAAAAAATATTACCATTCCAAAGTAAATTGCTAATAGCACTTCGTTGCATATTAATGAGCTTTTTGGGAAAGAGAAAAGTTCTACACCAATACATGGTGTATGCTTGCAATACAGATTTAATGAATACAAGCTTGCCAGCTTGAAAGCATTTTCCTAGACCAAAAAGTGATGGCTTTAGTAATATTCTTGAAAAGAAACATGTAATTGGCAGTTGTAATTTTCAAGATAACAAGCGGTTTTCCTAGGTAGGCTGTAGCATTATTTGCCAAGGGTAACCCGCACATGGTTGAGAGCATATTATCATGCTACTCATTAGTACCAGTAGTCATAAGGGATGCCTTTGCATGGTTAACTGATAGGCCAAATTTTTTGTAAAACATATCAAAAAAAGAGATCACTTTAGAGATAGAAGATGTGGTAGGATTAGTGAAAATAACCAAATCATCGGCATACATGAGAGAAACAACTAAAGGGTCATGGCATTTCGGAAGCAGTGCAATGAGTTAATTATCGATATCTTGATTGAATTGTCCCGTAAGCACCTCAATAACAAGGATGAAAAGATAGGAGGACATAGGATCACCTTGTCCAATGCCTTGGCAACTATCGAAGTATCCAACCGAGCCTTCGTTATAAGATATAGAAAAGTGTGCAGTTGAGATACATGTATATATCCAAGCTGTAAAATGATGGGGAAAACCCATTTTATATAGCGCTCTAGTGATTGATGTCCATTGGATAGTGTCGTATGCTTTCTTTATGTCAGGTTTAATCGTGGCATGTGGAGAGATTACATCCTTCTTATAATCCTTTAGTAATTCAAGTGTAATGAGGAGATTATCAAATATACTGTGATCACTTAGAAAACCAACATGATTTTCAGAGACCAAAGAAGGGAGCACTTTCTTAAGCCTGCATACTATTATTTTAGAAATACAATTATAAATAATATTACAGCTTGCAATAGGCATAAACTCACTAGCCGAATTAGGGTGATCACATTCAGAAATCAAGGCCAGTAAAGTAGCATTAATACCAAATAACATATGATTGTTGTGAAAGAAACTAAGCATTGCCTTGTACAATTCAGATTTAATAATGCTCCAACATGAAGTGAAGAAAACAACATTAAATCCATCTAGTCCCCCACATGATTCCTTATCCATAGAGAACATTTTCTTTGATCTCTTCCCTACTAACAACTGTAGATAATCTTCTATTTGGCTAGGATTTAGAACATGAAGATAAATATTGTCAAGGATGGACAAGTCAGGTATGATGTTAGAAGTATTACCCAAAAGACTTGAAAAGTAATCAATGAAAGCACTGTCAACATTGTCTGGAGAATCTGCCACCACACCATCTTTATCTTGAAATTTAAGTATCTTGGACTTTGCTTGCCTTAGTTATAAAGAATGATGAAAAACTTGGTGTTTCTATCGCCATTACCACACCATTTTAACCTCATCTTTTGCCTCTTCATCTCTTCTTCTATGTGCAAGGCATTCTTGTATTGATCCAGAATTGCAAATTCTACTTTAGCTACCTCCTCATCACTAGGGTTGATCATAGCATTCAATTTAGCATTAGCAAGAGTAGTCTCTAGAGAAGAAGACAAAAGGTCGCCTTTGCCAAATTTGTTAGCAGCCCATGAAGCCAGAGCTCTCTTAACATTCTTAAGTTTCTGCTGCAAAATAAACATATGAGAGCCGCATATATTAGTTTGCCAAGCAGTATGCACAATGTTATAAAAGTCTAACTCTTTTATCCAAACATTAAAAAAAAATAAAAGAGAAATTTTCTCTTCATGGTGCCCATGTCAAGGGTTATTAATTGAGGGGAGTGATCAGAAAGCAGAGGTGGAGGAAGGGAGATTGAAATGGAGGGATATGCGAGAAGGGTTCTAGAATTGCAAAAAGTATGGTCAATCTTGCTATGTATTGTCTTTCCAGATCTTCTCATGTTGTTCCATGAAAACCTAGCTCCAAAAAAGGCACATGATGTAAATCAGAGAGATCCAAGGCAAAGTTAAGAGGGGACAAATCCCTGAGTGTTATAGGTTTACCACCTATTCTATCTGCAAAATTATACAATCAACTAAAGTCTCCATATAGAAACCAAGGATGGCTATATTGGTTGAGATGAGGTAAGTAATTAAACAAACCAGTTCTAGAGAAGAATTGAATTATCTGCATATACGGTGGTGGCTTAGAAAGAGGTAGAAGAAGAAATATGGATTAGATGATGATGAATGAATTTCTTATGACATAAGATAGGGGTAACCGCCAAGAAATTGGGGATCAGATAGTATCATGATTATTCCATAAGGGGCTTCAAGGAGATCGTGATAAAGGACCTAAGAGGGATTTATGAAGTTTGTTGCTTCAATTGTAAGATGGAGATTTAATTTTGTTTCCAGAATTGCTAAAATTGCAACCGGTATTGGTTGATAAAGTCTCTGGCTTGCTCAAGTTTACATGAAAGATGAGCTCCATGAATGTTCCATAATCCTAGTTCATGATTCGTTGGAAACATTTAAAGGATGGGAGTGTTTTTTCTTACTTCTAGTTTGGAAAGCAAAAGAGGTTGGTGAAATAGGAAGGATGGTGGATTATAAGGAAATGTTAGGGACATCAAAAAATTTCTTCTTATTGCCTGTCTTCTTCTTTTTATTGTGAGTTGCATGTTGTGCAATATTCTGGCTTGAAAGAAGTATAATTGGATGATGGCTAGAGGGAGTGGTAAAAGATGATGGAGGAACGGGGTAACAAGGAGGTAATGTAATGTGGCGATATGGTAGAGCATGAGCAGCATTTTTAGAAAATTGGGGAATAGTGGGATCAATATTGATGTTGTTATCTGATCACTACAAGAAAAGTTGAAACACCCCCTCCGTTAAGGTCACTCACAAAGGGAATGCCTTAACATTGGTGGAGAATTATAGGTAAAAGACACAGATAATTTACAAGACAGACATATATAAGCAGCGGAAAAACTAAATTTATTTCATACGTGGTTCATAATAAAAACATTACAGCAAACTGTCTCAAAACAACTTCCAAATCATTACATCAAAATCTCTGTCTTGATTATAACCTAAAGAAGCATAAAACACAATAAAACTGCATAAATCCCCAAGTAGCAGTGTGTCCAAAGCCATAGCCAAAGATAAGAGGTTCCAAGCTATACATCACAGAGTCTTCAAGATTGGAAAGATGAACGGTCCAAATTAAGCTGAGCTATTCCCTCCCTGACTACCTGAGGGGGGGAACGGAAGAAAAGAGAGTGAAAGAAAAATGGGTCATACATAAGTATGGTAAGTCCAGTGATTATTCAGCATGTAAACTGGTAAGAGAACCATGACATGAATAAACTGGAAGCAGGACAATAAGAAAGAAATAAGGTAACATAGGATAAGGCAAGATAAACAAGGCAAGGTAAACTAATCATACTATCGCACTCAAATCTATATTCTCTGCACCTGTTAGATATTTCAACCATCATCATGAGTTCAAACCCAGTGATCCCTTTTCATTGATCGACTCCTACTCGCACGCATTTACTACTTGTGTCATACGGCCCCGCTCGATTGTAGATACCTGTGCTGGTCCCACCATGGGGTGTATCAAATCATATGGTGGCAACCCGACACGATTCAAGATGCACAGTGTATAACTACTGATGCCCAGTGCCTGCTTTTTCCACTCCAGAATATGTGCACGCCCATACTCTGTCGAAACCTACACTGACGCACCAACCGCCGTTGTTTTGACCGCTTATAATCAGCCCAGTAATCGTGCCCCACCCTGCCTAATTCAAGGTACCATGATACATCTATGTGGGTTACTGCTGAAATGGGTCCCCGTTACTAGGTTTTTCCTAATCAACATGTTAAATTGGTTAAGTATCCAAGTTAACAAAACCCCACCCATTAGTTTAGTTAACATGTTGTATTGGTTAAGTGTTGCCTTTCTTTTGGGCTCAATGCACTAACCTCTCACATTAGATATATATTGTTACAGTTGCTGGATGTGCCGGGCGGTTCCGGGCAGTCTTACACCGTAACTCAATCTAACCACGGGTTAGGCATACTCGTCTTTTCTAAATTTACATATTTACCTCTTTATATTTATACAAAAATTATTGTCATTCAAGTCAAGCCCCACTTTCCCTTTAAATCAAGTTCATAATTTAGGTATAAAAATTTATACCACTTTATACTATAAAACATTTACATGTTCATGAGCCAAATATGCCAATTATATTTAATTTCATGTTTTTCCCCAACGTTACCCCCGTTAAACGTTCGCATAAATGACATAAAATGTTAGGCTCGCGACATAGCCTAATTCATACAAAAAAGGGGAAAAAGAGGAACATGTAATATTCCAACATCATAAAAATATGGATCTAACTACACATGTGTCATATGAATTCGGCATAGAACAATATACATGAACTTGCAAATTTAGATCTACTCAACATGAATCGTAAAATAGGGGTTTTACATAGAACTACATAAACTTAAATTAGGCATGCGGTTGTGAACTTGCAAATTAGCATGTAATTCTAGTCATATATGTGAACATGGTTGAACTTGCATAAACATAGCAAAATTTCCAAATTGACATACAACATATAGGTGTCATCACCAAATTATACAACATGATATGTCATCGCTAAATCATACAACATGATATGCCATTGCCAAATTATACAACATGATATGTCATTACCAAATTATAAAACATGATATGCCATTGCCAAATTATTCAATCATGATATGTCATCGCCAAATTATACAACATATAGGTTTATTGCCAAACATTTAACATTTATCATCAAACTACATACAACATGATCACAAACTTAACATGATAAGAGTCATAGTCTAAATAAATTCAGTTTTAACAAAAAGGATAGGCATAAATTTACATTAGGCGTTGTTCTACATCCATTTATTTTAGTCACGATTCTAATATCATTTAGGTCTAAATAATAACTGGAATTACAAAAAGCAGACTAGTCTTGTGTTCTGGGATCTGTATTCTAAAATTGAATAGCTCTCCTTTGTTGTAGACGTTGAATTCTCTTAGTTGAATTAGATTTGATTTGTAATTTCTAATTTCCTTTCTAGTTGAAGGAGAATGGCGGCTACTCTAGGTTGAGTACTGACAGCATGACGGTCTCAGGAATATTTTTGTGTGGCTTAGGGTTTAGATTTATGTTGCTTATATAGAAGTTTGATTTAATAGGAGCCGTCAGATCATCCTAGGGCCAAATCAAAGCCATTCAAACCTAAGAGAACCAGCCAGAATTTGCCACACAAGTTCTTATGACTCAGAAATCGTCACACAAAGAAACACGTCAGGTTTTCAGATCTGGCCCGAGGGGGAGGTCGACCCCTAGGTCGGCCCCCTGGTCGACCTATGCTCGAACCCCAGATCGACCCCCTGGTCGACCTGATTTCTGGGCAGGAAATTTCCTGCCTAGCCTGCTCTGGGGTTTTTGAATTTCGAAACTTGAATTTGAATTTCGGGCTGATTTTATTATTTAAATTCTTAAATCTTCTGAAGGTCATAACTCCTTCATACGGAGTCCGATTTACGCAAACTCAGACTCTATCTCAAGCAAAATTCCGAGACGAATGCAATGGCATAACCAGTTTCCCTTAATTCTCACATTTGTAATTAATTATTCTTTAATTCGTTACTTTAACGTTTATACAAAATACGGGGTGTTACATTCTCCCCTCCTTAAAGGATTTTGTCCCCGAAATCTTCGAGTCAAGGAGAACGTATATCCTACCATCCAATCGTCCATCTAATCATCCATCAAACACAGGCATCCATTATCCTTAAAAAGACTTCTAATGCTTCATGATCATATGTGTAGTGTGTGTACATGTCCTTATCTAATACAAAATCAGGCGGTCTACTGATTCAGTTGACCTCCTTAATGCAAGCATGTCGGTGCCATGAGTCCATTATGTATGCAATCATCCCTAATCTGCTTTCTACATGAGTGCACAATCATTCATACAAATGAAACATCCACATGATAACACATCAAGTTTCAATCATATACAAGTACATATATGCATATGCAATATGAAAGTGACTGAGCCGATCTAACACCTAATGTGTGTGTATATGCATCCACGAGCAACCACTAGCAATCACTTGCAACCACTTGCAACCATCAATCGTAACATGTTTCAAATACATGTTTACATCCATTGGTTTCTACCTAAGGATCAAGAATAGCACGGAGGAAAAACTAAAAAGATATATACGAGCGTGAACAAACTTAAGGAAAAAGAGATCAAAGATGTACCCTCAAAAGGAAAAGGGTAGGCAGCGCGTATCTTGGCCTCAGTCTCCCAAGTCGCATCTTCCTCAGCGTTACTCCATTGAACTTTAACAAGTTTGACTTCGCGGTTGCATAGCTTTTTGACTTCTGTACCCAAGATACGAGTTGGAACTCTTCTCACGGTCGCCTCTCGTTCTACTTCTACTTCCTTTAATATGCTTGGTTCCACCACTTCCGCAGACTCATGTAAGCACTTCCGTAGGTGAGAAATGTGAAAGGCGTTATGAACTCTAGCCAATCTTTCAGGCAACTCTACTCTGTAAGCCATCTTTCCAATCCTTTCAATGATAGGAAACGACCCAACAAATCTTGGTGCCAACTTTCCTGCGAATCCAAAGCGAACGACGTTCCTCAAAGGAGATACCTTAAGGAAAACCCTGTCTCTAACCTCAAACTCAAGGTCAGGCCTTCTTTGATCTGCGTAGGACTTCTGTCTATCTTGGGCAGTCTTCATTCTTCTTCGTATCAAGTCCACTTTCTCTGAAGTTTCTCTAATCATATCTGGTCCAAGTATGAGCTTGTCTGTAGACTCCCACCAATAAGTAGGTGATCGGCATGGTCTTCCATATAAAGCTTCGAAGGGTGCCATGCCTATGGTGGCTTGGTAGCTATTGTTGTAGGAAAATTCCACCAAAGGAAGATGATCCTCCCATGTTCCTCCAAATTCAAGAACGCATAATCTCAAGAGGTCTTCTAATACTCTGTTCACCCTCTCCGTCTGACCATCGGTCTATGGGTGATAGGGAATGCTTAAGCATAGCTGTGTGCCTACAGCCTCTTGCAAGCTCTTCCAAAACTCACTCGTAAAGATAGGATCTCGATCACTCATAATACTGGAGGGTATCCCATGGAGTCGAACTATCTCTTTAAGATAAATGGATGCTAAAGATGAGGCAGTCCTTCTACTTTTAACCGGTATAAAGTGAGCGCTTTTTGTGAGCCTGTCCACTATTACCCAAATACTGGTATTGCCCTTTCTTGACCTAGGCAGCCCATCAATAAAGTCCATTGAAATGCTATCCCATTTCTACTGTGGGACCTCTAGAGGATGAAGAAAACCACCAGGCTTCTTTTGCTCCACCTTGACTTGTTGGCATATTAAGCACTTAGAGACGAATTCAGCTACATCCCTCTTCATGCCATTCCAAAAGAAAACCCTTTTTACGTCTTTATACATCTTATCTCCACCAGGGTGTATGATCAACTTGGAATGGTGTGCCTCCTCGAGAACCTTCTTCACCAAATCCCTTGCTTGTGGGATGCATAGCCTTCCATCCCGCCTCAACCAACCCTTATCATTGATGGAGTATCTATTGAGGTGACTAGAAGTCTCACCCCTAATTAGCTTATCCATCACATCAACTAGCTGAGGGTCTTCACGTTGCGCGGTTCCTATTGAGTCCAAAAGAGTAGGCCGCACTTCTAGCGATGCTAACAAACCATTCACATGATCGATGGAGGGTCTAAAGTCAAAGTTTGCTATGTATTCCAAGCTTTGCCTTTCTACAAAGAGAGGGGTTAAGGTCAGCTTCTTTCTACTCAAGGCGTCTGCTACTACATTGCCCTTGCCAGGGGTATAGGAAATCTCGAAATCATAGGATGCCAAGAACTCCATCCACCTTTGTTGCCTCAAGTTAAGATCTTTCTATGAGAAAAGGTACTTCAACGATTTATGGTTAGTATACAATTCAAACTTCTCACCTAGGAGATAATGGCGCCAAGATTTAAGCGCAAAAGACGATTGCAGCCAACTCTAGATCGTGGGTTGGGTAGTTTTTCTCATGAACTTTCAACTGTCTGCCTCCATAATCTACTACCTTCCCTTCTTGCATCAAGACAGTAGCTAGCCCCGTACCACATGCATCCATGTATACAGTAAACATCTTTCTCCCATCCGACAATGTCAGTACTGGGGTTGTTGTTAGAGCCCTCTTCAATCGTTGGAAATCAACATCGCAATCCAAATCCCAATTGAAAGTTAGGTTCTTCTTCGTCAACTTTGTAAGCAGAGCTGAAATTTTCGCAAAGTCTTTGATGAACTTTCAGTAAAAGCCCGCTAGCCCGAGGAAGCTTCGGACTTTGGTCGCATTACGTGGAACCTTCCGATCTTGCACCGCAATTACTTTTGCAGGGTCCAAAGCTAACCCTTCCTTAGACACCACATGTTCAATAAACCATTCTTTCTCTCTCCAGAAGTGGCATTTGGAGAATTTGGCTTTCAACTGATGTGCTCGAAGAGTATCCAAGACTTCTTTTAAATGCTGAGCATGCTCTTCCTCACTTTTTTGAGAAAAACAAAATGTCATCTACGAAGACCATCACAAATTTATTAAGGAACTCCCTGAACACCCTGCCCATTAAGTCAATGAAATAAGCGGGTGCGTTTTTCAAGCCGAAAGGCATGACAAGCCACTCGAAGAAACCATCTGGGGTTCTGAATGCGGTCTTATCAATACTGTCTTCAGCCACTCTTAGCTGATGAAACCCAGTAGCTAAATCTAGTTGGGAAAAAACCGATGCACCTACAAGCTGATCGAACAAGTCGTCTATTCTTGGAAGTGGGTGCCTATTCTTCTTGGTCAGCTTGTTTAGCTCCCGATAGTCAACGCATAGGCGAAGTGAACAATCCACTTTGTTTGTGAATACTACTGGAGCACCCCATTCAGAAATACTCCGCCTTATAAACCCCTTCTCAAGCAACTCTTTAACTTGCTTGCTGAGTTCTTTCCTCTCCCTTAGAGCCATGTATCTAACGGGTAAATCAACGGGTTTTGCATTATCAACGAGGTATATGCGGAAGTCTATCTCCTGCTTAGGAGGTAATCCCTTCACCTCTTCAAAGACATCCGAGTATTCACGGACTACTCTAACAGACTGCAAATTCTCAACAGACGCATCAAGAGATTCTAGATAGCTAAGCATAAAAGAGTTCATGGGATTACAAGAAATTTCGAGAGTGTTACCGAGGCGAGTCATGAGTCTAACCACTCTCCTTTCACAATCGAGGATGGCACCATTACTCACTACGCCATAGATGACATATCACAACGAAAATGCATGATATTGCTAGCTACAGTGTTGCCATTGCTATGATGTTTTTTGTCTATTGCAACGCACGCTTCAATGTGTTAGCATAGATATCAACATGTGTTGCAGTAGCCGCGTGAATAAAATTAGCAATCCGCGTCAACATGATCCAACGGTCCAGATTAGTGATCCACATAAATCTAATTTCCTTCAACACGGCAGTGTTCTTTCACCCAAATTTTCATTTTCCCGCAACAATCTGTTTTCACTTTTCCACTTTCAAACCCTAAATCGTTCGAACCCTAAACTAAAATCCCAATTCTTATCGCAGGGAATCCCAATTCTTGTTGCCCTTCTTCTTCCCTAAATTCTCCTTCCTCTCAACAAAAAACCTCTTCTTCCTTCTCCTCTCTACAAAAAACCACTAATTACGTTGTTCGCTACCAAATAAAGATCCGATTTTGCACGAAATTGCTTCGCTGCTGATCTGCTTTCATTACCCTATGGTACTGTAAACGAATTTTTTGATCTCAACTTACCCTTTTCCGATGATCCATAGTGTTGTACTTCGTTAGTCTGTACATTCATTTTTTAGGCTAATCTTTTTTAGGCTTAACATGAAGGTATTCCCTAGGCATTTAAGTCTTTTTTTCCTCAAACCTGCATCGTTAAATATGTTGTTTCACAAAAGTACTTCTTTGGGTTGTGCCTATCATTCCAGCTTGTGAGCACAAGTAGAAATCGTAATTGTTTGGGTGGTAGATTTTGTTGTCCACCATAGTGCCTGGTGAGACATTATCTGGAGAATGGAGGTAGAATGTGGCAATTCTCGTGAGTACAAAAGTTCTCTGGATAATGTTCTACTAGGTAGTATGTGACAATACCAAATTCAGAGAGGCACTTTCGCTTCCATGGCCCATATACAAGTGAATTTTTTTGCTTGGGCAGGATGCAAAGCAAAATTTTGGTGATCCAGGAAGCCTTGTTTTGATCGGATCAGAATCCTAATTATTTCTCTTTAAAGCCGAGCTTAACGCCCTTATTATTTTTTGGGGTTTCTACCTTTAGTTCTCAACCAGTGAGATCTCCTTCGATGCAGTAAGTGTGTGTTTATTTAGCCTTGTTAGATGTCATATAGTACACACTGCATTTATCATATCCACATTTATGCAAATTTCAGGAATGTAATTGATGTTTCATCCAATATTTTATGTTTATTCGATATAAATATTATGGAATCTTTGTTGGTACTTATAAGAGTACACATTGTCACAAATTTCTATGACTTAAGTCTCGGACTGCAGACATCATCGAATATTGCATGATGCAGACATCAATTTCTACTTCAAATTCGTCAATAGCGGCTGCGATAAAGAACTGCCACCACAATATCCCAGCGAAGTTGAGAACTGTGAAGGTGGGGTCGAATGCAGGGAAGAAGTTTTTTGGTTGCTCCATGTGGCCGGTAAGTTTAAATTAGGTTTTTTTTGTTGCTCCATGTCGATTATCATATCTTTCATTGGTGTTTTACTCGAGAATTTAATGTATGTGCAGATTGGCGATTGCGGGTATTTTATGTGGCATGACGAAGTGTATGAAATCAACAACAATTCTGAATTGGATGATACTAGTGTTAAATTGATGGAAAAAGAAAAGTCTATATTGCAATTGCTCGTGGAAAAGAAGACAATTGAAGAAAAGCTGCTGAAGCAAAAGCAAAAGAGGGCAAAAGCCGATGAATTTGTGGCAGATTTGAAGGAAGAGTTGGCCCTAATGCGCATTAAATGTGGAAAACACGAGACAGAAGAAAAATTCTTTGCAAAAGCTTTAGCTATGTCTTGGATCATGTTTGGAGTTCTTTTGCGTGTTGTTATGGCAATGTAGAGCAGTGAAGTAACATGAAATAGCATGCATGGGCAGTTTTTCAGGTATAATCTTAAGTTTTTTCACATTGTAGATTAATGATAATTTTTGCCACATTGCAGATCAGTATACACTTGTATACACATTGCTTAGATCAGTATACACTTGTATATACACATTGTTTAGATCAGTTATGTCACTCAGTTATGTTTAGATCAGTACACTTGTATCCACATTGTGCCTCTGTTATGTAACTCAGTTATGTAAATGAAACGCAAATGCAAATGAAACTCGGTTATGTGATCAGTATACACTTGTATACACATTGTTTAGATCAGTTATGTAACTCACACATTGTTTAGATCAGTCCATTTTATACACATTGTTTAGATCGGTATACTATGTTATACTAATGCAAATGGAATTCAGTTATGAAACTCAGTTTGTGCTGAAAGGAAACTCTGTTAACTATGACCATAGTTTGTGCTGAAATGCAATTGAGAAATGCATACCTCTTATTTTATGTTGAAATGCAACTGATGTATGCAGGTGAAGGATGCAGTGATGAGGATTTTCAAGAACTTGTTAATGAAGGCACAAGAGGTACGCGATGCAGTAGAGGCATTGAACGCAATGAAGGCGTGCGTTATATTTTGAAACTGTTTTAGTTTTATGTAAACATGAATTTAGGACTTGCTGTGTTTGTTTTTGAAATGTTTGTAAAATTGAATTTAGTGGCTACATTTTGTTATTTTGTAGTTGACTAAGTACTACTTATGTTCGCTGGTTAATTTGAAATAAAAAGTTCTTTGTTAATTTGATCAGTTTGATGTTATGTTCTATAATGTTGCCATATATATGATATAATGTTGCAGTATGTGATGTTAAATGTTTCCATAGCTAAGATATAGTGTTGCCGTTGGGTGGTAAAATTGTTGCCATAGATTTATGCGTGTGGGTCCCACAACTGGATTCCGTGAACCCGGGCTACAGATTTTAGTGGCCATTCCTTAAACCCGGGTTACAGATTATAGTGGGTCCCACATTTTTGTAAATTTAGTACATGCGGCAACACCTGTGCTGAAGTTGCCTTAGGATCGAAAATGCATTGCCTTTGACTCTAAGGCAACGCGGCAAAAGGAAACCCCAAAAAAGTGTTGCCACAGATCATTTTTTGCCTGCAGCAACACTATTTGGCACCTACTGCGTCATTTCTCTGGGGTTGGCGTAGGCCATCTATGGCGTAGTGACTGGATAGCCAATCCATGCCTAGAATCAGCCCATAGCCCGTGAAGCCCAAAACATAGGCATTACATCTAAACCCAACACTTAGTATAGAAATTTCTAAATCCAAACAAATCATTGACAAATAAGTTGAGCCCCCAATTGGATTTGAAAAAACCAAGGGATCCTCTACTAAACTGGTGTCTAGGTGCAGCGATTCAACTAAAGCAGTAGATATAAAAGAGTGTGATGCCCCAAAATCAAAGAGTATATGAACATGATGATAAAAAAGATAAACTAAACTCTCAATAGAAACATTTCTACCTCGTTCTGGCGGAGGTGCCATGAGAGCGTGAACCTGCCCTCCAGAAGTAGATCCAGCTCTCTGCCCTTTCCCTTGCTTTCTTGGGCATTCCTTAGCCATGTGTCCCATCTCGCCGCAATGGAAACAACCACCCATCTTCCTCTTCTTCTTTCTTCAGTCCTTAACTAGATGTCCAGGAATGCCACAAAAATTACACTTCCTCTTGTCACGGGGTTTGTTGTTCTTCCCGCCCTTCTTGTAATCTGTCTTCTTGCTCTGTGATCCCTCCACTTTCTTATCTTGAGGTACTTCCACCTTTGTCTCTTTCTTGCCAACCTTATCTTCTTCTTGTAACAGTGTCATGTCCACTAGTCTCTCATAAGTCGCACCCATAAGTATATGGGACATAGCTACGTTGCGCAGTGGCTCATTCAATCCTTTAACAAAACAGAGAGCCATCTTATGTAGAGTGTTCACTAATTCCAATCCGAACCTAGCCAGTTGGTTGAATTGGTTAACGTATTCCTTGACCGACATACTTCCCTGTTTGAGAGCTAAGAAATTCTCCATCTGTAGGCTTCGTTCAGCTTGTGAGAGGAATTTCATTTCAAACCTCATTCTGAAATCCATCCAAGTTTCAACTGGTCTTTCAGCATTAGTAACTTCCCACCAATAGGAGGCTTTGTCTTTAAGCAACCATACGGCCAACTGTATCTTCTGCCTATCATCCACTTCGAAGATAACAAACAAATCCTCAATTTCTTTGAGCATGTTTCTTTGAGCCAGTTTCTTGCTTCCACGAAGGATTCATTTCCATTGAAGTTCTTTCCACCCATGGCTCGAAAGTCCCTACATATTTCTGAGAAAGCATTTGCACGAGGAGGAGCAGGAACCGCTATAGCTGGGGGAGGAGGAACGTCTGCTGGGCCTGCGACATTAGCCCTAGCCTCTAGGTACCTTTTGAACCAGCCAGGTACTGACACGCCCTCTGGAAGGTTAAGATCCCCAGACATGCTGAAACGAAAAAGGAAAGATTCAAAACAAAGGATAGAAAGATAGTGCATATGGCTTTGGGGGATTATACCATTTTAAAATAAAACACTTTTTCTTGAAAATTGCTTCTTTAAACTTGTTTTTGAAAAACAGTTTTCAAAATTTTTATCTGATCTGGTAAACCTTTGCTCTGATACCAAGTGAAACAACCCACCTCCGTTAAGGTCACTCACAAAGGGAATGCCTTAACTTTGGTGGAGCATTATAGGTAAAAGACACAGATAATTTACAAGACAGACATATATAAGCAGCAGAAAAACTAAATTTATTTCATACGTGGTTCATAACAAAAACATTACAGCAAACTGTCTCAAAACAATTTCCAAATCATTACATCAAAATCTCTGTCTTGATTATAACATAAAGAAGCATAAAACACAATAAAACTGCATAAATCCCCAAGTAGTAGTGTGTCCAAAGCCATAGCCAAAGATAAGAGGTTCCAAGCTATACATCACAGAGTCTTCAAGCTTGGAAAGATGAACGGTCCAAATTAAGCTGAGTTATTCCCTCCCTGGCTACCTGAGGGGGGGGGAATGGAAGAAAAGAGAGCGAAAGAAAAATGGGTCAGAAAAAAGTCTGGTAAGTCCAGTGATTATTCAGCATGTAAACTGGTAAGAGAACCATGACATGAATAAACTGGACGCAGGACAATAACAAAGAAATAAGGTAACATAGGATAAGGCAAGATAAACAAGGCAAGGTAAACTAATCATACTATCACACTCAAATCCATATTCTCTGCACCTACTAAATATTTCAACCATCATCATGAGTTCAAACCTAGTGATCCCTTTTCATTGATCGGCTCCTACTCGCACGCATTTACTACTTGTGTCATACGGCCCCGCTCAATTGTAGATTCCTGTGCTGGTCCCACCATGGGGTGTATCAAATCCTATGGTGGCAACCCGACACGATTCAAGATGCACAGTGTATAACTACTGATGCCCAGTGCCTGCTTTTTCCACTCTAGAGTACGTGCAAGCCTGTACTCCGTCGGAACCTACACTGACGCACCAACCGCCGTTGTTTTGACCGCTTATAATCAGCCCAGTAATTGTGCCCCACCCTGCCTAGTTCAGGGTACCATGATACATCTATGTGGGTTACTGATAAAATGGGTCCCCGTTACTAGGTTTTTCCTAATCAACATGTTAAATTGGTTAAGTGTCTAAGTTAACCTAACCCCACCCATATGTTTAGTTAACATGTTGTATTGGTTAAGTGTTGCCTTAACTAACTTAACCCTACCATTCCTGACTTAGCTTTAATTCATTCATTAAAGCACCAACCACTCACAATAGACAGGTATTGTTGCGGTCACTGGATGTGTCGGTCAGGTCCGGGCAGTTTTACACGCAACTCAGTTTAACCTCGGGTTCTTTTGGGCTCAATGCACTAACCTCTCACATTAGATATATATTGTTACGGTTGCTGGATGTGCCCGGCAGTTTCGGGCAGTCTTACACCGTAACTCAATCTAACCTCGGGTTAGGCATATTCATCTTTTCTAAATTTACATATTTACGTCTTTATATTTATATATAAATTATTGTCATTCAAGTCTAGCCTCACTTTCCCTTTAAATCAAGTTCATAATTTTAGGTATAAAAGTTTATACCACTTTATGCCATAAAACATTTACATGTTCATGAGCAAAATATGCCAATTATATGTAATTTCATGTTTTTCCCCAACGTTACCCCCGTTAAACGTTCGTATAAATCACATAAAATGTTAGGCTCGCTACATAGCCTAATTCATACCAAAAAAGGGAAAAAGAGGAACATGTAATATTCCAACATCATAAAAATATGGATCTAACTACACATGTGTCATATGAATTTTGGAATAGAACAATATACATGAACTTGTAAATTTAGATCTACTCAACATGAATCGTAAAATAGGGGTTTTACATAGAACTACATAAACTTAAATTAGGCATGCGGTTGTGAACTTGCAAATTAGCATGTAATTCTAGTCATATATGTGAACATGGTAGAACTTGCATAAACATAGCAAAATTCCCAAATTGACATACAACATATAGGTGTCATCACCAAATTATACAACATGATATGTCATCGCTAAATCATACAACATGATATGCCATTGCCAAATTATATAACATGATATGCCATTGCCAAATTATTCAATCATGATATGTCATAGCCAAATTATACAACATATATGTTTATTGCCAAGCACTTAACATTTATCATCAAATTACATACAACATGATCACAAACTTAACATGATAAGAGTCATAGTCTAAATCAATTCAGTTTTAACAAAAAGGATAGGCATAAATTTACATTAGGCGTTGTTCTACATCCATTTATTTTAGTCACGATTCTAATATCATTTAGATCTAAATTATAACTGGAATTACAAAAAGGAGACTAGTCTTATGTTCTGGGATCTATATTCTAAAATTGAATAGCTCTCCTTTGTTGTAGACGTTGAATTCTCTTAGTTCAATTAGATTTGATTTGTAATTTCTAACTTCCTTTCTAGTTGAAGGAGAATGGCGGCTACTCTAGGTTGAGTACTGACAGAATGACGGTCTTAGAATATTTTTGTGTGGCTTAGGGTTTAGATTTAGGTTGCTTATATAGAAGTTTGATTTAATAGGAGCCGTCAGATCATCCTAGGGCCAAATCAAAGCCATTCAAACCTAAGAGAACCAACCAGAATTTGCCACACAAGCCCTTATGATTTAGAAATCGTAACACAAAGAAACACGTCAAGTTTTCAGATCTGGCCCGAGGGGGAGGTCGCCCCCTGGTCGAACTATGTGACCCAGGTCGACCCCCTGGTCGACCTAATTTCTGGGCGGGAAATTTCCCGCCCTGCCTGCTCCGAGGTTTTTGAATTTCGAAACTTGAATTTGAATTTCTGGCTGGTTTTATTATTTAAATTATTGAATCTTCTAAAGGTCGTAACTCCTTCATACGGAGTCCGATTTACGCAAACTCGAACTCTATCTCAAGCTGAATTCCGAGACGAACGCAATGGCTTAACTTGTTTCCCTTAATTCTCACATTTGTAATTAATTATTCTTTAATTCGTTAATTTAACGTTTACATAAAATATGGGGTGTTACAAAAGTGGCTTTCAACAGTACAAGAAAACAACGTTTTGGGCTGATTGTTGTTGTTGAACCTGTCACAAGTAGGGAAGATTTTAAAACAACATACCCAAATGCTGTGTAGTTAAAACAGCCTAAAAATAATTGGCAGTCTTTCAATTAATTTTAGGGGCTGCACTCTTTCACCATTATCTTCTTTTGTTTCCCCCGCTTCGTTTCAATTAATTTCAGAAGTCGCGCACTTGCACCATTATCTTTTCTATTTCACCCGCTTTGCAAAACACTAAAATGCGTTACTCTTCTTCATGTTCTAATCACATCAGATTTACGCGACAAACTATGCCTATTCATTCGCTCTTTCTTTCTCACCTCTACGTTAAGTCTTCATCGTTTTAATTTTCCGTTGTAAAGGAGAATAAGGAAACAACAAAAATGACGATTTGGATCCAAAATTGCTTCATCAATGAAGAGAAAATCAATTTGGTGAAAGGTGGAAACTAGAGAGGAAATTAACTGAGTAGCGGAGCAAGCTTCCAATGATCCAAATACCTGTTTAAGCTAAGTAACTTTTCTTTATTTGATTTTTGATGATTTGGAAATTAAAATATTTATGTTGATTCTAGCAAGCTAAGATCTTGTTAAAACACATAAAACTCAAGCCTAATTAGCCGATTATATCTTTCTGACCATATATGCCAATTTGTGGTTTTTAAGTTTGCATCCAATATATTAGCTATTTTTTGTCAAATCTAGTACCAGTTGAAACAGTTGCAATAATCTATGTTAGTAGTGGAGCAAGCCATCTAATCCAGTACCATCTAAATTTATTTTGTTTTAGTTAATTTCTTCTCCATTTTCTGCTTTTAATCATGTAACTATTCGTTACATTCATCAAATATTTTAGTACAAGCTTAGATTTGACATAGAAATGTTCTTGTAGAGAAATCTTAGGAACATAAGAAACTACAAGTATCTGAGAAAACCAGTTTGAAGATGGTGGTAGAAGGAGGAAACAGTGACTTGTTTTTTCAAGGTGATTTTTATTGAATCAATGCTTTATAACTGAATCAACAAATAAGATAAATAATAAGGCTTCCATATAGCATTCTAAACTTTTTTAAACTTGATGATTCTGCTTTTCATAAGAAAATAGTTTAAAAGATTAAAGCTTGCTAAATTATATTGGTTTTTGGTTCACTAGTATGTACAGTAGATTTTTAAACAAATCTTCATTGCAAACCTATGTTAATAAAGAGAAAAACTAATAATCGTCAGTCAAAGAATTAAAAAAGAGATAACAGAGAAACGCCTAGAATGAACCATGCCTTCGATTAGGATAATAGGACTATGATTAGGGAGTTTCGGAGGTGGTAATAGGGAAAAAAGGTATGACCAAAGAAGAATTAGCATTGAGACGGGCTCTGTCTAACTTACAATAGGTTTTTTTGGTTGTTCTGTTATTATTGCTTCAAAAAAAAAAAGCAGGAGTCTTGTCTAAGTTAGCTGGGTAAATTGAGTTATTTAGAGATTGTGCATCGCTGATATGCAAAAGATTACCTCCCACATTCTCAGACAAGAAATGCATATAATAAAAATCACCAAAGGTAATAATGGGAAATTGGAAGTATGAAGGAGAGGGAGTTTATCCACTAAGGACTACATGATACTACCGGTATTCTCAGCATAAATGGATGTAAGAAAAAAATGGTGAAATGGTGGGAATATAAGTAATTTGAGAATGAACGTTTTGCCTTGAGATTATAGATAAAGTTATGGGTTCCACATTACTAAGTTGTGAAAATAAGGAGCTTGTAGAGAACATTAAAGTTGCCTCGTGTTGTTGTTAACAAATATGAATGTTACAGAAATATGTATAAAAGACTGGTTGTGTAAATGCCATAAATGTAATGCCATATGTTAAAGATTGTTGTTTTTCTTGAAGTCCGCTTTCTGTTTTTGTTTTTCTGATAAAAGAATGACAGAAGTAGGTAGTCTAGCCTCAAGCATGGCAACAATAGAATCCCTGTCAAATTGAAAGAGGTTGAACACTTATAACATTTTACTATCATATTATATAACATATTTCATATTATATTATTTGATCCAAAAATTAATCTAAAATTGTGGCTCAATGTGGAATATTGGTTGTAATACTGTTATACTCCATTCTTATCTCTGCAGTGTTCAATAATTGCAATTTTTTTCTTTGAAACTTGAGCACCTCCAGCTTTGCTCTTAATACCAGCCATTGCATCCTAATTTGTCTTAGTCAAATAAGATTAACCATGTACATTAAAGTAAAATTATAATAATTACAAATTTTAAGATTATGAAGTATAACAGATTGCTTTTTTCTTTTGTTTATGCAGAAATGTCATTGCCATGTGGTTCTCCTATAAAATCAAAAGACGATTCGAGGAACTAATGCATAAGTATTGTCTACATGCTTTAAATTTCATCATGTCTAGATGTGGTTCTTATTTCTGTGCTGCCATTTGAGCTAGCTGAGCTTAGGGGAATCAACATTTATCGCATCCTGAGCTTGCTCTCCAGAAGGCCCATCCTGGTCACTTAGCAATCCTCGTTTTTCTTTAGAAAATCTTCCCCTCAGCTAAGGCCTCGTGGGTTTCTTCATCTAAGAGATCCTCAATAAGATCATCCTCACCGGGTTCGCCTCCATCAATCTTAAGTACCTCTTCCCAGACAAGAGCTAAAGTTCCAGCGAAATCCTTTCCCAAATAATGTAAACTACCACGACCCATGACGCTATAAACATAGAATTTTAATAAGGTATCTTCAGTCTTCGCTTTAACTTTCTTGTAAGCAGCCATAGCTTTGGTTTTATCCTCTTCAAGAAATTCAACATTGGTAAATAACGCTTCAAGAGCCAGACTTTGAGAAGAAATCTTGTACTGGAGAGTCATATTCTCTTGTTGAAACGCAGCGGAAGCACTCTTTTTTATGGCTAGCCAGGATTCCGCAAGTTGTTGGGCAGATTGAGCCTTTTGGACCTGTGTTACTAGCATGCTTTCCTTCTGTTTCGCCGCGGCAAGTTCCTCTTTGAGTCTATTAATCTCAGCCTCTAAACCTGCTACCTCCGTATCCCTTTGAGTAGAAGAAGAAATAGTCTACTCCTATGACTTTATAACCGTGATTAGCTCAGCTGTGTCGTTCTCTAATAGGACAATTCGATCGATGCTGACTCCATTAGCTCTTTGGAGTTCATGTGCAAAAGTATACCATTCACTCAACTGATTCTCAGCGTGGCTTCTGATCATATCTAATTTGACTTCGAGCTGACTTTTGGCGGTGTCAAGTTGTGTGAACATACTACCCTTCAAGCTATCAAATTCTTCGAGAATGTCCAGCTTGTCGGAAGGGTATATGTCTAAATTGAAATACATCCCTCTTAGACACCATCCCGGAAATCGATCAGCGAGGCCAAAGCTGGCTAGTTCGGGAATATAACGAGGCATGTCTATAATCGTCTGAAGGTCAATAGGAGTAGAGGTGAGAGATGGAGAAGTTAGAGATACTCGATCACAAGTAGCCTGAATATCCAACATTGAAACATCTGGCATTGGAAGCTTGTCGGATTTGTGATGCTTTCGAGAGTCACCTTTTCCTTTATTCCCTCTGTCTCTTTTCTTTTCAGCTTTCCTTTTCTTCCTTTCCTCTTCTTCTTTCCTCCTAGCTTCCAGCATATCAAAGTGCTCATGCCTCCACTTCCTTTGTTTCTCAATCTCAATAAGAGCACAAGTTTGTTGAGGCTGGTAGGCAGGTAGCGAGCATTGAGATTGTTTGGAATATTGTGAGGACCAAGGTTTGAGAAAGTTCTTGGGATTGTATTGCTTGGTGACTTGCTCAAAGCTATCTGCAAATGAATATCTCATTTCTGAACCTGGAAAGGGAAGAAAGCAACATCTCAGTATTTAAATTGGAAGAGTGTTGGAATAATTTGAAAGGGGATATGTAAAGTATTTGAAACATATGGCATAAATAAAAAATATGCTAATTATATCTATCAACGAACCAATCTTAAGTAAAAATTCTAAGTCGATCCCTAGCTCTATAAGAAATTTTCCTAGCCAAGAGACGGGAGCCCTGAGTGTACTAATTCCTATATTTGGGATCTGGGATTTAAATGTTTGGACAACAATATCACCTTGAATGAGATCTCTAGCCGAGCTAAGGTCACCAAGATCCCTAAAAGTGTCTGAAACACCTTAGCCTTGACTATCTTGTATAACAGGATTCTCATCGCAATTCTCAAAACTTAAATTCCTTTCGAAGTTACTCCAGCTTCTCCAAGCTACTCAGTTTCCTTCCTTCAGTTCGAAGTAGTTTTAAGGGCAATTTCATCCACGTTACCCTGTCTGGTTTCCTCCGTTGGATTAAGGATAGTATCTTCCTTCCCGATCCGGTCGAATAAAGTCATAAGGCTCTTACCCTCACGTTGTGTGAATGCATCTTCCATGATGGGAGTCAGTTTAGATTTGGGAGGAGTTTTACTACTTTTCGCAAGATCAGAACATTCTTTAGATTAGTCTTCTTAGCTGGAGATTTGCTAGCAATATGTTTCTTATCAGCCGAATCTATCGCAAGGGATCGCGAGGGATGAAGCATATGGCATCGACGGAGGAATTCTTCCATAACCAAGAATTTTCTACTCCTTTCATTCTAACTAACAGTTATTAAGGAATCGAGGAGAGCTTGATCGAAGGCAGTATCCTGATCGGAATGAATCTCTATAATATAACTAAAGATTTGAGCATTGGAAGGAAGGAGGTGAAAGAAATAAAAGAATATAAAGTAAGTGTATTCACCTCCTTCCATCCATGGGCCATAAAAGTTGTTAGGACACCGGACGAAGAAATATTGGTTTGGAAATCCTCGAACACTCTCTACTAGATCAATAATAATTTTGGAACCCCGACTCTCGACAAAAATAATTGGGGGATGATTCTTCTTCCTCCTTTTAAAAGAGTATAAAGAACAAATATCTTGACACGTAGGTGCAAGCTATTTGACTCACATAAACAGTACATCATTAAAGAAAAATAACCATTCGAGTGCAACTAGTATGGGACAATGGCCAGCCGTTGAAGGATTACTAAATAAGGATTGAAAGTAGGAATCGCCCTGGTAAAAAATATGTAACGATTAACTGCAATGTACCCAGCAGGTGGAAGGTCAGCAAATTCCTCCTTTCCGGGGAATTTGGCCTCGTCATTTTTTGAAATCCCGAATTGCTTACACAGCTGCTGATACGAGCTAAAAGAAGTAGCTGTTTCATGCCTTTCGAGAGGTACATTTGCAAGTGACCGGGGTTAAGGAAAATTCTGATTAACATTCACGCCGGGAACAGTAGCTGATGTAGTTTTGGTAACTTAGGCAGAATTCCCAGCTTCACCGAACATAGTTCCTTCCTTGGGATTCTGACGTATCTGTTGTCGAGTTAACATTTCTACACGAATGGTTATGCCTTAAAATAAATCACAGGTACGCGCTTCCTTGCTCATAGGAATATTATGCATAATTATAATGATGCTTGAAATTTATGGCCAGCATGTACCAGTTAACCAATTCCAAGCATCATTAGAAGCTGATTCTAGAATGACTATTTTCGCGTAGAGAATGTTCTTAAGTGACCAAATGAAAATAACTCTGTGCAAATATATCGTTCAATTTAGGCTTCTGCATTCCTAACTTTTTTTACACTAACCTGCTAATGGCATGAGCATCAAATAGCAATATAAAAGCTCAAAAAATATGCGAGTGTTCTAATTATTACAGGTATAACACAACTGGATAGTTCGATAATTGAGAAAAGGCTCCAATCAAATGGTGAGATCCTGCTTACCCCTTAGAGGTCGAACACGCTCGACCCTAAGCAGGTCAAGCATGCACAAGCCCAGACTAGGTCGAGTATGCTCGAGCCTAAGCTGGGTCGAAAATGGTCGACCCCATAGGGGTCGCGCATGTTCAAACCCAGATAGGGTCGAGTATGCTCGAGCCTAAACTGGGTCGAACATGACCAACCCATAGGGGTTGAGCATGTTCGAACCCAGTCTGGGTCGAGCACGCTTGAGCATGCTCGAGCCCTTGCTGGCTCGAACATGACCGACCCCATAAGTTTGAGCATGTTCGAACAAGGGCTCGGTCGAGCGTGACCACACAGGTCAAGCAAGGCCATCGAGAAAGGCATGGAATTGTGTTATGATTTGAAGTAGCATGACCAAGCTAAATGGTGCTAAAGTTCGACATCAAGTTTCCACACAACGAGAGCCAACTCAAACATTGTTCCAGGCCCACGACAATAACTAAAATTCAAGAAGCCAGAAACTGTTTCAATGAATAAGTGCAATCAGTGAAAACAGAGCATGATACTAAAGAAAGCGCAGAAAATATTAATTCAAATACTGATCAATGAATGTCAAGTTTTAAGTCTCGAATTATTAATGACTGTAAAGAGGAGTGCAATGTTGCCAAACTTAGTTAAAAATGTGAGCTTCAGAACTGAAAATAAGTTGTAAACGCGAGCTATAGGACAATCTAGTTCGAATATACAAGCAAATCAACAAAGTATGGACAATTTCGTTGTTCAAGCATTTCACCGAACACATCATGGGAATACAATTTAAATCGGGATTTAAAGGATTTTGGACAATTCGAATTCCTCAAACACATTCAAATACACTTCCTTACCCCAATTCAATCAAATTTATTCTGAATTCCAAAATTACAACCCAAGAGTTTAGCTTAAATCCAAACCATATCCAAATATCCAAAGCCCTACTCATCTACAAACCATTTTCCAACTCAAATCAGTGCGAAATTAAAAGGAAAAATCACCTCTGTTTTGGAAGCACTTCAGATCAAAGAAGGTCGCTCTAGTTTGGTTTGGAATCGATCGAGTTTTGTTGTAGAGGTCGAGAGCGACTGATGAATTGGAAGTTGATGGTGAACGTCAAGCTGATTTGGCTGGAGCTCGAAAAGAAACCAATTGCAGGTGGCGATGCGAGATCCTTCAAAGGAAAGACATTTCATCCATTAAATTGATTTCTCTAGAAAAAGTGAGTGGAGCACAGAAATGAAAAGTGAAGGGTAATATAAAGAAGACGAACGGGCTCATCCAATCTCATGTGATGGGCCAGGCTCAGTCGTTGGAGCCCAAACAAGTCACACAATATCAGGTGAAGGTTAAAGCTCAGTCACTCGAGTCCAAACCTGTCGCTCGAGCCAACATGAACTGCTTGACCAGCGCCGATATGTTAACATAGACCAACCTGAATTGCAAGCGCGTAACCAACAGAAAAATAAATATTTTTGCTCAATGTTTAAATAGATTTAATCTATCAAATAGTGCTATAATCATTCATTTCGAAGCTCGTAGTTTTTACAAATTAAAAATTACAAATTTCAAGGGGCAAAAGTTTATCCATCCAAGGATGAGCGCAGATTGATGGATTAAATCTTTAAAAAAGTGGATCAAGCATCAGAAATGGTTCGAGCATCACAAAGGGGTCGAGCATCTTAATGGGTCGAGCATCATAAATTGTTTGAGCATCACAAAGGGGTCAAGCATCTTAATGGGTCGAGCATCTCAAAGGGTCGAGCACTGTAAAAGGTTACATATCGCAGGGAACTCGTGCAACCATAGGATCGGTCATGCACACATATTGTAAGGGTCGGTCGTCTACCCTATGGCTCGTTCGAGCAACACCCTGGTCTAGGGTTGGTCGAACAACACCCTGATCTGATCAAACAGCTGGCAACAATTGTCTACAACTGGTAGTGGCATTCTCGTAATTAACTGCATGAGCGACCCATAACCTATACATACAAATTTCAACATATCACTACATTCCAACTTCTCCTATAAATACCCCATGATCTTCACTTTAAGGGAGATTGAATATGAAGACCCCAAAGGGCTACCGAACTCTTTTCTACTCCATTCCAAGCGAATCTAAGTTCTCCAGTCATCTCCAATCAAAGATTAGCATCAAATTCACCGTGGAATCACTGAAATCCATTCATGTGCTCGAAGAATTATGGATCTACATCATCACTTGCTATCCTTAGATTCTATCTAGTTCCTTGGTTAATTTGCATATATCAAAGTGAAGAGTTTGAGAGAGAGAGAGAAAATGAATGTACTTAGAAATGATTCATGCCTTGTAAATATCGAAATGATAATGAAAAATCTTGTTATAGTGGACGTAGATCTATTTTAGGTCGAACCACTATAAAATCCTTGTGTTTTTACTAACTTTTTGCGTTTGTGGTCTCATTTTCTTATTTCTAACCATTTGGTGAAGTATTCCTGTAGTACCTTTGGCATTAAAACCAATTTTGGTCTAAACAAATACTTATTTTTCAACTGTGAGTACTCTACATATGTCTAGTAACCAATGAAAAGTATGCTCGAAATTTCATCGAATACCTCGAAGTCTATCGAGGAAGTGGCGAATATGCAGCTATACAAGTTCCCAAAAAAGATCGAGACATTGCTATTGGTTCATTTACTTCTATAACTTACTTCATCTGGAAAGAATGAAATGACAGCATTTTCAGCAACAAAAGCACTCATTAAACAGTTTTGGCTTAGCAGACTGAGAAAGAGTAACTTTTCTGGTTTGCAACAATGGATCTTCGTCTAAAGGAATGAGTGAAAATATGGTCTTCAGCAAGAAGTGGGTGTTGATCTACGCGGCTGTGGATAGCGGGAATCCGAAGAAACAACATTTTGAATTATACCAGTTCTAGGCCTTGGGCTTTGTTGTGTGTTCATCATATGTATATACATTTGTTTTTTTTACTTTTCTTCTTGTCTGTATTGTTAATATATGGAGTTTATTTGTGCTTTCTTCCCTTGTAAGGCAAACATCTAGGTTCGATTGGTTATAAGGTTTTGGCAAGGCATATAAATGAAGTATATGATTGTTTTTTGCAATAAAAGTCAATCAATTTTCAAAAAATAATATTATGTCAATTCAACCCATTTTAGGTTTACAAGTCAAGTTATGATACGTGACCATTCAATAACAATATCATTAGAAAATCAACAATACGGTCATGGTGATGTATCGCAATAAATATCATTAAGTCAATAAATTCACGCACACAATCTAGATGCAACCAATAAATAACACAACATTCATACATGGTGTGTTCGACTATTATAAATATTTAAATTCAGTACCTAATTAAATTTTAAAATAATAAATCTCATGTTCATTCCAATTTCCTATTGCGTGCTCATATTCAATTCAAAATCAATTTTTCAATTTCAATTAAAACGAAGAAATATTCCAATTAATTCAATTCCAAATCTAAATCAATAACTCTAAATTTAAATATAATTTAACTATAAAAATACTAAAACTGATCAATTAACATCCAGTCGGTTAAATTTTTAATGTCATGTGATAAATAATAACATTATCAATATTAATCTAAATTGCCTATTTGAAAATTCAATAAAAATAACTGGCATAACTATATATATCATTAATTCAACCAATCAAATTCGCATAAAAATATATGTCATGAGCTGTTACACTCACCTTTGATCTTTCCCTAGCTTTCCCTTTTTAATCATCTAGTATCCTCTACTTTTTGTTTTTTTACATAGCTTTTTCTATACTGTTTTAGCAATATATTTATATATTACATGTTTATAAGGGACAGAGAATATTGAAAATACCGAGATTTGAAAGAATTGAAAAGGGAATAAATAAGATTTAAAAAATCTAAAATATAAAGGTTTGAAAGAAAGAAAAATAATTAATAAGGGAATATTAAGAATGTAGGAAAAAGATTTGAGATAAAAATAAAGATTTGAAAGAAATAGAACATAAGATTTTTAAGCAAAAAAATATTAAGATCTAAAGGTGAAGATTTAGGAAAGAAAAGAAGAAAAAGGGAAAAGGAAGATTAGTTAAAGTGATCAGAAGAAGAAAAAGAAGAAGTACAGGAAGACAACACAACAACCTCTAGGAGAATGCGAGAGAGAGGAAAATAATGTAAAGAAAAAAGGAAAAAAAATAAATGTAGGCAAATTGGGAAGGGAAAACAAAAAAAATGAGGTGTACGTTATTAATGAGAAAGTAATAGTAGGTGGAAGTATAAAGAAGAAAGCTACATGAAATGGAAAACAAAATGATAAATACAATATAAATCAATAAATGAAAAATTACCAATTAATAGCCTTAGCTTTAATACGCTAGCATTTACTGTATTTTCTTCATTAACATGCATAACATAAAAATTAAACAATGAAAATTGGTAAAGAAAGACACACGGAATTTATAAAGAAATGGAATGGAGATTACCATATATATATATATATACATATATATATATATATATATATATATAAGAAGACGGACTTAAATGAAGAGAGATGATGGAAATAAATGAGATGAATGAAACAATGGAAATGAAAGCATAAATTAAAGTATGAAGATTTTATCAAACAAAAAGATCTGAACAAAAGCTAGTATTATTAATAAAGGAAATTAAAAGTCAACTTGAAATTACACTTGAGAAGCTATTAATACACACCACAAGTAAAATAGGCAAATCTAAAAACATATGGTAACTTAATAAAATTTACAACCCTAATATATTCAAATTACACCCATAAATTTTATTAGTACATGATAAATTGAAAGAAACATAAGCTAACCACTATTACATAACATAAAGATAAATATGGACTTGAAATTCACTTATTTCAAAATCATATTTTTTTCTATCAATGCATAATCACGAACTCAAATTATTATTTCATTAAAAACCTTCCTTTTTAACTTAGCTGAAATATATGTTTTCTATTAATAAGTCATTGATTACGATTAACATACAATTCTTTTAAAATTTAAAGATTCCAAAAGTTAATACAATTAATGTCAATATTACACTTATAGTATGTATCAACCCGCATTTTACGTATCGGAGGATCGTAAAATATTTTTATTATATTCCCTGAGGGTTGGATCTTTCTCATATTTTAATATGTAGCTTATGGGTATGTGAGACATATCCATAATTTTTACCAATTTTGTTTGTGACCATTTTGCCGCTATCGGTCTTGTATAAGGCATAACTTTTAACTCAAGTCGAAACAGGTGTTGAGACCTATGCCATTGGAAAGGAAATGATGATTCCCTTTCCGTAGAGTGGTCAAATTTAAGTTTTGGCTCAGTTGTTTGGGAGGAATCGTTGTTTTAAGGTTTAACAATTGGTTGTCCAGGTTTGGAAAGTCATAATGGGCTGATTTGAGGAGGCCCATTAGTGGGTTGGTGGAAGGCTATAAATAGAGGGTAAGAGGCATGGAGAATAGTATACTTTCTTCATTCTCTCAATTGGAAGAGCTAGAGGTCCTCCATTCTTCTACGCCTTTCCACTATTAAAACTTAGAGAATCGAAGATCTACAACATTTAAGGCTAGATCTACGCAAATCAAAGAGAGAGATCGTTGAATCGAAAAGTTTGGATCAAATTCTTCGCTGTCCGGAATCATAATTCATTGCTTTTGACTTGTTTTGGAGAATTGGTGAGTGATATGCATCTCTCACACGGATGCAATCAAGTATATGAGTGTTTGATATTGTTTTTCATCAAATTCAAGTCGTTTCCTTAGATCTACATCATGGTAAGTTTATTTTCATATGAATCGCCATAGGATCTAATTTAGCAACTTAAAACCGGTAATTTCTATGCTATTTCATATGTTTATGCAAGTTAGATCCATAATTTAGTTCATATGTTCATTTATCAGGATTTAGGTTAAGTTTGCATAATTTTGGTGAAAATCATCATATTCATGTTGATAGTGGTCTCATAGCATGTTTATGCTTGTAATTGATGAATTGGACGTATATATTTCGTTGAGATAGTCGATAGGCGGAGTTTTGGTCGAAATTGGACTTGGATTGGACCTGTGTAGGTTTCTGGTCGTGCGTGCAGGCCACGGGTCGAGCGTGCAGTACAAGTGTAGTACAAATGCAGTACAAGTGGTAGAACAGGTGCCCGAGTTGTTCGTGCAAGGAGTGGTCATGCATGGTATGGTAGGGTCAAGAAGACAGGGTCGAGCAGTGGATGGGGTCGGCCATGTATTGAGGCAAGCTTGGGTCGAGCACCCTTTGGGTCGAGCACCCTTTGGGTCGAGCACACATTGGGTCGGTCGAACAACAAGGTTGAATACACATCGGATCGGTCGAGTAGGACCACGTCGAGCAGAGTAGTTGTTAGGTCGAACATGCCTAGTCGGTCGCGTACTACGGGCTGTGTCGGTCATGTTTTGGAGAAGGGGGCCAGTTGCGCAGGGTCATTTATGAAAAAAAAATCGGGTACGACCCAGATGCAAACAAAAGAACTTGAAATTTTTTCTTGGTGGGCAACACCCCGAACCCTAGCTGCAATGTAGTGATGTAATTTGGCTTGCAGGTGTCGTGACTTCGTGGTGAATCCAATAAGGAACGTATAAGTGTTGTGAAGTGTTCGTTGCTAGTTGTGATGCAACGAGTATGATTACAACTCAAACGTGTCCTGAGTTGGGTGATAATAGTTTGATGGTCATCTTCGATGACGACTAGAGATATTGAAGGCTAAGAGACTTTCATTGTCGTAGGTTCTAGCAGGCTTAAAGCAAGGGCACAACAAGGACGTTTAAAAGACCGGTTGTAGGTCGAGTACCCTGGGCGTCATGTATGGCCTAGATATGTCAAATTGTATAACGTATGGGTTTTTTGGTAGAACCGGGGTTTCCATTAGCCCTTGATGGATGGAAAATTATTTAGCCAATCATACGATTAATGATGGTTTCAAAGCAGGGTTGGTGGTGAGGGCCAGAGTCTGTCATGCATGATGGATGTTCTGTTTGTAAGATCTCATGTAAATTATCCAACGTCGAAGGAGATGTTCCTTGAGTGCTTGTCTGGTATTGGTTTAGGCCTTTGGGGCTTGTGCTTGGGGGATGTTGAATCTGATTAGGATGGTTTACGTGAGATATATAATCTGGATGCTATGAGTTCTACTGTTGGTTACTTCTAATTTCCATTGTGGTTTCCATGGATGAATGGCTGAAATGTTTGATGTAAAGGTTATCACTGTCCGATATGGGGAAGATGAGAGTTGTGTTCTCCTCTGATGTTGTGGGTAATATAGTTCGTTTATTTACCCATTCTCGTTTATTTTATTGTTGAGGTTTGTTAGATGTTTTATCGCTTACTAAGGCTGTTGTCTAACTCAAGGTTTTATGTTTCTCTCTTATTACCCTAGGTCGTTCATCCAATTGTTGGATGGGCAGACTAGGTGGCAGGTGACAGGTGATAGCTTAGTGAGGACGATGTTGTTGTTCGGAGGCGAGCAGGAGGCTGGTATACTACCTTTCCTACTATCTAGAATTTGCTTCCGCTGTTTGTTATCCTACTTCGAGTGCTATAGTGAGGCAAAATTGTATAAACACTATTGCTGAATCCAAGTGTATGGATATTACTTTCTAGTTATTATGAAAGTTTAGTGTTTTCTGCTTCACTAATAATGCCTATTGTATATGTTCTTTTATATTTATCCTTGCGTTGTGAGTTTACGACAGGTTTCGCTTATGTATCATACCTTGATGATCATCCATAGCTACTTGGCACACCTTTCAATGCATTATTCCTTTTGTTAAGTGCAAGGGTTGTAGGCGGTTGTCACAATGTAGATCTAATTTATGCATCTTTCTTATCATACAAGCATTTAATAGGTTTAACATCAAATCAAATCAATATATAAGAGAAGTTAAATTGTAGCCCTTAAAGGTAATAATCCACGATACAATAGATATGTACTAAATTTAATTTTAAGGAAATTTTAAGATTGCAATATAATCACCCTTTCGCACCTATTACTGCTATTTCAAGGAAGTACTACTAGTAAAAGTTCAAATTTTTACATGAGTTATTTAAGTTACAATTTATTTTCTAATATATGTTATAATCTTCTATCCTATTGAAATATTTTTTTTAAGAGTTTTATTTCAAATCATAAATTTATGTATTTAAACAATTCTATACGAAATTCAACATAGTTTAATATTTTAGAATTGGTCGAAATTATGGTTTGTTACAATCTCCCGCTCCCAAAACTTTTCATCCTCTAAATGGGGTAAGGTAAGGACTAACATTTAAAAGATGTAACATTCGTGTGCATATCAAATTCGATTTCTTATCAAATATAAAATTTAGTTCTTAACTAGTAGTGGTAACCCGATCATTCTACTACGGGAACTGATTTGACTTTTGGATTAGAAACTTCCATTCTCCTTGCATGGCAATAAACTATGATAAAGAACTTTCGATTCATATCAAAACCTATATCAGTGTTCGCCGTTCAAATCGAGCGAGCAAATCTATTCGGAACCAAATTCGAAACTAAATCAAAACTGTCATGCAAATATAATGGTTTACGTTTAACTTGTTTATTTCGTTTCTTCCCTCTTTTCGAGGACAGAAATCAATATTTTATATATTTCGAAACAGTAAATTTGTAGAACAGTGATTTTTTTATTAGTGTATTATGTTAAAGTTATAAAATATTTAACTTTCATTTTATTGATTTGTTATTTGAAGCCAAAAATACTTTTATATTGGAAGTCTTAATCTCCAAGTACTTAATAGATTGTTTCAATTTCTAGTGAAAATGCTTAAAAAATCTAAAAAATAAATATGGAAAGCACACCTCCTAATAGATCTCAGTTACGTAATGGTTACACTACTATCCTAGCGGAATCTCTTGTAACTGTAGAAATCACCAGCCCCTTAAATTATGATTTGATATATAGTTTGTAGTTATGTAATGGTTACGCCGCTATCCTGGTGGAACTGTTTGTAACTATAGGAAAATAGACCGAAATACCTCTAAATCACCACAAATATCTTTGAGGCCAGGATCTGGCTCAGACATCCGATTGAGATGGCAAGACGTCTGGCCAAAATCATTGGAATTTTCATTTCCAGCGACCAGATGTAACACCCAAGATTTCTTAATGTTACCCATATGAGAATTTATTTAAGAATTATGAAGTGTATAGATATAAAATAACATCACATTGACTAAATTCGTAGACATCATAAATAAAACACAGTAGAATTTGAAATTTCATGTAAAGCAAAATAAGAAGTGTTGTTATATCATAAGTCATAAAATCATAGATGTCTAATAAAAACTACAAAATTAGGGACCAAATAAAAAGTACCCCTCAACACCAAGTATAGAAAATAAACAAAACATGGGAAGGTACATGTAAGCACAAAGAACAAGGCAAAAAGGAATCTCCAAAAGACTAAGTTGGGTTAAAGCTTTCTCAAGCACTAGATCCTCCACCCTGAGATCTTGGGGGAGGAAGGAAGAAGAGAAAAAGAATTCAAGTCAGGCATAAAGCATGGTGAGTTCAGTAATTACTATCATGAGTGATAAAAAAGGAAATCTAGACAGGATAATAATTTGGAGCTCAACATAGTATATAAGAGCAAGAATATAATCGATTGTCAAATCGTTTGATTTCGGCACTAATTGCTACAACATTTAAGTTATGATATAATGTAATTCTAACCATAAATCGACTCCTAATTGTGATAAACTATGTCGGCTATGGTCCCGGGTTTATCAGACCTAACCCATCAGCCTAAGGACATAGCGAAAATCATTGGAATCACAACGTGTTATCTCCCCTGATCGCGCGATGCACGCTCGCCTTGCCGAAACGTGCCCGTACCCACCACGTTTGGACCATTACTATCCAGTTTAGTATAAGCATTCCTTTGCCTCCTCGTGAGACCTCAACATAATAAGATAAAAAGGAATACTGACTGATACAGATCCCCAACTAAAAATGCAAATTGACATAAGTCACACCTAGACTTAGTCCCCAATAATTATTTTAATTGGCCTCTTACTTTCCTTAATTATCCTACCCTTACTACCGGAACAAACCAATTGTAATATTCTTTGCTCGGACCACTTTGAATCCACGGTTAAAACAACCCGATCGATGCGATCCTAAAGGAGGATTGTTAGGGGTACTTACTCATTATCACAAAACAAAATGACTTTTTCATTATCATTACAATATTACATCAGAGTATAAGAAATATCATAGTACAACGAAAATACATAAACAGCGAAAAATACACAAACTCTCAACGGAAGACTAAAAAATGATTTAGAGTATAGCCCCATCCACAACCCATAATCCTGCTCTAAAAGTAACTCCAAGAATAAATCTGAAAAACCTAAATACTAGGCTGTCCATATGGAAAATAAGGGCACCCATTATTTAGGGAAAGAATAATAAACTCCGAGTTAGTCATGGGACTGATGCAAGAACTAAAACAGTTATCTTACGTTTATTTTAAGGATCAGGTAAATCATGGGACCATGACGTATAACATGGAACGGGTTTCCTCCTTATGAACACCAGTAAATAAGAACTCTAAATGCTTTTGGAAAATGAAGCTATTATAAGGTCTCTCATCACAAACACTATGCAAACGCGGATTAGGAGAGGTTTCCCCTTATGATAGCCAAACATGCTTGTTATGTAAAATTATATTTTTATTATTACTACTACATAGTGTGGAAATCACTTTCACAAATCAAATGTATAAATCCTAGATGACATAGGTACCATATATTATGTCTCCATATAGGTTTACAACTAAAACTGTACAAACTCATAGTGTAGAATGTATTTCCATCAAATGACTAGGCTAAGGAACCTCCTTATCGATGAGAACACCTCTGGAGGGATGTCATAAGAATTCTGGAACACCAGGTCCTTCCTCTGCCAACACAAGGCAGGATCTGCTTACCTAGATCAACCATGAGTATATCATCTTTCGGTCGTTACCAACCTATAAACTAGTGCCCCACAACATCAACAACCAAATAAAAAGTAGAAGTTGCCACTAAGATAATACCTGGGCACCATACCATGGTACACCTTTCTATCTAGATAGAGACGATAACCCATACCCTGCCGCATCTTTCCCGTTTTGGCCATTCCTGGTGTAACAACCCAGAATTTTGACAGTAAATAGTTATTTAATTAGAAGCACAAAAATAGGAATTTCTGAAAATGATGGAATTTGACCATGTAACTTTAACTGGATCATTCGTCTCGGAATTCTGGTCAACTTTCATGGTTGGAGTTTCGCGAACGAAGTCCGTATGAAAAGTTACAGGCGAAACACGAAAAACAGACAGAAATAAATAATGAGAATAATTATATATAACACCTTTTATAACCAGCCCTCATTGGGAAAATTGTCCAGCGGTTGACACCCACCTAGGGAGCGGTTGACTGCTTCGGCCTGTAGTGCCCAATGATGGCTAGGTTATGAAGGGTATTCTTGTTATATTTTATAATATGAATGGACATATGTTATTTAAAACGAATCCAATGGTGCAAGGTCATTTACACTCCTATAGATAAATGGGTAAGGCCGCATTCATTTTTCATTCAAATCTATAACAGCAGCGGAGCTCTGCCATTTTCCTCTCTCTTCTAACCTAATTTCTTAAATGAAAATATTTTCATACATATCAAATCAAATAATACATATGCAATTGAGAGGATACATAGATTCAATGGAAAAGAATGCAATTTGATGCTCAACGATAGATTCTTCACTCTCTTCCCTTTTTCTTACGTTTATTAAGATCTAGAATTTTCCCCTCTCTAGATAAATTGTAGATTTATATGAATTTGGGAATTGTGGGCCTAAAAGGTTCAAACAATTGAATTTGGAGGCTATAAGGTGAGTGGGAAATTTACATATACATTTATAATAATGTACTTATCTCGTTTGTAATAGATTCAATTTTTATGCCTATGGCTATCAGATCTGATAATAAATTGTTGTATTTAGATTGACACTCATCAAATCTGGCTATAAAAAGTGTTAAAATAGTGAATTGTACATTGTGGCTATGCATAAAATGAACTGTAGGATTTCTTAAAGTGGTTCACACCTATTCCTACAGTTATTACATGAAATATATTGCAACTAGGTTATAGAATGTAGTGTGTACATTGCATAACACTGTAAGTCTGGAAATCAGTTCCATTAAACACCAATTAGATGTAGTTATATTCCAAGTCTTTAGTTCAGTGTTGAAAAATAAAATATGTGAATTTGGGTAAAAAAATGAAATTGGTAAATTATATGAATTTGGAAAGATATGATTGTTAAATTATGTGATTAAAATTATACCTATTTGTATTCAATATTGTTGGGTTTTGGCTTAATTATTGTAAATATGTCATTTTCTTCTTTTTGAATAAAAAGATGTCATTTTGAATTCACAAGCGAAATGACAAAAAGATATAAAAAGGAAAAGTGGTGCAAACGTACGTATAAATATTTGTGTGTAGTTTGCATCGACTACTCTAAAAATATATGTAAACATATAGATTTCTTTGAATTTGAATTGTGTCTATTCCACAAATTTGGCATAAGTTACAATAATTACTGCTAACGGTCATTTTGGAAGATTGGAAACCTTTCGGCAAGACTGAGTGCAAAAAGGAATGTTTGGTTATTGATTAAACCAAATCATTTATATAAAAATTAATAATAATAATAATAAAAGATAACTACATTGACCGTACGGAAACATAAAATATAAATATATACATATCATCTGTCCAAATCAGCGTAAAATGATAAAATATACATATTGTATTAAATGTTGAATGAGTGGATAATATTCATTTAGGGAATCATATAAGTAAATTGTATTCCATATTAAATGAATATATTTGTGGCGATCATTTATAGCAATCAATATAATTAATTGCTATAAATAGGACCGCAAATCAATAAATAACAACTGTAACCAATTGTTGAATGGATAAAGTGAATATGATAGGATAATGATTACAAGTCCTAAATTTTATTTAGCATAAGTGTTGTACACCCCAATTCGGAAATTTGAAATATAATCGCATTTAGACACGAGGTTAAGCTCACTTGTGGTATAAGCCTACCCGGAACCGACCGGCAAATCCAACAACCATAAGTAGCTAGTTTAATGTGAGGAGTCTAATGTGTTAATATAAATGTACTAAGGCACGAGGTTAAGTTCAACTTGTGGTAGAATCCATGCCTGGAACCGACCGTCAAATCTAGCATCCACAAGTAGTCAACTTGACGTGAGAGGCCAAGTGCATATATATATATATATATATATAACAGGAAATAAATAAATAGAATTAGAAATGTCTGTTGGGGTACGACAATTAAATATATTCAGGACTGATAAAATAGGGATATTCCATTGTAATTAATGTCTTAGGAAAATTATGGGCGTTAGGATCATAAATGACATTAATTGTGATCAATGGAAATCAAAGATAAATGGTTGCCTTAGGAAAATATGACTGTTATGGCCATAAAGGGAAATAAACAAAGAAATGAGAAGTAAATGGGTGTCATAAGGGGATTAATGGATATCAATTATCGTTTAAATACTAAGTCCAAATTAGGGAAGAAGTCAAATAAATATCCTAGGGAAAAGGGAATATAACCTTCCTTGTTTATGTTAATGAATATACAACTTATAACTAAAAATAGAATTGGAATTAGTAGGTTAATAATGTAAAATATTATTAACCATATGAACCTGTGACGATAATGAATCGTGCAAGTATAACATTTCCGTGTAGAGGGACTAAACGGGAATGACATAATAATGTCGCCCACCTTATCCCAAATAGGGAAATGTATAGAAGGCTAAAGGGGGTATGAACTAATAACCTTCATGTAAGTCCGCTTCCTGGGTCCTAAACGGCTAAGTGACTAAGTTGAAGAGTCCACCTGGGAATATGTCTTTTAGTTTAGGGGTCTTAAATGGCAGGGGTGTGTGGGCCTACCCAAACCTGGAAACTAAAACGTCCGATATGGCTACCTATCCTACGGGAAGTATTAAGAGACTAAGGAGGTTATCTAATAAGGTCAGCTAGAAGGTATAACGAGCGATAAAAGTACCTTCTCTCACCTTATGCGGGGCAAGGGTATATGCGTGAATGACGGAAGCCTTAACTAGTATGGCCCGTAGCTAGTGCCCTCTAGTTCATATAACCGTTAAGTAAAGTATCGAGAAATAATAAGTGATCAATCAGTCCACCTAGGGTCTTAAGCGATCAGGAAGAATCCACTTTATCTATCATTGATAGTGATGCAATAAATGATGAAGGATAAGCTAATGAAGGTAAGTAGATGTAGAAACTCCGTAATTAGGGGTCTAATCTCGATATAGTAACCAACCAAGCTCTGGTATAAAGACTTCACAAAAATAGGCGTAAAAGTCCTACCTCGGTATTATGATTTGGAAATACTACTTTGGGAAGAGTAGTAAAGCCGAGCATAAACATTTACTAGGTTGGGCTAGAATCACTAACCTGTTTAGGCATACATTTTGGGTTGAATCACACGGGATACATCTGTGTATTATAATATGTATTGTACATTTCTTAGTCATCGGAACCTATTATTCTTACCCCCTCCTCAATATAAACTCCTAGGTTTGCTAAAGAAGGTCGGGTCCTCACCAATGATTATGTGTGGCTTTTAGTTCTCGTTCTCTCTCATGCTTGGTATTGGCAGAGTGACTTACTTTGAAAACTAGTTACTTAAGTTAATACTAGTTTATCCTATTTTGTTTCCACTGTGATTTATCTTATCGCGCTCTGATTATGCTCATGCTCATTTATTGCAAATACCAGATATACACGCCCCATGCTTGGATGTGTTTATGTTTCGATTTTTATCGAAATTTGGGCGCATAAAAGTGTGGAGTGTTACACCAGAGGTGTGAGGCTTGTCGAAGTCTAATTACACAAAGCTATGCTTCACTAAGCCATGCTTTGATCATCATAGCACATCACTTAGTATGTAACTATGTTACACTGTAATTCCATAATATATAGTTGATAATCATTACTCATATAATCTTTGAGCTAGTATGTCTCCAAGAAGGGTGTTAAGTTGAGATAACCTCTCAACCACCGATATAAATATGTTTAAAAAAAACCAAGCAACACGTTATAAAAATACAATGTAAGACACACATCCATACAACTCCATTCTGGGTCCGAACAAAACCGAAGGCTCTTTGTTACTCATCCAATAAAGGAGAGAGTCTCTTGCAAATCCGGAAAATCTCCAAGTACGTTGGAAATGCTGTAATAATATAACCTCGTAATAGGTGACTATATATTTGAGATATCAACAAACAGTCCTACGATGTGAAGATTCTTGTTCTTCAATCATCATCTTCAGTTGCTCCATTTTATCGCATCATTATTCCAAATGTTAGTTGGATAGAAATATGAACCCAGTCTTTTTGAATAACAATCGTTATTAAAAACCATCTAGAAACATAGGATCAATCAAGTCTCTTTCCATTTAATTTGTTTATTAAAACCATTCATTAACTTCATAAAACCCTTTATTCATTTATTCCAAATTAGAAATTTATAAAACTCATTCCCTTTAATCTTTGATAAATATTCATTAAATCTTAACGAAGATTTATTCTTAAACTCAACTTTTGAAACTTCATTTAATCTTAATTAAAAGGTTTATCATTACTTTCCATTCTAAATCATATCTTAGTCATAGTTGGGTTAAAGAATAACGTTATTTAAGACATCAATCACAAAAAACCCAAAATCCAATTGATATCAAATAGAATATTTACATAGAAATTACATCAACTTATATTCAATACCAATTCACGAAATCAATGAATAATATAAGTGGAATAATGATATAAATATCTTCCAAATCCCTCAAATAATATGTGTTTAACTGCAGAATTCAATTTCAAATATCCTATTGAGTTTCAATCATAACTTAACTTAGTTGGGTTAAAGAATGATGTTATTTAATAAATCATTCACAAAAAACTCAAAATTCAATTGATATAAAATATAAGTTTTTGAATATCAGCTCATATTCAATATCAACTTTGCATATTCAACAAATACTATAAGCGGAATAGCGGTGTATCCATCTTTTAAATTCCTCAAATAGTATGGGTCTTATCTCCAGAATTTACACCAAATACTCGACTATTAATTCTAATCAAATCAAATAAATCAAGATTTGAAAATTTTAGTTCATTTAAACTTAGATTTCCAAAATGTTCGTTTTTACCATATTTGTAAATTAGGCTGAAAAACACAAAAACCAAAATATAGTTCAAAACTTCGTTTTTCTTGTCCAAATCACTTTAGAATCATTTATTATGATTTATAATAATTTATTCCTATTTTCAATTATTTAAAAATATCTTATTTTAGTTAAATCTAATATCGGGTCACGAACTACACAAGTGTTGTTTTTATTTAAATTTGATTTGGACTTATTCCAAGATTCAGTTGTTGGATTGTAAAACTTTCATTCGCATTTGAAAACACTTTTCATTTCGAACTTAACATTTTTCGTTTGGGGAAAATCCGACAGCCGATCTCCAGATACGTCAATTTGAAGTCAACAGTCGAAATTCGGGAACTACTGCTCCGTGACTAGTCCTATTCAGACGAAACTTTGACTTATATTTAAAGCCAAGTCGAATTGCTTTCAAAATAATTTAGTAATTATATAAAACATATACAATAACTTTTGGACACCATATTTCCAATATTTAACTTTAAATTCAAATATTCCATTATTTATATATTATAATATTATTTAAATCATTAAAATAATATTATTTTTCAGACTTCATGTTTTGAAACCCAAACTTTCCTGAAACCCATAATTAATATAAGTAAGACAGTTTGGATAATAAAATCTTGTTAAAACATTTTCTACATATCCAAACCGAACTTCACTTTTTAAAGTTACAATTCATTTACAAATTCAAATTTGAAATATGCTTTAATTACTTGAAAACTTATTCAAATAAAATTTCCACTTTACAAAAAATATTCGTAATTACTTTAACTATCTTTCCAAATCATTTTCAATTAAAAATTCAAGCTTTTATTTTTCTCCCTTTATTTAACAGAATTTAATATTAAATTAAATCATTGAAATGAAATGAGACTTGACCAATTCCCATATCTTCCACATATTTGTGTGTAGTGAACACATAATCATTATCAACCATTAAAACAACATTTTCCACAACTTATAACATCCATTCACACATAACATATATATGCATACACACACACACACACACAGAGAGAGAGTGTATGTATATACCCATATCATGGCGTAATTCATATTGTATAAGCATTAGATAATTACCACATATATTATTGACCACAATTATACAATCATTAATCAACCGTTGACATCCATAACAACCACCGTATCTTCCAAACTAAACAATCGTTTATTTATGGTTTTCACTTCATAACAATTCAAGTAACCACTTTAATTACTAAACCGCTAAGTAATTAACTTTCTAACATAACTATTAAAATCATTAAACCCAAAAGTACCCAACAAATTAGCAAATACTAAACATAGCATAATTAAGTACACTAACTACAAGAGTTAAACCAAATGTGAGCAAAGTATTCTCACCACAGGTTTTCTACTCTGTCATTCTTTAGAGGTAGGACCTTTAAGCTACCAAACAACTTCAAACTTCAACTTAGTGACCAAGTTGACACCTTTTGTACTTCAAACCCTTTACAAATTCTAGCTATACTAGTATATACACACACACACACACACACACTCACTTGCATATAAGAGAAGAAAGGTGAGATTTTTAAGTGTTTTTTGCCCCTTTAAGGGGTATGGGACCCACGAAGAAAGGTGAGGGGCTGTTTGGGACTGCCACATGGCAAAGGAGGTAGGTGTAGTGGTGGTGGTGGGTCAAATAGGGTCCGGCTGGCTTGGATCTAAGGTTTTAAGTTGGTTTAAGGCGTAAAACGTGATTTTTGAAGCAAAGACAAGATCTTTGAGAGATGAGGCCCACTTGAAAGGGTAGGAGACGTCGATAGGGCTGCTAGGAGGCAACATGTGCTAGTGTGTGATCCGGGCACATGGTAGTGGTGGTAGAAAGGAGGTGCAAATGGATTAGATGGTGTAAAAGGGGGCAAAAGAGGTGCTTGGTGGTGTTTTAGGGTGGTGGGGTCCACGACAAGAAGGGGGAGGGCGGTTTGTTGATGTGGCAGACCAAGGGTAGAAGGGAGCTGGTGGGTGGCCCACGGGTGGGGACAACGTGGAGAGAGGAGAGAGAAAGGAGGGAGGAAAGGAGAGAAAAATGGAGAAAGAAAGAAAGGAAAGTGGTTTCTATTTATGCACATATGGTAAGGTTCCAAGTGCAAAAATGCTTACCTAGGTGTCACGATCAGAAGAGATAGTGTAGGGGTGAAATAGTAGACTTTTAAAAAAAATCCCACTAAGTTTTAATTAAATAGTCCATGCATTATCTTTTGTACCCAATTCTTATTCTTGTGCCATTTTGAGATCATCATTATAGGCTATGACAACGTGGAAGAATGTCTACGTAAGAGTGGATGAGGTGTCAAGAAGGAAGGAAGTTTATGAATTATTATGTAAGAGTGATTTGACTAAATTAAAGTTGGATTTAATTAAATGATCTTTACACTTTTTCTACTCTTACTACCAAACCGTAATTCCGATTGATACAAAATTTAAAATCCTACTATATTTCACAGAGACATATCTAGTGAAATTAGTCTCATCGAATTCTGATGTTGTTTGAAAAACGGCCTATGTCTGGGTTATTGTTAAATTTCAATTGATCTTTTAACACGCATTTATATCGTGCACGCTCATATAATAACTTCAAGTGATATGAAATTTGAAACCTTACCATATTTTGATGTTCTGGATCCGATGAAACAGTTTTAGTCAAATACTGAGATTGTTTGCAAAATGTCTCATTTTAGGCTATTAAAATAATATTAAATTATCAAATTTTAGTATATTTACTTTTAAATAAATTTAAAAGTTCACTAACCATGTTTTCACTTTAATAAAATATAAAATAAAATTAGGACTCATTTTCAATTGTTTTCAGGTCCAGATTCAATATTTGCCCATTTAAAATCTACCAAAAATCAATTAAAATTTCGTATTTTAAATGGACTAAAAATACGGGTCGGTACAATCTCCCCCACTAAAAAATATTTCGTCCTTGAAATCAAAGATGGAATTGAAGGTCATTTTACTTAACCAACAAGGCCATATCCTATCAAACTTAACTTCGAACTTAACCCCATAAGTTATACATAGATCATCTAGGTGGAATATTTGTTTCGATTCTCAATCAAACACACAACTTATCTCTGAATTAGTATTGATCTTCGATTCCTTAGTATGAACACAGATCAAACCCTTGATCAGAAAACTCTAGCTTTCCTTACATAGCTCACAACTATGATAGAAAATTCAAGAAACTAACCACAAATCCTCATCCACGTTCATCTTCAAACATCGAGTGATAAATCATTTCCTGGATAAGTGTAAATACACCTCTAAGTTCTATGCTTGAATATAGTCTATTTGAGGAAATGATCCACATAAACTCATGTAGTTTTTCCCATGGTTTTCCCTTCTTTACCCTATCCAAATATTTCATCTGCAACTTAAGCATATTTTAGAATTTATGATTGTCCAAAATCGTCTAGAATTCCGATTTCTAACCTTAACCCAATTGGTTTATAACACAATTTAATTTTTTTCAGTTATTTAGTTTCGTAGAAATTTCCCAATTCTCGAACTTCTTTATTGCCTTAAATTTTCGAATTTTTTTTCCATAACCTCCTTTACACGGCTCAATAGGTACAACCTTAAAACAACTCTATGTACCTTTTAGACGAGCATTAAATTTTATTCCTTACCTTAGCTTCTATTAAATAACCTGTTCAATATATATACGTCCAATTCCAACTAATTTCCAAGTAAATTCAACACAAACATTCAGTTTACTAATTATTTCTCAATTAGTACACTTTTATCTTTTCAATCTATTTGACTTGTACCAATTAAATTTAAAGCTCAAATCATCTTAATGATTTCCCAAATTACAACATTATTTTGATTATCTTAAATTCAAAAATTAAGAATTTATTTCCTTATCTAACAGGTTTTCACAATTAATCTACTATCCAAAATCATGGATAATTCCAATTTCTTTAAAATGACGATAGTTTTGAAATTTTAATCACAAAATAAATTAATTCAAAATTTAATGATCTTAACTTTACAATAATCTAAGTTTTAATCTACCATATTTATTTCAAATATCTTTTATTTCAATGTTCAAAATATAATCTTTCAAAAATCAATTTCATATTGCAAATACGCCCTCTCATAAAAATAATACTCTCAACTCATTCTAGGGCATTACGAACCCTATCCTTAATGAGTTCCTCTTATAGGATATTACTAATCCTATCTCTGATGAATCTTTTCCTTCTAGTCTAATTAGTCGCACCCCCAAGGCTTTGTATAAACCAAAGCTCTGACACCACTCTGCAACATTCCCCCTTTCGTACCACTTCGAACCGGCGGTTAAACCGACCCAAGTTGCTCCCAAAGGAGGACTGTTCGGTGTACCCACTATTATCACAAAACAAATCGACTTTTTCATTAATATCATTACAATATTCCATCAGAGCACAACGGAAATACACACACAACATAAAATATAAAAACTCTCAGCGGAAGACTAAGAAATGATCAAGAGTATAGCTCCAGCCATATTCTAGAATCCTGCTACAATAGTAACTCCAAGACTAAATCTGCAAAACCTAAACTACCAGGTTGTCTGCGTGGGAAATAAGGGCACCCAGAGTTTAGGGAAAGAACAATAAACATCGAATCAGACATGGGACTAGTGTGAGAACTTAAACAGTTATCTTGCATTTATTTTAAGGTTTAAATAAATCATAGGACCACACCGTAAAAACGGAACGGGTTTCTCCTTATTAATACCAGTAAATAAGAACTCAAAATTCTTTTCGAAAATGAAGCTACCATAAGGTCTTTAGTCACATACATTATGAAAGCACAGATTAGGAGAGGTTTCCCCTTATGATAGCCAAGCACGCTTGATACATAAAATTCTCTTTTTATTATTACTAGTGCATAATGTGAAAATCACTTTCAAAAAATAAATATATCAATCCTAGATGACATATATACCATATATTTTGTCGCCATAGAGTTTTACAACTAAAACCGTACAAACTCATAGTGAAGAATGGATTTCAAATCAAATGGTCGGGCTAAGGAACTTCCTTATTGATAGGAAAACCTCCAAAGGTATGTCCCGAAAACTCTGGAAAACAAGATCCATTCTCTACTAACATAAGGTAGGATCTTCTTACCTAGATCAACCCTGAGTATATCATCTCCCAGTCGATACCAATGTATAAACTGGGCCCCGTAACATCCACAACCAAATAAAAAGTAGAAGTCACCACTAAGGTAATACTTTGGCTCCATATCATGGTACACCTATCTATATAGCAAGAGGTGATAACCCATACCCTATCGCACCTTTCCCGTTTTGGCCATTTCTAGGGTGTGAGGCTTGTCGAAGTCTCATTAAAAAGCTACGTTTCACTAAGTCATGCTTTGATCATCATAGCACATCCCTTAGTATGTCATACTATTCCATAATACATAATTACAAATCATGTAACCTTTGAGCTCGCATGTCTCATAGAAGGGTGTTAAGCTGAGATAACATCTTAACCGCCGATAGAAATATGTTTAATAAAAACCAACCAATACATTGAAAAATACAAGATCAGAGACACGTCCATACAAGTACGTTTGGGTCTGAACAAAACCGAAGGCACCTTATTATTCATTCAATAAAGGAGAGAGGCCATGCAAATCTGGAAAATCTCCAAGTACGTTCGGACCGCTGTCACAATACAACATCATAATAGATGGCCACCTATTTGAGACATCAACAAACAGTCCTCTGATGTGAAGATTCCCATTCTTCAACCATCATCTTCAATTGCTCCGTTTTTGTCGCATCATTATTTGAAATGGTATTCAGATAGAAATCTAATCCCGGTCTTTTCGAATAACAATCGTTATTTAAAACCATCTAGGTACATAGGATCGATCAAGTCTCTATCCACTTTGATTGGTTTATTAAAACCGTTCATTAATCTTATAAAATTCTTTATTCATTAATTCCAAATTAGGAATTTATAAAACTCATTCCCTTTAATCTTTAACAAAGATTCATTAAATCTTAAAGAAGATTTATTCTTAAAATCAACTTTGGAAAACTTCATTAAATTTTAATTAAAAGATTTGTCATTACTCTCCATTACAAATCATATCTTAGTCATAGTTGGGTTAAAGAATAACGTTATTTAAGACGTCATTTACAACAAACCCAAAATCTAATTGATTTCAAATATAATATTTAAATAGATATTACATCAACTTATATTCAATACCAATTCACGAAATCAACGAATCCTATAAGTGGAATAACGATGTAAATATCTTCCAAATACCTCAAATAATATAAGTTTAACTATGGAATTCAATATCAAATGTCCTCTTAAATTCCAATTATAACTTAACTTAACTGGGTTAAAGAAAGATGTTATTTAAGACACCATTCACAATAAACTCATATTCAACAAATATTATAAGCGGAATAGTATGAGTCTTATCTATGAAATATACACCAAGTACTCGACGATTAAGTCCAATCAAATCAAATAGATTATGATTTGAAAATTTTAGTTCATTTAAACTTAGATTTCCAAAATGTCCATTTTTACCATATTTGGTAAATTAGGCTGAAAACACAAAAATCAAATATAGTTTAAAACTTTGTTTTTCTTGTCTAAATCACTTTAAAATCATTTATTCCTATTTTTAATAATTTAAAAATAGCATATTTCAATAAAATCCAATTTCGGATCACGAACTGGACTAGCGAAGCTTTTATTCAAATTTGATTTGGACTTATTTCAAGATTGAACCATTGGATTATAAAACTTTCTTTTTCATTTGAAAACTCTTTTCATTTTGAGATAAATGATTTTCGTTTTTAGGAAAATATGATAGTCGGACCTCTTGATACATCAATTTGAAGTCAACGGTCGATATTCGCGAACTACTGTTGCGCTACTAGTCCTATTCAAACCAAACTTCGACTTATATTTAAAACCAAGTCGGATTGCTTTAAAAATAATTTGTTAATTATATAAAGCATATATAATAGCTTTTGGAAACTATATTTCCAATATTTAACTTTAAATTTAAATATTCCGTTATTTAAATATTATAATATTATTTAAATCATTAAAATAATATTATTTTTCAAACTTCGTCTTTTGAAATCATTTTTTTTTTGAAACTAATAATAAAGATAAATAAGATAGTTTGGATAATAAAATCTTGTTAAAACATTTTCTAGATATCCAAACTGAACTTCACTTTTTAAAATTACTATTCATTTTCAAATTCAAATTTGAAACATGCCTTAATTACTTGTATACTTATTCAAATAAAATTATCACCTTTACGAAAACTTTTTGTAATTAATTTACTTTCTTTCCAACTCATTTTTGGATTAAAAATTCAAGCATTTATTTTTTCCCCCATTTATTTAATTAAATAGAATACTAAATTAAATCATCGAAATGAAATGAGACTTAACCAATTCTCATATCTTCCACATATTTGTGTGTAGTGAACACATAATCATTATCAACCATTAAAATAACATTTTCCACAATCTATAACATCCGTTTACACATAACATATATATGCATATATATACACACACACACACACACATGGTGTATGTATATACACATATCATGGCATAATTCGTACCATATAAGCATTAGTCAATTAATGCTTATATTCTTTTCAATCATTTGATTAACCACAATTATACAATCATTAATCAACCATAAGAATACATAACAATCACGTTATCATTCAAACTAAACAATCATTTATTCATGGTTTTAACTTCATAACCATTTAGGTAACCACTTTAATTACTAAACCACTTAGTAATTAACTTTCTAACGATATCATTAAACCCAAAACTACTCAACAAATTAGCAATTACTAAATATAGCATAATTAACTACTCTAACTACAAGAGTTAACCAAATTCGAGCAAAGTGTTCTCATTGTAGGTTTTTTAATCCGCCATTCTTTAAAGGTAGGAACTTTAAGCTACCAAACAACTTCAAACTTCCACTTAGCGGTCAAATTGTCACATTTTCTACCTTAAATACTTTACAAATTAAAGTTATACTAGTATATATATATACTTTCATTTAAGAGAAGAAAGTGGGATTTTTAAGTGTTTTAGGCTCAACTAAAGGGTGTGGGACCCATAATAAAGGGATAGGGGTTGTTTGGGGCTGCCATATGGCAAGGGCGGTGAGGGAAGGTGTGGTGGTTGCTCAAGTAGGGTCCGGTTGGCTTGGATCTAAGGTTTTAAGGTGGCTTAAGGAATAAAAATGTGATTTTTGAAGCAAATGTGGGATCTTTAAGAGGTGGTACCCATTTGGAAGGGTTGGAGGCATTATTCTGGCTGCTGGGGAGTGCGTGTGCTGGTGTGGGGTCAGAGTAGGTGGTGGTTGTGGTGGAAAGGAAGTGCAAGTGGATTTGATGGTGTAAAAGGGGGTAAGAGGTGTTTGTTGGTGTTTTGGGGTGGTTGGGCCCGCGACAAAGGGTGGATTACTAACGTTACAGGCTAGGGGACAGGGCAGAGCTAGCTGGTGGCGCATGGGTGGGGCCCAATGTAGGGAGAGGAGAGATAAAGGAGGAAAGAAAGGAGAGAAAATGGAGAAAGAGAGAAAAGAAGGAGAAGTAAAGGAAAGTGGCCTCTATTTATACACATATGGTAGAGTTTTAAGAGCAAAAATGCTTGCCTAGGTGAAGATAGTGTAGGGGTGGAGTAACAGACTTTTGGAAAATTTTCCACTATGGTTTAATTAAATAGTTCATGCATTATCTTTTGTGCCCAATTCTTATTTTTTTTCATTAAGGTTTCGTTCGCAGTAGAAAACCAGGATGCTAGCGGTGCGTTCGTACCCGACGTGTACCACCTTTTATGATCATATGCAATAGTGTAGTGTATATGTCCCTAGATTTTGCAAGATATTAGGCGATCCACTGATCCAGTCGACCTCCTTTTATGCAATTTATGTCAATGCCATGCATCCAAAAATATATGCAAGAGAATCCTAATGGTACATAAGGTTCTATATGCATGCTACAACCACCATCAACAATATACACATTCATATGATAAACGCCAATTTTTCATCCATAAATTCAATGTGAATTAAAAGTGCACTCACATCCATATTCAATCATGTTAGTATCCTAGTTGTTGATCAATAATTAGTGCCTAATGTGTGTATATGCATTCATTGCATCCACTAGCAAACACTTGCATCCACATGAATCCATTAATCATAACAAGTCCTAATAACATGTTTAAACCATGTCCTACTATCCATAGGATTTTCTAAGACCCACTAATTCAAAACATAGAAGATAGGTAAGTTTAAAGTTCAAAACGAAGGAAGGGTTGGGAGTGTACTATCAAAAAGAAATGGAAAAGATGCGTGAATTTTCTGCTTTCCACGTCGCTTTACTGCTATCCTCTCCCTGACGAACCATAACAAGTTTGATCTCCTTGTTTTTTTAACTTCTTGATTTCAAAATCCAGAATCCTTATAGGTACTCGTATGATAAACGCCTCCTTCCCGACCTCAATATCCTTTAAAGTGCCCGGCTCTACTATCACCAGAGAATAATGTAGGCATTTCCTCAAATGTGAGACATAAAATATGTCATGACCTGCTAACAATCTTTCTAGTAGCTGAGCTCCATAGGCCATCTGACCTATCTTCTCTACTATCGAAAATGGTCCCACAAACCTCAGTGCTAATTTATCGACGAAACCAAACAACACCACATTTCTATGGGGAGATATTTTAATGAAAATAATGTCTCCCATACTGAACTCAAGATCCGACCTACTCATTTTCGCATAAGGTTTCTGTCTGTTTTGTGCGGCCTTCATCCTTTTACAAATTAAGTCGATGTTGTCTGAGGTCTCTCTGATTATATCCGGTCCAAGAAGAATTCTATCAGCAGTCTACCTGTAACGACCTGCCTTTTTGACCGCTCTAAGTCGGTATTTAAACCAACTGAGAATGTTCAAAGCGACAGATTGTTATTTACCTTACCAAGTTTAAACAGAATAAACACAGAATCACAGATAGAAAATAGCAGCATATCTCACGACGGAAATTTTATACAAATTAGAGTTTTAGAAAATATTATTATACAACGGAAGATTTATAAATAAATACATAATTTTTAAAATAAATAAAAGTTTTACACTTTTTTCGGGCATTGCGCGCGCGTATGCATCTTCACGCTCCTCTCCAGTTTTGCAAGCGGAAAATCTAAAATCTACAACATTCGTATCTAACCTGAGCATTCCATGCAAAAACATAAAACACTCGAGTCAGGATTAATCATTATTCAAGTAAATTAACATCAATAGAAACTGAAATACAATAGTAAGTCTTGACTTCCAAGGTATTCACGAAATAAAAGTTGTGTAGTATCTGTCCATACTAATTATATATCGATGACTAAGTCAAGTATGATATCTGTCCAAATCAGTTCTATTTTTAGGGACAAATGGACATGGAAACTTGCATGTACACATGCATACAAGTACATGTGTGTTCTGCTCAACATCCGTAAGCATACATAAAAGTGATTGGCCACACCCTTGCGAAGTGAAAGAATAAATAGTCAAGGTAGTCTTTGTATAGTTTCAAGTCAGCAAAACAGAAAAGAAAAGAAAAAGACACATGTCTAAACTAATTTGTGCCCCACTATCAAGGTTATAAAATAGAAGAGGGCTTGCAGCCAAGTCCTACTAAAGTTATATATGAAAGTAGTGGTTAGACATGCCACCATAAAATCAAGGATGGACAATTCTAACTAGCACATTCACTTATGTAACGCTAAAATTAAGCCAAGATGCTAAACTTTGTGAAATACCGGTGTTCTTAGCCTAAAATTAAGACAAGATGATAGCACAATCTAACTAGCACATTCACTTATGTAATTCTTACTAGCCGGTATACCGGTTTTCTTAGCCTAAAACAAGTGGATGCATCCTAAATTTTGCATATTTTTTTTTTTACCAATTTGCATTCTAAACTTTGTGAAATAAATATGAGCACCAGTTTGTATTCAAGATTCACATCTAAAATCAAATACCCTATTCAATTTCCATTTTTAGACTTGTGGCAAAACCAAATCAGCAAACGATAAACAATTTACTAAAGAAATCGAAAAATCCTAAGTCCAGATTTGACATGGCACATACCGGTTAATTTACCCATTTCAAACCATTTATAACAAAAGAATTTTACAAATCTCGTATGGTTGTTTCAGATCATTAAGTTATTAAACAATATTAAGTACAAACCACTTCAGCTAAACAAAATTTGTTGTATAAAAGTGTTCAAGCTGAAGTGGCCAAATTATATGTATACAAGACCCAACAGAAATAAACTAATATATGTTCAATCATGCGTACAACAAGCTACACATGCGTATAGGTCTTCGTGGACAGGAAGCAAATTTGTTTTTCATCCACTATACCACTGTGTATACACGGTAATAGTATAAGTATATATATACCCACATATAAGTGAATACATATATATACATGCTTGTGCTGCTTGTATACACAGTCGTAAGTGGAGGCATGTGAGAATTGATGTAGAGCATACCGGGTTCAATACAAAGGAATGAAAAAGTGGCACAAAATCTGACCAATATAGGACATGCACATAGCCACCCACAAATAACATGAAGCAGGTGCAAAAGGTGAGCAAACAAGGTGAACAAAAATCACCCCAAACAATTATCAGAAATCAAACTAATCTCCAGTTTTACGAAGTTAAGATGCTTGAATAAAATTTACCGTGAGATTATACTCACCTTATAACCGCAGTATGCATTAAATCTTGGAAAAGGCGAAGACTTTACGAAGGCGGCTCGAGCACGATGCATCAAGGGGATAGTGCTCCAATGTTTTCACAGCTCTCGGCATAGGCGCGGTGGGAGTAGGAGATGGAAATGGAGGCATTATGGTTCACGGGTGCAGTAAAACGTTGGGTCAGCGAACGTAGGTTGCGGTCTCAAGTTAAAGTTGGCTAGGGTGGCACGGTGACGGGAGGAAGACTGAATTGCCAAGGCGCTCGAACAGAAATTCAGTGGTAGGGAGGTGGCGGTTTCGTTTGAAGAAGGAGCGGAGGCCATACGCGAAGGACCGATAGGTGAAGTCGACCATTAATTTGAGGATTTAAGGAAAATTGGAAATACATATTTTGAGGAGAAATGAAATCTCGGCTAGCAACAACAAAAATTAGGAAGGGGAAAGGAACGGGAGTGATCGGTGATAAACACAGTAACCGGGCATATTAAAATTCAACACAACCTTTATTTACAAGTGTCACCAAATTTCATAAGACACCAACAAGTGGCACACAAAATAATTTAAAGAATGTGTACAATTTATAATATTATGAATATACAAACATACTAGCATATTGTACTAAGTACATACAATAAAATATATTTATATATTTTTTTCAAATACAATACTTTAAACAAATCTAAATCCCCATAAATTTAAAATAAATATCAAATTTAATTTTAAAAATCGAAATTATAGATTCCCAAATAAAATAAATAAAATTTTAAAATATATCTAATGTTTAATTTAATAAAGCTATTCAGATTCAATTAAAAATTTAAAATATACACATTTATTTAAATAATTTCTCAAACAATATTTATATATATATCAATTTGTTTAAAATATCACCAATGTTTAAATTGAATACAAAAGAAAATTTTAATTTATACTTATAAACTTGATTTAAAACTAAACTAAAATAGATTAGATTTCAAATTTAAAAACATATATAAACATCTTAAATATCGATTCTATTAAATTTCATACTTTAAAACGTTAAGATCTCGATTCGTTACAATCTCCCCCCATTAAAACTTTTCTTCCTCGAAAAGGAGAGATTGTTAATCTGAAATCAAAGTATGGAATAATTTTTTTTCGACTTAACATCCTGGTTTTATTTTCAAATCATTCGAAATACTACGTTATCTTTTCATATTAAATTATACTCGCTTTGGGATTTTAAAACCAAAATCATTTCGAAAATTTCAAATATTTTACGATAAACGACATAAAACATTTATGTCTCAAGTCGAGAGGTTTCTCCCGGTGACAAGGCCACTAGGCACGGCCTAATCATGTATCGATATAACGCTAAGTATCTCCCAGCTAACATCTAGACTCGGATGCCGAATACAGAGCACAAAGTATATATCCCGGTTTTAATCCAGACATCGAACATCGTATATGCTTTATTCACAAAAACAAGCTAAGTATCTCCCGGTTAACATCCAGACTCGGACAATGAATACAGAGCACGAAGTATGTACCTTTTGTTAGTTACGGGTTACTCCAATCTCAATAACAAATCATTCATTTCATATCCTGAAGTTATAAATCATTTCGAAAAATTAATTTCCAAATCTATATTACTTTGTTTTTCAAACATTTCAAAATCTCGGGATTCAAGTCGTCAAACTTTCTATATTTATAAATCAACTTAGAAACCATTTCAATTTTAAAGTCTATTGAATTTTCATAAATAATTTCAAATCATTTTCGAAACATTCTTGAAATAAGATTTTGACAATTTCACATAAGATAATTTTTTTTTTCTAGCGCTTCATAAAATTGATAACTTTCCATTTCAAATTTCACTTCCCAATGCTCTATTCTGATTTGTATATGCATTACAAACAATTTTTTCCGAAATATCAATTCTAAAATATTAGAAATCGATTTCAAAATTTAGGAACCACATTCTCAAATATTTCTTTTCAAAATTCAACTTGTCCACAAATTGGTCGATGATAGACACAAGGAAGGGTTCAAAGATAAGACTAGATAACTCAAGCATGAACAGATCGAATGATAAGCGAAAGATCACGATAGGTTAATGGAAAATTAAACGCGTTAACAAGCGAAGGGACAATATTATATTTTCAAAATATTCGTTTTTATTCAAATTATTATTTATTACAACTTATTAGAACAAAATAAGTTATATAATTTTAGGACATGGAAGTTTTCTAATGCCTGAATTTACGAAAAATTTCGGTAGCACCTCCCCTGCACGGTTCGATCGGGAAAATTTTCCCGTACACAAAAACAACAAAACCACAAAATATACATCTCATCTATACGACGAGGCATCCATAATTAGGGGAAAATCAACACAAAAACCCGAATATGGTATTAAATCCGAGATGTGTACCTTATATTAGCGTTTATAAGCATGTTTGCCTAATTTTTAACATGTAGCGCAAAAGCGAGCTCTCGTGCGAAGTGCATGCCATGGCTTCCTACTAAAACACTTAACAAATAATGAGAATCATATATATATATATATATATATATAACAAAACTTAATATATAAAGCATAAGCAAGCACAATATGTAAAGTTCGGTATACATGAAACAAGATTTATCTACAAAAGCAAATGTTACATTTAAATACAATACACATTTCATTTTTTTTTCAAACATCTTCATTACCGTCATTTATTCCAATTTTATCATTTCTAGCATTATCATTCTATACATTTGTCATTCATATTAAATTTGTTTACATCAAATGCATATTCTTATTTTTTGTTTAATTGTCAAAACTTCATTATTATTGATGTGTATTTCTTTACATTCCATTAATTTCATTCATTCACTTATATTTAGTGGACTTATATTCAATTATTTCTCATATTCTCTTTCAATTTTTTTTCCAATCCAATTTCTCATTTCTTTATTCAATTCATAATTTTATCAACAAGTTTAATTTTTTTCGCTTTGTTTCATTTACCTATCACTTACCAAGTTACCGTTGTTCATTTTTCCCCTTCGATAGATTTCATTTTATTCCCTTATAATGGTTTCAAACATATCATTTCATATATAAACTCCATTATATAAGATTTCAATTCAATTTCCTTCCTAATCATAATTTTCGAATTTATCATAATACTTATATACATCTTCCATATATATATATATATATATATATATATATATAAGTTTCGAAAACTTAATATTCAAAGTTAAAGACTTCAAAATTTGCAATTTCAATATCAATTAAAAGTTTTTACACAATCGATTTGAATTCAATTTCACTTCAAATCTAGTTCATATAGTACTTCATTTCGAATCACATTTATATACATATCTATTTACATAAATTTTCCAAATCTCATTTTCAAGTATGTCATTCTCATATAATTCCATTAAATAAGATTATTAGTTTTTACATCAATTATATTCCATATCAATAATTTTCGAATATCATACTTATATAATTCATATATAAAAGTTTCAAATTTCATATCAAAATATTTGTATATAGATAATCTTCAAAATTTCATTTTCAAGATCAAATTAAATTAATTTCAAAACGATTCGAGTATTAAATATCATTTCAAAATTTAAATTCACATTAAAGATTTGATTCATTATCAATATTTATACTCAATTTGAATTTCACATTACGGTTATCGATATTCAATTGAGTCTTTAAATTCAATCATTTTGGATCTTAATTTGTTCATATTGGATATATATGTTTATCAAAATAACTAAATTACATAAAAGTAATTTTGGATAAATAACAGCTTAATGTAAAATTAACTCGAATAAATAGATAGATTTTTAAAATGAGTTTGAAATAAATAGATATGCTTTGTAAAATAACTAGCTTGGTATACAATAGATTTAAATAAATAAATAGCTTTGGAAAATAAGTTAAATGATTATATAGGTTTTGCAAATGGTTTGAAATAAATAAATAGGTTTGGAAAAGTAAGTTTGAAAATTTTGTTTGAAAACAAAGATAATTAGACTTGTAACAAAACAATTTAAATAATATAAATAAATCTAATACCATAATTTCAAATAAAATAGTTTTATAATGAATACTACTTTCAAAAATAATCCAACCCGAATCAATTATCCAAAATTCAAATTTCTTAATTATTGTCGGTTTCCAATTCCGAGATTAAACTCACTTTAACCTCAAATTCAATTCATACATTTTAGTCAGACCCAAGGTTCAAGTTAGCTCAATACTTGAGCTTCCATTTGCATTTCCAATTTCAATCAAGTTCAGAATTTAAATCTTAATTTTAATTGTACTCCAAATTGAATTAATTATTAAAATTTTCAATCAAACTCCTTTGAGCTTATAAAGATATAACTCAAAATTCGAATCTTGCTTAAAACAATCAAATTTATTCAATAAGTCGAAAAATCGAACTTTTACTCAATTCATTGGAGATTTAGATTCGGTAGTTTTCTTCGAGATATTCATTCGAGGTATACATATCATTTTATTTTAATACAATAGGACGGATATTTCAATTCCAGTTTTTTTTATTATTCAAAAATATACATATTTACATATCACATCATGTTTCACAAATCAAACTTCATTTGAACAAAGCTACCAAAGTGGTCTCCACCACTTTGAGACTTGAAAATAAATTCCAATGACGACAAATTATCATTGAAATTATTTCCTAGTGACAAAAATGGGTTCTCCATTCGTATTTCCTTTTTGAAAATATTTCAGAAAGTTACTTCAAACATTTTTCGAAAATACTGGTATATACCACTAGTTCTTTTTTTCCAAAACCTTAGAAATCAATATCAAAATTTTGCGGAATTTAATTCTCAAATTTTAGTCAAAACGATATCCTTTTTATGACTAAATTCACTTTATTCCACAATTTATCTTTATTTGGAATGAGCCTTCTTATTTTCAATAATGGTTCAATATTCTTCAATTTATTCACCCATTCATTGTAAGTTAACGTTCCCAAATTTCAACACCTATTTGTCCTTGCATCAAGTATTTTCCATATACTTGATTCAAGTTCAATTAGTGAATAACTAATTTTTATTAATTTTCTTAACCTACATTTATATTACTCGACAACCAGAACTCAACAATGGATTTTCGAATGGGATCAAGATTGGACAATTTCAAAAATTCAAGTACGAATGGTTCGAATTCGATAATGATAAGCAAAAGATGACGACATGTCAAGGAATAGAAAACACAATAACTAGCGAACAGACAGCATTATAATTTCAGAACATTCATTATTATTCAAATTATCCTTATTCCATCCCAATTCATTTGCAGTTAAATTTATTCTTTACAAATAATGAGAATATCGTTTATTTAAATTTCGCTTATTTATTCCTGTTCATATCCATTTTATCAAAATATTTTATTAAAATTTTTCAAAACATTTTCAAACACTTATCTATAAGGTTTCAAGTATTTCTTGACGTCTAAATCGGAACCATACAGTCATTGTGACAACCCCAATTTCGACAGACCGAATTTTTTTCAAAATTCCGATCTATCGAGACTCAGATTGGTTTGCTCTAGTATCCTGCAGAAAAGACAGAGGCACAAAATATGTCAGAGCTCAGAATAATATCTCATAGCGGAAAGGATAAAATATAGTATAATCAAAACATGGCCTTACCGTATTATTAATACTGCCTAACCAGTATCCAAAGCTATCATGTCTCTGCCACAATCTAACATGCGAGTGTGTTATGAGGAAGGGGTCAGAACACAAGTTCTGGTGACTGGATTTAAACTATACACTTTCGATAATCTTACATATACCATTCAATCATATTTTCTTTTTTATTAGGTTACTTGGGTTAACAACACTCAAAGCTTACACACACACTGTACCCATTTACTTCCCGGTGAATTAACCTAATACAGTATATGTAGCTTTCTCTCAATATTGAGATACACCCCATGGTATCCCACTCGCACGGTCTCCACCGTATCATCGCAGGAATATATCAGTCCCTAATCCTACGCCCGAATGTCGTATGGATTTCTATATATATGTCAACGCTATGTCTGCAAAAAACCACTACTTCTATATTACGTAAGCGTTCGGACTGCCATCTTTGAACCATTCGATCGAATTAGGTTCCATCCTCGAATAATGCCTTCTAGTCTTATGATACACCACCCAGAGCGACATGAGTGTACCTATACTTTCCTAAGTACGTATCAACAATCATTCTCGATGTTTATCGCACATGTTCTCTATATGTGTGCCCGAGTCCCGTGGCAGGGCTAATCAAGAAACACGAAACTCGGTCGGGAGCTTTTAGATATCTGTCCATTGCAGATGCTAAGGTCTGCTTTTACATTGGCTATGGTCCCACTAGACCCCTCCCTCAACTAATGAAAGGCACCCAAGAATATCAAGAATGAGAACTTAACCGCGGCCCCCTATGCCCTTCAAACCTATTGGCCAACCTCACCCATAACTAGATAGCAAAGTATATGGTATTTGGAGTTCTCCGCCTTTCCGCTTTACGTACTGACTGAGGATGGTAGGTAGGCGACGAGTTGCTATCACAGGGCACTAACTGGTCTCGCCGAATCACGCTGGTCCATCTTAGTCTTTTGATTGCCCCTTATTATTGCAATCAAGGCATACTCATTGGTTCACCAACGCAGACCTAACCTCTGTGAGTACAGGCGGATCATCTGCCACTCACAGATGAATACCAAGAGTACCCCAAGCCCCCGGAAGCCGCGTGCTTCCCCTAACAGTCCTTTGGAGCCGCCAAACAATTAGATGAATGTGCGCTCCCCTTGTGCCTTATAACTCCTCGATGATCTACCCTGTTGGGTTATTCACCCTCAACTGTACGGATTGGTCTAAGCGCCTTACTTTAGAATGTTGTTAGACCCTATGTCTAAACATTCTTTTACGCGCTTGTCTCACCTCACTAGGTTTCTAGTTAACTTGGTTATTCCAATTCATATTGAATTCTTATTCAAATTACCAAGTTTCTCTTGCTTATTAATTTCATTCATACAACTTAATTCATTTAAGTTTATTAATAAGCTTACAACATGTTATTCTCTAGATTGTGTCCCAAGGTCTGTGATCCACAATCCCTTTTATATTCTTGTTTGATTTCAATTACATGTTTTACTTAATATGTAATTAAGTATATCTAATTTACATGTTTCTAATTAACATGTCACTTACCATTTATGATTATATATAACTTATTTAATTTCATAAGTTTTCCTCATCCTCTCTCATTTAATCATAATTCCACTTTACGTCGTCAATACGACTTATCGTTGTTTACTTATTAACTTAGTTCTATTAACTAAGGCCCATTAATAAGTTTCTCTACCCATTTATTATAACCTATGTTATAATTTCCCCTTGTCCCTAGGACAAGTCTAAACATGTTATTCTTACCAACTGGTTTCAGACTCCAAGACTACTTAATTTATAATTAAGTACAATATATTTTCCCCCTTTTTAACTGGTTTTAGGTTTTCTCCTTTTCTGATTACTTAATTTACAATTAAGTGTCACTTAACTTAATTCACCAGTTATATCATTCCCCAACTAGTTTATTATAACCTAAGTTATAATATTCACTTGTCCCTAGGACAAGTCTACCTATTATACAACATTTTCATTAATGTTATTTATTTATAATAGGTTATTATCATTCCCCTTTTAAACCATTTACTATTGTAAACCATTACTCTTTATTCTCTGTAATATATGTTCCTTATTATATTAAGGAAAACACTTCATGCACCTTATCAGTATGATAGAAGGAATCAATGATTTATTTCCATAACGTTTTCCCATCTAAATCCGTGGTAGCAAGTAATTTCTTTACTTTTCTATATTTATTATGGCTTACTTGCAACAACGATTTCAGAAATAAGTCATTTAGCGAAATACATCACTTTTCCCTCTTATCACACTAACTCAGTTCATTACATCCCTTCCTTTCTTATTTTCTGAGTTAGACATTTAATTACCATCCTTGCCATTTATTCATATCTTGTTATATAAATATATTTATTTATATATATATATAATCACTAGACCTCTCACATTAAGCCGACACTTGTGGACGCTGGATTTGCCGGGCGGATCCGGCTAGACTTCTACCACAAGCTGACTTAACCTCGTGTCTTAGCACATGTTGTTAATTCTTACACTTAGGCCTCTCAAATTAGCTTCAATATTAGTGGCTGTTGGATATGCCAGTTGGGTCTGGGCAGACTTCCGCCACTATTGCAACCTAACCTCATGCCATAAGTGTATTTACAATTTCTAATTGTAATACTAGGCATATTCATTTTCATTCAATCACTTATGTTCATATCAAATTGCGCTTCCAAATTAAAATCTCAAAACATAATATATGTTATGTTCATTGCATGAAAATTTTAGACATATTATCCTTTTTACTATAATATAGTTTACAGTAATCTAATATACATGTCATCCAATTTTTGCCTATATTTTATTGCATGTCATTTTCAACATATGTTTAATTCTACTAGGACATGTAAACATTCAATCAGGTAATTATTTTAACATGTGTTCAATCAATAATATGTCCCAAATAAAGCATGTAATTACAATCACTGAATTGGCTATTCATATCCTAACAAGTTTATTTTCTCCAGCATGTAAACATTCAATAACTTAGCGAATTCAACATAGGAATTTCCGGCCATATTCATATCAACATTTCAATTCGTTACAACAGCAATTTATAATTAAACTGGCCATTTCAAAATTTATTAAAAAGGGGAATGCTAAACGATAGTCATAACATTATCTAAAGGCTATAGCTTAAACCCACTCACCTTTAAGCTTTCCCCAAATTTTGGATCTAATCCATTATATCATCCATGGTTTTCCTTTTCCCTTTAATTTGATTCACGACCTAACGACCATGGATTTATTATTTCATGAAAAGAGAAGAGAAAGAGAAATAATTTAAATAGATTGGTTCCTAGCGTTTTACCTTGCTTTCATGATTCAATAATCTTTTTATTAACGTTGATTCCCTCTTCCAGATCTGAATTCATAATCCTCCAAGGCTAACATTTTAATTTCAAAATAGATTTGAGAAGAGAGAGAGGGAGCCATGGTAGAGCTCCAGCGCAGCCGTCGAATTATGATGTTTAGGATTAGGTCTAGGGTCTTATTTATAGGTGCTCAAGACCTTATCGTACACGCAGCATTGAGTCAGCATTGAACCCAGTTAAGAAAATAGCCCATGTTCGCAAATGAATCTAGCCAAATCTTATCGTACACGCAATGCTGAGTCAGCATTGGGTCCCGCAAGTTGTTTTGGCGCAGAAATTTCAATTTCGAATGTTTGAATTATTTTGGCGCAGAAATTTGATTTTTGAACTTTTGAATTTATGGAATTTATTTAACTGTTTTATTCACATGAAATATTCTTATATGTATACAATTCCTCTACCGAGCCATTTTACGCGTATATATATACGCACAATTTTCGTTTTATTTTCAAATTTCAAACGATGTTGCACAGTTATTTGATTCTTGCCATATTTCACTGACTGTTGCCTTATCTTGAATTTTATCTTTTGTATACGTATATTTATGCATACATATATATATATATATATATTCTCGTATATGTACATATATTTTCTTTATTTTCTTATGTGTACATTCTTATCCTTTCAAATTTTGAATTTGTATATGTACATCTATTTGCATGTTCAGTTGGCCCTCTCTAAAACAAAGATAAAAATTATGTCATCGCCAGGGTTCGAACCCCTGACCTCTATGTTACAAATCCAATGCCTTAACAAACTGAGCTATGAAGTCTTTTGTTAATAAGTCTTAGAACAATGATAATTATTGTTCTCTCCTTACCTCTCTTTTTCATGTTAGTTACAATACTTAAATTAAACCATTGCATGAATCTTTTTCTTTTAATGTTAAAGCATTATGTTTGCAAATAGGTGCATGCAACATATTTACATTGCATGCAACCAATCCTTTCTTTCTTTCAATGCATGCATTACATTTTTTTAGTGCATGTATTTATTACATGCAATCCTTATTTTATTCTTTATTTTACATTTTAATTTGTTTGCATATATATATATATATATTCTTTTCTTTCTAATAATAGGAATACTTGAGTGTGGTGAAGCTTATTTGAACTACCAAAAAAGCCGACTGTCCTCTTTAAAACGTAATTCCACCCAAAAACAGGTTGGAGGGCCCTTCTATCTTTTCTATACCGCTTGCTACCACTTACTCCACGTTCCAGCGCACAATACCTTACTCCACGTTCCACCTCTTTCTTCTTGCTTCACGATTAACTTCATCTTCCCCAGCTGTCACTTTAGCACTGAAAAGTAATGGGTGGACCTCCTATGCTTATTGGATCGCGTTCTCTTCTTCTACCTCGGTATCAATTCTTCCTGGAATTGGATTTGTACTCTCAACCTACCCTAATTTATTCATCCTTTTGATTTTCATTTTTAGGGTTTTCACTGAAGTTTGCTTACGTTGCCTCCTACTATTAGTTTGGTAAACATCTTGCTACTATTATTAGTCTGATTTACTTTATGTTTCGATTAGGTTTTAATTTAGGGTTTGAGGTTTGATGTCTCTTCTTTTTTCAACATTGTGTCGATTAGTTTTGAATTTGGGTTTGAAATTTGGGATTTCAGGTTTGCTGGATCTCATTGCTGGGAGTATATTCGAGTTCTAGGTATCTTGGATGGTAGCTGTGGTTTGTGGAAACGTAATCAACGAGACATAAGTTGTGGAGATAGTAGCTGTGGTTGTGTGGGTGTATGATGGTATGTGTTAGGATTGGGGGTTCTATGATGAAGTGCAAGTTCTTCCGTCTTGCAATTACTTTCCATTTTATTATTAATTACAGTTCCTAACACCGTTCAGGTTAAATACGTTGCTTCTACCTACTTTGGGGATTTTATACTAATTCATTTCTCATGTTATTTTATCATCTACTTTTCAGGAATGTCATATTTATGTCAATATGATGCTAGACATTAAAGATATATAGCATGGTCTCTATTTATGGAGCATGGTGAGGTCATTTCATTACTGCTGCATGATTTGAATACATTTTGTACCATTCATTTTTGTGTGTGTGTGTATATATATATATCCATTTTCTTGCCATTATACGCATATCCATTAGTTTTTAGTTGTATCATTGTTATACGAGTCATATAATTTTACTTTCTTTCCTCGTACGCAATGTTATGATGTTTCCCTCGGTGTTAATTGTGTTATTGCCATCTTAATCAACAACATGAAATTATTGCATAATTTGGTCAAAACTATATTGAAATTCCCATTTTTTCCCTCTACTTTATTATATTTCGCAAAGCTTCAGAATTTTCTGATCTGTGACCTTTTTTAGCACGAAGAGAGAAATCCTGTACATAAGCATGTAACTTTTAGAATGGGCAGGATGTAAAATTAGCGTGTGATTTGTAGAAAAATAGAAGTAAATACCCGTGATTCTGTTTTTCCAAGTTTAAAACATCATGGCTTTGAACTGTTTATTTAAGCGGTCCAAGCTTTATTTCATTCGAATAATCTACGTAACATTTTTAACTTAGGATTTGAGTAAATAAAAGGCTTTAATATAAAAAAACAGTAGAATATCACAATAAAGAAATCTTATTATAAATTCTATAGATGTTTCCGATTGTGCTTCTTGATCGGAACCTTTTATCAAAGGCTGTAATGTTAAATATAACAGAGTAGCAAGATTCAATTTATGGCACATTGTTAGGTAATCAACTTATTTATTCTTAAACGATTATCCCTCTACCTGGATACATAGTTTTTGTTTCTTCTTCTTCATATACTGAGTATTTAAATCGTACGCGCACGCACTCACACTTTCTGGATTAATGAGTTCTCGACTTCATCCCACTTTATAGCTAAGGAATCTCGAGTAGTAACTAAGTAAATTGCTAAATTTTAGGTTTTAATGACAATAACATTGTTAGCAATCATCTACTTGGTACATGGTTGTCTTATTTTCCTTTACAGCTATTGGGAAATTTTATTTTATTTTTTACCACCTGTTCTATTTACAATTTTCTACGACCTGCTACTGGGAAATTTATTTGCAAAGGCAGACAAATAATGTAAGGGACTGCTGTCGTATTATTAGTTTTGCGTAAAATACAAAGCTTGATTCTACTTTTTCTTTATGTTGTTTGCAGACAAGGTACACTGATTACCAGGGCACTACCATCCCATTCCAACCATTTTCTTTTGTATCTATGTACGTGGGATGATAAGTGAAGATGATATTAGTATGAATGGAGAAGCTGCTATGTTGGGGAAATCTGAGTTAACAGTGGTAAACGTTAAATATGTAATAGTGTAAAATTCCCAATCCATGCTGCTGAAACTATAAATTTTGATATTTCTATCATAAATGTTGCAGCTGCTAAAGACGGATCTTTTCATCTATAATTGGTTTATCATTTAAATGTTATCGCCAAATCATGTAAAATATAGCTTCAGTGCAGTCTTAGTGATGGGATAATGCATCAAAAAGGAAATGAAGTCTCAACAAGGTAAGCAATATTATTGCTTCATTAAATTTATTTTGTTTATGGATAAATTCCAAGTATAATTGAATTATATGCTAAAATTAATTATACTTATCTTTATGATATGGAATACTTTAGCCTTGAAAAACTCCACAATTAATGGGATTATAATTGAAATAGAGTATTGCATTTCAAATTACCACATCGTATAAGTTCCAGTTAACGTTTTAGGATCAGAGTCAGCTAATGTGTTTATTATGTCAATAAATGATGCCCTTTTATGTGTTTATGAATTTAACCTTTTGCTAACAAATGGATACGTAGCTTTTATTATATTTATACATAAGTTGATATGCATAAATGAGGCAAATGATCACTGTATGTTAAATAGATATCAGATTCAAACTTACATATTAATGTTAGCTCCAATTAAAATTTTATTATATATCTATTTATGTGTAATATAAGGTGAATAACGTGTTTTATATGTAAATATTTGTAAGCTATATATGTATTATTTGTTGTTCATAAACGCAAACATATATTACTATGATTCTCAATTGGCAGATTTGGTTTAAAAGGTAAATTTTAGTTTGATGATTGAAAGTATAATACTTTTCTAGAAGATAAAATGTGAAGATTTTTTGTTTTGAAATAGGCGCTTTAGGAATTTGACTACTAAGCGTGGTGCTTCAGTAAATTGCTAGGGCATATATTAATTTTGACAAAAGAATTTACAGTCATTTAGCATTAAAACATCCCATAATTAATGTGATTTCAATTGAAATAAAGTAAAAAATGAAAATTACAGCCATATACTAAGTGTTCAATTAACTTTCTACAATAAACAGTACCAGCAATTTTCAATATAGCAATAAATGATTCCATTTTTTATGCATATTATTTTGCTAATTAATGATTAAATATAAATCTAAGTTAACAGTGGTAAATGTTAAATATCAAAAATTGGTAATAGATTAGCACGGCTGATGTAGGGGATCAAGCATTGGTTTGGTAGTGGGCATGGTGCTTGTGGATGGTATGGCTACCAAAGGATTAGATGAGGAGGACTGGAAGCATTCAAAGGATTAACAGCATTGTTCAGCATATTGCCACTTATGTAGATTTTGCTTTAATATTAGAAGATGCGAAGAGGTCACTGTTGTTTGGATACATTTCTACTATTTTAATGCCATATTGGCTGAGAATAAATCAATTTTTTTTCTTCAAAATAACGTTTTTAATACATTTTTTTGAATGACATACTTGATTTCCTCTATTACCTATATTCTCTGACAGTAGATCACTTAGTATGCAATATATTATTTGTTATTTTTTTTCAAAAATTGGTAATATGGTCAGTGAACAAACTTACTTTTAAACCAGCATTGTTCTGCATGTTGCAACACGGTGAGTCCAAGTAAAACCGCTGCACCTAAACATCAACACCATAGAACAATTCATGCTTGGCTAATTTGGCATTTTATATTGTTTATGCAGTTTTCTGTGCTGCTGAAAATTGGTTGCTTGATCTGGATACAAATCCAACAAGCAGACAGCTTGCATCAACAGAAGAACATTAATGATAGTCTAAATGAACAGGCAGTCTGAAATATCAAATGTATACAAGTACAACCAATGGTTGACTTCTGATTAACTACATTATGATTCAGGTTTTCTTGTCTCAATTTTTAGTTATTGATTTTCAACTGAATTTTTTTTACATTTTCTAGCTACAAGTTCACAAATTTTCTCCATCTATTTTCTTATGTACCTATGCAATGATGATTGTAGAGATAATCTTAATATGCTTTTTCAGTTTTTCATCAAAACCAGCCTTATTTGGGGTTACATACCGAGGAGTATGTAAAATTTTACACTTTGGTGCCTTCATCCAAGTCAATAATTTATATGCTCTTCTAAACTTGGCCATTTGTAGATGGTAAAACTCACATGTTATGTTCCTTTTATACAGGATAATGCATTGAAGTTACAGGTTGAGGATTCAGGGATTTCATAGAAGTAAATATCGGTAAAATATAAACCCAGATTTTACACATCTGCAATGATTTCAATATCTGTTCTAAAAAGTAATGAAGTTGCTTGAATTCTCTCAGCCAACATCAATGCAGTTCAAGGATTTTGTAAGCTTTAAAGTGCGATAAATGATACATTTCCCATGCTAGGTACGTGATATATTGACAATATTATATTGTATATGTAATAGTTTAGCAGAGGTATTCAAATTCTCAGTTTGGGACATTGATGCATCAGCTACCCTTAATAGCTACCGTGCTTTGCTTGGTGCTCAACGATCTTGCTGCATTTTCTTAAAGAGTTTGCTAATCAATCTGTTCATAAATATGCAGGACTTTAGATCTTATATATTTCATGTTGAACTGCAGCATGCCAAGGTGTTTCTGTATATGAATATTGGGTTATATTAGTGGGTGTATGTAGCTCGCAAAGGTTTCTTCGACCTTGAAACAATCCATTAGTGGCATCGCACAAAGGCTGGACGTGGCTCTTGATGGAATGCGCTGCAGAGGGAATGTGTTCTGCAAGCTGCACTGAATACATGTCACAATGATATTCTTTAGTATATTGTGTGTATCACACACTGCTATATGTATAAACACTGCAATATGTGTAAACTTATCTGTGGTTATATGACAGCCGGTTAAATATAATCCATTTGCAGAAGTTTTGAATACAACGCAGTTTAGGTGATCATAGAATTTGAACAAGAATATATGTCTCTATGGCATTTGAATTTATAGGAAAGTATGTCCAGCCATTAAATTTGCACCTACTTATGCACAAAACCAACTTTAATTCGGAAAGTCTATGCATACGTTCAACGGGCGTGCTTCCGTACTGGTGTATATATATATATATATATATATATATATATATATATATATATATATATATATATATATATGTTAGACCAAAAAGTGGTTCTAACACCCAAATTGACTAAAATTTCGATAGAATGAGATTAAAAACAGAAAAGAGACACAGAATTTATAGTGGTTCGGCATTGAAGAGCCTACGTCCACTTTATAACACTTTGTTTGATGATATAGATGAAAATACAACAAGATATTCGCTCAATCTCACTCACTTTTCATATACATTCACTCAATTGTCTCAAAATACAATGTGTATGATGGTTTGGATTGTTTGGGGGTGCTGGAATTCGGTTCTCTAAGATACTCAAATTCTCAAAGTGCCAAAAGATCCCCCCAAATGACCTTTGGGGGTCTATTTATAGGCGGAAATTCACCCAGAATCCGGTTCGGATCGGAGCTACGTGGCTCTTATCCCATCATTCTCGGGCTCAGATGGATTTCAGTGTTGACAGCGCACCAGGTTAGTGGTCAACGTGGGTAGAAAGTGGGTGTAACCGTTCCGACTATCCAGGAGATCGTGGGGTGAAGCAACATGGTATACTGGGTTCGGTTCAGAGGGGAAAATAGAAAGGGTTCGGATCGGGGCATCCAATCCGGTCTGACCAATGTTGATCTTGAGCTCTTGTCCATTCTGCTCTGTTCCGTTCTGGTCTGATAGTGGCCCTCCGATCCGATGCTTTTTAGGAAGAAGTGTTCTTCAACACTTGACATATCGACTTTGTTTAGCCTAGTTCACAAAGTAGGCTAACATTTTGCCCCCTCAAAGGATGCTTCTGTTGGAGACGGAGCATGCTTTGATGTCATTTACATAGTGCCTGAAATTGAATTGTTGAAAAGTCGTTTCTATTGACATATAAAGACACGTTGCTTCAGAAAGTTGCATCTCTTGATGTCTATATACACTTCGCATAGTATGTGAATCCCTTTCTTTATTTTCAAACAACTTGGGGAACTCTTGTTAACATCCAGTTTTCCTTCCAGGTGATTTTCTTTTTGATTTTCCTTTGGATTTAATTCAATTCAGGTGCGAAGTTAGTACATGGAATTCCATTCGGTTCGGACTCCGACCCGAACAGCCTTTCTTCCTCTCTTGGTTAGCACTGGGTCAGTGGGATGGAACGCCTCGTGGGCTTATATCCCGATCCGAGCGGAGAAAAAGAGGGGGAATACGAGTAGTCACCATCGACCCATATAAGCTTATCACCCTTTTCTTTCTTCCTCTCTTTCTTTTTATTTGCTTTTTCTCAGCCGATTGAACACAGAAACCCTAACCTTCTAAAACTCCAAAATCCTCTTTATTAATCATCAAATTGCTCTCGTAAGTGGGTTTTAAACTCGATTCTCCTGATAATAATTGATATCAACTAGGATTTACGATTGACTTGACTGATTTGGACATGGCTTTGGTTCGAGTTCGTCATCACAGCCTCCTCCTCCGCTACCATCGTCGTTGGTGGCTCTGTCGCCGCCTCGAGGTGTTGGGAGGATGGGATTAAGACCCATTGTAGGCAATTTGACCAAAAAAATAAAAACTTGGTCTTGATTGGGGATATTAGCACAGAATTGGGTTCTAAGTTAGAAAAAGAGGAAGAAAAAGGATATTACAGGGGATCGGTTCGGGTGATGGGATGTAGAAAATGGAGAAGAAGAAAGGGAAGAGAAATCCGCAAAACCGGATCGGGTCGGAGCAAAAAGTCATAGAGGCAGGGCTCCCTTGATCGAGTCGGGTCGGACTTGAAATCAGAACAAAGGAAGAAAATGGTGTGGTTGCCTAATCCGATCCGGACCGTTTCAGAAGTCCACCTCCGATCCGATTTTGATCCCTCAGCAACAATGTTTATCCCCAAGCCAATATAAGGCTATATTCTCCGATCCGATCCCAATGCACACATCTGAACTGAACCGAAGAAAAACAATCCCACTCAACACATAAGAACTTGCTTAACTAGCCCGTTCAATTCTTGATATAATCTTCAACTTAATGGACAGTCAGGATAGTGCCTTGCGAACATACACAAACATCAAGAACTGCCTTGAACATTATTGCTTTGCCAAGATTTTGCATTGCACTTTCGAGTGTTGACTTTACATTTTTTGCATACACTGTTCACACTTTAGTTCACACACATGCACAGGGGGACACGGGCTAATTTACTCTAATTTCTGTTATTGCTTCTTCGATAGTTCATCGACCATGGACGAGAGACGTTCATCTCGATTAGCAGAAAAGAAAGAGGTCCCAGAAACATCCAAGAAAATCACTCTTGACGACATATCTTCTTCCTCAGATCCAGAACGGGATGATGAGGGCTCAGATTATGAGGTAGAAACTCATGAAAGCGATAATGTGTCTTCTGAGGGTGGAGTTTCCCTGGGCTGTGAAGAGGAAGGAGGGATCAGAGATAATCGAGCTCCTGACGAATTTGAGTCTGCCATCATACTGGAATCACCTCAAGATTCTGTTGAATCGACAATCGACAATGACAGACTTATTCGAATACGCCTAAAGTACGGGATACCCAAAGGGGATACCTTGGTGCCATCAAAAATTGATCGTCCTCACAACCCTCCAGAAGGATTTATGGCAATCACTCAATTGATGTGCATGGTTGGAGCTATCCCTCCATTTTCTCCTTTCGTCGTCGATTTTCTAAGACAAATGTGGATTGCCCCCATGCAGCTGCACCCCAACTCCTATGCTTACTTGTATACCCTATACGTAGCATACCGCGAGATCTTAGGCATAGAGCTCACTTTTGATGACGTTCATTTCTTTTATAACTTCAAGCACCGGACTCGAGAAACTCCTTCTTTATGTTACTTCGAGTGTGTCCCAAAGAGGAAAATAATTCCAGCACCGTTCAGCAGTAAAGCAGGTGATTCCAGGCTGGAATGGTTTTATGTAAGGCAACAGCCATGGTGTGCTAGGAGATGGACAAAATCAAGTAAAGCACTGGTTTTCTAAATCTCGACTCTGTATGTCCACGCCACCACATTAATCCGTTTTCTTTTTGTTTGCAGTCGATAACCTAAAACAAATATCGGATCAAGCGTTCTTTGATCGGATGCACCGGCTCCTTAATGGTGATCAAAAGTTTTTAACTATTGATGAAGTCCTTAAGGATGAATATCTTCATCTTCATGGGTTGCTGTCCATTACCCGTAGCATAGGTCACGGGACAGGTCCATATGTATATATCCCCCCAGTGGACGTAATCCCAGAAATGGGTGAAAGCACGAAAGCTCCTACAGTGCCGCTTCAGGCTTCACCTTCTCCATCTTCGACTCAAGATGATGAATTGGCTAACTTGGTCGAAAAGCATCGTGAGGGGTATATTGTTCCCGAGGATGCCATCTCTCCGGAGAAGTCAACGTCTTCCAAAGAGCCGCCAATTGATGCTTCTCAAGGAGACGCCCCTAGTACTGATGATCCAACATTTCAGGGTTTGGGGGATCTCCCCTTACCTGAAACTATCTACACTTCAGAGGATTTTGGGACAAATCCTTTTGTTTTCACTTCTTCAAGAAGAGACCACCCCTGCTAAGGCCAAAGAGCCCACTCGTTCTAGTCTGGCTTCGGACTCGGGTTTGTTGGGGGGAAAACACCACTTAGGACGCACTTAACACAATAGCATCACATTTCACCGCACTTTTCTTTTGTGAAAACACTGATCTTGAATTTCATTTGCCTTGTTGTGCAGGTACAATGTCTCGCTCCCATTACGATATCAGGAAACTTCGTCGCAGCATGTCCAGACCCCCTTCTGATCCTGAGCATGATCGTCGCGAAAGCCGCGATAGGGAGGATAGGAGGCCCTATGATTCTTACCAGTCGCGGTCTTCGCATTCTCGCACTCCCGTTCGATCGGATTCAGAGCGATATAAGGGCTACCAAAGTCGTCGAGAAGATGACAGGCCGCAGTCGAAGGACCCAATTCTTTCTCAAGAAAAACGCAGTAGGGAAAGGAGTCCGCCGAGAGATACCGATTCGCGAAGTAAGCACAAGGTTCCTGCTAAACGGCCCAGAAGGAATGAGGAGGCTATTGAGCCTTCCACACATAGGGATACCGAGATGACATTTCCTGCACCTCCCCCATTGGATGCTGAAGCTGCAGTTAAACGGGCATATCTGGAGGAGCAATTTCCCGAACACTACTTCGAAAACCTAACTTTTTTACCTGCTCTTGAGCCTATTTCCTCGAGGTGGGCGTATGAGGCCAAAGCAAAAATTGATGCGGTCGAGAAACAATATTCAGAGATGTTCAAGTATTCGCGTAATCTTTCCAGGATCATCCGAAATCTAATCACGAATACTGACTCGATGCAGAAGACCGCAGAAGACGATGCAAAGGCCTTGAAAAATTTAGGAAAAGACCTTGAGGATACACAGGCCCAACTTGCTATCGCTCAACGGGATGCCGCTAGCTTCAAGAAACAATTTGAGGACCTACAAAAACGCTACCATGACTTGCTTGAGTCCCATACTCTAGAGTGTTCGGAACTGAAAAAGCAAGCAGAAGACGCCAAGTCAGATGCTACCAAAATGCAACTTGCTTACGCTGACCTTGAGCGAGAAAAGGCCGAGTTAGCGAAGAAGAATGCCGAATTGGAGAAGAAAAACGCTGATTTGGCTTCCAAGTTGGTGGAGGCTGAGAATAGGGCTGCCCTGGCAGAGAGTAATGTCGAAAGTGTCATCAAATCCGCTGAAGAGACCCGCAGGCAGCTGTCTGAGGCTGAGGGAGAGGTGCATGGTTTCGGCGAATTAATGATTGAATTCTTTGCGAATATAATCCGCCGCCGGAACATCTCTTGGATTGAAAATTATCCAACTACCTTGGTCCAAGTATGGAGTCAAATCGTTGAATGGGAGAAAGAGGAGCTCAAGGTCGATTCCATTGACGAAGACAAGCTTATGGAGAAATATCTAAGAGATGATGAACCAGAACGGCTAGCCGAGGGACGCCGCCTTATTGCTGCTAATATGGAGGAAGAGAAACGGAGAGCTAAACAAAAGAACATTCCTGGGGCTGGTTCTTCTTCTACTACCTCTGAAACCTCTGAAGTAGAGGGTTATGATCCTGAAAACCTGGGGATCCCTCGGGCATCTCTTTTATCCCCCATACCCGAAACAGCGTCTGAGACAGCGGTCACTCCAGCTGAGAAGTCGTCGGAAGGTATCTCTACCTTTTCACCTCAATTCGTCAAAGCTATCTCTACCTTTCATCACATAATCGGGCAATCAATGAAGAACCCATTATTTTCTCATGAGTTGATAACTGTTGCTTCTCACTCTGTAGGTGTTGAACCGTCTGAAAAGACAGACGTATCGCAGGGAACCACTGCTGGAGCAGAGCCTACGGAGAAGGCTAAAGGGGGAGAAGACAAGGCTGCCACCATTGATTCGGGAGAAGGAACTGATCCGTCTAAGGCTGATACTCCTCACGATGACGAAATGATAGATGCCTTGAAAGATGATGGCGGCAACGGGGGACACGAGGAAGACCCTGAGGTGGCTATAGTTGGGGAGTCGAAAAGCGCCGATGATATCACTTTGGCTGCATTGAAAGCTGAACAAGACAAACGCATGCAGCTTAAAGTTGAAGATCTAGACTCTGAAAGCCTTAAGCCTCTCGCAGTGGTGGATGCTGGATCAAGGTTAGTTGTTAAGCTTTCGACTAGCTCTATCATAGAAGAACTCGTTACAAAGTCTTCTCTTGATTCCAGTGTTCCGACTCTCGCGAAAAAATCAACCGATTCCAGCACTTCAGTCTCGGGGAAGAAAAAACTAAGGCGCATCTTAACTGATGCTGAAAGAGAGGCAAAGGATGCTCAAAAAGCTGCTAAGAAGTCCAAGTCCACTTCAAAGTCTAAGTGATAAAGTGCTTTGCTTTATCTTAGTATTTAATTGGCCCACAATCGTTGCAGCGAATGTGGCCTTCGCATCTTCTTTTTGCCTGTTTTCCTGTACAAATTCATACATTTGTGAATAAAAATAATTCATCTCCTACAATGCCTGTTAGTCGTCAGTTCATTACTTATGTAAAAATTCAAATGCATGTCCTACTCAAGTTGCATAATGGAATCATAGCGGGGTGGGAGGGGAATATGTGTGTACATATATGCCCCCAGTTAGTCTTGAAAAATTATTCAAGATTAAATTAAAATGTCCGAATGTCCCCGATTGTCTGACGGGGGTCACATTCCTTTTGTCATTGATGCCTGTTCTTTTTCGGCATCTTTTATACTCTCCTGTCTTATGTTCAGGTTAGAGTTCTTGCCAAGGCGGTCTCTTATCTGGGTGCACCTTCACGCCTCGGAGGACGTCGTCTTCCCGTCCTTTATACTCTCTCTCAATTCTTGAGAGTTAGAGTTAAGAATGTTGTCTTCCCATTCTTTTATGTCTTATTGTACAAACAGTCGTCGTGTTAATTCCTGCATATAGGCCATCTCCAACTTTCTAGATTTCAATTTAACATCTCGTATTCCACAGTCATAATGGAATAATAGTTGAAGATATAAATAATGCAGGAAAGTAAATGGCACACGATATTTTTATAGTGGTTCGGCTAAGTCGTAGCCTACATCCACTTTATAATTTCTTGTTCGCATCAACAGACTTTTCTAAGGCAAGTCGTGCCTTTTTACAGAGTTCATAAGAAAAACAAAAGAAAATACAATATCCCTAATTCAAATATCGCATCAAGTGTTGGGTATTCCAAGCCCTAGGCACTTCTTCGCCATCTACGGTCGTTAACTTGAAGGCTCCTGTCTCAAGTTTCCGTTGGATGACGAATGGCCCTTCCCACTTTGGTCCAAGATGAGGAAGGGATGGAAAAACTCGCTTCAGTACCAAATCTCCTGGTTCAAAGGTTCTAAAACGAACTTTTTTGTCATAATAGCGTGCCATCTGACGTCGATGTCTTGATGCATGCAAGTCTGCCTCATCCCTTTTCTCTTCGATTTCGTCAAGGGACTCAAGGAGGAGTGCCCGATTCGTCATCGGGTCATAATATGTTACCCTATGAGAGGGAACTTCAAGCTCTACCGGGATTACTGCCTCTGAACCAAATGGAAGAGAGAAAGGAGTGTGACCGGTAGCTGTCTTAAACGTTGTCCGATATGCCCATAAAGCCAAGGGCAATTCATCCACCCATTTTGCTTTTGCACGTTCCAATCGCTTCTTGAGGATGGATTTTATGACTTTATTTATTGCTTCTACTTGCCCATTTGATTGTGGATGGGCGACTGCAGTGTACCGCTTGTCGATCTTGTATTTCTGGCAGAAATTCCTGAATTCGGCACCATCGAACTGGGTTCCATTATCAGTTATAATGGTCTTTGGAATCCCAAATCGGCATATGATATATCTAACCACGAAACTTATCACCTTTCTCGCTGTGATTTTAGTTAAGGGCTCAGCTTCCTCCCATTTCGTAAAATAGTCCACGGCGACTATTGCATACTTTGCTCCTCCTTTGGCAATTGGTAGAACACCGATTATGTCAATTTCCCACATGGCAAATGGCCACGGACTCACCATCGACTTGAGCTGGGTCGGTGGTGCTCTAAGGATCTTGGTGAACCTCTGGCATCTGTCGCAGCGTCGTGAGTAATCAGCTGCATCTTTGTTAATTGTGGTCCAGAAATACCCATACCGCAACACCTTTTTGGCTAAGGTTTGACCTCCTGTATGATCTCCGCACTCACCTTCGTGTACTTCTCTTAGTACACGCTTGATGTCGTCGTGCGCTATACATCGTAATAGAGGCATAGAAAATCCTTGCCGATAAAGGACATCATCTTGAAGGATGTATCTGGTAGCTTTGCGAACTATGGCCCGCTTTTCACTCTTCTTTCGCGGGAGTATTCCATTTCTAAGGAAATTCTTGATTGGGGTCATCCACGACTCCCTCTTCGGTTCTGCTTCAAGAGCTAATTCAATTTCCATTAGCTCAAAGCATGGCGACTCCAATGTCTCAATTGGAACCATTTCGGTTTCCTCCGGATTGTCGGAACTAGCCAGCTTCGCTAGCCTGTCTGCCTTCTGGTTTTCAGCTCTGGGGATATGCGTTATGTTATACTGTTCCAGGTTTCTCAACAGCTCCTTCACCTTTCCAAGATAGGTGATAAGTCGAGGTCTTCGGGCCACGAACTCCTCTCGCACTTGGCAGACGACTATTTTGGAATCACAAAATATATGTAATGCCTTTATTCCGAATTCCTTAGCAAGCTTCAGCCCGGCAATCAGGGCTTCATATTCAGAGTCATTGTTGGCCGCTGAAAATTCCAATCGCAGAGCGTAATATAGCAAGCGTCCTTCGGGAGTAACTAAGACGACTCCAGCTTCGGACCTTCTGTCGTTCTTGGCTCCGTCTGTGTATAACTTCCATGGACCTAATTCTAACTCTTCCTCTGATTTGACCACCTTATCGTTGATCATCTCTTCCTCCGGAATTGTGAACTCTGCTATAAAATCAGCCAGAGCTTGCCCCCTGATCGATCTCCATGGCTGGAAATTTAAATCAAACTGACTTAATTCAAAATTCCACTTGATCAACCGTCCCGATGCTTCGGGTCTTTGCAACACCTGTCTCAGACGTTGATCGGTGTATATGGTTATTGGGTGAGCTTGAAAAGAATGGCGAAATTTTCGGGAGGCGATCAGAAGGCTATAAGCAAGCTTCTCAATCCTTGGGTAGTTGCGCTCTGCAGCTGCTAATTTCTTACTTACGTAATATACCGGCCTTTGCACCTTGTCTTCTTCCCGGACTAAGGCGGTGCTAACGGCATGAGCCGATACTGCTAGATACACAAACAACTCTTCATGATCCACTGGCTTTGACAAAATCGGTGGTCTCTCTAGTAAGTCCAACAGATTTCGAAAGGCCCTCAACACAGTCCGGAGTCCATTCGAAATTTTTCTTTCCCCTTTTTATTAAGTCAAAAAATGGGACGCATCTATCTGTTGCTTTGGAGATGAATCTACTCAACGCAGCCACTTTCCCTGCAAGACTTTGGACATCCTTGATTCTTCGTGGTTCCTCGATGTTCCTTATCGCTGCTATCTGGCTGGGATTAATTTCAATTCCTCGAGAACTCACAATGAAACCTAGAAACTTCCCAGATGCCACCCCAAACGAACACTTCAAAGGATTTAGCTTCATTCGATACTTCCGCAGGATACCGAACATTTTTGCCAAGTCTTGCATATGGCTAGAGGACTGTCTCGATTTGACTAGCATATCATCCACATAAACTTCCATAGTCTTCCCTATTTGGTTATAAAACATCCTGTTCACCAAGCGTTGGTAGGTAGCTCTAGCATTTTTCAATCCAAACGGCATGACCACATAGCAATACAATCCCAAATTTGTGATGATGCTCGTGTGCTCTTGATCGGGCACATGCATGGGAATCTGGTTGTATCCGGAATATGCATCCATGAAAGAAAGAAGTTCATGTCCCGCCGTCGAATCCACAAGCTGGTCTATTCTGGGGAGCGGGAAGCTATCTTTCGGACATGCTTTGTTCAAGTCTGAAAAATCAATACATCTTCGCCACTTTCCGTTTGACTTTTTCACCAAAACAGGATTCGATATCCAGTCGGGATACGTCGAATCTCTAATAAATCCATTCTCTTTCAGCTTCTCCACTTCTTCTTTCAAAGCTGCCGACCTCTCTCGGCCCAACACACGTCTCTTTTGCTTTACAGGCGGGTGTTTTGGGTTTATACTCAACGAATGACTCATGATAGATGGTGATATCCCACACATGTCTGCGTGGGTCCAGGCAAACACGTCCAGGTTTACCTTCAGAAAATCAGCCAGTTCTTTGGTTCGATGCGGATCTAATTGGGATCCAATCTTCAAAACTTTTGCTGGATCAGCTTCATCAATGGGTATGTCCACTGTCGTTTCGTTTGGAGTTGCTTTTCTATCCTCAAGTTCCTTATCTTCTCTAGGATCTAGGTCTTTAGGAATTCCCTCGGGCAACTCCTTTGGGGCTGATCCCTCTAATTGCTATGCGGAACCCGGGGTGAAGTACTTTTGAAATTGATGTTAAGTCCCTTCATCAACATCTTCAATTCAGCAATATAACAAGCTCGCCCGGAGACCTGATCTCCCCTCATTACTCCTGTTCCGGCTTAAGTTGGGAACTTTAACAATAAGCGCCAAGGTGCAATACAAGCCCTGAACTCTGCAAGGGCGGGCCTTCCCAAAAATGCGTTGTAGGGAGAATCAATATCTAGCACTGTGAACTGAAGCATTCGCACTCTTCGACGATCCCCCTGTCTTAATGTTACGGGCAATTCTATATACTCCATTGGAGCTGTCGATGCCCCATTGAAGCCTCGGATCCAACCTTCAAAGGGCTTCAAATCTCCAGACTCGAGTTTCATCTGATCAAATGACTTCTTAAACAAAATGTTGACAGAGCTTCCACTGTCTACTAGTACCTTATGGACCAGTGCCGGCCCAATGGTAGTGGTAATAACCAATGGATCCTCGGTAGGTGATTGGATTCCAGTGTCATCTCTGCTACGGAACACTACGTCATCGAACATTGTCTTTTGCTGTTTCACAGGGGTGATATCTTCCAAATCATCACACTCGTCCACATTTATGTGCTTAACTGCATTAACGTATTGGTCCATGGCTCTGAAACTATGGATAGCTGGATGGAGTCCACCTACTATGGTGTTAATGACAATTCCTTTGCCTTTTTGTTGTGATGTAGGCTTGGGAGCAGGCTGACTCTGGTTTGGGGCCTGTCCTCCTTGCCCCCTGTCCCTTGGGGCAGCCTTATACTCATCCAACTTACCTTCACGCAACAACTTCTCAACCACATCTCCCAAGTGTCGACATTCTTTCGTTGAATGTCCGTGGGTTTCGTGAAATAAACAAAACTTTCCAGTAGCAATTTCTTTTTCTGTCGAATCTCGTGACGGTGGTTTCTTGTATTGCAAAACATTGTACGTATCCAAATAAATATTCTCCAAAGTGTAATTCAACGGTGAATAATTTTCAAAGGTCTGAAACCGAGTTCTTTTGTCAGAATTAATTCCTCGGTTCCTGTTTCTCCTATTGCCATTCGCATTACGGTTGCTGTTGCCCCCGTTTCCATTGTCATTGTTTCCATTCTTATTTCCAACATTCACTTCGACTTTCCCAGAACTTTCTTCAGACTGCTTTATAGCAACATTACTCTGAACAGCTTCTTTTGAGGCTGCTCCGGATTTCCTTTTCCTGTTTGCCCTTGCTTCCTCCCGTCTTAACTGAATATTGGCCTTCTCATAAAACAACTCCCTTGTGGGTGGTGGCTTCCCAGAAAGATAATCTCCAAACTCCGAATCAAGATCGACTCCCTCCATTAATGCCATCAAGATTGTAGGCTCATGAGGATCGCTGACTTCTATTACAGCTAAATTGAAACGGTCTAGATATGACTTTAAGGACTCACCCGGAGCTTGCTTAATTCTCGATAATTCGATAACAGCCTTAGACTTTCGGGCGTGAAGTCGGAATTGAGTCATAAAATGTTCACTCGGTTCTTTGAAATTCGATATCGATCGAGGAGGAAGTCGGGTAAATCATAGTAATGCTACGTCTTCTAAGTAGATCGGGAAAGCCTTACACTTTACAGCGTCAAGGGCAGCGACAGCATTCATAAGCCATGCATATCGCATCAAATGTTGTCCCGGGTCAGTTCTCCCGTTATATCTGTCCATCTGCGGCAGATTAAAACGTCGGGGGAACTGAAAGTTAAGAATGTCCTCAGTAAAAGGAGTATGGCTTCGTTCAATACCATAATCTTCATTGGTGTAATTTCGACTCTCAGACATGATTTGGTGCACCATAGCCCATACATCAGCATTGGTTAAAGGCCGTTCAGGCTCCCCGGCTCTGATGTTTGGGTTTCCTCTAGATTCCTGATCAGGGGACATTCTCCTTCTCCTAGCGGCTTCTGCTCTGCTTTGCTCCTTACGTTGATGGTTGATCTCACGAGCAACCTCTTCGTGGGATCCCAGAGATCCGAATGTCATTTCTTCCAAATTCTGAGGTCGTTCGAGCGGCCTCCTTTCACGAGGCCGTTCTTCCTCGGAAGAAGAAGATTGATCCATCGCAGTATAATGATTTGGGGAAGGGGTCCTCTGCCTGCGAAGCTCACCAATTTCCCTACTCATAATTCTCATATTCTCTTGCATCATAAGATTAGTGCGCTCATGAACTCTCATAGCCTCCCTAGTGCTCTCGAGCATGACAAGAAGGCGCGAAAAATCTCCTTGAGTGACAGGTGCAGACGGATTGATCTGGTCATTGGTCCTGGTGGATGGAGTTGGAGCATTTGGAGGGGCTTGGGTAGAGGTTCCAGCATCACCTAGAGTCGGGTCGGATCGGAGCAAGGAGATTTGGCCGGATCGGGTTGGGAGAGTGCACTTCTTCAGCATCTTCGATCCGGTTCGGATCGGAGCTCTCCATATTCGACCGGTTTGGGTTTCCTGTTCCTGTCCGATCTGCTCCCGAACTCTGGCCACGTGACCTTGTCACAACCGGATTTCGCTGATCTTCACAAACTTCGTTCCCTCGACTGATTTGAACTTCCTTGCCTTTTCCTTTGGCCATAATTCTTCAACAATCAACCAACAAGTACTTACAAGTGTCGAAAAGTAGGGATTAACTTCTTCGAACTCAACGGTCCAAAAAGTCGAACGATAATCCAGAAAAACAGAGAATTCAAATGATTCTCAGTGAAAGCACCAAAAATATTAGACCAAAAAGTGGTTCTAACACCCAAGTTGACTAAAATTTTGATAGAATGAGATCAAAAACAGAAAAGAGACACAGAATTTATAGTGGTTCGGCGTTGAAGAGCCTATGTCCACTTTATAACACTTTGTTTGATGATATAGATGAAAATACAACAAGATATTCGCTCAATCTCGCTCACTTTTCATATAAATTCACTCAATTGTCTCAAAATACAATATGTATGATGGTTTGGATTGTTTGGGAGTGCTGGAATTTGGTTCTCTAAGATACTCAAATTCTCAAAGTGCCAAAAGATCCCTCCAAATGACCTTTGGAGGTCTATTTATAGGCGGAAATTCACCCAGAATCCAGTTCGGATCGGAGCTACGTGGCTCTTATCCCATCATTCTCGGCCTCAGATGGATTTCAGTGTTGACAGCGCACCAGGTTAGTTGTCAACATGGGTAGAAAGTGGGTGTAACCGTTCCGACTATCCAGGAGATCGTGGGGTGAAGCAACATGGTATACTGGGTTCGGTTCGGAGGGGCAAATAGAAGGGGTTCGGATCGGGGCATCCGATCCGGTCCGACCTGTGTTGATCTTGAGCTCTTGTCCATTCTGCTCTGTTCCGTTCTGGTCTGATAGTGGCCCTCCGATCCGATCCGATGCTTTTTAGGAAGAAGTGTTCTTCAACACTTGACATATCGACTTTGTGTAGCCTAGTTCACAAAGTAGGCTAACAATATATATATATTTCTCTTGTGCGTATACAAACTTCTAGGCTTAGTAACTTCTTCATATGATGTCCATTTTACGCAAACCAAGTGTCTATCTTGACCAGAATTCCGAGACAGACGAAATGGAGCAGTCCATTTTACTTAATTCTCATTATTTAATTAAGTTATTCTTATTTTATTATGTTAAAAATACGGGGTGTTACAGTCATCCCATTTTCGAAACTCGAAAATAATTACTGATGATGCTGTAGTCATCAACTAACCATCTTCAAGCGACTAGAATGTGATTCTATATCTATCTAGTATATATTGGACTTCATATATACGTTGATCAGGCATATATTCAAAATCCATACATACTCGATAGTCCGATCTCGACGTCAATAAATACTCTCAAAAAAATAATTACACTTTCCAAAATGATTTATTAAATTTCAAAATAATTTATACTTTCAAAATGCGCTCTCTCAACAGCAATTTCTTGTGTCAATTCCATCCATTCTAGGATATCGTTATCCTATCTCTAATGAGTTTTTAAACCCGATAAGCTAAGCTTTGTCAAACAAAAGCTCTAATACCACATTGTAACGATTTGCCTTTTTGACCGCTCCAAGTCAGTATTTAAACCAACTCAGAACGTTCAAATCAACAAATTGTTATTTAGGTTACCAAGTTTAAATGACATAAACACAGAATCATAGACAAAAAATAGCAGTATATCTCACAAGATTTTTTTTTATACAAACCAGAGTTTTACAAAATATTATTATACAGCGGAAGATTCATAAATAAATACATAATTTTTAAAATAAATAAAAGTTTTACACTTTTGTCGGGCCTTGCACACGTATGCGTCTTCACGTTCCTCTCCAGTTTTGCCAGCGAAAAATCTAAAATCTGCAACACTCGTATTTGACCCGAGCGTTCCATGCAAAAACATAAAACACTCGAGTTAGGATTGATTATTGTTCAAGTAAATTAACTTCAATAGGAACTGAATTATAATAGTAAGTCTTGATTTCCAAAGTATTCACAAAATAAAAGTTGTGTAATATCTGTCGATATCAATTATATATCGATGACTAATTGAAGTATAATATATGTTCAAATCAGCTCTATTTTGAGGGACAAATGGACATGGAAACTTGCATGCACACACGTGTACAAGTACATGTGTGTACTGCTCAACATCCGTGTGCATACATAAAAGTGATTGGCCATACCCTCGCAAAGTGAAAGAATAAATAGTCAAGGTAGTCATTGTATAGTTTCAAGTCAGCAAAAAAGAAAAGAAAAAATTGACACATGTCTAAACCAATTTGTGCCCCACTATCAAGATTATAAAACATAAGAGGGTTTGCAGCCAAGTCCTACAAATGTTATATAAGTAAGTAATGGTCAAACAGGCCACCATAAAATCAAGGATGGACAATTCTAACTAGCACATTCACTTATGTAACACTAAAATTAAGCCAAGATGCTAACAAAAGAGCATGCAGCAGGTATACCAGTGTTCTTTGCCTAAAACCAGTGCCTACATCCTAAATTTTATGCATAATTTGTTTACCAATTTGCATCCTAAACTTTGTGAAATAAATATAAGCACCAGTTTGTATTCTAGATTCGCATCTAAAACCAATTACCATGTTCAATTTCCATTTTTAGACTCGTGGCAAAACAAAATCAGTAAACGATAAACATTTTACTAAAGAAACCAAAACATCTTAAGTCCAGATTTGACATGCGGCATGCCACATACCGGTTTATTTACCCATTTCGAACCATGTATAACCAAAGAATTTTACAAATCTCGTATAGTTGTTTCAGCACATTTAACAATATTAAGTACACACACACACTTCAGCTAAATAAAATGTGTTGTATAAAAGGGTTCAAGCTGAAATGGCCAAAATATATGTATACAAGACCCAACAGAAATAAACTAATATATGTTCAATCATGCGTACAATAGGCTACACATGCATATAGCTCTCTGTGGAATGGAAGCAAAATTTGGTTTTCAACCACTATTCCACTGTGTATACACGTGTAATAGTACAAGTATATATATACCCACATATAAGTGAATATATATACATGCTTGTGTTGCTTGTATACACAGTCATAAGTGGAGGAATGGAGAGAACTAATGCATAGCATACCAGATTCAATACATAGGAATGAAAACCGTGACTCAAATTTCAACAAATATAGGACATGCACATAGCAACCCACAAATAACATGAAGCAGGTGCAAAAGGTCAACAAACAAGGTCAACAACAGTCACCCAAAACAATTATCAAAAATCAAACCAATCTCCAGTTTTACGAAGTTAAGATGTTTACATAAAATTTATCGTGAGATTATACTCACCTTATAACCGCAATATGCATTAAATCCTAGAAAAGGCGGCTCGAGCATGATGCGTCAAGGGGGCAAAGCTCCGATATTTTCATGAGTCTCGGCATAGGCGCGGTTGGAACAGAAGATGGCGATGGATGCGTTTGGGTTCACGGGTGTAGTTGAATGCTGAGTCAGTGAACGGAGGCTATGGTCTCGAGTTAAAGGCGATTAGGGTGGCACGGTGACCCGAGGAGGACTGATTTGCAAGGCGTTGGAACGGAAATTCAATGGTAGGGAGGTGGTGGTTTTATTTGAAGGAGGAGTGGAGGCTATACGCAGAGGAATGATAGGTGAAGTCGGCTATTAATTTTGAGGATTTAGGGAAAATTAGAAATATAAATTTTAGGGAGAAATAAAATCTCGGCTGGCAACAATAAAAATGAGGAAGGGGAAAGGAACGGGAGTGATCGGTGGCAAATACAGTAACCGGGCACGTGTAAAATTCAACAAAACTTTTATTTACACATGCCACCATATTTCATAAGACACCAACAAGTGGCACACAAAATAATTTAAAGAATATATACTATTATGAATATACAAACATACTAGTATGTTGTACTAGGTACATACAACAAAATGTATTTATAGGTTTTTCGAATACAGCACTTTAAACAAATCTAAATCCCCATAAATTTAAAATAAATCTCAAATTTAATTTTAAATGTCGAATTTATAGATTCCCAAATAAAATAAATAAAATTTTAAAATATAACTAATGTTTAATTTAATAAAGTTATTCAGATTCAATTAAAAATTTAAAATATAGACATTTATTTACATTTATTTAAATAAACTCTCAAACAATATTTATTTATATATATATATCAATTTGTTCAAAATATCACTAATGTTTAATTTAACATAATATTTAAATCAAATATAAATGAAAATTTTAATTTATACTTATAAACTTGATTTAAAACTAAATAAAATAGATTAGATTTCAAATTTAAAAACACATATAAACTTCTTAAATATCGATTCAATTAAATTTCATACTTTAAAATGTTAAGATCTCAGTTTGTTACACTACCAACAAAAAGATAGTAATCTGTAGGGTCATCCATATAAAGCTTCGGAAGGAGCCATACAGATACACTCTTAATAGCTATTGGTATAAGCAAGCTCAACCAAGGGAAGATGCTCCTCCTAACTCCCTCCGAAGTCTAAAATACAAAGCCACAATGAATCCTCAAGAATCTGATTAACTATCCCGGTCTGTCTATCTATTTGAGGGTGATATGCAGTACTGAGTCTCAGCTATGTTCCTAACGCCTTCTGTAGGCACCTCCAAAACTTGCATGTAAAGATGGGGGTCTCTATCACTAATGAACATCGTGGGGACTCGGTAAAGCTTGACGATCTCCCTCAAATATATCGAAGCCAACCCAACTGTGGTTCTCTTATTCTTGATTGGGATGAAATAAGCACACTTGGTTAATCTATCCACTATTGCCCAAATTATGGTATTTCCTTTGCTTGACCTAGGAAAACCATCTATGAAATCCATCAGGATACTCTCCCATTACTACCATGGCACATCTAACGGATGAAATAATCCACCTAGTTTCATTTGCTCAGCTTTATCCTACTGACATGATATGCATCCAGCTACAAAACCTACCATGTCTCTTTTCATCCCCTTCCAATAGAAGACCCTATTCATATATTTATACATCTTATCTTCTCTCGGATGGATGGTCATCTGAGAGTGATGAGCCTCCGATAATACCACACTCGTCACGTCTCCCATATAGGGACACATAGCATACCATCACGGCATATCCATCCTATCTAATCAACTGAATATATAGAAAGATGCCTAGAGGTCTCGCCTTTATCTAGTCAGTTTAGAATACTGGCTAGCTACTGATCATCGTGCTGGCTGAATCCAACCCGTTCCAATAGAGTAAGTTACACCTCAAGGGAAGCTAATAATCCTGGTGCGTAATTCGTAGATGGTAGGAAATCAAAAGATGAGATAAACTCCAAACTCTACCACTCTACAAAAAAAGGGCTTAAGGTCTTCATCTTCCTACTTAAAGCAACCGCTACTAGTTTCCCTTCCCCAAAATATAAGGAATATCTAAATTGTAGGATGCTAGAAACTTCGTCTGTCACTGTTGCCTTGAGTTAAGATCTTTTTGCGAGAATAGATACTTGAGAGACTTATGATATATATATATAACCAAAACCTCAATCCCAACAAGTAGTGCCTCCAAAACTTAAGGACAAAAACAATAGCTAGTAGCTCTAAATCATGGGTTGGATAATTCTTCTCATGCACCTTTAGTTGTCTGCTCCTATAACAAACAACTGCGCCCTCCTGCATTAAGACTGCGCCCAATCCTATACCATAAGTGTCCGTATAGACTGTAAACATCTTAGCCCCGTCTGGAAGAGTCAACAATGGATCAGTCGTGAGAACCGGGTTCAATCTCATAAAAGAATCCTCCTAATCCATGCCCCATGAGAATACCAAGTTCTTCTTAGTAAGGTAGGTAAGAGGAGCTGAAGTCCACGAAAGTCCTTAATAAATTTCCGATAAACCCCCGTCAAATCTAGAAATATCCTCCACTCAGTTGCATTCTTGGGGACCTTCCAGTCTTGCATAGCAACCACTTTAGCGGGATCCGCCTCTATATCATTTCCAGAAACCACATTCCCCAAGAACCCCATTTCCTTATGCCAAAAATGGCACTTCGAGAATGTCGCCTTCAATTAATGGGCGCGAAGAGTATGGAGAACCTCAGCCAAATGCATCGCATGCTCATCCTTGTCTCTTGAGAATATCAAGATGTCACCTACAAACGCTACAACAAAATTATTTAGGAACCCCTAAACACTCAGCTCGTCAAATCAACAAAATATGTCGGTGCATTATTTAGCCCAAAGGGCATAACCAACCAATCGAAAAACCCATCGGGAGTCCTAAAAGTTGTCTTATCCAAACCATCATCTACAATTCGAAGCTGATGAAACCCAATTGCTAAATCTAAGTGAGAGAAAACGGATTCACTTACTAGCTGATCAAACAAATCGTCTATCCAAGGGAGAAGGTGTTTGGTTCTTCTTTGTGAGCTTGTTTAATTCTTTGTAATCCACATATAGACGGAGAGAGCCATCTTCCTTAGTAGCAAATACGACTGGTGTTCCCCATGCAGATATACTACATCTAAGAAATCTATTCCCTAACATCTTACCCACTTTCTTACTAAGCTCGTTCCTTTCCCTCAGTGTTATATGACGTACAAGCAATGCAATAGGCTTAGCATTCTCTGTCAAATTAACCCAGAAGCCGGACAATGTATGAAGAAGATATTAAGGTTAGAAGTTTGTATACATATAAGAGAAATATATGTAAACAAAACCAAACCAAAATTTCAAAATAATTCAAATTTGAGGAACGGGAGACCAACGCAGGATTAAGACCCATTGGGGATCGACCCACACCCCAAGGGGGTCGACACACGGGTTGACCCCCTCAAGGGTATGTCAACCCTAGGGTCAACCCCCTAGGTCGACCCACCCCAGACCTGGCCAGGTTCAATTCCTGAACCTGGACTTGTTTGTCTGCGAGATTCTTTGGAAAAAGACTATATAAAGGCCAGCATTTCTATTGTTTTCTACACCTAAAGAAATGGAGACAAGGAGATGCTGCCTCAGCTTGGATTGAATTAGACTATCTTCTTCAACAACAGCCTATACATACATCAGAGATATTTCTTTTACTCTGATCCAATCTCTGTGAGTTCATGTTACTTTTAGATATAAAAATTTAACAATACCCTTGACATGCTAATAAACCGATTTATATATAAACAAATCTGCTATAATGACATGTAATTTTCCATACACCTATTCTGTTATTCTGTTAATACTATATGTTTATTTCTGTGCCTATTTCTGCTATATATTCCTATTTCTGTTCTTCTTCCTCTCTCATTCCCTTTTTATTTTTATAGCCTAGGCTACCTTCGAGCTTAGGCCAATATTGCTGAAATATGCGTACGAATGAAATTTGGATTAATTGGGAATTGTTGGGAATGATAATTTGGGGGCATATCCTGTACTATGAATATGACTAAAATTTGAGGCATATCTTATATTGTGGAATATGACTGAAATTTGGGGTGTATGAACATGTAAATCTATAGGCTTAATTCAAAGATTAAGTGGAACATGTTAATGAAACTGTATGTCATCTATGTAACCTGTTTAACTTATTGGGGTTAAGTAAACTTGTTAATCTGTTGGGTTATATGGACACTGTTAACCCATGAAAACTTAACATGTTGAATTTGTTGGGGGGTTAGGCAGCAAGACTTAACCTTTGGAAATCCTAGTTGATTGGGGACATACGTTTAAGGGTTCGACTTGTGTCATCTATTGTGTGGGTCCCATATTACTCAGTAACCCATTCTGGTTTTAAACGGGGAACCCGTACTATGTCGGGGGCAAGGCACGCTTACGAAGCTAATTATAAGAGGTTCATCTGGGATGGGGTGTTCTGATGGCGTGTTCCAACGGGGTTATGTGTGTGCATAGGTCCTTCCTGCATGGGAAAATAAGCCGCCATAATACTTGTAAATACGTCTATGTCCTTTTGTAGTTTGCCACTTTAGGAAGTAATGCACCCTACTATGGAGCCGACATAGGGTATTTACGTGTTAGGGAGCCGATCACTTGGGGGTAATAATTAGGGTACATCTAGACCTACCTGTTATGTACCCGTTATTTCTATTTGGGGTAACACCCGTTATTTCCGTTGGGGTACCTGTTATTTTTGTTTGGGGTAAAACTTGTTACTAGAAGTACACCTATGTCTACCATTTATGTTTCTGTTGGGTTCATTTTGTTTCTGTTAAGTAATTGGAAAACACTTAATTCGATATACTAGTATTGGTGCAGAGAAAGTAATTAAAAATAATAGTTTACCCTGTTTATTTTTTTGTCTAGTTCATCCTGTTATATACTACAGTTATCTCTCATCCAGTTTATTTATTGTCTTGATACTTTTATTTCTGTATATGCTAAAAGTCACTGGACTCGCCAAACTTTACGTCTGACCCGTTTAATTTTCTTATCTCTCTCTTCCTTTCCCCCCGCCAGGTTGTCAGGGTGGGAACACCCTGGCTTGATTAGAACTCTCTCTTCTGCTTCTACTTGGATTTGGATCTGCTTTGATGTATCGCTTTGACTACTAGTCTACTTGTTTATGGCTACTTATGGGGATTGTGTTTTCATTTCTGTACTCTGATGGTTTTTAGCTGAAGATAGATGTTTTAATTTGATGTATTTTGTTCCGGTATTTTAGTCTGATGTTGTAACTGGATTTTGAGACCACGTTGTTTTCTGTTGGAAAATAAATTTATAAATTTCCACTGCTATTTTATATATATGTCTTGTAAGATTCCTTTTCTGTTTACCTATAACGCTTCACAAAAGTTAATGCATTCTGATAAAAAGTGACATTAACGGACATGAGGCATCACATTTGGTATCAGAGATGAAGGTTACAAGATCGGATAAAAGTTTTGAAAATTGTTTTCAAAAGCAAAGTATTTTCAAAGAAAAGATTGTTTTTGAAAAACATATTCCCCAAAGCCATATAATATATCTTTTGGTTCCCAGTTTGAACCCCTTTTCCTTTTCTTTTCAACATGTCCAGGAACCGAATATTCCTGAAGGTGTTTAGATACCGTCTTGATTCCATAGGTATCTTGAAGCTACGGCTCTTGCCGGAGGCTAAGGAGATGCCCCTCACCCATTTGCAGCCATTATTCCTCCCCCTCCGCGAGCGTAAAATTTCTCAATGATATGCAAGGACTTCTGTGCTATAGGAGGAAAGCCATTCCATGGAACAGAAAGCTTTGTGGAAGAACGGAATTGACTGAAAGAGACAGAGAATTTGTTTGGGCTTTTTGAGTTCGATGACCACAGGAAGATACAGTTGGTTGCATGGCAGCTTAAGGATGAGGGTTTGTTTTGGTGGAAAGTTATGCAAGAAGGGCGTCCAGTAGATAGCTGGGATGATTTCCGATACAGATTCGAGACAAAGTTTCTTTCTTAGGCAGAAGAGAGCATGTAAATGGAGAGATTTCTAGCACTTAAGCAAGGAAGCATGTCTGTTAAAGAGTATGTTAATAAGTTCAATCAGTTGGAAAGGTTTGGTCTGGAGCCGGTGAATACCCCGCACAAGAAAGCTTTATGGTTTGCAAGAGGATTGAATCAACCTCTTCAAGCATTGGCACTATCTCACATACCAATGGGAGTAACTTTTGAGAGACTGGTTGACATGGCACTAATGCACGAAGATGGTAAGGATGAGAAAAAGGAGGCTAAGACTAATGAGAAGCAAAACAAGTAAGTGTGGCCCAAGAAAGAGCAGCAAAAGAAAGGTGTAAAGAATGACAAAGCTTAGAATAAGAAGAAATGTCATGGTTGTGGAGGCTTGGGTCACGTGGTCAAGGATTGCAGAAAAAGTAAGAATGCTCATTACAGCTGTGGTGAAACTGTACACTATAGTAAGGAATGCCCGAAGGAGCAAGGACAAGGGCAAAGGATAGGACTTCTGGAGGGCAGATGCATTCTATCGAGGCTAGCGGACTGGGTAGAGGTAGGAAAGTTTTTGTTGAAGGTTTGATTTCCCTTTCTGATCATCCAGTTAGGACTCTTTTTTATTCTAGCGCTTCTCATTCTTTTATATCTGATTATGTGGTTAAGTCTCTAAACCTTAGTACTATTATTGTTCCTGATCCCGTTATTATCTCAAACCTCATTGGGGGTACAACTCATCTATCTGTGATATGTCGGGGTCTGTGGATATCTGTGTTAGGCGTCGAGTTTGAGTGTGATGCATATGTGCTTCGTTTTATGGGCTATGGTTTGATTCTAGGAATGAAATGGCTAGCCATGTATGGTTCCATCCTAGACTGTGAGAGGAGGGTTGTTAGACTTTTGGCTTACTATGGGAGGACACTCAGGATTTCTTATGACCTAAGGGGTCCTGTCATGCTTAGTTTCCTAGAATCACTAGATTCTTATGTCGTTGAATTGCGATCTGTATATGTAGTCTATGAGCATCCGGATGTTTTTGATGAGGTTAGGGGACTACCTCCGAGGTGTGAGATTGATTTCTGGATATAATTAGTGGATAATGCGAAGCCAGTCGCATTTCCTGTGCGCTACATGGCTCCCAGGGAAAGGAATGAGCTTAGCATGCAAGTAGGGGATCTACTTGAGAAGGGGTTTATAAGGCAAAGTATATCAGAATGAGGTGCTCCAGTCGTCTTTGTAACTAAGGTGAATGGCTCGCTTTGTCTATGTATGGATTATAGAGAGTTGAATAAGTTCACTAAATAGACTAGGCACCCACTCCCGAGGATTGACGATCTGTTTGACCAGCTTGTTGGCGCATCTGTTTTCTCGCAGTTAGACTTGGCAACAGGATTTCATCAGTTGAGGGTGTCCAAGGACAATATAGACAAGACAGCTTTCAGAAGTCGAGATGGCTTCTTTGAGTGGTTAATCATGCCTTTTGGTTTGACGAATGCACCCGCATATTTTGTGGATCTGATGAGTAGAGTGCTCAAGGAGTTTCTGAATAAATTCGTGGTGGTTTTTGCGGATAACATCCTGATTTTCTCGAAGAGCGAGGAAGAGCATGCCCTACATTTAGGGGAGGTTTTGAGGACTCTCCAAGCGCACTAGCTTAAGGCGAAATTTCCCAACTGTCACTTTTGGAGAAAGGAGGTGAGATTTATAGGGCATGTGGTCTCCAAGGATGGGATAGTAGTAGATCCCGTGAAAGTAGTTGCAATTCAAGATTGGAAAGTTCCAAAGAATGCAACGGAGGTGAGAAGTTTTCTTAGTTTAGCGGACTACTATAGGAAGTTTATTAAGGACTTCGCAAGGATATCAGCCCCACTCACCAGACAAAACAAGAAGAATCTAACCTTTTCTTGGAGTATTGATAGTGAGGATGTCTTTCAACGATTAAAGAGAGTTTTGACAACAACCCCAGTTTTGACATTTCCTGATGGGAGCAAGGTGTTCACAGTGTATACTGATGCATGTGGTACGGGGCTCGGTGCCGTTTTGATGCAGGAGTAGACAGTTAAAGTTTCATGAGAAGAACTACCCAACCCATGATTTGGAGTTTGCTGCTATAGTGTTTGCACTTAAGACTTGGCGGTGTTATCTCTTGGGAGAAAGGTTCGAGTTATAAATGGACCATAAGTCGCTCAACTATCTATTCTCGCAAAAGGATCTTAATTTGAGACAGTAGAAATGCATGGAGTTCCTAGCGTCTTATGATTTTGAGAATGCTTATACCCCTAGCAAGGCTAATGTAGTGGCAGATGCATTGAATAGGCAGAGGATGACATTGAGTCCTTTATTCATAGAGAGATGGAGTTTGGAGTATATATTGACCATTGATTTTAGGCCATCTATGGGTCTTACACCTGGTTTGTTGGCATCTATAGAGGTGCAACCTAATCTTATGGATCAGATAGGATCTTCGCAGTGAGAGGACCCACAGATAGTAGACATCTTAGATAGACTCAGTAAAGGGGAGACTTCTAGTCACCTTAGTAGATATTTCATGGATGATAAAGGGTGGCTACGACGAGATGGTAGGCTTTGTGTTCCCGGAGTTAGGAGTCTATTGAAGACAGTCCTTAAAGAAACCCATTATTCTAGGATGACTATCCATCCAGGCGATGATAAGATGTATAGCGATATGAAGAGGGTTTTCTTTTGGGTTGGGATGAAGAATGATGTAGCGGAATTCGTAGCTCGATGCTTAATATGACAGTAGGTTAAAGTTGAACAGAAAAATCCTGGCGATTTGCTTTATCCTTTGGAGGTCCCACAGTGGAAGTAGGTGAGCATCACTATGGATTTCATCGATGGATTTCCTAGATCGAGGAAGGGCAATACCAGCATCTAGGTTATAGTAGACAGGATTACTAAGAGTGCCCATTTTATTCCTGTTAAGCGCAAGAGAACAACAGCACGGTTGGCATTAGTTTATCTTCGTGAGATAGTCCATCTACATGGAGTACCTTCTAGCATAGTGAGTGATCATGATCCCATCTTCACTAGTGAATTCTGGAAAAGCCTACAAGCGGCATTAGGTACACAGTTATGTTTGAGCACCGCATATCACCCTCAGAACGAGGGATAACCTAAAAGGGTGAATAGAGTTCTTAATGTTCTTTTGAGGCCGTGTATCCTCGACTTCGGAGGGACTTGGGAAGAGCACCTTCCGTTGGTGGAGTTCGCCTATAACAACAGTTATCATACTAATATTGACATGGCACCCTTCGAGGCACTATACGGACGACCTTGCAGATCACCAACTTGTTGGTGGGAGTCTACGAATAGGCTTCTACTTGGACCTGAGATGATTAAAGAGACTTCCGAGAAGATTGATCTTATCCGCAGACGGATGAAGACAACTCAGGATAGGAAGAAGTTCTACGTCGATAGGAGGAGGACTGACATTGAGTTTGAAGTAGGAGACATGGTTTTCATCAAGGTATCACCATTGAGGAATGTCGTTCGCTTTGGATCTATAGGGAAATTGGCGCCAAGTTTTGTAGGGCCATTTCCCATAGTGGAAAGGATAGGTCAAATGACCTATAAGGTGAAATTACCAGAGAGGTTGGTAGGTGTTCATGATGTTTTTCACGTTTTCGATTTGCGGAAATGTCTGCATGATATGCAGAGGTAGTTAAGCCAAGCATGCTTGAGGAAGTAGAGGTAGAAAGGGAGATGACAGTAAGACGATGTGATGGCCGGCCCCGCACCACCCAACATTTCCAATGAAAGTGCGTTGTGCCAATGTCCAACCAGCACGGGGCGGTCGTCAACGAAAGGAAAGAAGGAAATTTGAACTAGCAAGGAACCTGTAGAATGTATCACAGTGCATGGAATAAGATATAATAATAACATACTTTGACATAAAAACAGGAGAGACATGCATAAGATGAAAACTAAACATCATAGCAGCGGAAAATCCAAATACAGCTTATGTTCCACTTCATCATTATTACAACTTTAAACTATCTCCAAAACAAAAGAAAGGAAAGGTACACTGCTAATGCCCAAAGTAGTGACCAGCAGCGACACAGGGAGAATATATAGAGAATAGTACGTGTAAGCCTCCTGCTCGTCTCCGGACAGCTACTCATGCACAACCAGCTAACATGTCTCTAGTCTGCGTGTTTAAGATCACCCAGAGTAATAAGAAGAGACATAAAACTCTGGGTCAGACAAAAGTCTGGTATGAGCGATAAACAGCAAAAAAAAAACAATAACAGGTATACTAAACCGTACCTGAACCTGGACCTACAACCAAAGAGTTAGCACAACAAGATGTACAATACTCTAAGGTGACACTAACAAATGGTGTAAGATACAGGGGTGGGGGTGTGCATGTCATAGTGATGTCAAACAATCAAACATAGCAACCATCCTCACATCTCTCACTCAGTGCGTAAAGCATACGATATCCACCGCTTTGATCACACATATCCTTACTATGATCACTCTGCCCCTTGGAGTCATGGAGACACCACTGCACTGATCCATAGCATCTAGTCCTTGCTGTGTCCACTCTGCCTCATGAAGTCATAACGACTCCATTGCACTGGCTCATAGCCATGCTACGATCACTCTACCCCATGGAGTAATAACTACCCCACTGCACTGATCTGTAGCCTAACAACCGTCTCTCGGTGGTGAATCAAAGTTATGGACATCGACAACTCCTTAGCACATGTCCCGCAGCAAAGTCCAACTCATGAAGTTAACTCGTTGGTTCCCATCTGGATCCTGAGTACAACTTCCCATTTGGACTACCTTTGCATCTCGGGTTTTAGTCTTCTCCGGATCGGTTCGGAAATAAGCTTCCATTCGGATCGGTCCTCTTCTCTTTGTTCTATCCATGGTCATCGATCTCGTTCGGGTTGTGGGTACCTCTCCAAGCCGGTTCGGGTCGTGACTCTCCTCCATCTTGTGCTCCTCAGGTCGGCTCATGGGCCCCATTCCACTGTGGTTCGGTTCATTCTCCTTCCACCGGATCGGGCCGTGGGCACCGATTGGGTTCGGGTCGGGCCCTTCATCGCTTCAGATCGTGACTCCAGGTCGTGGCTCTGCTCGCAGCTCATGGAGGTCGGCTCGTGGTGACATGCTTGGCTCGTGAGGCTATCTCATGAATGATGGGCTTGGGTCGTGATGGCTCTCCACGGTCGGGTCGGGTCGGTTTGGTGCCATCATTCACGAGCGGGTCGGGGGCGGGTAGGGGCGATCCGATCCGGTCCGGTTCTGCGTTATTTCCTGCAACTTTTCCACCGACTGTTTTTACGCCACATGACAGCATTTTTCGACCATTCTAACTGTTCTAATCAATCACAAAGCATACCATACAGTCATAGCAACATGTAGAATTGACTACAAACACCAAAACCACAATTTGATATATTAAAATGGATCAAACATAACCAGAAACCCATAATTTCCACTTAATCATGTTTAAGCACAACTAATGATAGGATTAGCAAAACTTATCCAAATTAACCCAAATTTCTAACAGAGCTCTAAAATAATATTTTAGAATTTTACAAAATTTTTCTAGATTTTTCTGAGTTATAATTTCGCTAATTAACACTAATTACCCCTAATCAATCGTAATTAGTGTAAAACAATGTAAATCACTCACCTTAGCCACAAATTAACTTTAGATCTGAAACTATCTTTGATTTGGGTTGAATCGGTATGCAGCACAGCAGCTCCAACTCTGATTTGGTGCTATTTCTCCTTGATTTGACGTAGATTAGGCTAAAACTTGATTAGAGAGCTATTTGGGATGAAATTAGAAGGTGAAGGCCATTGTTAGGGTTTCTAAGAGGTAAATGGTGGCTAGAAAACTGAAATAAAATGAAAACTTAACTCATTTCATCCTCCCCATAACCCTAATCCCGAAATGGGTTATGGGCGCATTCACTAATCCCCTCATTTGGCCCGGTTAAGTAGTTTTTTCACCTTCTTAACCTTACTTCAGTCATATCTCCCAAACGGTAAGTCCGTTTTTCACATGTGACCACTCTATGGAAAGGTAAACCATCATTCGGATCTAATGGAAGTGGTTTCAGGTCAAAACTCCTTACCAAGAAAAAGTTATGGCCAAAACAAGATCAGCTAAGGGCAAAACGGTCAATTAAAAATCGGAAAAAATTATGAACATGGGAAATGACCCCAACAGTCGTCTCCTAAAGTTACATGGCAATATGACTTCAAATGAGAAATAAATAAATATTCTACGATCCCTTGATGCGTAGAATGCGGGTCGTTACATTCTCCCTCCTTAAGAAATTTCGGCCCCGAAATTCCTTAACTAAGAAACAAGTAAAGGATCCCGCATGCCTACCAACCATTCACAACAATCAACCATGCAAAACAACAAACAAGTTTATCCTAGCATGCGGAAAACTAAATCGCAATTAAAATCTTACCAGGCAAAGAGTTCTGGATACGTCTTCCTAATGCTCTCCTCTGTCTCACAAGTACATTCATTCTCATTCTCGCCCCACTGAACTTTGACTAGATTCACCGCTTTCCTTCGAATTTTCTTCGTATCGTGCTCAAGAATGCGAATCGGCTTGCGGTTCCCAAGCGCCTCTGGTTCTACTTCGGTAACATCCAACTGATCAGGTGAAATAGTCGCATCGGGGTCGTGCACGAATTTCCTTAACTGGGAAACATGAAGTACATTACGAACTCCTGCCATCTTCTCTGATAATTCAACTTTATATGCCAAATTCCCAACTTGCTCTAGAACTAGGAATGGACCAACAAATCATGGTGTTAACTTGCCTCTCCTACCAAATCGTATCATGCTCTTTAAAGGAGATATCTTGACAAACACCAAGTCGCCAATGGAGAATTTTAAATCTCTCCTCCTCTTATCAGCATAACTCTTCTGCCTATCTTGGGCAGCCTTCATTCTTTGTCGGATAACCTTTATCTTATCTGATGTTTCTCTTATCACATCTGGCCCAAGCACAAATTTCTCACCGGTTTCTAACCGGCATGATGGTGAGTTGCACGGTCTTCCGTACAAAGCTTCATATGGAGCCATACCAATACTGGATTGATAACTATTATTATATGCAAACTCTACTAGATGCAAATGGTCATCCCATGATCCACCAAAATCCAATATGCAAGCTCTCAAGAGATCCTCTAATACTCGATTCACCCTCTCTGTCTGACCGTCGGTTTGAGGATGGTACGTGGTACAGAGATATAATTCTAACCCTAGAGCCTCTTGTAAGCTCTTTGTAACACCCCGTAATTTGAACATAAAAATTCACAAATTAAAGTATACTTAATTAAGTGAAATGGGTTGCGCAGAGAAATATACATATATTGATATATATATATATATATATAATTGAAAATTAAATAAATAAATATGCAAAAATGTTCAAAACAGCGAATTGGGAGAGGGGAATAACCGAACCGGCCGATTTTTGAGGTCGACCCGAGCTCGCTGGGTCGACTAGGGGTTAATCCAGGGTGTTTGGCTGTCAACCCGTGGGCCGATTCGCTCAAATGCAGATTTTGTATTTGAATGGTTCTCATGGTTCAGCTTTAATCTAAAGGCCCTAAATGGTTCCTACACTTGACTTCTTCCCCAAGGCATGCTTTGCTGGCTTGGATTGAATCTAGGGTTAATCCTATGGCTAATACTATCCTAATCCTCTATAAAAAGACCCCTAAACCTAGCCTAAATCACCATTATTCAATCCTACAACTAAACTATGTCAAATTTGTTCCTCTCATAGCCTCCACTCTCATGCTAAAATTCCTAAGCCTATTTCTATGAGAGATTGTGAGTTCATACAAGTGCTTTCAAACTTGTATGAGTGTTCTTAGTTTGCATTCAAGTCAAGTTGCAACATTTCTATTTCAAAGCAAGGATTTTTATTGATTTGGTGCAAGGGGTTTTCAATTGGGGCTTTCATATTTTGGTGCTTGCATAAGGGCTTCGTCTCAATCTTTATAATAAATATTCATTTGTATCTTCATAGCGTAGTAAGCCCTTTTTTACTTTCTTTTTATTGAACTCTAAAGTTAAATGAATGATGCAAGTTTGGGGTTGATCATTATGATATGCAAGTTTGGTTGATCATTATGATATGCAAGTTTGGTTGATTATTATGATATGCAAGTTTGGTTAATCATTATGCTATGCAAGTTGGTTTAATCATTATGTATGACACATATTGCTATGTTATGCAAGTTAAACTTGATGTTGTGAGCATAAAGCTCCAAGCTTTATATCAAAGGTTGCATTTTGGCAACATGAAAGTTATCATATCCCTTATGATAACTTGCATGTGAGGCTAAATGCGAACTTCTAGCAACTTCTACATGTCATTTATCACCATGTATCACTCATATGCTAAGTTTGGTTTTATGCATGCTTTTGAAGCCTAACAATGCAATATGCAAGTATATGAACATATGTACATCTCATATGCCACCATGATAAACTTGTGGCTTCAACACCTTTTTGTCATGATTATGCCAAGTTCCCTATTTTACCCTTTATGCGTTGTTGCGATTATGTAAACGATGGGATTACGTTGGGGTTGGGTAAAATTATGACATGAACATGATTTTTATAACATAACGTGATATGTTAACTTGTAATTATGTTTTGGAAACATAATGGACATGACACTTAGAAAATATGAGTGTGGCCAACTCGAGGTTGGGTTGAGTTTGTAGCATAAATCTACCCGGACCCGCCCGGCTTAACTAGTGGCTACAAACAATAGGACCCAATGTGAGAAGTTGGTCATGTTGTGCTCGAACCCGAGGTTAGACCAAGTTGTGGTGTAAAGCTACCCGGACCCGCCCGGCTTAACTAGTAACCACAACAAAGTCTAATGTGAGAGGTTAAAGCACATTAAGTTAATTAATGCCTCTTGATTAGGGTTAAGTCATGGTCCACTTAATACTTAATCAATTTGGGCTGGATGGGTTAATCGGGGTTAAGTCACGAACCTTGGGTATACTTAACCAATTTAATCCACGTTTGGATCGGGTTAACCACATTTAACCCGTTAAGGAAACCCTAGTTGCGTGGTCCTTTTCAGCAGTAACCCTCTTGATAGTATCATAAGACCCTAGGACTAGGCTAGGGTGGGGCACGATTACTGGGCTGACATGTAAGCGACCAAAACGACGACTGAGTAGGTACGCCGGTGTAGGTCCAGGCGGACTATGGTCGTGCACATAGTCCGGAGTTGGAGAATCAGGCACGGGTACCAGTAGATCTAGACTGCGCATACTTGATTCGTGTCTGAGGTTGACACCCTAGGACTTGATACACCCTAGGGTGTACCTAGCGCAGTTTAACTACATTGCATGTTTGGGCCGTATGACACCGACACTTGACGAGTTAGGCTTATAGGGAGCCGATCGACTAGACCGTGTAGTTGGACCTTAATTTAGGTCACCTCATGATGATGGGCCAAGCTTGGGCCAAGAGATCAATTCTTGTTTTTACTTGACATGTTAGAATGCTAGTACACCCGTGGTGCAAAACTTAACCTTAATTATGCGATGACACCTTTATCTATCTTGTTAGTTAATCATCATGCCAGTATGTTGTTATCCTTATGTTCATCTCAGCTTCTCATGCCAGTTAACTTTACTAGTTCATAGAAAGATAGTAGTAGGGCTTACCAGTCTTTTTGACTGACCTGTTTTCTTTCACCTCATTTCTTCCTTTTCCCCTCCCTCAGGTTCTCAGGGTGGGAACATTGGAGCTTAGCTTGGATCTTTACAGCTTGCTTACTGGATTTGCTCATGTACGGTTTTGGACATTGAGCTAGCTATGGTTTATCACTTCATTTTGGGGATAGTACTTTATGTATTTCAGTTTTTCAGTTTATGCTTTTATCTAGACTTTGTTGTTGGAAAATAATAACCAAGTACTTTGTTGTAACAAGACTATGGTTTTGAAATGCTAAGTTTTATCCGCTGCTTTACTACTCTGTTTTACTTATATGTTCTGTCTTGTGATATCTGCATGCATGTTTACCTTGTTTAACGCCCCTCCAAAGCTAATGTCCTTGCAAGAGTGGCATTGGCGGAGGTGGGGTGTTACATTTGGTATCAGAGCATAAGGTTTACAAGATTTGAGCAAAAGTGTTTTTGAAACTTACCTTTTGAAAAACTATTTTCAAAACCAATTAAGTATTTTCCAAGAAAAGTCTAGTTATTTTAAAAAGGCTATTCCCCAAAAGCCATAGCACTATCCTTCGTTTCTTCGTTCTGAATCTATCTTTTTCCTTTTTCAGTATGGCCGATCTTAACCTTCCCGAGGGAGTGACCATTCCCGGATGGTTCCGGAGATACTTGGAAGCTAGGGCCAACGATGTGGGCCCAGCAAATACCCCCAATATAACTGAGGTTCCTCCTCCTCCTCCTCCTCAGAACCCGCAAGCAGATTTCGCTAAGATTTGCAAAGACTTTAAGGCGATGGGTGGCAAGAACTTTATTGGGACGGAGACTTTTGTGGAGGCAAGAAATTGGTTGAAAGAAACTGAAGATCTCTTCGCCATCTTTGATGTGCAAGATCATAGAAGGGTTCTATTGGCAGCATGGTTATTGAAAGAAGAAGCTGCTTATTGGTGGGAGGTCACCAATGCTACGAGGCCTATAGAGACTTGGGCCGACTTTAGGACAAGATTTGGGCTTAAGTTTCTATCATCAGTTGAGGCGAATTTGCAATTGGAGAAGTTTATATCTTTGAAGCAAGGAGACATGACAGTGAGGGAGTACGTGAATGAGTTTAACAAGCTCGCCCGATTTGGTTTGGACATGATTAATACTCCCCAGAAGAAGGCTTTGCGCTTTGCACGAGGGTTGAATGAGCCATTACAAGGTTTAGCCCTATCTCATATACCTATGGGGGCCACTTTCGAAGGTCTAGTAGACATGGCATTGCTTCAAGGAGACGATAAGAATGGAAAGAAGGAAGTGAAGGCTAATGAGACCCAAGCCAAGAAGACAGACTCCAAGTGGGGAGGAAATCAGAGCAATCAGAACAACAAAAACAACAAGAACAACAAGGGCAACAAGGCCAAGGCAAAGGACCCAAGAAAATGCCACTACTGTGGGAATGTAGGGCACATAGCTAAAGACTGTAAGAAAAGGAAGAGGAAGTCGGGCGAATGCTTTCATTGTGGAGAGACCGGACATTTTAACAAGGATTGCCCCAAGAAGCAAGGGCAGAATCAGCGTGCAGGACCTTCTGGAGGGCAAATGCATGCTCTCAACGCCGCTCCAGTTCAGGATCGAGGTAGCATTTCTGTAGAAAGTCTTGTTTATATTTCTGATTATCCTGTTCGCACCTTATTTGATTCTGGCGCATCGCATAGTTTTATTTCTTCTGACATTGTTGAAAGTTTGCACCTAAGTACTAGCTTAGTTGAGGATCCCGTTTGTGTTTCAAATCCAATTGGGGGTTCCGCCCATCTATCTATGATTTGTGTGGATTTGAAGATTTCTATCTTGACTGTTGAATTCTCGTGTAATGCTTATGTTCTCGGATTCACGGGATATGGGTTAATCTTGGGCATGGATTGGTTGTCCAGCTATGGAGCCATTCTCGATTGTGAACATAGGGTGGTGAGGCTCATGACCCGCCCCGGTAATACCCTAGAAATTTCTTGTAACCCTAGAGGTCCCGTCATGTTATGCTATCTTGAATCTCTCGACTCGTCCATCGATGATCTGCAATCTGTAAGGGTGGTCCGAGACTATCCTGATGTCTTTGAAGAAGTTAAGGGGTTACCCCCTAAAAGAGAGATAGATTTCCGCATTTATCTAGTCGATAATGCCAAGCCAGTATCATTGCCCGTTAGGCACATGGCCCCTCGTGAGAGAAGGGAGCTCAGTAAGCAAATCAAGGAGCTGCTTGAGAAGGGTTTTATTAGATGAAGCATTTCCGAATGGGGTGCTCTGGTGGTATTCGCTACTAAGGCGGATGGTTCGCTTCGTCTATGTGTTGATTATCGAGAGTTGAACAAGCTGACAAAGAAGAATAGGCACCCGTTACCGAGGATTGATGATCTCTTTGACCAGCTTGTAGGTGCTTCTGTTTTCTCTCAGCTCGATCTAGCCACCGGATTCCATCATCTTAGAGTAGCTGAGGATAGCATTGATAAAACTGCGATTAGGACTCCGGATGGATTCTTTGAATGGCTTGTCATGCCATTCGGATTGACTAATGCACCCGCCTAGTTCGTAGACTTGATGAGTAGGGTGTTCAGGGAGTTCCTCAACAAGTTTGTTGTTGTCTTCGTGGATGATATTCTGATCTTCTCAAAGGACGAGGAAGAACATGCCAGACATCTCAAGGAAGTGATGGATACGCTTAGAGCGCATCAGTTGAAAGCCAAGTTCTCCAAATGTCATTTCTGGAGAAGGGAAGTTCGGTTTCTTGGACATATAGTTTCTAAGCAAGGCATAGCGGTGGATCCCGCGAAAGTGGTTGTGGTTCAAGATTGGAAGACTCCTAGGAATACGACCGAAGTAAGAAGCTTTCTCGGTTTGGCGGGCTACTATAGGAAGTTCATCAGAGACTTCGCTAAGATTTCGGCCCCTCTCACTAAGTTGACGAAGAAGAACTTAGTCTTTGCATGGGACTTGGAGTGTGAGCTTGCTTTTCAAAAGCTCAAAAGAGCCCTTACCTCAGCTCCAGTTTTGGCATTACCCGATAGTGGTAAGATGTTTACCGTGTACACAGATGCATGTGGCACGGGGTTAGGAGCTGTTCTGATGCAAGAGGGAAGAGTGATATGTTATGGGGGTAGGCAACTTAAAGTTCATGAGAAGAACTATCCCACTCATGATTTGGAGTTAGCGGCGATCGTCTTTGCACTCAAATCCTGGCGCCACTATCTTCTAGGCGAAAGGTTTGAGTTTTATACTGATCACAAGTCACTCAAATACCTCTTCTCGCAAAAAGATCTGAATCTAAGGCAGCAAAGGTGGATGGAATTTTTGGCATCTTATGACTTCGAGATAGCTTATACCCCTGGCAAGGGTAATGTTGTGGCGGATGCACTAAGCAGAAGGAGATTGACTTTAAGCCCCTTGTTCATTGAGATGAAGAACTTGGAATTCTTGGCAACCTTTGATTTCAGGACGGCTGTTGAGTTGATGACGGGTTCATTAGCATCCCTTGAGCTTAGACCCACACTTCTTGATCAAGTTGGGGCTTCGCAGAGGGAAGATCCACAGATAGTCGAAGTTATGGACAAGTTGATTCGGGGTGAGACGTCTAGTCACCTTGCCAGATATACTATTGATGATAAAGGATGGCTAAGGCATGATGGGAGATTATGTGTTCCTCGGGTGGGAGATTTGGTCCATAGAGTTCTTGAAGAAGCTCATCACTCGAAGATGACTATACATCCGGGAGGAGATAAGATGTATAGAGATATGAAGCGCAGTTTCTTTTGGGATGGAATGAAGAAAGATGTGGCAGAGTATGTTTCAAGGTGCATGGTGTGCCAACAAGTGAAGGCCGAGTCAAAGAAACCAGGTGGGCTATTACATCCATTGGAGGTCCCACAATGGAAGTGGGATAGTATTTCTATGGATTTTGTGGATGGATTGCCTAGGTCAAGGAGAGGGAACACAAGCATATGGGTCATAGTTGACAGACTTACGAAGAGTGCTCACTTTATCCCAGTAAAGAGCAAGAGGACCGCATCAGGGTTGGCGTCTATTTATCTCCGAGAAATAGTGCGGTTGCATGGAGTTCCTTCTAGCATAGTTAGCGATCGTGACCCGATTTTCACTAGCCAGTTCTGGAACAGTTTGCAAGAAGCGATGGGTACGCGATTGAATTTGAGTACAGCCTATCACCCCCAGACGGATGGCCAAACCGAAAGGGTGAATAGAGTGCTAGAAGATCTCTTGAGGCTTTGTGTTCTCGACTTCGATGGTACTTGGGAAGACCACCTTCCTCTTGTAGAATTTGCTTATAATAATAGCTATCAAGCCAGCATAGGGATGGCACCATTTGAAGCTTTATATGGGAGGCCGTGTAGGTCACCATCTTGTTGGTGGGAGACAACAGATAGACTTATACTTGGGCCCGATATGATACGAGACACATCCGAGAAAGTTGAATTAGTAAGAAGAAGGATGAAAGCGGCCCAAGATAGACAAAAATCCTATGCTGACAAGCGAAGGGCAGATTTGGAATTCGAAGTGGGAGACATGGTTTTCGTGAAGGTTTCTCCTTTGCGAAATGTGGTACGTTTTGGAGCAGCGGGAAAGCTGGCACCAAGGTTCGTAGGACCCTTCCCTATCATAGAGAGAATTGGAAAGATGGCCTATAAGGTGGGATTGCCCGAGAAGCTAGCCGGAGTGCATAATGTCTTTCATGTCTCGCATCTCCGAAAGTGCCTACATGAGTCCGCTGAGGTGGTTGAACCAAGCATTCTTGAAGACATTGAGGTAGGGAAAGAAGCAACCTTGAGAAGTGCTCCGATTCGTATCTTGGGAACAGAGATCAAGAAGCTAAGGAATCGAGAGGTCAAGTTGGTGAAAGTTCAGTGGGTTGAAGCCGACGAAGATGCAACTTGGGAAACCGAGGAGAAGATGCGTGGGCTTTATCCATTTCTTTTTGAGGGTACATTCTCGATCTCTTTTCCTAATTAGCATATCTTTCTTTTTATCCGCGTTTATCTAGTTTATCTTGTTTCGTAGATCTTGTCATGAGAACCTTAGGTAGAAACCCTTGGTTGAAACATGTATTTGAAACATGTTATGCTTGATGGTTGCAAGTGGTTGCAAGTGTTTGCACGTGGATACTCGTGGATGCATGATACACATTAGGCACTAAGATCGGCTCACACACTTTCATGTTGCATATGCATGAGTGCTTATATTTATTCATGGATGAAACTTGTTGAGCTATCACGTGGATGTTGCATATGGATGAATATTATGTGCACTCATGTAGAGATTATAAATTATGTTAGGAATTTGCATACATATGGACTCATTTCACTAACATATTTTGCATTAAGGAGGTTTACTGTATCAGTAAACGCCTGATTTTTGCATTAGATAAGTACATATACACACACCTTTGCATATGATCATACAACATTTAGAATCCTTTAAGGACAATGACTGCACGTGGATGATGTTTTGAGTAGATGGATGATGGATAGTAGGATACGTTCTTCCTAACTTGGAGATTTCGGGGAGGAAATCCTTTAAGGAGGGGAGAATGTAACACCCCGTAATTTGAACATAAAAATTCACAAATTAAAGTATACTTAATTAAGTGAAATGGGTTGCGTAGAGAAATATATATATTGATATATATATATATATAATTGAAAATTAAATAAATAAATATGCAAAAATGTTCAAAACAGCGAATTGGGAGAGGGGAATAACCGAACCGGCCGATTTTTGAGGTCGACCCGAGCTCGCTGGGTCGACTAGGGGTTAATCCAGGGTGTTTGGCTGTCAACCCGTGGGCCGATTCGCTCAAATGCAGATTTTGCATTTGAGTGGTTCTCATGGTTCAGCTTTAATCTAAAGGCCCTAGATGGTTCCTACACTTGACTTCTTCCCCAAGGCATGCTTTGATGGCTTGGATTGAATCTAGGGTTAATCCTATGGCTAATACTATCCTAATCCTCTATAAAAAGACCCCTAAACCTAGCCTAAATCACCGTTATTCAATCCTACAACTAAACTATGTCAAATTTGTTCCTCTCATGGCCTCCACTCTCATGCTAAAATTCCTAAGCCTATTTCTATGAGAGATTGTGAGTTCATACAAGTGCTTTCAAACTTGTATGAGTGTTCTTAGTTTGCATTCAAGTCAAGTTGCAACATTTCTATTTCAAAGCAAGGATTTTTATTGATTTGGCGCAAGGGTTTTTCAATTGGGGCTTTCATATTTTGGTGCTTGCATAAGGGCTTCGTCTCAATCTTTATAATAAATATTCATTTGTGTCTTCATAGCGTAGTAAGCCCTTTTCTACTTTCTTTTTATTGAACTCTAAAGTTAAATGAATGATGCAAGTTTGGGGTTGATCATTATGATATGCAAGTTTGGTTGATCATTATGATATGCAAGTTTGGTTGATTATTATGATATGCAAGTTTGGTTAATCATCATGCTATGCAAGTTGGTTTAATCATTATGTATGACACATATTGCTATGTTATGCAAGTTAAACTTGATGTTGTGAGCATAAAGCTCCAAGCTTTATATCAAAGGTTGCATTTTGGCAACATGAAAATTATCATATCCCTTATGATAACTTGCATGTGAGGCTAAATGCGAACTTCTAGCAACTTCTACATGTCATTTATCACCATGTATCACTCATATGCTAAGTTTGGTTTTATGCATGCTTTTGAAGCCTAACAATGCAATATGCAAGTATATGAACATATGTACATCTCATATGCCACCATGATAAACTTGTGGCTTCAACACCTTTTTGTCATGATTATGCCAAGTTCCCTATTTTACCCTTTATGCGTTGTTGCGATTATGTAAACGATGGGATTACGTTGGGGTTGGGTAAAATTATGACATGAACATGATTTTTATAACATAATGTGATATGTTAACTTGTAATTATGTTTTGGAAACATAATGGACATGACACTTAGAAAATATGAGTGTGGCCAACTCGAGGTTGGGTTGAGTTTGTAGCATAAATCTACCCGGACCCGCCTGGCTTAACTAGTGGCTACAAACAATAGGACCCAATGTGAGAAGTTGGTCATGTTGTGCTCGAACCCGAGGTTAGACCAAGTTGTGGTGTAAAGCTACCCGGACCCGCCCGGCTTAACTAGTAACCACAACAAAGTCTAATGTGAGAGGTTAAAGCACATTAAGTTAATTAATGCCTCCTGATTAGGGTTAAGTCATGGTCCACTTAATACTTATTCAATTTGGGCTGGATGGGTTAATCGGGGTTAAGTCACGAACCTTGGGTATACTTAACCAATTTAATCCACGTTTGGATCGGGTTAACCACATTTAACCCGTTAAGGAAACCCTAGTTGCGTGGTCCTTTTCAGCAGTAACCCTCTTGATAGTATCATAAGACCCTAGGACTAGGCTAGGGTGGGGCACGATTACTGGGCTGACATGTAAGCGACCAAAACGACGGCTGATTAGGTACGCCGGTGTAGGTCCAGGCGGACTATGGTCGTGCACATAGTCCGGAGTTGGAGAATCAGACACGGGTACCAGTAGATCTAGACTGCGCATACTTGATTCGTGTCTGAGGTTGACACCCTAGGACTTGATACACCCTAGGGTGTACCTAGCGCAGTTTAACTACATTGCATGTTTGGGCCGTATGACACCGATACTTGACGAGTTAGGCTTATAGGGAGCCGATCGACTAGACCATGTAGTTGGACCTTAATTTAGGTCACCTCATGATGATGGGCCAAGCTTGGGCCAAGGGATCAATTCTTGTTTTTACTTGACATGTTAGAATGCTAGTACACCCGTGGTGCAAAACTTAACCTTAATTATGCGATGACACCTTTATCTATCTTGTTAGTTAATCATCATGCCAGTATGTTGTTATCCTTATGTTCATCTCAGCTTCTCATGGCAGTTAACTTTACTAGTTCATAGATAGATAGTAGTAGGGCTTACCAGTCTTTTTGACTGACCTGTTTTCTTTCGCCTCTTTTCTTCCGTTCCCCCCCTCAGGTTCTCAGGGTGGGAACATTGGAGCTTAGCTTGGATCTTTACAGCTTGCTTACTGGATTTGCTCATGTACGGTTTTGGACATTGAGCTAGCTATGGTTTATCACTTCATTTTGGGGATAGTACTTTATGTATTTCAGTTTTTCAGTTTATGCTTTTATCTAGACTTTGTTGTTGGAAAATAATGACCAAGTACTTTGTTGTAACAAGACTATGGTTTTGAAATGCTAAGTTTTATCCGCTGCTTTACTACTCTGTTTTACTTATATGTTCTGTCTTGTGATATCTGCATGCATGTTTACCTTGTTTAACGCCCCTCCAAAGCTAATGTCCTTGCAAGAGTGGCATTGGCGGAGGTGGGGTGTTACACTCTTCCAAAACCCACTAGTAAACAACGGGTCTCGGTCACTCACAATGCTTTTTGGTACTCCATGAAACCTCACTACCCACTTCATATATAGTTCCGCTAACTTAGCTGTCATTCTATTCGACTTGACGCGTATAAACCTTGCACTCTTAGTCAATCGGTCCACAATCACCCAAATGCAATCATGGGCCGATCTTGTCCTTGGTACCCCATCAATGAAATCCATTGAGACTTGTTCCCATTTCCATTCTGGAATTTCTAATGGTTGCAACAAACCACTAGGTTTCTTTTGCTCAGCTTTAACCTACTGACAGTTCATGCATTTGGATATAAACTTCCCAACGTCTCTTTTCATTCCTTCCTAGTAGTAGGTCTGCTTCATGTCTCGATACATTTTGTTACCAGCGGGATGTATAGTCAGTTTTGAGTGATGACATTCTCTAAGCACTTCATCTCTCAATCCATTGACATTGGGCACAACTAGTCTTCCATTCTTTCTAAGCCATCCATCTCGATCAAGCCCATACTTGTCCATCTCCCTATCAATACCCATCTCTAACTTGGAGATGATTTCTAATAAGTTAGGATCGTCCCTTTGACTGGAACCAATCCGCTCAATCAAAGTGGGTCTGATCGTCAAAATTGCTAATACTTATGGATCCAATTCGCACGTTGGTCTGAAATCATACCCAGTGATGTACTCCAGTTGCTTCCATTCTAGAAACATAGCCCCTAAACTGGCATGTCTTCTACTCAATGCATCAGCTACCGCATTGCCCTTTCCTAGTGTATATGCGATATCGAAATCGTAGGAAGCCAAGAATTCTAACCATCTTTGTTGTTGGAGATTTAGATCCTTCTGAGAGGAAAGATACTTTAACAATTTATGATCGGTAAACAACTCGAATCTTTCTCCCAAGAGATAATGTCTCCACATCTTCAATGCGAACACGATCGCTGCCAATTCCAAATCATGGGTAGGATACCTTTTCTCATGCGGTTTCAGTTGCCGACTAGCATAAGCTACAACCCTACCTCCTTGCATCAATTCAGCACCTAGTCCGGTACCACAGGCATTATGTATACTATCATCTCTTCATTCCTTTTAGGAATGACTAACACTGGTGCACATGTCAACTTTTCCTTTAGACTCTTGAATGCATTCTCGCACTTTTTGTCCTAAACGAAAGCTTGATTTTTCTTGGTCAACTGAGTCAACGGTGCCGCTACCTTGGAGAAGTCATGGATAAACTTACGATGATATCTAGCCAATCTGAAGAAACTTCTTACGTCTGTTGCACTCTTGGGCGTAGACCAATCTTTTACCGTAGCCACCTTTGCTGGGTCCACGGCAATACCATTCTCTGAAACAACATGGCCCAAGAATCTTGCTTCCCTCCTCCAGAAGTGACACTTAGAAAACTTTGCTTTCAATTGGTGTTTTCTCAAAAACTCCATCACTATCCTCGGATGTTCCTTCTGTTCTTCCTCTGTCCTCGAATAAACCAAGATATCATCTACGAACACAAGACCAAACTTATTCAATTGATTCCTGAATACCCTATTCATAAGATCCACAAAATATGCTGGTGCATTGGTCAACCCGAATGGCATGACCAACCACTCATAGAATCCAGACGGCGTCCGAAATGCCTTTTAGCTATACTTTCAGCTTCCACCCTAAGATAATGAAAAACTATCGCGAGATCCAACTGGGAGAACACTCTCGCGCCACTTAATTGATCAAACAAATCATCTATCCGCGGTAGAGGATACTTATTCTTCCTCGTCACCTTATTCAACTCGCGGTAGTCCACACACAGTCGAAGGGAACCATCTGCCTTGGTAGCAAACACAACTGGTGCTCCCTACTCAGAAACACTTCTTCTGATAAATCCCTTCTTCAACAGATTGCTTACTTGCACCCCGAGCTATCGTTGCTCCCTTGGTGCCATACTACAAAGTGGCATCACTATACGTTTGGCATCTTTCACTAAATCAATACGGAACTCAATCTCTCGGTGTGGTGGAAGTCCGGTCACTTCCTCGAAGACGTCCGGATACTGGCCATCCACTGGCACATCTGACAACTCATCATTCGAGATGTCGAAAACTAGTCATTACCCCCATCACTAGGTAGACCACCAAACACTACTCTCCGCCCATCATCCGCTCTAACTATCACCAAAAAGCCCTCACAGTCTACCACCACCTCGTACCTTTGGAGCCAATCGACTCCCAAACTAATGCCAAACCCAGTAAAGCCCAAAACAAAGCAATCACAAACAAACATGCATCCATGACTCGATAAGACCACATTACGACAAATCATGCTAAGGCTAATTGAACCACCAATCGGGTTCGTCACCGCTAAAGGTCTATCGACTATCTTGGGTTCCAATCCCAACCTATCTATCAGGTCACTAGATATGAAAGAACGGGAAGTTCCGGTATCAAACAATACTCGAACAGGAATATCATGAACAGAAAGCATACCTTGAACGACGACAGTCTTTCCTTTCTCTGCCGCGGTTGGGGCATTCGACGAAGAAGGAACAGCATTAAGAGCATATGCTTTCACAATCTGCTTCTCTTTAGGGGGTTGCGGACATTTATCCTTGTGATGTCCCACTTGGCCACAGCTGAAGCACTTCCTGTCTGCTGGCTTTGCTCGGCATTCTTTAGCATAATAGCCCTTCTTTCCACAGCAAAAGCACTCAACATCTTTCTTACTCTTTTTCTTCTGGCCATCTTTGGACTGATTCTGCTTTCTCTTATTCTAAGAACCACTCTTGCCTCCACCGCTTGCTTGTAGTTTTGGCTCCTCTGCAGATGCAACATCAGATTTCGACATAGGGTATAGACTCTCTGATCTCAAAGCTTTTCCCACAATCGATCAAACGTCTCATCAATGTGGTTAATAAGCCTAACCCCCAAGCACTGGTCGAAGCCTGTTATGAACTTCTCATTCTTCATCTCGGGAGTGTCAATGAGAGATTATCCATACTTCGATAAAGTATCGAACTCAGCAATATACTCCGAGACTGCTCTACCATTCTGCTTAAGTTCCAAGAAATTCCTAAACAATTCTGATTTCTGAGCAACTAGGATAAACTTATCACTGAATCGGGCCTTAAAAAGATCCTATGTAACTTGATCCTTTGAAATAGCTGCCTTGATAGCATTCCACCAATTCGTCGCCCGTTCTTGCCGCTGACAGGATGCTAGCTTTCTCTTCGTTTCATCCTCAATACCCAAGTCTTTGAAGATACGCTCACAGCTATCCAACCAATCCTGAACTTCTATATCCGATTCCGTTCCGTGGAACGGCTTTCCACCAAGACTAGTGTAATCCTTGCATAACTTGGCAAAATTGGCCTTAGGCGCCTGCACCGCTGCACCACCACCATTTGCAGCATTAGGAGCTGCCCTCTGAACAACCCTAAGCATCTCTCTCATGAGGTCAGTGAACATCGTCCTCATATCAGGAACATTCCCATTATTTTCTCCTCTACCAGTACCCCTAGTATATCGGCTCATCGTTCAATCTGTCAGGAGAAACGATTAGCCATCTCTTCAGTGGTGCCAGTGCAATGCAACTTCATCCTTAAATATACTGATAGTGTATATATATAACTTTTGAAAACCAAAATATCACAAATACGCGCTCTCATATACATATTATCTCTCCCTGGTGTCTTTCCCTAGGTTAACTATGCAACCTAGAGCTCTGATACCAAATGTGACAGCCCGCCCCGCACCAGCCGACATTTCCAATAAAAGTGCGTTGCGCTAATGTCCAACCAGCATAAGGCGGTCGTCAAAGAAAGAAAAGAAGGAAATTTGAACTAGCGAGGAACGTGTAGAATGTCTCACAGCTCATGGAATAAAATATAATAATAACATAATTCGACATAAAAACAGGCAAGACAGTGCACAAGCTGAAAACTAAACATCGTAGCAGCGGAAAATCCAAATACAGCTTATGTTCCACTTCATCATTATTGCAAATTTAAACTGTCTCTAAAACAAAAGAAAGGAAAGGTACACTATTAATGCCCAAAGTAGTGACCAGCAGCGACACAGGGAGAATATATAGAGAATAGTATGTGTAAGCCTCATGCTCGTCTCCGGACAGCTACTCGTGCACAACCAGCTAACCTGTCTCTAGTCTACCCATTTAAGAGCACCCAGAGTAATACGAAGAGACATGAAACTCTGGGTCAGACAAAAGTCTGGTATGATCGATAAGCAGCAAAACAGAAAAATAACAGGTATACTAAACCATACCTGAACCTGGACCTGCAACCAAAGAGTTAGCACAACAAGATGTACAATACTCTAAGGTGACACTAACAAATGGTGTAAGATACGGGGGTGGGGGTGTGCATGTCATAGTGATGTCAAACAATCAAGCACAACAACCATCCTCACATCTCTCACTATGTGCGTAAAGCATACGATATCCACTGCTTTGATCACCCATATCCTTGCTATGACCACTTTGCCCCATGGAGTCATGGCGACTCCACTGCATTGATCCATAGCCTCTAGTCCTTGCTATGTCCACTCTGCCCCCATGAAGTCATAACGACTCCATTGCATTGGCTCATAGCCATGCTACGATTACTCTGCCCCATGGAGTAATAACTACCCCACTGCATTGATCCGTAGCCTAACAACCGTCTCTCGGTGGTGAATCAAAGCTATGGATGTCGACAACTCCTTAGCACATGTCCCGCAGCAAAGCCCAACTCATGAAGTTAACTCGTTAGTTCCCATCTGGATCCTGAGTACAACTTCCCATTTGGACTACCTTTGCATCTCGGGATTTAGTCTTCTCCAGATCAGTTCGGAAATAAGCGTCCATTCGGATCGGTCCTCTTCTCTTTGTTCTATCCATGGTCATCGATCCTGTTCGGGTCGTGGGTACCTCTCCAAGCCGGTTCGGTTCGTGACTCTTCTCCAGCTCGTGCTCCTCAGGTCAGCTCATGGGAGGCCCCAGTCCACTGCGGTCGGATCGTTCTCCTTTTACCGGATCGGGCCGTGGGCACCCATTGGGTTCGGGTCAGGCCCCTTCATCGCTTCAGATCGTGACTCCAGGTCGTGGCTCTGCTTGCAGCTCGTGGAGGTCAGCTCGTGGTGACATGCTTGGCTCGTGGGGCTATCTCACGAATGGAGGACTCGGGTAGTGATGGCTCTCCACGGTCGGGTCGGGTCGGTTCGGTGCCATCATTCACGAGCGGGTCGGGGTCGGGTAGGGGCGATCCGATCCGGTCCGGTTCTGGGTCATTTCCTGCAACTTTTCCAACGACTGCTTTACGCCACACGACAGTGTTTTTCGACCATCCTAACTGTTCTAATCAATCACAAAGCACACCATACAGTCATAGAAACATGTAGAATTGACCACAAACACCAAAACCACAATTTGATATGTTAAAACGGATCAAACATACCCAAAAACCCATATTTTCCACTTAATCATGTTTAAGCACAACTAATGATAGGATTAGCAAAACTTATCCAAATTAACCCAAATTTCTAACAAGGCCCTAAAATAATATTTTATAATTTTACCAATTTTTCCAGATTTTTCTGAGTTATAATTTCTCTAATTAATACTAATTACCCCTAATCAACTGTAATTAGTGTAAAACAATGCAAATTACTCACCTTAGCCACAAATTAACTTTAGATCTGAAACTATCTCTGATTTGGGTTGAATCTCTATGCAACACAACAGCTCCAACTCTGATTTGGTGCTATTTCTCCTTGATTTGACGTAGATTAGGCTAAAACTTGATTAGAGAGCGATTTGGGATGAAATTAGAAGGTGGAGACCATTTTTAGGGTTTCTAAGAGGTAAATGGCGGCTAGAAAACTGAATTAGAATGAAAACCTAACTCATTTCAGCCTCCCCATAATCCTAATCCTGAAATGGGTTATGGTCCCATTCACTAATCACTTCATTTGGCCCAGTTAAGCAATTTTTTTCACCTTCTAAACCTTATTTCAGCCATATCTCCCAAACGATAAGTCCGTTTTTCACATATGACCACTCTACAGAAAGTAAACCATCTTCCGGATCTAATGGAAGTGGTTTCAGGTCAAAACTCCTTATCAATCAAAAGTTATGGCCAAAACAAGATCAGCTAGGGGTAAAACGGTCATTTAAAAATCGGCAAAAATCATGAACATGGGAAATGACCCCAATAGTCGTCTCCCAAAGTTACATGGCTATACGGCTTCGCATGAGAAATAAATAAATATTCTACGATCCCCTGATGCGTAGAATGCGGGTCGTTACAGACAAATTCCTACCCATATACTTGGATCAGAGGTTAAGAAGCTACGTAACAGAGAGGTCAAGTTGATGAAACTACAAGGGGGAGAAGGCCGCGAGGATGCAATTTGGGAGACTGGGGACAAGGTTCGCGCTACGTACCCTTTTCTTTTCGAGGGTATGTTCTTAACTTATTTTTCCAAGCTTTTATTTGTACTTGTTTCTATCATTCATATGTATCCTATCGATCGAATCTTCGACCTTTAGGTCAAAAACCAATGACTGTAAACATATATTAAGGATGTGTTATGTTTGATGGATGCAAGTGTTTGCTAGTGGTTGCTTGCGGATGCCTAAACACAAAAACTAGGCGCTAGATCGGCTCAATCACTTACATATTGCATATGGATGTGTGTGCATTAGGGTTTTATATGGATGAAAGTGGATGTATCATCATATGGATGTTGCATTTGGATGAATGATTGTGCACACAAATAGGGCTTATATATTATACTAGGATTATTTGCATACATTTTGGTTACATGGCACGAGCATAATTGTAATAAGGAGGTCAACTGAATCAGTCAACCTCCTGATTTTCGCATTAGTGTAAGGACATATACTCACACCATTGCATATGTTTATACAAGCATTAGAAAAATCTTAAGGACAATGAGTGCTTATGGACGATGGATGAGTAGATGGTTATGTTGTTAGGATTGTAACATTCTTCTTAAACTTGGAGATTTCAGGGGAGAAATCCTTTAAGTAGGGGAGAATGTAAGACCCTGTAATTTTAAAGAACATCAATAAACTAAACAAAACTTAATTTAATATGGGGAATTAAGTAAATCGGACTTTACCATTGCATAAAACGGACATCGTATGAAGAAGACATTAAGGTTAAAAGTTTGTATACATATAAGAGAAACATATATAAACAAAACCAAACCAGAATTTCAAAATAATACAAATTCGTGGAGCAAGGGACCAACACGAGATTAAGACCCGTTGGTGGTCGACCCACACCCCAGGGGGTTGACCCACTCAACGATGTGTCGGCCCTACGGTCGACCCCTGGGTCGACCCACCCCAGATTTGGCTAGGTTCATTTCCTGAACCTGGACTTGTTTTGTTTGCGAGATTCGTTGAAAAAAGTCTATATAAAGGCCAGTATTTCTATTGTATTCTACACCTAAAACAATGGAGACAAGGAGTTGCTGCCTCAGATTGGATTGAACTAGACTATCTTCTACAACAACAGCCTATAGATACATCAGAGACATTTCTTTTACTCCGATCCATTCTATGTTAGTTCATGTTACTTTTAGATATTAAAATTTCATAGTAACCTTAACATGTTAATAAACCAGACCTGAGTCTATGCCTATTAAGAAACCGATTTATATCTAAACAAATTTGCTATAATGACATGTAATTTTCCATACACCTATTCTGTTATTTGGTTATTACTATATGTCTATTTCTATGCCTATTTCTGCTATATACGCCTATTTCTGTTCTTCTTCCTCACTCATTCCCTTTTTATTTTTATAGCCTAGGATACCTTCGAGCCTAGGCCAATATCGCTGAAATATGCATACTAACGAAATTTGGATTAATTGGGAATGGTTGGGAACGATAATTTGGGGGAATATCATGTACAATGGATATGAATAAAATTCGAGGCATACCTTATATTGTGGAATATGATTGAAATTTAGGATGTATTAACATGTAAATCTGTAGGCTTAATTCAAAGATTTAGCGGAACATGTTAATGAAATTGTATGTCACCTATGTAACCTGTTTAACCTGTTGGGGTTAAGTAAACTTGTTAATCTGTTGGGGTTGTATGGACACTGTTAACTCGTGAAAACTTAACATGTTGAGTTTATGGGGGGGTTAGGCTGTAAGACTTAACCTATGGAAATCCTAGTTGATTGGGGACACATGTTTAGTGGTGTGACTTGTGTCATTAGTTGTGCGGGACCCAAATTAGTCAATAATCCATTCTGATATTAAACGGGGACCCGCACTAGGCAGGGGTTAGGGCACGCTTATTGAGCTAATTATAAGAAGTTCATCAGTGATGGAGTGTTATGATGGCGCATTCCAATGGGGTCATGTGTGTGCATGGGTCTGACCTGCCTGGGAAAATAAGTCGTCATAACACCTATAAATTGGCATATGTCCTTCTGTAGGTTGCCACTTTAGGAAGTAATTCACCCAACTGTAGGGCCGACACATGGTATTTACGTGTTAGGGTGCCGATCGCTTGGGGGTAGTAATTATGGTACATCTAGTCCTACTTGTTTAGGTACCCGTTACTTCTATTTAGGGTAACACCCGTTATTTCTGTTAGGGTACCTGTTATTTCTGTTTGGGGGTAAAAACCATTACTAGAGGTACACTTTAGTCTACCATTTATGATTATGTTTCTGTTAAGTAACTGGGAAATACTTAATCCGGTATACTAGTATTGGTGCAGAGAAAGTAATTGAGAAGCATAGTTTATCCTGTTTATTCTATTTATCCTATTCATCATGTTTATACCTATTATATACTACAGCTATATCTTATAATCAGCTCAGTAAGCGTGCCCAGACCCCAACCTAGTTCGGGGTTCCCTGATTGATACCAAGATGGGTTACTGACTTAAACGAGTCCCACACAACAGATGATACAAGCTTCCCCCAAGGCTTATATCCCCACTACTAGGATTTCAATAAGTTATGCCTACTAGTTTAACAATATTGCTTAACCCTACAGGTTAAGTTTGTCGGGTTCATACGTATAACCCGTCCCCACATATTTAACAAGATTAACTTAACCCCCCACTGTTTCAAGCAAGTTTACTTAACCCTACTCAAGTTAACAGGTTCAGTTAATCCTTATGGATTCAGCAGGTTAAGTATTACTAGTTCATCACCATTCATTCATTTATGGTTATAATGCACTAGACCTCCAACATTAATTGTACAACTTATGGATGCTGGATATGCCAGTTGGGTCTGAGCGTACTTCTTCAATAAGTCGGACTTAACCTTGTGTCTTCGCACCGTTACGTGTTTATGCACTTAGACCCCTCACATTAGATTTACACTTGTGGACGTTGGATATGCCGGGTGGTTCCGGGAAGACTTTTACCACAAGTGTAATCTAACCTCATGTCTAAGCGCGGTTACACTTTCTAATTATTGTAAATGTAGGCATTTTCATTACCAACCAATTTTCATGTTTATTATGCCCCAAATCCCCATTCGATCTACGATACAAGTTATGCCCCAGATTTAGATCAAGATATATATTATGCTCCCAAATCCCAAGGTTTGGTTCAAGGTACAAATTATACCCAAAATTCTCAATCATGTTTTACAATATGAATTATGCCCAAATTAATTATTCCCAATCGTTCCCAATTTTGTGTGTTCGCGCATTTCAATAATAGGCCTAGGCTCGAAGGTAGCCTAGCTATAAAAACAAAAAGGGAAAGAGGGAGAGAAGAGAACAAGAATAAGCATAATAAATAAAAAAGGCATAAGATGACATAATTAGGCAAACTAACATAATAGGCATAAGGTGACATGATTGGGCAAACTAACATAATAGGGATATCACGAATAGGCATACAGGTACTAATCAATAGATCAGGTGTACAAGTAATGGCAGATCTATTATGATTCAGGTTACTAACAAGCATAGGCTTAGATCCAAACTTATAAACATGTCCACATTACATTTTAGGTGTTTATATCTAAAAGCAACATACACTCACTGTGATTTGATCTAAAGAACAGAGAATTGATTGTAGATGTTGAAGAACAGATCCTTGAATACGTATAACTTGTTTTTGAAGAAGAACAGGCTATTTTACTCTGAGTCGGGGCAGCACCTCGTTGTCGCCATTGATTTAGATTAATGAAACAATGGGATTAAGGACCTATTTATAGCCTTGGGTAAACGAATCTAGTCAAGTAACGAGTCTATGTTCAGAAACTGAATTATGCCCAGATCTCAGGAGGTGGGTCGACAAGGGGGACGACATGGGTATCGACACCCCTGTGTTTGTGTCGACCCATGGATCAACACCCTTAGGGTGGGGTCGACCCCTAATGGGACGAACTCCCGCCCTACCCCGCGTCTCTGATTTTGAATTATTTTGAATGTTTTGATTGATTTTGTATATATATAATTCTAATATGCGTATACAAACTTCTAACCTTAATATCTTTCTCTTACAATGTCCGTTTTACACAAACTTGGTGTCTATCTTAAGCAGAATTCTGAGACGAACGCCATGACACCGTCCGTTTTACTTAATTTCGAAAATTTAATTATGTATTCCTTAGTTCATCATTTTAATGTGTTATAGGAATCACGGGGTGTTACATTCTCCCCTACTTATAGGATTTCATCCTCGAAATCTCCAAGTTAAGAAGAATGTATATCCTAACATCCATCATCCATCTACTCATCCACCAATCACAGGCATCCATTGTCCTTAAAAGATTTCTAATGCTTATATGAACATATACAAAGGTGTGTGTATATGTCCCTATACTAATGCGAAAGATCAGGCGGTCTACTGATTCAATTGACCTCCTTAATGCAATGTATGTTAGTGTCATGAATCCAACATGTATGCAAATAATCCTAATATAACATGTAAGTTCTATATGTGTGCGCAATCATTCATCCAAATGCAACATCCATATGATGATACACTCACTTTTCATCCATTAAAGGAATAAAAATGCACACACATTCATATGCAGTATGAGAGTGATTGAGCCGATTTAGTGCCTAATGTGTGTTTATATGCATCCACGAGCAACCACTTGCATCCAGTTGCATCCATCAAACATAACATGTCTCAAACACATGTTTACATCCATGGGTTTCCAACCTAAAGGTCGAAAATTCAATCGATAGGATATACTTAAACGATAGAAACAAGCATGAATAATTTTTTTGGAAAAGAAGCTAAGAACATACCCTTAAAAAGATAAGGGTACGAAGCACGAATCTTGTCATTAGTCTCCCAAGTTGCATCCTCTTGGTTATCTCCCCACTGAACTTTCATCAACTTGTCTTCTCTGTTGCGTAGCTTCTTAACTTCTGATCCAAGAATACGGGTAGGAACTCATCTAACTATCGCCTCCCGTTCCACCTGAACTTCCTCAAACATACTCAGCTCAACTACTTCTGCAGTATCATGCAAGCACTCCCATAAATGGGAAACGTGGAAAACATCATGAACGTCGGACAGTCTCTCTGGTAGCTTTCCTCTATAGGACATTTGGTTAATCCTTTCTGTTATGGGAAATGGCTTTACAATCCTTGGTGCCAATTTCCCTATAGATCCAAAGCGAACCACATTCCTCAAAGGTGATACCTTGATAAAGACCATATCTCCCACCTCAAACTCAATGTCAGTCCTTCTCCTATCTGTGTAGGACTTCTTCCTGTCTTGAGTTGTCTTCATGCGCCTGTGGATAAGATCAATCTTTTCTGAAGTTTCTTTGACCATCTCAGGTCCAAGTAGAAGCATTTCTATAGATTCCCACCAACAAGTCGGTTCTCTACAAGGTCGTCGTACAATTCTTCGAAGGGAGCCATGCTAATACTTTCCTGGTAACTATTATTGTAGGCGAACTTTGCTAAAGGAAGACACTCTTCCCAAGTCCTTCTGAAGTTTAGGATACACAGTCTTAAAAGATCCTCAAGGACTCTATTCAACCTTTCCGTTTGTCCATCGATCCGAGGGTGATAACCGGTGCTCAAACATAACTGTGTACCTAACGCTTCTTGCAAGCTCCTCCAAAACTGATTGGTGAATATGGGGTCACGATCACTCACAATACTGGAAGGTACTCCATGAAAACAGACTATCTCACGAAGATAAACTGCCGCCAACCATGCTGCTGTCCTCTTACTCTTAACAGGGATGAAATGAGCACTCTTAGTATGCATGTCAACTATAACCCAAATACAGGTGTTGCCTTTCCTTGATCTAGGCAAACCATCAATGAAATCCATATAGACTCTCTCCCACTTCCACAGTGGGACTTCCACAGGATGAATTAAACCACCGAGCTTCTTTTGCTAAACTTTGACTTGCTGGAAGATCAAAAATTGAGAAACAAATTCCGCTACATCTTTCTTCATCCCAGCCCAAAATAAAACCATCTTCATATCTCCGTACATCTTATCATCGCTTGGATGAATAGTTATGTTAGAATGATTGGCTTCCTCAAGGACTGTCTTCAATAAACTTCCAACTCGAGGAACACAAAGCCTTCCATCTCGTGGCAACCACCCTCTATCGTCCGTGGAATAACTGCTGAGGTGACTAGAAGTCTACCCTCTACTGAGCCTATCCAAGATATCTGCTAGCTGTGGGTCCTCTAATTATGTAGTCCCTATCTGGTCCAACAAAAGTAGGTCGCACCTCTAATGATGACAATAAACCATGTGTAAACTCGGTGGAGGGTCTAAGATCAAAAGTCGATATAAACTCCAAGCTTTTCCTCTCCATAGACAGGGGACTCAAGGTCATCCTTTGCCTATTCAATGCGTCTTCCACCACATTACCCTTGCTAGGGGTATAAGCTATCTCAAAGTCATAGGACGCTAGGAACTCCTTCCATCTCTGTTTCCTTACGTTAAGATCCTTCTGCGGGAAAAAGTACTTAAGAGATTATGATCGGTGTACAACTCGAACTTCTCTCTAAGTAGATAATGGCGCCAAGTTAGAAGCGCGAATACTATGGCAGCTAAATTTAAGTCATGGGTAGGGTAGTTCTTTTCATGAACTCTTAACTGTCTACCTCCATAACATACCACCCTTCCTTCTTGCATCAGAACCGTACTAAACCTGTATCACATACATCAGTGTACACTGTGAACACTTTGTTCCCATCGGGCAAGGTCAAGACTGGCGCTGTTGTTAGAGCCCACTTCAATCGCTAAAAAGCATCGTCATAATCTATATCCCAAAAAAATGTCAGATTCTTCTTAGTCAATCTGGTGATTGGGGCTGATATCTTTGCGAATCCTCAATGAACTTCCTGTAATAGCCCGTTAATCCAAGAAATCTTCTCACCTTCATTGCGTTCTTTGGCACCTGCCAATCTTGAACTGCCACTACCTTTGCTGGATCTACTACTATCCCATCTTTAGAGACCACATGCCCTAAAAATCTCACTTCTTTTCCTCGAAAATGACACTTGGAGGATTTTCCTTAAGCTGGTGCGCACGTAGAGTTTTCATAACATCCCTCAAATGTAGGGCATGCTCTTCCTCGTTCTTCGAGAAAATCAAGATGTCATCAACAGAGACCACAATGAATTTATTTAGGAACTCCCGAAACACGTTACTCATTAGATGAAAAAAATAGGCGGGTGCATTCGTCAACCCAAAAGGCATGCCGAGCCACTCGAAGAAACTATCTGGAGTTCTAAAAGTGGTCTTGTTTATACTGTCCTCAGCCACCCTCAACTGATGAAACCCTGTGGCTAAGTCTAACTGAGAGAAAACATATGCACTAACAAGCTGGTCTAACAGATCATCTATCCTTGGAAGTGGGTGCCTATTCTTCTTAGTGAGTTTATTCAACTCCCTATAATTCATACATAAGCGAAGCGAACCATCCACCTTAGTGCCGAATACCACTGGAGCACCCCATTCAGATATGCTTTGCCTAATAAACCCTTTCTCAAGTAGCTTCCTTACTTCCTTGCTGAGCTCCCTCCTTTCTCATAGAGCTATATGGTGCATAGGCAATGCAACTGGCTTTGCATTGTCCACCAAGGATATATGGAAATCAATCCCATGCCTCCAAATCTCTTCAAAAACGTCAGGATACTCACAGACTACTAGGACAGATCATAGATCGTAGATCATCGATAGATTCATCAAGCGAATCTAGGAAACTAAGCATGATAGACCCATTCGGGTCACAAAAAATCTCGAGCGTCCTCCCACGGCAAGTCAAAAGTCTAACGACCCTCCTCTCACAATCCAGAATGGCACCATACATGGCTAGCCAATCCATCCTTAGAATCAAACCATAACCCATGAAACAAAGCACGTATGCACCACACTCGAACTCGATGCCTAACACAGATATTCTCAAACCCCTACAAATTGTAGATGGATGAGCCATACCACTAATGGGGTTTGAGACAACAACGGGATCCAAAACCATACTAGTACTAATCTGTAGAGACTCAACCATAGAATCAGATATAAAAGAATGCGAAGCGCCAGAATCAAAAAGACTTATAACTGGATGATTGGAAAGAGAAATCAAACTTTCAACGGAAACTTTCCTACCTCTATCTGGCACGCTGGCCAAGCATGCACCTGCCCTCCAGAAGATCATGCCCTTTGACATTGTCCTTGCTTTTTCGATCAATCCTTAATAAGATGTCCGACCTCTCCACAATGAAACAAGCGCTCTTTCTTTCATGAAATCCATGATCACATGACCCTCGCATCTGCAATGAGGACATTTCCTCTTATCCCGAGCTTTTCCGTTCTTACCGCCCTTCTTTTGTTGCTGTTGTTCTTTCTAGGGCCACACTTTCTTGTTTTGTGTTTCCTCAACCCTAACCTCTTTCTTTTCACCCTTATCTTCCTCATGCATTAATGCCATATCAACGAGTTTCTCAAAAGTTGCTCCCATCGGAATATGAGACATAGCCTACCCATGTAGGGGTTCATTTAATCCTCTAGCAAGTCTCAAAGCTTTCTTGTGTGTGGTATCTACTAGTTCCAAACCAAACCTCGCCAATTGATTAAACTTATTAGCATACTCTCTAACAGACATGCCTCCTTGCTTAGGCGTCGAAAACCTTTCCGTTTATATACTTTTATCGGCTTGAGAAAGAAATTTCATTTTGAATCTCTACCAGAAATCATCCCAAGTCTCCACTGGATGCCCTGCTTGCATCACTTCCCACCAGAATGAGGCCTTGTCTTTCAGCTGCCAAACGACCAATTGAATCTTTCTACGGTTACCAATTTCAAAATTTCCAAACAAATCCTCCGTCCCTTTAAGCCAATTCCTTGCTTCTACAAAAGTCTCAGTTCTTCGTAATGGCTTTCCTCCCATAGCACAATGTTTTTTTCATATCTTAGAGAAATTATCAATACGCGGAATGGTAGGTGTCGTAGCCTCCAGATACCTACGAAACCAAGCCAGTATCTGTATACCCGCTGGAATATTAGGTTCCCCAAACATGCTGAAAAGAAAAGGAAAAGAGGATTCAAACAGAGAATCAAAGGATATTTCATATGCCTTTGGGGAATATGTTTTTTTTTAAACAGGCTTTTCTTTTGAAAATGCTTTCTTTTAAAACCTTTTTTGAAAACAATTTTCAAAATCTTTTATCCGATCTGGTAACCTTCGGCTCTGATACCAATGTGACATCCCACGTCCATTAATGTCACTCTTTATCAGAATGCATTAAGTTTCGTTAAGCATTATAGGTAAACAGGAACAAAAACATTACAAGAGGATATAAAATAACAGCAAAATTAAAACTTTATTTAATAGAAAAGCTTCGTGGTTCGAACCCAATTACATAATAAGTCTGGAATAATAAAACATAAAACTTCTGCCTTGTAGAAAAGTCATCATCAGAGTACAATAATACATTAAAAGAGCATAATCCCCAAAATATAGCCATAGTAGAGCAGATACGAAATTGAGCAATACATCTAAGCAGCTCCAATCAGAAGGAAAGAAGAATCCTGATCAAGCTTGAGTATTCCCACCCTGAGAACCCGAGGGGAGGGGGAGGGGACGAAACAGAAGAGGAAACAAAATAGGTCAAACATAAAGTCTGGCGAGTCCGGTTACTTTTAGCATATAAATAAGTAAAAGCATCATGATAGGCATATAAGTTGGAGAGAGATAAAAGTATCATAAGGCAGGTATAACAAGGTAAACAGGATAAATAGAACGGAACACGTATTGCACTTCTCTAATACTTTCCTCTGCACCAATACTGGTATAACAAGTACAAGATGATCCCAACAAATACAAGAAGGTAGACTTAGGTGTACTTCTAGTGAGAGGTTTTACCCCATACAATAACAGGTACCCCAATAGAACTGACAAGTGTTAACCCCCAGTGACAATAACGGGCTCCTAAACAAGTAATACTAGATGTAACCTAATTACTACCCCCAATCGATGGCTCCCTAACTCGTAGATTCCTTGTGCTGGCCCCACAGTAGGATGTACCACCTCTTAAAGTGGCAACCCTTTGTTTACAAGATGTGCACAACCATATTTACTAATGTCACAGCGTCTTATCTTCCCTAGCAAGCGGACCTATGCACGAATAAGACCCGTTGGAACACACCATCGGCACCCTCACCGCAAGTGACCTCTTATAATCAGCTCAGTAAGGTACCTAGACCCCGACCTAGTTCAGGGTTCCCTGCTTGATACCAAGGTGGGTTATTGACTGTAATGGGTCTCACACAACAGATGATACAAGCTTCCCCCTAGGCTTGTATTTCCACTACTGGGATTTCAACAGGTTATGCCTACTAGTTTAACAAGATTGCTTAACCCTTCAGGTTAAGTTTGTCGGGTTCATACGTATAACCTGTCCCCACATATTTAACAAGACTAACTTAACCCTCTTGTTATTTCAAGCAATTTCATTTAACCACTACTCAAGCTAACAGGTTTATGTAATCCTTATGGATTCAGCAGGTTAAGTATTACTAATTCATCGCCATTCATTCATTTATGGTTATAATGCGCTAAACCTCCCACATTAAGTCCATAACTTGTGGATGTTGGATATGCCGGTTGGGTCCAGGATGACTTCTTCCACAAGTCGTACTTAACCTCATGTCTTAGCACCATTACGTGTTTATGCACTTAGACCCCTCAAATTAGATTTACCACTTGTGGAAGCTGGATATGCCGGGCGGTTCCTGGAAGATTTCTACCACAAGTGTAATCTAACCTTGTGTCTAAGCGCGGTTATAGTTTCTAATTACTGTAAATCTAGGCATTTTCATTACTAACAAATTTTCATGCATATTATGCCCTAAAACCCCGTTCGATCTACGATACAAGTTATGCCCCAGATTTAGATCGAGATATAGATTATGCCCCCAAATCCCAAGTTTTGGTTCAAGGTACAAATTATACCCAAAATTCTCAATCATGTTTTATAATATGAAGTATGCCCAAATTAATCGTTCCCAATTTCGTGCGTTCGCGTGTTTCTGCGATAGGCCTTGACTTGAAGGTAGCCTGGCTATAAAAACAAAAAGGGAAAGAGGGAGAAGAGAACAATAATAGGCAAACTAACATAATGGGCATAAGGTGACATGATTAGGCAAACTAACATAATAGGGATATCATGAATAGGCGTATAGTTACTAATCAATAGATCAGGTGTACAAGTAATGGCAGATCTATTATGATTCAGGTTACTAACAAGCATAAGCTTAGATCAAAACTTATAAACATGTCAAGATCACATTTTAGGTGTTTATATCTAAAAGCAAAATAAACTCACTATGATTGGATCTAAAGAACAGAGAATTGATTGTAGATGTTGAAGCATATATCCTTAATTACATATAACTTTTTGTTGAAGAAGAATAGGCTATTTTACTTTGAGTCAGGGCAGCACCTCGTTGTCGCCATTGATTTAGATGAATAAAACAAAGGGATTAAGGTCCTATTTATAGCCTAGGGTCAACGAGTCTAGTCAAGAAACGAGTCCACGTTCAGAAACTGAACTCTGCCCAGATCTCGGAAGGGTCAACATGGGGGTCGACATGGGTGTCGACACCCCAGTGTTGGTGTCGACCCATGGGTCGACACCCTTAGGGTGGGGTCAACCCCTAACGGGACGAACTCCCGCCCTATCCCGCGTCTCTAATTTTTAATTAATTTGAATATTTTGATTGGTTTTGTATATATATAATTCTCTTATGCATATACAAACTTCTAACCTTAATATCTTTCTCATACGATGTCTGTTTTATGCAAACTTGGTGTCTAAGAAAAATTCTGAGACGAATGGAATGGCGTAGTCCGTTTTACTTAGTTCCGAATATTTAATTAAGTACTCCTTAGTTCGTCATTTTAATGTGTTATAGGAATCACGGGGTGTTACAGGAATGCTTAGGCTTGATTAGAATTATCTCTTCTGTCTCTACTCGAATTTGGATCTACTTTGATGTATTGCTTTGACTACTAGTATACTTGTTTATGGCTACTTATAGGGATTATGATTTTTCATTTATGTACTCTGATGGTTTTTAGCGCAAGACACGTGTTTTTATTTGATGTATTTTGTGCTAGTATTTTAGTCTAATGTTGTAACTGGAATTTTAGACCATAATGTTTTCTGTTGGATAATAAAGTTTTAAATTTCCGCTGCTATTTTATATATTTGTCTTTTGAGATTCTGTTTCTGTTTACCTATAATGCTTCTGATAAAGAGTGACATTAACGGACGTAGGGTGTCACATCTCACCTCCTCAAATACGCCTGGGAAATCACTCACCACGGGTACTAAACCAGGATCATCGATAGAAGTATCTAGAGACTCTAAGAAGCTCAACATGACTGACCCTCCCAGGTCGCAAGATATCTCGAGGGCCCTGCCGTGATAAGTCGTCAACCTCATTACTATCCTCTTGTAGTAAATAATGGCACCATACAAGGCCAGCCAATCCATCCCTAGAATAACACAATACTACATGAAACCCAGTACATAGGCGTACACTCAAACTTGACGCCCAAAATATAAAGTCTCAAGCCCTTACACATCATAGATAAATGAGCCGAACCTCTTATAGCGTTAGAAACTACTACTGGATTAGAAATAAAAGATATACTAAGGTGCAGAGAATGGACTAATGAATTAGAAATGAATTAATGCGAAGTGTCAGAATCAAATAAGGTCCTAACTGAAAAGTCATAAAGAGATCAAACCTTCGATTGCGACCTTCCAGCCCCTATCCTTACCAACACTAGCTTGAGTTGCCTCTAATGCATGCATCTGCACTCCAGATGAACCATCTCCTTACACTTGCTTATGAGTACATTGCTTACTGTAATGACCTTGATGTCCACAATTAAAGCAACTTCCTTTCTTAATAGTCTTCCTCCAGTCGTCCATAAAATGGTCTGTCATGCCACATCCATGGCCTTTCTTGATCTGTTCTTTTTTGGCTTCTTATTAACTTTCGAGGGCTATCATTTCTTATTTCTAAAATTATCCTTAGTCGCCTCAGCTTTACTTTCCACAAGATCACTTTTCCTATCCTCATGCATAAGTATCATCGCAACATGATTCTCAAATGTAGCACCTATCGGAATATGAGTCATAGTAAGTCCCTGCAGAGGCCGATTTAAACCTTTAGCCAACCTCATAGCCTTCTTATGAGCCATATTTACCAAGTCCATTCAAAATCTAGGAAGCTTATTGAACTAATTAACGTATTCCTTCACCGAAAGATCACCCTGCCTCAAAACTAGAGATTTCTCCAATTGCATGCCCTCTTCCATCATGGATAGAAATCTCCTTCCAAAACTTACCATAAAGTCATCCCGAGTCTCAAAACCATGCTCTATCTTAGGCATCTCCCACCAAAACGAAGCTTCGCCTTTCAATTTTCATCCAACCGATTGAACTCCCCTCCTATCTTCAAGCTCCCAAAGTCCAAATATGTGCTAGCTATTACTGAGCCAAGCGCGGGCCTCGACAAAAGTATCTGAACTAAGGAAATTCTTGCTTCCAGGAGCAGTGAAATCCTTGAAAATCTTAGAAAATTCAACCATTGGCAGGAGCCACCACAGTTGGAACGGTAGCCTGGTCATTTTCCTATCCTCAGGTTGGCGTCATAGCTTCTACATACCTATGAAACCAAAATCAGAATGAAGATACCCTCTGGAAAATTAGGAGCTCCGGACATGCTATGAACTGAGAAAAGAGAAGGATTCAACAACAAAATCAATGGAATTTCATTAGTTGACTTAAGGGGATATTTTTTTCAAAACAACCTTTTTATTTTAGAAACACTTTTCTTTTACAAGACTTTTTCTTTAAAAACATTTTTTACTGATTTTGTAACCTTAGGCTTTGATACCAAATGTAATACCTCATATTTCTTAATGCTACCCATATGAGGATTTATTTATGAATTATAAAGCAAACAAGTATAAAATAACATCACAGAGACTAAAATGCACAAGATAACATAAATAAAACAAATCGGAATTTGAAATTTCATAAAAGAAAAATAAGAAGTGCTATTAGATCATAAAATCATAGTTGTTTCATAAAAACTACAAAATCAGAGTACCAAATAAAAAGTATCCCTCAACATCAAGTATAGAAAATAAACTGAACATGGAAAGGTACATGTAAATACAAAAAACATGACACATAAGAATCTCCAAAGGACCGAGCTGGGTAAAAACTCTCTCAAGCACTAGATCCTCCAGTGTGAGAACCTGGAGGGGAAAGGAAGGAAGAACAGTAAAAGAGTACAAGTCAGACGTAAAGCCTGGTGAGTTCAGTAATTGCCAACATGAGTGATAAAAAAGGAAATGTAGATAGGATAATAATTTGAAGCTTAACATAGCAAATAAGAGTAAGAATATAGTCGAATGTCAAATCGTTCGATTTTTCCACCAATTGTGACAATTTATAAATTAGGATATAACCTAATTCTACCAATTGATCGTCTCCCAATTGTGATAAACTTTTTCGACCATGGTCACGAGTATACCAGACCTGACCCATCAGCTCTAAGGACACAGTGAAAATCATCGGCATCACAATGTCTTACCTTCCCTAATCGGCACGATGCACGCTCATCGGCCTATCAGAATGTTCATGTACCCGCCATGTTTGGACCCCTTACTACCCAGTTTAGCATAAGTGTGCCTCTGCCTCCTCGTAAGACCTCGGTGTAGTGTGATAAAAAGGAATACTGAGTAATACATATCCCCAACCAAAAATGCAAATTGAAATGAGTCTCCCTTTGACTTAATCCCTAATAATTATTTTAATTGTCCTCTTATTTTACCTAATCAACCTACCCTTACTGCCGGAACGGACCAAAACTATGAGCCCCTTATTTTCCCTAACCAGTCGTCGTTGCCGAAATAGAACCCTATTACACATGTTTATTAATTTGTTTATTTTAAATTTAACACCAATCTTAAGATTATTAATAAGCCTATCTTCTTCATATACTTTTTGTCATATTATAAGCTAGGATTTATAGGCTGTCTATAAACATTTCTTTTGTTAAATTTCATTGTACAACCCAGCTCCCGCCATTTTAGCGTCTATCCAAATATCATTTATTCAATTTATCAAAGTTATAGTTAAATTATCTTTATAGCATAATTTCAATAATCCCAATTTATCCTTTTTATACATATTTATTATCTTTCCCCAACTGTGCTTTTACTATCAATTTCATATTTTAACCCAGAAAATGCATAAACACGAACAAATAGATGGTTTAACCTCTTGAAGGCCTAAGCTTAACATCAAAATAAAAAGAACAATGGCCTAGGCTCTCGTATGGCCTAAGCTCAGGTAAATAAGAACAAATCTGAAAATAGGTCTAAAATCGAACTGTAATGAAATTACATACGAAGAAAAGGGGGTATCGATAAATTGATTAAAACTATAGTAATAGAATGGATTACTGAATCAGAAGGAAGGACAGAACGGTAATCAGATTACATGGATTACCGTGAGAAAAGAAAATAGAAATCAAATGGACTCTACAACTTATTATACTGTTAAGAAAAACCCCAATTTGTACTGAATCTTGCAATTGTTGAAATTTCTCACAGTTTTTAAAGCAATCCAATTTAGCCCCGGTAGGAAAATCTCTACCTATGAATATTCTCCAAAGTATGCAAACCCAAGCCTCACTCCATTAGAAATATTTGAGAAGAAGGTTATTTGAGACGGAGGCAAAGAATGGAGTAGTGATAATTAGGTTAGGTTTGGAGCATATTTATAATATAGTAGGGTATTTTAGATTGTTGATTCTATGTTATGTTTTTTGGCCTTCAGATTAAAGAATTTTCTAGAAGAACGCACCCCAAATCCTAGCATAAATGGACCAAAGACGTGCGCACCAGGTTGCGCACGTCACCGAAATGGGTCGACCAACATGGGGTCTGGGTCGACCTCCTGGTTGACCCAACTAAGGGTTGGGTCACCCAGATGATCATGATTTAGGATGTAATTAATTCTGTTTTAATTAGATTTTTTATTGCGGTTTCAAATTCGAATTTCAAACATTTTTCTTTAATATTATTTTTGCTATAAGTTTGATTTTAATAAACTAAATATTTATCTTAGCTAGAATTTCGTAATGGACTCAATGGTGTCATCCATTTCATACTATTTTTCTGATTAATTTTTATTATCTTTTTAATCTTTTAATTTAATTGCTTTAATAAATTTTGGGTTGTTACACTGAACAACTGACTAACCTGGTCAGATGTCTGACTTGCGTCATTGGATTTTCCTGGTTCAGCGACCAAACATCTGATCTGATTGGTCTGACGTCTGAACTGAGTAAGCAACTCCTCCTCTCTCATATTTTCCATATCTTTCTCCCTAAGTTCCGATTTGCAAACTTCCTTCTCTGCTACAAAGCTACATTCACCCACTTCAATTCAACCAATATAATGTCACCTAAATTCAACACTCCACCTCAACATTATGTCTATCTCCAACTCCAACACCAGTTGTGCTAAACCATCCTCTACCTCCTATAAAACAAGCTTGAGTGTTTTACAAATGAGTTCCAGCATGACTGTCATCCATTGCACTCTATCAACGATCTCCGTCAAAGTCCCCACTTGTAACAACCCGCTATTTTTAACGATTTAAATTCCGATTTGAATCGAATTTTTATTTTGAAAATATTCTATAGTTTTTCATAATGGGACTTTGAAATTTGAAATATGTATAGTGAAATGCAGCAGTTATGAAAATTTCATTAGAAAATTTGAATGTTTGTCAGTTGCGCAATTTTCAGTGCAAAGCTGCTCGTAACAGTTCAAATTTTAGCGATTTTAAAATCTCTCTGAAACTAGTTCGGACAAACAGAAAAATATTCTACTCGTTGTCATGAATCCAAGGGTGAAATCCGTTTCACGAAAATCAGGCGCTTTGACCTCTGTTTAATTGTTTTCCTCTCCGAATTTTACGTTTAAACGGTCCGTAATGCGTTTTTGAACGGATCATCTTGATACTGCAAATTTTATACCGTTATGTCCATCTCATCACTCTGATTTCCACAATATATTCATTTGTCCGTTTCGGTGTTTGGTCTGCTCTGAAATTGTGAAAATGCTTGCATAGTTCATTTTTGAAATAGAGCCATCTGAGTTCGGTGTGTCTCTTTTCCGATCTTACATACTTTTCTAGCCATTTTGGGTCTGCAAAACCTATCTTTTTATTTTTCTAAACCATTCATATATTTTTTATTCATTCTAAGGCTTCTAAATGGTCATATTCTTCATGTAAGATCCATTCAATTGTGCATGCACGTCCCTTTTGATTTTCATGCATACGCTTCATTTGGTTTTTTAAAGACATATATTCATTTGTTTATAAAGCTTTATGCATGCGTTATGGAAGCTATTCCATTTTAATGCATGCATGCACTATATTCTATTGGTGTCATCCCTTTTCTATACTACTAGTTCACCTTTATTTTTATTTTATTTTTCGTTTCTTTCTATCAGTTCTATTTAGTTTTTAAAATTGCAAACCAAACGCTTTCGTTGGAAAAAACCACGTTCTTTTTTTCCAATTTTTGAAACCGTCGCACATTCTCCTGTTCTCATACCTATTCTCATGCCCTTGTTAATATAATAAGTCGATGGACTGTTTCTTTTCCCCAAAGATCCGTTCCCCCACCTAAAGAAGCGTTCAGCCTTTGTTCCCAATCCCAACTAGTTTCGTATATATGTTATATAAGTGAGAAAAAGAGTCGGTGCTTCTTCATTTTTCCATAAGAATTCTCCAAATCTTCCCATCGCCATATTAATTCCCTCTCCACCATTTATTCTATGAAAACATAAACTGCAACTTTCTTTCTAAACAAGTCCATCCATCCCATTCCGTTTACACATTGCGAGCCTCCTCTCCAAACCAACGCCCAGGCCACCTCGCTCCCACACACCGGCTCCGCCATGTCTACCGAGTCGACACCCTCCCACCGACCAGCCTCTTCGAGTCTGAAACCCCTTCTGCCAAATTTCCATTCAACTGCTGCCGAATGTCGCATCGACCAACTAGCCCTTCGCCTCGTCCATGTCACTGATTGACTGCGTCTGCTTGCTGTCTGCACCCGAAACCCGACTTCACTGTGATACATCGCCATAAACCCGCTGCCCAACCATTTCTCCTTGCGTGAGTTTGTTTTGTTTCTCTTTACCGGGTGAGTGTATTTTTGGTATGTGTTTGTATTTTTTTTAACTGTTTTGTGTGCGTTCGTTGTGTGGTGTTGCATGGATAATATTGTGTGCGTTGTCCCTATGAGTTGTAGGTGTTATTATTTGTGTGAGTTACTTATATATATTATATATTAATATAGGTATATGTAGGTATGTCAATGCTCTGTGTGCTGTGTATGTATACAGTTGCGTGAGTAAGTGAACATGTTTGTGTATGCTGAGTGTGTATGTGTGTGAATATATATGCATGTGCGTGTGTATGGTATGCCTGCGTGCATATGTCGATGTGCGTATATGGTGTGTGTGGTGTGAAGGGATAGCTCGTGTGTGTAAGTTCTTTTTCTGCGTATATATATAATTGTTTTGAAGGTTTTTATATAATTTACAATATATATTTTGATATATATTTTGGTATATTCTATAATTTATAATATATATATTTGTATAATCGATTTTGGTGTATTGTGGCATGTGCGTTTAATATATATATATATATGTATATATATATATATATATATATATATATATATATATATATGTATATATATGTATATATATATACATGTGTATGGTTTTAGTTGTGGATTGAATTTTTAATATATATATATATATGTTATAATTTTACTGTGTATATATATACATATATAAATATATTTATATTTTGAAAAATATAGCGTTGTGTTTATTTTTGAATTAAATTTGGTGTTGAATTCGGAAACCGTCCAAAACCCATTACCCATACCAATCCATTGAGAAATTCTCTGACCACCTCTTATTAACATAATATATATTGGGTGATATGAATCCATTTTGAATTGTGCTTGGAAGTCGGCGTTTCATTCTATGTCAATCCGTCTGTTGTCTCCATTTTTGTGCCACAAAAGGTGAGTTTATCTCACACCTGACTCACATTATTTCATAGATGTTAGATCAACTATTTGAACAACTATGAAATGTACAAGACTGCTAATAGAAATTGTTTGTTTAATATGTCCACTTTTATATGTGATACGATATTTATATGACACGTAGGAGCACTGATTATATATAAATTATGATGTGTTTGATTCTATATGATGATTTGATATGTTGTTGATTTCCCATTTAGGAAAAATCACTAAGGGTTGAAATGATACATACCCGAACGGACATTAAAATAGGGAAAAATCGCTATGGGTTGAAATGGTAGACCTAAACGATTTTTACTGAATTTGGGATTGTGGTTTGAAATGACAGACCCGTAGAAATTTTATAAATTGCAAGTTGAAATGATAAATATCTGTATCACATGACCATAGGGTAGGAAACTGCATATGGACAACATTGGTCTTATTTTTGAAGTATTTTGATTTGGGAATTTGATTTTAAAATAATAACTTAAGATTTATTTTATTTTATTTTTAGATATTTATATTTTAAATATTTAAAAAAACTTAAATTTTATAATTTTGAATTATATGTTTTAAAATGATTTTGTAAGTAAAAATAGATTTAATGCTTATTTAAGTTTTTATTTATAATTTATTTAATTTAAACTATATAATTTGATTATATAAGTATTTTTAACTTTTTATATTATTATAATAATTATTTTAAACTTATTTTCTATATCATTTTAATCTTATATATGTTTGTAATCTATAGTCTAATTAATTTTAGAAGTTTAAAAACTTATATATATATATATATCTAATTTCAAAATTTATTTTCTTATATATATTTTGTAAACTTTAATAATAAATGTTTAGATGGATAAGTTAGATTTCATGATTAAAATTCGAAGTTTAAAGATGTAAATTTGTATAACGGTATTTGAATAAACGAATGTTCTCATATTAGGTTATGAATTCGAATTGGTACGAACTTTTAGTAGAGATGAATTTGAATTGCGTAAATTAATGTTTAAATTGAAATTTATAATTGCTATGAAATTGGATTTAATTGTTTTAAATTATGAACTTTGATAAGAAATGAATGTAAATTAGGTACGCTGATTTGTTTTAAATTTATAATCGATATGAATTGAATTCAATTTTAAGTGATTAAACATGAATTGGAATATATATAGATGTTATATGCAGAATTTATTTTATATAGTTTTGTTTGAATTAAGAATTTCTTAAATTGATGTAAAAGAATGGTTTTAAATCGTAATTTGTTTGAATGGAAATATAAGATTTTGATTCCAAATGTAGAAGTAACAATTTTGAATTATATGACTTGAATTATAAAGTACGATATAATTTGTTTAAATTGAATGAAAGTTTGACTTAAATCGTATATTCGAATTCGAACCAAAATGTTAGATTTAAATGAATCGACTTGAAACGATTTTTATAAAGGAAAATTTTGAATTATTTGAATTGTTTCAAACTTAAATTCTTGCTAATATGCCGAACCAAAAATATTATCAAAGTTAAAGGTTTGGTATCGATTTAAATGGAAATTGAGATATTTAAGGTATAACTTAAATATAAGTCATTTTTTGAATTTGGGATTTGTTATGCGAATACTTTCAGAAATTATAATCGAAGTTATATGTTATAGTATTATTTTATACTATATTTGAGAACTTTACGATATTGTTTTCTAAATCGATTTGATTTAAGCGACTTAAGTTAGTTATTTTCGAAATTTTAATATAATCGAACTTAGATATTAAATTTTGATTTCGAATATGAGATTTCGTATAAATGATTTTATAAAGTGATTTATAAAATAATGGCCATGGTGTAGAAAATGTAAACGTTTGGTTGTTAAAGAGATCGGGATCAGCTATTGTCTCTCTGCCAGTACCGAAAACCACTTTAACAACTGTGTACGCGTTGGAGTTCCAGAATGAAGGGGATGATTTGGCGAGCGACTCCATTTTATTTATTTCATATTAATTACGAGACCCTGACTACCTTAAGTCATCTTTATGTGGCTAAAACAGGAACTATGCACGGACCAAGTGAGGTCATACCTCTTATCGAGCAAACATCTTCGATATTATTCTATTACTGTTGAGATTCGATTTGGGCCCTTTTGATTATGGGAGTGTGTATTGAGGTGGGCGGCAATAGTTATTATGTGTTACCACCAGTCAGGCTCTGCAAACGATGAATCCACCCTGGCATTCCTTGCATGCCTTATCACATGCCTTATACGATCCCACTACGAATTTGTTTTGTACCATTTTATATGGAGTGCCCTCTGATCAACCTCCAGTTTACAGAGGAATTACGGTATTGTATATACTATGGGAATATATAAACGGTGTAAGGGTAATCATGTTAATCCCGCTTACGCTATTTTGATATTTACTTTACTGATAAACACTATTATATATAGTGTAATATACTATATAGTTTTAGTTTGATGGATCCTTAGAGGATGGTGATCCCAAACATCCTCTAAGTTACTGATTGCATTTCATCGAACATTTCATTTTAGTTGATTTACTTCCATGAGAATGTTAGTCCTGATCTGATTTGTTTTGTTTTACATTATTGCTTGGGTCAGATCAAGTTTTCAGTTTCGAGATTCACTCCTGGGGTTTGGAGCTTATATTAGGTTTCATTCACTGATATCTACCTATTGATCAGTGTTCCAGTCATCCAGTTATTTCTGTCATTCTATTTCAGACAATTATCAATTATTTTTTGTATTAGACTTCCGCTGTATTATTTATGTAAAATCTGATGTAAAAGTTATTTAGTAGCTTCATGAATTATTATTGTATTTTAAACTTTCTGCTGTGAGATATTATATTGCTTTGTATCTTTTTCTGTGATCTGTGATTTATTCTATTTAGCTCAGAAGCTAATAACAATCTGTTGTTTTGGACGTTTCGAGTTGACATGTTTTGTCGATTCGGCACGGACAAAATGGCGGGATGTTACGCCACTCGCTAGAGAAATGTTGAAATAGCCAAACTTCAAAAATAGTCTCTCCAAAAGATAAAGCAAACTCGGGGGTGTAAACGAGCACATACCTAGAAGATAGAATTCAAACCACTCACCGATACTCCTTCTCATCCATAACCAAGCTTCTCCCCCAACCGTGACACCCCATGGCAGTTAGCACTGTGGAAATTACATTAAACATTGACTCTATCATGTTCGAGACATAAGTTTCACAACAATCAGTTATTATGGTTTGGAATATGTGATGTAAATACCGAGAGTGATGTCATATCGAAAAGTTGACTTTCTTCGATCCCTATCACCGGCGTATTCTGAATCGCAATAACTAACCAACTTGCAAATCATCCCTTCACTACCGCCAAAAACAGGAACATGAGATGTTGTACCTTTCAAGTATCTCAAAATAGCCCTCACCACTTCTCATTATGATTTCCCTAGATTTGCTATATATCGAATAACCACACCGATGGTATTTATAGTATTAGGCCTTGTACACACCATGGTATACATCAAGCTTCTAACCACACTAACACATGGAACCTTTGCCATATAAGACTTGTCTTTCTCCAAGATTGGGGATTCTTTATTTAAAAGCTTTACTGTAACACCCCGTATTTTCTATGAATATTAAATTAACGAATTTAAGAACACTTAATTTTTAGAAGAAGAATTAAGGGAAACGGGTTACGCCAGTGCGTTCGTCTTGGAATTCTGCTTGAGAAAGAGTCCAAGTTTGTGTGAATCGGACTCCGTATGAAGAAGTTATGGAGGTTAAAAGATTTAAGTTTAATTCAGAATTAAATAAATAATTAAATAATCAAGATTCGAAATTCAAACCAGCAGGGAACAGTTGGCGGGAAAAATCCCGCCATAGGTTGTCGAACCCCCTATAGGGGTGTCGACATGGGTGTCGATCCCTCCTGTAGGGGTCGACCCCTGCTGACTGTTCTAGACAGTGACGAATTTCTGAGTCATATGGCCACGTGGCGACTTCTAATTGGACGGCTGACTCATTCTCTTGGACTAGATGGTTTGGATGGATCCTAGGTTAATCTAAAGGCTCTTAATAATCCTAAACATCTATATATACACTCATAACCCAACCCTAATTCTATTGCTCCAAAGCTATGACGCCGTCATGCTGTTCATCTTCAATCTAGCCTAGCCACCTCCATCTTCTCCAAACTAGAAATCAAGTTAGAGAGCTACAAATCAAAGGAGAGGTTTTCTTCTACAATCAACTCTGAAGATTAATCAACATCAAATTAGAGTCTCTTCGACAACAATGATTCAATTATCTTTTCTTAATCCTAGCAAGGTAAGTTCGCTTTATTTTCAGATTTGAATACCTGACTGTAATCTTGACATGTAATAAAATGAATCGAAGTCTATGCCTGATTGTAAGATAATCTTTTCAGATTTATCCCTATCCTTCTATTGAATCTATGTCTTTGCATGCCTTAGAGGTTATTTTTATTGATTAAGTCAGGCCTATCTTTGTTGTACATCAGGTTTATAATCCTTTTTGGTTCATGATGTTATTCATATGCCTGCGATAATGATTGTATCAGTTTATTCAAGAATCTATCTTAGTTGGATCTAAATTTCTTGTATTAGGTCTGTTGTTACATGCCTGTTCTTATTTTATGCTCCTTCTCTCTCTTCCCCTATTTCCTTTTTCTTTTATAAACCTGGGTTACCTTCGAACCTAAGCTGAAATCACGAAATACAAACGATTGGAATACGGGGAATATTTGGGTATAACCTGTTTTGGGTAAATATTGGCCACAATATATTCAGTTAAATAATTAGGCATAACATATTCGGTGAAATAATTGGGCATAATTTGAGAATTGGAATATGACTAGTTTTGTGAATTTGGGATAATTAGCATATAAAATCTAGACTTGGTCATGTATGGTAAATAGGTAAATTAGATAAAAGATGAACATGCCTATCCTGAGGTTAGATTGAGTGGCGGTGTAAGTCTGTCCGGAACCGCCCGGCACATCCAGCAACTGCAACAACAGGTCTAATGTGAGAGGTTAGCGCATAAAGCCCAAAACCCGAGGTTAGAATGAGTTTGCGGTAGAAATCTACCCGGAACCGCCCGGCACATCCAGCAACCGCAAACAACAGTTCTAATGTAAGAGGTTAAGGCATTAATTAATGAATTAATACTAATGAACAGGGTTAAGTTAATAGGAAACACTTAACCAATATAACATGATGAATGAATAGGGTTAATCTAATAGGAAACACTTAACCAATAAAATGAATGGGAAGGGTTAAGTTAATAAGAAACACTTAACCAATATGACATGTTAGGTGGGTGGGTTAAGTTAACATGGACAAGAAGACAACTTAACCAATATTACATCAACAAAGTAGATAGGCTTAAGGCAAGCTTAACCAATAATACATATGGACTTAATAAGGGCGAGGTTTAAGTACATCTTGGGTAAGTGGGTAATATTAGTATATATAGGCCTACAAACTTAACCGTTAAATAAACATGCGTGAATCAGTGAGAAGGTTAAGTAACATATGAATAGGCAACACTTAACCAGTACAACATGTTAATTAAGCAAATGGGTGGGGTTAAGTTAAACTAAGAACACTTAACTATTATAAAATGTTAATTAGGAAACCCTAGTAATGGGGACCCATTTTAGCAGTAACCCACATAGATGTATCATGGTACCCTGAGCTAGGCAGGGTGGGGCACGATTACTGGGCTGATTATAAGCAGTAAAAATAGCAGCGGGTGGTGCAACAGTGTAGGTTCGATGGAGTATGGGCGTGCACGTGCTCCGTAGTGGAAAAGCGGGCACTGGGCATCAGTAGTATACACTGTGCATCTTGAATCGTGTCGGGTTGCCATCATGGGAATTGATACACCTCATGATGGGGCCAGGACAGGTGTCTACATACAAGCGGGGCCGAATGACACAAGTACTGAATACATACAATCAAGGTCGAGTGACACAAGTAATAAATTAATACGAGTAGGAGCCGATCGGTTAAGGTAGTAAGGATACATCTAACGTCTTTATGGCAATTAAGCTGATTGAGGTAAGATCTTCATACTAGATGTACACCTGAAGGCTACCACAATTGCGGGGTTGGGATCACCTTATTATATAACACAGGATACTAGTTGGGACACTAGTAGGGGATACAGATCCTTTTTCACAGGATACTAGTTGGGACACTTGTAAGGAATACGAAATATTCTATAAAAGACACTAGTTTGGATTCTAGTTGGGTGGTGCAGAGAAAATAGGAAATTAGAGAAAGAACCGAAGCGCATTCAGTGTATCTTGCCTTGTCATATCGAATGGTGTGGTGTAATCTTGTAATAGTGAGGTAACGTAAGGTTGGTTGAGTTGGGAAATTCCTTGGGAGTCAATCTGATGTTGATTTTGGTCTTCGGGGTTGATACTCAGGGAGTTACTCTCTTAACCAAGGTGTCTTAGTAAACAGTGCAGTGTAGGAAATATCTTAATAATCAGGAGCGCAATCATCATATCCTGTTCATCTTGTGTACCTTGTCATATCTAACACTCATTATTTGTTGTCTTGCTATGCTTACTATCATGGTTATGTCTTGTATCCAGTTTATTCATGTCATGATGCTTTTATCTATTTACATGCTCAAAGTAACTGGACTTACCAGGCTTTATGTCTGACTCTGTTTTGTTTCGCTTTCTTTTCTTCCGTTCCCCCTTGGTTTACAGGGAGGAAATATTACCACTTAACTCAGTTTTCTTTCCAAGCTCGGAGATAGTCGACGTATTGCTTTGGACTCTCTTTTCCACTACTATGGCTGGCTCATGCTTTATTGAGGATTATCTTTGTCATTTTATGCTTCTTTATTTTGTTAAACAAGACAGATGCTTTGTTGTAATGGGTATTGGTGTTTTGGTGTTGGAAAGCAATCCTTGTACAAGCTGTTTTACCAAGCTGCTGTTTTATCAATAAAGTAAAGTTTTATTATTTTCCGCTATTTAAATTTTGTCGTTTTTGTAATTTATCTGTTTTATACACTTATGATGCTCCACTGATGTTAATGCATTCCCTTTGTGAGTGACCTTAACGGAGGTGGGGTGTTACACGTGGTATCAGAGCTAGAGGTTACCAGACAAATAAAAAGATTTTTCAAAAGCATATTTTAAAAGGGGTGTTTTCTAAAACATGTTATAAAGAAGCATTTTTCAAGAGAAAAGTATTGTTTTTAAAAGGCATATTCCCCAAAGCCATATGCACTATCTTTCGATTCTCTATTTGAATCTCTTCTTCCTTTCTTTTCGCCATAGTTTCGTAGGCATATGGCACATGTCGAGGGTGAAGTAGTGCCCAACCTCCATCTTTAGCTGCAGTAGTTTCACCTGCGGATAATCTTCTTTCAAGCTTTGTAGGTTGCCGTGCGATGGAGGTAGTTTCGAGAAACCTATCAACAAGCTACACAAGGATAGTAAGAATGAGAATAAGGGAGTTTGGGCTAAGGAGAACAAGCCCAAGGATAAGAAGCTTGTCGATATGGCTTAATCCATGCAGAAGGAGAAAGGTGAAAAGAAAGAGGCCAAAGTGGAAGAATCACAAATAAGGGATTGGAATGTAAGAAGGGTGGAGGAAATAATAGATACTGCGACAAGAGGAAGTGTCTTTTCTGTCGTATAGCGGGTCATTTAATTGTAGGAAGACGAAGACAGGTGGTTGTTTTTAGTATGGTGAAGCAGGGCATCTTATCAAGGATTTCCCGGAGGACAAGCACAAGGGAAAAGGACATAATCTTCTAGAGGGAAATTGCATGCTCTCACTGCTAGTGTACCTAAGAGAGGTGGGAACGTTTCTGTTGAAAGTTTAATTTTTCTTTTCAATCATCCTGTTAGAACTTGGTTTGATTCTGGTGCTTCACATTCTTTTCTATCTGCTTCCATAGTTGAGTCTCTACATCTTAAGTACTAGTAGGGTAGAGGATCCCATTGTTGTATCAAATCCTATTAGGGGTTCGGCTCATTTGTCTATGTTTTGTTTGGATTTGGGAATATCTATACTAAGCATTGAGTTCAGATGTAATGCTTACATTTTTGGTTTCAGAGGCTATGGGTTGATTGTAGGCATGGATTGGTTAGCTAGTAATTGTGAAAGGAGGGTAGTTATACTTTTGACTTGCCTCAGGAATACCCTCGAGATTTCGTGCAATCCTAAGGGATCAATTTGGCTTAGCTACCTAGAATCACTTAATGCATCTATCGACGATTTGCGATCTGTTAGAGTAGTCCATGAGTATGAAGATGTTTTTGATTAGGTTAGGGGTTTGTCCCCTAAAACGCGAGATAGACTTCCACATATATCTAGTTGACAATGCAAAGCCAGTTGCATTACCTTTACGACACATGACTCTAAGGGAAAGGAAGGGCTCAGCAAACAAGTAAAAGAGTTTCTTGAGAAAGGGTTCATAAGGCGAAGTATTTCTGAATGGGGTACTCCAGTTGTTTTCGCTACAAAGGCGGATGGTTCACTTTGCTTATGTATAGATGATATTTTGGTTTTCTCTAAGAGTGGGGAAGAACATGCTTTGTATCTAAGGGAAATCTCGGATACCCTCCAAGCGCATTAGCTTAAGGCTAGATTCTCCAAATATCATTTTTGGAGAGAAGAAGTAAGGTTTCGAAGACATGTGATATCCAAGGAAGGGATAATAGTAGATCCCGCAAAAGTAGTTGCGATGAAATATTAGAAGGTCCCAAGGAATGCAACGGGAGTAAGAAGTTTTCTTGGATTAGCGGGCTGGTATAGGAGGTTAATTAAGGACTTTGTGAAGGTATCAGCCCCACTAACTAGATTGACAAAGAAGAATATAACTTTTGAATGGGATTTGATTCGTGATGTTGCATTCCAACGACTGAAGAGAACCTTGACGACAACCCCAGTCTTGACGTTGTCCGAAGGGAATAAGACGTTTACAGCTTATACGGATGCATGCTAGACAGGGCTAGGCGCTGTTTTAATGCTAGAAGAGAGGGTAGTTTGTTATGGAGGAAGACAGCTGAAAGTACATAAGGAAAAACTATCCTACCCATGACTTGGAATTTGCTGTTATAGTGTTCACTCTTTAGTCATGTCATCATTATCTTTTAAGAGAGAAAGTTTGAACTATATATGAATCATAAGTCCTTAAAATATTTTTTCTCGCAAAAAGATTTGAAATTGAGGCAACAACAATAGATGGAATTTCTTGCCTCATACGACTTTGGGATTGCTTATACCCCTGGCAAGGGTAATGTTGTGGCAGGCACTCTAAGTAGAAAAAGAGTGACCATAAGAGGGGTATAGTTTGAAGTACATAGCAACCTTCAGCTTTAGACCCTCAGTCAAGTTTGTACCTGGATTGTTAACATCGCTAGAAGAGCGGCCTACGCTTTTGATCGGATAGGTGAGGCGTAACATGAAGACCCTTAGATTTGTGACATGATTGATAAGATAAATAGAGGAGAGACCTCTAATCATCTTAGTATATACACTTGGTATCATGGTTAACATCTATTTATCTTGGAAAGATAGTCCGACTACATGGGATAACCTCTAGCATAGTAAGTGATCGAGATCCTATCTTTACTAGTGAGTTTTGAAAATGGAGGTCAAGAAGCTTTGAAATCGTGAAGTCAAGCTAGTTAAAGTACAATGGGGTGACGCTAAAGAAGACGCGACTTGGGAGACTGAAGACAAGATATGCACATCCTACCCTTTTCTTTTTGAGGGTACATCCTTGATCTCTTTTTCCATAAGTTCATGCATGCTTGTATCTACATTTTAAGTATATCCTCTCGGTCCTATCCTTGATCCTTAGGTAGAAGCTAATGGATGTAAACATGTGTTTGAGACATGTTATGTTTGGTGGATGCAAGTGGATGTAAGTGTTTGCTAGTGGTTGCTCGTGGATGCATATACACACATTAGGCACTAGATCGGCTCCGTCACTTCCATATTGCATATGCATGAGTGAATATATATATATATATATGGATTGAAACTTGATGTGATATCATATGGATGATGCATTTGAATGGATGGTTGTGCATTCATAGAGAAGTTATAAAGTTCCGTAGGAATTACTGCATACATGTTGGACTCATGGCACTAACATAATTCGCATTAAGGAGGTCAACTGAATCAGTGGACCGTCTGATCTTTTGCATTAGTACTGGGACACGTACACACACCCCTGCATATGTTCATATGGCATTATAAATATTTTAAGGACATTGGATGCTTATGGATGATGGATGAGTTGATGGATGATGGATGGTAGGACACATCCTTCTTAACTTGGGGATTTCGGGGACGAAATCCTTTAAGGAGGGGAGGATGTAACACACCGTATTTTCTATGAATATTAAATTAAAGAATTTAAGAATAGTTAATTTTTAGATGAAGAATTAAGGGAAACGGGTTACGCTAGTGCGTTCGTCTCGGAATTCTTCTTGAGATAGAGTCCGAGTTTGCATGAATCGGACTCCGTATGAAGAAGTTATGGAGGTTAGAAGATTTAAGTTTAATTCATAATTAAATAAATAATTAAATAATCAAGATTCGAAATTCAAACCAGCAGGGAACAATGGGCGGAAAAAATCCCTGCATAGAGTGTCGACCCCTCCCAGGGGTGTCGACACTGGTGTCGACCCCCCTATAGGGTTGTCGACATGGGTGTCGATCCCACTGTAGGGGTCGACCCCTGCAAACTGTTATGGACAGTGACGAATTTCTGAGTTGTAGGGCTACGTAGCGACTTCTGATTGGCCTGTTGACTCATTCTCTTGGACAGGTTGGTTTGGATGGATCCTAGGTTGATCTAAAGGCTCTTAATAATCCTAGACATCTATATATACACTCATAAACCAACCCTAATTCTATTGCTCCAAAGCTATGACGCCGTCATGCTGTTCATCTTCAATCTAGCCTAGCCACCTCTATCTTCTCCAAACTAGAAATCAAGTTAGAGAGCTCCAAATCAAAGGAGAGCTTTTCTTCTACAATCAACTTTGAAGATTGATCAACATCAAATTAGAGTTTCTGCAACAACAATGATTCAATTATCTTTTCTTAATCCTAGCAATGTAAGTTCGCGTTATTTTCAGATTTGAATACTTGATTGTAATCTTGACATGTAATAAAATGAATCGAAGTCTATGCCTGATTGTAAGATATCTTTTCAGATTTATCCCTATCCTTCTATTGAATCTATGTCTTAGCATGCCTTATAGGTTATTTTTATTGATTAAATCAGGCCTATCTTTGTTGTACACCAGGTTTATAATCCTTTTTGGTTCATGACGTTATTCTTATGCCTGCGATAATGATTGTATCAGTTTATTCAAGAATCTATCTTAGTTGGATCTAAATTTCTTGTATTAGGTCTATTGTTACATGCCTATTCTTATTTTATGCTCCTTCTCTCTCTCTTCCCCTATTTCCTTTTTCTTTTATGAACCTGGGTTACCTTTGAACCTAGGCTGAAATTGCGAAATACGAACAATTGGAATACGGGGAATATTTGGGTATAACCTATTTTAGGTAAATATTGGGCATAATATATTCGATGAAATAATTGGGCATAACATATTCGGTGAAATTGTTGGGCATAACATGAGAATTGGAACATGACTAGTTTTGTGAATTTGGGATAATTAGCATATAAAATATAGACTTGGACATGTATGGTAAATAGGTAAATTGGATAAAAGATGAACATGCCTAACCCGAGGTTAGATTGAGTTGCGGTGTAAGTCTGCCTGGAACCACCCGACACATCCAGCAACCGCAACAACAGGTCTAATATGAGAGGTTAGCGCATAAAGCCCAAAACCCGAGGTTAGAATGAGTTTGCGGTAGAAGTCTACCCGGAACCGCCCGACACATCCAATAACTGCAGGCAACAATTCTAATATGAGAGGTTAAGGCATTAATGAATGAATTAATGCTAATGAATAGGGTTAAGTTAATAGGAAACACTTAACCAATATAACATGATGAATGAAACGGGTTAAGTTAATAGGAAACACTTAACCAATACAATGAATGGGAATAGTTAAGTTAATAAGAAACACTTAACCAATATGACATGTTAGGTGGGTGGGTTAAGTTAACATGGACAAGAAGACAACTTAACCAATATTACATGAACAAAGTGGAGAGGGTTAAGGCAAGCTTAACCAATTATACATATGGACTTGATAAGGGGAAGGGTTAAGTAAATCTTGGGTAAGTGGGTAATATTAGTATATATAGGCCAATAAACTTAACCGTTAAATAAACATGCGTGAATCAGTGAGAAGGTTAAGTAACATATGAATAGGCAACACTTAACCAGTACAACATGTGAATTAAGCAAATGGGTGGGGTTAAGTTAAATTGAGAACACTTAACCATTATAACATGTTGATTAGGAAACCCTAACAACGGGGACCCATTTCTATAGTAACTCACATAGATGTATCATGGTACCCTGAGCTAGGCAGGGTAGGGCAAAATTACTGGGCTGATTATGTAATAATCCGCATTCTACGCATCGGAGGATCGTAGAATATTTATTTATTTCCCATACGAAGTCATATGCTCATGTAATTTTGGGAAACAACCGTTAGAGTCATTTCCCATGTTCATGATTTTTGTCGATTTTTAAATGACCGTTTTGCCCCTAGCTGATCTTGTTTCGGCCATAACTTTTGATTGGAAAGGAATTTTGACCTGAAACCACTTCCATTAGATTCGTTTGATGGTTTACCTTTTTGTAGAGTGGTCACATGTGAGAAACGGACTTACCGTTTGGGAGATATTATGGTTGAAATAAGGTTTGGAAGGTGAAAAACTGCTTAACCGGGCCAAATAGGGTGATTAGTAAATGGGCCCATAACCCTTTTCGGGATTAGGGTTATGGGGAGGTTGAAATGAGTTAGGGTTTCATTTTATTTCAGTTTTCTAGCCTCCACTTACCTCTTAGAAACCCTAAAAATGGCCTCCAACCTCTAAATCACCTCCAAATCTCTCTCTAATCAAGGATTAAGCTTAGCAACATCAAATTAAGGAAGATATTCACCAAATCAGGATTGGAGATGCTGTTTAGCATTGGGATTCGCACCAAATCAGAGATTCATTTCAGATTTAAGTTTTATTTGTGGCTAAGGTGAGTGATTTGCATAGTTCCTCACTAATTATGGTTAATTAAGGGTAATTAGTGTTAATTAGCGAAATTAGGCATGATAAAAAAATTTCTGGAAAATATTTATAAACTCTTAAATGATGTTTTAGACCTCTGATATGAATTTGGGTTAATTTCGACTAATTTTGCAAATCCCAGAATTTGGGGGATTAAGGGAAAATATGGGGTTTTGGCTATGTTTGATCCGTTTTAACACATCATATCGTTGTTTTGGTGTTTGTGAATGTTTATACATGTTGCTATGACTATATGGTATGTTTTGTAATTATCTAGAAGTGTTAGATTGGTCGAAAACGCCGTCGAATGGCGTAAAACAGTCGCTGGAACAGCTGTGGGAATTATGCAGGGAACCGGATCGGATCGCCCCCTATCTCCCACGACCCGACCCGTTCGCGTGATGTCTTCACGATCCGACCTCACTCCACGATCTGCTCCACTTCGAAGGCCACGAACGAGAGACTGACGCTACGAGTCACTTTAAGCTCGCGATCCGAACCAGAGGAGGATGAAGGAGCTCACGATGCGATGGGTACCAGGGTGCCACGACCCGACCCGATAGGGGTGCCACGAATTGATGAAGCACGATCCGATGATGGCGACCCGACCTGGAGAGCATATCACGATCCGACCTGGCGAAGGTAGCACGATCCGAGCTGGAGTATCATCACGACCTGGAGCTTGACCACAAGCTGATGACTGCGAACCGAACCAGGAGGCTATGAACTGAATGAAGACCGATCCAGAGGAGGAGACTAAAACCCGAGATGCAAAGGTAGTCCAAATGGAAGTTAGAGCTCAGGATCCTGTTGGGAACCAACGAGTTCACTTCATGGTTGGGCTTTGCTGCGGGACGTGTGCTGAGGAGTTGTCGACGTTCATAACTTCGATTCACCACTGAAAATGAATGATGGTAGGAAGACTACGTTATCAGTGCAGTAGAGTCATTATGACTCGAGGGGCAAAGTGATCGTAGTAAGACTATGAGCCAGTGCAGTGGGGTCATTGTGACTCCATGGGGCAGAGTGGACATAGTAAAGGATTAGTAAGGCTATGAGCCAGTGCAGTGGGGTCATTGCGACTCCATGGGGCAAAGTGGACATAGCGAAGGATTAGTGGCTATGTATCAGTGCAGTGAAGCCATTTATGACTTCATGGGGCAAGGTGATCATAGCAAAGTATTGAGGTGATCGAAGTGGTGAATATCGTATGCTTTACGCACTGAGTGAGAGATGTGAGGATGGTTGCTATGCTTGATTGTTTGCCATCACTATGACATGCACACCCCCACCCCCGTTATCTTTACACTATTTGAAATGGCACCTTAAAGTGTTGTACAGTATGTAGTGCTAACTCTTTGGTTGCAGGTCCAGGTTCAGGTATGGTTTAGTATACCTGTTATTGTTCTGTTTAGAGGTTATCGCTCATATCGGACTTTTTTTCTGACCCAGAGTTTTATGTCTCTTCTAATTACTCTGGGTGCTCACACGAGCAGACTAGAGACAGGTTAGCTGGTGATGCGCGAGTAGCTGATTCGGGGGCGAGCAGGAGGCTTCCACGTATGATATATAGATATTCTCCCTGTGTCGTTGGTGGTCGCTACTTGGGCATTAGTAGTGTACCTCCCTTATCTTGTTTTTGCTTTTGAGACAGTTTGAAAAGTTGTAATAATGTTGGCTTTGGATCATAAGCTGTACTTGGATTTTCCGCTGCTATGTTAGTTTGTTTTCAGCTTATGCACTGTCTCACCTGTTTTATGTCAAGTATGTTATTATTATATTTTATTCCATGCGCTGTGAGACATTCTACAGGTTCCTTGTTAGTTCATTTCCTTCTTTCCTTTCCTTCTGACGACCGTCCCGTGCTAGCTGGACATGTGTACAGCGCACTTTTGGAGTAAATGTCGGTTGGTGCGGGGCGGGCCGTCACATTTGGTATCAGAGCTCTATGTTGCGTAGTTAACCTAGGGAAAGACACTAGGGAGAGATAGTACGTATATGAGAGCGCGTATTTGTGATTATTTTGGTTTTCAAAAGCTATATATATATACTATTAGTAGTATAAAAATGAAGTCGTACTGCACTAGCACCACTATGGGGTCGTTAATCGTTTTCTCTTTACAGATTGAACGATGAGTCGAGTCACGAGGGGTGCTGGTAGAGGGACCACTAATGGAAATGCTCCTGACATGAGGACGATGTTCACTAACTTCATGAGGGAGATGCTTAGGGATGTTCAAGGGGCAGTTCCCAATCCCGGTAATGGTGGTGGTCTAGTAGTGCAGGCGCCTAGGGTCGATTTCGCCAAGTTGTGCAAGGATTACACTAACCTTGGTGGGAGGTCGTTCCACGGAACGGAGTTGGCCACAGATGTTCAGGATTGGTTGGATAGTTGTGATCGTATCTTCGACGACTTGGGTATCGAGGATGCGATGAGGAGAAGGCTAGCGTCTCGTCAACTGCAAGGGCGAGCGATGAATTGGTGGAATGCCATTAGAACAGCTACTCCAGAAGATCAGGTTACTTGGGATCAGTTCAAGGCTCGCTTTAGCGAGAAGTTCATTCCAGCTTCCCAGAAGTCAGTGTTGTTTAAGAGATTCTTGGAACTCAAGCAGAATGGTAGGGCAGTTTCTGACTATATTGCCGAGTTCGACACTTTGTCGAAGTATGGACTATCTCTTATCGATACTCCTGAGAAGAAGAATGAGAAGTTCATTACTGGGTTGGATGGATACTTGGGGGAAAGGCTTATCAACCACATCGATGAGACTTTTGAATCGATTGTGGGTAAAGCTTTGAGGTCAAAGAGTCTTTACCCTACACCAAAGACTGAGGCTGCATCTGCAGAAGGGCTGAAACCGCAAGCGGGCGGTGGAGGCAAGAATAACTCTCAGAATAAGAGGAAACAGAACCAATCTAAGGATGGCCAGAAAAAGAGCAAGAAAGATGTTGAGTGCTTCAGCTGTGGTAAGAAGGGCCATTATGCTAAAGAATGTCGGGCCAAGCCAGCGGAAAGGAAGTGCTATAACTGTGGCCAAGTAGGACATCATAAGGATAAGTATCCACAACCTCTTAAGGAGAAGCAGATTGTGAAAGCATATGCTATCGATGCTGTTCCTGCTTCGTCGTATGCCCCAACCGCGGCGGAGAAAGGAAAGAATGTCGTCATTCAAGGTATGCTTTCTATTTATGATGTACAAGTTCGATTTTTGTTTGATACTAGGGCTTCCCGTTCCTTCATATCTAGTGACCTGGTGGATAGGTTGGGACTGGAACCCGAGATAGTCGATAGACCGTTGGTTGTGACGAACCCGATTGGTGGTTCGACTAACCTTAGTATGATTTGCCGAAATTTGGTCTTATCGAGTCATGGATGTATGTTTGTTTGTGATTGCTTTGTTTTGGGCTTTAATGGGTATGGCATTATATTGGGGGTCGATTGGCTCCAAAGATACGAGGTGGTGGTAGACTGTGTGGGCTTTTTAGTGATAGTTAGGGCGGATGATGGGCGGAGGGTAGTGTTTGGTAGTCTACCTAGTGATGGGGTAATGGCTAGTTTTATAAATTCCCTCGACATCCCGCATGATGAGTTGTCAGATGTGCCCGTGGTTGGCCAGTATCCGGACGTCTTCGAGGAGGTGACCGGGCTTCCACTACACCGAGAGATTGAGTTCCGTATCAATTTAGTGAAAGATACCAGACCTATAGTGATGCCACTTCGTCGTATGGCACCAAGGGAGCAGCGAGAGCTCGGGGTGCAAGTAAGCGATCTTTTGAAGAAGGGATTTATCAGAAGAAGTGTCTCCGAGTGGGGAGCACTAGTTGTGTTTGCCACTAAGGCAGATGGTTCCCTTCGCTTGTGTGTGGACTATCGCGAGTTGAATAAGGAGACGAGGAAGAATAAGTATCCTCTACCGTGGATAGATGATTTGTTTGATCAACTGGAAGGAGCAAGAGTGTTCTCCCAGTTGGACCTCGCGACAGGATTTCATCAGCTCCGAGTAGCGGATGAGAGTGTTCCGAAAACGACATTTAGGACGCCGTCTGGATTCTATGAGTGGTTGGTTATGCCATTTGGGTTGACCAATGCACCAACATATTTTGTGGATCTTATGACTCGAGTATTCAGAGATCAGTTGAATAAGTTTGTTCTTGTGTTCGTAGATGATATCCTTGTTTACTCGAGGACAGAGGAGGAACACAAGGGACATTTGAGGGTAGTGATGGAGGTGTTGAGGAAGCACCAATTGAAAGCGAAGTTTTCTAAGTGTCACTTCTGGAGGAGGGAAGTGAGATTCTTGGGCCATGTTGTTTCAGAGAATGGTATTGCCGTGGACCCTGCGAAGGTGGCTACGGTACAGGATTGTCCTACGCCCAAGAATGCACTAGACGTAAGAATTTTCTTGGGGTTAGTTGGATATTATCGTAAGTTTATCCAGGACTTCTACAAGATAGCAGCACCGTTGACTCGGTTGACTAAGAAGAATCAGGCCTTCGTCTGGGACGTAGTGTGTGAGAATGCATTCAAAAGTCTAAAAGAAAAGTTGACGCGTGCACCAGTGTTAGTCATTCCTAAAGGGAATGAAGAAATGACGGTATACACGGATGCTTGTGGTACCGGACTAGGTGTTGTATTGATGCAAGGAGGTAGGGTTGTAGCTTATGCTAGTCGGCAACTAAAGCCACATGAGAAAAGGTACCCTACCCATGATTTGGAACTAGCAGCAATCGTGTTTGCGCTGAAGATATGGAGACATTATCTCTTGGGAGAGAGATTTGAGTTGTTTACCGATCATAAATCGTTAAAGTATCTCTTCTCTTAGAAATATCTAAATCTCTGTCAGCAGAGATGGTTAGAGTTCTTGGCTTCGTATGATTTTGATATCGCATATACGCCTGGGAAAGGCAATGCGGTAGCCGATGCCTTGAGTAGGAGACATGCCAGTTTAGGGGCTATGTTTCTAGAATGGAAGCAACTGGAGTATATCGCAGGGTTTGGTTTCAGGACAAAGTGCGAATTGGATCCAGAAATGTTAGCTAGTTTGACGATCAGACCCACTTTGATTGAGCGGATTGGTTCCAGTCAGAGGGACGATCCTAATCTATTGGAAATCATCTCCAAGTTAGAAATGAATATTGACGGTGAGGAGATGAATTTGTATGGGCTTGATCGAGAATGATGGCTTCGAAAGAATGGAAGACTAGTTGTACCCAACGTGAATGGTTTGAGAGATGAAGTGCTTAGAGAATGTCATCACTCAAAATTGACTATACACCCCGGTGGTGATAAGATGTATCGAGATATGAGACAGACTTACTACTGGGAAGGGATGAAAAGAGACGTTGGGAAGTTTATATCCAAGTGCATGAATTGCCAGCTAGTTAAAGCCGAGCAAAAGAAGCTTAGTGGTTTGTTGCAACCTTTAGAAATTCCCGAATGGAAATAGGAGCAAGTCTCGATGGATTTCATCGATGGTTTACCGAGGACTAGATCGGGACATGATAGCATTTAGGTGATTGTGGATCGATTGACTAAGAGTGCAAGATTTATACCAGTCAAATCGACCAGAACGGCAGCTAAGTTAGCAGAATTGTATATGAAGTGGGTAGTGAGATTTCATGGAGTACCTAAAAGCATTGTGAGTGACCGAGACCCGTTGTTTACTAGTGGGTTTTGGAAGAGCTTACAAGAGGCTCTAGGGTCAGAATTACATCTCAGTACCGCATATCATCCTCAGACCGACGGTCAGACGGAGAGGGTGAATCGCATATTGGAAGATCTCTTGAGAGCTTGTATATTGGATTTTGGTGGATCATGGGATGACCACTTGCATCTAGTAGAGTTTGCATATAATAATAGCTACCAATCCAGTATCGGTATGGCTCCATATGAAGCTTTGTACGGAAGACCGTGCAACTCACCATCATGTTGGATAGAGACCGGTGAGAAGTTTATGCTTGGACCAGATGTGGTAAGAGAAACCTCGGACAAGATTAAGATCATTCAACAACGAATGAAGGCTGCCCAAGATAGGCAGAAGAGTTATGCTGATAAAAGGAGAAGAGACTTAAAATTCTCCGTTGGTGACTTGGTGTTTGTCAAGATTTCTCCGTTAAAGAGCGTGATTCGATTTGGCAGGAGAGGCAAGTTAGCACCAAGATTTGTTGGTCCATTCCCAGTTCTCGAGCAAGTTGGGAATTTGGCGTATAGAGTTGACCTACCAGAGAAGATGGCGGGAGTTCACAATGTATTTCATGTTTCCCAGCTAAGGAAATTCGTACACGACCCGGATATGACTATTTCACCTGATCAGTTAGAGGACTTCGAAGTGGAACCTGAGGCGGTTGGGAACCGCAAGTCGATTCGTATTGTCGAGCACGATACGAAGCAACTTCGAAGGAAGGCGGTGAAGCTAGTCAAGGTTCAGTGGGGCGAGAACGAGAATGACTTCACTTGGGAGACAGAGGAGAGCATTAGGAAGACGTACCCAGAACTTTTTGCCTGGTAAGATTTTACTTTGCAATTTAGTTATTCTGCATGCTAGGATAGACTTGTTTTGCTTGTTCTGCATGTTTGATTGTTGGCTGATAGGCATGCGGGACCCTTTTGTGTGTTTTGGTTACGGAATTTCGAGGGCGAAATTTCTTAAGGGGGGGAGAATGTAACAACCCGCATTCTACGCATCGGAGGATCGTAGAATATTTATTACTTTCCCATACGAAGTCATATGGTCATGTAACTTTGGGAAACAACCGTTAGAGTCATTTCCCATGTTCATGATTTTTGTCGATTTTTAAATGACCGTTTTGCCCCTAGCTGATCTTGTTTCGTCCATAACTTTTGATTGGAAAGGAATTTTGACCTGAAACCACTTCCATTAGATTCGTTTGATGGTTTACCTTTCCGTAGAGTGGTCACATGTGAGAAACGGGCTTACCGTTTGGGAGATATGGCTGAAATAAGGTTTGGAAAGTGAAAAACTGCTTAACCGGGAAAAATAGGGTGATTAGTAAATGGGCCCATAACCCATTTCGGGATTAGGGTTATGGGGAGGCTGAAATGAGTAAGGGTTTCATTTTATTTCAGTTTTCTAGCCTCCACTTACCTCTTAGAAACCCTAAAAATGGCCTCCAACCTCTAAATCACCTCCAAATCACTCTCTAATCAAGGATTAAGCTTAGCAACATCAAATCAAGGAAGATCTTCACCAAATCAGGATTGGAGTTGCTGTTTAGCATTGGGATTCGCACCAAATCAGAGATTCATTTCAGATTTAAGTTTTATTTGTGGCTAAGGTGAGTGATTTGCATAGTTCCTCACTAATTATGGTTAATTAAGGGTAATTAGTGTTAATTAGCGAAATTAGGCATGATAAAAAAAATTCTGGAAAATATTTATAAACTCTTAAATGATGTTTTAGACTCTGATATGAATTTGGGTTAATTTCGAATAATTTTGCAAATCCCGGAATTTGGGGGATTAAGGGAAAATATGGGGTTTTGGCTATGTTTGATCCGTTTTAACACATCATATCGTTGTTTTGGTGTTTGTGAATGTTTATACATGTTGCTATGACTGTATGGTATGTTTTGAGATTATCTAGAAGTGTTAGATTGGTCGAAAACGCCGTCGAATGGCGTAAAACAGTCGCTGGAACATCTGTGGGAATTATGCAGGGAACCGGATCGGATCGCCCCCTATCTCCCACGACCCGACCCGTTCGCGTGATGTCTTCACGATCCGACCTCACTCCACGATCTTCTCCACTTCGAAGGCCACGAACGAGAGACTGAAGCTACGAGTCACTTCAAGCTCGCGATCCGAACCAGAGGAGGATGAAGGAGCTCACGATGCGATGGGTACCAGGGTGCCACGACCCGACCCGATAGGGGTGCCACGAACTGATGAAGCACGATCCGATGATGGCGCCCCGACCTGGAGAGCATATCACGATCCGACCTGGAAAAGGTAGCACGATCCGAGCTGGAGCATCATCACGACCTGGAGCTTGACCACGAGCTGATGACTGCAAACCGAACTAGGAGGCTATGAACTGAATGAAGACCGATCCGGAGGAGGAGACTAAAACCCGAGATGCAAAGGTAGTCCAAATGGAAGTTAGAGCTCAGGATCCAGTTGGGAACCAATGAGTTCACTTCATGGTTGGGCTTTTCTGCAGGACGTGTGCTAAGGAGTTGTCACGTTCATAACTTCGATTCACCACTGAAAATGAATGATGGTAGCAAGACTACGTTATCAGTGCAGTAGAGTCATTATGACTCGAGGGGCAAAGTGATCGTAGTAAGACTATGAGCCAGTGCAGTGGGGTCATTGTGACTCCATGGGGCAGAGTGGACATAGTAAAGGATTAGAAAGGCTATGAGCCAGTGCAGTGGGGTCATTGCGACTCCATGGGGCAAAGTGGACATAACGAAGGATTAGTGGCTATGTATCAGTGCAGTGAAGCCATTTATGACTTCATGGGGCAAGGTGATCATAGCAAAGTATTGAGGTGATCGAAGTGGTGAATATCGTATGCTTTACGCACTGAGTGAGAGATGTGAGGATGGTTGCTATGCTTGATTGTTTGCCATCACTATGACATGCACACCCCCACCCTCGTTATCTTTACACTATTTGAAATGGCACCTTAGAGTGTTGTACAATATGTAGTGCTAACTTTTTGGTTGCAGGTCCAGGTTCAGGTATGGTTTAGTATACCTGTTATTGTTCTGTTTAGATGCTTATTGCTCATACCAGACTTTTTGTCTGACCCAGAGTTTTATGTCTCTTCTTATTACTCTGGGTGCTCACATGAGCAGACTAGAGACAGGTTAGCTGCTGATGCGCGAGTAGCTGATTCGGAGGCGAGCAGGAGGCTTCCACGTATGATATATAGATATTCTCCCTGTGTCGTTGGTGGTCGCTACTTGGGCATTAGTAGTGTACCTCCCTTATCTTGCTTTTTCTTTTGAGACAGTTTGAAAAGTTGTAATAATGTTGGCTTTGGATCATAAGCTGTACTTGGATTTTCCGCTGCTATGTTAGTTTGTTTTCAGCTTATGCACTATCTCACCTGTTTTTTGTCAAGTATGTTATTATTATATTTTGTTCAATGCACTGTGAGACATTCTATAGGTTCCTTGTTAGTTCATTTCCTTCTTTCCTTTCCTTCTGACGACCGTCCTGTGCTAGCTGGAAATGTGTACAGCGCACTTTTGGAGTAAATGTCGGTTGGTGCGGGGCGGCCGTCACAAATTATAAGCGGTCAAAATTGCAGTGGGTGGTGAAGCAGTGTAGGTTCCGACAGAGTATGGGCGTGCACGTGCTCTGAAGTGGAATAAAGCAGGCACTGGGTATCAGTAGTATACACTGTGCAACTTGAATCGTGTCGGGTTGCCATCATGGGAATTGATACACCTCATGATGGGGCCAACACAGGTATCTACATACAAACGGGGCCGAATGACACAAGTAGTGAATACATACAAGCGAGGTCGAATGACACAAGTAATAAATTAATACGAGTAAGGATACATCTAACATCTTCATGGCAATTAGGCTGATTGAGGTAAGATCCTCATACTAGATGTACACCTGAAGGCTACCACAATTACAGGGTTGGGATCACCTTATTATATAACACATGATACTAGTTGGGACACTAGTAGGGGATACAGATCCTATTTCACAGGATACTATTTGGGACACTGGTAGGGAATACAAATCATTCTATAAAAGACACTAGTTAGGATGCTAGTTGGGTGGTGCAGAGAAAATAAGAAATCAGAGAAATAACCGAAGCGCATTCAGTGTATCTTGCCTTGTCATATCGAATGGTGTGGTGTAATCTTGTAATAGTGAGGTAACGTAAGGTTGGTTGAGTTGGGAAATTCCTTGGGGGTCAATCTGATGTTGATTTTGGTCTTCGGGTTGATACTCAGGGAGTTACTCTCTTAACCAATGTGTCTTAGTAAACAGTGCAGTGTAGGAAATATCTTAATAATCAAGAGCGCAATCATTATATCCGGTTCATCTTGTGTAACTTGTCATATCTAACGCTCATCATTTGTTGTCTTGCTATGCTTACTATCATGGTTGTAGTTTATTCATGTTATGATGCTTTTACCTATTTACATGTTGAATCTCACTGGACTTACCAGGCTTTATGTCTGACTCTGTTTTATTTAGCTTTCTTTTCTTCCATTTCCACCCCCAGGTTCACAGGGAGGGAACATTACCACTTAACTCAATTTTCTTTCCAAGCTCGGAGATAGTCGACGTATTGCTTTGGACTCTCTTTTCCACTGCTATGGCTAGCTCATGCTTTATTGGGGAATATCATTGTCATTTTATGCTTCTTTATTTTGTTAACAAGACAAATGCTTTGTTGTAATGGGTATTGGTGTTGGAAAACAATCTTTGTACAAGCTGTTTTACCAAGCTGTTGTTTTACCAATGATGTAAAGTTTTATTTATTTTCCGCTGTTTAAATTTTGTCTATTTTGTTATCTGTTCTATACACTCATGACGCTCCACTGAAGTTAATGCATTCCCTTTGTGAGTGACCTTAACGGAGATGGGGTGTTACATTTACATGCAAAGTAAACGTGCCAATGATGACTTTGCATTCCCTATGCTAAACTAGAAAAGAATTTTCTAATATATTCCTTTCAAATCAATTGCAACTCAAAATGCTTTCGATCCCCAACAATTTCCATGTCCAAAGATCTTTTCTCTCAAATTCTTCTTTTAACCTCAATTTCAACTTGTTGATTTCTTCCTTGTCCTAAGTAGCAATGAGCATATCATCTATGTACAAGAGTAATACACCTAACAATCATTTTCCAACTTCTTGAGATAAACATAAGCATTCTTAATGCTTCTATCAAAGTCACTTCAAGCATAAAATGATCAAACCTCTTGTACGATTGCCTAGGTGATTGCTTCAAACCATATAGTTATTTATTTAACTTGAAAACTAACTTTGACTTACCATTTAAACCAAAACCTTTCGGTTGCTACATTTAAATGTCTTCATCAAAGTCACTATGCAAGAAAGAGATTTTCACATCAAGTTGCTCCAATTTTAAGTCCTAAATAGAAACTGTGGCATGTAATATCCGGATAGATGTATGTTTCACAATCGGTGCAATTTTTTTATCATACTCCTTTCCTTTGTGCAAACTCCATAGACACTAGCATAGCTTTGTATCTTCCATCGTCCTTCACCTTGTATACCCATTTGCACCAGTAAAACAATTTTCTTTAAGAAGTGGAACCAATTCCCATATTTTCTTTTTCATTAAATAATGCATCTCTTCATCCACGGCACAAATCCACTTTGAGTTATCATTCGATTTCATAATGTCATCAAGGTCCATCGGCTCATCTTGAACTACATAAAGTGCATAGTCTACTAGATAGTTCAGTCACTATATATTTTCGGTGATATTATATCATGACAACCAACCTAAGTAGAAATACCTTCACCAGGTCTTCCTTCTGCTCCACCTTGAACTATATCTTCTCTAGTGTCATATGCATCACCAAAATCACTATAGGAATCATGTGGAATATGTGATGTAACATCAACCGCTACCTCCTCATAAGCATCTTCAACTACTCTACACTCTCTACCATTTGGACAAAACGTAGGAGTAACTTACTTATCCTATGAATCACTATGAACCGAATCAGGAAGACTTTATGAGTCGTCATTCTCTATGAACATAATTGACTCATCAAAAGCAATGTGAAGAGAATTCAATATCTTCTTCGTTTTCCAGTTCCAAATCTGATACCCTTTAACTCCATTTATATAACCCAGCAAAATCTCGTTGAAAGCTTTAGGCACAAGCTTATCATTCCTAGGATCATACACATAAATCAAACTTTCAAACACATGAGGATAAGTCAAGCAAATGCTCTTTTTCTTCCACATTTCCTTCGAAATTTTGTTATCAATAGTTAAGCATGGATTTTGGTTTACAATATATATTGCGGTTGAACAAGCTTCAACCCAAAATCCCTTAGACTAACTTGATGTCAATCTCAAGCATCAAGCTTCCTCTAATATAGTACAGTTCATCCTCTCTGCAACCCCATTTGATTGTATATGTCCCGGTATAGTAAAATGGTTCTGAATACCTTGATGCTTTCAATAATCCAAGAACTTTCGGAAAGCATACTCAATATAATCCAAGAACTTTCGGGAAGCATACTCCCCGTGATTGTCGGACCTAAGAATCTTCAAAGATTTGCCATTCTCATTCTGAAAAGAACCTACCATGCTTTGAATCTTACAAATGCCTCCGATTTGACCTCCATTACAAACATCCAAACTTTTCAAGAAAAGTCATCCATAAAGGAAATACAATATCTTCCTCCACCAAAATAAGCTACCAGTGCCAGCCCTCAAGCATCCGTTGCACATACCCAAGAACCCCGCTTGAATCATATTTCCCTTCATCGAATCATACTCTAATTTGCTTCCCCGTGAAATATTCCTCGAAAAACTCCAACTTGATGAAACTTTCACCATCAATTGTCTCCCTCTTTTAAAGAATGTCCAAACTCTTCTAAGAGAAATGACCCAATGTCAAATGCCACAATCTAGTCGCATCTAAGTCATGAGAACTATCAACATTGGAAAAAGTTTTACCATTAGTTGTCATACCTTGAAGCAAATAAACACCATTCTCCCCAGCACCTTTCATTATCATATGCTTATCCATTGAAAACCGCAAGCTATCACCCTCAACAATGTTACATCCCAAAAAATCCAATTGTCCCATATAGATAAAAGACTTCCTAAGTCCCGGAACATAGCACATATTAGTAAGAGTACGAACTACTCCATCAAGCATCCAAATTTTCCTAGATCCAATGTCTTTATTACTTAAAAACATCACCATTTTGCATAAAAGTCCATTTCCTTCCTTTTTGACATAAGAAAAAAAACAATTCCTAATTGGCACCATATGAAAAATGCCCCCGAATCGAACACCTAATCGCTACCCAAAACATTCGATGCTATCGCCCTCAAACCCTCACCAACACTTTTTCCATCGCAAATGATGAAGATACTACTTTCTTCTTTGACTTTTCCTTGTCGGGTAATCCATTTTTCCAATGATCGAGCTTCTTACAAATGTAGCACTTTCCTTTCTTTTCTATCTACTTTCCTCTCCAAGCAAGATTCCTAGATTGGGAACATACCCAGTTCACCTTCTTCACATGTATATCCTTCTCCACAAATAAGCCTTTTCCAGTAACCATTACTGGCACTACTACTTCCAATGCTCAACTCTTTCATTTGATCTCACAATTCTTCACTAAGAAGACACGTCTTGACATCATCCAACATGAATGTATCTGGCTATAGATCAAACTATTTGAGAAACCCGTATAACGGTCTAGCAATGAACATAACAATAACATCGCCTTTTGCTTTTCCTCAATTTTTAGATCTACCACCATCACCTTTATTATCAAATCATTAAGCCATTCAAGCATGCCTTCGCCGAAGTTATTTTGTGGTTGAAAAACGTTCACAACAAGATCAAATGATTAGTAAGTTTTCCATTAGCAGCCATCTCACCACTAATTTCGGAGATAACATTCTGCCCTATATCAAGTTGAAGTGCAGTAAACGCCTAATCCTCAATTTCCTCCCTCTCCACATTTGAGACGTCTACCGGCAACAAATGTGTATTGAACACTAAGTGTACCGGATTTTGTTTAAGAACCGCTTTCATCTTTCGTAGCCGCTTTCATCTTTCGTAGCCGCTTTTCAAAATCATTATCACCATTCCTTTTAACAACAACTAATTATAATCCCAAAGCCACATGCTATCCACATAAATACGGAATTACACTATTTGGACTAACCATTGAAGGACCACTCGAGCTATTATCTTATTCCGACATTTTCAAAAACACATACCAATACTAATGCTATGATACCAAATGAATTTGAACCCCACCTTAGTGGAATAAGCTAGATCATGATAGAAGTAAAACAACGACCAATCTATATCTTAAAACCCATACAAGCTCAACAAATCACAAACAATCAACAAGCAATATAACAAGCAATAATGATGAATAAATCACATATTGATTTATAGTGGTTCCTCCAATGCCATGTAAGCATATATCAACTTGAGAGAGAGATTATACTAATTTCAATGAGAAGAATACAAGATATTGATTACAATGGTTAAAAATTCACAAAGAACTCGATTTTTTAGAGATAAGAATTGAAGAATTATTAAGATTGCCTAATCCCTAATTAATAGAAGATAAAATCCTTGATTTGATTAACGAGATCCTTTCCCTTTCAAGTATGAAGATAGCTTACACAGGAGAATAGAAACCCAGGCATATTGGCCAAAATTCTCCTAAATCGCCACAAATATCTTTCAAGCCAGGATCTGGCTCAGATGCCCGAATGAGGTGGCCAGACTATAGTCAAAGAGATTAGAATTTTCATTTCCAATAACCGGACGTCTAACCAACCAGCTCAGATGTCTGATTCGAGTCACTAGATTTTTCTGGTTTAGCGACCAGACATCTGACCGGATTGGTCAGGCGTCTGCGCTGAGTAAGCATCTCCTCCTCCCCCATATTTGTCGTATTTTCTCCTTCAAACTTTGATTTGCGAACCGTATTCTCCGCTACAAAGCAACATTCATCCACTTCAATTCAACCTATATATTGTTTCCTAAATTTAACATAGGCATCTTCATCCCTCAAATTACGCTATAAAAAATTAAATAATTAGTATAATAAATCCAAATGTAACCTCATATATAGCCCTTAGTGGGATTCTAGTACATCTTCCTACCCTGTTGGATCCTAGTTTCCGATGGACACCCTCTGCGAAGTTCGAACGCAACCCTAACAAGTATGATCGTGATTTTCGATGGAAAGTTCTTCCCATATCTTCGATTTGAAAACATATGATACTTATATAGTATTTTCATTTCATATATCACATGTATTTAATTTATATAAAATCTCATTCACATAAGATTTTTCAAATCATCTTTTCAAACATATCATTTTTATTATAAGCTCTATAATATATAAAATCGTCATTTCATATCAATTACCTTTCAAATCATTAATTTTGAAATTAACTTCAAACTTATACAAATCACTTGAATATAAGTTTGAAAATTTTTACATCAATTTTTTTAGAATCAAAGGTTCTCGCAATTTACCCATTTCGATATTTGTTCAGTTTTGAATTCATATATGATTTCAATAATCATTTTAATCAAATCGAGCATTATTCAAATTCAATTCTTTAAAAATTCAAAATCAATAGTTTAAGGAACTTTGCAAATGAATGTTTTAAAGAAATTGTTAAGGTAAGCCTGAGAATCCCCAATATGGTTCGACTATTCTATTTTTCTCTCTTCTATTTTATTACCTACATTTTCATAAACATAGGTTTTTGCAAAGCATTTGTGTATAGAAATGTAAATAAACATAGTTTTTCAAAAGTTTTGGAAATGTTTTTCTACCATTATAATAGTAATAGTTTGTACAGTTTTGCAAAGGATTTGCAATTTTTTTCCTATGATACATCTGTAATAGTTTATGTTACATATATACATCTAACAATAATCAAATGTATTTACTGTAGAGATCTGTGAGTGTTTCAATGAAGTTTACTAGCTTCAATTAACAAACACAATTTTGTTGAAGTTGTTTTACTGGTGAATGATTTTATTCTCCTGAATTGATATTGTCTAACATAGGACGTGCTAGTTATTACAAAATCTTGAATTTTTCGTGAATATGATGATAATTTGTTTTAGCAACGAAGAATGCAACACATTCAAGTTTGGATCAAGAAATTCAAAAATCTAGTATTGGTTTGTGCACTTTTTTGTGTGGGAGAAGATAATCAGATATACATAGTAAATGAAGTTGGAGATCAAATTTTGGAAAAAAAATTGTGTTTCGTTTATCTTGATTTCCTACATAGTAGGTTGTATAAGAGGTGTTTCCATGTTCATTAGATGGAGTATGAATTCTAAGGTAATAAGAGATAATTGGAAGAAAATAATGGAAATGGATTAGTTAAAAGTTCTTTGTAGCTTTAGCAATATTAATATGTAAATGAACTGAAAGCTCTTTGTAACCTATTGTTGAATAATATTATATATGATTCAGTAATTTAAAGTATATTCCATATTAGTTTTTTAAATACAATTTATCACATGTATAATGAGTTAGCGCAATTATGGTAAGGTATGACCTCTTGCCATATGAACGTAAATCAATGGCAAGAAAGGAAGAATGATTAAAATTTAGAAACTCAGATAAATAAATAAATAAATAAAATATTTTCCAAATTTTATACACTTCATTCCGAGATTGACCAAAAATCATTTTCCAGTGTTTAAATTTTAGTCACTAACAATATTTAAAACTGAAATTTCAATCTTTAAATTAAAAGAAGAAAATTCAATCACAACAGTTCTTTGTGACTTGATAAATAAAGACAGTATTCTTAGTCATTCGTCGGTCTTTATAGGTATCTTTAAGACTCGATTGTTTAACAAAGGAGTAGAAATTTCAACTAATATAGCAATGTATTTTAGTAGTGTTCTGGCTGCAGAAAGCTACGTCGAGAAGGAACTAGGTAGAAATCATACCGTGGAGGTCAAGCTCGAGGTGTCCGACGAACTTCCTATAGAAGAGGCTTAATCTGTGGGAATTTGTGCAAGTAAACTTGATGTTGACTAGAGGAGACATGTCAAAGGAGACTTGCTCATGGTTTTCGACCGTCGACCTTTCTCTATTTTAACCACTTTCCAGTAATCATTCCCTTCTGATCAATTTTTCATCTCCTTTTTCTCTGCTCGTACCATCATCCCCTTAAACTTTGCCATTCCATTTATGTTAGCTCCCTGTTGATTTGAAGCCTTGATCATCAGTGATATGAAGGAAACTGGTAGTGTTGACATAGGGATAATTTATATGGAAATGAAAGGTAAAGAGATATGAGAATATAAACATGTTTCTAAGAGAAAAGGGGTAAAATGATAAATAAGAAGGGAAATTTAATGAGCTAAAAGGGATACATAGTGCAGATAGTCAAGAAAATACATGTAGAAGAAATAGAAATTATTTGATTTCATGATTTTTTTTACATAGAAGTCATACAAGTATTTTATAGGTGAAATGCGAAACGACAGCATTAGCTAGCTCATTCAGTACTAATTAACACTCTAAGTAAATCATAACTCATTGGTCTACAAAGTAATTTCATACCAATTTCTTAGTGCATCAGTGTGCAAGTGTAGAAGGTGAACAGACATGCACACAATCGTACACTATGTATCTTCTTCCTTAGGCCATATCCCCATTACCTCTAGCATTGCTCTGCCATTGATACCTTTAATAAACTCTTCCGTTGACTTGATGATCTAACTTTAGTGAACTTGACTATTACTTTTTAATGATCTACAGTTCCTAAATATGGCTAATGTAGAAGATTCGTTACATCCCCTTCCTCATTAAGGATTGACCTTATTTCTAGGTCTAGAGTAGGAAACCTACAAAACATTAGCAAGTAGTCTTCCTAAACTGCTCCTTCCTCAGATTTACCCTTCTGTTTGACTCAAATTTGTACCACTGCCTCATTATTTGTAGGTATCATCCTTTCGTCTAATATTCCTTTAGGTTGAGCTATTGTCTCCTCCCCAAAATTTGGGACATGTAACACCCCATATTTTTAACAACACTAAAAGAGGATAAATTAAATAATAATTAATTTAATATTCATAATTAAAGGAAATGGACTACACCATTGCGTCCATCTCGAAATTTTGGTCAAGATAGACATTTGATTTGCGTAAAATGGACACCGCATGAAGAAGATATGAGAGTTTAAAGTTTGTATATGCACAGAAGAAAAATATATATACATATGACTTAGAAGCTTATCCAAAATTGTTCAAAAATTGAAAAAAAATGTGGCGGCAGTTTTCCCGCTCTAGTGGGTTGCCCTCCTAGAGGGGGGTCGACACCGGGGTCGACCCCCCTTAAGGGGTGTCGACACCGGGGTCGACCCCCCTTAAGGGGTGTCGACACCAGAGTCAACTCCCCTACAGGGGTGTTGACACCCCTAGGGCTGAGATGGCAGTCGATTTCAAAGGGGCTGGCAGCTATATATAGAGGTCCATTTCTCTTATTCTTCGTTTGAGAATCCATGGGCGCCAAACTCTGCCAGTGACTGAATTGAACCGAATTATATTCTACAACAATCAACTAAAGCAAATCAATTAGAGATTCAAGCGTAGATCTACAACCAACAAGCTTCTTTTCTAGTTCTCTCTTCTTAATCAAAACACAGTGAGTTAGTTACTTTTAGATTTAAATAATTAAAAATAATTTGTGATATGACTGTGATTTGGATATATACATGCCTGTGACTGAATCATATTGGCTTTATCATAATTTGGAATCTGTAATATTCTTGGAGCCTAGACCTTATCATGTCATGCTAGATCTACCTTTTTAGATCTAATTCGCTTGTGGTTAATTTGTCGTGCCACAATTGTGGGTCTTAAATTATTATCATGCTAGATCTACCTTTTTAGATCTAATTTGCTTGTGGTTAATTTTTCATGTCATACTAGATCTACCTTTATAGATCTAATTCGCTTATGATTAATTTATCATGTCATGTTAGATCTTTTTAGATCCAATTCGCTTATGGTTAATTTATCATGTCATGCTAGATTTACCTTTATAGATAAAATTCGTTTCTGGTTAATTTATCATGTCATGCTAGATCTTTTTAGATCTAATTCGCTTATGGTTAGTTTATCATGTCATGCTAGATCTACCTTTATAGAACTAATTCATTTGTGGTTAATTTATCATGTCATGCTAGATCTACCTTTATAGATCTAATTCGTTTGTGGTTAATTTATCATGTCACATTTGTGGATCTTAAATTTACCTATCATGTGGTGATTAATTTAGATCTATCATTAATTGGAAATATGAATCTGTATTTATTTATGCCTATTATGACATCCTTTGTATGTTAGATCTAGTTTTATTATCAGATGCTCACTAGATCTATTTTTATATGTCTACCTTATCACTATGCTTATTGCATGTTTATGTCAGTTTTGTTAAAATAATCACTATTGTCATCTTTCCCTTTTATTGTTTATGGCTAGGCTACTCTCTAGCCTAGAGTTGATGCCAAATATATGCGAATGCGTTAGTTAGGGAACGGGGGAAAACATTAGAATTTTCTTAACTTGAATGACAATTATGAATTTGGACATATAATCCATTATGAATATAATTGGGTAAATGGGCATGAATACCTATAAAGACATAGGTATAATTAATTGGTTAAAAATTAAAATGCCTAGGATTACGGTAATTAGAAAACTGTAATGGCACTTATGACATGAGGTTAGAATGCATTTGTGGTGGAAGTCTTCCCGGACCCGACCGACATATCCAGCAACCGCAAATGTTGAATCTAATGTGAGGGGTCTAAGTGCACAAATATGACATGGGCTAAGACGCGAGTTTAGTCCCAACTTGTGGAAGAAGTCTTCCCGGACCCGACCGGCATATCCAGCATCCACAGTTGTAGGCCTAATGTGGGAGGCCTAGCCCATTATAACCATAAATGGACTTGGTAACGAATTGGAATACTTAACCTAGATGAATCCATAGGGATTGTATGAACATGTTAACTTGAATAGGGGTTAAGTAAACTTGGTTGAAACAGTGGGTGGGTTAAGTAAATCTTGTGGCGGTGGGTAATATTTATATATATAGGCCCACAAACTTAACCTATTTTATACCTTGGGGTTATGCAACTTTGTTAAGTAAACTTTCTTGGATCAGTGAGGGTTAAGTAAATCTTGTGGCGGTGGGGTAATATTTACATATATAGGACCGACAACTTAACATGTTTTACACGTTGGACTGTTAGGCATAACCAGTTGAAATCTTGGTAGTGAGGATGCAAACCTAGGGGGAGCTTGTATAATCTTGTATGTGGGACCTGTTTCAGTCAATAACCCATCTAGGTATCAAACGAGTACTCCGAACTAGCTCGGAGTAGGGGCACGCTTATTGGGCGATTGTAAGAGATCCGAAACGAAGGGGCGGTGTCAAAAGCGTAGGAAACCAATGGAGTCATGTGCATGCATGGGTATGGCTTGCCATGGGAATTAAGATGCTGTGACATCAGTAGATATGGTTGTGCACATCTTGAAAATGAAGGGTTGCACTTTAGGAAGTGATACATCCTACTGTGGGGCCAATACAGGGTTTCTACGGAGTAGGGAGCCGATCGATTGGGGTAGTAGTTAGGGTACATCTAGAATTTGGTAAGTTTGGGAGTCCGTCATTGGGGCTGCCTGTGGACTGTATGGGGTTAAAACCTCTCACCAGAAGTACGCCTAAGTCTACCATTTCATACATGTTGGGGATCATCTCATTCTGGATATACTAGTAGTAGTGCAGAGTAATCATTAGAAGCGTGTACACCCTATCCTGTTCGTCTTGTCATACTTGGATTTTATGTAGTTATCTCTCTCTTATCCACTTTATATGAATGTCATGCTACTTTTATTTATTTACTTGTTAAAAGTAACTGGACTCGCCATATATTAAGTCTGACCCTTTTTGTTTCCTCTTCTTTCATCCGTTTCCCCCAGGTTCTCAGTGAGGGAATACTTAGGCTTGACCGTGATTCTGCTTAATTTTTTTGGAGCTGCTTTGACACATGGCTCAAGCTTTTATTCTTTCTACTATGGCTATGCTTTATTTGGGGAATTATCCTTTTTATGTACTCTGATGTTATAAAGTACAAGACAGTAGTTTTTATGATGTAATGGTTTATGTGTATTTTAGACATGTGATGCTTTTGAACCACGATGCTTTATTATAAATAAAGTTTTAGATTCCACTTTTGTTTATATATCTGTCTTGTAATATTTTTGTTTCTGTTTACCTATAACGCTTCACGAAACTTAATGCATTACCTTAGTGAGTGGCATTAACAGATGTGGGGTGTTATAGGACATTTCCCATATGTTCACACCATTTTCCTTTTTCCTGAACTAAGGCGCATAAAATACTGGGTGAATATTGGTAGAGTCTAGTACTTGTATTTTGTAGAATGTTGTACCAATCCCCTCTCCTATCTAGTGTAGTGAAACATATTTTGAAGAAAATTTGTGTCCTTCAGTTATATGGTTGCGATCCATTTATATAGCTAGAGCTTTCAAAATATTAAGTCACCGACTTGAAATTTACTTTCTGTCCTTTATAATTTAGTATACCACTATATTCTTTATTATTCCAATTTAAAGCTAACATACTTGAAATTTACTTTCTGTCCTTTATAAGTTAGTATACCTCTATATTCTTTATTAGGCCAATTTAAAACTATCTTTTAAAAATTCCAATATGATGTCTCTACTAAAATGATGCTCCTCTATCCCCTCAACTTTAGCTTTGTTACGAGTGTAGGAAGGTTGGATAGATGGATCTGTTCCATAGGTTGCATCATAGGAGTAGTGGTTTTTGTGAATTCCAGGTAGTGCTGTACAAAAAAATTCCAAGGATAACTAGTCGATCCACTTAAGAGACCCCTGACGCACAAACCGTCTCAAGTAACATTAATGAATTTTATTAACTATCTCGGTTTTCCCATCGCTTTCAGGATCATAAGCTATGCTCATTTTCTAGCTCCTTGTAATTTAATTTTTTTTCGCTAAAATTTGCTAGTAAATAATGCATCTTTATTACTTAAATAACATTGGCATTCCATAGAGTTCAAAAATCCATTAATAAGAATCTTTGTCACATTCTTTGTTATATATAGATGATTAAGACATAAAAGGTATGCATCTTTGCTAACCTATCAACCAGTACATAGGTCATTATTCATTTATTTCTTTTAAGGAGGCAGGTAACTGAATCGATATAAATATTTTTCCTCATTTCGTTGATAGGGGCAAAGGGTCCAACAACCCAAGCAATAGTACATTTTCTAGCATATTTCTTTGAAAAGTATATCATGACTTAGTGAAGTGCTCCACACGTCTATTGGAATATTTCAACACTTAGGTCACAAATGTAAAATAAAATGTGTTGCGCTATTTTGTTGTAAAGCCTAATTATAGTGATTTAATTTTATATTAGAGTTAAGTGATTTATATTATCCTTTATGCAGATACCATGGTATTTTAATTTGTTGAAGAACCAAATTACGAAATGTCAACATTTTAAGTAAGGGGTTATAGTTCCTAAATTACACAGGCTCTACCAATTCTTTAACCCCCTTTTATGGGTTTAGATACTCAGATACTTAATTATGACTTATGTACGCTTCCGCAAAATTAGTTATTTATTTTCTAGTTTTTTCTCAATTTAATCAATATGGATTTCATATTTGAATTAATGTTTTATGACTAATTGTTTAAAAATTATGTTGAAATCATAACAACTTCTTTTTGTACGTTTTCAGAAGAAGACAAGACTTAGTTTTTTATTGAGCCTTTAATTCCATGATAGCCCTTTGATGGCGCAGAGTGATGCTATCCAGTTAGTGTTTATAATAGTGTTCTTGAGTGATATTTTATTGATATTATGCCTTTATGAAATATTAAGCTATCAACTAAAATGTATTCTTCTTTATGCATTTCTTAATTCCACATTTTTGTGATTTGTTGTTGGTATTATTCGGAGGCTAGTAGGTTTTTTAACGTTTGTATCCATGAAGTTTGAACTATTGATATTGAATGAACTTATACATCTTTTGTTAGATTTTTCTTTCTTGATAAAGAGTCAACCATAATATTTTCTTTCCCACATTTAAGATACCTTATATTCAAAGCCGTGCAACTTGGCTAACCATTTATTTTGTATAAGTGTATGTAGATTTTGAGAAAATGAATAATTAAGGCTTTAATAGTCAACCTTGATAATAAATTGTCTACCCATTAAGTATGATTCCCGCTTTTTTATAGTTTTCTTTATAGTCATCAATCCCTTCTCTTAAATAGAAAGAGGAAGGAAAATTCCTAGTAGAGCCTTATTGAAACAACCTATACGTCTTCTATTTACACTAATACCTCTCCCACTGTCACCGCTTCAAGAATAAATTCTTGGGTAAAATATGACAAATAACTAATATTATAGGTTAATCAAACATTGATTCAATAGATGAAATGCATGACTTGTTCCTTTAATCTAAACCAACGAATTTTTTGACATGACTATCAGAATTCTGCAATGAGCCTATAACTCTTAGTGAATTTCTGTAGCAACATTCTAATCCCAAAAATCCCATTAATTACTTTGGACTTTTCTGGTAATGGTCATTCCATGATTACTTGAATTTCATTGGGATTTACTAATCCTTGTACTGGTATTACTTATTCCAAATATTCATTGGTCTCTTTGGAAAAGCTACACTTGGAAAGCTTGATCAATGATTGATTTTGATTCAATGCCTGAAATGTTGAGCTACGGTGTTTTGTTGCTCATTCCAAATTTGGCTATAACTTTTTTTGAATATAGTATAATTTTTCTGAGCTAAAGCCTGATAATATCATCACTGATAATTGAAAATTTGATATAGCATTTACAATACCAGGGGTATTACTGCAAATTCACAGTGTACATCTTTTGTTTTGAAATTTTTTCTATGTATGTATGGCTCATAAGGTCTAATTTGATGATAAAAAGATTCAAGATATAATTTAGAAAAATATTTAGACTCATCTAATTCATCAAAATATTATTAATTAAAGGAATCAGGAACTACCTTTTAGTGTGAGGGATTTAGACTTATGTAATCTATGCATAGCCTCTATGCCCCTTTTTTTCCTTCCATTACAATAGGAGAATAATATGAGTAGTTGGTCTGCTTATGATGCCATATTCATGTAACTTTTTAGTGATTCTTTTAACTCATTCAAAATTATATGGGAATTTCTGTATGGTTCTAAACAGACTCATTTGGCTCTTACTATTAAAATTATTTTTGATTATGTCAGAAGGAAGGTGGATTTACTGTTATCTACTTTAGGGTATTTGATATGGTGCTAAATAGGGAAGAAGAAGAGCGGTAGAAGAAGGAGGAAGCATATGCAAGCAAGAGAAAATTTTCAGAAAATACTCATTATTATTTCTCTATTTCTATCCATACATATATAGTACTCGGTCTAATTAACCTACACGCGGGGCTTTTAATCATGGCCTACTATTATATAACAACCTTGCAACAATAAAGTAGTAACCGAAATAAGAAAATAACAAAATGTAAATACTGCTTTTTCTCTAATGGATTGACTTCTTTTGCACAGCTTTTTCTCTAGGAACCTTCTTGGTTGTCGTGTCACTCTATTGGGTCTTGTATTGGCTCAGGTAGTGCTGAGTGATTATCCAGTGTACCAATGCTCACCCCTTCAAGATCCACCTTGTCCTCAGGTTTGCGAAAAGTGGAACTTTGTAGTAGTGGTTGTGGTGGAGTCAAGGAGGGGTCTAGGCATAGTTTGAGGAGGAAGACATGGAAAGCTGGGTGGATACAAGAAACTAGTAGTAGTCTACAGGTTATAGGTACTATTAACGATATTTCTCGTTAACACCTGAATTAGGTTTGGTAATGCATACATGTTGAACCTAAATGGTTGATGGATCTAAAGGATGTTAAAGGGCAACTTGATTTCATCACACTAAACGGGCTCCACTATTTCCTAGGCATTAAGAACTTAACTTCGAAGATTAGTTACTCTTCTCTCAAGGGGTGGGTATCACGCTTGCGAGACCACAAAGTCAATGATAGCATTAGGAAAAAGGTCTCAGGTTATAGGAGGCTGTTGCCTTTATGCAAAGATTACCCTTAGACCTTGGATAAAATAATATACACTGTGTTGAGAAGAAAATAGGCTAATGCTTCACAACAACCGGGCTGTCAATATGTCATAACACTCAATGACTTAAGTGATACTTCCACATCGAACCAGCTTAGTGAAGACCTTGGTTGTGTTAGCTATCAAGTCGTAAGCTTACAACAAGCTTCCTTCTGGGGACATATTTCATTAGACTCACTATTAAGGGGTTAAGTCACATATTGAGTGATCAAAAAGAGAGATTCTTTGGTTATATCCAAAGCCTTTCCTCTTTCGATATGTATGTGATTAACTTTTCTATATAAAAGGTTAGTGTAAACTACTTGTTTAACCATGACAAACATAATATGATTATAAAATCGAGAAACATTTAAGTCCTGGACTTCTCCATTTTATTTATTTCAGATATATTACGAAGATTGTAGAAATCCCTAATTTGATTGAGAAATTAGGGTTTGCTGTTGAAGAAAAGTGTACAATATTGAAGAAATGATAATTAGCCCCGAAGTTGCGACCCCTAGGGTCTTATATATAAACAAATTGGGAACCCTTTTGACATTGGGTCAACAAAAGGCCTCTTTTGGGTGCGGCATCTGTGTGTCGACCACTTTTCACCTTCTAGTTCTGGTTCTGATTGCCTGGGTCTCGGCTGTTGTTGATGGATATAACATAGCCTTTAGTGTATCAGCCTTAGCTTTCATAAAGGTGGTTCCGGTATTTGGAGCTTCTCTTTGAAGTTGTTTCTACATTCTGTATCGATATCAAGCCTGTTGGGATTGATAGCATCGGGTATAGCCTCCAGCTTTCGAAGAAAAGCTTCAGCTTTTGGTTAAAAGCTTCCAGTCTTGTCTTTTGGTTTTCATGACGTTTGCTTTCGTGATCCAATCTCTCATGTTCCGGAAGCCATTACCCCATCCGATATCGACACTAATCAAGTTATGTGGCTGGCTCTTCTTCCTAGGAACTTCGGCTTGTTCTCGGTGAATCTTTGGAGTAAGTTCTGGCCTTCCGAAAGTATGATCTTGGTGTGTTTCCTTTCCTTTGTATCGACATTAAGTAAATTAATGTAGATATCCCTTTCGTCTCTCTAAATTTGGCTTGGTACTTTACCTTACGCTTTTAGTTTCGAATTATGAACCTTTGATTTTTATTTATTATTTTCTTTTAGGTATTAGTGATGCTCTTTTGGATAATGAATCAGCTTACAGATGTTTGACTTCGTCTTTTCAATAGTATCAACCCCTTTCGGTTACCGATAACACTTAGCTCATTTCTGTGCTATGGCATTGACCCTCCTCTCGGATATGCTTCTACCTTAAGGACATGCTTCCACCTTTCGGATATGCTTTCTCCCTTTGGATATGCTTTTTCCTTTCATATATGCTTTCGCCCTTTGGATATGCTTTCGCCTTTCGGATATGCTTTCGCCCTTTGGATATGCTTTCGCCTTTCGGATATAGTTACACCTTTCGGATATGCTTTCACGAAATACCCCTTCACCTTGGCTTTCCTCCTGTGCTGAAAATTGGTAGTAATATGTTCCACCCTAGTAAAGGGGTATCCCTAACATTTTAAGTCATCTTTTTCTTTTCCACTTGTGACATTTTTGTTTAAATTTTTCCTGCATTTACTCTGCATGAAATCCAACAACTAATACTTTGTGTTAGTTGTTTAGCCTTAATCGCAGTTTCTGCGATTATTTTGACCATACTATATTAGATGTAGTTCAAGGATGAGCCTTAATGGTATGTTAGACTAACATTTATGGTTTTATAATCATTAGTACTTTACATCCTATTGGAAAAACAAGGATTAAGGCTTAGAAAATTCCTTGGTTATGGAACATGTTCAGATCTCACCCTTTATACCAAATTTCACAACGAGGTGTCCATGATACCATTCCGACGTTGGGTTTGAAAACTTATTACTGGATACTGAATGAAGGACCAGAAAACCCACACTTGGAAGTTCACAATGGAAAAACGTGACTTTACTCCTTGGAAATAGGAGAAGTCCCGAACTAACATGTATTCGAGCATTTGATGGAAGACCAGGAGTCCTTATTTTTGGTAATAGTAGAAGTCATGAACCACCCAGATTCTGGTATTTAAGATAGAAGGCCAGAAATCCACTTCTAGTAATAGTAGAAGTCCTGAACCAAGCCGGATTCAGGTATTTAAGATGGAAGGCCAGAAATCCACTTCTGATAGTAATAAAAGTCATAAACTAACCCATATTCAGGAATTTAAGATGGAAGGCCAGAAATCCACTTTTGCCAGTAATAGAAGTCCAGAACCAACCCAGATCTAGGTATATAAGATAGAAGTCCAGAAATCCACTTTTGGCAATTAATTTCATTACCCCTTCGGGTTTGATTCATGAAGTAGAAGATGTACATGCTTTATGAGCCACTCCATGGGCTTTTAATTGTCGAGCGGAGGATGGGCGTGCTTCATGAGCCACTCTCTGGGATTTTACTACCTTTTGCGGGATGAGACACAAATAGAGGTAGAGCGTGCTCTTCTATGAGCAGAGGTAGGACGTACTTAGTTGAAGCAAAGGCAGGGTCGTGCTCTTCTAGGAGCAGAGGCAGGGCATGCTTGTTCGTTCCCTTCTATGGGATACGAGGAGCATAAGCAGACGTAGGACATGCTCTACTACGAGAAGAGGTAGGATGTGCTTAATTCATAGTAAAGGCACGGTGTACTCTTATACGAGCAGAGGCAGGGAGTGCTAATTAGATTCTTCATCCTGACCATTTATAGCATGGATCAGAGGCTTACGCTTTTGATGCTTTAACCCGGTTCTTTCTGACTTGGACGATGTTAATGACTTATACATCACCACCTCCAAGGGGTGCCTTTGCCCTGGCCAACTTGGCGATGACAAGTTTTTTTTTTCATTTGCAATTTTATCCTTTTCGGGTTATTCCAAAGTTTGAGAGGGTTTCCATTCCCTTGTTTGGGTGAGTATTTTTGGAGAAGACCTTTCTTTATTCATCTATCATTGAGAAGTATGATCTTAAGTGTTCTAAATTCCCCGTCCTTGGTACAAGTTAACCATTAGGTTTACAAAGCCGATATATTTCAGGTATGACTTCTTGATGAATGATTAAGGGTCTTTACCAGTTTGGGCCAAGTGGACCATCCGACGGATTCTTTGTGTTGACCAATACCCTTCGCAAGACCAAATCTCCCTTTGAGAAGGCTCTAGATTTAACCCTGGAGTTGTAATACTTAGTGATTTTCCTCTGGTATTCAGCTGTTCGAATCATGGCCTCATCTCTTAAACCTTGTACCAGGTCTAAGGATTCCTTCTTTAATTCCTGATTAGGATCAAATTCACAAGCTATTCTTTGGTGCAAGGGGATCTCAACCACAGTTAGAAGCATAGCTTCACATCCATACGTTTAAGAATATGAAGTATGTCATGTCGCTATTTTGGCAGAAGTTCTATATACCCAAAGCACTAATTGTAATTTTTATGCCCAATTTCCTTAGCTTGCTTTAGTCGTTTCTTAAGGATTGTCTTTATGGCTTTGTTCGCAGATTCAATGGCCCCATTTTCCCTTGGGTGTGCTGCTGAGGAAAAACTCTTAGTGACTCTGTTCTTATCACAAAATCATTTGAAATCCTCTCTTTCGAATTGCGTTCCGTTGTATGATATGATTTTGAAAGGAATTCCAAAGCGTGTGACAATATTTTTTATTACAAATACTAACACCTTCTTAGATGTTATGGTTGGAAGTGATTTTGCCTCTACCCATTTGAGAAATTAATAAGTAGCTACTACAGCATATTTAGTTCCTCCTCTGGAGATTGACAGAGGTACAATCAAGTCTATTCCCCATACATCGAAAGGCCATAGCCTTGAGACAGTGGTTAAGTCACATGGAGGTAGTCGAGGTACTTAAGAGTACCTTTGGCATTCCTCGCATTTCTTGACATACTCAAGGGATTATTTTACCATCTATGGCAAGTAGAAGCCTAATTGAATGGCTTTCTTAGCCAACTTAATTCTATTGGAATGATCTCCACATAAACCTTTGTGTGCTTCTTGCAATAATCTAAGCCCGTTTTCAAGGTTTACGAACCTTTGGTAGGGAAGTGAATGCCCTTTCTTATAAAGCACCTCGTCCATGGTCACAAATGTGGGAGCCTGGTGTTTTATTTTCCTTGCGACTTCTTATTGGCAGGTAGGACTCCATTTAGAAGACAGTCTATGATCGGAGCCATCCAAGTGTTCTCCAACAAATTATGAATTGTAATATTATGATTCATAAGGTTAAAGCTGATTTGGTGATGTAATCTATAGCAAGCAGGCATTGATTTAATCAGCACCATATGTTATAGCATCGATTAAATCAATGCCATAGCGTAAGGCGTTAGTTAATTCATCACCATAGCGCAGATTTAATTAGTGTCATAAGCTATGATACTGATTAAATCAGTTCTCGCGGTTAGAAGCATATAAATTGTTGCCTACCTGTCTTGTACCCCACCACTCTCACAATTTTAGTTCTATTTTTTTAAAGATATTGCATCAAGATACTGCCATGTATAACCAAAATTGCAAGATGTATTGTTCGACCGTAGATAGATGCAACAGTTGGTTCTATGTACGATGCTCATGTAGTCGATACTATGATATTGGACTAATGGATTTTACATGAGTTACTTGAGGATCACTCACACCATATGTTCACAGCTCCTGAGACCATTGAGGTATGATTTTAGACAATAATATAATTAGTAGGAGATAAAATAATTATCTACGACATTGCATAAAATAGTCATGTTGTAGTGCTATATTACAATATATTAACCATGAACAAATGTCTTTCCATTAGTCTCGCTACAGCTTTCATGACAGTTGGTCGAGGTGTATTACGTATTTTTATGACTTAACGTCTGAGGCTTTTTGAGATAGGCAGCACACTAGTCCATTCGAATAGTTCTTACATATTAGACCTACCTTGTCATTTGACTAGCTTCTATTATCTACATTAATCAAGCTTTGGTGGCCCACCGCACATGCATTTCATTTATTATATTTTGAGCTCAGTATTACCCCAATAAATTTTTATATGCTCATGGGAATTGAGATTGGGTGCGCAGTTTGAGTGTCATATCCTTTTGACTCTTGCTACAAGAAGTCTGAGACACACATCTCGTATTTGCCTGAGTTCAAGCCCGGTCATATCTCCTAAGTTCTACCGGATCCACAAATTAAGATTTTCTGGTGAGTTTCTATTACAAAATTTTTGGGTATTTTGAACTAAATAGGCATAAAAATAGTTATAGGGTTATTACAATTTATTTACAGTTCTTACAGTAATTGTTCATTTTTCTGTAAGTTATGCTTTGTCTGTAAATATTCTTTTTTGTAAGTTATTTTTATAGTTTTCCTGTCTTTCTCTCTTACAATTGTTAGTAAATTGATATTAAAAATGTTGTAAGATTATTCTCTCAGTCTTCTTTCCTTTTTCTACGTCCGATTTTACAATTTATTAGTATCACGCCCAAATTATGCCTAAATTTGCAAGATTGACATGTGTGTATGATTGATTTAGGCATAGATTTACATGCCTAATTTAATATGACTGGTTATAATCTTCTATTTTGCGTGTGTTATACTCAACTGATTTTAGGCACTGATTGTGTGCTCAATTTTAGACAAATAATTATAATCTTTTATTTTGAGTGCATTGTATCTGACTGATTTTAGTCACTGATTGTGCACCGAATTTTAATTGATTGATTAATACTTCTTATTTTACGTGCATTGGGAAATTTTATTCAATTAGAATTATTAATGAAATAGGATTGGATAATTTAGGGATAAATTGATATAAATTGTTAAACGGTAACAAAATGGAATATTGGACTGAAAATATGCCAACTTGATAAGATGTGCAAAAAATGACTATGGTGTAGGTTATGATAGAAAAATAAACTGTAATATATTTGCACAAATATGATACAAACACTAAGTATCATAATAAACAAACATGATTTATTTGCAGATATGTATGTAACAAGAAGTTGTAAATGAATAAATATGCTTGACATGAAAATTAAACTTAAAATGACAATTAAGTTTATAAGCCTAATTATTGATTGTTCTATAGTGGCCTTACGATTAGGCCAATTTCTATGGCGGCGTGGTAATTAGGCAATTTTATGGTTCTACGATAGCTTATGATTAGGCAACTCTTGTTGGTCTTGTGATTAGACAATTCTATGATGGTCTTGTGATTCGACAATTCTATAGTGGCCTTGTGACTAGGCAATTATATTCTAAGGTGGTTACATGACTAGGCAATTCTATGGTGGTCTTGTGACTAAACAATTTTATGGTGGCCTTATGACTAGACAATTCTATGGCTATGGTATCTATGGTAAACAAATGAATATTTAGACTTAATAAATATTGAACTTAAAATGACATTAAGTTAAATGCCTAACTATATGCTTAATCTATGTCAACGTTTTCAATGGTAAATCTAACATGGCCCTAATCGAGGGGGGATTTGGGTCAAGTAAGTTTTGTTTATTGGAAATCCATGCTAGTCAGCATATCCTTTCATCATGTATAGTCTCATAAGAGGTGAGGGTGCACATTTTGCTGAGCTAGGTAGTAAGATGGTCGAAATAGAGGTAGGTACAGGTGCATTCTCGCGGTTCAATGTGCATACATTGAACCGCTAACAGTTTGGGCCCGATAAACATGAAACCCATATCGGGGATAGGTTATCACTCTACTGTTTAGTAGCCGATTGATATATCATATTAGGAAAATCAACATAATTATATCATGTTCTGAAAGCGTGAAGGTGCAAACAATCAAACGACTAGTGCAATTAAATAAGTGATCGAATGAGATAGAAATCAACCAAACCTTTAGTACTTGTACATCACTCATATATGTTCATTTTATAGTCGTGCATGTATACTTCCTCACTTGACACTATAACTACTATTTTTCCTATTGCCTTCATTTATCAATCATGCTAGTAATTGTATAGCTCACCGGCCTTTATGTCTGACCTACTCCTCTTCCTTCCTTTTTCTTTCCTCCTGGTAAGTTCTCATGGAAGAGAGTAATTAGTACTAGCAGCTTGGGAAGATTAATGTCCAAGATCCTCCTTACTTTCCATTTAATGTATTAATTCCATTTTGTAACATTTTAATTATCATGAGTTGAATTTCTACTCTAGAGGGGAATTTTTTATTATACTCCGATTTGGTCTAAGATAATGTAAGACATATGTTTGTAATTTACTGTATGTAAATTATTGTTCTGTAATGACATGTTTATTAAAGAAAAATTGTTTCCGTTGTTTTCCTTTTATGTATTATAAATCCTAGTCTCTATGATTTATTTCTTTGTACCTACAATGCTCCACGTTCCTTAGTATGACCTTAATTGGGAAGATTAAGGGGTATGGAGTGTTTTACTCGGTATCAAAACCAGCTTATAGGATTCCTAAAGCGTTGTTTTAAATAAAGTATTTGTCTAAGAAAATGGATTTTCAAAACAAAAAAAGGTATTTTTGAAAATAAAAGTTCTACAAAAGTCCCCTCGAGTACATCTCCTTTCCTTTTTCACATTCTCTTCTTTCCTCGTTGAGTTATATGTAGAGAAACCTATCTAGGCTTTTCTATGTGTATAGAAACCTTAAATATTTGTAGATTGAAGTTTTGATTTATGGATAAGCCTGTTTAGCTCAGTATTTGAGGAAGATGAGAAACTTGCTACATGACAAATATAAAGTTGGACTAAGCATGGATAAAACAATCCTAGATGATATGGATAGTGAGATGACCTAAAAGGTATTAATGTAAAGATTTGTGAAGATATCCTTATTTGTAACAAGGAAATTATTGATGTGACACTACAACAAGAGCATTATAAAGAAGATGTTGGTCAAAAGGATTGAAATTGGGAAAAGGTTGATGAGGAAGACGTTATCTATCTCTAGTTCTTTCTAGTCCTCATATATTATCTTATTTAGGAGTATTTCTGTAACATCCCGTATTTTTTTTGTTTAACTTCGAACATTTAAATATGTAATTTGAATTAAAAATGGAGGTTAATATGGAATTATCTATTTAATTTAAGAAATAAGAATTTTTTATCAATAAATGTAAGTGTTTGAAATCGATTAATTATTTAATCAATTATTAATACGTGAAAATAGCGATATTTCAAACGATATCAGAATTCAACGAAACCAATTCCATCAAATCCGTAATAGTATATTATAAGAGATTTTAAATTTCGTTGCATTTGGATTTGACGACTGAACGCACGATCAGAAAACACCTAAGAATAATTAAATCGAATTTAATTCTAAATCATTAGTTTAAATTTTTATCTCCTCCATACGGTCGAATGAGACCTCGAAACCTGTTATAGTGTGTTCAGAATAGTAGTATAACCATGGGAATTCTGTTTGTTGCATTCAAATAGGACTTTGAAATCACGAATTAAATAAGATATCCCATCAGTTGAACTCGATATATATATATATATATATATATATATATATATATATATTAATACTAAGTACAACCTATTCTTTCCAACGCATAATCTATCTATCTGTTCCTTTCTATTGAAGTGTTCTCTGAGCAAGCTACAACCATCTTCCTCTTTCAAATCATGTACGATGGTTCCCCACCTGCAGTACGAAGAAAAACATCGATGTAATGGCAGGTACGATGTCATTTGCAGAGTTCGATCTTGTGTTTTTTTTGGATACTGGGATGGTCTGTCATTTGCGGAGATGATCAAGATAGTAAGGGTTGTTGAGTTGAGGCATTGCAGTGAGTTTCGAGGTGTTTCAGTGATGATAAGATGAAGGTTCGATGGTGATGGAACTGGAAGTGAGGAGTCGTAATGACTGGACTGAATTCCCAGCGGTTGAGTATAATCCTGAATGGTGTAACAGCAAGGCGATTGGTTATGGGTGATAGAAAAAGGGATAGGGTTGCTCGAAGATTTACTTTGTCAATTAGTCGAGGGTTGGCAAGGAAACGAGGTATATATCGTAATCTAAAAATACACAAAATGAATTGTTTATTTATTATAGTAGATAATTTAAATGAGCAAAGGTTTAATCGATAAATTAAACAATTGTAGGTACAAAAATAATTTATTCGAGTCGATTCGTAGATGCAACGATATGGAAATTAATTGGAATATTTGGCAAGGAGAATCGAGGTGAGTTAAACTTACTCAGTTAAATTACCGAGAACTACTTTAAAATAGTTTAATTTTAAATTATTGTTTGTTGAATGCTAAATTGATTACTATAATGTGGATAATTGTATATATATAGTATTATACATGGTATAAATAATATTGGTGATTGGATATATTCATGCATATATGTATATTAGCAGATGATTTCCCTATGCGCCCTGCAATATATGTAGTGGATGACCTTCTATACCGCGATATCCTGCCTAGAAGCAAGATGGGTATTATTTATGTTGTCTAACATCCGTGGATGCAGGAAAATAGGTTGGAGGGATCCAACTGGATTACTCAGCATTTATTTATTTGTTTTCACATATATGTTGATTTATGATGTGATTTATAACATGTGATAGCTTATGATATGTTTGGATGAGTAAGTGACACTGGCCCTTAATTTCAGATATTTTTTAATACCCTAGATAATGGATGGATTTTAAAATAGAAATTAAAATATGAAAGTGTTTCAGAAAAAAATTCAATTAAAAATGTTTATTTAGAAATTGAAATTTTAAAGAGAACTGAAAAAATGAAGCTTTGTTTCAACAAAAGAAATGAGGAGTCGATTTTTATAGGCAATGTTTATAAATAAGGGGAATTATTATCATTTGCGAATTTGGAAGAAAAATCAAATTGAGTGTGAATTTGCAAGAGATATGGAAATGGGATTTGAACTAATATTTTTAAAATAGATTTGAATTTTTCCAGTTACAAAGGAAATTATAAATGAGGTTATGTGAAATAATTCTACCATTAGAAGTTCTAAGTAGAACTGAAACTTGAAATTTAAAAGTTTAAAATCAAGTTGACTAAATAAGTCAAGAATGGATTTGTATTAATGGGTATTATTCACGGGTGAGGTGAATAAGGGTTAAAATGAACGATGTGAAAATTGAATTCCTTAAAACTAAGTTAGAAGGGTTTTTAGAAAATTTAAATTATAACTAGATTTAATTGAATAATAATCTAGATTCAATTGAAGAATTATGTATATAATTTATAGATAATATATATTTATAGCAAAGAATTTGCAGATGATATTTATATATGAATATTTTAGAATGGAATGGAGTTTATTGAAATAAAACTAAGATGAGTTGAAATAAACCGATAGAGATGTTTATAAAGTTTATTTATAGAATCAAGACTTTATATAAAACCCAACTATACGAAGGTTAAAAGGAGATTGAGTTGATTAATGAAAATATATCGTTATAAGAAAAATCTTGCTTTTAGTTTTTTAAAAAATGAATAATGTTTTGTAAATCCTATTTGTAAGTAAAATATTGAGATGGTTATAAGTTGAGATAAATATCTCATTTAAAGTGATACTCGATATTGGAATTTCTATTTGTTTAGAAGTTAAGAAATGGAGTTAAATAAATTAGAAACTGACTAGAGCTTAGTCGAGTTGAACGGTTTCTTGAGTATTGATCTGATATTGGTTTCGGCCTTCGGGGTTGATACTTAGGGAGTTATTCTCTTACTAGTTTACAATTAGGGATTGATGACCAAGATGAGTAGTATGTTCTTAAATTATTTTAAGATGACATGGTTTTTAGTATTTTTATATTAATATAAGAAGAGAATTGAGCATTTCCAAGTGTTGGATAAATTGAGAAGTTATAATTAATGAATCATTAATTTAAGAGGCTATATATTGAATCAATAAATTCAAATTTTCATTTTTGGGTGAACGGCTGTTTATTTGATAGTTAAATAACTGACTATCAAATCTGGCCTATTTGATTGTTGGTATGGAAAGATCGGGATCGAATGTATATTTTAAAACCATTCCGACCAATAAATATGTAAACGTTGAAGATATTAGACGTTGATTGAGACAGAGTATTTGAAAACCGGAAATCATCATAAAAACGTTAAAACTGCTTAGAATCTCTGGGTAGCTCCTAATAGATATATATTGTAGTTCTATCGTGGCTAAAATTTAAGGATTGCAAGGGCTTCCAGCTACTGATCTATAGGGTGATTCCTAGGATGTGGTAGGAGGGTGCCTTTGGTTTGTCCAGTCCCAGGACAACTTGTATGGACGGATGTCTGACAGAGTAATTCCAAAATATTTACCTACGTTGATTTCTTCAAACGTACCATAATTAGTGGCGGAGAAAGGAACTTCTCTTAGCTTAATAACTAGAGTATTTTTGTGGATGTCAATTAGTGATTTGATGGATCTGACAATGTGACATTCAAAGTAAATGGTGGCCAGATGATCTAAAAATTTAATTAAAACCTCAAGCCTCATCAGTCGGGAAATGACAAAAATCGGGCAGGCAGCATGGCTAAGTGGGTCGCTTCTATTAGGGTGTATTATCACCATCTAGAGAAAATTCATTTATATTCTTCTTTATCTTCTGTATCTCCCGGGAAATTGTAGTCGGCCAACCGTTGGTGATAAGGCATTCGATGCACTCAAGAGAAATGAGTGGTCGGCCATGTGTCGTCGAGTTGCAAGATGTTCTTGTTGAACCTAGTGTATTCCTCTCTAGAGATAACTATCGGAAGGTGGTTCAATACCTTGTCATAGTTGGAAATCCATTCCCTAATAAGCACCCGCAGTTTTTGATTTTATATTATATACGTGGAGCATGAAATACAAGCGTTCTGTTAGATGGTTATTTATTTGAGATAGACACTATTATAATATCAGAATAGTTTTAATACAAAGAAATGTTTTGGGTTAACGTAAGGTAACCACCGTTCGTGTTTATGTGTGGACTGGTCTTACGATTATCTTTTTCTTTCAAAAAAAGATTTTTAACTTTAAATCAATTGGATGACACCAATAATTTAGTGACTTTTCTCATGTTGGTTCACCAGACTGATCCTAACGTTTCTAATGCTCGAGTCAGATTGAGTTTTATAGGTTTAGGATAGGAGGTTACGAATTTAAAAAAATGAAATAGAGGAGCTCAGACATATGATTTGTATATTATAATTAGTTTGTTGTGTGTTATAAACGAGAACAAACTGTTATAATTGTTCGTTGTATTGGATGTCCACTGTACTCTGATAAACGTAAGTATTATTTCAAGCTTTCAATAAAGATTGATTTTTGTATTATATTTATTTCGCTGCAATGTAAGACTTTGTGTTGTGTTGGTTTGTTGTTTCTTCTTCTTTTTCTTCTATTCTGAACTTTCGTTCTTTTCTCATCCTCTAATTTTTTTCTTTTAGCTTTCCCATGATTTCGATATTCGGGTTTTGACAAGTATACGGGTTTATGTATTATTGTCAAAATTCAAGCATCAGAATTTTTCCGAGAAGCTACAATTTCTTTTCTTTACCTTCGATTCACAAGCTGGAGGTGGCTGCGTAAGGATATAACCACATTGATATTAGACAGGCCATGTAGGACAATTGTACTATAGGCTTAACGAAGCTATACTTTACAGATATGCTTAATCCCTGAGTGTGCATTAGTAGCACTAGTTGATTGTTTGCATTTTTCTAGGCCTAGTAGTAATTTATTAACCCCGTAGGGAGATCAACATTGTTACCTATAGTTAGTCGGGGTTTGAAACTAGAAATATTGATTTAGGAGATGTTTGGGACATTTCCAGTTATACATTTGTTTTGGATCTAGATAGTTTTGCCATGGTTATCTCATATTTTTCCACTAGTTGTAAAGTTTGACTGGGATGCTTATATTCTGAGGCTTTTGAGATAAGAAAATTCGGAGGATGGATTAGTTAGCCAAGTATGGGGATATTTTGACTACAGGAAAAGAATTTTAGGGCTATGATATGCAGTGGACTAACTCTTGAGATTTCTTGCGACCCAAGAGGTCAGTCATGTTGATTTTCCTATATTTTTCCTTAGTAATCTCTAGGCAATATCGATTTAGTTCTCATTGTTTTATATTTTTTATGTGTTGGAAGAGGTTATCTCCTTAAAGAGATTGTTTTTGGGATGAAAATGCTAAGCATGTACCATTATAGGTGGAATGCATGGTTTTATGAGAATAAGAGAGAATTGATTTTCATGCTTATGACTAGAATCTTGTTTAGATATGGAGTTATACTTGTAGCATTATTATGTATGGATTGATTTGGAGTTTGGACAGCTTAGCTGTATGATGAGCCACCTCAGATGTTGAGAGGAAGGAAGATTTCTTGGGGGTTCGCATAATAGATGCACCCTAGTGTTGACTTGTGAGGAATCGGTTGAAATAGGTTATTTTACTCCTTGAACCTGTCTTTTAGTGGATTGAGTGGGTACCTGTAATGTGAGCTTTCCACATGTGTTTTAAAGAAGTCATTGGACTTCAGCTATGGCGGAATTTTTTTGGGAAAACAAATAAAGGAACTTCTGGAAAAGTATTGGTAAGAGTAAATATTTTTAGGTGAGATGCATCACTCACCTTTTCTATAATGACAGATAGTTCCTTTGGTTCAATGGTAATCATAAGTGAATTGTTCTGAAGGAAACATTTCTGTTTGCCTCATGTAGATGGTTCTTTCGATAAAAATTTAGGGACCAAGATTTTCCGTAACTAGATTTCTTTGCTTATGATTTTGGCCAAGTTTGGGGCGGTAGAAAAAATAGAGGTGGAGTGGTTCGTTGAACATCCGATAGTTCTTAAGAACAGTTTCCATACTTTTTTGGCTAGCTTGTGCCTAAGCTTAATTATTGACTTGTGTGGAAGGATGATTGGTGAGGTTTTGTAGTAATTTGGTAAGGGTCAGCGCTTGAGGACACATTAGTCTAAACAAAGAATAGAAAGGGATAAATTTGGTGCTCAATACCTTATAAGCGCATAGACCCAAGACCAAGTTCTTTGAGTACCGCTTTTGGAAGGTAAGAAATTTTCCTGGATTAATGGGTTATTATAGAAGGTTGTTGAAAGTATTTCCAAGATAAAGATTTTCTCAACCTACCTCACTGATAGAGGTTTATCTTTTATGGAAACAAAATGAGATTTTTTTAAAGGATTTCGTGTATATTTGTATCGATTTTGCTGGTTGCATTAGCAAGAGGACCCATGAGAGAAGTTAACTTAGATTAACTACTATTGTTTTTTTTAGTTGTCGTAGGGGGCCATTACCTGATATAGGGAAAGGTTGAAATTTTGTGATCATGAATTCTTGGTTTATTGTTCCCTAAAAGGAATTAGAATTTAAGACAAGGAATATTGATTGAATTCGAGTATATGATATTTTTGGGATCCCCTTGTAAAAGGTAATAATGTAGCTAACATTAAGTACTTGCCTTTTGGGTATAAGAGTTTGTGTAGTTTCTATGGAAATACCTTGTATTATGGTAAGAACCTTAAAAGATTAACCCAAAAACAAGGCTTAACATTTTTTTATATGGATTTACCACTAGTTATATTGTATGATTGGAGTTTGGTGTCCATCAAGGTTATGCCATTTGGGCATGATACGAGGATCCAAGAAATTCCGCTTAATGAAAAATGGCTTATAAGAGCAAGTTGAAACTTAAGTATAAGAATTGGATTAGTAAAATAAATCTTTATATGACCACTAAATTGAAATGAATAAATAATTTTGGCAAGTGGATAAGTGATTAATAGGTTATAAATATGTCAAATGGATTAATAACATGGCACATAATTGTGTTCCAAGCATAGAATTTGGGAAAGAGTGTTCTGAGGAAAAAAATTTGAAGAACCACTTTAAGTCTAAACCCCACATACTTATATGATTTTAGAAATAAAATTTTAAAGAGAAAATATGTTTTGGTATGAAATTCATATTTTTAGGAATTTCATAAAAGTAACTCTATATATACATAGATATTTCAGAAAGAAATTTCATGACCTATGAATAGCAAGTTATCTCTAAGATTTACGAAATGAAGTTTTGAAAAAAAATAGTAATAGTAATATGATTTTTTTTAAAATATATATAGGAAATTGGAAAAAGGAGTAAGTCCTTATAGGGTTGGACGTTATAAGTGGAACAAATAAGGTAACATAAGACAATAATGTAAAGACTAAAATTGAATTGTGGAATGATAAAAAGCGACCCTACTGGTGTAACGACCCGTATTCTACGCATCATAGGATCGTAGGATATTTATTTCTTTCACATACGAAGTCGTATGGTCATGTAACATTGGGAGACGACTATTGTGGTCATTTCCCATGTTCATGATTTTTCCCGATTTTTAAATGACCATTTTACCCCTAGTTGGCACTGTTTTGGCCATAACTTTTGACTGGAAATGAATTTTGACCTGAAACCACTTCCATTGGCTTCGGATGATGGTTTCTCTTTCCGTAGAGTGGTCACATTAGCCAAACGGACTCACCGTTTGGGAGATATGGCTGAAACAAGTTTCAGGTGGTGAAAAACAGCTTAATTGGGCTTAACCGGGTGATTAACAGCTAGGCCCAAAGGGAAATTTCGGGATTAGGAGTTTAAAAGGGCTGTTAGGGTTTGGAGAATACCTTTTTCTCATTTTTCAGCCGTCACTATTCATTCCTCTTAACCTAGCCATGGCCTCCACCCTCTAAATCTCTTCAAAACACCTCTTAATCACTTTCTAATTGAAGATTAGGCTTAACAATCATCAAATCTAGGAGTATTAGCACGAGAACCAAGGTAGAGCTGCTGTGTAAGATTGGGAACAGCGCCAAATCAGAGAATATTTCAGTTTTGGGGTTTTAGTTGTGGCCAAGGTGAGTGATAGCATCGTTTTGACACTAATTACAGTTAATTAAGGGTGATTAGTGAAGATTAACGAATTTATACACTAATAAATTCTGGAAAAATGTTTAGAAATTCTTAAATAATATCTCATGCCTCTGTTAGAAAATTTAGATGATTTGATTAAGTTTTACTAAGTATGTGCTTAAACATGATTAAGAAGGATTATAGGAAAATGTGAGGTTTTAGCCACTTTTGATCTATTTTGATTCATTTGGATTGTTGTTTGGTGTTTGTGGTTGCTCTTACATATTGCTATGACTCTATGGTATGTTTTATGATTGATTAGAATAGTTAGATTGGTCGAAAGCGCCGTCGAATGGCGTAGAAAGCTCGCTGGAAAGTTGCAGAAATGTGCAGGTTCCGAACCGGATCGGATCGGAGTAGGGGGTCGGATCGGATTTGTGAACTGACCGAGGGGATTCAAACTGGGTTGGAACTTGTCACTGGAGGAGGCTTGGCGAGAAGGAAGACCGTTTACTTAGAGTTGGAGTGGAAGAGGGGATCGGATCGGAACTATAAAGAGCGGATCGGATCGGAGTAGGTTGAAGAGCGGATCAGATCGGGGTAAGCTAGGGAGCGAAGCGGATCGGAGCAGATAAGGGGGTGGGATCGGATCGGGCTATGGAGCAGGATCGGATCGGAGTAGGCCAGGGGACGAGATCGGATCGGAGCAGGCAAGCTGGAGGAGGGACGAACCGAACCGACTAGAGCGTGACATCCGAACCGAACCGACGTCTAAGGGGAAGGATCACCGAACCGAACCACACGCAGGAATACACCATGGAGCATTGCACCGAACCGAACCATGTTATACGTATATATCCGAACCGAATCGAATTCAGGACCACTTCTATGCGACGACTCTTTTGAAGACCAACTCCAACTCGATCAAAACCCGAGATGCAAAGGAAGTCCAAATGAGAAGTTAGAGCTCAAGATTTAGATGGGAATCAACGAGTTCGCTTCATGGTTGGGCTTTGCTGCGGGACGCGTGCCAAGGAGTTATCGATGTCTATAGCTTTGAACCACTATGGTAGGAGGTACGAAGACGGATTCAGGGCCATTATGGCATCGGTAGAACCAAGGGCTACAACCAATGAAGTGGGTCATTGAAATGTTTGGTCATGACTCCATATGTTTAGCTTGGTCATAGCAGGGTTTCTACAAGTCGGGATTCGTCGTTACCTCAGTTTGTCTAGTGTTCCAAAGTGGTAGATATCGTACGCTTTAGGCACTGAGTGAGAGATGTGAGGATGGTTGCTATGGATGATTTATTTGCTATCATTGTGACATGCACACCCCACTCCCGTATTCTTACACTATTTATTATGGCACCTTGGAGTATTGTACGGTATGTGGTACTAACTCTTTGGTTGCAGGTCCAGGTTCAGGTATGGTTTAGCATACATGTTATTATTCTTTTAGATGCTTATCGCTCATACCAGGCTTTATGTCTGACCCAGAGTTTTATGTCTCCTCTTATTACTCTGGGTGCTCACACGAGCAGACTAGAGACAGATTAGCTGGTGATGCACGGGTAGATGATCCGGAGACGAGCAGGAGGCTTCCACGTACTATATACATAATATTCTCCCTGTGTTGTTAAAGATCACTGCTTGGGCATTGGTGGTGTATCTTCTACTTTAGCTTTCTTTTGTTTAGAGACAGTAAATTTGGAAAATTGTAATAAGCTGTATTTGGATTTCCGCTGCTCTGATGATTGATGATTGATTTTAGTTATCAGCTTATGCACTGTCTCACATGTTTTATGTCAAGTATGTTATTATTATATTTTATTCCATGCGCTGTGAGACATCCTACAGGTTCCTTGATTTGTTCATTCCCTTCTTTCCTTTCTTTGGCGACCGTTCTGTGCTAGTCGGGCATGTATACAGCGCACTTCCGGAGGAAATGCAGGCTGGTGCGGGGCGGGCCGTCACACTTGGTATCAGAGCTCTAGGTTGCGCAGTTAACCTAGGGAAGTTATCAGGGAGAGATAATATACATATACGAGAGAGCGTATTTTTGATTACTTTAGTTTTTAAAAGCTATATATATATACTATTAGTAGTATATGGATGAAGTCGTACTGCACTAGCACCACTATGGAGTCGTTAATCGTTTCCTTTTTCAGATTGACGATGAGCCGATATATTAGAGGTACCGGTAGAGGGGCCAATAATGGGAATGCTGCTGACATGAGGACGATGTTTACTGACCTCATGAGAGAGATGCTTAGAGATGTACAGAGGGCAGCTCCCAATGGTGGAAATGGTGGTGGTCCAATAGTGCAGGCACCTAGAGTCGACTTCGCCAAGCTGAATAAGGATTATACTAGCCTTGGTGGGAAGCCGTTCCACGGAACGGAGTCGGCTACGGATGTTCAGGATTGGTTGGATAGTTGCGAACGTATCTTCGAGGATTTGGGTATCGAGGATGCGATGAAGAGAAAGCTAGCGTCCCGTCAGCTGCAAGGGCAGGCAATGAATTGGTGGAATGCTATAAAGTCAGCTACTCCCGAAGATCAGATTACTTGGGAACAGTTTAAAGCTCGCTTTAGCGAGAAGTTCATTCCAGCTGCTCAGAAGTCAGTGCTGTTTAAGAAATTCTTGGAGCTCAAGCAGAATGCCAGAGCTGTCTCGGAGTACATTGCTGAATTTGACACTTTGTCAAAATATGGGTTATCTCTTATTGATACTGCCGAGAAAAAGAATGAGAAATTCATAACTGGTTTGGATCAGTACTTGGGGGAAAAACTTATTAACCACATCGATGAGACGTTTGAATCGATTGTGGGGAAAGCATTAAGATCGGAAAGTCTCTACCCTAAGCCGAAGACTGAGGTTGCATCCGCAGATGAGCCAAAGCCACAAGCAAGTGGTGGAGGCAAGGGTGGTTCCCAGAATAAAAGAAAGCAGAGTCAGACTAAGGATGGCCAGAAGAAGAAGAATAAGCAAGATGTTGAGTGCTTCAGCTGTGGTAAGAAGGGCCATTATGCTAGTAATTGTCGGGCCAAGCCAGCGGATAGGAAGTGCTTCAACTGTGGCCAAATGGGACATCACAAGGACAAGTGTCCGCAACCCCCTAAAGAAAAGCAAATGGTGAAAGCATATGCTCTCAATGGTATTCCTTCTTCGTCGAATGCCCCAACTGCGGCGGAGAAGGGAAAGAATGTCGTCATTCAAGGTATGCTTTCTGTTTATGATGTTCCTGTTAGAGTTTTGTTTGATACCGGAGCTTCCAGTTCTTTCATATCTAGTGACCTGGTAGATAGGTTGGGATTAGAGCCCGAGATTGTTGATAGACCTTTAGTAGTGACGAACCCGATTGGTGGTTCTACTAGCCTTAGCATGATTTGTCGTAATGTGGTCCTATCGAGTCATGGATGCGTGTTTGTTTGTGATTGCTTTGTTTTGGGCTTTACTGGGGTTGGCATTATTTTGGGAGTAGATTGGCTCCAAAGATACGGGGTTGTGGTAGACTGTGAGGGCTTGTTGGTGACAGCTAGAGCGGATGATGGACGGAGGATAGTGTTTGGTGGTCTACCCAGTAAGGGGGTATTGGCTAGTTTTCTAAACTCCCTCAACATTCCACATAGTGAGTTGTCAGGTTTGCCCGTGGTTGGCCAGTATCCGGATGTTTTCGAAGAAGTGACCGGACTTCCACCACACCGAGAGATTGAGTTTCGTATTGATTTGGTAAAGGACGCCAGGCCTATAGTGATGCCACTTCGTCGTATGGCACCAAGGGAGCAGCGAGAGCTCGAGGTGCAAGTCAGCGATCTTTTGAAGAAGGGATTTATCAGAAGGAGTGTTTCTGAATGGGGAGCACCAGTTGTGTTTGCTACCAAGGCGGATGGTTCCCTTCGTTTGTGTGTAGACTACCGCGAGTTGAATAAAGTGACGAGGAAGAACAAGTATCCTCTGCCGCGGATAGATGATTTGTTCGATCAGTTGAGTGGCGCGAGAGTATTTTCTCAGTTGGATCTCGCGACAGGTTTTCATCAGCTTAGAGTGGAAGCTGAGAGTATAGCTAAAACGGCCTTTCGAACGCCGTCTGGATTTTATGAGTGGTTGGTCATGCCATTCGGGCTGACCAATGCCCCAGCATATTTTGTGGATCTTATGAATAGGGCATTCAGAGATCAGTTGAATAAGTTTGTCCTTGTGTTCGTTGATGATATTTTGGTCTATTCGAGGACAGAAGAAGAACACAAGGAACATTTAAGAGTAGCGATGGAGGTGTTGAGAAAACACCAATTGAAAGCAAAGTTTTCTAAGTGTCACTTCTGGAAGAGGGAAGTGAGGTTCTTGGGTCATGTTGTATCAGAGAATGGGATTGCCGTGGACCCGGCAAAGGTGGCTACGGTACAAGATTGGCCTACGCCCAAGAACGCAACAGATGTAAGAAGTTTCTTGGGATTAGCTGGATATTATCGTAAGTTTATCCAAGGTTTCTCCAAGGTAGCAGCACCATTGACCCAGTTAACCAAGAAGAATCAAGCTTTTGTCTGGGGTGAAAGGTGCGAGAATGCATTCAAGAGTCTGAAGAACAAGTTGATAAGCGCACCAGTGTTAGTCATTCCTGAGGGGAATGAAGAGATGACGGTATACACGGATGCCTGTGGTACCGGACTGGGTGCTGTATTGATGCAGGGTGGTAGGGTTGTAGCTTATGCAAGTCGGCAATTGAAACCGCACGAGAGAAGATACCCTACCCATGATTTAGAATTGGCAGCGATCGTGTTCGCGTTAAAGATGTGGAGACACTATCTCTTGGGAGAAAGAATTGAGCTGTTTATAGATCATAAGTCGTTAAAGTATCTCTTCTCTCAGAAAGATCTGAATCTCCGTCAGCAGAGATGGTTAGAGTTCTTAGCTTCCTATGATTTTGACATTGCATACACACCGGGAAAGGGCAATGCGGTGGCTGATGCATTGAGTAGAAGACATGCCAGCTTAGGGGCTATGTTCCTTGAATGGAAGCAACTGGAGTATATCGCGGGATTTGATTTCAGACCAAAGTGCGAATTGGATCCATAAATATTAGCAAGTTTAACGATCAGACCCACTTTAATTGAGCGGATCGGCTCTAGTCAGAGGGACGATCCTAACCTATTGGAAATCATCTCCAAGTTAGAGATGGGTATCGATGAGGAGATGAGTAAGTATGGGCTTGATCAAGATGGATGGCTTAGAAAGAATGGAAAGCTCGTTGTACCCAATGTCAATGGATTGAGAGATGAAGTGCTTAGAGAATGTCATCACTCAAAACTGACTATACACCCCGGTGGTAATAAGATGTATCGAGACATGAGACAGACTTACTACTGGGAAGGGATGAAAAGAGATGTTGGGGAGTTTATATCCAAATGCATGAATTGCCAGCTAGTTAAAGCCGAGCAAAAGAAGCCTAGTGGGTTGTTACAGCCATTAGAAATTCCCGATTGGAAATGGGAGCAAGTCTCGATGGATTTCATCGATGGTTTACCAAGGACTAGATCGGGACATGATAACATTTGGGTGATTGTGGACCGATTAACCAAAAGTGCAAGATTTATACCAGTCAGATCGACCAGAACGGCAGCTAAGTTAGCAAAATTGTATATGAAGTGGGTAGTGAGATTCCATGGAGCACCTAAAAGCATTGTGAGTGACCGAGACCCGTTGTTCACTAGTGGGTTTTGGAAGAGCTTACAAGAAGCTCTAGGGTCAGAGTTACATCTCAGTACTGCATATCATCCTCAGACCGACGGTCAGACGGAGAGGGTGAATCGTATTTTGGAAGATCTCTTGAGAGCATGTATATTGGATTTTGGTGGATCATGGGATGACCATTTGCATCTAGTAGAGTTTGCATATAATAATAGCTACCAATCCAGTATCGGTATGGCTCCGTTTGAAGCTTTGTACGGAAGACCGTGCAACTCACCATCATGTTGGATAGAGACTGACGAGAAGTTTATGCTTGGACCAGATGTGGTGAGGGAAACTTCAGATAAGATCAAGATCATTCAACAACGAATGAAGGCAGCCCAAGATAGGCAGAAAAGTTATGCTGATAAGAGAAGAAGAGACTTAAAATTCTCCGTTGGTGACTTGGTGTTTGTCAAGATCTCTCCGTTGAAGAGCGTAATACGATTTGGCAGGAGAGGCAAGTTGGCACCAAGATTCGTTGGCCCATTCCCTGTTCTTGAACTAGTCGGGAATTTGGCATATAGAATTGACTTACCAGAGAAGATGGCGGGAGTTCATAACGTATTTCATGTTTCCCAACTAAGGAAGTTCGTTCACGACTCAGATATGACTATTTCACCTGATCAGTTAGAGGACTTCGAAGTAGAACCCGAAGCGGTTGGGAACCGTAAGCCGGCCCGTATTGTCGAGCACGACATGAAGCAACTTCGAAGAAAGGCGGTGAAGCTAGTCAAGGTTCAGTGGGGCGAGGACGAGAATGATTGTACTTGGGAGACAGAGGAGAACATTAGGAAGACGCACCCGGAACTCTTTGCCTGGTAAGATTTTGACTTCGATTTAGTTTTCTGCATGCTAGGATAGGTTTGTTTTGCTTGTTTTGCATGTTTGATGGATGTATGTGGTTGTTAGGCATGCAGGATCCTTTGCATGTTTTGGGTTAAGGAATTTAGGGGACGAAATTTCTTAAGGGGGGAAGAATGTAACGACCCGTATTCTACGCATCATAGGATCGTAGGATATTTATTTCTTTCACATACGAAGTCGTATGGTCATGTAACTTTGGGAGACGACTATTGTGGTCATTTCCCATGTTCATGATTTTTCCCGATTTTTAAATGACCATTTTACCCCTAGTTGGCACTGTTTTGGCCATAACTTTTGACTGGAAATGAATTTTGACCTAAAACCATTTCCATTGGCTTCGGATGATGGTTTCTCTTTCCGTAGAGTGGTCACATTAGCCAAACGGACTCACCGTTTGGGAGATATGGCTGAAACAAGTTTCAGGTGGTGAAAAATAGCTTAATTGGGCTTAACCGGGTGATTAACAGCTAGGCCCAAAGGGAAATTTCGGGATTAGGAGTTTAAAAGGGCTGTTAGGGTTTGGAGAATACCTTTTTCTCATTTTTCAGCCGTCACTATTCATTCCTCTTAACCTAGCCATGGCCTCCACCCTCTAAATCTCTTCAAAACACCTCTTAATCACTTTCTAATTGAAGATTAGGCTTAGCAATCATCAAATCAAGGAGTATTAGCACGAGAACCAAGGTAGAGCTGCTGTGTAAGATTGGGAACAGCGCCAAATCAGAGAATATTTCAGTTTTGGGGTTTTAGTTGTGGCCAAGGTGAGAGATAGCATCGTTTTGACACTAATTACAGTTAATTAAGGGTGATTAGTGAAGATTAGCGAATTTATACACTAATAAATTCTGGAAAAATGTTTAGAAATTCTTAAATAATATCTCATGCCTCTGTTAGAAAATTTAGACGATTTGATTAAGTTTTTCTAAGTATGTGCTTAAACATGATTAAGAAGGATTATAGGAAAATGTGAGGTTTTAGCCACTTTTGATCTATTTTGATTCATTTGGATTGTTGTTTGGTGTTTGTGGTTGCTCTTACATATTGCTATGACTCTATGGTATGTTTTATGATTGATTAGAATAGTTAGATTGGTCGAAAGCGCCGTCGAATGGCGTAGAAAGCTCGCTGGAAAGTTGCAGAAATGTGCAGGTTCCGAACCGGATCGGATCGGAGTAGGGGGTCGGATCGGATTTGTGAACTGACCGAGGGGATTCGAACTGGGTTGGAACTTGTCACTGGAGGAGGCTTGGCGAGAAGGAAGGCCGTTTACTTAGAGTTGGAGTGGACGAGGGGATCGGATCGGAACTATAAAGAGCGGATCGGATCGGAGTAGGTTGAAGAGCGGATCGGATCGGGGTAAGCTAGGGAGCGAAGCGGATCGGAGCAGATAAGAGGGTGGGATCGGATCGGGCTATGGAGCAGGATCGGATCGGAGTAGGCCAGGGGACGAGATCGGATCGGAGCAGGCAAGCTGGAGGAGGGACGAACCGAACCGACTGGAGCGTGACATCCGAACCGAACCGACGTCTAAGGGGAAGGATCACCGAACCGAACCACACGCAGGAATACACCATGGAGCATTGCACCGAACCGAACCATGTTATACGTATATATCCGAACCGAATCGAATTCAGGACCACTTCTATGCGACGACTCTTTTGAAGACCAACTCCAACTCGATCAAAACCCGAGATGCAAAGGAAGTCCAAATGAGAAGTTAGAGCTCAAGATTTAGATGGGAATCAACGAGTTCGCTTCATGGTTGGGCTTTGCTGCGGGACGCGTGCCAAGGAGTTATCGATGTCTATAGCTTTGAACCACTATGGTAGGAGGTACGAAGACGGATTCAATGCCATTATGGCATCGGTAGAACCAAGGGCTACAACCAATGAAGTGGGTCATTGAAATGTTTGGTCATGACTCCATATGTTTAGCTTGGTCATAACAGGGTTTCTACAAGTCGGGATTCGTCGTTACCTCGGTTTGTCTAGTGTTCCAAAGTGGTAGATATCGTACGCTTTAGGCACTGAGTGAGAGATGTGAGGATGGTTGCTATGGATGATTTGTTTGCTATCATTGTGGCATGCACACCCCACCCCCGTATTCTTACACTATTTATTATGGCACCTTGGAGTATTGTACGGTATGTGGTACTAACTCTTTGGTTGCAGGTCCAGGTTCAGGTATGGTTTAGCATACCTGTTATTATTCTGTTTAGATGCTTATCGCTCATACCAGGCTTTATGTCTGACCCAGAGTTTTATGTCTCCTCTTATTACTCTGGGTGCTCACACGAGCAGACTAGAGACAGGTTAGCTGGTGATGCACGGGTAGATGATCCGGAGACGAGCAGGAGGCTTCCACGTACTATATACATAATATTCTCCCTGTGTTGTTGAAGATCACTGCTTGGGCATTGGTGGTGTATCTTCTACTTTAGCTTTCTTTTGTTTAGAGACAGTAAATTTGGAAAATTGTAATAAGCTGTATTTGGATTTCCGCTGCTCTGATGATTGATGATTGATTTTAGTTATCAGCTTATGCACTGTCTCACATGTTTTATGTCAAGTATGTTATTATTATATTTTATTCCATGCGCTGTGAGACATCCTACAGGTTCCTTGATTTGTTCATTCCCTTCTTTCCTTTCTTTGGCGACCGTTCTGTGCTAGTCGGGCATGTATACAGCGCACTTCCGGAGGAAATGCAGGCTGGTGCGGGGCGGGCCGTCACAACTGGTAAGGTAGAATAGGCTTTAGGATTTTAAAACCAAACTACTTTGCTATGTTAAACCAGTTCAAGAAAGAAGCAAACATAAAACTTATAATATTTCTTTCTAAAGGATTTTAAATTGGTAATATAGAAAAGGTCTCTAGTGAATGTGGCTAGAACAACTTGGCAGACATAAGAGAAACCATCCTGATTGGAAGTGTGGAGAAAAAGTATGAGTTAATAGTAGTGAGGCATTAGTTAATTCGGTATTGGAATCTTTTACCTCAAAAGGAGTATAAGGAAGTCAAGTGTCTTGCCTATGTTCCTTTGACAAACGTTTCCATTTTTATATCCTATCATTGTATTTCTCCTTTGATTCGTGTCTTTCTTCAAAATACCCTTAGGAAAGGTAGATCTTAAGATTAAGCCTATGGATGATAGGATTGGTTGTAAACATGTTATTAGAACATGTTATGTATGATGTGTGCAAGTGGTTGCAAACATTTTCAAGTGGATGCATATACACACACTAGGCACTATTGGAGATGGACAAATATGGCACTAACATATGCATACGGATGTGTGTGCATTTTATATTATTTTATGGATGATGTAAATGGATGTTATCATATGGTTATTGCATACGAATGATGGTTGAAGCACATATGTTGAACTATCTGTTATCGTTAGGGCTTTTTCATACATTCAGATACATGGATAAAGCATGATTGCAAAAAAAAGTGGTCAATTGGATCAGTAAACTGCTAATGTTTTGCATTAGTTAGGGACATATACACTTCACTATTGCATGGCCACATGAAAAGCATTAGAAGAACTAAGGACATTGGATGCAAATTGATGTTGTTTGAGAAGATGGATGTAGATACTTGGACGATAATGCATATTTCACTCTTCAATCCTTGGAGATTTCGGGGACCAAACCCTTTAAGGAGGTGAGAATGTGACAAGCTAAATTTTAAGACATAAAAATTAATTAATTTAATAATAAGTTGAAAAATCATTAAAATTTGACAACAAAGATGGCATCGTTAGGTCCGTTACGATTTTCTGGTTCAAAGACATATATGATTTGCGTTAAGCGGACTTAAAACGAAGGAGTTATGACGATTCAAAGTTTAAAATTCAAAAACAAAAACATATATTACGTTGGGTGGAATGAGCCAGCAACCAACAAGGTCAACCCAAGTTGAATATGGATCGACCCATGTGTCGACCCAATGAGGGTATGGGTTAACCCAAACGTGCGTAGCACGTATTCAAAGGAAAGAACGATATTTTCTCCTATTTTTTCCAAATGATGTGTGTAACTCTAATTTGCTGACGTGACCACTCCGAATTGATCCAAGGATATGGTCGTTTCATATTTAAAACCTAAATCTAATTGCTGAGGATCTTTTGCTCCACCTATAAATAAAACTCTAGTCCCCTTCTCATTTCTGCACAACACATATCTTCCCTCTCTAAGCTAGTTTTCTATTTTGGAGACAAGCCAAAGGCTTGTCCACTTTTTGGAGACATACCACCTTAATTTTAAATTTTTAAGGGATTTAAATTTGAAATAAAAATATTTTCTATTTCATTTTCTTCTAGAGGTGGGTTCTGTCGGGGCAGTGACGGAAGCTTTTATGATGAGTTTTTAATAACTATATTTTTTGGTATTTTTAAGAAAATAAACGTAAAAATAGTTATAGTTGTTAATTTATAGTTATCATTTTTCTATAAGTTACGTTTTTTCTATAAATACGTTTTCTATAAATTATTTTATAGTTTCTATGTCTTTCTTTCTTATAGTTATAGTTAATTGATAATTATAATGCTGTAAAATTATTCTCTCAGCCTTCTTTCTCCGTTTTGCATTTGATTTTATAATTTATTAGTGTTATGCCTAAATTTGCAACATTGACATGTGTATACGACTAATTTAGGCATAGATTTGTATGTCTAAATTTATACGACTTATTAATCCTTTATTTTGTGCGCGTTGTATTCGACTAATTTTATACACTAATTATACACCTAATTTTATACGACTAATTATAATATTTTATTTTACGCACATTGTATTCGACTGGTTTAGGCATTGATTATGCACCTAATTTTATGCGATTGATTAATCTTTTTATTTTACGCACGAGGAGAAATTTAATTCAACTGGAATTATTAAAGAAAAATGATTGGATAACTTGGGGCTAAATTGATATAAATTGTAACAAAAAGGAATATCAGACTGAAAATACGTAGACTCGATAGGATGTGCGAAAATGACTATGGCACACGTTATGATAGAAAAATAGACTATAACATATTTCCATAAATATGATAGACTGTAAAAACACAGAAAATCATAATAAATAAACATGATTTATTTGCAGATAGGAATGTAACATGAAGTTGTAATGAACAAATAGGCTTGGCATGAAAATTAAACTTAAAATGAAAATTAAGTTTTATGCCTAAATTATTGATTATTTTGTGCTGACCTTGCGATTAGGCAAAATTCTATGATGGCGCTTTTGTTAAGAAATGCAGATTAAGGATCCTAAGGAAAAACTAACACGAGAGGGGAGGGGAATAGTGTTTTAAAGAGATTATGGAAAATTTTAAAAACCTTGAATTACTATATGAATCACACGATGATTATTACAACAAAAGTGATCACAAACACAGAAACAATCACAGACACAGATACAAGTAAATATAAAATGCAGAAAAGGAAAGAACATACCGGATTTTATATTGGTTCGGGTTCCTCCTACATCTAGTCCCATGTGACTCTGGATTGCAAAGAGTTTTATTAATATCAAAATCCAATTACAACACCCTTGATTTTACAGCTACAAGGTTAACATCGATTCCACCACCCTTGATTTCATAGCTGCAAGGTTAAAGCTGTCCCTTTCCTTGATTTACGGGCTACAAGTAATACACCCTTTCCCCAATAATTCCCAAATGATTACAATATCCCCAAAACTTTTGAATATCACTTCCAATTAGAGAGTATTTGATAGAGATTGAGAAAAGATTGAGTAGAAATTGGTAGAGTATACGTGTAGAAATAAAGAAATTAAGGTATGATAATGGTGGCAAGAGAAGGGATGAAGAAGAAGATGAAAAAGTGATAAAAAATTCGAATCTAACCCCTATTTATAGAATTTGAAAGGTTGCAACGTTTCTAATGCGTTTCAATATATGAAAAGACACTCCCTTTGAAATCTGGAAAAGTGACAGATATACGTTGACATGTCCTAACCTATATGTCGACATATATAGCTTTTTGAATTTTAAAACATTTTTAAAGTGTTTAAAACTAATACATATTTTGGAAATTCTTGAATCAAAACTAATGTTTCAAAATTAATTTTCTAAAGTGTAAAAACATAGTAATATATAATATAAACATATTTATAAAATTATATAGTATAAAACTATAAAACATATATATATTATAAACATATAAATTATAATGCTTTATAAATTATAAACTTATATATTATAATTTGAAATCATCTTGAAAAGGAGTTTGAAATAATTTTGAAATCAATTTGAAAACATAAATAGAAAGTGCTAACCGGAGTTTTACATATAAACTAGACTCTATTACTTTGATAACCTTGAGATCTTGAAATCTAGATTACCTTAATACTCATGAGACATGAATTCCTTGATATCTTGAATCTCTAAAACTATACAGTCTTCAATATTTATATCCTGCATATACATATATATTCTAGACAAAAGATGTTAGTACATATTTTATAATCAATAATGTAAATAATTGAAACAAGGTTGCTATCATCAAAATTCCGTTCTCCAACAATCTCCCCCTTTTTGATGATGACAACCTTGGTTTATAAAATATTCTTACTTGATTTTACCTGTTGATTTGATTCCTCGATTACTCCCCCTTTCATTAAGAATTCCTTTGTACTCCCCTTTAAACTATGCTTATCTTAGCTATATATATTCTATAATTCCTCCCCCTTGGTCATTATCAAAAACTACCCTACACTAGACTATACTAAACTATACCTATAATAGACTAAACCAAATTATACTCCCCCTAAATTTATGCTATAAATGATTCTAAATAACTATATCTAAATAACTCCCCTTAAATCTATGATACATCTGATCCTAATGACTTATTTTATAATACTAAATCTATACTATTAAATAGGAAAATATAAACATTGTATAAACCATGTAATTCAACCAATGTTTACAAACTAGTTAGACATATACAAAGCATTTAGTAAAAGTATTTACGAGTACACATATTTACAACGAATATTCATTTTACAGTGCATGTACGAATAAACGAAAAACTAAACATCTAATGCCTCTTAACAATTGGGGATTAATGAATAGGGCAAGAGGGATAATAAAGACATAATTCCCTACTTTGCTCATCTACATTCCCTTCTCTGTCAAAGCATGCTTCGCGCATGCATATCACTTGGTCGTTTTCTTCCATGCCCTCGATTTGTGCTTCTTCTTCCTGTTCTTCTACCATTTCTTCCTCCTTTTCTTCTACCATTTCTTCATCTTCTTCCTCTTCCTCCATTTGGTTATCATCCTTGATAATAATTGGATTAGTGTGGTTATCTATGACAATGCGTTGCAATTCTGATTATCTTCCCTTGTTTCTCATTCTTCTTATTCATTCTTACTTGTAAAACATGAATTTCAGTAAGCATTTGCAGAACTTCCTTCATCTATTCCCCTAGTTTCATGACTCTAGCGAGTGTAGATCCTTGAAATGGACCTTCGGCTGGTCTGGGAAACGAAACGGGGTTGGTTTGATTGTTATTATTAGTGGAGGCCATTGTTTTATTTGGTAGAGAATTTTTCCAGAGAGAAAATGAAGAGATGAAGAAGGAATTTCGAAATAATGAGTTTAAATATAGGTTGTAACTAACTTTTGGTAGGAATTAATTTTAAAGATCAGGCAGTTATATGTCAACATACCATTTTGAACATGTCGACGTATGTATGTTTTTATTTTTCTTATTTTTGATATATGCTATTTTATATATTATATTACATATTAATATATTTGATTACTCTATTTCACTCAAGAACAAATGCCTAATTCTCTTTTAAATTTAGCAACTGTTGCTTCATTTAAAGGTTTTGCTAATATATCTGCTAATTGTTTTTCTGTTTCTACGAATTCAAGTGAAATTTTCTCTTTATTTACGTTATCTTTTAAGAAATGATGTCTTATATCTATATGTTTTGTTCTCGAATGATGAGTTGGATTTTTTAGATATATTTATGGCACTCGTATTATTGCAATAGATCGGTGATTTATTTATATTTAAACCAAAATCATTTAGAGTTTGTTGCATGTATATTACTCGTGAATAAGCCAAAGCAGCAGTTATATATTCTGCTTCAGTTGTTGAAAAAGATACTGTATTTTGCTTTTACTAAACTAGAAAACTAGTGAATGTCCTAAGAAGTGACATGTTCCACTGGTGATTTTACGATCGAATTTATATCCCGCATAATCAGCGTCACAATAAGAGATTAAATCAAATGGATCATCCTTAAGATAAAACAATCCAAAATCTAGTGTATGTTTTACATATCTTAGAAAATGTTTTACGGCTTTTAGATGAGTTTCCTTAGGTTGCGATTGATATCTTGCACAGAGACATACACTATGCATTATATCTAGTCTACTGGCGGTTATACACGATAACGAGCCTATCATTCTATATAATTTTTGATCAACATCTTTTGACGTATCATTTTTTCTTAGGGCTATATTAATTGCCATTGGTGTTGGTCCTCCATTAGTTGTAGTCATATTATATTTATTAATTAAATCTCTAGCGTATTTTTCTTGATTAACAAATATTTCATTCTTTAGTTGTCAGATTTGTAAACCTAAGAAAAATGTGAGTTCACTCATGTGACTCATCTCGAATTCATGGGTCATAATATATGAGAATTCTTTATTCGTTTGATTGTTCGTTGATCCAAATATTATATCATCAACGTATATTTGTATCAATTGAATATCGCTTTATTTCTCTTAATAAACAGTCTATTGTCTACTTTATCAATCTCGAAGTTCGATTGTAATAAATCTGATCTTAATCGATCATACCATGCTCTAGGAGCTTGTTTTTGTTTATATGGAAGTTTGTATGGAAGTTTGTAAACACTGAAGTGACTACCCTATCTCAATCATTGTTTATCTGTAAACAATGTGGCTACGGTTTCCACCCATTCTCGGTCATTGATTGTCAATAAACAACATGCCTAGAATCTCTGCCATGTCTCGATAATTGATTATCTGTAAACATCGTGGCAACAGTGTCTGTAAACAACGTGGCTATACTGCCTGCCCTATCTTGGTCGGTGATTGTCTGCAAACATTTTGGCTCATAGTTGATACTTTTCAAAATTAGTATTCGTACTACATATAGATGGTACTTTATGTATTCCTAACTTTAAACATAAACTCCTGAAAAAAAATGTCTACTATTAATTGGTCTTCTTCAATGTTACTCATACTCATGAAAGCATATGCTGAAGTTGATCATAGGCATGAAAGAATGTTGCTTGCAAATATGGTAATAAGCCATGAAATGCTTTGAAACATGGTGGAAGAAGTTTACAACAACCATCCTGTCCTCCTTGCAAAGTGGTCTCATTTAAAAGTCCATTAAACAGATGGTGTTTTTATGAGATCATGTAATCAGTACTGCGAGATTATCAAGAACTTTGAAGAAGAAAATGTTTATCAGTGAAATTGTTCTACTTATGATTCGCGTTACCAATTAGAATACGTAACCAAATTTGTTAGTCATGAATCATTTGAATTTCATTATAATTGGCTATCGCGTCTAGGCTCTGAATAAGCATTGCTTCTGCTCTTGCCTATTTGTTTTTTTGCACGTTAGTTTTTTGTTTAGCAAATGAATATTCTTGGTGGTTTATGTAATATATTTTTGTGTTGTATAATGTTTATTATAAAGGTACTAAATATTCAGTTTAATAATTTACTTAGTTTTGGTTAACAAACTACCCAACTTCGATTTTTGTAGAAGTTTGATTTTGACATGTCTTGAAATTTATAAGACCCAATCAAGATTTTTCACTTCCATTTGAAAGCCATATTCTACTAGATCCAGAAGAATCTTATTTCAAGGGATTCTGACTTATTTTGGCTCTGACATATTATTTCGAACTTCATATCGGAAGATTACGAACTACCACTACGTGACAAGCTCGATTTAATTAAATTTAATCGAATTGTTTAAACTTTATAAATAGAGGACGATCTGACTTGTCTAACTCATTCAAAAGCTATACTAAATTGTTTACCATAGATACTTATTTGAATACCTTGTGTTATCAACTTTAACGAGTCTAATGTTATTGGAAGACAACCTCACATGGCTATAGAAAGTAATATTGATAGGACATTGTAGCATGGCTATCGTTTAGCATTAAATATTCATGAAACTTCATACTCCATATTTTAGAATATTCAGTTTCATAATTTATTTAGTATTGGTTTACAAACTTCCCGATAACCACAATTTTTCTGAACATTTGACTTTGACATATCTCAAAATTTACAAGACCAAATCTAAATTTGTCACTTTCATTTAAAAGTTATATTCCAATAAGTCCTAAAAAATCTTGTTTCAAATAAATTTAATTAAATCATTCAAATTTTATAAACCGAGGACTACCATTACGTGACAATCTCGATTTAATTAAATTTAATTAAATCATTCAAATTTTATAAACAGAGGACGACCTGACTTGTCTGGCTTATTCAAAAGTTATGCTGAATTATCAAACATAGATTCTTCTCCGAATACCTAGTGCGACATCATTGGGAGATAATCTCATGTGGCTACAGTGAGTGACATTGATAGGACACTATAGCTGATTTGACTCCATCTACACACTTTACGATATGCTATATGATAACAAAGTGTTATGTGATAAGGTGCTAAGCTGTCTTAATAATTTAGAAGCCATGTGATATATTGTCATGTCTTATGTGATAAAGTTTTCAACCTATACCTAGCGCCTTGTGATGAGGTGCTGAGTTGTATCAATCATTCGGAAGCCATGTAATATCTCATCATGTCTCATGTGATAATGTTTCCAACCTACACCATGTGCTATGTGATAACATTATGAGTTTTCTCAATCATTCAAAATCCATGTAGTATCTTGTCATGCCTCTTGTGATAATATATCCAACCTATACCATATGCAATTCGATAATATGTTGAGTTGTCTCAATCATTCAAAAGCCTTGTGATATCTTGCCATGTCTCTTATGCTAGTGTTTCCATCCAATACCATATGCCATACGATAATGTGCTTGTTATAGGCTTCTTCATTCTTTTGGGTAATTTTTCTGATTCTAGTCGTGCCCTTAGGTAGTGGAGCTCTTAGATTGTTCTTCCTTGACAATGAACTTTCCGTGATAATTGCCTCTTACTGATTCTACCTTTTACCTTTCGGTTTTAAGTAGCAACTGGATGGCTTTGGCTTTGCTTCTAGGTAAATTATGTTTAGAATCCTCTTTTCAGAGAGATTACTTCTTTATCCTTGATACTTTCGATACTCCTAAAGGATTTTTGGGAGAGTACCTAATGAAGCAGTACATTTATATTCACAATATCTTTCTCTAGTTGCATTTATTTCTCTACGTTGTTCTCTACCAACGCTACAGAAGATGATAGCCCTGGTACTGTTTTATCTGGATTGAAAATCGAGGTTATTCCTTCAAGAATAGCAGTGTACACTACATCCTCATTGATTGTATTTAGATTTTTTAACTTCATTTTAATATTTCCTATATATTAAACATATAAAATCAGTTTATGTGGCTGTTAACCATTCAGATCGTCCTTCAAGCGCCAAAAGTTATCCATAAGAATGGTTAACACCCTGAGTCAATGGATATTGGCAAAATTAAAAGGGAAATTTCCTTCGATCTGGTTATTACGTGAAAAATTACTTTGAACGAACCAGACTCGTGACTTCCGGATCTTTTGAAAGCAATAAAATTTGATGGTATGGTAAAGTTTTGGCTTTCAAATTACCAAAGGCTGAGAGTTAGGTGCTTGACGAATTTAGACTCATAATAGTAAAAAAAAAGTAACCTTGAGTTTCATTCCCTTTCGGCGGTCGTGACTTCTTTCAAGGAATTTTATCTCGAGTTTATCCTTAAGACAATTAAGTAAAGAATCTCATATTGCAAGGACCACAAAAGGAAGGATGAACTGATCATGTCCCTTGAGAAGGGTTTTGGGTTCCGACAATAGCAAATTTCTTTTCCCCTTTGGGTGAGAATTAGTTATTGTCGGCTTTATATATTTCATTCTTCCTTAGGAACTCCGTAATATGACTTTGGATATAAATAAGAAAAATGAAGATTAAATCATATGGATTGTGCTATTAGTCAGGCCAATAACCAGTATGATTAATCTTGCTCCCTTGGAATTAACATCCAAGAGCTATGACTCTCAATCATCCTCCTATATTAATTGTTGAATAATGTTATAAGAGTAAAAGAAAACACTAAATTGATTTTAGAAGTTAGGGTTTCTCTCCAAATCGATATTACAAATTTTGGAATGAAATTAATCTACAAGGATTCTAGACCCCTTAGATCATATTTATAGGGGCAGGTTTACTCCCTCTTCCGCTTTACGTGCTTCATTTTGATTCATCCTTGGTGGCAGGTCTGAAGGCTTACTAAATGCGCATCGGGCAAAATATGACCTATGATTCTGATATAGCCTGGGGTCATAGTATGCTCTTCCATATGCCTCTTGAGAGGTAAACATTGAGATGGCTTCGTACCATCCAAAGGGTCTTTTATGAATGATAGTCTTGGCCATTATAAGAGGTGTGAGTATTTGATGCTAGTGATAGGTTGTCTTTTTTGAGTGAAGCGTTGTATTATACAATAGACATCTTATGGAAGGTGCTTAGTGCGATAAACTAAGATAATGACGTCTTAGTTGCATATTTTTGAAACCTTTTCATTTGAGGGTCGCTAGGAGTTACTTGCTTTTCTTGTTCCGAAAGTAATTTTTAAGGGGCATGCCTTTTGGTTTAACCGAAAGGGACTTTCTCTTATAATTTTAAAAATTCTAGGCTTTTAATTCATTTTGGATGTGGCCTTACTTTTTATTTTAGTATAGCTAATCCTTCGGCTCTAGTACGAAGCCTTTGATTTCTTCGAAAATCTATATTCCTTTATAGCTTTTTTTTAAGAATCTTTCTTCTCCTGGTCTTCTTAAGAGCTTGCCTCCGCATTTTGGCTTTCTTTCACCTTTCCTACTCTGGAGAATATTTTTGGCTAACATTCCGGCGTTTAGGGTAAAAGAACTTCTGTTCTTTGGAACAAACTACAAATGCTTTTCATTTCATTTTGCCTGCAAACTTATCTCGTTAGTACCTACTATAATTCACAAAAAGGTTCGATAGTAATGTGTATATAGTAGATCATCCAATACAAAATAACCAGCTATTTTGGTGTTAGACCTCTTGAGTTTATCATTTGGATATTCAAATGATAGAAGTCCTAAAACTTCTTTTGGCAATTATAAGATCCAAAACCCATAGCCGGGAGTTGAGATAATAGAAATCTAGAAGTTCTCTTTTAGAGTTCGTAGAAGTACTGAAATAACTTTCAGTTTATAGACAATCGGAAGCTAGATTTTAAGGCATTAGGATAAGGAAAGTCCAGAAATCTACCTCCAGAAATAAAAGGAGTCTGAAACAACTTTTGATTGTTAGGAGACCTAACACCCATATTAAGGGATTAAAGTAGTAAAAAAATCCAGAAACCAGCCACAGGACATAATAGACGATCCAAAGCCGGTTTTGGCTTTTAAGAAGACCCGAATCCCATATTGGGGTATTAAAATAATAGAAATTCGAAAACTTTCTTTTTGTTAAAATAGAAGATCCGAAGCCATTTTGTAACACCCCACCTCCGCTAGGGTCACTCACATAGGGAATGCACTAGTTTCGGAGGGGCGTTATCGAGGTAAACAAACACAGAAATATTACAAGACAGAACATAAATAAAACAGCGGAAGAATCAAAAGATAAATTTCATTACTTTCAATATAAGTCAAAACCTTTTACATCTAAAGTACCAACTATCATTTTCCATTACAACAAGTTCTGTCTTGAATAAATAAAGAAGCATAAACTTAAAACAACAAAACCAGCTTAATTCCCCAAAGGTAGCAGAAATGCAGCCATAGCATAGCTCAAGATCAAACCGTACATGAGCTGAACCGAAAGTAAGCGAAATCCAAGCTAAGTGCTAGAGTTTCCTCCCTGAGAACTTGGGGGAGAAACGAAAGAAAAAGAGGCGAAAGAAAATGGGTCAGTCATAAAGACTGGTAAATCCTAGTGACTTTCAGCATAAAAACAGGTAAAGGTTACATGACATGTATAAACTGAAAGTAAACATAAGGATGCTGTCAAGATGGGCAAGATAGACTAAGATAGCAAGATAATTCAAGTATAAATCAAGCATAGCATCGCATGTCCTAGATTCGCAGCACCAACTGTACTAGTATCCCAAACCTATGTCATATATTAACCATGAAATGATCCCTTGGCCCAATATCATGAAATGACCCATTACTAGGTCTAACGGAACGATCCACTAATCGATCGGCTCCCTACAAGTTCTAGCTCGTCGTTTGTCTGTGTCATACGGCCCTATCACAAATGTAGTTACATGTGCTAGGTCCACCATAGGGTGTATCAAGCCCTAGGGTGCCAACCACCAACACGAATCAAGCATGCATAGTGTAAACCTACTGATGCCCAATGCCTGCTTTTTCAACTCCGGACTACGTGCACGACCATAGTCCGCCTGAACCTACACTGGCGCACCAACTCAGCCGTCATTCTGGTCGCTTACAATCAGCCCAGTAATCATGCCCCACCCTGCCTAGTTCCAGGGTACCATGATACATCCAGTGGGTTACTGCTGAAATGGACCGCGTAACTAGGGTTTCCGTCCAATAGGTTAAGTGTTGTCATTTAAATTTGTGACTTAACCCTTATCAGTCTAGCATGTCAAGTTGGTTAAGTGTTGTCATTCAAATTCGTGACTTAACCCGCCTACGTGTCATGTCAAATTAGCCAAGTGTTGTCGTTCAAGTTCATGACTTAGCCCTACGAATCATGTGTCAAGTTGGTTAAGTGTTGTCTTTCATGTTCATGACTTAACCCTATCATGTGGCATTAATTCGTTAATGCACCCCAACATCTCACATCAGACCTGTTGTTGTGGTCACTGGAAATGCCGGGCGGTTCCGGGCAGATTTACACCACAACTCAGTCTGACCTCGGGTTTCAAGCGCGATATGACCAACTACCCACATTGGATCCTATTGTTTGTAGTCACTGGATGTGTCGGGCGGTTCCGGGCAGAATTACACTGCAAACTCAACCCAACCTCAAGTTGGCCATTTTCAAGTTCACTCTAGTGTCATGTCCATGTTCAAATTTTCATGTCAAGTTCGTATCAAGTTTCATGGCAAGTTTCATGTTTCAACTTATGCCTATTATCAAGTTCATGATTCATGTTCATAACCAATTCATGTTTTGCCTAATCTACCCAAATCGTATTCCCATCGCATGTAAACGTGAATCGATCTAAATTACAAGTAAATCCAAATCCAAAAATAAAGGTAATAACATCAAAACTATGATAGGCACAAAGGACGAGCATAAAGTGATAAAAGGGATTACAAGACTAGCATGACATAACTTGAGATAATTGGTTACAACATCGCTGGCATATAGAAAATAATAGGATTTCAAGTCTAGCATAATAAGGTGATAGTCCCAAACTTGCAAATAATAGACTGATTCAACATCACAGGCATGATAATGTTATGGACATGAAAGGATTTGATTTACAACATCAATAGGCCCAAATTAATTTCATAGCAATATTCCCAAAAGTCAAGATCTAAGATGAACAAGAATAGATATGAATCAATTATCATACAGAGGTCCAATTCCAATTTATAACATGTCCATATTAAGTTTATAGTTTTAATCTAAAAGTAACTTGGACTTACAATGCGCGGATCGAGAATTAGAAAGCAGAAGTTGATGTTGAATATCTATTTGATTAATCGTGTTCTAATTGAAAACCCTCAATTTGCAAATCTCTATGCGTAGTCTTGATGGAGAAGAAGTAGTCCCTTTTTTCTTTTAATTATAACTAGAATTTGAGCAACGTAAGGCTAGAGAGAATAGTTGTAGAGAGAATGGGGCTAGGAGGGTGTTTATATAGGTTTAGAGTCAAGAATATGGTCACAAAACGAGTCTAGATACATTAGAATGAACCCAGGCTCAAAACTGGATTTTGGCACCAGGTCGACCCCCAGGTCGACCATAGAGTCGACCTGGTCCCTGGGAGGTCGACCATAGTGTCGACCCCCAGGTCGACCTGGTCCTGGGCGGGAAAATTCCCGTCCAGTCTGCACTGGGGTTTGAATTCGAATTCGAGCTGTTTTTCTGTTCTGAAAATCCTTGAAACTTCGGAAGGTCATATCTCCCTCATACGGACTCCGTTTCTCGAAAACTCGGACTCGTTTCCAAGCATAATTTCGAGACGAACGCAATGGCGCAACCCGTTTCCCTTGATTCTTATTTTAAATTTTATTTCTGCCTTGATTTATGGTTTTAACATGTTATTAAAATACGGGTTGTTACACATTTTCAATTTTAAGAGTCCTGAAACTCGAATTTGGGTATTAAACTAATAGAAATCCAGAAACCTTCTTCTGGAAACGATAAAATATCCGAAGCCACTTTCGGCTTTAAGAAGATCCGAAAACTAGATTTGGTATTAAAATAATAGAAATGCAGAAACCTTACTCTGGATGCAATAGAAAATCCGAAGCTACTTTTGGCTTTAAGAAGACCAGAAACCTAGATTCGGATAATAGAAAAAAACCAAAAGTCTAGAAATCCACTTTTGAAAATAGTAGAGGACCTAAACCATTTTCGACATTAAAAGACGCGAAACTCACGGGTATTAGAATACCAGAAGCTAGAAATCCACTTATGGTGAGAGGCCGAAACCACTTTCAACTTAGTCTAATGCCCACTCAGTTTATGCCCATTTCAGGATATTTCTTAAAGCTTTGACTCACTTCTACGTGATGAGGCATAAGTGGAGGCAGGGCGTGCTCATCCTTAGAGTAGAGGTAGACAATCCTTACCTAAAGCAGAGTAGGGCATATTCTTAAATAATTAAAGGCAAAGCGTGTTTCATCTGAAGCGACGCATGTCACTGCGCTTTATCCTTTTTGCCTCCAAGAGGCCCCTGGGCTATGCCTAGGGCTGGTGGTGTCGGACGATAAGGCTGTCAAACGGATTGGACTGGGTATAAATGAGTTGGTTTAAGGATTAACTCAACCCACTGGACCTAAAATTTAAAGGGTCAACCCGACCAAAACCTGTTAATTTGACGGGTCAACCCAACCTAGTCCGTTGTGCACAAAATGGTAAACAAAATTGTATAATATAGAAAAATTAGCAGTGCAAGATTATCATAACGATAATAAGATTGATATGCAACTAATATCGGACTCAGCAAAAGATTTTCATTAGCAAAAAAATATAATTCACAGAGAGTTTTAAATCAGCCTAATATAAAAATAGCAACATCATAACCAAAGGAACCATTTTTTGCAAATCACATAACCGACAGACTTAACCATTCACATTGCTGACAGACTTAATCATTCAAACCAGTTTCACATGAAATAACAACACCATTAACAGAAAAAAACATCATGTAACACAAAAGAAGTATCATTTCTGCAATCTAGTCACTTAATTCACAGTCTTAATCATTCAAGTAGCTAACAATATTATGCATCCTAGAGCAGTCTACATGGAATAGCAATCAAAAAAAAAGAAATGACAATGCAAGATTTGGTTTTTCTCTGATAATGTTAAGCATTCTCATTGCAGGTAACCTTTTCTGCAATCAACCATCATCTTTGCAATAAGCAATAGCATAACAAAACAAAAGCTTAGTAAAAAACAACGGAAATATTTTGTTATACATCATTGTCTTAGTAGAAAAGAAATATAGCGTTATTTTTTGAAATCACATAAAACAAAATGAAAACATAAGTTACAGGAATCAATAAGGACAACAATTAGCAACAAAATAGTATTTATTATAATGTGCAGGCATGTCTGTGTATAAACCTACGTGAGATGTTTCATAAGTCAGGTTGCAGCAAAACTGAAATATAATCATATTCTGCCAAATAACAAAATTTACAAGAATAAGTTTAAATAGTTTCCAACAGTGAATTAAATACTATAATCTACATATCATTACTGCACCATCAAATAGGATGGGTATAATAGAATGATTCACACACACACAGATATATATATATATTATATATACATATATATACATAAATATAAGGAGCATGTTACAGCACCTCTGTAGCATCTCTACCGGTTCGTGAGCTACGGTAATCCAAATCCAAAAAGAATTACTATAATGGTGATATGAATGTCAAATTATGCAAGACAACAAAAGAAAGTTTTACCTTGAACAAAAAAATTTGGTCAATATTTCAATTTACTCGAATACATGCAGATTTTCTTATTCAAATATACGAACCAACTTAAAATCTAAAAAAAAAAGAATAAGAAGAAGAAGAAGAAAAAAAAAGACAAGGATCAATTTGTTAATATAACAGTTAATTGCAACAAATCTCATTCATACATAATTCCCACTAACCTAGGATGATTTACCGGATAAATAAAAAATAAACAATCAGCTGCTCATATCAAATTAAAGAGAAAAAGGGATGAAAATAGAAAAACAGAAAATCACCGGGCAACAGCATGCTCTAATTCATTTCTTCAAGTATCCCCACTCTCACGGATCTTTCAATTAACCTCCTTCAACTACTATGTTCACCTAGCTATCTTCCCCACAATATATTTGTTCACATATTACAATTCAGCCTTTCATTTATTTCATGTATTACATAAAAATTAATATCTAGTTAATTATCATATGCAAACGCAAGACTTAGAATGCATGGAACGTTTTCATTTTTTTTTTGAACTTTAAGTTGTATTAATGAAAATAGGCATGTCTAACTCATTAACACTAAATTGAAGAACCATGTCTTACTCTCTATAATCTATGTTTCTGTTCACCGAGTTGAAGGAATATAAGAAGAGTTTACCTGTGATCAGGTATTCAGTTTTTTTCATTAATAGAACAAAATACAAATAAAAGTGCCATCCTATCCAGTACAAACTATAAATTGACAAATGAGAGAACACACACTTAAATTGCATGCAGTAAAACTATGACCATGCATGTAACAATTCACTAAGAAACACCTTCGCTTTACTCTCATCATTCATCTATACAAATGTCCCTATCAAAAAATTCATAAAATGATTTGCTTGTAAAAGCGATAGAGCAAAGTATCAGAGATTGAACCAAAACTAAAAACTAATATAATATAATAAAGAAATAAAATAAAAGTATCCCTATGATACATGCATATTGCCAAAAAGCAGAGCATGGAAGGAAACTAGAAAAAATGAGGAAGCAATTTGAGAAACAACATAATCAAACAAATCACCATTTTATAATTCAGTGAAATTCGCAAGATTCAAAAGATATTGCTTGTTATTGAAACTATTAAGCTATGGGATAGTAGGAACAATCAAGGGACCAAAGAATCTAAACTAAGCAAGTTCCAATAGTTTCTAGATTTCTTTTTCAAATGGGGAATTTTGAGTGCGTTATTAAGATTACCCAATACTTGAAAGTGAAATTATCTACATGATTTTCTAATATTAGAAGTCAATGAAAATAAATGGATTCTCAAAATTTAAAAATATTACATATCTCAAATCAACTAAGAAATCATAATCGAGTATCGAGTTGAAAATGGAAGGTTGTTGTTGGCTGAGCTGCCACTGCCTTTGTGGAGATGAGGTTTTTTGGTGAGTGCTTGGGTTCTTGATGAAGTTAAATGGTGAAGAGAGATATGTTGGATGCTTGTTGAACAAGCAGTAAAGTTTAAATCAAGAATTTACACAAATATTTTAAAATGGAGTTTCAAATTCAAAAATTCAAGAACAAGTTTTGTTGGGTTCGAAACACAAAATGTGTTGAGTTGCATATAGAATTTTTCTTGGGTTGACCAGAAACAATTAATTACATAAGTTTAAAATTGTAATTGTGATCAATAATTAGTTTTATCTTTACCCACCTTAAGGAACTAGCAGCTATTTTATGTCGAATATTAACTTATCTGTCTGCTAGTTTGGTTCTAAGTATTATGTATTATTTTATTTCTTTTCCTAACGGAAATTTTTTTCTACTTCTACTGTTATATGATTAATTTTTTAATAGATGGAAGCTAGATATAATTGAAACGATACTTGAATCACAAACAAAAGCAATGCAAGAACATTATACTGGAACCAATATCATGATCAAACAAAACAACAAACTAATCTATCTAAAAGATCAAACTGAAAGTATATTTAAGTAGAAAGGTACGAGAATTAAACTGATACTAAACTATGATTAAGTAACTACTAAAAGAAAGATTATAGCGGATAGATTGATTCAAATATGAACGAGATCTTGGCTTAAAATGAAAGAAACGATGCTAGAAGGCCCAAAAGAATCTTTATCAAAATGTGCGGATCCACAATTGGAGGGCTAAAAATAAGGGGGGGTCCTGAAAATAAGGGAGGGATGAAAATCATATAGTTAAGTATTTTTATCACTTTCCTTGGTCTATTTTCCTGGCTTCTACGCATTTTTGAAATGAAAAATAGCACCATAGTTTCAAGAATATTGCTTCAGAAATTACTCATCTATTTCTCCATACAGATTACAAAGCCTTGCCACCCATATATGTAGAGCTAACAATAAACATAAAGCCCACAGATACACTTGTCGGGCACATTTAGCAAACATGCCTTAATTCCCCATTTAGCAAACAGGCCTATTTCAGCATTTTGGCTTTTTAACAAGGTGTACATGGTTGTTACAAAAAAAGCAAAAGCGGAACTTCAAGCAACAAAAGTGGAAGTTCTGAATGGATAACGAATCAATTGAAAGAGATCCTAAAGTTTAACCAGTAAATTTGAATGATTGCAGGTTGGATTAATGGTTGGTTAATAAATTACTTAGTGTAGGCCTATTCGTTTATTAGGCTAAACGGTTTGTATCCATGAGTCCCATCCATGTTAATTGGTTTTGACCCAGCCTAAATTTTACTGGATAATTGGGTATGACAAATGGCTTGGTTATTTTTTTGACGGCCCTGCAGGGCATATATCCCCGGGTTTACCCTCTTCCCCCACGAGACGCCAGGGGAATACCTAGGGCATGGAGCTAGGTGCATCTCCCCGGGCTTGCCCACCTCCCTGCAAGGAACCTTGTTATACCAAGGAATTTAGTGGGTATTGGGTGCATGTCTCCAGGCATACCTCTTCTTCCTTTTAGGAAGTACACTGACTATGTCAAGGACATTTCAAGTTATCCAAATTTAAGAGGCAAATTTCCTTTATTTATATTAAATTTCTTATTTTGAACCTAGTTCTTCTTGCATCTTATTTTGATTTCGGTATCTACATTGAGCTTCTTTATTACACATATTGAAACACCCCACCTCCATTAATGTCACTCACAAAGGGAATGCATTAACTTCAATGAAGCGTTATAGGTAAAAGATGCAGATAAATTACAAGACAGACAAATAAAGCAGTGGAAAACAAAGTCATTTTATAAGCAACGTAGTTCAGTCAAGCTTTTACAACAATTGACTTAATTATACTTAAAAGTACTACATAAAACTTCTGTCTTGATTCAAAAACTTCCAAGTATATAAGAAACATAAAACATTGCAAAGTAGCATAAGTCCCCAAATTAAAGTGCAAACACAGCCATAGCCAAAGATAAGAGGATCCAAGCAATACATCAAAGGATCTTCAAGCTTGAAAAGAGAAACGGTCCAAACTAAGCTGAGTTATTCCCTCCCTGACTACCTGGGGGGAGAAACGGAAGAAAAGAAGACGAAAGAAAATGGGTTAGACATAAAGCCTGATAAGCCCAATGATTTCTAGTATGTAAACAGGTAAAAGTAACATGACATGAATAAACTGAATATAAGACAAAACCGTGAAAACAGGGATAACAAGATAAGATTAGCATAAGATATGATAAGGCAAGATAAACTGAATGCACTTCTACTCTTTCTCTGCTTCGCTACTACCCTGTTATTTTGATTTCTATATCTCTACACCACTTAACTAGTGTCCCAACTAGTAGTCTGTATAAAATGATAATGTGATCCCAATCCCCACAATTGTGGTAGCCTTCAGGTGTACATCTATTATGAGGATCCCACCTCTATCTGCCCAATTGCCATGGATATGTTAGATGTACCCTTACTACCCTACCGATCGACTCCGTACTTGTATTAATTTATTACTTGTGTCATTCGACCTCGCTTGTATGTATTCATTACTTATGTCATTCGACCTCGCTTGTATGTGTTCATTACTTGTGTCATTCGGCTCCGCTTGTATGTAGATACCTGTGTTGGCCTTATCATAGGGTGTATCAATTCCCATGATGGCAACTCGACACGATTCAAGATGCACAGTGTATACTACTAATGCCCAGTGCCTGCTTTTTCCACTATGGAGCACGTGCACACCCATACTCCATCGGAACCTACATGCTGCACCACCCGCCGCTATTTTGACCGCTTATAATCAGCCCAGTAATCGTGCCCCACCCTGCCTAGCTCAGGGTACCATGATACATCTATGTGGGTTACTGCTGAAATGGGTCCCCGTTACTAGGGTTTCCTAATCAACAAGTTATAATGGTTAAGTGTTCTCAATTTAACTTAACCCCACCCATTTGCTTATTTAACATGTTGTACCAGTTAAGTGTTGCCTATTCATATGTTTCTTAACCTTCTCACTGATTCACGCATGTTTATTTAACGGTTAAGTTTGTGGGCCTATATATACTAATATTACCCACTTACCCAAGATTTACTTAATCCTTCCCCTTATCAAGTCCATATGTATTATTGGTTAAGCTTGCCTTAACCCTATCCACTTTGTTTATGTAATATTGGTTAAGTTGTCTTCTTGTCCATGTTAACTTAACTCGCCCACCTAATATGTCATATTGGTTAAATTGTTTCTTATTAACTTAACCCTTCCCTTTCATTATGTTGTATTAGTTAAGTATTTCCTATTAACTTAACCCCGTTCATTCATCATGTTATATTGGTTAAGTATTTCCCCTTAACTTAACCTCACTCATTCATCATGTTATGTTGGTTAACTTAACCCTACTCATTCATTATGTTGAATTTGGTTAAGTATTTCCTATTAACTTAACCCTGTTCATTAGCATTAATTCATTCATTAATGCCTTAACCTCCCACTTTAGAACTATTGTTTGCGGTTGCTGGATGTGCCGGGCGAATCCGGGCAGACTTCTACCGCAAACTCATTCTGACCTCGGGTTTTGGGCTGTATGCGCTAACCTCTCACATTAGACCTGTTGTTATGGTTGCTGGATGTGCTGGGAGGTTCCGGGCAGACTTACACCATAACACAATCTAACCTCGGGTTAGGCACATTCATCTTTTATCCAATTTACCTATTTACCATACATGTCCAACTCTAGATTTTATATGCTAATTATCCCAAATTCACAAAACTAGTTATGTTCCAATTCTCAAGTTATGCCCAACCAAGCCAATTGCAAGTTATGCCCCACAAATTCAATTACAAGTTATTGCTCAAAGTAGGTTACACCCAATCTTCCCAAATTTGCAATAATAGTCATGCCCAAAATCATAATATACATTATGCTTGGCGTCCTAACCAATAGTTATGCCCAATCTAGATTTAATATTCCAATTTACAGTTTATGCCCAATTTAGATTTAATATTTCAATTTACCCCAAGTTCGCAATAATAACAATTATGCCCCAAATCACAAGTTACAAATTATGTTCCACCATTACCAAATAGATTATTCCCCAATATCCTGCATTCCAATCGCATATATAACAAGATTCAGTCTAGATTCTAGGTTAATCTGGGTCCATAAAATAAAGGGGAAGAAAGAAGGAACATAAATGAGAGTAGGCATAAGAACAGGCATTATAATGATAGATCTGTCAAATATAACATTATGGACCTAAGAGGATTACAGATCCGTTAGAATTGAGGTATAACAAAGATAGATCTGAAATAAACTGATAAAAATAACCTCGTAGACATATAAATCTGATATGAATAACATCATGAACTCAAAAGGATTATATATCCGATGTTCAACAAAGATAGTCATGATTGAATCGATATAATAACTTCTTAGGCATGTAAAATCATAAATCCAATAGAAAGATAGGGATAAATCTGAAAAGATTATCTCATTATCAAGCATGGACTTAGATTCATTTTATTACATGCCAAGATTTCTATTAGGTATTTAAATCTGAAAATAACATGAACTTACCTTGCTAGGATTAAGAAAAGATAATTGAATCATTGTTGTTGTAGCAAAACAAATCTTTTAATTTGATTTGAGGCTCTCAAATTTTCTTCTTGAATTAAGGTTGAAGAATGATGGCTAGGCTAATTTAGAGATGGACAGCATGGTGGCAATAGAGAATAGGGTTGTGTGGTTAGGGTTTAGGTTTAGAGATGTATATATAGGAGTATAGGATCAGTTTGAGCCTTTAGATCAACCTAGGAGTCATCAGAGCCATCCAAACCAAAGAGATACATCACCCAGCCAACCACAGCGCGACACATAAGCCCTAATACCTCAGAATTCGTCACTGCCACGACAGCTAGTTACAAAATGAAGTATTTTGCCCAAATCTTTAGGGGGGGGTCAACACCGGGGTCGACATCCTTATAGGGGGTCGACACCGCGGTCGACAACAGGGTCGACACCCCTTAAAGGGGTCAACGCCCTCTGACGGGAATTTTCCCGCCCAGCCTGTTTTGGCTAATTTTGAATTTTGAACCCATTTTGACTTTCTGGACCTATTTTTGAAGTACTGAACCCAATATATATATATATATATTCTTCCTACGCGTATAGAAACTTCAAATCTTAATAACATCTGCATACGGTATCCGATTTACGTAAACTCAGACCCTATTCCAAGCAGAATTCCGAGATGAACGCAATGGCGTAACCCATTTCCTCTAATTTTTCCTTTAATAATTAATTATCTTTTAATTATCTCTAATGTCATGTTTTAGAATTATGGGGTGTTACATTCCCCCCTACTTAAAGGATTTCGTCCCCGAAATCTCCAAGTCAAGAAGAATGTATGTCCTACCATCCAACATCCATCTACTCAACCAATCAATCACAGGAATCCATTGTCCTTAAAAAAAAGGTTTCTAATGCTTTTCATGAACATATGCATAGTGTGTGTATATGTCCTTATCTAATGCAAAATCACGTGGTCTACTGATTCAGTTGACCTCCTTAATGCGAATTATGTCATTGCTATGAGTCCATCATGTATGTAATGACTCCTAATCTTACTTTATAACTTCTACATGAGTGCACAATCATTCATACAAATGCAACTTACATATGATAACACATCAAGTTTCAATCCATATACAAATACATATACGCATATGCAATATGAAAGTGACTGAGCCGATCTAGTATCTAATGTGTGTGTGTATATGCATCCATGAGCAACCACTATTAACCACTTGCAACCACTTGCAATCATCAATCATAACATGTTTCAAATACATGGTTACATTCATGGGTTTCTACTTAAGGATCAAGAATAGGACCAAGGAGATAAACTTAAAAGATAAATACAAGCATGCATGAACTTATGGAAAAAGAGATCAAGGATGTAGCCTCAAAAAAAAAAAGGATAGGATGCACATATCTTGTCTTCAGTCTTCTAAGTTGCGTCTTCTTCAGTGTCACCCCATTGTGCTTTAACTAGCTTGACCTCACGATTTCGAAGCTTCTTGACCTCCATTTCCAAAACTCACTAGTAAATATAGGATCTCCATCACTTACTATGCTAGAGGGTATCCCATGTAGTCAGACTATCTTTCCAAGATAAACAGATGTTAACCATGATGCCAAGTGTATATACTAAGATGATTAGAAGTCTCCCTCTACTTAGCTTATCCATCATGTCACAAATCTGAGGGTCTTCATGTTACGCCGCTCCTATCTGATCAAAAGTGTAGGCCGCTCTTCTAGCGATGTTAACAAACCAGGTACAAACTTGACTGAGGGTCTAAAGCTGAAGGTTGCTATGTACTTCAAACTTACCCCTCTTAAGGTCAGTCTTTTTCTACTTAGGGCGCCTGCCACAACATTGCACTTGCTAGGGGTATAAGCAATCTCAAAGTCATATGAGGCAAGAAATTCCATCTGTCGTTGTTGCCTCAATCTCAAATCTTTTTATGAGAACAAATATTTTAAGGACTTATGATTCGTATATAGTTCAAACTTTCTCTCTTAAAAGATAATGATGCCATTACTTAAGAGCGAACACTATAACAACTAATTCCAAGTCGTGGGTAGGATTGTTTTTTCCTCATGTACTTTCACATGTCTTCCTCCTTAACAAACTACCCTCTCTTCTATAATTAAAACAGTGCCTAGCCCTATCCCGCATGCATCCATATAAATTGTAAATGTCTTCTTCCCTTCGAGCAATGTCAAGACTAGGGTTGTCGTCAAGGTTCTCTTCAATCGTTGGAAAGCAACATCACGAATCAAATCCCAAGCAAAAGTTAGATTCTTCTTTGTCAATCTGGTAAGTGGGGCTGATACCTTCACAAAGTCCATAATTAACTTCCTATACCAGCCTGCTAATCCAAGAAAACTTCTTACTCCCGTTGCATTCCTTGGGACCTTCTAATCTTGCACCGCAACTACTTTTGCGGGATCTACTGTTATCCCTTCCTTGGATATCACATATCTTAGAAACCTTACTTCTTCTCTCCAAAAATGATATTTGGAGAATCTAGCCTTAAGCTAATGCGCTTAAAGGGTATCCGAGATTTCCGTTAGATACAAAGCATGTTCTTTCCTACTCTTAGAGAAAACCAAAATGTCATTTATGCACAAGCAAAGTGAACCATCCGCCTTTGTGGCGAAAACAACTGGAGCACCCCATTCAGAAATATTTCGCCTTATGAACCCTTTATCAAGTAACTCTTTTACTTGTTTACTGAGCCCTTCCTTTCCCTTGGAATCATGTCTCGTACAGGTAATGCAACTAGCTTTGCATTGTCAACTAGATATATGCGGAAGTCTATCTCGCGTTTTAGGGGACAAACCCCTAACCTAATCAAAAACATCTGCATACTCATGGACTACTCTAACGTATCGCAAATTGTCGATAGATTCATCAAGTGATTCTAGGTAGGTAAGCCAAACCGATCCCTTAGGATCGCACGAAATCTCAAGGGTATTCCCGAGACAAGTCAAAAGTCTAACAACCCTCCTTTCACAATTACTAGCACACCAATCCATGCCTAGAGTCAACCACAGCCCATGAAACCAAAAATATAAGAATTACACTTAAACTCAATACTTAATATAGCTATTCTCAAATCCTTACAAACCAAAGATAAACGAGCCGAACCACCAATTGGATTTGAGACAATAATGGGATCTTCTACTATACAAGTACCAAGGTGCGAAGACTTAACTATGGAAGCAGATATAACCGAATGTGAAGCGCTAAAATCAAAAAGAGTACTAACAGGATGATCAAAAGAAAAACTGAACTTTCTCAATAGAAACTTTACTACCTCTCTCTCTGGTACGCTGGCGGTGAGAGCATGCACTTTACCTCCTGAAAATCCTGTCCTTTGTTCTTGCTCTTGTCCTTAATTATATGACATGTTATACCATAATAAAGACACTTCCTCTTGTCTTAGGTTTTACTGTTCTTTCCTCCCTTCTTGTCTTGTGATTCTTCCACTTACACCTCTTTCTTTTTACCTCCTTTGTGAACCAAGTCCATATCCATGAATTTCTCCTCCTTGGATTGTGTTCCTTAGCCAAACTCCCTCATTCTCATCTTTACCATCCTTGTGTAACATGTGGGCAAGTCTCTCGAAAGCTGCCTCCATCGCACGGAAAACCCTACAAAGCTTGAAAGAAAATTAGCCGCCGGTGAAACTACTGTGGCTATATATGGAAGTTGGGTACTTCTTCGCCCTTTGACAGGTGTCGTGGTCTCATCAAGCCTACGGAACCATGCCGCGATGAGGTAACCTCCCAGAAAGCCAGGAGCCCCAAAGACTCAGAAAAGAAGGAAACAATAATTCAAACAGAGGATCAAAAGTTAGTGCATATGGCTTTGGGGAATATGCCTTTGAAACAAAACTTTACTTTTGGAAATGCTTCTTTTAAAATTGTTTTGAAAATAATTTTTCAAATCTTTTTTCTAATCCGGTAATCTTCAGCTCTGATACCAAGTGAAACACCCCACCTCCATTAATGTCACTCACAAAGGGAATGCATTAACTTCAGTGAAGCATTATAGGTAAAAGATGCAGATAAATTACAAGATAGACAAATAAAGTAGCGGAAAATAAAGTCATTTTATAAGCAACATAGTTCAGTCAAGCTTTTACAATTATAGACTCAATCATACTTAAAAGTACTACATAAAACTTCAGTCTTGATTCGAAAACTTCCAAGTATATAAAAGCATAAAACATAGCAAAGTAGCATAAGTCCCCAAATTAAAGTGTAAACACAACCAAAGCCAAAGATAAGAGGATCCAAGCAATACATCAAAGGATCTTCAAGCTTGGAAAGAGAAACGGTCCAAACTAAGCTGAGCTATTCCTTCTCTGACTACCTGGGAGAAAATCGGAAGAAAAGAAAACGAAAGAAAACGGGTCAGACATAAAGCCTGGTAAGTCCAGTGATTTTCAGTATGTAAACAAGTAAAAGTAACATAACATGAATAAACTGAATATAAGATAAAACCGTGATAACAGGGATAACAAGATAAGATTAACATAAGTTACGATAAGGCAAGATAAACTGAATGCGCTTCTACTCTTTCTCTGCTTCGCAACTACCCTGTTATTCTGATTTCTATATCTCTGCACCACCTAACTAGTGTCCCAAATAGTAGTCTATATAAAATGATAATGTGATCCCAATCCCCGCAATTGTGGTAGCCTTCAGGTGTACATCTATTATGAGGATCCTACCTCTATCAGCCCAATTGCCATGGATATTTTAGATGTACCCATACTATCCTACCGATCGGCTCCCTACTTGTATTAATTTATTAATTGTGTCCTTCGACCTCGCTTTTATGTATTCATTACTTGTGTCATTCGACCTCACTTGTATGTGTTCATTACTTGTGTCATTCGGCCCTGCTTGTATGTAAATACCTGTGCTGGCCAGATCATAGGGTGTATCAATTCCCATGCCCGACATGATTCAAGATGCACAGTGTATACTACTGATGCCTAGTGCCTGCTTTTTCCACTCCAGAGCACGTGCATGCCCATACTCCGTCGGAACCTACACTTCTGCACCACCAGCTGCTATTTTGACCGCTTATAATCAGCGAAGTAATCGTGCCCCACCCTACCTAGCTCAGGGTACCATGATACATCTATGTGGGTTACTGTTGAAATGTGTCCCCGTTACTAGGGTTTCCTAATCAACATGTTATAATGGTTAAGTGTTCTCAATTTAACTTAACCCCACCCATTTGCTTAATTAACATGTTGTACTGGTTAAGTGTTGCCTATTCATATGTTACTTAACCTTCTCACTGATTCACGCATGTTTATTTAACGATGAAGTTTATGGGCCTATATATTCAAATATTACCCACTTACCCAAGATTTACCTAATCATTCCCCTTATCAAGTCCATATGTATTATTGGTTTAGCTTTCCATAACCCTATCCACTTTGTTCATGTAATATTGGTTAAGTTGTCTTCTTGTCCATGTTAACTTAACCCACCCACCTAACATGTCATATTGGTCAAGTGTTTCTTATTAACTTAACCCTTCCCATTCATCATGTTGTATTGGTTAAGTGTTTCCTATTAACTTAACCCCATTCATTCATAATGTTATATTGGTTAAGTGTTTCCCCTTAACTTAACCCCACTCGTTAATCATGTTATGTTGGTTAATTTAACCCTACTCATTCATCGTGTTGAATTTGGTTAAGTGTTTCATATTAACTTAACCCTATTTTTTAGCATTCATTCATTCATTAATGCCATAACCTCTCAGATTAGAACTGTTGTTTGTAGTTGCTGGATGTGCCGAGTAGTACCGGGCAGACTTCCACCGTAAACTAATTCTAACCTCGTGTTTTGGGCTTTATGTGCTAACCTCTCGCATTAGACCTGTTGTTACAGTTGTTGGATGTGCCGGGCGGTTCCGGGCAAACTTACACCGCAACTCAATCTAACCTCGGGTTAGGCACGTTCGTCTTTTATCCAATTTATCTATTTATCACACATGTACAAGTCTAGATGTTATATGCTAATTATTCCAAATTCATAAAAATACTCATGTTCCAATTCCCAAGTTATGCCCAACCAAGCCAATTGCAAGTTATGCCCCACAAATTCAATTACAAGTTATTGCTCAAAATAGGTTACACCCAATCTTCCCAAATTTGCAATAATAGTCATGCCCCAAAATCACAATATACATTATGCTTGGCGTCCCAACCAATTGTTATGCCCAATCTAGATTTAATATTTCAATTTACAGTTTATGCCCAATCTAGATTTAATATTTCAATTTACCCCAAGTTCGCAATAATAACGATTATGCCCCAAATCACAAGTTATAAATTATGTTCCACCATTACCAAATAGATTATTCCCCAATATCCCCGCATTCCAATCGCACGTATAACAAGATTCAGTCTAGATTCTAGGTTAATCTAGGTTCATAAAATAAAGGGGAAGAAAGAAGGAACATAAATGAGATTAGGCATAAAAACAGGCATTATAATGATAGATCTGTCAAATATAACATTATGGACCTAAGAGGATTACAGATATGTTAGAATTGAGGTATAACAAAGACAGATCTGAAATAAACTGATAGAAATAATCTCGTAGACATATAAATCTGATATGAATAACATCATGAATCTAAAAGGATTATATATCTGATGTTCAGCAAAGATAGTCATGATTGAATCGATATAATTACTTCTTAGGCATGTAAAATCGTAGATTCAATAGAAAGATAGGGATAAATCTGAAAAGATTGTCTCATTATCAAGCATGGACTTAGATTCATTTTATTACATGCCAGGATTACTATTAGGTATTTAAATCTGAAAATAACATGAACTTACCTTGCTAGGATTAAGAAAAGATAATTGAATTGTTGTTGTTGTAGCAAAACAAATCTTCTAATTTGATTTGAGGCTCTCAAATTTTCTTCTTGAATTCAGGTTGAAGAATGACGGCTAGGCTAGTTTAGAGATGGACAGCATGGCGACAATAGAGAATAGGGTTGTGTGGTTAGGGTTTAGGTTTAGAGATTTATATATAGGAGTATAGGATCAATTTGAGCCTTTAGATCAACCTAGGAGTCATCAGAGCCATCCAAACAAAAGAGATACATCACCTAGCCAACCATAGCGCGACACATAAGCCCTAATACCTCAGAATTCGTCACTGCTACGTCTGCCAGGTACAAAACGAAGTATTTCGCCCAGATCTGGGGGGGTGTCAACACCGGGATAGATACCCCTATAGGGGGTCGACACGGGGTTGACACCCCTATGGGGGGGGGGGGGTCGACACCCTTATGGAGGGGTCAACACCCTCTGGGGGGGATTTTGTTGCCCAGCCTGTTTTGGCTAATTTTGAATTTTGAACCCATTTTTGACTTTCTGGACCTGTTTCTGAAGTACAGAACCTAATATATATATATATATATATATATTCTTCCTGCGCATATACAAACTTCAAACCTTAATAACTTCTTTATACGGTGCCCGATTTACGCAAACTCGGACTCTATCCCAAGCAGAATTCCGAGACGAACGCAATGGCGTAACCCGTTTCCTCTAATTCTTCCTTTAATAATAAATTATCTCTGATGTCATGTTTTAGAATTATGGGGTGTTACACATATAGTGAGCCAAATCTATTATCGATATCTTATCCTTGACATATTGTTTTATGTAGTGACCCGAAAATCCGGTCCAATTTGAGCTGACTAAATAACACAAGTCCAACCCCAAATTGCACTGGAAATTCAAGAAACTAATAGAAAGAAGATAGAGGGTGAGAATAGATAAGGTAGAACTATTAGAATAGAAGAAGAAGAAGATCATCATCATCATCAGAGTAACACGAATCTCACAGCGGAACGAATAAAATATAACATACTTTTGAAATACAAACAGTATATGTATACAATAACATTGCAGAGTACAACACTTACAACACAGCGGAAATAACTATAGCTATATGATCCTGAAGCCTCCTGCTCCAAGCTCTTCCAGTATATCTGTAAATCCCGACTACTTGACTGCCCGTACAAATTTAGGCACCCAAGAGTTTAGGGAAACAAAACAAATAAACTCCGGGTCAGTCATGGACTGGTGTGAGTAAACTCAAATCATTTTAACAGGTATATGATATCTCATAAGACCACGCCGTGAATACGGAACGGGTTTTTCCCTTATGAAAATCCAACATCTTTGAAAAAGCAGTATCACTGATATTATAATAATGTCTAAATACAATTAGATATCAATCTAGCAGAAAACGCTTTCATCTCACGTTCTACATATATAGTATACAATCAAAACCGCGGGTGCGTATTGGATGATTGGATTTCCAACTATGAAAAGGTATGGAACCACCTTCCGATCAGTGTACTCTAGGAACGATACACTGGAGTTCAACAAGAACATCTTGTAACTCAGCCACACATGACCGACCACTCATTTCGCTTGAGTGTATCGGATGTACATCACCAACGGTTGGGATCAGCAACCGTTTCCCGTATATATATGGGACAGCATTGATAGATTAAAAGAAGCAAATGAAGATTCTCTAAATAGGTGATTATACACCCTACTTCGGTGTGACCGACTTAGCCATGCTGCCTGCCCGATTTCTGTCATTTACCGGATGTGATGCTAGAAGCTACGCTTACTTTCCATTCATTTATAACACGATCACTTTGAATGCCACATTATCAGATCCGTAAATCATTAGTTGGTTTATACAAATACCCTGGATGTTATGCTAAGGGATAAATCCGTTGCAACCATATATATTTATACAGACCAACCCATTCGATCATTGGAAATACTTTGTCAGACATTCGTCCATTTACGTTCGTTCTGGGACTGAACGAAACCGAAGGCACTATTCAGTACATCCATCTTAGTCCATTGTTATCTAAGATTTATACAACAGCCCTTGCACTTTACTCCGTCTTCAATATATTCAACATATATGATTCACAACGCTTATGCCAATACAGAGTGGTTCTTTGGATAATAATCCAACCGGTCTCTCCATATTAACAATGTTAAAATGGTCAAAACATTGATAGTCTGTGATTTAACTATCAAAGAAAAACTCGTGTGAAAACAACGATATTATTTCCAGATGGAAATTATATCAACCAATCATCATTTAACATTTATCTCTTTAGTTCATTAATTTACTTATCTCCTGTTTCCCTATATTCTAAATTTCTTATTTTCTAATTTTAGAAAATATACTTTATTAACAATGGAAAACATTTCCATTTCCTGTTTCCTAAATTAGAAAACATTTCTGATTTCTTATTTGGAAAACATTTCCAAAGTTCCTTTATTGGATTTAAACTGATGTTTAAATAAACAACGCTATGCCAACTCAAACTATTTACTGAATTCACTTAACCGTCATTCACTATCAAACCTTACCATTCCTTAGTTAAGAAGGAAGTCAATCAAGTTGGGGTATAATTACCTCTCAGACCTTAACTGAACAACGTTATAACTTGGAAATAGTAACAGTTTATCTTTTAAACCTTTAACAACTTCTTCACATAACTCTCGGATTCAATTTACGAATCCACTTCTTTATTGAAAACATTGATTATAACGATAACGTTATAATCCTTACTTTCAAAATATCTAACTTCAATTATAACTTTTATTCTTTAAATCGAATAATTAAACCTAACCCTAATTTATTAGTGTATACTTTTGATTTAAAAACCGGAAAGTAAATATTACTTTCCCGAATTCGATATAATTGAATTCGACGTATAATTCTCTTTCGAGTAATCTCTATTTGATTAACTCTTCTTCGAATAACCTATATTCGATTATCTCTCTTCGAATAACTTATATTCGGAATCTCTCTCTTTCGAATAAACTATATTCGATCTCTTTCTTTCGAATACGCTATATTCGAAAATCTCCTTTCGATTAAACTAATCGATAACTCCTTTCGATTAAACTATAATCGATAACTCCTTTCAATCAAACTATAATCGATAACTCCTTTCTTTTAGCTCTATTCGAGTAAACTATATTCGACTAACTCTATTTAACTCCGTTCAACTCTATTCGAATAACTAATATTCGATAACTCTATTTAACTCTATTTGAATAACCAATATTCGATAACTCTATTTAACTCCGTTCAACTCTATTTAACTCTATTCGAATAACCAATATTCGATAACTCTATTTAACTCCGTTCGAATAACTAATATTCGATAACTCTATTTAACTCCGTTATCTTAACTCGATTATCTTAACTCCTATCGAATAACTAATATTCGATTAACTCCATTCGCTTGACTCTAGATCACAGCGATCACAATGGTTACGCCTGATTCCCTCAGGAAACATCCGACCGCCTTAGGCTATCTGCAGCCCTGCGAATTATGCTAGCAGTCGTGCTAAATGGCATATTATTTGGATTAACTCTAACTGATTAACTCTATTGGTTTAACTCTAACTGATTTATTCTAACTGGTTAACTCTAACTGATTACTCTAACCGATTAATTCTAACTGATTAACTCTAACTAGTTAACTCAAATCAATTAACTCTATTTGACTAACTCGACTCGACTAACCCCTTTCGAATAACATATTCGATTAACTAACTTCGAATACCATATTTGATTTACTAACTTCAAATACCATATTCGATTAACTAACATCGAATACCATATTCGATTAACTAACATCGAATACCATATTCGATTAACTAACTTCGAATACCATATTCGATTAACTCCTTCGAATACCATATTCGATTTACTAACATCGAATACCATATTCGATTAACTAATCTTCGACTAACTAATGGTCGATTAACTCTTATTTGCTTAACTAACATTCGACTAACTAATAGTCGATTAACTTACTTCGACTAATTCGATTAACTTTTATTTGATTATCTTTAATCGATTAACTTTATTTGATTATCTCTAATTGAATAACTAATATTCAATTAACTCTTTTCAAATAACTAAATTCGATTAGCTCCTTCGAATACTAAATTCGATTTAACTCTATTCGATTATCTCTTTTATATCTCGTCAATTTCCTTTTTATAACGTTTATTTTCCGTTACAACTATCCCCTTTTTTATAAATTCTATTTACCGTTACAAATATTTCCTATTTATAACTTCTATTTACCGTTACAAATATTTCCTATTTATAACTTCTATTTACCGTTACAAATATTTCCTTTATAAAAATCCTTTCCCTTTTCTATATAAAATCCATCGATTTTATATAAATAATTCATTTTCAAAATACACTTTGAAAATATTCTTTTATCAACATTCGGTATGTTATGGTATTCAACATATTAAATCACTGATTGATCAGTATCGTCCCAACACATATAATCGACAACAGATTATATATCACATCATATATCACAATATATGAAAAACAGTAAAATAAATGTTGAGGAACCCAGCTGGGTTCCTCCAACCTGTTTCCCTGCATCACAGATGTTAAACAATATAGATAACATCAGTTTTCAGTTCCATATGATATATTCTGTTAAACAGAATCAAATATAGAAATTCAACTAACTGACTAACAGTTCAATCAAACAGTCAACACACAGTCAATCAACCAATATCTAACAGTTCTAAACATATAACATGAAATTATAAACTGTTCAGAGTTAGTGAGATTTACTCACATTGGACGATCATCGTTACTAACGATAACCATCGCTTGATTCCGATGGACAATTTATTTTGCAATAAATTGTAACGAGCTTCGATTCACTCCCCGTCAGTTCCATGGTGTTGCTCCCGTCCATACGATCCCAGCACAACTTACGGTTCGTCAATCGGACTCCGAATGAACATTGAATATTTTCCATGCAGAATACATATGCCGACTTCCACCTTGTTTCTTATATTTTTTTCTTGTCCTTTTTAAATAAATCAGTAAGGCCCAGCCCAAAAATAAACGGAAATTACCATCGGCCCGCTTCCCTACCATTCCATCTTCCACGATAGTCTTGAACGCAACAACTCCTCCATTGTTGGAACGCCTGCACCATTGCTTTGTGTTTCATCCTACCAAATTTGGCATGAATCGCACCATTGTTATTCTCGCCACCTCACTGTCAGCTCACGCCTTCTACTGTTTCACCATTGGTCCACGCAGCCTCCTGTAACAATGAAATGGCCTCCCCTTTCTACCATTGATCACTCCATCTCCCACTTCATTGCACTTATGTACATCATCTCTCCATTTAAACACTAACTGAAAGCACGACAACACCTCTCTTCATAAACCATCATCAACGGTCACTACTTCTCACCGTTGAAGACATTTCAACCGGCTACAGTACACAAAAATGTATATATGACATGCACAGTACCTTCGCCCTCACTAAGCAGTCCCGTCCTTCATCATATGCTCCAACTGCTTGCTCCACTTTCTTTGAAATGCCGTGACTTTGCACTTCCCTTTCCTCGTCAATACTACATAAAAACGCCATACAGTTACCACCATTTAAACTCTCCTCATCCCATCATTTCCGTCGCCCTTTTATCAACTTCAACACAAACTGCCGTGAATGAATCTCCCTCTTCATGGTAAAAGCTATGCAGTCCGGTTTAGGACTTGCCTTCATCTCAACGCATATACCCCTTGCCTACTCAAACACCATCGCAAAGAAATGGCGTCGAACCATGTAGAAATAAGGATGAAGAGAAGCTTGGGAACATAACAAAGAGATGGGTTTTAGTTTGCTGACCGAAACGAAAGTGAACGGCAGCAGCACGTTTTATATACTGTAGGAGCCTTTGCAGTTAAAGGAAGACAGTGGTACACGTAGTGGTCTTTAGGTACATGCGATGGAGGATAGACGTGTAGACGTGTACTCATTTTAAACCAAACGAAAAAGGACAAGAGGGAGGTGGCTTTAGTTTTGATCACAAAAATAGATCGAGATATTTATTTAAAATGGGAAATGCACGTTTAAATCTCATGGTTTTAAAGTTGGGTTTATAACATACCATGTTACTTAAATTCCATTCTCGTACGGATAGAAATAAAGATACCGTTGTACTCGACGAGGTGTCACGATCCCAAAAATACACTAATATCGGTAGTTTGACTCATATTGTGAAACTTCAAAATGTTGATTTCAGGGTGCGAAATACTTCAAATAAAAAGTCGCTTATTAAATTAATTAAAAATTACAGTAAAATCCTAAAAATTAAATTATCGTTATGTCCCAAAAGAACCTTGTCTAATTCAAACCCGATATTCAAATATATTGAAAAACCCTTTTATAACGTAAATAAAGCATTGCAAATTATAAAGGAATTCCACAGCGACTTTTCTATAATTTGATTTGGACATAAATCAAAATCTACACGACGAAATCCTGATTTTTCTCTTCCACTAGAAAGATATACTCCACCAGCTCCACACGTTTCTTGTTTCACAGAAATTCGGCTTAAAACGAATCCTGTACATTCAGTTGAAGTTCGAATCGCCAATTTACGAACTGCAGCGCCATTTCGAGCTAGTTTATAATTATATTATAAACTATACGTTCAAACTGCTGTTTATAAAATATATTCGTTATTCAAATTCAATTCCAAACTGAATTATTCCTTATATATAATCCAATTCACACTATATTGTGAATTCAGCTATTTTGACTATTTCGACATTATAATATATTATTATATTATAATTATCAATTAAATATTCAATATTATTTAATTCCAGTTATCGATATCGCCAAAACGATATTTAAATAATTAAATAAATTAATTATTCAACGGTCAGAAATGTGGGTCAATACAATCTTTCCCCCTTAAAATAATTTCGTCCTCGAAATTGCTAAGGTAGTGGACGACCCTATCTACTGGGTAAAATTTTATCTGTTTACCTCTTATCTCCGGTTTCAACTGAACCAATTAATATCGACTAAAATATTAATTTATTCCGACTAACTAAATTTTCAAAAATTCTGAAAATTTTCTAACACCTTAACTTTTCGAAAAATTTCGCCAGCGTCTCCTTTGTACTGGTCAATAGATCAAACTCCAACTCGCCTCTCTGGGCCATCTCCAACCCAAAAGAAAATCAAACAGCCAAGCGGCTTGCCAAATCGGCTCATAAATCCCATACTCATACAAAATATAAACTTGTACCTTTTTGTCGGGCATATCATTTTATCCCTACCATTCATTACCACTTCTGCATATAACAATGCATTACCAACTTGATCTTAAATCAGTTCATCTTCAAAACCAAATCATTCGCTTATACCAAAGTCGAATTCTATTTCCACTCGAGTTCCATTCTCGATTTCAAACTCTTAACTTATTAATCCAAGTTAATTCCAGATTATTTCTAAATTAATCAGTCTTTACTTAACTTAGTTCAAGCTAAATTTTAATTTATTTTTACCATCTTATTTTATTTAACTTCATAAGTTAAATTTAAATTCCAGAATTTAAATTCCTGGGTTTCTTTCAAATCAATTTGAAATCATAACAACAATTCAAAACCTTTGAATTTTTAAACAACTTGTTTCCTCAAAACAATCCAAATCAAAATCTTTGGTAGTAATCCGTCACTTAAAACTCGAAAATGAACACTGATGATGTCGCGATTCATCATCAGAACTTATTTTCCAGCTATTGAAGTGAGTTCAATACTATATCACTTTCAGTTTGGAAAACGTTTTCAAAATCTCCCAGGAACTTAAAATTTCCTTATTTTAATTCCAATTCTGATTTAAATTCAGATTTACTTTATCTTATTTCATATACTTTACTTATATGAATTCTGATTGGTTATTTACATAACCATTTCACTTCTTATAACCTCATTCGATTATAATAACAACCAACACAACCAATTATACTATGTTAATTTCAAAACATACCATGTCAGTTCATCGTGTTCAAGTGTTTATAAAACTCCTATCGATACAGTGGATCAAACTGATCAACCAGAATTTATAAGCCACTCAACCAATAAATCTCCACAATATAAATCACTTTATATTAACTAACAAATACGCACTCGTATATATACACTCAAACTCAGTCTAGGATATTACTAATCCCATCTCTACTGAATCACGCCACAGAGCCAAGGTATTAACTAAACCAATGCTCTGATACCAAATGTAGTGACCCGAAAATCCGGTCCAATTTGAGCTGACTAAATAACACAAGTCCAACCCTAAATTGCACTGGAAATTCAAGAAACTAATAGAAAGAAGATAGAGGGTGAGAATAGATAAGGTAGAACTATTAGAATATAAGAAGAAGAAGAAGATCATCATCATCAGAGTAACACGAATCTCATAGCGGAACGAATAAAATATAACATACTTTTGAAATACAAACAGTATATGTATACAATAACATTGCAGAGTACAACACTTACAACACAGCGGAAATAACTATAGTTATATGATCCTGAAGCCTCCTGCTCCAAGCTCTTCCAGTATATCTGTAAATCCCGACTACTTGACTGCTCGTACAAATTTAGGCACCCAAGAGTTTAGGGAAACAAAACAAATAAACTCCGGGTCAGTCATGGACTGGTGTGAGTAAACTCAAATCATTTTAACAGGTATATGATATCTCATAAGACCACATCGTGAATACGGAACGGGTTTTTCCCTTATGAGAATCCAACATCTTTGAAAAAGCAGTATCACTGATATTATAATAATGTCTAAATACAATTAGATATCAATCTAGCAGAAAACGCTTTCATCTCACGTTCTACATATATAGTATACAATCAAAACCGCGGGTGCGTATTGGATGATTGGATTTCCAACTATGACAAGGTATGGAACCACCTTCCGATCAGTGTACTCTAGGAACGATACACTGGAGTTCAACAAGAACATCTTGTAACTCAGCCACACATGACCGACCACTCATTTCGCTTGAGTGTATCGGATGTACATCACCAACGGTTGGGATCAGCAACCGTTTCCCGTATATATATGGGACAGCATTGATAGATTAAAAGAAGCAAATGAATATTCTCTAGATAGGTGATTATACACCCTACTTCGGTGCGACCGACTTAGCCATGCTGCCTGCCCAATTTCTGTCATTTACCGGATGTGAGGCTAGAAGCTACGCTTACTTTCCATTCATTTATAACACGATCACTTTGAATGCCACATTATTAGATCCGTAAATCATTAGTTGGTTTATACAAATACCTTGGATGTTATGCTAAGGGATAAATCCGTTGCAACCATATATATTTATACAGACCAACCCATTCGATCATTGGAAATACTTTGTCAGACATTCGTCCATTTACGTTCGTTCTGGGACTGAACGAAACCGAAGGCACTATTCAGTACATCCATCTTAGTCCATTGTTATCTAAGATTTATACAACAGCCCTTGCACTTTACTCCGTCTTCAATATATTCAACATATATGATTCGCAACGCTTATGCCAATACAGAGTGGTTCTTTGGATAATAATCCAACCGGTCTCTCCATATTAACAACGTTAAAATGGTCAAAACATTGATAGTCTGTGATTTAACTATCAAAGAAAAACTCGTGTGCAAACAACGATATTATTTCCAGACGGAAATTATATCAACCAATCATCATTTAACATTTATCTCTTTAGTTCATTAATTTACTTATCTCCTGTTTCCCTATATTCTAAATTTCTTATTTTCTAATTTTAGAAAATATACTTTATTAACAATGGAAAACATTTCCATTTCCTGTTTCCTAAATTAGAAAACATTTCTGATTTCTTATTTGGAAAACATTTCCAAAGTTCCTTTATTGGATTTAAACTGATGTTTAAATAAACATCGCTATGCCAACTCAAACTATTTACTGAATTCACTTAACCATCATTCACTATCAAACCTTACCATTCCTTAGTTAAGAAGGAAGTCAATCAAGTTGGGGTATAATTACCTCTCAGACCTTAACTGAACAATGTTATAACTTCGAAATAGTAACAGTTTATCTTTTAAACCTTTAACAACTTCTTCACATAACTCTCGGATTCAATTTACGAATCCACTTCTTTATTGAAAACATTGATTATAACGATAACGTTATAATCCTTACTTTCGAAATATCTAACTTCAATTATAACTTTTATTCTTTAAATCGAATAATTAAACCTAACCCTAATTTATTAGTGTATACTTTTGATTTAAAAACCGGAAAGTAAATATTACTTTCCCGAATTCGATATAATTGAATTCGACGTATAATTCTCTTTCGAGTAATCTCTATTTGATTAACTCTTCTTCGAATAACCTATATTCGATTATCTCTCTTCGAATAACTTATATTCGAAATCTCTCTCTTTCGAATAAACTATATTCGATCTCTTTCTTTCGAATACGCTATATTCGAAAATCTCCTTTCGATTAAACTAATCGATAACTCCTTTCGATTAAACTATAATCGATAACTCCTTTCGATCAAACTATAATCGATAACTCCTTTCTTTTAGCTCTATTCGAGTAAACTATATTCGACTAACTCTATTTAACTCCATTCAACTCTATTCGAATAACTAATATTCGATAACTCTATTTAACTCTATTTGAATAACCAATATTCGATAACTCTATTTAACTCCGTTCAACTCTATTTAACTCTATTCGAATAACCAATATTCGATAACTCTATTTAACTCTGTTCGAATAACTAATATTCGATAACTCTATTTAACTCTGTTATCTTAACTCGATTATCTTAACTCCTATCGAATAACTAATATTCGATTAACTCCATTCGCTTGACTCTAGATCACAGCGATCACAATGGTTACGCCTGATTCCCTCAGGAAACATCCGACCGCCTTAGGCTATCTGCAGCCCTGCGAATTACGCTAGCAGTCGTGCTAAATGGCATATTATTTGGATTAACTCTAACTGATTAACTCTATTGGTTTAACTCTAACTGATTTATTCTAACTGGTTAAGTCTAACTGATTACTCTAACCGATTAATTCTAACTGATTAACTCTAACTAGTTAACTCAAATCGATTAACTCTATTTGACTAACTCGACTCGACTAACCCCTTTCGAATAACATATTCGATTAACTAACTTTGAATACCATATTTGATTTACTAACTTCAAATACCATATTCGATTAACTAACATCGAATACCATATTCGATTAACTAACATCGAATACCATATTCGATTAACTAACTTCGAATACCATATTCGATTAACTCCTTCGAATACCATATTCGATTTACTAACATCGAATACCATATTCGATTAACTAATCTTCGACTAACTAATAGTCGATTAACTCTTATTTGCTTAACTAACATTCGACTAACTAATAGTCGATTAACTTACTTCGACTAATTCGATTAACTTTTATTTGATTATCTTTAATCGATTAACTTTATTTGATTATCTCTAATTGAATAACTAATATTCAATTAACTCTTTTCAAATAACTAAATTCGATTAGCTCCTTCGAATACTAAATTCGATTTAACTCTATTCGATTATCTCTTTTATATCTCGTCAATTTCCTTTTTATAACGTTTATTTTCCGTTACAACTATCCCCTTTTTTATAACTTCTATTTACCGTTACAAATATTTCCTATTTATAACTTCTATTTACCTTTACAAATATTTCCTATTTATAACTTCTATTTACCGTTACAAATATTTCCTTTATAAAAATCCTTTCCCTTTTCTATATAAAATCCATCGATTTTATATAAATAATTCATTTTCAAAATACACTTTGAAAATATTCTTTTATCAACATTCGGTATGTTATGGTATTCAACATATCAAATCACCGATTGATCAGTATCGTCCCAACACATATAATCGACAACAGATTATATATCACATCATATATCACAATATATGAAAAACAGTAAAATAAATGTTGAGGAACCCAGTTGGGTTCCTCCAACCTGTCTCCCTGCATCACAGATGTTAAACAATATAGACAACATCAGTTTTCAATTCCGTATGATATATTCTGTTAAACAGAATCAAATATAGAAATTCAACTAACTGACTAACAGTTCAATCAAACAGTCAACACACAGTCAATCAGCCAATATCTAACAGTTCTAAACATATAACATGAAATTATAAACTGTTCAGAGTTAGTGAGATTTACTCACATTGGACGATCATCGTTACTAACGATAACCATCGCTTGATTCCGATGGACAATTTATTTTGCAATAAATTGTAACGAGCTTCGATTCACTCCCCGTCAGTTCCATGGTGTTGCTCCCGTCCATACGATCCCAGCACAACTTACGGTTCGTCAATCGGACTCCGAATGAACATTGAATATTTTCCACGCAGAATACATATGCCGACTTCCACCTTGTTTCTTATATTTTTTTCTTGTCCTTTTTAAATAAATCAGTAAGGCCCAGCCCAAAAATAAACGGAAATTACCATCGGCCCGCTTCCCTACCATTCCATCTTCCACGATAGTCTTGAACGCAACAACTCCTCCATTGTTGAAACGCCTGCACCATTGCATTGCGCTTCATCCTACCAAATTTGCCATGAATCGCACCATTGTTATTCTCGCCACCTCACTGTCAGCTCACGCCCTCTACTGTTTCACCATTGGTCCACGCAGCCTCCTGTAACAATGAAATGGCCTCCCCTTTCTACCATTGATCACTCCATCTCCCACTTCATTACACTTATGTACATCATCTCTCCATTTAAACACTAACTGAAAGTACGGCAACACCTCTCTTCATAAACCATCATCAACGGTCACTACTTCTCACCGTTGAAGACATTTCAACCGGCTACAGTACACAAAAATGTATATATGACATGCACAGTACCTTCGCCCTCACTAAGCAGTCCCGTCCTTCATCATATGCTCCAACTGCTTGCTCCACTTTCTTTGAAATGCCGTGACTTTGCACTTCCCTTTCCTCGTCAATACTACATAAAAACGCCATACAGTTACCACCATTTAAACTCTCCTCATCCCATCGTTTCCGTGGCCCTTTTATCAACTTCAACACAAACTGCCGTGAATGAATCTCCCTCTTCATGGTAAAAGCTATGCAGTCCGGTTTAGGACTTGCCTTCATCTCAACGCATATACCCCTTGCCTACTCAAACACCATCGCAAAGAAATGGCGTCGAACCGTGTAGAAATAAGGATGAAGAGAAGCTTGGGAACATAACAGAGAGATGGGTTTTAGTTTGCTGACCTAAACGAAAGTGAATGGCAGCAGCACGTTTTATATACTGTAGGAGCCTTTGCAGTTAAAGGAAGACAGTGGTACACGTAGTGGTCTTTAGGTACATGCGATGGAGGATAGACGTGTAGACGTGTACTCATTTTAAACCAAACGAAAAAGGACAAGAGGGAGGTGGCTTTAGTTTTGATCACAAAAATAGATCGAGATATTTATTTAAAATGGGAAATGCACGTTTAAATCTCATGGTTTTAAAGTTGGGTTTATAACATACCATGTTACTTAAATTCCATTCTCGTACGGACAGAAATAAAGATACCGTTGTACTCGACGAGGTGTCACGATCCCAAAAATACACTAATATCGGTAGTTTGACTCATATTGTGAAACTTCAAAATGTTGATTTCAGGGTGCGAAATACTTCAAATAAAAAGTCGCTTATTAAATTAATTAAAAATTACAGTAAAATCCTAAAAATTAAATTATCGTTATGTCCCAAAAGAACCTTGTCTAATTCAAACCCGATATTCAAATATATTGAAAAACCCTTTTATAACGTAAATAAAGCGTTGCAAATTATAAAGGAATTCCACAGCGACTTTTCTATAATTTGATTTGGACATAAATCAAAATCTACACGACGAAATCCTGACTTTTCTCTTCCACTAGAAAGATATACTCCACCAGCTCCACACGTTTCTTGTTTCACAGAAATTCGGCTTAAAACGAATCCTGTACATTCAGTTGAAGTTCGAATCGCCAATTTACGAACTGCAGCGCCATTTCGAGCTAGTTTATAATTACATTATAAACTATACGTTCAAACTGTTGTTTATAAAATATATTCGTTATTCAAATTCAATTCCAAACTGAATTATTCCTTATATATAATCCAATTCACACTATATTGTGAATTCAGCTATTTTGACTATTTCGACATTATAATATATTATTATATTATAATTATCAATTACATATTCAATATTATTTAATTCCAGTTATCGATATCGCCAAAACGATATTTAAATAATTAAATAAATTAATTATTCAACGGTCAGAAATGCGGGTCATTACATTTTATCCACTTATGGATGGAAAATATGGTCTTAAATGTTTCGCATTCCAAATTCTCGTAACTATGTTTCCATCGGGACGACATAAGCATTATGACATTGGTGGTATAAATATGTATATAACCAAGGGTCCTTCCCAATCTGGCACCAATTGTCCATCCGCATGATTTCTCGTTTTAGCCATCACTCTTCGGAGTGTCGGGTTTCCTTCCTTCCATGCTCTCGATTTTACTTTCGAATTGTAATATTTTGTCGCACTTCTTTGATACTCGGCTGTTCCGATAGCACTTTGTCCCTTAATCCGGGAATTAAATCCAATGATTCTTTAATTACCGACTTTTATCGAAAGTATATGAAACCTATGGGATGGTGTCTCAATTTCAACCAGAACCATCGCATCACATCAAAGAGTCAAGGAGTAGTGGGTATGGCCTGCATCCCTCTTACTGGAGGTACAATATGCCCATAGCATTAATGGTAGTTTTTCTGTCCAATTTACGTTGCATCTATTTATCTGTATTTTTAACATAATCTTTATGGTTTTAGTTGCATCTTCAATGACACAATTATCTTTTAGATATGCTACCAAAGTGAAACCTTTTGTAATTCCATTGGTATAATAAAATTGCGAGAACTCGTTACTTACATACTATGTCCCATTTTCAGAGATAATTTTGTGAGGTACTCCAAACCTAGTGAGAATGTTCTTTATAACAAATCTTAACACTTTTCCTATAGTGATTTTCAGAAGAGGTTCGGCTTCTACCCATTTAGGTGAAATAATAGATTGCTACTAGAGCATTCGCTCCCCTTTTAGAAATTGGTAATGGCTTAATGAGGTCTATTCCCCATACATCGAAAGGCCATGAACTTAATATGGGAGTTAAATGACTTGGCAAGCATAGAGGGATTTTTGAATATCTTTGGTATCTTTTGCTCCCTTTTTACCAACCCAGGGCTTGTTTTATCATTTGTGGCTAAAAGATTCCCTGTCGTACCATTTTCTTTGCCAATTATATTTCATTTGAGTGATCTCCACATATCCTCATGTGCTTCTACTAGTAATCTTAATCCAACTTTGGGGTTTACACATCTTAAATATGGAAGCACATACCCTTTCTTATATAAGACTCCATCAAAGATCGTAAAATTCAGGGCCTGCCTATTAACCTTTCTTGCTTTCGTTATATCCATTGGCAATGTGTCATTGGTCAGGACTCAATTATATGCATCATCCAGTTGCTTTCATTATCCTTCCAAAGAAGGTTTATTTATCTGAGTGGTGCCTCTTGATCAATCTCCCCTTTTATTTCCTTTTAAGCTAATGCTTATGACTTAGTCAAGACTTAAGATTCGTTTCCTTTTTTAATTACCTTTTCTTCAGAACTCAGAACCCCTTTATATCCGATAGGGAAAATCCTAGTTTAGGGGGATTCTCTCGAACTGGCTGACTTAGCTAGCGAACCTGCTTGAGTGTTTTCTCCTTTAATAATTTAGCATACAAAAATATATTCAAATGACATTAGAATTTTTAGTATTGTCTTCACATGGAGATATACCTTAGGTCCTTAGTTTGGCATGTTTGCTTCAACTTGTTTTGCATCTATTGAAATTCACTAAAAATTTGGATTTGTGGGATTTTGAGTTGCACTGCCAAGGTTAATCCTACAACCATTAATTCATATTCCACCATATTATTTGTTGTAGGAAAAATCCAATTTCATGACATAGTGCAAACAATGTCCATTAGGAGTTATGATTACATATCCTACTCCTGGACCCTATTTGTTAGATGCTTCATTAGCAAATAGTTGCCATTTGGGCTCTTGATCTTTTTCCTTTATTAGACTATTGCCTGATAAACCTGCACATTAATTTACAAAATTAGCTAAATCTTGTCCTTTGATAGCGACTCGTGGCTTGTACTCTACGTCATATTGGCTTAACTCATTACCCATTTTACTAGACTTCCAGAGGTCTCCGGCTTGCTAAACACTTGCTTGAGGGAAAAGTTGTTAACATTAGGATGTGCTTTGAAACACGACTATAGCTTTCATGTTATTAGAAATAATCCACAAGCTAATTTCTCAATCATAAGATATCAGGTTTTGGCATCCTTTAGCCTACGACTTACGCAGTAAATGCGAGGTTGTGTCACATTCTCCTCTTGAACTAACACAGAGCCAACAACATGTTCAGAATCTAGCATATATTAATACAGGGTTTCTCCTACTTTCAGCTTACACGATATTGGAGGTTTCTCCAAATAATCCTTTATACGTGTGGGGCTAGCTTCCGTTCTATGCTCACTTATGATGTAACATAAGAACTTTCCTTAGTGTACTCTAAAGTGAAATTTCTAAAGATTTAATTTCATTTGACATTTCCTCATTACCTCAAGCATTTCTCCAAGATCCTTTAAACGTTTTTCTATCATTTGGGATTTCACTAACATTTCATCTACATAAACTTCCATGCTTCTCTCGATTTTCTCATGGATCTTCCGATTAACCCGTCTTTGGTATGTCGCTTAGGCATTTTTCAGTCCAAAAGGCATGGCTTTGTGACAAAATGTTCCATGATCAATGATAAACCTCGTGTAGCAACCCAAATTTCAACGGGTCAGAAGTTTTCGGCAAAATACTAAAATTCAAGTCCACTGAAACACGAGTTGGTTTGTTTGGTATCCTACAGAAAGGAAAAGAAAAAAAATATCGGAGCTCATAGTAAAATATTTCACAACGGAATGAATAAAATATAATAGTAAGTAAATATTTACCATAATAATGACACAAGTGTCTCTAAGTTGTAATCTCTACCACCTATCTAACCCGTGGATTTGTTATGAGGAAGGGGTTAGAACAAAAGTTCGCATGAATAGAAAAATTATACTTTCTATAACTAACATTAAATATACCGTTCTATCACTGGTTTATCTTTATTAAGTTATTTTAGGTCTATTGCACATTACACTTCCAATTTCATGCATAAATCATACCCATCTACTCCTAAGTAGATTAACCTAATAAACCATATATATGTAGCTATAAGCCCAATATATTGAGGTACCCACCTATAGTACCCTCCTCGAGTGGTCTCCATCGCCATACTGCGAAAACTTATGAGGCCTCCATCTCCACGCTATGAAAACATACTAGACCATGCTGAGAAAATGCATTAGGCCTCCATCAGTATGCCACAAAAGTTTATTAAGCTGTGCTATGAAAGGAAATAAGCTCATACCGCCGTGCCATAAAGGCGCCCGAAACCTGAGTTCTTCCACGGAACTCGGTCCGGAGATTTACAATATTTGTCAAGGATGGCCTCGGAAGGCCCAAAAAATAATGTCTTCGCCGAGCCTAGATACAGATATCAAAATTTAGTCTGTCTCTTTCACTGGCTCTTCAAGGCCCCAACGGCCTTCCTCCTAACTAATGAAAGATCATTCAAAGGAGCTAAGTGACCAACAAACAATCTAATCTAACATATGTCCCTCATCCAAAGACCCGGTAGTGAAGATCATTGGCATCTTGGTTTTGCTTTATTCTTTCTCGCACATGCATCGACTGACGATGACAGTGTCTGATAACCTATTATCCTTTATTGGGTCCTAAGCACGAAGCCTTACACCGATAGATACACCGAAGGCATGCTCACTGAATGGTACCGTACAGACCATGCTTATGTGGGTATAACCCAGGGCCTACGACGCAGGACCATCACGGGGTATCCTCACATCCTGTAGAATTCTCGCACTTCCTTCTAGTCCCGTCAAATAAGTTGGACGTGCTTCCACCATGTCTTCCGACACCTTCGATGATTTTCCCCGATGGGCTCTTTACCCTTACGGACCGGACGAACGTATTTCGTTATATTAATTATACCCTATGTCTAATTTATCATTATGCATTTCACTTACCTTTCTTTTTGCTGATTTATAATATTCATTAATCAATTTAATCTAAATATTATTTCTTTAATTAATCAGCTTTATTATCTACCATAGAATTTTAGTTTTATGCCCATAACATAACCTTTATAAGATAATATGTTCAAATGCAAGTCTAACAATGAAAATCCTAGGCTCGTAATTTACCCATACACTGTAAATCAATATGTACACATTAACGCTTAACCACTCTTTCAATCACTTCCTGTAAAATTCATATATGCAAAGAAATTATGTCTGTTTATCATGCTTTCACAATTATCACATATACGTAAATAGAAGTTGTAATTCATTTTTCACCATAGCACAATTGCTATAAAATTTTGCTTATTTAACTAAGTTTGCAGTTAGAAGTTTAAAATAAACCTTCCTCTTTTTATACCTCTTTTAGTTATAATACCTTTGTAAGAAAATAGGAAGAGGAGAACATATTATTAATTCTTATAGGAATCAAATGATATAATATACCATTATAAGAAAATAAAATTTAAATCCACTCACCTGATTGCTCTCCAATTATAAATCTTATTCAGATTTGACATTCGTGGTTTCTCTAATTTGAATCTCATATGGGCGGGAAACCTGAGCACCTATAGTCTAATCTACAAACTTTCATCCCAAACCTCGTATCACAGACCCTAAAACTAACATATATATATATATTGAAGAGTTTGAAGGAGAAAAGAAAATATCAGAGCTCTGGCGCCCTCTCATAAAATAAGAATTGAACGGCCAGGCATTTCTAGTTTATTTACAGCAGCTCAAAAGAACCACGTCCGTCCAACTAATACAAATTAGATCTAAGCCGTTAAAAATGAAATAAATCGTGTTACCCTAGCTCAAAATTGGTCGAACAAGCTTCAAATGGGTCGACCACTGAGTCGACCCATCCCTAAATTGTGTCGGTCCCTAGGTCGAAGCACTTCAAGCATGGGTCGACCCATATATACGATTTTAAATCGTATATTTGACCAATTCCCATGCGATTGATGTTATGTTTTAAATGTTATTATTAATGTTTATATTTGTTAACTATTTTCATACTATTTTTTTTAAACGCACATTCGAATTTTAAATGCGTAATCAATATGTGCATTAATGATTCTTCTATTTTCAAATTCTTACGCGTTTATTTCATTTTTTTCTATTTTTGTTTTTATTCAGTTCTTTATCCTTTTAACACGCATTTAGTTCTCATTTCAAATGCGCACTACTAATATACGCATATCCAAATTAAATTAAAACACTGCTTAATTAACATCATTTGAACTTCCTTTTATTTCTTGGTTTCATTTATGACACGTATTGTTTCTGTAACTTATATCTACATATTTTTTATTTTAACTATATATATGTGTGTGTTTTGTTAACATATGTGTCAACATTCCATAATTGATTATTTAAACATTATTTGATGTCATTCCAATTATTAGACCAAGAAATGGCAGTAACACCCAAATGTTGTGTGAAGTACTCACAATCACAAATTACATATCACATAATGTAGAAAACAGTAAATAGCAGGTGTGATGGCCCGAAAATCCGTACTCTCTGAGCTGACCGATACAACAGACGTCCAACTCAAATAATACATAAATACGAGTCATTAGGGTTGAAGAAATAGAAATAGGTAGAACAGAAATAACAAAGCAAAATCTCACAGCGGAACGAATAAAACATAATATATAACATTGAAATACAAAATTTTGTATCATATGTATATACCATTATCAGAGATCAACATATATACAACATAACGGAAAATAATTTCTTAATATCTAAGAGTGAATCCTCCTACTTCAAGCTCCTCTAAGTGTATCTGTAAAAGGCTGAAACACTTGACTGCCCGAACAAATTTGGGCACCCAAGAGTTTAGGAAAAACAAACAAAATAAACTCTGGATTAGTTATGGGACTGGTCTGAGTAAACTCCAACCTTATTGTTTAACTTTGAGAAATCCTTTAAAAGAAATGGTAATAGTAAGACCAGCCCACACTTAAACATGGACGGTTTTTTAACTTACTATAACCAAATATTTTTGATATCAAAAGCAAGAGATATTATAATAATTCCTAATCAAATAAATAACCAAATAATAGAACGCTTGCATCTCACGATCTACATATATAGTATAAAATCAAAAACCGCAGGGCACTTATTAGAGATTGGATTCCAACTATGACAAGGTATAGGACCACCTCTTGATCAGTGTAATCTAGAGGGTATAAACATGGGTTCAGCAAGAACTTCTTGCAACCTGATCACACATGATTGCCCACTCATTTAGCTTAACTGTAGCGAATATATTGTCACCCATGGTTGTCAACCGTCGAAACGTAATCCGTAAGATACAAAATTGAAAAGAAGAACAAATATTTTAATTTTATCTAGATCGGTGACAAATATACCCTACTTGGGAATGACCTAACTAGCCATGTTGCCATCCGATTTTTTTCATTTCCCGGTTGTAAGGTTTGAGGCTACGTCTATCATTTTAGAACATCCGGTCACCATACACTTAGAATGCCACATTGTCAAACCCGTCAAATCGCTAGTTGATCTTCTCAAATATATTACGAGTATAAAAGCTAAGAGAAACGAATTCCTGTACAACCAGACGTAATACCTTGAAAAGATCGTCTTATGTGATCTGTTAGGAATACTCTGTCAGACATTCGTCCATACAAGTTGTCCAGGGTCTGGACAAACAAAACAACCCTTGCATTCCACTCCATCTTCAATTATTTTTAGCTTATTTAATTCGCAAAGTCTATGCTTATACGGAGCGGTTTTTGGATATAAATCTAGTCGCTCTCTCCGTATTGACAACGATGGTCAAAAATCTTTGATAGCCGGTGTTTTAACTATCAAAGCGAAACAAAACATCCATCCAAATTTCTAACATCAAACAATCACCGGTCCTTTCTAATATTTCACGTTTGTTTCCTTATCATGTTTTCTATATTGATTTTAGTTCCCAAATTTCTTAAAAATATTCTAACTCCTTAAATTTCCGGAAAATTTCGTCAGCTCCTCCTTTGTACCGGTCAATAATTCAAACCTCAACTCGCCTTTTTAGGCCCTTTCCATTCAAAAAGAAAATCAAAAAGCCAAGCGGCTTGCTGATTCGGCGCATAAAACTCATATGGAAATTTAAACATGTCCTTTTTGTCGGGCACTAATAATGTTCTTCATTTTCTTCATCCCATACCTGTTTAACATATATACGCCCATTTCCTATTCATTTTAATCCATTAAACCCTTTTTACCAAAATTCGATAACCACTTCCTTAATTTGCTCTTTTTGCCTAATGCTCTTTTAAATTTTAATATATCCCATTCAAATATTTTTGTATTCATTTATACTCAATTCAAACCAATCTCCTTGCTCACTTCCAATTTCTAATCCAATTTTTATATTCGAATTTCCAATCTCGACTAATAAATTCAATTCATTTAAACTAAGTTAAATTCGAATCCAAACTCTATTAACTAATCCCTTTTGAAATTAGTTAAACTCATTCGATAAATAAAAATTTGATTTTTGCTCCAAAATCACTTCATGTATTCCATTTGAGTTCATATTTAATTTATAACTCAAATCTGGATTTTACTATTGGCAATTTGGATTTTTATTCATTCAAAACCCTTTTAATTTATTTTATAAACTGTTATGGTTCAAAAGCGATTATGGTGCTGTGTTTCTGAAAATTTGATTTTAACATGATTCTAATTTTACACGACGAAATTAAGATTTTTTCTCTTCCATTTGAAAATTGTTATTCAGTAGGTCCTGGCGTTTCTTGTTTTCTCAAATTCCAATTTATATTGAGTTCTGTATACTCAATTGAAGTTCGAAATGCTAAATTACGAACTACCGCGCTGCGGCGAGTTCGTTTTAATTAAATTAACTATAAACGTTTAAAAACTTCATTTATAAATAAATTCCAACTCCGTTCTCTAATAATAAAAATAAATTAAGTCCGTTATCCAAATCTAACTTCAATTCAGATTACTCAACTCACCGATTATTTTATTCCACATTCATATCTCAGTTATGAATTTATTCAAAACTCAATTTCCTATATTCAATTCCAATCCCCTTGGAGTTAAATTATTTATAAAAATGATATAATCGAATTCCAATTATTAATTCCTTTATAAATAAATTAATTCAACGTCCTTTACCATTACAAACTAATATAACCCTTGATAATAGTGAAGTCTTTAAATTTGAGGTATTTTATTTACCTCTCAGACCTTGACCGACAACGTTCTTATCTTGAGATTGATAAAAGCTTATAATAAAAACTCGATTTAAATTCACCTTCTATTCCAGTTCTTACATTTGGAAATTAATTTCCAAATTGGCCGATGAAAATTACTTCATCACATTTATAAACATTGTTTACAAATTAACTTCTTTATTTAATATATTAAAATAAACTTCCATTTTAATAATTTACTTTAAACTCGATCCCATTTAGGAATATTTAATTTTTTATATAACTTATACCTATATATATAAACAAGGAATCTATTTTCATACTAAATTTTAAATTTTAGTTCTATTCAATATAATCCCTTTTTAATTTTATTCTTGAGTTTTAATTTATGAATTATCCAATAAAAATTCCCTTCCTTTATTTGTAAACATCGTTTAAATATTTCACTTCTTACTTTAAATATTTAAAACAAGTCCCTATTTCAAATCTTATTTGAAATCCAATTCTCATTCTGGAAATTTAGTTTTCCTTTTTAAATCCAAACTTGAATTTTAAAAAAAATCTAATATTTTCAAATGAAATTTTTTCTTTCCATTTAGAACATTGTTTATAATTCAGCCACTAGTTTTTGTTATTAAAACAAGTTAATATTTCTCAATCCATTCGAAATTCCATTTCCATTTCGAAAAGTAAACTTTTCCTTTTTAAATCATAAAATCCCTTTTTAATATTTTTAAATATAAATATCTAGAGCTAGTGATAGTCTAATATCCAAACACACAAATTATCCATTCAATTCACACATCACACATGTAAATAAATATGTAAACAACAATAAATAAATTTGAGAAATCCAGTTGGATTCCTTCAACCTGTTTTCCTGCATCCACAGATGTCAGACATCATAAACAATACCAAACCTGCTTCAAGCCAGGATATCGCGGTATAGAAGGTCATCCACTCATATATCATGGGGTGATAGGGTCATCCGCTAATGACACTGTAGGCATCCGCTAATGGTATTGCGGGAAATATCCATTATATATATAATAACCACAACCACCAAGCCTAAATAACTAATATATATAACCACGGTAATTCAATAATTCATGCACGCATCCAAACAGCCAATAATTTATTTTTAGCGATAAAAATAATTTTTTAAGTGAGATTTACTCACCTAGTTTATTTACGCCGAATATCCCATTAATTTCCACATCATCGCAACTGTGAATCTACTCAAATGAAATTCATTTCGTACCTATTATTATACGATTTAATTTATCGATTAACATTTATTCTTTAAAATTAACTTAATATTAATTAATAAATCATTCTATGAATTTAAACTTTGAAACAATATACCTTATAGTCTTGTTAATTATTTGATTGATCAACGAAGCATCGTTAAATAGTTTTAAATACTTTAATCAGCCCATCACTTGTCCCACACCTCTCAGGCATTTTATCGAACAACTCGTCGTCAATCCACAAATCCTCTTCAATCACCCACAACTACTATATGCTGTTGCTGAATTTCCCGAACAAACCTCACCATCACTTCCATGCTTCAACCCGTCACCTGAGCATCGTATTCTCAAAACAAAGACCGACTCCCATATCTTACAACTGATCACTTCTACTCTACCACTACAGTTCTCCACTTACCAGCCTACTGTCGAACTGTTTCGAACATTAACTCCAAATTTTATGCAGGCAAGCCTCTCCATTCGACATACATACACCCAGCATCCCCAAATTCTCAGTCCCCAGTCATCCATCAGTAAAGCAGACTCCAGATAACTCTTCTCTCATCAAAACAATCCATGCCTGCATCGCAAAGGTCCCAACTTCACCGTACATTCCCACTTATCTTGACAAAATCTCCTCTCATATCTTATAGTCACCCATCTCCTCTTCTAACTGACCTTGTTGTCGAACAAATTTCCCATAGAAAAAATCCAACTCCTCAATACCCTACTGTCACCACTACACCCAGTAATACCATCGCGATGACATTCCTGAAAACCGTCATGCCTTTCATTCCATCGCACCTCGTTTTCAACCAACATAGCTCCGTCCTTGTGTTCCAAAAATTGGTATCGATATTGTTTTAGTGCAAAATCCCCCAAATACAAACGCGTTCACTCTTTCCATTCATTGGTACAGAAAAAAACCTTTTTGATAGCAGAACAACCCTTCCTTTCCTCGGAAATCACGAGAGCTGGTAGTGGCATCGAGTTACAGGAAACTCGCGCTCCCCTTCTGCAATTACTCTGAACAACCCATGCCGATACTCCCAACTTCTACCTTAAACTGAGAGTGTGTGCCCAGCGAGCTTCACAGAAACCACGGCTTTCCCTTGCCATGACTTTGATCCCCTTTTTTTTCTTTGCGCGAGATGGGTTCGAATTGATTATAAGGGAACAAGGAAGCCATAGTTACGGTATAAAAAGGGAAAAAAATTGTTTTGATTGTACAAGGAAGCGGCGGTCATTTTGATTTCATGTCTGAAGCCTTTCACTTCAAATTAGGGAAATAAGAAACACGACATTGTTTCAGTACTGGTGTTTTCGAATGAGAGGAGCGACTAATTTGAGGCTTTTTTCATTGTTGTTGAACTAATGGGAAGAGTCGCGATATTTAAGAGGAATACGGGGCAACAGATCTAAAGCTTGTTTCCTATGTACAGCACACCATTAATTTCGTTGTTTGCTTGATAACGAGTGTGGGAGACAAACTTTTCTGCTCGAGAAGAAAAATCAGCTGCGCGATTTAATTCATTGGTCTGCGATGTTAAAAATAGGCCGACCTCTTTATTTTAAATGTGAAATTATTGTTTTATTTACATTTATATTTTATATTTACTGATTTGATTTTGATTTTATCTATTTAAATTATATTTTACGGTTCTGTTCCCTTATTTAAACATAACAACTGACGTTTCTGGGGTTATCTCTGTATTCTAAACACACTACCACAGATTTCAAAGTCTAATTCGATCGTTTGAGAAATATAACCATTTAAGCCGACTATTTAAATTAAATTGAATTGATTAGAATATAAATCAATTTCAAACAATTAAATTCATCGAAAAAAATTTATCATTCTAATTCAAACAGAATTTATTAATCGATTGAATTGTTTCGATTCAGTTTTAAATTCTGAATTTAATTATGTATTACGGTAATTCGATCTATTCGATACTAAATCATATATCGATTATTAAATCGATAAATTCCATATTAAAATTCATTTATTATTTCAAATCAATATTTATAATAAATTTAAATATTCAAAATTAATAGACTAAAAATCCGGGACGTTACATTCCTTCCCCCTAAAAGAATTTCGTCCCCGAAATCACTAAGGTAGAAGAAATGCTATAGACCCGTTAACTTTTCAAAAACCCATTTCAATTTAATTCCAAATCTATTTACTCCTTTCAATCCATTTAACTTTTTAAGTTAAATTTAGATTTCAGAATTCAAATACCCAGTATTTATTTCAAATCCTTTTTGAAATCTCATAAATATATCCATATATACTTAGAACCATCCCAAATTCAAAACATTTGAATTTTCAAACCAACTTGTTTTCTTTCAAACAAATTTCATCTAAAACTTTTATAAGATAGTAATCCATCACTTAGAAACTCGAAAATGAACACCGATGATGTGGCCATTCATCATCTGAACTATTTTCTAGTCATTGAAGTGATTTCAGTGCTTTATCACTTTCAAAATCCTTCCAAAACATAGCCATATTATTTCAGAAAATATTTTTCAAAAATCCAGGATTTAAATTCCAAATTCAGGTTTCAATCTAATATTAATTCATCTCATTTGTGTATACAAGTTCTATTTCGTTATGTATAACAATTTTAATTTTATAATCTTATAATCTCAACCAACAATTCCATATATAATAATAATTTTGGAAAATTATTCTTTCCATATATAAAAATATAGTTTTAGGTAAAATTATTTCAATTACCCAGCTTTCAAAACATATTGTGTCAAATTACTCTGTTCAAGTGTTTATAAACCACTTTCACTCATGTCAGCTAAACGCGTCGAGGTGGAACTTATATACCACTCAATAGATCAATTAACACAATATAAAACAATTTTTATACAAATCTACAAGTACGCTCTCGCATATATGTACACTCAACTCATTCTAGGGTGCTACAGGCCCTATCTTTAATGAGTAAACCCCACCAAAGCCTAGGTATTTGCTCAACCTAAGATCTGATACCAAATGTGATGGCCCGAAATTCGTACTATCTGAGCTGACTGATACAACACACATCCAACTAAAATAATACAGAAATACGAGTCATTAGTGTTAAAGAAATAGAAACAGATAGAACAGAAATAACAAAACAGAATCTCACAGCGGAACGAATAAAATATATTATATAATATAACTTTTGAAATACAAAATTTTGTATCATATATACATACCATTATCAGAGATCAACATATATACAACACAGTGGAAAATAATTTCTAAATATCTAACCGTGAAGCCTCCTGCTTCAAGCTCCTCAAGTGTATCTGTAAAAGCCTGAAACACTTGACAGCCTGTACAAATCTGGGCACCCAAGAGTATAGGGAAAACAAACAAAATATACTCTGGGTCAGTCATGGGATTGGTGTGAGTGAACTCCAACCATATTGTTTAACTTTGAAAAGAAAGGGTAATAGTAAGACCAACCTACACATAAACATGGATGGTATTTTACCTTACTATAACCAAAACATTTTTGATATCAAAATCCAGTGATATTATAATAAGTCCAATCAAATAAATAACCAAATAGCAGAACGCTTGCGTCTCACGCTCTACATATATAGTATAAAATCAAAAACCGTAGGGCGCTTATTGGATATTAGAATCCAACCATGACAAGGTATTGGACCACCTCCCGATCAGTGTACTCTAGAGTGGATACACTAGGGTTCAGCAAGAACATCTTGCAACCCGGCCACACATGACCGCCCACTCATTTAGCTTGAGTGTAGCGAATATATTGTCACCCACGGTTGTCGGCCGTACAACCGTAATCCGTAAGATACAGAATCGAAAAGAAGAACAAATATTTTAATTTTCTCTTGATCGGTGACAAATATACCCTGCTTGGGAATGACCCAACTAGCCATGCTTCCCTCCCGATTTTTGTCATTTCCCGGTTGTGAGGCTTGAGGCTACATCTATCATATTAGAACATCTGGTCACCATACACTCAGAATGCCACATAGTTAAACCCGTCAAATCACTAGTTGATCTTCTCAAAAATATTACGGGTATAAAAGCTAAGAGAAATGAATTCCTCCTCCACCAGACATCTGGCCCTTTCTAAAATTTCACATTTGTTTCCTTATCACGTTTTCTATATTGATTTTTAATTCCTAAATTTCTAAAAATAATCTAAATCCTTAAATTTCCGGAAAATTTCGTCAGCACCTCCTTTTGTACCAGTCAATAGTTCAAACCCCAACTCGCCTTTCTAAGTCCTTTCCATTCAAAAAGAAAATCAAAAAGCCAAGCGGCTTGCCGATTCGACGCATAAAACTCATATGGAAATTTAAACATGCATCTTTTTGTCAAGCACTAATAATATTCTTCATTCTCTTCATTTTCTTCATCCCATACCTATTTGACATATATACGCCCTTTTCCAATTCATTTTAATCAACTCAACCCTTTTTACCAAAATTCGCTAACCACTTCCATAATTAGCTCTTATTGCCTAATGCTCTTTTAAATTTGAATATATCCCATTCAAATATTTTTGTATTCATTTATACTCAATTCAAACCAATCTCCTTGCTCGCTTCCAATTTCTAATCGAAGTTTTATATTCGAATTTCCAATCTCGACTAATAAATTAAATTCATTTAAACTAAGTTAAATTCGATTAACTAATCCCTTTTGAAATTAGTTAACCTCACTCGGTAAATTAAAATCTGATTTTTGTTCCAAAATCACTTCATGTATTCCACTTGAGTTCATATTTAATTTATAACTCAAATCTGGATTTTACTATTAGAAATTCGGATTTTTATTCATTCAAAACCCTTTTAATTTATTTTATAAGCCATTATGGTTCAAAAGCGATTATGGCGCTGTTTTTCTGTAAATTTGATTTTGACATGATTCAAAATCTATACGATGAAATTAAGATTTTTTTTCTCTTCCATTAGAAAATTATTATTCAATAGGTCCGGGCGTTTCTTCCTTTATCAAATTCCGACTTATATTGAGTTCTGTATACTCAATTGAAGTTCGAAATGCCAAATCACGAACTGCCGCGCTGCGGAGAATTCGTTTTAATTAAATTAAATATAAACGTTTAAAAACTTCATTTATAAATAAACTCCAACACCGTTCTCTAATATTAAAAATAAATTAAGTCCGTTATCCAAATCTAACTTCAATTCAGATTACTCAACTCATCGATTATTTTATTCCACATTCATATCTCAGTTATGAATTTATTCAAAACTCAATTTCCTATATTCAAATCCAATCTCCTTGGAGTTAAATTATTTATAAAATTTGATATAATCGAATTCCAATTATTAATCCCTTTATAAATAAATCAATTCAACATCCTTTACCATTACAAAATAATATAATCCCTTGGTAATAGTGAAGTCATTCAAGTTGGGGTATTTTATTTACCTCTCAGACCTTAACCGACGGCATTCTTATCTTGCGATTGATAAAAGCTTGTAATAAAAACCTGATTTAAATTCACCTTCTATTCCATTTCTTACATTTGGAAATTAATTTTCAAATTGGCCGATGAAAATTACTTCATCACATTTATAAACGTTATTTATAAATTAACTTCTTTATTTCATATATTAAAATAGACTTCCATTTTAATAATTTACTTTAAACTCGATCCCATTTTGGAATATTTAATATTTATATAACTTATAACTATATATATAAACATGAAATCTATTTTCATATTAAATTTTAAATTTTTGTTCTATTCAATATAATCACTTTTTAATTTTATTCTTGAATTTTAAATTATAAATTATCCAATAAAAATTCCCTTCTTTTATTTGTAAACATCGTTTATATATTTCACTTCTTGTTTTAAATATTTAAGACAAGCCCCTATTTCAAATCTTATTTGAAATCCAATTCTCATTTTGGAAATTTAGTTTTCCTTTTTAAGTCCAAGCTTGAATTTTAAAAAAAAAATCTAATATTATCAAATGAAATTTTTTCTCTCCATTTAGAACATTGTTTATAATTCAGCCACTTGTTTTTATTACTAAAACAAGTTAATATTTCTCAATCCATTCGAATTTCCATTTCCATTTCAGAAAGTAAAATTTTCCTTTTTAAATCATAAAATCCCTTTTTAATATTTTAAATATAAATATCTAGGGCCAGTAATATTCTGCTATCCAAACACACAAATTATCCATTCAATTCACACATCACACATGTACATAAATATGTAAACAATAGTAAATAAATTTGAGGAATCCAGTTGGATTCCTCCAACCTGTTTTCCTGCATCCACAGATGTCAGACAACATAAATAATACCAATCCTGCTTCAAGGCAGGATATCTCGGTATATAAGGTCATCCACTCATATATCGTGGGGGAAATAGGGTCATCCGCTAATGATACTGTAGGCATCCGCTAATGGTACTGCGGGAAATATCCATTATATATATAATAACCACAACCACCAAGCCTAAATAACTAATATATATAACCACAGTAATTCAATAATTCATGCATGCATCCAACAGGCAATAATTTATTTTTAGCAATAAAAATAAATTTTTAAGTGAGATTTACTCACCTGGTTTATTTACACCGAATATCCCGTTAATTTCCGCATCATCGCAACTGTGAATCTACTCAAATGAAAATCATTTCATACCTATGATTATACGATTTAATTTAACAATTAACATTTATTCTTTAAAATTAACTTAACATAAATTAATAAATCATTCTATGAATTTAAACTTTGAAGCAATGTATCTTATAGTCTTATAAATTATTTGATTGATCGATGAAGCATCCTTAAATAGTTTTAAATACTTCAATCAGCCCATCACTTGTCCTACACCACTCAGGAATTTTATCAAACAACTCATCGCCAATCCACAAATCCTCTATAATCACCCACAACTACTATATGCTGTTGCTGAATTTCCCGAACCAACCTCACCATCACTTCCATGCGTCAACCCGTCTCCTGAGCATCGTATTCCCAAAACAAAGACCGACTCCCATATCTTACAACTGATCACTTCTGCTCTACCACTACAGTCCTCCACATATCAGCCTACTGTTTCGAACATTAACTCCAAAATGTATGCAGGCAAGCCCCTCCATTCGAAATACATACACCCAGCATCCCCAAATTCGCAGTCCCCAGTCATCCATCAGTAAAGAAAACTCCAAACTACTCTTCACTTGTCAAAACAGTCCATGCCTACATCGCAAAGGTCCCAACTTCACCATACATTCCCACTTATCTTTACAAAAACTCCTCTTATATCTTACAGTCACCCATCTCTGTAATAACCTGCATTCTACTCATCGAAGGATCGTAGAATATTTCTTTCTTTCTCATACGAAGTCGTATGGTCATGTAGAGTTGGGGGACGACTATTTGGGTTATTTCTCATGTTCATGATTTTTGTCGATTTTTAAATGACCATTTTACCCCTAGTTGATCTTGTTTCGTCCATAACTTTTGATTAGAAAAGAGTTTTGACCTGAAACCACTTCCATTGGCTTCGGATGATGGTTTACCTTTCCGTAGAGTTGTCACATGCGAAAAACGGACTTACCGTTTGGGAGATATGGCTGAAATAAGGTTTGGAAGGTGAAAAACTGCTTAACCGGACCAAATAAGGTGATTAGTAATTGGGCCCATAACCCATTTCGGGATTAGGGTTATGGGGAGGCTGAAATGAGTTAGGGTTTCATTTCATTTTAGTTTTCTAGCCTCCACTTACCTCTGAGAAACCCTAAAAATGGCCTCCAACCTCTAAATCACCTCCAAATCACTTTCTACTTGAAGATTGGGCTTAGCAACATCAAATCAAGAGAGATCAACACCAAATCAACATTAGAGCTGCTGTTTAGCATTGGAATTCGCACTAAATCAGAGATTTATTTCAGATTTAAGTCTTATTTATGGCTGAGGTGAGTGATTTGCATAGTTCCTCACTAATTATGGATAATTAAGGGTAATTAGTGTTAATTAGCGAATTTAAACATGATAAAATTCTGGAAAAATATTTATAAAATTAGAAATGATGTTTTAGACCTCTGATATGAGTTTGGGTTAATTTGGTTAAGTTTTGCTAATTATATCATTAGTTTCACCTAAACATGCTTAAGGGAAAATGGGGGGTTTTGGCTATGTTTGATCCATTTTAACCTACCATACTGATGTTTTAGTGTTTGTGGTTGATTATACATGTTGCTATGACTGTATGGTATGCTTTGTGATTGATTAGAATAGTTGGAATGGTCGAAAACGCCGTCGAGTGGGATAAATTGCTTGCTGGAAAAAGTGCAGGAGTCTGGCCGATCCGGATCGGAACGGAGGAAGAGACCCGATCCGAATCCCCCACTCGAATTCAGAAGCTCCGATCCGCTCTTGCGCTCCACACCCCGATCTGAACAAAGGAGGACAACAAGGCTGGGGGAAGCTTCTATCCACTTGTATTTTTCGTGGCATACATCATCCGATCCGACCCGCATGGTCACCTCCGAACCGAACCGACATGTGGTGAATGGAATTGAAGAACCCGATCCTGATCCGATCCCCTAGAGGCGACGTCTTCCGATCCGAACCGACGTACTGTGAGGGAGCTTGAGATATCCGACCCGATCCAGTGAAGGGAGCACTCCGATCCGAACCGAACTGATGATTAGGGGGAGACCCGAACCGATCCGGTGATGACCAATAACCCGAGATGCAAGGGTAGTCCAAATGGAAGTTAGAGCTCAGGATCCAGTTGGGAACCAATGAGTTCACTTCATGGTTGGGCTTTGCTGCGGGACGTGTGCTAAGGAGTTGTCGACGTTCATAACTTCAATTCACCACTGAAAATAGATGATGGGCTACTTATCAGTGCAGTAGAGTCACTATGACTCGAGGGGCAAAGTGATGGTAGCATGACTACGTTATCAGTGCAGTAGAGTCATTATGACTCGAGGGGCAAAGTGATGCGTAGTAAGACTATGAGCCAGTGCAGTGGGATCATTGTGACTCCATGGGGCAGAGTGGACAAAGTAAAGGGTTAGTAAGGCTATGAGCCAGTGCAGTGGTGTCATTGCGACTCCATGGGGCAAAGTGGACATAGCGAAGGATTAGTGGCTATGTATCAGTGCAGTGAAGCCATTTATGACTTCATGGGGCAAGGTGATCATAGCAAAGTATTGAGGTGATCGAAGTGGTGAATATCGTATGTTTTACGCACAGAGTGAGAGATGTGAGGATGGTTGCTATGCTTGATTGTTTGCCATCACTATGACATGCACACCCCCACCCCCGTTATCTTTACACCATTTGAAATGGCACCTTAGAGTGTTGTACAATATGTAGTGCTAACTCTTTGGTTGCAGGTCCAGGTTCAGGTATGGTTTAGTCTACCTGTTATTGTTTTGTTTAGATGCTTATCGCTCATACCAGGCTTTATGTCTGACCCAAGTTTTATGTCTCTTCTTATTACTCTGGGTGCTCACACGAGCAGACTAGAGACAGGTTAGCTGGTGATGCGCGGGTAGCTGATTCGGAGGCGAGCAGAAGGCTTCCACGTATGATATATAGATATTCTCCCTGTGTCGTTGGTGGTCGCTACTTGGTCATTAGGAGTGTACCTCCTTTATCTTGCTTTTGTTTTTGAGACAGTTTGAAAAGTTGTAATCATGTTGGCTTTGGATCATAAGCTGTATTTGGATTTTCCGCTGCTATGTTAGTTTATTTTCAGCTTATGCACTGTCTCACCTGTTTTATGTCAAGTGTGTTGTTATTATATTTTATCCTATGCGCTATGAGACATATTACAGGTTCCTTGTTAGTTCATTTCCTTCTTTCCTTTCCTTCTGACGACCGTCCCGTGCTAACTGGACATGTGTACAACGCACCTTTGGAGTAAATGTCGGTTGGTGCGGGGCTGGCCGTCACATTTGGTATCAGAGCTCTAGGTTGCATAGTTAACCTAGGGAAAGACATTAGGGAGAGATAGTACGTATATGAGAGCGCGTATTTGTGATTACTTTAGTTTTCAAAAGCTATATATATATACTATAAGTAGTATAAGAATGAAGTCATACTGCACTAGCACCACTATGGGGTCGTTAATTGTTTCTCTTTACAGATTGAACGATGAGTAGAGACACCAGAGGTGCTGGTAGAGGGACCAACCATGGGAATGCTCCTGACATGAGAACAATGTTCACCAACTTCATGAGGGAGATGCTTAGGGATGTTCAGGGAGCAGTTCCCAATCCCGGAAATGGTGGTGGTCCAGTAGTGCAGGCGCCTAGGGTCAATTTCGCCAAGTTGTGCAAGGATTACACTAACCTTGGTGGGAAGCGGTTCCACGGAACGGAGTCGGCCACAAATGTTTAGGATTGGTTGGATAGCTGTGATCGTATCTTCGACGACTTAGGTATTGAGGATGCGATGAAAAGAAGGCTAGCGTCTCGTCAGCTGCAAGGGCGAGTGATGGATTCGTGGAATGCCATTAGAACAGCTACTCCAGAAGATCAGGTTACTTGGGATCATTTCAAGGCTCGCTTTAGCGAGAAGTTCATTCCAGCTACCCAGAAGTCAGTGTTGTTTAAGAGATTCTTGGAACTCAAGCAGAATGGTAGGGCAGTCTCTGACTATATTGTCGAGTTCGACACTTTGTCGAAGTATGGACTATCTCTTGTCGATACTCCTGAAAAGAAGAATGAGAAGTTCATTACTGGGTTGGATGGATACTTGGGGGAAAGGCTTATCAACCACATCGATGAGACTTTTGAATCGATTATGGGGAAAGCTTTGAGATCAGAGAGTCTTTACCCTAAACCAAAGACTGAGGCTGCATCTGCAGAAGGGCCAAAACCGCAAGCGGGCGGTGGAGGCAAGAATAAATATCAGAATAAGAGGAAACAGAACCAAGCTAAGGATGGCCAGAAAAAGAGTAAGAAAGATGTTGAGTGCTTCGTTGTGGTAAGAAGGGCCATTATGCTAAAGAATGTCGGGCCAAGCCAGCGGAAAGGAAGTGCTACAACTGTGGCCAAGTGGGACATCATAAGGATAGGTGTCCACAACATCTTAAGGAGAAGCAAATTGTGAAAGCATATGCTATCGATGCTGTTCATTCTTCGTCGAATGCCCCAACTGCGGCGGAGAAAGGAAAGAATGTCGTCATTCAAGGTATGCTTTCTATTTATGATGTACCAGTTCGAGTTTTGTTTGATACCGGGGCTTCCCGTTCCTTCATATCTAGTGACCTGGTGGATAGGTTGGGACTGGAACTCGAGATAGTCGATAGACCGTTGGTTGTGACGAACCCGATTAGTGGTTCAACTAACCTTAGTATGATTTGCCGAAATTTGGTCTTATCGAGTCATGGATGTATGTTTGTGACTGCTTTGTTTTGGGCTTTACTGGGTATGGCATTATATTGGGGGTCGATTGGCTCCAAAGATACGGGGTGGTGGTAGACTGTGAGGGCTTTTTGGTGAAAGTTAGAGCGGATGATGGGCGGAGGGTAGTGTTTGGTTGTCTACCTAGTGATGGGGTAATGGCTATTTTTATAAATTCCCTCGACATCCCGCATGATGAGTTATCAGATGTGCCCGTGGTTGGCCAGTATCCGGACGTCTTCGAGGAGGTGACCGGGCTTCCACCACACCGAGAGATTGAGTTCCGTATTGATTTGGTGAAAAATGCCAGACCTATAGTGATGCCACTTCGTCGTATGGCACCAAGGGAGCAGCGAGAGCTCGGGGTGCAAGTCAGCGATCTTTTGAAGAAGGGGTTTATTAGAAGAAGTGTCTCCGAGTGGGGAGCACCAGTTGTGTTTGCCACTAAGGCAGATGGTTCCCTTCGTTTGTGTGTGGACTATCGCGAGTTGAATAAGGTGACGAGGAAGAATAAATATCCTCTACCGCGGATAGATGATTTGTTTGATCAACTGGAAGGAGCAAGAGTGTTCTCCCAGTTGGACCTCGCGATAGGATTTCATCAGCTCCGAGTAGCAGATGAGAGTGTTTCGAAAACGACATTTAGGACGCCGTCTGGATTCTATGAGTGGTTGGTTATGCCATTTGGGTTGACCAATGCACCAGCATACTTTGTGGATCTTATGAATCGAGTATTCAGAGATCAGTTGAATAAGTTTGTTCTTGTGTTCGTAGACAATATCCTTGTTTACTCGAGGACAGAGGAGGAACACAAGGGACACTTGAGGATAGTGATGGAGGTGTTGAGGAAACACCAATTGAAAGCGAAATTCTCTAAGTGTCACTTCTGGAGGAGGGAAGTGAGATTCTTGGGCCATGTTGTTTTAGAGAATGGTATTGCCGTGGACCCTACGAAGGTGGCTACGGTACAGGATTGGTCTACGCCCAAGAATGCAACAGACGTAAGAAGCTTCTTGGGGTTAGCTGGATATTATCGTAAGTTTATCCAAGACTTCTCCAAGATAGCGACACCGTTGACTCAGTTGATTAAGAAGAATCAGGACTTCGTCTGGGACGGAGTGTGTGAGAATGCATTCAAGAGTCTAAAGGAAAAGTTGACGCGTGCGCCATTGTTAGTCATTCCTAAAGGGAATGAAGAGATGACGGTATACACGGATGCTTGTGGTACCGGACTAGGTGCTGTATTGATGCAAGGAGGTAGGGTTGTAGCTTATGCTAGTCGGCAACTAAAGCCACATGAGAAAAGGTATCCTACCCATGATTTGGAATTGGCAGCGATTGTATTTGCGCTGAAGATGTGGAGACATTATCTCTTGGGGGGAAGATTCGAGTTGTTTACCGATCATAAATCGTTGAAATATCTCTTCTCCCAGAAGGATATGAATCTCCATCAACAGAGATGGTTAGAGTTCTTGGCTTCGTATGATTTTGATATCGCATACACACCTGGGAAAGGTAATGCGGTAGCCGATGCCTTGAGTAGGAGACATGCCAGTTTAGGGGCTATGTTTCTTGAATGGAAGCAATTGGAGTATATCGCAGGGTTTGATTTCAGACCAAAGTGCGAATTGGATCCAGAAATGCTAGCTAGTTTGGCGATCAGACCCACTTTGATTGAGCGGATTGGTTCCTGCCAGAGGGACGATCCTAATCTATTGGAAATCATCTCCAAGTTAGAAATGGATGTCGACAGTGAGGAGGTGAATTTGTATGAGCTTGATCGAGAAGGATGGCTTAGAAAGAATGGAAGACTAGTTGTACCCAACATGAATGGACTGAGAGATGAAGTGCTTAGAGCATATCATCACCCGAAATTGACTATACATCCCAGTGGTAACAAGACGTATTGAGACATGGAGCAGATCTACTACTGGGAAAGGATAAAGAAAGACATTGGGAAGTTTATGTCCAAATGCATGAATTGCCAGTTAGTTGAAGCTGAGCAAAGGAAGCTTAGTGGTTTGTCACAACCTTTGGAAACCAGTCTCAATGGATTTCATTGATGGTTTACCAAGGACTAGGTCAGGTGATGATGTTATTTGAGTGAATTGTATATTAGAGAATGAAGGCTACCCAAGATTAACAGAAGACTTATCTCGATAAGAGACGAAGAGATTTGGAATTCTTCGTTAACGACTTGGTGTTCGTCAAGATATCTCCATTGAGAATGTGATTCGGATTGGTTGGAGAGGTAAGTTAGCACCAAGATTTGTTGGTCCATTCCCAGTCCTCGAGCAAGTTGGGAATTCGGCGTATAAATTTGAGTTACCAGACAAGATGGCGGGAGTTCACAACGTATTTCATGTTTCCCAGTTAAGGAAGTTTGTGCAAGACCCTAATGTGGCTATTTCACTAGATCAGTTGGACGATATCGAGGTTGAACCCAAGGCGGTTGAGAACCGCAAGTTTATGCGTATTGTTGGGAACGATACGAAGCAGCTTCGATGGAAGGCGGTGAAACTAGTCAAAGTCCAGTGGGGTGAGAATGAAAAAGATTGTACTTGGGAAACAGAGGAGGATATAAGGAAGAAGTATCCAGAACTCTTTGCCTGGTAAGGTTTTGATAGTGATAGTTTCTTCCCTTGTTAGTAAACCGCATGCTAGGATAGACTTGTTTTACATGTTGATTGTTGTTTTATGGTTGATAGGCATGCGGGACGCTTTGTGTGTTTTGGTTAGGGAATTTCGGGGGTGAAATTTCTTAAGGGGGGGAGAATGTAACAACCCACATTCTACGCATCGAAGGATCGTAGAATATTTATGTCTTTCTCATACGAAGTCGTATGGTCATGTAGAGTTGGGGGACGACTATTGGGGTTATTTCTCATGTTCATGATTTTTGTCGATTTTTAAATGACCATTTTACCCCTAGCTGATTTGTTTCGTCCATAACTTTTGATTGGAAAGGAGTTTTGACCTGAAACAACTTCCATTGACTTCGGATGATGGTTTACCTTTCCGTAGTGTGGTCACATGCGGAAAACGGACTTACCGTTTGGGAGATATGGCTGAAATAAGGTTTGGAAGGTGAAAAACTGCTTAACCGGGCCAAATAAGGTGATTAGTAATTGGGCCCATAACCCATTTCGGGATTAGGGTTATGGGGAGGCTGAAATGAGTTAGGGTTTCATTTCATTTCAGTTTTCTAGCCTCCACTTACCTCTAAGAAACCCTAAAAATGGCCTCCAACCTCTAAATCACCTCCAAATCACTTTCTACTTGAAGATTGGGCTTAGCAACATCAAATCAAGAGAGATCAACACCAAATCAACATTAGAGCTGCTGCTTAGCATTGGGATTCGCACCAAATCAGAGATTTATTTCAGATTTAAGTTTTATTTGTGGCTAAGGTGAGTGATTTGCATAGTTCCTCACTAATTATGGCTAATTAAGGGTAATTAGTGTTAATTAGCGAATTTAAACATGATAAAATTCTGGAAAAATATTTATAAAATTCGAAATGATATTTTAGACCTCTGATATGAGTTTGGGTTAATTTGGTTAAGTTTTGCTAATCATATCATTAGTTTCACCTAAACATGCTTAAGGGAAAATAGGGGGTTTTGGCTATGTTTGATCCATTTTAACCTATCATACTGATGTTTTAGTGTTTGTGGTTGATTATACATGTTGCTATGACTGTATGGTATGCTTTGTGATTGATTAGAATAGTTGGAATGGTCGAAAACGCCGTCGAGTGGCGTAAATTGCTTGCTGGAAAAAGTGCAGGAGTCTGGCCGATCCGGATCGGAACGGAGGAAGAGACCCGATCCGAACCCCCCACTCGAATTCAGAAGATCCGATCCGCTCTTGCGCTCCACACCCCGATCTGAACAAAGGAGGACAACAAGGCTTGGGGAAGCTTCTATCCACTTGTATTTTTCGTGGCATACGTCATCCGATCCGGCCCGCATGGTCACCTCCGAACCGAACCGACACGTGGTGAATGGAATTGAAGAACCCGATCCTGATCTGATCCCCTAGAGGCGACGTCTTCCGATCCGAACCGACGTACTGTGAGGGAGCTTGAGATATCCGACCCGATCCAGTGAAGGGGAGCACTCCGATCCGAACCGAACTGATGATTAGGGGGAGACCCGAACCGATCCGGTGATGACCAATAACCCGAGATGCAAGGGTAGTCCAAATGGAAGTTAGAGCTCAGGATCCAGTTGGGAACCAATGAGTTCACTTCATGGTTGGGCTTTGCTGCGGGACGTGTGCTAAGGACTTGTCGACGTTCATAACTTCGATTCACCACTAAAAATAGATGATGGGCTACTTATCAGTGCAGTAGAGTCACTATGACTCGAGGGGCAAAGTGATGGTAGCAAGACTACGTTAACAGTGCAGTAGAGTCATTATGACTCGAGGGGCAAAGTGATGCGTAGTAAGACTATGAGCCAGTGCAGTGGGATCATTGTGACTCCATGGGGCAGAGTGGACATAGTAAAGGGTTAGTAAGGCTATGAGCCAGTGCAGTGGTGTCATTGCGACTCCATGGGGCAAAGTGGACATAGCGAAGGATTAGTGGCTATGTATCAGTGCAGTGAAGCCATTTATGACTTCATGGGGCAAGGTGATCATAGCAAAGTATTGAGGTGATCGAAGTGGTGAATATCGTATGCTTTACGCACTGAGTGAGAGATGTGAGGATGGTTGCTATGCTTGATTGTTTGCTATCACTATGACATGCACACCCCCACCCCCATTATCTTTACACCATTTGAAATGGCACCTTAGAGTGTTGTACAATATGTAGTGCTAACTCTTTGGTTGCAGGTCCAGGTTCGGGTATGGTTTAGTCTACCTGTTGTTGTTTTGTTTAGATGCTTATCGCTCATACCAGGCTTTATGTCTGACCCAGAGTTTTATGTCTCTTCTTATTACTCTGGGTGCTCACACGAGCAGACTAGAGACAGGTTAGCTGGTGATGCGCGGGTAGCTGATTCGGAGGCGAGCAGGAGGCTTCCACGTATGATATATAGATATTCTCCCTGTGTCGTTGTTGGTCGCTACTTGGGCATTAGTAGTGTACCTCCTTTATCTTGCTTTTTTTTGAGACAGTTTGAAAAGTTGTAATAATGTTGGCTTTGGATCATAAGCTGTATTTGGATTTTCCGCTGCTATGTTAGTTTATTTTCAGCTTATGCACTGTCTCACCTGTTTTATGTCAAGTATGTTGCTATTATATTTTATCCTATGCGCTGTGAGACATATTATAGGTTCCTTGTTAGTTCATTTCCTTCTTTCCTTTCCTTCTTCCCTTTCCTTCTGACGACCGTCCCGTGCTAACTGGACATGTGTACAGCACACCTTTGGAGTAAATGTCGGTTGGTGCGGGGCGGGCCTTCACAATCTCCTTCTAACTGACCATACTGTCGAACAAGTTTTTCACAAAAAAATCCAACTCCTCAATATCCTACTGTCACCACTGCACCCAGTAATACCATCGCATTGACATTCCTGAAAACCGTCATGCCTTTCATTCCGTCGCACCTCGTTTTCAACCAACATAGCTCTGTACTTGTGTTCCCAAAAATGGTATCGATATTGTTTTATTGCAAAATCCCCCAAATACAAACCCGTTCACTCTTTCCTCTGCAATTACTCTGAACAACCCATGTCGATACTCCCAACTTCTACCTTAAACCGAGAGCGTGTCCACAACGAGGTTCAAGGAACCCACGGCTTTCACTCGCGATGACTTTGATCCCCATTTTTTTCTTTACGTGAGATGGGTTCGAATTGATTATGAGGGAACAAGGAAGCCATAGTTACGGTATAAAAAGGAAAAATAATTGTTTTGATTTTTGATTGTACAAGGAAGCGGCGGTCATTTTGATTTCATGTCTGAAGCCTTTCACTTCAAATTAGGGAAATAAGAAACACGACATTGTTTCAGTACTGGTGTTTTCAAATGAGAGGAGCGACTAATTTGAGACTTCAATTTTTTCATTGTTGTTGAACTAATGGGAAGAGTCGCGATATTTAAGAGGAATAAGGGGAAATGGATCTGAAGCTTGTTTCCTATGTACAGTACTCCATTAATTTTGTTGTTTGCTTGATAACGAGAGTGGGAGACAAACTTTTCTGCTCGAGAAGAAAAATCAGCTGCGCGATTTAATTTATTGGTCTGCGATGTTAAAAATAGGCCGACCACTTATTTGAAATGTGAAATTATTGTTTTATTTTTATTTTATATTTACTAATTTGATTTTGATTTTATCTATTTAAATTATATTTTGCGGTACCGTACCCTTATTTGAACATAACAACTGACATTTCTAGGGTTACCTCTGTATTCCGAACATACTGCCGTAGATTTCAGAGTCTAATTCGATCGTATGAGAAATATAACCATTTAAGCTGACTATATAAATTAAATTGAATTGATTAGAATATAAATCAATTTCAAACAACTAAATTCATCGAAAAAAAATTTATCATTCTAATTCAAACAGAATTTATTAATCGATTGAATTGTTTCGATTTAGTTTTAAATTCTGAATTCAATTATGTATTACGGTAATTCGATCTATTCGATACTAAATCATATATCGATTATTAAATCAATAAATTCCATATTAAAATTCATTTATTATTTCAAATCAATATTTATAATAAATTTAAATATTCAAAATAAATAGACTAAAAATCCAGGACATTACATTCCTTCCTCCTTAAAAGAATTTCGTCCTCGAAATTACTAAGGTAGAAGAAATCCTACAGACCCGTTAACTTTTCAAAAACCCATTTCAATTTAATTCCAAATCAGTTTATTCATTTCAATCCATTTAACTTTTTTAATTTAAATTTAGATTTCAAAATTCAAATACCCGGTATTTTTTCAAATCCTTTTTGAAATCTCATAAATATATCCATATATACTTAGAGCCATCCCAAATTCAAAACATTTGAATTTTCAAAGAAACTTGTTTTCTTTCAAACAAATTTCATCTAAAACTTTTCTAAGGTAGTAATCCATCACTTAGAAACTCGAAAATGAACACCAATGATGTGGCCATTCCTCATCTGAATTATTTTCCAGTCACTGAAGTGACTTCAGTGATTTACCACTTTCAAAATCTTTCCAAAAGATAGACGTATTATTTTAGAAAATATTTTTCAAATATACGGGATTAAATTCCAAATTCAGGTTTCAATCTAATTTTAATTCATCTCATTTGTGTATACAAGTTCTATTTGGTTATTTATAGCCATTTTAATTTTATAATCTTATAATCTCAACCAACAATTCCATATATGATAATAATTTCAGAAAATAATTCAATTCATATATAAAAATATAGTTTTAGGCAAAATTATTTCATTTACCAATTTCTAAACATACTGTGTCAAATTACTCTGTTCAAGTGTTTATAATCCCCATCGGTCATGTCCGCTAAACGCGTCGATATGGAACTTATATACCACTCGATAGATTGATTAACACAATATAAAACATTTTTTATACAAATCTACAAATACGCTCTCTCATATATATGCACTCAACTCATTATAGGGTGCTACTGACCCTATCTCTAATGAGTAAACCCCACCAAAGCCTAGGTGTTCGCTCAACCTAAGCTCTGATACCAAATGTGATGTTCCAAAAATCCGTACTATCTGAATTGACTAATACAACACACGTCCAACTCAAATAATTCGGAAATACGAGTCATTAGGGTTAAAGAAATAAAAATAGATAGAACAAAAATAACAAACAGAATCTCACAGCGGAATGAATAAAATATATTATATAACATAACTTTTGAAATACAAAGTTTTGTATCATATATACGTACCATTATCAGAGATCAACATATACACAACACAGCGGAATATAATTTATAAATATCTAACGGTGAAGCCTCCTGCTTCAAGCTCCTCCAAGTGTATCTGTAAAAGCCTGAAACAGATGACTGCCCGTACAAATTTGGGCACCCAAGAGTTTAGGAAAAACAAACAAAATAAACTCTCGGTCAGTCATGGGACTGGTGTGAGTAAACTCCAACTATATTGTTTAACTTTGAAAAATCCTTTAAAAGAAAGGGTAATAGCAAGACCAGCCCACACATAAACATGGACGGTTTTTACCTTACTATAACCAAAACATTTTTGATATCAAAATCCAGTGATATTATAATAATGTCTAATCAAATAAATAACCAAATAGTAGAACGCTTGCATCTCATGCTCTACATATATAGTATAAAATCAAAAACCGCAGGCTGCCTATTGGAGATTGGATTCTAACTATGACAAGGTATGGGACGACCTTCCGATCAGTGTAATCTAGAGGGGATACACTGGGGTTCAGCAAGAACATCTTGCAACCCGGCCACACATGACCACCCATTCATTTAGCTTGAATGCAGCAAATATATTGTCACCCACAGTAGTCGGCCCTCCAAACGTAATCCGTAAGATACGGAATCGAAAAGAAGAACAAATATTTTAATTTTCTCTAGATATGTGACAAATATACCCTACTTGGGAATGACCCAACTAGCCATGCTGCCCGCCCGATTTTTGTCATTTCTTGGTTGTGAGGCTTGAGGCTACGTCTATAATTTTAGAACATCTGGTCACTAAACACTTAGAATGCCACAGTCAAATCCGTCAAATCACTAGTTAATCTTCTCAAAAATATTACGGGTATAAAAGCTAAGAGAAACGAATTCCTCTGCCACTAGATGTTATACCTTGAAAAGATTGTCTTATGTGATCCGTTAGGAATACTCCGTCAGACATTCGTCCATACAAGTTGTCCTGGGTCTGGACAAACAAAACAACCATTGCATTCCACTCCGTCTTCAATTATTCTCAGCATATATAATTCGCAACACCTATGCCTTTACAGAGTGGTTTTTTGATAATAAATCCAACTGGTCTCTCTGTATTGACAACGATGGTCGAAAATCTTTGATAGCCGGTGTTTTAACTATCAAAGGGAAACAAAACATCCATCCAAATTTCTAACATCAAACAATCACTGGCCCTTTCTAATATTTCACGTTTGTTTCCTTATCATGTTTTCTATATTGAATTTTAGTTCCCAAATTTCTTAAAAATATTCTTACCCCTTAAATTTTCGGAAAATTTCGTCAGTGCCTTCTTTATACCGATCAATAGTTCAAAGCCCAACTCGACTTTCTAGGTCCTTTCCATTCAAAAAGAAAATCAAAAAGCCAAGCGGCTTGCCGATTCAGTGTATAAAACTCATATGGAAATTTAAACATGTACCTTTTTGTCAGGCACTAATAATATTCTTCATTCTCTTCATTTTCTTCATCCCATACCTGTTTAACATATATATGCTCTTTTCCAATTCAATTTAATCAATTCAACCCATTTTACCAAAATTCGCTAACCACTTCCTTAATTAGCTATTTTTTCCTAATGCTCTTTTAAATTTGAATATATCCCATTCAAATATTTTTGTATTCATTTATACTCAATTCAAACCAATCTCCTTGCTCGCTTCCAATTTCTAATCCAAGTTTTATATTCGAATTTCCAATCTCAACTAATAAACTCAATTCATTTAAACTAAGTTAAATTCAATTAACTAATCCCTTTTGAAATTAGTTAACCTCATTCGATAAATTAAAATCTGATTTTTGTTCCAAAATCACTTCATGTATTCCACTTGAGTTCGTATTTAATTTATAACTCAAATTTTGTTTTAATACTGGAAATTTTGATTTTTATTCATTCAAAACCCTTTTAATTTATTTTATAAACCTTTATCGTTCAAAAGCGATTATGGTGCTTTTTATGAAAATATGAATTTGACACGATTCAAAATCTACACGACGAAACTAAGATTTTTTTTCTCTTCCATTAGAAAATTATTATTCAATATGTCCGGGCGTTTCTTGTTTTATCAAATCCCGACTTATATTGAGTTATGTGTAATCAATTGAAGTTCGAGACGCCAAATCACGAACTACCGCGCTGCGACAAGTTCATTTTAATTAAATTAAATATAAACGTTTAAAAACTTCGTTTATAAATAAATTCCAACTCCGTCGTCTAATATTAAAAATAAATTAAGTCTGTTATCCAAATCTAACTTTAATTCAGATTACTCAACTCATCGATTATTTTATTCCACATTCATATCTCAGTTATGAATTTATTCAAAACTCAATTTCCTATATTTATTTCCAATCCCCTTAGAGTTAAACTATTTATAAAATTCAACATAATTGAATTCCAATTATTAATTCCTTTATAAATAAATTAATTCAACATCCTTTACCATTACAAACTAATATAATCCCTCGATAATAGTGAAGTCGTTCAAGTTGGGGTATTTTTTTACCTCTCAGACCTTGACCGACAACGTTCTTATCTTGAGATTGATAAATGATTTTAATAAAAACCGATTTAAATTCACCTTCTATTCCATTTCTTATATTTGGAAATTAATTTCCAAATTGGCCGATAAAAATTACTTCATCACATTTATAAACATTGTTTATAAATTAACTTCTTTATTTCATATATTAAAATAAACTTCAATTTTAATAATTTACTTTAAACTCGATCATATTTTGGAATATTTAATTTTTATATAACTTATACATATATATATATAAACATGGAATCTATTTTCATATTAAATTTTAAATTAGTTCTATTCAATATAACCCCTTTTTAATTTTATTCTTGAATTTTAATTTATAAATTATCCAATAAAAATTCCCTTCTTTTATTTGTAAACATCGTTTATATATTTCATTTCTTGTTTTAAATATTTAAAACAAGTCCCTATTTCAAATCTTATTTGAAATCCAATTCCCATTCCGGAAATTTAGTTTTCCTTTTTAAATCCAAACTTGAATTTAAAAAAAAAAATCTAATATTATCAAACGAATTTTTTTTTCATTTAGAACATTTTTTATAATTCAGCCACTTGTTTTTATTATTAAAACAAGTTAATATTTCTCAATCCATTCAAAATTCCATTTCATTTCGAAAAGTAAGTTTTTCCTTTTTAAATCATCAAATCCCTTTTTAATATTTTTAAATATAAATATCTAGGGCCAGTGATATTCTAATATCCAAACACACAAATTATCCATTCAATTCACACGTCACACATGTACATAAATTGTAAACAACAATAAATAAATTTGAGAAATCCAGTTGGATTCCTCTAACCTGTTTTCCTGCATCCACAGATGTCAGACATCATAAACAATACCAAACCTGCTTCAAGCCAGGATATCGCGGTATAGAAGGTCATCCACTCATATATCGTGGGGTGATAGGGTCATCTGCTAATGACACTGTAGGCATCCGCTAATGGTACTGCGGGAAATATCCATCATATATATAATAACCACAACCACCAAGCCTAATTAACTAATATATATAACCACAATAATTCAATAATTCATGCATGCATCCAAACAGCCAATAATTTATTTTTAGCGATAAAAATAATTTTTTAAATGAGATTTACTACCTGGTTTATTTACGTCGTATCCCATTAATTTCCGCATCATCGCAACTGTGAATCTACTCAAATGTAATTCGTCTCATACCTATTATTATACGATTTAATTTATCGACTAACATTTATTCTTTAAAATTAACTTAACATAAATTAATAAATCATTCTATGAATTTAAACTTTGAAACAATGTACCTTATAGTCTTGTAAATTATTTGATTGATCGATGAAGCAACCTTAAATAGTTTTAAATACTTTAATCAGCCCATCAATTGTCCCACACCACTCAGGTATTTTATCGAACAACTCATCGTCAATCCACAAATCCTCTTCAATCACCCACCACTTCTATATGCTGTTGCTGAACTTCCTGAACTAACCTCCCCACCACTGCCATGCGTCAACCCGTCACCTGAGCATCGTATTCCCAAAAAAAAGACCGACTCCCATATCTTGCAACCGATCACTTCTGCTCTACCACAACAGTTCTCCACTTATCAGCCTACTGTCGAACTGTTTCAAACATTAGTTCCAAATGTATGCAGGCAAGCCTCTCCAATAGACATACGTACACCAAGCATCCCCAAATTCGCAGTCCCTTGTCATTAATCGGTAAAGCAGACTCCAGACAACTCTTCTCTCATTAAAACATTTCATGCATGCATCGCAAAGGTCCCAACTTCACGATACATTCCCACTTATCTTGACAAAAACTCCTCTCATATCTTACAGTCACCTATCTTCCCTTCTAACTGACCTTACGGTCGAACAAGTTTGTCAAAAAATCCAACTCCTCAATACCCAACTATCACCACTACACCCAGTAATACCATCGCGTTGACATTCCTGAAAACCATCATGCCTTTCATTTCATTGCACCGCGTTTTCTACTAACACAGCTCCGTCCTTTTGTTCCCAAAAATGGTATCGATATTGTTTTAGTGAAAAATCCCCTAAATACAAACCCGTGCACTCTTTCCATTCACTAGTACAGAAAAAAAACCTTTTTGATACTCGAACAATCCTTATTTTCTCCTGAAATCATGAGAGCTGCTAGTGGCAACAAGTTACTGGAAACTCGCGCTCCCCTTCTGCAATTACTCCGAACAATCCATGCCGATACTCCCAGCTTCTGCCTTAAACTGAGAGCGTCCCTAGCGAGCTTCAGTGAACCCACGGTTTTCCCTCGCGATGACTTTGATCCCCTTTTTTTCTTTGCGCGAGATAGGTTCAAATTGATTATGAGGGAACAAGGAAGCCATAGTTGCGGTATAAAAAGGAAAAAAATCGTTTTGATTTTTGATTGTACAAGAAAGCGGCGGTCATTTTTGATTTCACATCTGAAGCCTTTCACTTCGAATTGGGGAAATAAGGAAACACGACATTGTTTCAGTACAGGTGTTTTCGAATGAGAGGAGCGATTAATTTGAGGCTTCAGTTTTTTCATTGTTGCTGAACAAATGGGGAGAGTCGCGATATTTAAGAGGAATAAGGGGCAATGGATCTGAAGCTTGTTTCCTATGTACAATACACCATTAGTTTCGTTGTTTGCTTGATAACGAGAGTGGGTGACAAACTTTTCTGCTTGAGAAGAAAAACTAGCTGCGCGATTTAATTCATTGGTCTGCGATGTTAAAAGTAGGCACAGCTCTTTTTTTTAAATGTGAATTTATTGTTTTATTTTTATTTATATTTTATATTTACTGATTTGATTTTGATTTTATCCATTTCAATTATATTTTATCTATTTAAATTATTTGAACATAACAACTGACGTTTCTGGGGTTATCTATGTATTAAGATCACACTGGCGCAAATTTCAAAGTCTAATTCAATCATATGAGAAATATAACCTTTTAAGCTGACTACTTAAATTAAATTGAATAGAATATAAATCAATTTCAAACAATTAAATTGATCAAAAAAATTTTTTATCGCCTTAATTCAAAAAGAATTTATTAATCGATTGAATTGTTTTGATTTAGTTTTAAATTTTGAGTTCAATTATGTATTACGGTAATTCGATCTATTAGATACTAAATCATATATTGATTATTAAATCGATAAATTCCATATTAAAATTCATTTATTATTTCAAATAAAATTTTGATATAAATTTAAATATTCAAAATATACTAAAAATCCGGGACGTTACGGCAGGAGACACACGATGTTTTTATAGTGGTTCGACTAAAAACAAGCCTACGTCCACTTTATAGTTTCTTAAGTAATAAGAAATTACAAGTCAATGTTGTCTTACAATTTGTAAGGCACGTTATCCTTTTATTTTTATGAAGAAGTGGAGAGAAGAGAATGACTTTATACACAAAATCCTCATGTTAATTTAGCTTGAGGAGCATAGAGCCCTTGTGTTGTAGAAATGGTAGATGCAGTGAAGAACTAGAGCCAAAAGTCCATTCCAAATGCCATGTAGTGGTGTATTTATGGGGGTAGAGGGGCTCGGGAAACATGGAAAAATCCTTTTAAAGTCATGCTATGCCATGTGGAAGTTGACCCATGCAAGTAGGAAGTAGTTATGCCTTGATAATTGGTCAGCAGAGCTGTGCGGAGGTCTGTCCAGGCGAACTGGGTTAGGTCCGACCCGAAACGGTGCCTTCGAACTGTAACACCCCACCTCCGTTCAGGTCACTCACAAAGGGAATGCCGTAACTTCGGTGGAGCGTTTTAGGTAAAAAAATGCAGATAAATTACAAGATAGACAAATAAAGCAACGGAAAATAAAGTCATTTTATAAACAATGTGGTTTAGACAAACTTTTACAACAGTTGTTTCAATCATACTTCAAAGCAATACATAGAACTTCTGTCTTGATTCAAAAACTTCCAAGTATAAAAGAAGCATAAAAATAACGATGATATTCCCTAATAAAGCATGAACCAGGCATAGCAGTGGAAGAGAGAGTCCAAAGCAATACATCGACTATCTCCGTCCTTGGAAAGAAAACTGAGCTTAAGTGGTAACGTTTCCACCCTGCGAACCTGGAGGGGGAACGGAAGAAAAGAGGCAAAACAAACTAGGTCAGACATAAATCTGGTAAGTCCAGTGACTTTCAGCATATAAACAGGCAAAAGCATCATGACATGAATAAACTGAATATAAGACAATATCGTGAGAACAAGGATAACATAAGATTAGCACAAGATATGACAATTCAAGTTAAACTAAATGCGCTTCTACTCTTTCTCTGCTTCGCTACTACCTTGTTATTTTGATTTCTATATCTTTGCACCCCCTAACTAGTGTCCGAACTAGTAATTTGTGTAAAATGATAATATGATAACGTGATCCCAATCCCCGTAATTGTGGTAGCCTTCAGGTGTACATCAAGTAAGAGGGTCTTACCTCAATCAGCCTAATGGCCATGAAGATGTTAGATGTATCCTTACTACCCTATCGATCGGCTCCTTACTCGTATTAACTTTCTTTGTGCCTATGTCAATCAGCCCTCTCTTACGTGTAGATACCCTGTGCTGGTCCCACCATAAGGTGTATCAATCCTTAAGATAGCAACCCGACACGATTCAAGATGCACAGTGTATAACTACTGGTACCCAGTGCCTGCTTTTTCCCACTCCGGAGTACATGCATGCCCGTAATCCATCAGAACCTACACTGACGTACCCCTTGCCGCTATTTTTGACCGCTTATAATCAGCCCAGTAATCGTGCCCCACCCTGCCTAGTTTCAGGGTACCTTGATACATCTATGTGGGTTACTCCTGAAATGGGTCTCTGTTACTAGGGTTTCTTACTAGTTAAGTTTGTTGGCCTATATATACAAATATTACCCACCTACATGAGATGTACTTAACCCACCCACTGATTCAAAAATGTTTATTTAACGGTTAAGTTTGTGGGCCTATATTTACTAATATTACCCACCAACCCGATATGTACTTAACCCTCCCACACATTATGTCATATTGATTAAGTGTTGTCCATTCATGTTAACTTAACCCACCCACTCATCATGTCATGTTGGTTAAGTGTTTCTTATTAACCCTTCTCATTCGTCATGTCGGATTGGTTAAGTATTTCCTATTAACTTAACCCCGTTCATTCATCATGTTATATTGGTTAAGTATTTCCCATTAACTTAACCCCATTCGTTCATCAAGTTACACTGGTTAAGTGTTTCTTATTAACTTAACCCCACGCATTCATCATGCTGTATTGGTTAAGTGTCATCAATCAATTCAGGTTAACTTAACCCTTCCACGCATCCGGTTATATTGGTTAAGTGTTGCTCTCTTGTTTTAACTTAACCCTACCCATTCATCATGTCATATTGGTTAAGTATTTCTTATTAACTTAACCCTTCTCATTCATCATGTTATACTGGTTAACTTAACCTTGCTCACTTGTCTAATTAACATGTTATAATGGTTAAGTGTTCTAAATTTACTTAACCTCACCTTCTTGTCTAATTAACATGTTATAATGGTTAAGTGTTCTAAATTTACTTAACCCCGTCTTCTTATCTAATCAACATGTTATAACGGTTAAGTGTTGCCTTAGTTAACTTAACCCTACCATTCTTAACATGTCTTGTTCATTAGCATTAATTGATTTATTAATGCACCAACCTCTCACATTAGATCTATGTTGTTGCGGTTATTGGATGTGCCGGACGGTTCTAGGCAGTTTTACACCACAACTCAATCTAACCTCGGGTTTTTCTGGGGCATGATGCACTAACGTCTCACATTAGATAGGTGTTGTTGCGGTTACTGGATGTGCCGGGCGGCTCTGGGCTGTTTACACCGCAACTCAATCTAACCTCGGGTTAGGGACGTTTATCTTTTAGCAATTTACCATACATGTCCAAGTCTAGATTTTATATGCTAATCATCCCAAATTCACTAAACTAGACATGTTCCAATTCTTAAGTTATACCCCAACAAAGCTGATTGCAAGTTATGCCCCATAAATTCAAATTCAATTTATTACTCAAAATAGGTTACAGCCAATTTTCCTAAATTTGCAATAATAGTCATGCCCTAAAAATCACGATATAACACATGCCCTAAGGTTTAGTCATATTGCACCCGTACAAAATATTCTCCAAAGACCCCCAATCATGATTCACAGTATAAACTATGCCGAATTATAGCCTTTAATTACAGTGCATGCCAATTACCCAAAATCCTAATTTAGGTGTGTTCACATTTAACAGTTATCCCTATCTTACCATAGGTTTTCATGCCTAAGCCATATATCACTATACACGATAATCTCCTTCTTCCAAGTCATGAACTATCATATATAATATGCCCCAAATCCCAAGTCATATATCCAATATATTTTATGCTTCAAATCTCAAGTTATAGGTCTTATACACTTTATGTTTTAAATACAACATGTGTTATGTCCTCAAATCCATTACAAATCAGTTATGCCTAATTATACATAATTTAATACATTTCCCAATTTTAGCGCTGGTCATGTCCAAATCATATATTATGCTCAATTTTAGCGTTGGCCATGTTCAAATCATATATTATGCCCAATTTTAGCGTTGGCCATGTTCAAATCATACATTATGCCCAATTTTATTTCCAATGTACGTTCATCTCTTATGAGATTTGGCTCAGGCTCGCAGTAGCCTGGCTATAAAAACAAAAAGGGAAGAAGGAAAGAAGAGACAAAGAATGGACATAATATTATCAATGAGATAGATCCAATGGATATAGAAAGACAGATAGAAATAGGCATAATCTCAGATTCAGATTTATTACAATGTCAGAATCACAATTAACTTTTAATTCTGAAAGTAACATGAACTTACAAATTACAGAACGGTCTTGAATTCTTGGATCTGATTTCTGAAACTGAAAAGCTATCCCTTGACGTAGACTATCGATTCTCTAATTTAGATTTGATTCGTAGCTTCTAACTTGTTTTCTTGTTTGCTTCCTAGTTGGAGAATAAATGGTGGCTATGCTAGGTTGACCATGGACAGCATGGTGGCTCCTTGGAATGAAATTGTGTGATTTAAGGTTGAGGGTTGGGGTTGCTTTTATAGAGGTTTAGATTTATGTGAGCCATTAGATCAACCTAGGAGCAATTAGAACCATCCAGACTAGATAGAGCTATCCAGAATCGCCACCTATGCCTTAGTGACTCAGCAACAATTCAGAAAATCGTCACTGTTTGGATCTGGGCGAGGGGGTCGACACCCCAGTCGACACCCCTCTTGAGGGATCGACACCTATTCGACCCCCCAGGGGGGGTCGACCCCTGTGGGCGGGAATTTTCCCACCCAGCTGATTCACGTGATTTTTCAAAATTCGAACTGTTTTTGTTTTATTTAATTATTTAATTTCCTGTTTAAACATGAAATCTTCTGAACACCATAACTTCTTCATATGGATTCCAATTCACGCAAACTCGGACTCTATCTTAAGCAGAATTCCGAGACAGACGCAATGGCGTACCATTTTATCTAATTCTTCTTTTAACAATTAATTATTCTTTAATTATATCTTATGTCCCATTTTAAAATTACGGGGTATTACATTCCCCCCTACTTAGAGGATTTCGTCCTCGAAATCTTCAAGTTAAGAATAATGTATATCCTACCATCCAACATCCATCTACTCAACCATTCAATCACATGCATCCATTGTCCTTAAAAAGATTTCTAATGCTTTTCATGAACATATGCATAGTGTGTGTATATGTCCTTATCCAATGCAAAATCAGGCGGTCTACTAAATCAGTTGACCTCCTTAAAGCGAATTATGTCAGTGCCATGAGTCCATCATTTATGCAATTATTCCTAATCGTACTTTATAACTTCTACATGAGTGCTCAATCATTCATACAAATGCAACATCCATATGATAACACATCAAGTTTCAACCCATATATATATATATATATTCACTTATGCATATGCAATATGGAAGTGACAGAGCCAATCTATTGCCTATTGTGTGTATATGCATCCACGAGCAACCACTAGCAAACACTTGCATCCACTTGCAACCATCAATCATAACATGTTTCATACACATGTTTACATCCATTGGCTTCTACCTAAGGATCGAGGATAGAACTGAGAGGATATACTTAAAGGTTACAGAAAAAGAGAGATCAAGGATATACCCTCGGTATGATGCGCGTATCTAGTCTTCAGTCTTCTAAGTCGCATCTTCTTGAGCTTCATTCCATATCGCTCTGACTGTCTTAACTTTGTGATTGCGTAGCTTCTTAATTTCTGTTTCCAGAATATGCGTTGGAACTCATTTCACTGTCGCCTCTCGTTCCACCTTTTCTTCTTATAGTATACTTGGCAGTACAACCTCTACCGTGTCATGCTAACATTTCCAAAACTATCTCTTGAAAATAAACAGATGCTAACAATGTTACCAAGTGTATATACTAAGATGATCAGATCCTTCTTCATCAATCTAGTAAGTAGGGCCGATACCTTCATAAAGTCCTTAATTAACTTCCTATATTAGCCTGCTAGTCCAAGAAAGCTTCTTACTTCTGTTGCATTCCTTGGGACCTTTCAGTCTTGCACCGCAACTATTTTTGTGGGAACTACTGCTAACCCTTCTTTGGGCGCCACATGTCCTAGAAACCTTACTTCTTCTCTCCAAAAATGACATTTTTTGGAGAACTTCGCCTTAAGTTGATGCGCTTGGAGGGTATCCGAGACTTTCCTTAGATGCAAAGCATGTTCTTCCTCATTCCAAAATATCATCCATGCACAAGCGAAGTGAACCATCCGCCTTTGTAATGAAATCGAATGGAGCACACCATTAAGAATACTTCGCCTTATGAACCCTTTTTCAAGTAACCCTTTTACTTGTTTACTGAGCCCTTCCTTTCCCTTGGATTCATGTGTCGTGCAGGTAATGCAACTGGTTTTGCATTGTCAACTGGATATATACGGAAGACTATCTCGCGTTTTAGGGGATAAACCCCTAACCTGATCAAAAACATCTGCGTACTCATGGACTACTCTAACGGATCGCAAATAGTCGATAGATGCATCAAGTGATTCTAGGTAGCCAAGACAAACTGATCCCTTAGGATCGCACGAAATCTCGAGGGTATTCCCGAGGGAAGCCGAAGGTCTAACTACCCTCCTTTCACAATTACTAACTAACCAATCCATGCCTAGAATCAACCCATAGCCCATGAAACCCGGAAACATAAGCATTACACTTAAACTCAATACTTAATATAGCTATTCTCAAATCCTTACAAATCAAAGATACATGAGCCGAACCACCAATTGGATTTGAGACAATAATGGGATCTTCTACTATACAAATACTAAGGTGTAGAGACCTAACTATGGAAGCAGATATAAACGATTGTGAAGCGCTAAAATCAAAAGAGTACTAACAATGATCAAAAGAAAACTAAACTTTACTATCTCTCTCTCAGGTACGCTGGCGGTGAAAGCATGCACTTGCCTTCCTGAAAATCCTATCCTTTATCCTTGTCCTCCAGGCAATCCTTGATAAGATGTCATGTCTCACCATGCTGAAAATAACCACTTGTCTTTTTCTTCCTACAATTAAATGACCCACTATACCACAGAAAAGACACTTCCTCTTGTTGCGAGATCTATTATTTCTTTCGCCCTTCTTATATTCCAATCCCTTGTTTGTGATTCTTCCCTTTTGGTCTCTTTCTCTTTACCTCCTTTGTGTACCATGTTGACAAGTCTCTCGAAGGTTGCCTCCATCGCACGGAAAACGTATAAAGCTTGGAAGAGAATTAGCCGCAGGTGAAACTATTACGGCTATAGATGGAAGTTGGGCAATTCTTTGCCCTTTGACAAATGTCGTAGTCTCATCAAGCCTACCGAACCATGCCGCGATGTGGTTACCTCCCAGAAAGCCAGGAGCCCCGGTGACTCAGGAAAGAAGGAAACAAGGATTCAAACAGAGGATCAAAAGATAATGCATATGGCTTTGGGAATATGCCTTTAAAACAAAACTTTTTCTTTAGAAAATGCTTGCTTTAAAACCGTTTTGAAAATAATTTTTCAAATCTTTTATCTAATCCGGTAACCTTCAGCTTTGATACCAAGTGTAACACCCCACCTCCGTTAAGGTCACTCACAAAGGGAATGCCTTAACTTTGGCGGAGCGTTTTAGGTAAAAGATGCAGATAAATTACAAGACAGACAAATAAAGCAGTGGAAAATAAAGTCTTTTTATAAACAATGTGGTTTAGTTAAACTTTTACAACAGTTGTCTCAATCATACTTCAATGTAATACATAGAACTTCTGGCTTGATTCAAAAACTTCCAAGTATAAAAGAAGCATAAAAATAACAATGATATTCCCTAGTAAAGCACGAACCAGCCATAGCAGTGGAAGAGAGATTCCAAAGCAATACATCGACTATCTCCGTCCTTGGAAAGAAACTGAGCTTAAGAGGTAACATTTCCTCCCTGCGAACCGGGTTGGGGGGGACGGAAGAAAATAGGCGACAAACTAGGTCAGACATAAGTCTGGTAAGTCCAGTGACTTTCAACATATAAACAGGCAAAAGCATCAAGACATGAATAAACTGAATATAAGATAATACCGTGAGAACAAGGATAACAAGATAATATAAGATTAGCACAAGATATGACAAGGCAAGATAAACTAAATGCGCTTCTACTCTTTCTCTGCTTCGCTACTACCTTGTTATTCTGATTTCTATATCTCTGCGCCCCCTAACTAGTGTCCCAACTAGTAATCTGTGTAAAATGATAATATGATAACGTGATCCTAATCCCCACAATTGTGGTAGCCTTCAGGTGTACATCTATTATGAGGATCTTATCTCAATCAGCCTAATTGCCATGAAAAGGTTAGTTGTACCCTTACTACCCTATCGATCGGCTCCTTACTCGTGTTAACTTTCCATGTGCCTATGTCAATCAGCCCTCTCTTGCATGTAGATACCCTGTGCTGGTCCCACCATAAGGTGTATCAATCCTTATGATAGCAACCCGACATGATTCAAGATGCACATGGTATAACTACTAGTACCTAGTGTCTGCTTTTTCCCACTCCAAAGTACGTGCACGCCTGTAATCCGTCGGAACCTACACTGACGTACCCCCTACCACTGTTTTTGACCGCTTATAATCAGCCCAGTAATCGTGCCCTACCCTGCCTAGTTTCATGGTACCTTAATACATTTATGTGGGTTACTGCTGAAATGGGTCCCCGTTACTAGGGTTTCTTACTGGTTAAGTTTGTGGGCCTATATATACAAATATTACATACTTGCACGAGATGACATACCTGCACGAGATGTACTTAACCCTCCAACTGATTCAAACATGTTTATTTAACAGTTAAGTTTGTGGGCCTATATTTGTTAATATTACCCACCAACCCAATATGTACTTAACCCTACCACACATTATGTTATATTGGTTAAGTGTTGTCCATTCATGTTAACTTAACCCACCCACTCATCATGTCATGTTGGTTAAGTGTTTCTCATTAGCCCTTCTCACTCGTCATGTTAGATTGGTTAAGTGTTTCCAATTAACTTAACCCCGTTTATTCATCATGTTATATTGGTTAAGTATTTCCCATTAACTTAACCCCATTCGTTCATCAAGTTACATTGGTCAAGTGTTTCTTATTAACTTAACACCACACATTCATCATGCTATATTAGTTAAGTGTCATCAATCAATTCAAGTTAACTTAACCCTTCCACGCATCCGGTTATATTGGTTAAGTGCTGCTCTCTTGTTTTAACTTAACCCTACCCATTCATCATGTCATATTGGTTAAGTATTTCTTATTAACTTAACCCTTCTCATTCATCATGTTGTACTGGTTAACTTAACCTTGCTCACTTGTCTAATTAACATGTTATAATGGTTAAGTGTTCTAAATTTACTTAACCCCACCTTCTTGTCTAATTAACATGTTATAATGGTTAAGTGTTCTAAATTTACTTACCCCATCTTCTTATCTAATCAACATGTTATAACAATTATGTGTTGCCTTAGTTAACTTAACCCTACCATTCTTAACATGTCTTGTTCATTAGCATTAATTGATTTATTATTGCACCAACCTCTCACAATATATCTATGTTGTTGCGGTTGCTGGATGTGTCGGGCGGTTCCGGGCAGTTTTACACCATAAATCAATCTAACCTCGGGTTTTTCTTGGGCATGATGCACTAACCTCTCACATTAGATAGGTGTTGTTGCGGTTACTGGATGTGCCGGGTGGTTCCAGGTAGTTTTACACCGCAACTCAATCTAACCTAGGTTTGGCACGTTTATCTTTTGGCATATTTACCATACATGTCCAAGTCTAGATTTTATATGCTAATCATCCCAAATTCACTAAACTAGCCATGTTCCAATTCTCAAGTTATACCTCAACAAAGCTGATTGCAAGTTATGCCCCATAAATTCAAATTCAATTTATTACTTAAAATAGGTTACACCCAATTTTCCCAAATTTGCAATAATATTCATGCCCCAAAAATCACGATATAAAACATGCCCTAAGGTTTAGTCATATTGCACCGTACGAAATATTCTCCAAAGACCCCCAATCATGATTCACAGTATAAACTATGCCAAATTATAGCCTTTAATTACAGTGCATGCCAATTACCCAAAATCCCAATTTAGGTGTGTTCACATTTAACAGTTATCCCTATATTACTATAGGTTTTCATGCCTACGCCATATACCACTATACACAATAATCTCCTTCTTCCAAGTCATGAACTATCATATATAATATGCCCCAAATCCCAAGTCATATGCCCAATATACTTTATGCCTCAAATCTCAAGTCATATGTTCGATACACTTTATGTTTTAAATACAACATGTGTAATGTCCTCAAATTCGTTACAAATCAGTTATGCCCAATTATACATAATTTAATACTTTTCCCAATTTTAGCGCTGGTCATGTCCAATTCATATATTATGCCCAATTTTAGCGCATGCCATGTTCAAATCATATATTATGCCCAATTTTAGCGCTGGCCATGTTCAAATCATATATTATGCCCAATTTTATTACCAACGTACGTTCATCTCTTATGAGATTTGGCTCAGGCTCGAAGTAGCCTGGCTATAAAAACAAAAAGGGAAGAAGGAAAGAAGAGACAAAGAATGGACATAATATTATCAATGAGATAGATCCAATGGATATAGAATGACGGATAGAAATAGGCATAATCTCAGATTCAGATTTATTACAATGTCAGAATCACAATTAACTTTTATTTCTGAAAGTAACATGAACTTACAAATTACAGAACAGTCTTGAATTCTGGGATCTGATTTCTGAAACTAAAAAGCTATCCCTTGACGTAGACTATCGATTCTCTAATTTAGATTTGATTCGTAGCTTTTTACTTGTTTTCTAGTTTGCTTCCTTGTTGGAGAAGAAATGGTGGCTATGCTAGGTTGACCATGGACAACATGGTGGCTCCTAGGAATGTAATTGTGTGATTTAGGGTTGAGGGTTGGGGTTGCTTTTATAGAGGTTTAGACTTATGTGAGCCGTTAGATCAACCTAGGAGCAAGCAGAACCTTCCAGACTAGATAGAGCTATCCAGAATTGCCACCTATGCCCTAGTGACTCAGCAGCAAGTCAGAAAATCGCCATTGTTTGGATCTGGGCGAGGGGGTCGTCCCCTATGGGGGGGTCGACACCCCAGTCGACACCCCTCTTGGGGGTTGACACCTATGTCGACCCCCCGGGGGGAGTCAACCCCTATGGGCAGGAATTTTCCCGCCCAGCTGATTCACGTGATTTTTCAAAATTAGAACTGTTTTTGTTTTATTTAATTATTTAATTTTCTATTTAAACATGAAATCTTTTGAACTCCATAACTTCTTCATATGTAGTCTGATTCCCGCAAACTCGGGCTCTGTCTCAGGCAGAATTCCGAGACGGACGCAATGGCGTAACCCATTTTATCTCATTCTTCTTTTAATAATTAATTATTCTTTAATTATCTCTTATGTCTCGTTTTAAAATTACAGGGTGTTACACGAACCGAAGACGCTTTAACAACCCGGAAAATCGTAATCAATTTAAATTTTTTATCTGGGCTATTTCAATGAATTTTTTGTAGTTAAAATAATTTATTTTAAATAATAACGAATAAAAATTTATTTAAATCGAAGTTAGAACAAATTTATTTATTTTAATTTTAAAAGGAGTTAGAAACAGCGTGATAGTTTGAAAATTTGAATTCGAACTTTGACTGAATGTTCAGGATTCAAAATAAATCAGATTTCATTAAAATCAAATATATTTATATCTGTTTAAAAATATCTTTCCAACGAATCCAAAAAATTAAAATTTCATAGCGGGAATAAAAAGTTATGGTCAGTTGAATATTCAGAATAGTCACTATGGAATTTAAAATAATATATAGACCTTATAAATAGCCATTTTACAAACGACCTCCGTTTTCGACGAAACCACTTTGGTTGGATCTAGAATGTCAAATTATTGCTAGGTTCCAATTTTCATAATTTTTGGAATCAATATGTTAGTGTGGCAAAAGAAAATGTGTTCTGACGGTTTAGTCAATTTGGATTGACCAGAAAATGGCCATTTTTCAAACGGTCTCCAAATTCGACAAAATTAATTTTGTTAGGACCATATCATCAATACATAGCTAGATTTATTTTTTGGGAATTTTTGGAGATAGTATGTGGCCCCGGTAGATTAAAAATGTACGTTCAAATTTAAAATTGAATGTTTAATATTTTAATTTAAAGAAAAATGGGCTGAAATGATCAAATGGGCTAATGAGACCTAGTCCATTGTGTCTGGAATAGGGGTAATTAGCTAGGGGCAACAGTCATTGGGCCTCATTTGGATTTCGATCCGATAAACAAATAATTTGTAAATAAAAATTAGATTAAATAATATATATATTAAAATAAGAAATCCTTTGTCGTTATCTGCTAAAGAACCCGTAACCGCCTATATTCGATGGCGGCCCCCTTTCATGTCTTCCTCTTCCAATTTCTCCCAAACCACTAAATAAAATCGTTCCATCCTTTTGAGGATTTTGTAGTGCTCTCCATTAGCTTTCAATCCATACCAGCCTCGTATTTTATCGTCAATAATTTAAGGAGATCTGAGCTCCTGAAGCGCCGACGTTTGAAGCGCAGCCTACCCCCAGGTGAGATCGAGTTCAGGGTGGTTGGGGTCCCCTGGTGCACCTCTCGAAGCTCTATGTTGTGGTGTGGTCCGATCGGTGCGAAAATGATTATGTGGCTCGAAAATACAAACCCCTAAATTTGAAGAGTTGATGAGAACGGCGGCCTGAAGGGTGTGTTGAGGAAGAAGGTGTTTATTAAATAAATTTATTTATTTATTATCTTTAAAATATTATCGACCTTCATAAAATCATACCTTTTTTCATATGATAACAAAATTCGATGAAACAGGAAGTTGGGACTGTAAATTCGTGATCTACATTCTAGAAGAGACCGCAAAATTTTTGGAGCCTTCTACAGTTTTAGAAGAAATAAAAAGCAAAGTGATATTTCTGAATCCAAATTAAATAAATAAAATTATATTAGGTTGCAGACGGAGTTTAGAAACTCCCGACACCGTCATCCGTAGACCGTGGATGACTTGATTGTACTGTGGCGTGAAATTGGTTGACTTTTGGTGATTGATTGTGGTTGAAACGAAATTTGTTGATATTGTGGAAATAGATTGTATAGAAAAAATGTGTTAGGAAATGAAACCCTTGTATCGCCGCGAGGCCTATGTTAGCGCGAGGAGCCGTATTAGGGACGGTGTCGGTTTTTAATTACCCTACCGTTATGCGGCCGAAATTTTCTGAAATATTCTTATGTTGTATAATACTCATGTTATGATATAAAAATTGATTAATAATAGAAAAATTGATTAACAATAAAACATACATTTTTTATTTAATATGGAAATGATCATAGTATGAATAGAAAAGTGGTTGAACAATAAAAATACATTTTTTATTTTATATATATAAAATGGTCATCATATGTTAAAATAAAAATTTATATTTTTGTTGCAAATCAAAAATGGTCATTTGTTAAATTGAAATATTTTTACATTGAATTTTATATTTTTAATGTATATGAAACATTAAAAAAAACATTGTTATATAAAAATGTGTTTACATTAAATTTTATGTTTTTAATCTATATGAAACATTAAAAATAAACATTGTTATATAAAAATGTGTTTACATTAAATTTTACATTTTTAATGTATATGAAACAATAAAAATAAACATTGTTATATAAAAATGTGTTTACATTGAATTCTACATTTTTATTGTAAATGAACCATTAAAAATGATCATTGTGAGATAAAAATATTTTTACATTGAAATTGACATTTTCAATGTAAATGAATTCTTAGAAAAAAGATTCATTGTTTAATAAATATGTTGTCACATTGAAATTTACATTTTTTTATGTAAATAAATTATTAGTAAAAGGACTCATTGTTTAATGTATTGAGTTAACATTGAAATTTACATTTTATTTTAAATGAATGATTAGAAAGATTACATTTTTCATGTAATAGAAGAATGAATAAAAAGATTACATTTTTTTATGTAAGAGTGAAACATTAAGATATTCAAGTTTGAATAAAATTGTGTTAACATAAAAAATTACATTTTTATGTAAGTATGAATCATATAAAAGATTCAAGTTGTGATAAAATTGTTTTGACATTAAAAATTATATTTTAATGTATGTATGGATCATATTAAAAGATTCAAGATAATAAAGTTGTGTTTAACATTAAAAATTACATTTTTTATGTAATATATGATTTCATATAAAAGAAATCAATGATGAAATGAAAATGTTTATGACATTAAGAATTACATTTTTTATGTAATATATGATTTCATATAAAAGAATCAATGTTGAAATGAAAATGTTTATGACATCAAAAATTACATTTTTAATGTAATATATGGTTTCATGTAAAAGAAATCAATATTGAAATGAAAATGTTTACGACAATAAAAATTACATTTTTAATGTAATGTAAGATTAGTAATATAATTTAACATTAAAAATTTACATTTCTAATGTCAGTATGATTCATTAAAATGATGTTAATTATATGGTAGAGAGAAAATGGTTTGAAATTGTCGAACGAATTTGTGTATATATATATAAATTAAAATAAAACAAATCGCGCAGCTGCAGTTCGCGATTTGGAATCGTAACTTCAAACGGTTATACCGAGAGATCCGATCATCGGATTTTTCCCAAAACTGGAACCATTGGGTTCATTTTGGAAAGATCTTTCCAACGATATAAAATTTGCTAAGATCCAACTGTTAGATTTTGATAAATGTGTAAATCATATTTTGATGAAAATAGCGCCAGGGCCATGTAATGACCCGAATTTCGTTTAATTAAAAATGGCTATTTTTATATAAATAAAAATAGCAAAAAATCATTATAAAACATTATAAACGATATGGAATGAAAAGAATTGATTTGAATTATATATAGATATTTGCGAATTATTTGAAAAGGCCGAGTTAAATCTCATTTCAAATAATTATACGACGATTGGAAGTCAAAGATTTAAAGATGGTGATTGAAGACCGACGATCTTCACATTGAATGGATGACTACTGATGCCTTTGATTGGAGTTGCTGCCTTGAAAGGGTTACAACGGTAGTTTCCCGAACGTAATTTTTGATTGTTCGAATATGCGAGAACCTCTCTTCTGTATTGGACATATGGAACGAGGAATAAGGTGTTTCCGGTTTCGTTCAGACCAAGAACGGACTTGTAAATGGATGTATGTCTGACATTGGATTTTATTCTATGCTGATTGATTTCTATTTAATATATATCTGTTTGGTGGTGTCGAATTTATTCTCTTGCTTAACACCCTTCTCTGAGACGTACGAGCTCAGAGGTTATATATTGGTAGACATCAGTCACATGGCGTGAATTGTCAGAGTAGCATGCCAAGATGCAAATGATCAAGGCTTATTGTTGAAAAGCAGAGCCTTATGGTTGATGATCAAAGCATGGCTTTATTTAGCATAGCTTTGTGTATAGCATTACTTCGCGAGCCTCACACCCCGGTATGAACCAGAAATGGGAGAAGGATCCAGGTAGAACATGCGTTTCTTTCTAGCTAGAAGTGGTGTCATGGTATGGAGCCCAGACATTTTTACTTATGTGGATGATGGAAAGCGAGGTACCTTGGATTTGAGTCCCTAGTGGCTCTTTATTTATGCCCCATAGGGCGGAGAAACGTATTGTTTAGGAGTTATAATCCACTAAAATATTTGTGGACCGACCCGGTGGCTCCTAAGTGCACTTGCGGCTGAATCCTGAGGGCCCGGGCTAGAGGGTCTCATATTCGGTAAGGACAATCCCTTGCCTTGGTTCATGATGGAAATCCAACTTCCAATACGACACCATACGGTTTTGATTGTAAACCTATATTTGGCGACATAGTATATGGTAGCTATGCTATCTATGATTGGTACATTACGATTGAAATGTTTTTGAAACATATATACACTAATAATAATATCAAATTCGTTTTATCATGTCAAGCATTTTTTGACCATTATAAGGTAAAACTCTATCCTTCGGTTTGCGTTGCATTGTGTGATGGGACTTGAGTCTTATAATGGTTTCATTTTTCTATAATGCATTGCGTTGTTTAACGATTTACTTTATTTATGCACTGGCAATCCAATGGAGTAAACCCGTTCCGCGTTAGCGGCGTGGTCCTATGATTAGCCTTGTTATTAAATAGGTTAAGTAGATTTCTCATACTAGTCCCATGACTGACTCGTAATTTGTTTCACTTTGAAAACTCGGGTGCCCTCTTTTCCATGTGGGCACCCTTGTATTCAGGTTTTAACAGACTCATTATGGAAAGCTATGGAGCTGATGATTGATTCTACCATTTGTATTATGTTATTCAGACTTCATTTATTATATTATGTTGATTCCGCTGCAGATATTTTATATTAAGCTGAAACTGTATTATGTACTAAGTATGATCCTGTTATACTGTGTAACTCTAATGATATATTATTTCCAGTGTAATTTGATGTACATTATCTGCTGTAATTCTATATTTCTATTCTGTTGTTATTGTTTATGTGTTATATTCCGATGATTATCCTTGCTTTCATATTACAGAAGTTTGGGGTCATCGCAGTTTGTATCAGAACTTTGGTTAAACTTAGCTCGGAATATAACATATTAACAAACTTGACAGAAATAGAATCAGCAGTATTCTAAGGCGAATAACTCATTATAGATAGGATCAGTGAAACACCCCACCATCGTTAAGGTCACTCACAAAGGGAATGCCTTAACTTCGGTGGAGCGCTTTAGGTAAAAGGTGCAGATAAATTACAAGACAGACAAATTTAAACAGCGGAAAACAAAACTTTACTTCATTTATAAAACAGTTTGTACAACAATTGTTTTCCAATACCAGAGTATCTGTCTTACATAACAAAATAAAGAAGCATAAAATAACATTTATATTCCCCAATGTAGCATGAGCCAGCCATAGAAATGGAAAAGGGAATCCAAGAAAAACTTCGACTAATCTTCAAGCTTGGAAGGAGATATGGTCCAAACTAAGCTGGGTTATTCCCTCACTGACTACCTGGGGGGGAAACGAAAGAAAAGAGGACGAAAGAAAGTGGGTCAGACAATAAGTCTGGTATGTCCAGTTATTACTAGCATTTAAACTGGGAGCAAAGATCATGACATGAATAATCGAAAGTAGGACAATGCTATAGTGTCAAGATATCAAAAGACATGCCAAGGCAAGATATACAACAACACTCATTTCTGTTTCTCTGCTTCGCTACTACCCTGTTATTCTAATTTCCACGTCCCTGCACCGGCTAACTAGTGTCCTAACTAGTAATCCGTATACAACGACAATAATTACAACGTGATCCCAATCCTCGTAATTGTGGTTACCTTCAGGTGTACATCTATTATGGAAATTCCATTTATTACCTAGATCTAATCTAGGGTTTTCTATCGAGCGCTTCCTAGATTCAACCAGGGTTTACGCGACCTAGGTCCAACTAGGGTTTATGCTACCTATCGAATGCTTCTCAGGTTCAGGGTTTATGCGACCTAGGTCCAACTAGGGATTATGCTACCTGCGTGTGTCATACGGCCCCCGCTAGATTGTAGATACCTGTGCTGGCCCCACCATAGGGTGTATCAAGTCCTATGGTGGCGACCCGACACGATTCCAGAGTGCACAGTGTATACTACTGATGCCCAGTGCCTTCTTTTTCTGCTCTGGAGTGCGTGCATGCCCACACTCCGTTAGAACCTACACTGCTGCACCAACCGCCGTCGTTTTGACCGCTTATAATCAGCCTAGTAATCGTGCCCCACCCTGCCTAGTTTCAGGCTACCATGATACACCTATGTGGGTTACTGCTGAAATGGGTCCCCATTACTAGGTTTTCTTTATGGTTAAGTTTGTGGGCCTATATTTGCTGATATTACTCACCAACCCTGACGTGTACTTAACCCTCCTACGATTCAAGCATGTGTATTTAATGGTTAATTTTTGTGTGCCAATATTTACTAATATTACCCACCAACCCGACGTGTACTTAACCTTCCCACGGATTCAAGCATGCGTATTAATGGTTAAGTGTGTGGGCCTATATTTACTGATATTACCCACCAACCCGATATGTACTTAACCCTCCTACTTGTCATGTCATGTTGGTAAAGTGTTTCTTACTAACTTAACCTTTCTCACTTATCATGTTGGATTGGTTAAGTGTGATTTATTAACTTAACCCTGTTCATTCACCATGTTATGTTGGTTAAGTGTTAACCCCCCTCGTTTACCATGTTATATTGGTTAAGTGTCATCAATCAATTCAAGTTAACTTAACTCATCTACTTGTCATGTTATCATGGTTAAGTGTTGTCCTCTTGTATTAACTTAACCCTACCACATGTCATGTTATATATATATATATACACACACACACACACACACACACACACATATATATATATATATATATATATATATATTGGTTAAGTGATACCTTGGTTAACTTTAACCCTACCATCTGTTCAATTAACATGTTATAACGGTTAAGCGTTCTAAATTTACTTAACCTTACCCACTTGTCTAATTTACATGTTAAATTGGTTAAGTATTCTAAAGTTACTTAACCTTACCCACTTGTCTAATTAACATGTTAAATTGGTTAAGTGTTCTAAAGTTAACTTAACCCTACCAAATCTTGTCTTAGCTTTAATTCATTTATTAAAGCACCAACCACTCACATTAGACAGGTATTGTTGCGGTCACTGGATGTGCCGGTCGGTTCCGGGCAGCTTTACACCGCAACTCAGTCTAACCTCGGGTTCTTATTGGGCTCAATGCCTTAACCTCTCACATTAGATAGGTATTGTTGTGGTTACTGGACAGCCGGGCGGGTCCGGGTAGTTTTACACCACAACTCAATCTAACCTCGGGTTAGGCATATTCATATTTTCTACAATTTACATATTTCTCATTTAGGACAAATTCTATATGTAAATTATTCCTAATTTAATTGTGCCATAATTACTCTTTTAATGTACATTATCAACAATTATTGTTATGGCCCGCTTATATGTAAATTATTCCCAATTTAATTGTGCCATAATTACTCTTTTGATGTACATTATCAACAATTATTGTTATGGCCCACTTATATGTAAATTATTCCCAATTTAATTGTGCCACAATTACTCTTTTAATGTACATTATCCACAATTATTGTAATGGCCCGCTTTCCCTCTAAATCGGGTTCATGACTTTTGGTACATAAATTATACCATTAAATGTCACTAATCAAGGTTATATGCCAAAATGTCAATTACATGTAATTTCCTATTTTCCCCCAACGTTATCCCCGTTGTACGTTCGCAAAATTACATCGAATGTTAGGCTCGATATTTTAGCCTAACTCATAAACAAAAAAAAGGAAACACAAAGAACATGAAATATTACAACAACATAAAACATGTGGCATATAGGTTTTGGCATAAAATCATACAAAAATATGGATCTAATTATATGTGTCACATGAACTTGGCATAATATACTTTTAATTATGGACTTGCAATCTAGATCTATGTAACATGAATCATAATCATAAGAGTTTTACATAGAACTATCCCAACTTGAACATGTAGTGGTGAACTTGCATAGAGGTTGAATCAAACTAACATGGATCTAACATGTACAGTTGTAAATCTAAACAAATAGGTTTACATAATCAAGTCTTTGCTTATAAACATATTTAAATCACAACTTAGCATGTTAACTTATGTATGTTAAATCATAATGCACAAATAATCACATTTAATTCACCACTTATCATATTAACTTATGTGTGTTAAAACATAAGCCACAAATGATCACATTTAAATCACCACTTATCATATTAACTTATATATGTTAAAACATAGGCCATAAATAATCATATTTAAATCACCACTTATCATATCAACTTATGTATGTTAAAACATAAGCCACAAATAATCATATTTAAATCACCACTTATCATATTAACTTATGTATGTTAAAACATAAGAGGGCCGCTAATTTAACTTGCAACATATATAGGTTCAACTTAACATAATTCTAAATATACATAAATGTTGATCCAACATAAGGATATGATTTAGATCATAAACTTGCAAGTAACCACCAAATTATACCATTAAGTTAACATACGCTAGAATGAATTCATCACCCATTTCATGGTAAGTTTTATCACTAAAAGTATACAATAGTATGTTCATCGCCAACAAATAAATGTGAACATAAATCAAGTTTAGCATGTTAATCACCCACAAATTAATATAAATATAAATAATCAAATTCACATATAGACATCGTTCTACGTTCAAATTATACAAGCCATGATATAAAATAAAGATCATGTTTAAATCTACGTATTAACCGCACTTACAAACAAAAGAGAAGTCTTGATTTCTGAAATCTGTTTTTCTGAAATTGTACAGCTCTCCTTTGATGAAGACTAACACATTGTCCTAGTTTTAATTTGATTTGATTTGTAGCTTTAATCTTTTCTTCTAATTTGCGACGATGGCTGCTCTTAGCTCGACTCCGGCAGCATGACGGCTCTTTATCTTTTAATTTGTGTGATTAGGGTTATGGTCTAGGGCTGTATTTATAGAGATTTGATTAGATTAGAGCCGTTGGATCAAACCGGGGGTGATCGTAGCCATCAAAGTTGATTAATATGTCATTCAGCCAACCGTTTTGCGCCATGTAAGCCTTAATGACTCAATGTTCGACCAACAGGCCAATCATAGAAGGTCACGTAAGAAAAGAAGACAATCCTTGACCAAAAATAAAAAAATGCGCCACGTGTGCGTACACATCATATATATATTATATATATATATATATATATATATATATATATATATATATATATATATATTTGAACTGCGTTCACACTAGGCTACTTTTTAGCCACTCCCCTAAAACAAAAATATATGGCGCAGGCAGGGATCGAACTCTGTACCTTTTGTATGCAAGTCACATGTTCCAACCAAATGAGCTACTGAGACTTTTGCTTACTAATCTTCGAACAAAGCTAAACATTATTCTTTTCTCATTCTATTTTTTTTCCATGTTTTGCTGCATTATTTAATTTAAAGATATCTTCTTCATACGGAGTCCGATTTACGCAAACTCGGACTCTATCTCAAGCAGAATTCCGAGATGAACACAATGGCGCAACCCGTTTCACCTATTTCTTCTTTCTCAAATTAATTATTCTTTAATTTGTTATTTAACGTCTTTCCCGAAAATACGGGGTGTTACATTCTCCCCTCCTTAAAGGATTTCGTCCCCGAAATCTCCAAGTCTGGAAGAATGTATATCCTACCATCCAATCGTCCATCTACTCAATCATTCAATCACAGGCATTCCTTGTCCTTAAAAAGATTTCTAATGCTTCATGATGATATGCATAGTGTGTGTATATGTCCTTATCTAATGCAAAATCAGGCGGTCTACTGATTTAGTTGACCTCCTTAATGCGAATTATGTTTGTGCCTTGAATCCATTATGTATGCAATTTTTTTCCTACTAAAGATTTTCTACATGAGTGCACAATCATTCATACAAATGCAACGTCCATATGATAACACATCAAGTTTCAATCTTTATACAAACATATGCACTTGGATCCATATGCAATATGAAAAGGTGACTGAGCTGATCTAGTGCCTAATGTGTGTAAATGCATCCACGAGCAACCACTAGCAAACACTTGCATCCAACAAACATAACATGTCTCAAACACATGTTTCAACCATAGGTTTATACCTACCTAAGGATCGAAGATATGACCTAGAGGATATACCTAAAAAGATAAAACAAGTATGCATAAGATTCCTACAAAAAGGTCAAGGATATATCCTTAAGAAAAAGGGAGTGATACGCGTGTCTTATCTTCAGTTTCCCACGTCGCGTCTTCTCGAGCTTCACTCCACTGTACCTTAACTAATTAACCTTCACGATTGCGAAGCTTCTTGATCTCCACTTCCAAAACTGTCGTTGATCGGATAACTAGCTTGGCATTGTTAACTGGATATATGCGGAAGTCTATCTCGCGTTTTAGGGGACAACCCCCTAACCTAACCAAAAACATCTGCGTGCTCATGGACTACTCTAAAGGATCGCAAACCGTCGATAGATGTATCAAGTGGTTCTAGGTAGCTAGGCCTGACTGATCCTTTAGGATCGCACGAAATCTCGAGGGTATTTCCGAGGCGAATCAAAAGTCTAACTACCCTCCCTTCACAATTACTAGCTAACCAACCCATGCCTAGAATCAACCCATAGCCCATGAAACCCAAAAACATAAGCATTACGCTTAAACCCGATACTTAATTATAGCTACTCTCAAATCCTTACAAACCAAAGATAAATGGGTCGAACCACCAAATGGATTTGAGACTAAAATGGGATCTTCTACTATACAAGTACTAAGGTGTAGAAACTCAACTGTGGTAGTGGGTATAAACGTATATGAAGTGCTAAAATAAAAAGGGTGCTAACAGGCTGATCAAAAAGAAAAGCTAAACTCTCAACAGAAACTTTACTACCCCTATCTCCGGTACACTGGCGGTGAGAGCATGCACTTGCCCTTATCGTTATACCATAAAGATACCTCCTCTTGTCTTAGTGTTTTACTATTCTTTCCTCCTTCGTGGGCCAAGTCCATATCCATGAATTTCTCATCCTTGGGTTGTGCCCCTTAGCCAAACTCCTTCATTCTCATCTTTACCATCCTTGTGTAATCATGTTGACAAGTCTCTCGAAAGCTGCCTCCATCGCACGGAAAATCCTACAAAGCTCGAAAGAAAATTAACCGCAGGTGAAACTACTGCGGCTATAGATGGAAGTCGGACACTTCTTTGTCCTTTGACAGGTGTCATAGTCTCATCAAGTCTACAGAACCATGCCGCGATGAGGTTACCTCCTAGAAAGCCAGGAGCCCCAGAGACTCAGGAAAGAAGGAAACAAGGATTCAAACAGAGGATCAAAAGATAGAGCATATGGCTTTGGGGAACATGCCTTTAAAACGAAACTTTTCTTTTGAAAATGCTTCTTTAAAACTGTTTTGAAAATAATTTTTCAAATCTTTTTATCTGATCCGGTAACCTTCAGCTCTGATACCAAGTGAAACACCCCACCTTCGTTAAGGTCACTCACAAAGGGAATGCCTTAACTTCGGTGGAGCGCTTTAGGTAAAAGGTGCAGATAAATTACAAGACAGACAAATTTAAACAGCGGAAAACAAAACTTTACTTCATTTATAAAACAGTTTGTACAACAATTGTTTTCCAATACCAGAGTATATGTCTTACATAACAAAATAAAGAAGCATAAAATAACATTTATATTCCCCAATGTAGCATGAGCCAGCCATAGAAATGGAAAAGGGAATCCAAGAAAAACTTCGACTAATCTTCAAGCTTGGAAGGAGATATGGTCCAAACTAAGCTGAGTTATTCCCTCACTGACTACCTGGGGGGGAAACGAAAGAAAAGAGGACGAAAGAAAGTGGGTCAAACAATAAGTCTGGTAAGTCCAGTTATTACTAGCATTTAAACAGGGAGCAAAGATCATGATATGAATAATCGAAAGTAGGACAATGCTATAGTGTCAAGATATCAAAAGACAGGCCAAGGCAAGATATACAACAACACTCATTTCTATTTCTCTACTTCGCTACTACCCTGTTATTCTGATTTCCACGCCCCTGCACCGGCTAACTAGTGTCCTAACTAGTAATCCGTATACAACGACAATAATTACAATGTGATCCCAATCCCCGTAATTGTGGTTACCTTCAGGTGTACATCTATTATGGAAATTCCATTTATTACCTAGATCTAATCTAGGGTTTTCTATCGAGCGCTTCCTAGATTCAACCAGGGTTTACGCGACCTAGGTCCAACTAGGGTTTATGCTACCTATTGAATGCTTCTCAGGTTCAGGGTTTATGCGACCTAGGTCCAACTAGGGATTATGCTACCTGCGTGTGTCATACGACCCCCGCTAGATTGTAGATACATGTGCTGGCCCCACCATAGGGTGTATCAAGTCCTATGGTGGCGACCCGACACGATTCCAGAGTGCACAGTGTATACTACTGATGCCCAGTGCCTGCTTTTTCTGCTCTGGAGTGCGTGCACGCCCACACTCCGTTATAACCTACACTGCTGCACCAACCGCCGTCGTTTTGACCGCTTATAATCAGCCTAGTAATCGTGCCCCACCCTGCCTAGTTTCAGGGTACCATGATACACCTATGTGGGTTACTGCTGAAATGGGTCCCCATTACTAGGTTTTCCTTATGGTTAAGTTTGTGGGCCTATATTTGCTGATATTACTCACCAACCCTGACGTGTACTTAACCCTCCTACGATTCAAGCATGTGTATTTAATGGTTAAGTTTTGTGTGCTTATATTTACTAATATTACCCACCAACCCGACGTGTACTTAACCTTCCCACGGATTCAAGCATGCGTATTAATGGTTAAGTGTGTGGGCCTATATTTACTGATATTACCCACCAACCCGATATGTACTTAACCCTCCTACTTGTCATGTCATGTTGGTTAAGTGTTTCTTACTAACTTAACCTTTCTCACTTATCATGTTGGATTGGTTAAGTGTGATTTATTAACTTAACCCTGTTCATTCACCATGTTATGTTGGTTAAGTGTTAACCCCCCTCGTTTACCATGTTATATTGGTTAAGTGTCATCAATCAATTCAAGTTAACTTAACTCATCTACTTATCATGTTATCATGGTTAAGTGTTGTCCTCTTGTATTAACTTAACCCTACCACATGTCATGTTATATATATATATATATATATACACACACACATATATATATTGGTTAAGTGATACCTTGGTTAACTTTAATCCTACCATCTGTTCAATTAACATGTTATAACGGTTAAGCGTTCTAAATTTACTTAACCTTACCCACTTGTCTAATTTACATGTTAAATTGGTTAAGTATTCTAAAGTTACTTAACCTTACCCACTTGTCTAATTAACATGTTAAATTGGTTAAGTGTTCTAAAGTTAACTTAACCCTACCAAATCTTGCCTTAGCTTTAATTCATTTATTAAAGCACTAACCACTCACATTAGATAGGTATTGTTGTGGTCACTGGATGTGCCGGTCGGTTCCGGGCAGCTTTACACCGCAACTCAGTCTAACCTCGGGTTCTTATTGGGCTCAATGCCTTAACCTCTCACATTAGATAGGTTTTGTTTTGGTTACTGGACAGCCGGGCGGGTCCGGGTAGTTTTACACCACAACTCAATCTAACCTCGGGTTAGGCATATTCATATTTTCTACAATTTACATATTTCTCATTTAGGACAAATTCTATATGTAAATTATTCCCAATTTAATTGTGCCATAATTACTCTTTTAATGTACATTATCAACAATTATTGTTATGGCCCGCTTATATGTAAATTATTCCCAATTTAATTGTGCCATAATTACTCTTTTGATGTACATTATCAACAATTATTGTTATGGCCCACTTATATGTAAATTATTCCCAATTTAATTGTGCCACAATTACTCTTTTAATGTACATTATCAACAATTATTATTATGGCCCGCTTTCCCTCTAAATCAGGTTCATGACTTTTGGTACATAAATTATACCATTAAATGTCACTAATCAAGGTTATATGCCAAAATGTCAATTACATGTAATTTCCTATTTTCCCCCAACGTTATCCCGTTGTACGTTCGCAAAATTACATCGAATGTTAGGCTCGATATTTTAGCCTAGCTCATAAACAAAAAAAAGGAAACACAAAGAACATGAAATATTACAACAACATAAAACATGTGGCATATAGGTTTTGGCATAAAATCATACAAAAATATGGATCTAATTATATGTGTCACATGAACTTGGCATAATATACTTTTAATTATGGACTTGCAATCTAGATCTATGTAACATGAATCATAATCATAAGAGTTTTACATAGAACTATCCCAACTTGAACATGTAGTGGTGAACTTGCATAGAGGTTGAATCAAACTAACATGGATCTAATATGTACAGTTGTAGATCTAAACAAATAGGTTTACATAATCAAGTCTTTGCTTATAAACATATTTAAATCACAACTTAGCATGTTAACTTATGTATGTTAAATCATAAGCCACAAATAATCACATTTAATTCACCACTTATCATATTAACTTATGTGTGTTAAAACATAAGCCACAAATGATCACATTTAAATCACCACTTATCATATTAACTTATATATGTTAAAACATAAGCCATAAATAATCATATTTAAATCACCACTTATCATATCAACTTATGTATGTTAAAACATAAGCCACAAATAATCATATTTAAATCACCACTTATCATATTAACTTATGTATGTTAAAACATAAGAGGGCCGCTAATTTAACTTGCAACATATATAGGTTCAACTTAACATAATTCAAAATATACATAAATGTTGATCCAACATAAGGATATGATTTAGATCGTAAACTTGCAAGTAACCACCAAATTATACCATTAAGTTAACATACGCTAGAATGAGTTCATCACCCATTTCATGATAAGTTTTATCACTAAAAGTATACAATAGTATGTTCATCGCCAACAAATAAATGTGAACATAAATCAAGTTTAGCATGTTAATCACCCACAAATTAATATAAATATAAATAATCAAATTCACATATAGACATCGTTCTACGTTCAAATTATACAAGCCATGATATAAAATAAAGATCATGTTTAAATCTACGTATTAACCGCACTTACAAACAAAAGAGAAGTCTTGATTTCTGAAATCTGTTTTTCTGAAATTGTACAGCTCTCCTTTGATGAAGACTAACACGTTGTCCTAGTTTTAATTTGATTTGATTTGTAGCTTTAATCTTTTCTTCTAATTTACGATGATGGCTGCGCTTAGCTCGACTCCGGCAGCATGACGGCTCTTTATCTTTTAATTTGTGTGATTAGGGTTATGGTCTAGGGTTGTATTTATAGAGATTTGATTAGATTAGAGCCGTTGGATCAAACCGGGGTGATCGTAGCCATCAAAGTCGATTAATATGTCATTCAGCCAACCGTTTTGCGCCATGTAAAATGACTCAATGTTCGACCAACAGGCCAATCATAGAAGGCCACGTAAGAAAAGAAGACAATCCTTGACCAAAAATAAAAAAATGCGCCACGTGTGCGTACACGTCATATATATTATATATTATATATATATATATATATATATATATATATATATCTGAACTCCGTTCACACTAGGCTACTTTTTAGCCACTCCCCTAAAACAAAAATATATGGCGCAGGCGGGGATCGAACTCTGTATCTCTTGTATGCAAGTCACATGTTCTAACCAAATGAGCTACTGAGTCTTTTGCTTACAAATCTTAGAACAATGCTAAACATTATTCTTTTCTCATTCTATTTTTTTTTCATGTTTTGCTGCATTATTTAATTTAAAGATATCTTCTTCATACGGAGTCTGATTTATGCAAACTCGGACTCTATCTCAAGCAGAATTCCGAGATGAACACAATGGCGCAACCCGTTTCACCTATTTCTTCTTTTTCAAATTAATTATTCTTTAATTTGTTATTTAATGTCTTTCCCGAAAATACGGGGTGTTACAATCAGTAATGTCCTAGAATGAGTATAGCAGAATAAAATACACCTCCATAGATTCATTTACATTTAAATATATGTCTCTATGATTTACAATATCTTTTCGGTAAGCCTGACTCTTTGTCTGCTATTTGCAGACATAGTAGAAAATGTGTGGCAGAAACAGAAGAAGTAATTCTATGGTTCAACAATCTAATGAGCTAATCATTCTCCCACAACCAGAACCAGATCTACAAGCTCTAGTAATGAAGTATCAAAATCTGGGTAGAGTACCATTCTCAGGAAAAGAATCCGTTATTGTACACAAGCATGGATGCGTTCTTCTGAGAGAATCTTTGAAGGCTTAAAGCTGAGAGATGATCAGAAAAGATTACTGGCATCTTAGGCACTCAAAGACGAAGCTCTAATCTGGTGGGAAATTATTACTGAGGAAAATCCAAAAGGTAATATTACCTGGGATAGATTTAAAGAAATGTTCAAAGAAAGATTTATTCCTCCAAAAGCAACTGACCGGCTATATGATGAGTTTTACAATCTGAAACAAGGAACTATGACCATCGAAGAATATCAGAATAAAATCAATGAACTTTCTCCCTTTGCCCCGGAACTATTTCAAGATCCTATAAGGAAGAATCTAAGATTTATCAAAGGACTTCAAAGAAATATGAAGGTAGAGTACCTGCTCACGTGAATTTCCATTTTCTGAGATGATATAAATGGCTTATCGCTATGAGTATATTGATAAGCAACATAGTTTGGAAGATGAAGAGGAAGGTAGTTCTAGCAATAAAAGGAAGTTTGAAACTGATAGCCTGAGGCAAGCACAAATCCTGAGGTCAGTAAGAAGCCTAAAGCTGATAAGAAAAGGTTTAAATCTAAGAAAGAACCATTAACGACTGCCACATGCTCAAATTGCAACAAGAAAGGGCATTTGTCGATAAAATGCAGATCTCTAAAGAAACAAAGAAAGGATGGATCTAAATCCAATCAGAAGTTTCAAGAGAATAGGGAATGTAATCTTTGCCATCAGGCTAGTCATGTAAAGCAAGATTGCCAGCTTTTTAAAGCGACTAAAGAAGCTCAAATCAGTAGCACGGCAGATGCTCCAACACCCTCAGCTAGTCAGGAAAGGCCAGATGTTTTGGAAGACACTCTAACTGTCAACAATATACCTGTTAAAGTATTGTTTGATATGGGCACGTCTCAAATCTTTATATCGAGTGATACAGTCAAGAAGCTAAATCTAAAATTGAGAGATCTTAAAGAATACCTTAGGGTTCATAATCCGATAGGAGGTTCTCGGGTCCTTGTTACGTGTTGTAGAGTGCCCATCTCTTTTTCCCATTATCGGTTTTCTTATATCTTGATCGTTATTGATTTTTCTGAATTTGACATCATTCTTGGGATGGACTGGTTAACTAAATACGAAGTGGAAGTTAAATGTGCAGAAAGAGTTGTAAAAATTAAAATGAAGCTTACCAATGTTGTTATACCCTACGTAGGCTCAGACTCAGATAAAAAAGAATTTTTAGCTGCTCTTGAGGTTTCTCCCACTACTATTGAAAATATTCCTGTCGTTAAGAATTATGCGGATGTGTTCGAAGAAGTTGATAGCTTACCCCCGTAGAGAGAAATTGACTTCAGAATTGATCTAGTTCCGAATGCAAGGCCAGTTGTGCATCTTATTTGAAGAATGACATGGAAAGAGAAAGAAGAATTGGGCAATTAAACTAAGCAACTTTTGTTTAAAGGTCAGATCAAACCTAGCTTTTCGAATTGGGGAGCAGTAGCAGTGTTTGTTCAAAAGTCAGATGGTACTCTCAGACTGTGTGTGGATTACCTAGATTTAAATAAGCAGACACTCAAGAAGAAATATCCATTGCCTCGTATAGATGATTTATTGGATCGTTTGAATGGAGCAAAAATGTTTTCTAGAATGGACCTAGCTACAGGTTTCCATCAACTACGAATTTCCAATGAATGTGTTCCTTTGACAGCTTTCAGTGGTCCAGAAATATTTTATGAATGGTTAGTAATGTCGTTCGGTTTATATAACGCTCCTACTTATTTTGTCGATCTGATGAACAGAGTTTTTCCGCGATGTCCTAAATAAATTTGTGCTGGTTCTCATTGACGATATCTTAATCTTCTCTAAGTCAACTGCCATGCATGAGAAACATTTGGAACTAGTTTGGAAATTCTGAGGAAGAACGTTTTAAAAGCCAAATTCTCTAAAGGCATATTCTGGCAAGAAGAAGTAAAGTTCCTCGGTCATGTCATATCGAAGGAAGGAATTTCAGTGGATCTAAGCAAGATCATCGCCATTCAAGATTGGAAGCAGCCTAGCACGCCAATAGTAGTCAGAAGTTTCCTAGGATTGGCTGGCTATTATCGGAAATTCGTTAAGGATTTTTTGAAACTATCTTGTCCATTAACGAAGCTTACAAAGAAGCATACAAAGCTTAATTGGACACTTGAATGTGAGGCAGATTTCCAAGAGTTAAAATTGAGGTGGAACACTGCTCCCGTGTTGACCATTATTGATGGCAATCAAGATTTGACTGTTTATACAGATGCTTCTATTGAAGGTATTGGTGCAATGTTAATGCAAAGAGGTAAAGTAGTTGCTTACGCTAGCCGTCAGTTGAAGCCGCATGAGAAAAGTTATCCCACTCGTGATCTTGAGTTGATGGTCATCGTGTTTTCTTTACGGATATGGAGGCACTATCTTTTGGATGAGAAGTTCGAATTATATGTAGATCATAAATCCTCGAAGTATCTATTCACCCAAAGGGGCTTGAATTTGAGGCAGCAACGGTGGATAGAATTTCTTGGGGCGTACGATCCAGACATCTTCTATACTCCGGGGAAAGCCAATTTTGTAGCCGATGCGCTCAGCAGGAAGAATGCGGTCGTCACCAATCTTATCATCGCCAACCTTATCATTACACCTTCATTGATTGACAAAATATCTGCTCTTCAGAAGGATGATGAATTTATTCAGAGAATTAGTAAAAGAGTTTGGGAAGGCAAACCTTCGAGTTTCCAAATTGATAACAAAGGTTAAAAGGCTGAATTTGTGTCCCGAATATCCCTGATCTTAGAAGAGAAGTGATGGAAGAATGTCACAAATCCAAGCTTTGTATTCATCCAGGGGTGAGCAAGATGTATCACGATCTCAAGCGCACGTTCTGGTGGGAATCTATGAAAAGAGACATTTCCATATATGTTAGCAGGTGCTCTACTTGCCAACAAGTCAAAAGTGATCAGCAGAAACCTACCGGCTTGTTACAACCACTAGAAGTTCCAAGTTGGAAGTGGGATCAAATCTCCATGGATTTTATTGATGGTTTGCCCTAAACCATGAAAGGTAGACAGTATTTGGGTGATCGTAGACCGTTTCACGAAGTCTGCCCATTTTTCCTTTCAGATCGACTAGAACAGCTCAAAGTCTAGAGAAAATTTATTTCAAAGAAATCGTTCGACTACATGGAATTCCCAGTAGTATCGTTAGTGATCGTGATCCGATATTCGCTAGTAAATTCTGGGAAGCATTCCATGGGGAGATGGGAACAAAGTTAAATCTGAGCACCGCTTATCATCCTCAAACATATGGCCAGACTGAGAGGCTGAACCGTATACTTGAAGACTTGTTGAGAGCATGTATTCTTGATTTTGGCGGGTCATGAGAAGATCACTTGCACTTGGTTGAGTTCTCTTATAATAACAGTTACCAATCAAGCTTGCAAATGTCGCCATTTAAAGCATTATATGGCAGGCCTTGTAGATCCCCCGCATGTTGGGTAGAACCAGGCAATAAAATAGTATTGGGTCCCAACATGATTCGCGAAGCTTCAGACAAAGTTGATTTTATTAAGAAGCGACTGATAACAGCTCAGGGCCGACAGAAGAGCTATGCAAATTCAAGAAGAAGGGATTTAGAATTTGTTGTTAGTGATTATGTGTACTTGAGAGTTTCCCCATTGAGAGGAGTTGTCCGTTTTGGGAAGACTGGGAAGTTGGCTCCAAGATTCATTGGTCCATTCCCTATACTCGAAAGGATTGGAACTCTCGCTTATAGGGTTCAGTTGTCTGACTGATTGCCAGGAGTAGATGATGTATTTCACGTGTCTCAACTTCAAAAGCATGTACTTAATCCAGACTTGATTGTGGAGGAAGATGCAAAGCAAGATTTGGAGATTACCCCGAGCTTAGCAGTAAGAAGGGAACCGGTGAAGATCATTGGCAAAGAAACCCGAGTTTTGAGAAACAAGAGAATTTATCCAGTCAAAGTATAGTGGAGCGGAGATCCTAGAGACTGTACATGGGAGACCGAAGATAACATTAAACAGGCTTATCCCCAGTGCAGAGTGAACATCTCTAACTAGCTTTAGTGCAAGGTACAATTACAATACTTTACATTTTTCGTTTTGTTTTCTAATTTACTGTTGTTTCTTTTTCGGGGACGAATTTTTTTAAGTGGGGGCGATTGTAACAACCCGGAAAATCAGAACCAATTTAAAATTTTTATTTTGGCCATTTCAATGAATTTTGAATAGTTAAAATAATATTTATTTTAAATAATAACGATTAAAAAATTATTTAAATCGAAGTTAGAACAAATATATTTATTTTAATTTTAAAAGAAGTTAGAAATAGCGCGATAGTTTGAAAATTTGAATTTGAACTTTGACTGAATGTTCAGGATTCAAAATAAATCGGATTTCAGTAAAACCAAAAATATTTAAATCTGTTTAAAAATATCTATCCAACGAATCCGAAAAATTGAAATGTCATAGCGGGAATAAAAAGTTACGGTCAGTTGAATATTCAGAATAGTCGCTATGGAATTTAAAATAATATATAGCCCTTTTAAATAGCCATTTTGCAAACGACCTCCGTTTTCGACAAAACCACTTTGGTTGGATCCGGAATGTCAAATTATTGCTAGATTCCAATTTTCATAATTTTTGGAATCAATATGTGAGCATGGCAAAAGAAAATGTGTTCTGATAGTTTCAGTCAATTTGGATCGACCATAAAATGGCCATTTTTCAAACGGTCTCCAAATTCGATGAAATTAATTTTGTTAGGACCGTATCGTCAAAATATAGCTATATTTATTTTTTTGGGAATTTTTTGAGTCAGTATGTGGCCCCGGTAAATTTAAAATGTACGTTCAAATTTAATATTAAATGTTCTATATTTTAATTTAAAGAAAAATGGGCTGAAATGATCAAATGGGCTGATGAGACCTAGTCCATTATTTCCGGAATAGGGGTAATTAGCCAAGGGAAACAGTCGCTGGGCCTCATTTGGAGTCCGATCCGATAAACAAATAATTTATAAATTAAAATTAGATTAAATAATATATATTAAAATATGAAATCCTTTGTCGTTATCTGCTAAAGAACCCGTAACCACTTATATTCGACGGCGGTCCCCTTTCATGTCTTCCTCCTCTAATTGCTCCCAAACCACTAAATAAAATCGTTCCATCCTTTTGATGATTTTGTAGTGCTCTCCATCAGCTTTCAATCCATACCAGCCTCGTATTTTATCGTCAAGAATTCAAGGAGATCTGAGCTCCTGAAGCGCCGACGTTCGAAGCGCCTCCTACCCCTCAGGGTGCGATCGAGTTTAGGGTGTTCGGGATCCCCTGGTGTGCCTCTCGAGGCTCTACGTTGTGGTGTGGTCTGATCGGAGCGAAGATAATTGTGTGGTTCGAAAATACAAACCCTAAATTTGAAGAGTTGATGAGAACGGCGGCCTGAAGGGTGTATTGAGGAAGAAGGTGTTTATTAAATAAATTAATTTATTTATTATCTTAAAAATATTATCAACCTTCATAAAATCATACCTTTTTCATATGATAACGAAATTCGATGAAACAGGAAGCGTTGGGACCGTAAATTCGAGATCTACATTTCAGAAGAGACCGCAGAATTTTTGGAGCCTTCTATAATATTAGAAGAAATAAAAGAAAAGTGAGATTTATGAATCCAAAATAAATAAATAAAATTATATTAGGTTTCAGACGGAGTTTAGAAACTCCCGACACCGTCGTCCATAGATCATAGACGACTTGATTGTATTGTGGTGTGAAATTGGTTGATTTTTGGTGATTGATTGTGGTTGAAATGAAATTTGTTGATATTGTGAAAATAGATTGTATAGAAAAAAATGTATTAGGAAATGAAACCCTTGTATCGTCGCGAGGCCTATGTTAGTGCGAGGAGCCTTACAAGGGACGGTGCTGGTTTTTAATTACCCTGTCGTTATTCTGCCGATTTTTTTTTGAAATATTCCTGTGTTGTATAATATTCATGTTATGATATAAAAATTGATTAATAATAGAATAAATGATTAACAATAAAAAATACATTTTTTTATTTAATATGAAAATGATCATAGTATTAATAGAAAAATCGTTTAACAATAAAAAATACATTTTTTATTTTATATATATAAAATGGTCATCATATTTCAATAAAAAAATTCATATTTTTTTTGTAAATCAAAAATGGTCATTTGTTATATAGAAATATTTTTACATTGAATTTTACATTTTTAATGTATATGAAACATTAAAAATAAACAATGTTAAATAAAAATGTGTTTACGTTAAATTTTACATTTTTACTGTATATGAAACATTAACAATAAATATTGTTATATAAAAATGTGTTTACATTAAATTTTACATTTTTAATGTATATGAAACATTAAAAATAAACATTGTTATATAAAAATGTGTTTACATTGAATTCTACATTTTTAATGTAAATGAACCATTAAAAATTATCATTGTGAGATAAAATTGTTTTTACATTGAAATTGACATTTTCAGTGTAAATGAATTCTTCGAAAAAGATTCATTGTTTAATAAATTTGTTGTCACATTGAAATTTACATTTTTTTAATGTAAATAAATCATTAGAAAAAGGACTCATTGTTTAATGTATTGAGTTAACATTGAAATTTACATTTTATTGTAAATGAATGATTAGAAAGATTACATTTTTCATGTAATAGAAGAATGAATAAAAAGATTACATTTTTTTATGTAAGAGTGAAACATTAAGATATTCAAGTTTATATAAAATTGTGTTAACATATAAAATTACATTTTTATGTAAGTATGAATCATATAAAAGATTCAAGTTGTGATAAAATTGTTTTGACATTAAAAACTATATTTTAATGTATGTGTGGATCATATTAAAAGATTCAAGATAATAAAGTTGTGTTTAACATTAAAAACTACATTTTTTATGTAATACACGATTTCATATAAAAGAAATCAATGATGAAATGAAAATGTTTATGACATTAAGAATTACATTTTTTATGTAATATATGATTTCATATAAAAGAATCAATGTTGAAATGAAAATGTTTATGACATTAAAAATTACATTTTTAATGTAATATATGATTTCATATAAAAGAAATCAATGTTGAAATGAAAATGTTTAGGACATTAAAAATTACATTTTTAATGTAATGTAAGATTAGTAAAATAATTTAACATTAAAAATTTACATTTCTAATGACAGTATGTTTCACTAAAAAGATGTTAATTATACGATAAAGAGAAAATGGTTTGTAATCGTTGAACGAACTAATTTATATATATGTATATATATATATATATATATTATAATAAAACGAATCGCGCAGTTGTAGTTCGCGATTTGGAATCGTAACTTCAAACGATTATACCGAGAGATCCGACCATCTGATTTTCCCAAAACTAGAACCTTGGGTTCGCTTTGGAAAGATCTTTTCAACGATATAAAATTTGCTAAGATCCAACGGTTAGATTTTGAGAAATGTGTGAATCAAATTTTGATGAAAACAGCGCCAGGGCCATGTAATGACCTAAAGCATCGTTTAATTAAAAATGGCTATTTTTATATAAATAAAAATAGCGATAAATCATTATAAAATATTATAAACAATATGGAGTGAAAAGAATTGATTTGAATTATATATAGATATTGGCGAATTATTTGAAAAGGTCGAGTTAAATCTCATTTCAAATAATTATACGATGATTGGAAGTCGATGAATTGAAGACGGTGACCGGCGATCTTCACATCGAATGGATGACTGCTGATGCCTTTGATTGGAGTTGCTGCCTTGAAAGAGTTATAGTGGTAGTTGTCCAGACGTACTTAGTTATTGTCCGGATATGCAAGAACCTCTCTTCTGTATTGTACATATGGAACGAGGAATAAAGTGTCTCCGGTTTCGTTCAGACCCAGAACGGACTTGTAAATGGATGTATGTCTAATATTGGATTTTATTCTATGCTGATTGATTTCTATTTAATATATATCTGTTTGGTGGTAGAGAATTTATTCTCTTGCTTAACACCCTTCTCTGAGACGTACGAGCTCAGAGGTTATATATTGGTAGACATCAGTCGCATGACGTGAATTGTCAGTGTGGCATGACAAGATGCAAATGATCAAGGCTTATTGTTGAAATGCAGAGACTTGTGGTTGATCAAAGCACAACTTTATTTAGCATAGCTTCGTGTATAACGTTACTTTGCGAGCCTCACACCCCAGTATGAACCTCAAACGGGAGAAGGATTCAGGGAGGACACTCGTTTTTTTCTAGCTAGAAGTGGTGTCACGGTGTGGAGCCCAGGCATTTTTACTTCTGTGGATGATGGAAAGCGAGGTACCTCAGATTTGAGTCCCTAGTACGCCCCATAGGGCGGAGAAACGTATTGTTCAGGAGTTATAATCCACTAAAATATTTGTGGACTGGCCTGTGGCTCCTAGGTGCAGTTGCGGCTGAATCTTGAGGCTCGGGCTAGAGAGTCTCGAATTTGGTAAGCATGATCCCTTACCTTGGTTCATGATGGAAATCCAACTTCCAATACGACTCCATACGGTTTTGACTGTAAACCTATATTTGGCGACATAGTATATGGTAGTTATGCCATCTATGATTGATACATTATGATTTTAAAAATAATAATCATTTTTTGACCATTATAAGGTAAAACTCTATCCTCCGGTATGCGTTGCATTGTGTGATGGGACTTGAGTCTTATAATGGTTTCGCTTTTCTAAAAAGCATTGTGTTGTTTAACGATTTACTTTATTTATGCACTGGCAATCCAATGGAGTAAACCCGTTCCGCGTTAGCGGCGTGGTCCTTTGATTAGCCTTATTTGTAAATAGGTTAAGTAGATTTCTCATACCAGTCCCATGACTGACTCGTAGTTTGTTTCACTTTGCAAACTTGGGTGCCCTCTTTTCCACGTGGGCAGCCTTGTATTCAGGTTTTAGCAGACTCATTATGGATAGCTATGGAGCTAATGATGGAGTCTACCATTTTTATTATGTTGTTCAAACTTCATTTACTATATTATTTTGATTCCGCTGCAGACATTTTATATTAAGCTGGAACTGTATTATGTACTAAGTATGATCCTATTATACTATGTAACTCTGATGATGTATTATTTCCAGTGTAATTTGATGTACATTACCTGTTGTAATTCTATATTTATGTTCTGTTGTTATTGTTTATGTGTTATATTCCAATGATTATCCTTTCTTTCGTACTATAGAATTTTGGGGTCATCACAGACGCCATGCTCTTCTGAGTAGATGGTGCAAGGCGGTTCGAATCCTCCTCATCCGAACCAAACCGGTGTTGCTTCCATCTGAAGCCAAGCCGAGATGTTCCATATGTTAGTGCTTACAGGGTCGAGACCCGATCCACTCAGGTGATCCGCAAGCTCCGACCCGAATCGGGGTCTCGCCTATGCTAAAGTCCAAGTTTCCAAGTTATTCCAGTTCTGCGCGCGTTCACAGAAATGGGCGTATCTTCCAAACTGTAAGGCTGTTTTGGCCAAACGAGCTATGAGGGTTACCGTGCAAAGCACCGTAATTGACGTTTTCTGGTCCAAAAGAGGTTGTCTATTATGGATTTCGGGACATTTTAAGTTTGTGATGCGACTTCAACCAAATTGCTTCCGGTCTTATGACGATATTCCAAATGCTTGAGCGCATTACTTACTAGAAATTTCATGGGTGACAGCTTTGACCAAAAAGTGTGTCAACATATTTTCCCCTCAAACATATCTTGCTAGTTGAAGGAAGATGTGTTCTAGATAATCCAAGGAAACCTGGGCCACGCGGGGTCTACCAGTTGCGAGTATAGTCCATATTTGCAAAGAAAAAAAGACGAATAGATATGTCAAATCCTGACAGCAATGCTTAACCTTTCCGAGCATAAACCATACTTGGGCGTCCGATTGAGCATAAACCATACTCGAGGGACGTTCGAATCATCTTGCAAAGACCTGGCAAGGGACTAACCTTCTAGGCATAAGACAAACCAGGAAGTTCAAACCGAGCATAGGCCATACTAAAGTTTTATATGGTTGCTTTGTCAGATTCAGACAAGACGATAAGCCATTCTTAAGTATAATCCATACTTAATAATCTGACTGAGTACAGACCATACTCATACCGAGATAGAGCTATTCTTGCCACAGCCTGACAAGATAGACCGTCCCTAAGCATAATCCATACCTAGGGATTCGAGATAAGTGTAAGCCATACTTAAATTTTCCAATCATAGTCCTTTCTTATTCGATTCAAAATACTAGACCAAATCAAATCCTGGTTGGTTTATCATCAAATCCAGAGCACATTTTGGGGCTAAAATCTAACCTCGTACGTGTATAATCTGGTCAAGCCAATTGGAAAACCTAAAGAAAGAAAATAACATATCTTAAATCCTAAGAAATGCCTACAATGCAAAGTGATCCAATCTAAATCAACTGACAATAACCCCGCGAGAGCTCGATCTAGGATCATTCCCTCTCCGAGGAGAAGGAAGTGGCAGCGCGGATGCAGGCGTTGTTGGTTGTTTCACATACTCGGGTAGCTCTCCATATCTAACCCGTTCCTCTATCAAATCACGCAGATGCCTGTAGTCAATATGGGTCATGACCATCCATATCATGAAACAAGCAATGTTTTCAAGAATCACGTTCCCTTTGCGATGGCTCCCTCCTAGGAGGCTTTGGTTAGGAGATGGCACCGTCAGTGTCCATGTAGATGTCAAATAGTAAAGCACTGAGTTCAGTGTACTTTTCATATCTATGCCCTCTCCGGGGCTATAACACCTCGAATTTTAACAACAGTAAAAGATGATAAACTAAAGAATAATTAATTTAATATTCATAATTAAGGGAAACGGATTGTGCCATTGCGTTCATCTTGGAATTCTAGTCAAAATAGACACTTGGTTTGCGAAGAAGTTATGAAGGTTTGAAGTTTGTATACGTGCAAGAGAATTATATATATTTAATTTAGAAAATCAAAAATCCATTCAAAATTAAATTTCCGTGGATGAAAAAAATCCTTCTCAAGGGGTGTCGATCCCTGGGTCGACCCAATAAGAGGGGGTCGACCCCCCCCCCCCCCCGCGGCAGACTGGCAGATTAGAGTTTTGAGTACAACTATATAAAAGGCCTCATTTTCTGGTTTCTCCACGCCGAAAATAATGGAGGACTAGATGCTGTCTCTATCCAGATTGAATCAGACCTTTTCTTCTTCAACAAGTCAAGTTTTTCAAGTGTATATATCTGTGATTCAATGCTAGCAATCCTTTCTCTATTTTTCTAGATCCAAACACTGTGAGTTTATGTTAATTTTAGATCTAAATAATTAAAAAGTAAAACTTGACATGATTGTAATTTGGATCTATGCCTGTGACCATGTGAATCATATCAGATCTATTATAACCTGATTAACTATGTTATGCTGACATGACTATGACTTAGATCTTAACCTTTATCATGTCAGATCTGCCTTTGATTGTAGATCTAATTCATTGTTTATATCACCTTATACCTATTATATTATGTTTATAGCCAAGTCAGATCTGTTATTAGTTGGACAACTAAATCATTGTTTAGATCACATCACGCCTGACCATATTATGTTAGAATCAGTCCTATTATCATATGTTCATCAGATCTGCTCCTGTATGCTTACCTTGTCATTAGGCCACTATATGTTTTATGCATGTTTCTGCCATTATATGTCCATCATGTTAATATGATTATCTCTATTCTATTCCCTCTATCTTTTCCCTTTCATTTTTATATAGCCAAGCTACCTTCAATCATAGGCATCCCGCTGGAATATGTGAATACATTAGATTGGGAACAAGGGGAAACATTAATATTGGGCATAACTTGTAATTAGGAATTTGGGCATAACTTGAATAAAGTGTAATAATATTAAAATAGGGCATATAATTTATTATGAACATAACTTGGAAAAAGGGGCATGAAAACCTATAACAACATAGGTAAATTTGGTTAATAATGGAAATGCCTAGGATTACAGTAATTAGAAATTGTAACCGTGCCTAGACACGAGGTTAGATTACACTTGTGGTGGAAGTCTGCCTGGAACCACCTGGCTTATCCAGCGACCACAAGTGGTGAATCTAATGTGAGGAGTCTAGGTGCACAAACACGAGACATGCTAAGATAGAGGTTAAGCCCGATTTGTGGAATAAGTCTACCCGGACCCGCCCGGCATATCCTGCATCCACAAGTGGTAGGCTTAATGTGGGAGGTCTAGCACGTTATAACCATAAATGGACATGGTAATAAAGTTGAATACTTAACCCAGTTGAATCGATAGGGATTGTAAAAACATGTTGAACTTGAAGAGGGGTTAAGTAAACTTGGTTGAAACAGTGGGACGGTTAAGTATATCTGGGTTGGATGGGTAATATTTATATATATAGGCCTACAAACTTAATCGGTTAGGTTTATGTAATTAAAGAAACTATTACATAAGTATAACCTGTGGAAATCCTAGTTAGGATGCAAGACAAAGGGGAGAGCATGCATCATCTTATATGTGGGACCCATTTCTGTTAGTAACCCATGTAACAGTATCAAATGAGTACTCCGTCCTAGGTCGGACCGGGGCATGCTTACTGGGTTGATTGTAAGAGATCCAAACGTGGGGGATGGTGTGGGCGGCGCGTACCGATCGGTTCATGTGCGTGCATGGTCCGAACAGAGGAAAATAAGACGTCGTGGCACTAGATATGGTTATGCATCCTGAAAACTAAGGGTCGCCACTTTAGGGAGTGATACACCCTACTGTGGGGCCAGCACAGGGTATCTAAGGAATAGATAGCCGATCTATTAGGGTGGTATTTAGGGTACATCCGGACGTATGCCTAAGTCTACCATCTTGTAGTTGTTGGGGATCATCTTGTTATAAGACACTAGTATTGGTGTAGAGTGCAGAGAAATCATTAGGGAAGCATTGTATACTCTATCATGTTATCATGTTTACCTTGTCATACCTGCCTTTTGTGATTTATCTTTCTTATCCACTTTATATGTCTGTCATGATACTTTTACTTATTTATTTGCTAAAAGTAACTGGACTCGTCAGACTTTATGTCTGACCTATTTTGTTTCCTCTTCTTCTCTTCCGTCCCCCTCTCCCCCCAAGGTTCTCAGGGTAGGATTACTCAAGCTTGATCAGTATTCTGCTATCATCTTGCTCGAAGCTGCTTAGATGTATTGCTTAAGTTCTTATCTTTGCTACTATGGCTATGTTTCTTTTGGGGATTATGCTTCTTTTACTATTGTACTTTTATGTTTTAATTACAAGACAGAAATTTTAAGGGTTCATGTATTTTCAGACATATGATGTTTTGAACCACGATGCTTTATGATCAATAAAGTTTTTAATTCCGCTGCTATTTTATACATGTCTTGTAATGTGTCTATTTCTGTTTACCTATAACGCTTCACGAAACTTAATGCATTCTCTTAATGAGTGAAATTAACAGTCGTGAGGTATCGCACTTGGTATCAGAGCTGAAGGTTACCAGATTATATAAAAGTTTTTGAAAATTATTTTCAAAAAGGTTTTAAAAGGAAGCATTTTCAAAAGAAAAGTCTATTTTGAAAAACATATTCCCCAAAGCCATATCTAATATCTTTTGACCCTTTGTCTGAATCCCTTCCCTTTTTTTCAGCATATCCGGAGAACCTAATATTCCTGAGGGTGTTATGATACCAGGCTGGTTTCGATGGTATCTAGAGGCCACGGCGGCTGCCGGTGGTCAAGCAGACGTTCCGGTCCCAGCTTCACCCGTCGTTCCTCCTCATCCACCAGCAGATAATTTCTCTAAGATCTGCAAAGACTTCCGTGCTATGGGAGGAAAGATGTTTAATGGAACTGATATGTTTGTAGAGGCAAGAAATTGGCTCAAAGAAACGGAGGATCTGTTTGGAATCTTTGAAGTGGATGATCGTAGGAACACTACGCCATAGATGGCCTATCGTAACGAAAACCCATGGTGTTGCTAGCTACAATGTTGTCATTGTTGTACTGTTTTTTGTCTACTGCAATGCACGCTTCAATGTGTTAGCATAGATATCAACATGTGTTGCAGCAGCCGCTTGAATAAAATTATCAATCTGCATCAACACGATCCAATGATCCACGTTACTGATCAGCGTCAATCTGATTTTCCTTCAACACCTCAGTTTTTTCCCTAAATTTTCATTTTCCCACTGAAAAATAATTCTCGTTGTTTTCACTTGAGAAAATTATGGCCGACTTCCACTTTCACAACCCTAAATCGTTTAAACCCTAAACTAAAATCCAATAAAAGGGGATCAACTAAATTATGGCATGCTTTATATGAATTCGTCGAAACCCTTACTGCCAATAGCCAAAACCGTTACTCCAAAATCCACCGAAACCCTTACTCCAAAATCCTCAATAATGGAGGCTAGCACCGACCTTCTATCCCTCTCTCAATTTAATCGAAAGAGGAGACGCTCTCGTGGATACTTGTAGAGGCCCGACGACATGTCGTGCTATATTGATTTGATGCTTCTGTCCTCGATTTCAAGATGGTTATGATTCTCATAGATTCGACGTATCAGGTATGAATTCTAATCTAAATTAGTTTGGATTTCAATTCTATTGCATAGATCCTATATTTAAGTTTGTTAAATCATATAATCGGGTTAATCGATTGGATCTGTAAAACCCATCATTGGTACCAGAGCAAGGTTTGCAATAAATTAAAATACAATTTATAATTTAGCTTTGATATGTTCGAATTCCTAATTAATCAATCGCATTGCTTGGAGAAATTTGTGAATTTGATTCTAGTTTGATATTGATTCTGTTTAATTTTTTTAGAGGTTATAGATTATTAATTCTTGAATACATGGATCTGTCATGATACAAGTTATTGATCTGTTTATGTGATAAACAGTATTAAACCAGACATAAGAATGTTTGATATACATCTGTATTGATTAATGGTTTTTTAGACACACCTGTTTATCATAAACAGTATTAAAATGTCATGATACAAGTTATGGATCTGTCATTATACATCTATTTTGAAAAATTGTTTTTCAGACACAACTATAAATATAAGTATGTTACTTTTCTATTCTAAACTAACATGTATGAATTAGTTTTCTTGATCATAGCTGTGTAATATTTTATATCATTAGCTTGTTGTCTTAAGGGTACTGACAACAGTGGGTTAAGTTTCTATCAGTACTTGACTTTGAATTTCATTTAGTAAGAGCTTGTTATAATTCGATTGTAGCATATTTCTCTAGAAACTTTGAATCAATCTAGATACTGGAACATTTTTTTATTAATCAAATGATTGAACCGAGTTACATTAGTTTATCAACCTTTGAATTTGTATTTTAATTATAAATCATCCTGCATCATTAATCTATGGAAGAATGAATCAATCTAGATATCATAAGGGTTGTTTTGTTATTATATAATCTGTGTGTGAAACCCCAAACATCCCCAATTATCAGATTCTTCTAGTTTAAAATGTTATTACAGATGTTTACTTTTAAACTTGTTGAGTATATGTAAGTGTAAAAAAAAAGTTTCTGTAACTTATATATACGTCTGTTTATAATCTGACCTATCATAAGTGCCATAAATCACTGATTATAAGATAAAGCCGTATATGGTGGTTTTGTGTTGTAAAATTGCACATAGATACATGAATATCATGTATACATAAGCATGAAGTACTAAAAGCAGTTTTAGTAACATTGAAATGCATATGGGTGAAAATTACAGTTTATTGACATCTTGAATTTAGAGCTCCTTAGGTCAGTCTTTTTATACTTGTTTTTTCCTCTCACAAATTTCTAAAACAGGCACATAAAAGATTACTTGGAGAATAGGCCTCGGCCAAAACTTGTACAAAAATAGACCTGATCAAGTTGCTTCACGGGACAAATGCATACCTATATGTGTGTATGTGCATACGCGAAGCAATGAACACAAGGATGTCTGATTGAAGAGAGCACAGCTGGCTCTTTTGATGCTGATAACCTGACATATAATATGATATGTAAGTATCCCTAATATACTGTGTATCCATAATTCTGGGTATTTTAAATTACATTAAAATCTGGAATTAATACATGAATCAAGTTAAGATTAAACACTTAAATGTGATGAGCAGAATATGATGTATGTTATATATGTTATGCACGACTATATATATTAATGCTTAAACAAATACATTGTCCATATAATGATATACTGCATTTTGGAGATATATAATGATGCACACTTTATTATGCTGATGATGGAAATATGTAAGATGCATGCTATATTGATCAGTAATGCATTTTCTTGTCTTAATTCTTATGTCATTGGTATGCCAATAATCTGTTTGATCTAATTCCCATGTAACAAATGAAATGCCTGAGCATTTGTACATTAACATGCCAACTGTAGTCAAGCTGCAGCTTAACCTTGTGTAGGACCTTAAGATGTGTTGTTGTATCTCGGATCAAGGCCACCTTTTGGAATTTAACCTCGGATGCTTATACAAACTTGAGGTATCTCGGATCAAACTTCAGGTAATTTGAGTACGTGAATGATATAGTCGTTGCTGACAATGCTACAATGCTATCACCATCTTTCCATCAACAACAAGATTAACGGATAAATGGTTTCATTAGTTCATTATTATATTATTAATGGCCTTTTTCTTAATATAGTTTTTATTTTGTTTACCAATGTTATAGAAAGTAGAGGATGGAACTGCACGCTTGTATGTTGAATTTGTGGAACCCTTTCTGCAAAATGATACAACTGGATCGAATAGAAGAGGACTGATTAATCCAAGTGAAGTGATAGCGACTAATTCATAAGGTCAGATGAACATTTAATGGACAAAAATAGATTCTCATTTTCTACATTTACATCATTGGTAACAGAAATTTCCTCAAATATTTGATGTATGTTTATATTGATTTTAAAAAGGATCATCACAAAACCAATCTACAGACATATCAATTTGTGAATTCTAAATATTCTTACACGAAACAGGTTTTTAATGTTGGTTATTTTCCTATGGCGTTGAAGAAATATTTCCATAAACTTCAATGTATGTGGTGATCCTTTTAATAAGCAGAAAATGATATGTTTGTAGATTGCTTTTGTGTTCGTTTTACTTATTTTGCTGTTTCTTTTATGCATATAAACTAATTTGCTCTTCTTCTTTTCACAAGTCTTTGTTAAGTTCTTTAAGTAGATTGCTTGCCCCAATAGCAATACCCTCAAAACTCTATTCCAGAGTAGAAAAGTGCATGACTATTTGTGAGTTTAATTTTTCAACCATTGTTTCCATGTTTACACCAAGTTCGAAGTAACATGTGTATGTATTTGATCTCTTTGATTATTCAACAATAGTAACATGAAAAGTATTAGCTTGACTGTTGACTTTCCATTGTTTTAGCTGCACCAGTTCATGCTACTACTTCCAGTGCTTCTTTTCCAAATTATGGCGTAGCGCTGGGGTTTACATTTGTTGTTTTGAAGGAGCAAAAGACAAGGATAACTTAAGTAATAGATTCACGACAAATGGTATGACAGTATTATGATAATTTGCAATAGTTTAATTACTGAATATGTTATACTTATAGATCAAAAGTATTCTGCATCATGAACATCACTGTTAAATATGGGATATCGTCCAAGCCATGGAGTAGCATTCACAATGTAGTTTATATTATCATTTTCGTGCATTTTTTTTTGCTTATGGTTGTATGTGTGAGTCTGTATATGAGTGAATCGAATGACAATGTAGTGAGGAATGTATGTAAATATGAATGATTGTGTAATATACGAGTGAATGTATAGTAGTGGAGTGAAAAAATTTGTACCATTTGAAATGTTGAAATAAAATATTTATTCGAATAAAATACTACATTATAATAATATTTATTATAATATTATGAAATCTTTGATTAATAGCAGTTGAGGCGTAATTACTTTTAGCAATTGTAAAACAAATTTTAACAACCGCTAGAAACAATTGTAAAAAAAGGTTGACTTCATTACAATTGCCTGCTGTACTAGACATATTACAACTGTTTTTGGCAGTTGTGAAAGGGTATTTTTTTGTTGTATTGGTAACTGTGGCAACACCTGTACCGATATTGCCATAGAGTCGTAATGGCGTTGCCTTTGACTCTAAGGCAACGCGACAAAAGGCAACCCCAAAAAAGTGTTGCCATAGATCATTTTTTGCCTATAGCAACACTTTTTGGCACCTACTGCGTCACTTCTTTGGGGTTGCCGTAGACCATCTATGGCGTAGTGGAAGATACAGTCTGCCGCCTGGCTACTGAAAGATAAAGCTTCGTTCTAATGGGAAGTGACGCAAGCAATGCATCCAGTGTACACTTGTAATGATTTTAGACAAAAGTTTGAAATGAAGTTTCTTTCTCAAGCTGAGAAAAGAATGCAAATGGAGAGGTTTCTAGCACTCAAGCAAGCTGTCAAAGTGTATGTTAACAAATTCAACCAACTAGCGAGATTTAGGTTGGAGCTAGTGGATACTCCGCATAAGAAAGCTTTGCAGATTTAGGTTGGAGCTAATGGAGCAACTTTTGAAAGGCTCGTTGATATGGCCTTGATGCATGAGGAAGACAAAGGTGAAAAGAAGGAAGTTAAGGTTGAGGAAACCCAAAATAAGAAAGTATGGCCCAAGAAGGGACAATAACAAAAGAAAGGCGGAAAGAATGACAAGGCTAAGGATAAGAGGATGTGCCATAATTGTGGACGTGAGGGTCATTTGATCAAGGATTACAAAAGAAGGAAGAATTCTTGCTTTAGTTGTGGGGAAGTCGGACACTTTTCTAAGGGGTGCCCGAAGAAGCAAGGACAAGGTCAAAGGGCAGGGACTTCTAGAGGGCAAGTGCATACTCTCGCGGTCAGTGCTCAAGATCATGGTAGGAAAGTTTCTGTGGAAAGTTTGATTTCCCTTTCCAATTATCCTATTAGAGCTCTTTTTGATTCTAGCGCTTCGCATTCATTTTTATATGATTCTGCAGTTGAGTCTCTACACCTAAATACTAGTATGATAGTGGATCCCATTGTTGTCTCAAACCCCATTAGTGGTTTGTCTCATTTGTCCAAGATTTGGTGGGGTTTGAGAATATCAATGTTAGGCGTCGAGTTTGAGTACGACGCATATGTGCTCGCTTTATGGGGTATGTTTGATTCTAGGGATGGATTGATTAGCCAAGTATGGTGCCGTTCTAGACTGTGAGAGGAGGGTCGTTAGACTTTTGACTTGCCATGGGAGGATCCTCGAGATTTCTTGTGACCCTAAGGGGTCTGCCATGCTTAGTTTCCTAGGATATCTTGCTGCATCTATCGATGATCTGCAATCTGTACCAGTAGTCCGTGAATATTCTGATGTTTTTGAGAAGGTTCAGGGCTTACCTCTGGGGTGCGAGATCAATTTTCGTATATACTTGGTGGACAGTACAAAGCCAGCTGCTTTGCCCATGCGCCACATGGCTCCAAGGGAAAGAAAGGAGCTGAGCAAGCAATTAAGGGAGCTACTTGAAAAAGGGTTTATTAGGTGAAGCGTATCTGAATGGGGTGCTTCGATGGTATTCGCAACCAAGGCGGATGGTTCTCTTCGCTTATATGTGGACTATAGAGAATTGAATAAACTCACAAAGAAGAATAGGCACCCACTCCCGAGGATAGATGATTTTTTTGACAAGCTTGTTGGTGCATCAGTATTCTCTCAATTAGACCTGGCCACGAGGTTTCATCAGTTGAGGGTGGCCGAGGACAGTACAGACAAGACCGTTTTTAGGACTCAAGATGGTTTCTTTGAATGGCTCGTTATGCCTTTTGGGTTGACGAATGCACCCGCCTATTTTGTTGATCTGATGAGTAGGGTGTTTTGGAAGTTTCAACATAAATTTGTCATTGTCTTTGTTGATGATATCTTGATCTTCTCAAAGAGTGAGGAAGAGCATGCCTAACATTTGAGAGAAGTTTTGAAAACTCTCCGTGCGCATCAGCTTAAGGAAAAGTTCTCCAAATGCTATTTTTGGAGACAAGAGGTGAGATTCCTAGGGCACATGGTTTCTAAAGATGGGATAGAAGTAGATCCCACAAAGGTAGTTGTAGTTCAAGATTGACAAATTTCGAGGAATGCAATGGAGGTGAGAAGTTTTCTTGGATTGGCAGGCTATTATAGGAAGTTCATTAAGGACTTCGCAAAGATATCAGCCCTACTCACCAGGCTGACAAAGAAGAATCTGATATTTTCATGATATAGATTATGATGTTGCTTTCCAAGTGATTGAAGAGGTCTTTGACAATGGCCCCAGTCTTGACCTTGCCCGATGGGAACAAAGTGTTTACAATATACACTGATGCATGTGGTACAGGGCTTGGTGCGGTTCTGATGCAAGAGGGAAAGGTATTATGTTATGGGGGTAGACATATAACGGTTCATGAGAAGAACTACCCTACCCACAACTTAGAGCTAGCTGCCATAGTATTCGCGCTTAAGACGTGACGTCATTATTTACTTGGAGAGAAGTTCAAGTTATATACCGATCACAAATCTCTCAAGTAGTTGATCTCGCAGAAGGATCTAAATATAAGGCAACAAAGGTGGATGGAGTTCTCGGCTTCTTATGATTTCGAGATTGCTTACACCCCTAGCAAGGGTAATGTGGTGCCAGTTGCACTGAGTAGGCAGAGGATGGCCTTAAGTCCTCTGTTTGTGGAGAGGAAAAGCTTGGATTTCATATCAGCTTTTGACTTTAGACCCTCCATCGAGTTGTTGTATGGCTTATTTGCATCATTCGAAGTGCAACCTACTCTTATGGATAAGATAGGAGTTTCGCAGCAAGCGGATCCACAGATTTTAGATATCATGGATAGACTCAGGAAAGGGGAGACTTCTAGTCACCTTAGTAGATATTCCGTAGATAATAAAGGGTGGTTGCGACGAGATGGAAGGCTTTGTGTTCCCCAAGTTGAGAGTTTCTTAAAGACAGTCCTAGAGGAAGCTCATCATTCGAAGATGAATATTCATCCAGGCGGTGATAAAATGTATAGAGATATGAAGAGGGTTTTCTTTTGGGCTAGGATGAAGAAAGATGTGGTAGAGTTTGTTTCTCAATATTTGTTTTGTCAGCAAGTTAAAGCTGAGCAAAAGAAGCCCGGTGGTTTACTTCATCCTTTGGAGGTTCCACAGCGGAAGTGGGAGAGCGTCTCTATGGATTTCGTAGATGGTTTGCCTAGACCAAAGAAATGCAACACCAGTATTTGGGTGGTAGTAGACAGATTTACAAAGAGCGTTTGTTTCATTCCGGTTAAGAACAAGAGACGGGAGCATTGTTGGCAGCAGTTTACGTTCGTGAGATGGTCCATCTTCATGGAGTACCTTCCCGCATCGTAAGTGATTGTGACCCCGTCTGCACTAGTGAATTTTGGAGGGGCTTGCAATAAGCATTAGGTACACAGTTGGATTTGAGCACTGCTTATCATCCTCAGACAGATGGACAGACGGAAAGGGTGAACAGAGTTCTTGAGGATCTTTTGAGGCTGTGTATCCTAGAGTTCAGAGGGAATTGGGAAGAGCATCTTCCTTTAGTGGAGTTCGCCGACAACAACAGTTATCAAGCTAGCATTGGCATGGCACCCTTCGAAGCATTATATGGATGACCCTGTAGATCACCGACTTGTTGGTGGGAATATACAAAAAGATTACTACTTGGACCAGATATGGTTAGAGAAACATCCGAGAAGATTGATCATATTAGGCGGGGAATGAAGACCGTGCAAGATAGGCAGAAATCCTACGCTGACAAGAGAAGGACTGACATTGAATTTTAACTGGAAGACATGGTTTTTTATTAAGGTGTCACCTTTGAGGAATGTGGTTCGCTTCGGATCTATATGCAAATTGGCGCCAAGATTCGTAGGGCCATTTCCCATAACAGAAAGGATTGGCCAAATGGCCTATAAAGTAAAGCTACCCGAGAGACTATCTGGCGTTTATGATGTTTTACATGTTTCTCATTTGCGGAAGTGCTTGCATGATACCGCAGAAGTAGTTGAGCCGAGTATATTGGAGGAAGTAGAGGTAGAATAGGAGGCAATATTCTGATGAGTTCCTACCCGTATTCTTGGATCAGAAGTTAAGAAGCTACGCAATAGAGAGGTCAAGTTGATAAAGGTCCAGTGGGGAGATAACCCAGAGGATGCAACTTGGGAGACCGAATACAAAATTCGTGCTTCGTACACTTTTCTTTTCTAGGATATGTTCTTAACTTCCTTTCCCAAGCTTTTATTTATGCTTGTTTCTATCATTTAAGTATGTCCTATCGATCAAATCTTCGACCTTTAGGTAGGACTCCCATGGATGTAAACATGTGTTTGAGACATGTTATGTTTGATGGATGCAAGTGGATGCAAGTGTTTGTTAGTTGTTGCTTGTGGATGCATATACACACATTAGGCACTAGATCGGCTCAATCACTCTCATACAACATATGGATGTGTGTGCGTTTTTCTTCTTTTAATGGATGGAAATGGATATATCATCATATGGATGTTGCATTTGGACGAATGATTGTGCACCCATATAGGACTTACATGTTATAATAGGATTATTTGCATACATGATGGATTCATGGCACTAACATACATTGCATTAAAGAGGCCGACTGAATCAGTAGACTGCCTGATCTTTGCATTAGTATTGGGACATATACACACACCTTCGCATACGTTCACATAAGTATTAGAAGTCTTTAAGGACAATGGATGCTTGTGATGGGTGGATGAGTAGATGGGTGATGGATGGTAGGATATACATTCTTCTTAACTTAGAGATTTTGGGGATGAAATTCTTTGAGTAGGGAGAATGTAACACCCCGAATTTTAACAACACTAAAAGATGATAAATTAAAGAATAATTAATTTAATATTCATAACAAAGGGAAACGGAATACACCATTGCGTTCGTCTCGGAATTCTGGTCAAAATAGACACCTGGTTTGCGTAAAACGGACAACTTATGAAGAAGTTATGAAGGTTTAAAGTTTGTATACGTGCAAGAGAATTATATATATATGTATATATATTATTCAGAAAGTAAAAAATCCGTTCAAAAATCAAATTTCCGTGGGCGACAAAAACCCGCTCAGGGGTGTCATCCCATGGGTCGACCCCTCAAGGGGGTGTCGACCCCATAAGGGGGGCGTCGACCCCCCTGCGGCAGACTGGGCAGATTAGGGTTTTGTGTATAGCTATATATATATCTATTTCTATATATATATATACATATATATATATCTACATATATATCTATTTCTATATATATATATATATACATATATATATATATATATATATATATATATATGGCCTCATTTTCTGGTTTCTCCACACTAAAAATAATGGAGGACTAGATGTTGTCTCTGCTCAGATTGAATCAAACCTTTTCTTCTTCAACAAATCAAACTATTCAAGCTTATAGATCTGTGATTCAACGCTAGCATCCTTTCTCTTTTTTTTCTAGATCCAAACACTGCGAGTTCATGTTAATTTTAGATCTAAATAATTAAAAAGTAAAACTTGACATGACTATAATTTGGATCTATGCCTATGACCATGTGAATCATATCAGATCTGTTATAACCTGTTTAACTATGTTATTCTGATATGACTATGACTTAGATCTTAAACTTTATCATGTCAGATCTGCCTTTGATTGTAGATCTAATTCAGTATTTAGATCACCTTATACCTGTTCTATTATGTTTATGGCCAAATCAGATCTGTTATTAGTTGGACATCTAAATCATTGTTTAGATCACTTCATGCCTATCCCTATTATGTTAGAATTTGTCCTATTACCATATGTTTATCAGACCTGTTCCTATATGCCTTCATTTTCATTAGGCCACTATATGTTTTATGTCTGTTTCTGCCATTATATGTCCATCATGTTAGTATGATTATCTCTGTTCTATTCCCCCTATCTTTTCCCTTTTATTTTTATATAGACAGGCTACCTTTGAGCCTAGGTATGCCACTGAAATATGCGAATACGTTAGATTGGGAACGAGGGGAAACGTTAATAATGGGCACAACCTGTAATTGGGAATTTGGGCATAATATGAATAAAGTGTAATAATATTAAATTAGGGCATATAGTTTATTATGAACATAACTTGGAAAAAGGGGCGTGAAAACTATAATGACATAGGTAAATTTGGTTAATAATGGAAATGCCTAGGATTATTGTAATTAGAAACTTTAACCATGCCTAGACACGAGGTTAGATTACACTTTTTGTGGAAGTTTTCCCAGAACCGCCCAACATATCCAGCGACCACAAGTGGTGAATCTAATGTAAGGGGTCTAGGTGCACAAACACATGACGTGCTAAGACACGAGGTTAAGCCCGATTTGTGGAATAAGTCTGCTCGGACCCGCTCGACATATCCAACATCCACAAGTGGTAGGCTTAATGTGGGAGGTCTAGCACATTATAACCATTAATGTACATGGTAATAAAGTTGAATACTTAACCTTATTGAATCCATAGGGATTGTATGAACATGTTGAACTTGAATAGGGGTTAAGCAAACTGAAACAGTGGGAGGGTTAAGTATATCTAGGTTGGTGGGTATAATTTATATATATATATAGGCCCACATACTTAACTAGTTGGGGTTATGTAATTTAAGACACCGTTAGGTCAGCATAACCTGTGGAAATCCTAGTGATGATGAAAGACAAAGGGGAGAGATTGCATCATCTTGTGTGTGGGAACTGTTTCAGTCGGTAACCCATATAACGGTATCAAACAAGTACTTCGCCCTAGGTCGGAGTCGGGGAATGCTTACTAGGCTGATTGTAAGAGATCCAAATGTGGGGGACGGTGTAGACGGCACGTACCGACCGGGTCATGTGCGTGCATGGTCCAGACATAGGAAAATAAGACGTCGTGGCACCTGTAGATATGATTATGCATCCTGAAAACTAAGGGTTGCCACTTTAGGGAGTGATACACCCTACTGTGGGGCCAGCATAGGGTATCTACGGAATTGTGAGCCGATCGATTACAGTGGTAGTTAGGGTACATCCGGATGTATGCCTAAGTCTACCATCTTGTAGTTGTTGGGATCATCTTGTTATAAGACACTAGTATTGGTGCAGATTGTAGAGTAATCAATAGGGAAGTGTAACATACTCTATAATGTGACCCTGTTTACCTTGTCATACCTGCCTATTATGATGTTATCATTCTTATCCACTTTATATGCCTCTCATAATACTTTTACTTATTTATTTGCTAAAAGTAACTGGACTCGCCATACTTTATGTCTGACCTATTTTATTTCCTCTTCTTCTCTTCTGTTCCCCCTCCCCCCCAAGGTTCTCAAGGTGGGAATACTCAAGCTTGATCAGGATTCTGCTATCGTCTTGCTTGGAGTTGCTTAGATGTATTGCTCAAGTTCTTATCTTTGCCACTATGGCTATGTTTCTTTTGGGGATTATGCTCCTTTTACTATTGTACTCTGATGTTTTAAGTACAAGACAGAAATTTTAATGATGTACTGGGTTTATATATTTTCAGACATATAATGTTTTGAACCACGATGCTTTATGATTAATAAAGATTTTAATTCCGCTGCTATTGTATATCTGTCTTGTAATGTTTTTGTTTACCTATAACGCTGCATGAAACTTAATGCATTTTCTTAATGAGTGACATTAACGGACGTGGGGTGTCACAGGGGCTTAGTGTTGCAGTCATTCTTGACAATAGCTTTTCCCTTGCCTTTTCCAGAATCAGACGGTCCTCTGTCTTTAAGAATGTTGACATCGAGAGTATTTTTCTTGGAAGTTGCATCTTCTTGCTGCAAAAATATATTTTCTTCAAGGTAGAATTCGCCGAGGTTTTGCGGTGGGTCTCGGTGCAAAGATTTTTTAAATTCTGAGTTATCCAAGATACCGAATACTGCTGCCATCAGTACCATCGATGATTAAGGTCGATCAACTAATGTTGATGCAACATTGAACCTTTGCAAAAATGGGCACAGAATTTCTCCAGACCCCTGCTTGATTGTGGTGAGCGACATTACATTCTCGGGTCGTGCAATGTGGACCCAAAATTGTTCAATGAAGCGGGCGACCAACATGTTCCAACTGTTGATGGATTCAGATTCCAACTTCTGAACCTACATAGCAGCTACATCAGTCAAGAAGAGAGGGAAGCATTTTTCCATGACGTTTTCCGTTGCCGATTGAACTTCCATATGATGTTTGTATCGCATTAGGTACATGGTAGGATCTGTCCTGTAGTTGTAAGGCTCCAAAGAAGGAAGTTTGAAAACCGGGGGATTGTGGGAATTCCTGATTTCCTATGTGAACAGAGTGTGGTTCACGTCATCCATGTCATTCTGATAAGTGCAGCCTCTCGAGAGGCGTTTAATCAAATTAGCGAGCCGATCACCTTCAAAGAGATGTTGCAAGCTGCTAAGATCAGACCTGGTGCCCTCAGCGTTGATTCCAAGAGAATGAGTGCATGTATGCTGAGTTTTGACGTTTGGGTCAAAGTTTCCCTCGGGTCGCGGGCTGAATAGCTCGAACCGACCTAGTGTCTATGCCCCCCTCCGAAGCACTTCATGCTGAAGCTATGATGAATCATGAATTGCGTTTCCCATCCGAACTAGGGCTGATGTGGGTCATGCTTGACCCGAGCCTTGAATTCTAGTATTACCAGTGTTTCCATCCAAGACACTGAGATTTTCACATTGCTCATTTCCAGATAGGAGGTGATTGCTCCCCGTATTGATTTGTCCTGCAGCGGATCGGATCGGGTCTAACCCGACCCGAGGTGGGTTGAGACCAGTCTCAATCACCACGGTACAGATGTAAGCCGACCTGATCCATTTGGTAGCAGCATCTTGTGCCACTTCCGTGCCATTTCCAGCGAGTTTTATGTTGTTGCTTGGCCTTCTATCCATCCGAGCGAAGAACTCATTCATCATGTTCTACTATTTCTAAAGAAGCTCGTCTTGCCTTGCCCTCTGGCTTTTCAGTTCGGCAAGAATGCCGTCCATCTCATCTCAAGTCAAGTATGCCAATAAATCACCATGAGAGGAAGCCTCCTGACTTTACTCGTTCCTTGGCCTTTCAGTGCCACCTTCCTCGGCATGAGAGAAGTATCCAATAAGCAGGCAGTCCGCTTCCTTTTAAGCAAGAAATTGAAGTAGTATCATGTGACCCCTTCCTGGCACGCCAAAATATTAGACCAAAAAATAGCACTAACACCCAAATGCAGTGTGAAGTCCTCACAATCACAAGTTACAGATCACAGAATGTAGAAAACAGTAAATAGCAGGAGACACATAAGGTTTTTATAGTGGTTCGACTCAAACCAAGCCTACGTCCTCTTTATAGTTTCTTAATTCCTAAGAAATTACAAGTCCAATGCCGTCTTACAATCCATAAGATTCGTTCATATACAACATCCTTGTATTATAATGAACAAGTGTAGAGAAGAGAATGATTTTACACACAAAATCCTCGTATTAATTTAGCTTGAGGAGCACAGAACCCTTGTGTCATAGCAACGGTAGATGCAGTGAAGAACTAGTGCCAAAAGTTCTTTCCAAATGCCATGTAGTGGTGTATTTATAGGGGTGGAGAGGCTCTGGGTCGGATGCCATGTGTCATGACCGGAAGCGATTTCGAAAAGTAGTAGAAAACGTGGAAAAATCCTTTCGAAGTCGTGCTACGCTAGTTGGAAGTTGATCCTTGCAAGTGGGAAGTAGTTATGCCTTGAGAATTGGTCAACAAAGTTGTGCCGAGCTTTGTCCAAGTTGTTCGGGTCGGGTCCGACCCGAAGTGGTGCTTTCGAACCGAAGACGCCGTGCTCTTTTGAGCAGTTGGTGCAAGGCGGGTCAGATTCTCCTCCCCCGATTCAAACCGGTGCTGCTCCCATCTGAAGCCAAGCCGAGATGTTTCATCTGTTGGTGCTCACAGGGTCGAGACCAGACCCGATCCATTCAGGCGATTTGCAAGTTCCGACCCAAATCAGGGTCTCGCCTATGCCAAAGTCCAAATTTCCAAGGTATTCCAGTTCTACGCGCGTTCACAGAAATAGGCTTATTTTCCAAACCATAAGGTCGTTTTGGCCAAACGAAAGTTTTACCTGAAGCTAATTTAGAGGGTTGAGCACCGTAATTGACATCTTGGGGCCTAAAAGAGGTCGTCTGTTATGGCTTTAGGGCCATTCTAAGTTTGTAATGCGACTTCAACCAAATTGCTTCCTGTCTTCTGACGATGTTCCCAATGCTTAAGCGCATTACTTACTAGAAATTTCATGTGTGACAGCTTTGAACAAAAAGCATGTCAACACCAATTAATTTTTTAATTTTATTTATGACATGCATTATCATCTAAAAGCAAGGTTGCAATATTGATGTTAATTAGTTTCAAATTTAAACACACATTGTTTATACAATTAATGTGCATACCATTTATTAATTTCCATCCTTTCTAGTGTTTCTTTTTATTTAATTCTATATATATACACACTTGCTTGGTACGCTTAAAACAAATCATTTTGATACTATTATAGTGTAAAGTGTATGAAAACAACTTCAAATATAAATGTATCAATCATAGACGGCATAGTGCCCCATCCTACTATGTCGCCATACTAGGCTCTACAATTAAAACCGAAATGTCACGTATTGGAAGTTGGATTTCCGTCTGTGAACCAAGGCAAAGGGATCATCCTGTGCGAATTTGAGACAATCTAGCCCATGTCCCAGGAACAACCGCAACTGCACCTAGATTGTCAGGGCCAGTCCACATTTTAAGTGGATTAGAATCCCTGAACATGCGTCTCCCCGCCCAATGGGGCGTAAATGTGCCAAATGACTCAATATCCATCGACTCCGTAGTAACTGATATATCTGAGGCGCCTCGCTATCCATTAAATAATATGCAACATCTACATGATTAAAATGTCTGGGCTCCATACCATGACACCACTCCTAGCTAGAAGGAAACGCATGCCCTCCCTGAAATCCCTCCCGTTTCTGGTTCACACCGGGGTGTGAGGCTCGCGAATTAACATTATACGCAAAGATATGCTATATTAAAGCCGCGCTTTGATCATCAACCACAAGACTCTTCTTTTCAACAGAAGCCTTGATCATTTGCATCTCAGCATGCCACACAGGCAATTCACACCATGCAACTGATGTCTATCGATATATAACCTCTGAGCTCGTACGTCTCAGAGAAGGGTGTTAAGCAAGAGAATAAATCCTTTGCCACCAAACAGTTATATATTTAATAGAGATCAATCAACACAGAACAAAATCCAATATCAGATACAATCCATTTATAAGTCTATTCTGGGTCTGAACGAAATCGGAGGCACTTTATTTCTCATTCCATATGTCCAATACAGAAGAGAGGCACTCGAATATCTATTGATCTCCAAGTACGTCTAGACGATCACCACTTATTACCTCGCCTTGGGTGTACAGCCCAATCAAGACATCAGTAATCGTCCAAACGATGTGAAGACCTTCGGTCTTCAACCACCGTCTTCATCGTCGACATATTGTCGAATCAGTTATTCAGAATGGGATAAACCCGATCTTTCTGAATAACTCGCTTATCTTATAAACAAGTGCTATATAAACACAACATACGCCTCATTCCAATTCTGAATATTCTTTTATTTAAATATTCATATCCTTTAGGAAAGGTTCCAATTAATTTTATCAAAGATAAGTTCTTTAAATTTATTCTTTAATCTTCCATTGGATATCAGCTCAAACCAAATTAAGGTTTATCCAAACTAGTCGGGATTAGCGCGCCTCACCGAAGTAATCATTTGTTTAATTTCCCAATCCCAACCTGTTCATCCTATGAAGAAAAAATGGTAATACTTCATATCTAACACCGCTGTGTCATCGGTAAAATTAATTAACATTTCACGTTCAAATCTAATTAAAGATTTAACTATTGCTTGGAGTAAAACTGGTAGTACTCCATTCTCGATCATTTCTTGAATTTGATAATTTTAGTTATCAGATTCACATTTCAATCTAATTAAAGATTCATTAAAACCCCACTTAGTTTTAATCTTCCCAAAAATCAATATGAATGATTATTTCATATATAGGAAATAAATCCTCTCTTTAACTGGGTTAAAGAACCAATGTTATTTAAAACATAGTTCACGATAAACCCAAAATCCCATTCCATTAATTATGGAATCGTCATGGAAAATAGATCAATATATATAATCGATATAAACTTCCATATCAAACCAATAATATAAATGGAATAACGGCAAAGCCTTTTAAATTCCATGTATAATAACAGTCTTCCTCCGCAGAAGCTCACTTTGATTATTATCAAATCGAATTCCATTCCATTCCAATTTATTGTATTAAATGGGAAACTTTACTTTGGAAATTTTCCTTTAAATCTTAATAAAAAGATTGATAAATTCCAAATCTCATTTCACCATTAATCGGGTTAAAGAATGAATGTCGTTAAAAACACAGTTCAGGATAAACCCAATTCACATCCTATTTTATGCCAATTAAATGTTAATTAACTGGAAATTCTAATAATATTAATTAAAAGATTTATTCTTTTCACATGGGGTTTAAAAACAGTGTTATTTAAGACACCATTCACGATAAACCCAAACTTCAATTCTTTTATTCAATGCCAATTAAATATTAATTAATTGGAAAAACTTCACTAATTCTTAATTAAAGATTTATTCTTTTCTCAACTGGGTTTAAGAACAGTATTAATGAAGACACCATTCACGACAAACCCAAAATCTAATTTGATATTAGATACAAGGCTCTGAATAGAAATTATATCGGCTTATACTCAATATCAAATTCTGAAATCAAAAAATATCGTATTGGAAATAACGATATATAATATATCTTCCAAATTTCCAAAACAATATCAGTATAATCACGAAATCCAATATCGAAATATTCCGAAGATGATTTCGATTCAAATCCATTCTAATTCATATGTTGGTAATTCTGGTTATTTTTAAAACCATTCTCAATCCAATTTATTTATTTAAAAATAATTGGATTTCAATTCTAGTTAATAACTAGTTCATTTCGATAAAAATATATTTTTATCTTTTCAAATATGGAATTTTTCATCCTAATTCTTTCCAAATCATTTCTTATGATTTTACACTAATTATTAATATTTTTAATAATTTTAATTAGGCCCTTTCAGTCGATTTCCATAAACGGTCATCGAACTGCAGTTATAGCGACCTTTTCCAAATTTGAATTGGACATAATTCCAAATCCAACCATAAGATTTCAAATTTCTTGTATGTGTTGGAAAGCTCTTTTCGATACGAACCTAACAGTTTCGGTTTTAGGAGAATCTGATGGTTGGATCTCCTGTAATATCAATTCGAAGTCAATGGTCGAAATTCTGGAACGGCCGCGGCGCGTTCTATTCAGGCCATTAAATATGTATAATATATATGTTATATATATTTCGTCGATTTCTATTCAAAACGTATTTTATCAATTCGTTTTAAATTTGGTTTAAAAACGATTTCAACTTCATTTTCAATTTTAAAATCAAAATTGAATATTCCTTTATAAATCCGTTCTAAATTCATTTTAAAGCGATTTCAAATCCATTTCAAATTTCAAATCAAATTTGAATATTCCTTTATAAATTCATTTTAAAACGATTTCAATTTCATTTCTAATCAAATTTGAATATTCCTTTATAAATTCATTTTAAATTCATTTTAAAACGATTTTCCATTTCATTTCAAATTTCAAATCAAATTTGAATATTCCTTATCATTATATTATTTAAAGGATAATATTTTCAAAATATCAGATTTTGAAATAATTTCCATTTCGATATTCATTATAAAAATGAATAAAATCGATATAAATATCATTCACGTCAAAATGGCGTTAATCTAATCAACACGGCTTCATATATTTCAATATTTTCGTGTCCATCCCAAATCGGACATCAAAAGCATATTTTGATCCATTACTGAATATTACTTTAAAATATTATTTATTTTAAAATATTCATTAATCGTTATTTTAAAATATTCGCTAATTTAAAATATTCGTTCTTTCTGAATTAGAATCAGACACAGTCAATTACTATATAATTTTATTTATATGGATTTCATACACACATGTACACAACGATAATCAAACACAGTCAACTATCATCCAGAGTGCATTACACAACTGCATAAGCGTTAAATATAAATAATTAACGCTTACAACAGTTTGTCAACCCATCGATTGACATACAAATAAACAATTGGGATTAGCGTATGTCAAATATCATCCCAATACCCGTGTGGGGTTTCAATCAACAAATATTGGATGTTATTTGTGTAGCTGGGCGATGTGTAAAATACATCGTTCCAATCCATATCAGTTAAATGGGTATACATAAACAAATCGTTCGATTTGTAAATGAATATTTATTTTCATTCATATACTCATTAAAAATTATATTTTTAACGATAAAATATTTATTTCCAACATATGAATATTTTATACAGTTCATTTATACAATAAAAATTATATTTTTATTATTCAAATATTTTATTCCATACATGAATATTTTTTTTCATTCAATAAAAATTGATATTTTTATTGTTCAAATATTTTATTCCATACATGCATATTTTATACAGTTCATATATACAATAAAAATGATATTTTTATTGTTCAAATATTTTATTCCATACATGAATACAGAACCGGAAGCGCCCCTTGTTTCAAAGAGAGGAGGACGGGTTATTCACATTTAATTTGATGGTCAGAGGTGAATTGAAAGCTAAGCAATGGTAATTATAAAGATCCCCCCGGGGAAAAATAGAGATTCTCTTTAATAAGGCAATATCCCGCTTCATAGCCATCTGCCGGAATACCTCGAAAACAAGCGAAATGGGTAATATATATAAAAAAAGAAATATAAAATTTGGGCATACAGTCCATTTCACATCACAACACAATATAGTCCAAAACAAACAACTATGGTTTGTAAAATAAATGGTGTCGGTTGCTGCTAAGCACCGTCTGCATCCTAGTATATATTTGAGAAGAAGTTCTCACAGTCGGTTTCCACTCCGCTAGTACTTATTTCTGAATTTCTAAATGGTTTGGTTTGAAATTTATTTGAATTTCCAACGTGCTCCGTTTCAGTTTTGGTCAGTTCTGTTGTGTAGACCTCTTCGAGACTAACCCAACGCAAGTTGTTTCGTTCCATTCTGATTTAAAATGGACGAGTTATAAGCTTACAATTATTTGATAATTTAAAAGAGAATTTAAATTAATTAATTAATTATAAAAATTCACTTTCCTTCTTCATCATCCCAGTTAAAACCCGGCCACCCTCTTCGATCCTTCCTCCACAAATCGCGCCCCCCATGATCGACCGGAACTTGATCGGACTTCGCCACATCAAAGCCCATCCTCCGGCACCCCTTCAGTCAGAACATTGGCCAACTTGAAGCCCTGTAGGCTTCTTGATTTCTGCTCGAACACCTCAACTTTGAGCACAGAATTCAGTCGATACACCAAACGAGACATGCTCATCTCGATCTAGAATTAAAGAGTAGACGATCTTCTTCAGTTTTTGTTTTAATTTCACGTTGGAATTCGATTTGGATTTGGTGATTTTTCGGATTGAATTCCTGAGCCCCAGGACCATCGATTTTCAAGAAGGCGGAGGCTTCTGGCAAATAGATTAGGGTTTCCTTTTTTTTGGCTTTATATATATATAATATTTTATTCGTAAAATACTTGTATAACCCAACGAACTCCAAACGAACCCCAACGACTGTCGTTCTTAGCCAAATACTCCCATTCCGGACACAACGGGATATGTTTCGTAAGACCATTCAACAAATTCAGCCAGTTTTTCTCTAAATTAAAATATAAATCAATATATATTGAATTCAAACATATATTTTAATTTACCGGGGCCACATACTGACTCCAAAAATTCCAGAAAAATAAATCTGGCTATGTTCTGATAATACGGTCCTAACAAAACTAGTTTCGTTGAATTTGGAGACCGTTTGAACAACAGTCATTTTCCAGTCGATTAAATTCAAATTGAATTGACCAAACAAGATTAAATTCACCACGCTCACATATTGATTTAAAAAATTATGAACATTGGAATTTAGCAATAATTTGACATTTCAGATCCAACAAAAGTGGTCTCGTCAAAAACGGAGGTCGTTTGCAAAATCGCTATTTTTAAGGGCTATATATTATATAAATTCCATAACATCAATTCTGAATTTTCAACTGGACATAACTTTTTATTCCCGTTATGAAATCTATATTTTTCACATTCGTTGGAAAGATATTTTTAAATAGATTCAAATATTTCTGGTTTTACTAAAATCCGGTTTATTTTGAATCCTGTACATTCATTTGAAATTTGAAATTGAATTTTCAAACTACCGCGCCATTTCCAATTCCTTTTATAATTAAAATAAATATTTATATTCTAATTTCGATCTAAATAAATTTGTATGTTCTAATTCTATTCAAAATAAATTTCTATTTGTTATTATTTAAAATAAATCATTTTAAATATTCAAAATTCATTAAAATTGCCAAAATAAAAAATTTTAATTGGTTCTGATTTTCCAGGTGGTTACAATCTCCCCCACTTAAAATCTTTTCATCCTAAAAAAGGAACGGAGCTGAAAGTTGTTTAACTCTTCAACTCAACTTTCATTCTGGCATTCTTTCTTCAACTTTTCAGTTTCTAAGAATTTTCAAATTTTTCAAAAAATTTCGCCATAACCTCCTTTGTACGGGGAGACATTTAAAACCGCAACTAGCCACGCAGGGCCCTCATCATCCAAAAAGAAAAAGCCAAGCGGCTAGCCAATAGGCTCATAAAATCATCCAAACCCAATAAATTTTTAAACATGTACCTATTTGTCGGGCATTCAATTTTATTCCTCTTCTCTAGCCTCCATGCCATGACCTGTTCACACACATATATGTACATTCATGCATTTCCAAACAATTTTCAATTCAATTTGAGATTTGATCAATTTGGCTAAATTTACCATTCACTTACATATACTGGTTTTAACAATTTTATTAGGTAAACTAATAATCAAACAACACAACCAGCAATCAATTTGTGAATTAGCTTTTCAAATGCATAACTTTAATATAGATTCAAAATCATTTTTTTAGTGCCAAATCACAACAATAAATCCTATCTAAATTTTGGTTCTCACACTAGTCAATTGGAAATATATATCCCACTTTCGAAGCTCGAACATAAACACAGATGATGAGATCTCAATCATCAGTATCATCTTCCGGGCTAGTGGAGTGTAATTCTATATCTATCCAGTATATTGAAACTTCAAATATACATTTGCAAGGCGTATATGCAAAATCTTTATATACTCGTTTGTCCAAACTTAATATAAATAAATATTCAAATATGTATAATAAAATTTAAATTTTCAAAAAAAAATTCGTTTTCATTTTTGTTTCAAAAATAACACTCTTCACACTCATTCTAGGATACTACTGATCCCATCTCTAACGAGTCATTCCCATTGGATATTACTAATCAAATCTCTGATGGATTCTTTCGTATTGGTTCAAACGTGTCTTGTTCTCGAGCTCTGTAAACCAAAACTCTGATACCAACTGAAGCGACCCAAACTCGCCCTTACGGGAAAGCCCGAATTGAGTTAAGAACACGACAAATCAGAACGCAAACAGAAGAACATTTCATTGCTTATTACAACAATTTACATTAGAGTACAAGAATATACATAGTATGAATAAATATTATATGTCAGAAAAATATCAGAGATTCAAATTACAATGCAGCGGAAAAATAATGCATAACACAACTAAAACAAATACATGGATGCAGAGCTTTCCGAATATATCTCCAGTTGTAAACCAGGATCCTGTAAGAATGAATCTGCCAACCCAAAACTACCAGCTGCTCATGTGGAAAATAAGGGCACCCAGAGTTTAGGTTAAAACAATAAACTCCAGGTCAGTCATGTGACTGGTGTAGGAACTAAAACTGTTATTTAAAACTTTACTTTAAAATGGATTAAATCAGGGGACCACGCCGTATAACATGGAAGGCTTCGTCCTAAGAATACCAGTGCATGAAACAAACAGCGCAATGCTTTTTGAAAAAATGAAGCTATTATAAAACTCAGGTCCCATCACATAATGCAACGCAAGCCAGAGGATTGAGTTTTACCTTATATTAGCCAAATATGCTTGGTACGTTTAAAACAAATCATTTTGATACTATTATAGTGTAAATTGTATGAAAACAACTTCAAATATAAATGTATCAATCATAGACGGAATAGTGTGTCATCCCACTATGTCGCCATACTAGGCTCTACAATTAAAACCGAAATGTCATGTATTGGAAGTTGGATTTCCGTCTATGAACGAAGGCAAAGGGATCATCCTGTGCAAATTCGAGACAATCTAGCCCATGTCTTAGGAACTGCCGCAACTGCACCTTGATCGTCAGGGATGGTCCACATTTTAAGTGGATTAGAATCCATGAGCATGCATCTTCCTGCCCTATGGGGCATAAATGAGCCAGATGACTTAATATCCATCAACTTTGTCGTAACCGATATATCCAAGGCGCCTAGCTATCCATCAAATAATATGAAACATCCACATGAGTAAAATGTATAGGCTCCATACCATGACACCACTCCTAGCTAGAAGGAAACGCATGCCCTCCCTGAAGTCCGTCCCGCTTCTGGTTCACACCGGGGTGTGAGGCCCGAGAATTAACGTTATACACAAAGTTATGCTATATTAAAGTCTCGCTATGATCATCAAGCATAAGACTCTGCTTTTCAACAGAAGCCTTGATCATTTGCATCTTAGCATACCACACAGGCAATTCACGCCATGCGACTGATGTCTATCGATATATAACCTTTGAGCTCGTACGTCTCAGAGAAGGGTGTTAAGCAAGAGAATAAATCCTCCGCCATCAAATAGATATATATCTAATAGAGATCAATCATAACAGAATAAAATCCAATGTCATACCCACATCAATTTACAAGTCCGTTCTGGGTCTGAACGAAACTGGAGGCACCTTATTCCTCATTCCATATGTCCAATATGGAAGAGTGGCCCTCACATATCCATCGATCTCCAAGTATGTCTAAACGATCACCACTTATTACCTCGTCTTAGGTGTACATCCCAAAAAAGACATCAGTAATCATCCAAACAATGTGAAGACCTCCGGTCTTCAACCACCGTCTTCATTGTCGACATATAGTCGACTCAGTTATTCAGAATGGGATAAACCCGATCTTTTTGAATAACTGGCATATCTTATGAACAAGTGCTATAATAACACAACATATGACTCATTCTAATTCTGAATATTCTTTTATTTAAATATTCATATCCTTTGGGAAAGGTTCCCATTAATTTTATCAAAGATAAATTCTTTAAATTTATTCTTTAATCTTCCATTGGTTATCAGTTCAAACCAAATTAAGGTTTATCCAAACTAGTCGGGATTAGCGCACCTTACCGAAGTAATCATTTGTTTAATTCCCAAATCATAACCTATTCATCCCACGAAGCAAAACTGGTAATACTTCATATCTAAACCACTGTATCATCGGTAAAATTAATTACCATTTCACGTTCAAATCTAATTAAAGATTTAATTATCGCTTGGAGTAAAACTGATGGTACTCCATTCTCGATCATTTCTCAAATTTGATAATTTTGGTTATCAAATTCACATTTGAATCCAATTAAAGATTCATTAAAACCCCACTTAGTTTTAATCTTCCCAAAAATCAATATGAATGATTATTTCATATATAGGAAATAAATCCTCTCTTTGACTAGGTTAAAGAACCAATGTCATTTAAAACACAATTTACGATAAACCCAAAATCTCGTTCCATTAATTATGGAATCATCACGGAAAACAGATCAATATATATAATTGATATAAACTTCTATATCCAACCAATAATATAAATGGAATAATGGCAAAGCCTTTTAAATTCCATGTATAATAACAGTCTTCCTCCACAGAAGCTCACTTCGATTATTATCAAATCGAATTCCATTCCATTCCAATTTATTGTATTAAATTGGAAAACTTTACTTTGGAAATTTTCCTATAAATCTTAATAAAAAGATTTATAAATTCCAAATCTCATTTAACTGTTAATTGGGTTAAAGAACAAATGTCGTTAAAAACACAGTTCACGATAAACCCAATTCACACCACATTTTATGCCAATTAAATGTTAATTAACTGGAAATTCTAATAATCTTAATTAAAAGTTTATTCTTTTCACACAGGGTTTAAGAATAGTGTTATTTAAGACACCATTCACGATAAACCCAAAATTCAATTCTTTTATTCAGTGCCAATTAAATATTAATTAATTGGAAAAACTTCACTAAATCTTAATTAAAGATTTTTTCTTTTCTCAACTGGGTTTAAGAACAGTGTTAATGAAGAGACCATTCACGACAAACCCAAAATCCAATTTGATATTAAATACAAGGCTTTGAATAGAAATTATATCGGCTTATATTCAATATCAAATTCTGAAATCAACAAACATCATATTGGAAATAATGATATATAATATATCTTCCAAATTTCCATAACAATATCCATATAATCCCGAAATCCAATATCGAAATTGTAACAACCCGGAAAATCAGAACCAATTTAAATTTTTTATTTTGGCTATTTCAATGAATTTTGAATAGTTAAAATAATTTATTTTAAATAATAGCGATTAAATTTTTATTTAAATCAAAGTTAGAACAAATATATTTATTTTAACTTTAAAGGAATTAGAAATAGCACATTAGTTTGAAATTTTGAATCTGAACTTTGACTGAATGTACAAGATTCAAAATGAAACAAATTTTAGTGAAACCAAAAGTATCTAAATCTGTTTAAAAATATCTTTCCAACGAATCCGAAAAATCAAAATTTCAAAGCGAGAAATTTTTTTTATGGTCAGTTGAATATTCAGAATAGTCGCTACGAAATATAGTATAATTTATAGCCTGTATAAAAGGCCATAATACAAACAACCTCCGTTTTTGATGAAACCATTTTAGTCAGATCCGGAAAGTCAAATTATTGTTAAGTTTAATTTTCCATAATTTTTGGAATTAATTTGTGAGCCTAGTAAATTAAACTACGATTCAGTAATTTCTATTGAATTTGATCGACCGTTAAAAAGGCCATTTTTCAAAAGGTCTACAAATTTGACGAAATTAATTTGGTTAGGACCGTATCGTTAAAACATAGCTAGATTTATTTTTCGGGAATTTTCGGAGTCCGTATGTGGCCCAGTTGAATTTAAATGAATGATCGAATTAATTAAATAAAGGATTTAAATTTTAAATTAAAGAAAACAGGGTGAAAACAATCGTCTAGGCTGACGGGACCTAGCCCATTGGTTTCAGAACAGGGACAATTGGGTAGGGATGACTTTTGCTGGGCTGGAATTGGAACTGTTAAGGAATTACGGGCTTAAACTAGTTATTAGGTAATTGAATGATAATATTTTATTATAAATATCACATTTCGAAACCCTAATATACACTACAGTGTAGCCGCCGCCTACATTGAATAATGGCTAGAAATACTCCTTACTTCTTCCCCTAATTTCTTCCAATCTGATCTATAAAACATCCTTCCCCTTTGGAGTTTATTGTAGAGCTCTTCTCCCTCTTCAAAATCATATCCGATTTGCCCCTGCCATGGAGTAACCACCGAGAACCATGCCTCCAAACCTCGGCCGCATCGAGCCCCCTACAGCTGCTATGTCCACACCGAGCTCCACCCCATTTTAGGCGAAGGCGGGCCTCCCCTAGCCGCTCCACGTCGTGCAACCCGATCCTTCTCCGATGCCTTGTATCGCTTGCAGAATAGAACCCTAGTTTGGAGCCAACTAGAAAGCTAACGGCCTTAATCTGTTGAAGAAGAAAGAGGGTAATTCTATTTTAATTATTTAATCTAAAAATATTGTCAACATTAAACAATTCATAACTTGCTCATACAAATTCGAAATTGAATGATTTCAGAACCGCTGCGATCGTGTGTACGAGATCTATGTTTCTACACTAACTAGAACGAATTTTGAGCAGATCGGATTTTGGCCAAATTTTCAGATCTGAATTACATAGGACTTACAGCACAGTGAGAATTCTATTTATTTCTTCTTATTAAAATAATTAAAATTAATCATGTTTGTATTATCATCAATCTGCTATAAATTTCTCTATGTTATGCTACATGATTTGGTATGTGTTTAATGTGGAATATATTCATGGTATTGTGGGGATATTGTGTTATAATTAAAAAATGAAACATACATATGTGTCATTTTGATTGAATTAGAATTTTCAATCAAAAATGAAATATCACCTTTTATACATTTTGTTGAACCAAAATTTTCAACAAAAATGAATCATACATTTATGTCACTTTGATTGAATTAGAATTTTCAATCAAAATGAAATATCATTTTTTTTGCCAATTTGATTGAACTAGAATTTTCAATCAAAATGAAATATACATTTTTTTTCCATTTTTGATTGAATTAGAATTTTCAACAAATAGGAAATACCAATTTTTGTCAATTTGTGGAATTAGAAATTTCAACAAATATGAAGCGTCAATTCTTGTCATTTGTTGAACTAGAGTTTTCAACAAAAATAAAATATACAGTTTTGTCATTTTGTTGAACTAAAGTTTTCAACAAAAGTCTCACCAAAAATGAAATATGAACTTTTGTACATTTTGTTGAATTAAAATAGGAATTAAGAACAAGTTCATGCTTTAAAATGAAAACTTGTTATACATTAAAAATTCACTTTTTATTGTAATAATAGAAATATAGAAAAAGATTCATGTTTTAAAATGAAAACATGTTTTACATTAAAAATTCACTTTTTAATGTAATAATAGAAGTTAGACAAATATTCATGTTTTAAAATAAAAACATGGTTACATTAAAAAAAACTTTGTTTTTGATGAAATGAATGAATCTGTAGAAAATATTCATTTTTAAAACAAAGGCATGTTGACATTAAAAATATCATTTTTTATGAAAGAATGATTCATATGAAAATTGTTCATTTTAGAATAAAAGTGTTGAAACATTAAAATCATAATTTTTAATGTAAAGTTTGATTTATTGGAAATATTTACTATTTGTTAAAATATGTTACAACATTAAAAATTGATTCGGTAGAAAACATACGTTAGAGAACATTTGTATGTTAGAACATTATTTTTAACATGCTAGGAAGAAGGAAAATGAAAACATCGCTTTCATACATTTTGTTTAAAAATAGAACTGTTAACAGATTGAAACATCAAAATATGTATAGTAAAATTACATTTATATTTACATTGCATATATTAGAATTTATATGCATTGTTAAAATTACATCTATATTTACATTGCATATATTGGAATTTATATGCATTGTAAAAATTACATTTATATTTACATTGCATATATTAGAATTTAAATGCATTGTTAAAATTACATTTATATTTACATTGCGTACATTATAACTTATATGCATTGTTAAAATTACATTTATTGCATATATTAGAATTTATATGCATTGTTAAAATTACATTTATATTTACACTGCATATATTAGAATTTATATGCATTGTTAAGATTACATTTTATTTAACAATGCATATATATTAGAATTTATATGCATAGTTAAAATATCATTTTATTTCTAATTCGTACATTAGAATCTGTATGAATCATTTTTATTGTACAAACATTCACTGAAAACTTTATACAAATAAAATATTATCTTTTTATTTGTTAAAGTTAAAAATTGAAATACAAATAAAAATTAGCTTTTATTTGTCATTGGTTCAATTTTCATGTAAATGAAATATATTTTGTTTGACATGATGATATGTGGATTTGATATGCTAATAAAAACAGTCTTTCATTTGGCATGTTAATCACGTTAGTGGAATCGTCGAACGACTTATATTTATATAATTATATATATATATATAAATATAAATTAAAATTAAACAAATCGCGTGTGGTAGTTTGCGTTTCGGAGTTGTAACTTCAAACGATTATGCCGAAAGATCTGACCGTCGGATTTTCCCAAAACTGGAACCGTTAGGACCGCTTTGGGAAGATCTTTCCAGTGATATAATTTTGTTAAAATCCAACGGTTAGATTTCAAGGTAAGTGTCAATCAGACCTTAATAAAAACAATGCCAGGGCCGCCTATTGACCCGAAGCATCGTCAAATTAATTTAGCTTTATATATATATATATATACATATATATATAAAGATAAATCATTATTAAAAACAATTAACGATATGAAATGGTTTTAAACTATATATATGCGAGAATCATTTGAAATGACCGAGTTCAATCTCATTTCAAATGATCATACGACGATTTAAATCAAAGATATTAAAGACGGCGATTGAAGACCGGCGATCTCCACATCAAATGGATAACTACTGATGCCCGGCATTGGTTAGTAAAGGATTAAAGTGGTAGTTGTCCGGACGTACTTGTTAATTGTCTGGATATGCGAGAACCTCTCTTCCGTATTGGACATAAGGGATGAGGAATAAGGTGACTCCGGTTTCGTTCAGACCCAAAACGGACTTGTAAATGGATGTGTGTCCGACATTGGATTTCATTCCCTGTAAATTGATTTCTATTTAATATATATCTGTTGGTGGCAGGGAATTTATTCTCTTGCTTAACACCCTTCTCTGAGACGCATGAGCTCAGAGGTTATATATTGGTAGTTGTTGATCACATGACGTGAATTGTCAATGTGACATGCCAAGATGCAATTGATCGAGGCTTTTGTTGAATAGAAGAGCCTTGTGGTTTATGATCAAAGCATATCCTAATTCGGCATTGCTTTGTGCATAACGTTACCTCGCGAGCCTCACACCTCGGTAAGAGTCAAAAACGGACAAGGGAATGCAGGGAGCGCACATGTTTCTTTCTAGCTAGAAGTGGTATCAGGGTTTTGCAAGCCCTGACATTTTACTTATGTGGTTGATGGAATGAGGCACCTAGGATTTATTGGTCGATGGTTACCATTTTATTGGTCCAATAGGACCGGGAAGCATGTGTTCAGGAATTGCCAATCCACTAAAGTATTTGTGAACCAGCCCTGCAAGATCCAAGGGTTGCCCGTAGGCGTGATCCTGGGACATTGCTTGAGTGTCTCGAATCGGTAGGAGATCGTCCCTAGCCTTGACTCATGATGGAAACCCAATTTCCAATACGACATTATGGTTTTGATTGTAAACCTATATATGGCAACATAGTAGGATGGGGTACTATGCCATTTAGAATCGATACATTTACTTTGAAGTATTTTAAAACTGATTAAACACTAATAATAATATTAAAATATTATTTTCTATGTATCAAGCATTTTTTATCATTATAAGGTAAAACTCTATCCTCTGGTTTGCGTTGCATTGTGTGATGGGACTTGAGTCTTATAATGATTTCATTTTTCTAAAAAGCATTACGTTGTTTTTGAATAAAATTTATTAAACTTATGCACTGGCAATCCAATGGAGTAAGCCCGTTCCGTGTTTGTGGCGTGGTCCTGTGATTAGCCATATTGTTAGTTAAGGAAGATTTCTCATACCAGTCTCATGACTGACTCGTAGTTTGTTTCACTTTGCAAACTCGGGTGCCCTCTTTCCACATGGGCAGCCAAGTGGCAGGTTTATGTATGGATACATTCTGGAGTGGAGCTTGCTTAAGGAAAGAAGTTGAAGAACATTATCTCTTTTATCTTTTATTTGCCTTTGAGACATTTAGACATTATTGATCTATGATGTATTTGATGGAGTTGAGACTTATTTCTCTTTTTGTTGAGACTTATGTTTGCTAAGTGTATCATGTAACTGTACTCTAATGTCTTTGATGTTATAGTGTTGATGATATTCTTATTTCCGCTGCAATGATTTATGTGTTATGCTATTATCTGAGATCTGCTATTGATGTAATTATGTAATACTCCTATGATTATCCTTGCTTTCGTACTATGGAAGTTTGGGGGTCGTCACAGTTGGTATCAGAGCTAAAGGTTAACCTTAGCTTTGAAGTATAACATTTTTAGAACAATTCATCTAGATAAAATCAGCAGTATTATAAGACGAGTAGCTCGTTAGAGATAGGATTAGTAATGTCCTAGAATGAGCATATCAGAATAGCATAAATCAATCAGTCATTACATCATTATCATCTTATCATATGTCTCTGCTTTAACCTTTCCTTTAGAATTATCATTTCTGTTAGTCAGACTCTTTCCTTGATGGTAAAAAACTAACTAGGAAATGAGCACTAGAGCGAGAGCTAGAGCCCGAGGCAGACTGGGGCTAGAGGACCAACAAGAGATGAGACTTACACAGCTCAAAGGCAGCCCACTCCCGAGGCTGTAACACCACCTCCACCCCCATAGCCGTTTGACTTGGATAAAGTGGCCAAGAAGTTCAAAAACTTAGAAGGCGTATCATTTACCGGGCGAGAGACAGTGATTGAGGCACAGGCATGGCTAAAGAACTGCAAGAAAACATTTGTAAGCCTGGAATTGGAAGACCATCGCAAGTGCTTTTTGGCATCATGGCTATTGAAAGACGAAGCTGAAAAGTGGTGGGATACAATCAAAATTTGAAATAATGAGGCCGACATGTCTTGGGCCAGATTCAAAGAACTCTTCAATGATAAGTTTATCCCTCCGCAGGAAGTAGAGCGGTTCCACGATCAATTTGCCAATTTGAAGCAGCGAGATATGTCTATTTCAGAATATGTGCAGAAGTTCAAAGAACTCTCACGCTATGCTCCAGAGTTAGTTTAGGAACCAGTGCAGAAGAACAAAAGATTCATCAATGGCCTCTCCAAGAAATATCTGAACAGAGTCACATCTCACATCAAGCTCCCTTTTAATGAAGTGATCGGGATGGCTTGCCGCTATGAGGACAATGACAGAAATGCACAGCAAGAGCATGAGAAGAATCAGAGTAATAACAAAAGAAAGCAAGCTGACAGGAAACTAGAGGTGAGCAATTCTTCTACCGCCAAGCCTCAAGGAAAGAAAAGAGACAAATCCAAGGTGAGATGCTTCAATTGTCAGAAGCTGGGGCTCTTCGACTATGAATGCGGAGCTCCAAAAAGGCCAAGGGGAAATGAGTTTGGGCCTATTCAAAGGCAGGATAAGAGGGAGTGCTATAATTGTCACCAGAAGGGGCACATCAAGCCAAACTGCCCGTTGTTGAAGAATTCTTAGGTGGCACATGTCTACGATGGAGCAGCTGCACCAGCTTCTTCCGAGGGAGCAGGTAAACCCGATGTTTTAGGAGGTACTCTTAACATTAAGAACATTCCTATTACAATATTGTTTGACACTGGTGCATCAAGAAGTTTCATTTCTAGTGACACGATTAAAAAGCTAAAACTGAAACCAAGAAAACTTAAAAAATTGATTAGAGCCCATAGTCCGATAGGAGGTTCACTTATTCCTGATCTGTATTGTAGAGTGCCTGTTTCTTGTTCCTATTTCCAATTCCCTTTTAATTTGATCGTCATGAATTTCTTCGGGTATGATATCATACTTGGAATGGATTGGCTAACAAAGTATGAGGCTGAGGTACTATGGGCTGAAAGAGTTGTCAGAATTAAAACCAAATTCGGAGGTATTATTGCTATACCATGCCACGGCCACATATAGGAAAGAATTTTGGTCTTCTTTAGAAGTCACTCCTGAATCTATTGAGGATATTCCTGTCGTCAGAGATTATGTGGATGTGTTTGAAGAAATTGATAGCTTACCTCCCCGCAGAGAAATCGACATCAAGATTGACTTGGTTCCTAATGCAAGGCCCGTTGTGCATCCTATTCGAAGAATGACACTGAAAGAAAAAGAGGACCTGAGCAATCAAACTAAACAACTTTTGTGAAAGGGTCTGATCAGGCTTAGCTTCTCAATTTGGCATGCAGCAGTGGTGTTTGTCCCAAAATCAGACGGTACCCTCAGACTATGTGTGGACTACCATGACCTCAATAAGCAAACATTGAAAAATAAATATCCACTGCCACATATTAATGATCTGTTGGACCGCTTGAATGGAGCGCAAGTATTCTCTAAGATGGACCTTGCTACAGGTTTCCATCAATTACACATTGCCGAAGAATGTGTTCCTTTGACCGCTTTCAAAGGGCCAGACTTATTCTATGAATGTCTAATAATGCCCTTCGGTTTATGTAACGCTCTAGCCTACTTTATCGATCTGATGAAAAGAGTATTCCGGGATGTCTTAAATAAATTCGTGCTGGTTTTCATCGATGATATCTTAATCTTTTCCAAATCCACTGATGGGCATGAAAAACATCTAAAAGAAGTCTTGGAGATTTTGCGAAGGAATGTGTTGAAAGCCAAATTCTCTAAATGTATATTCTGGCAAGAAGAGGTAAAATTCCTCGGCCATGTTGTATCAAAGAAAGGCATTTCAGTAGACCCAGGAATGATCTCAGTCATCCAAGATTGGAAGCAGCCTAGCACTCCTACTGAAGTCAGAAGTTTCTTAGGACTGGCTGGCTATTATCGGAAATTCATTAAAGATTTTTCGAAATTACCTTGTCCATTGACAAAGCTTACTAAGAAGCAAACAATGTTTGTTTGGACACCCGAATGTGAGGCAGCTTTCCAAGAGCTGAAACGGAGGTTGACCACTGCTCCTCTGTTGACCAGTATTGATGGCAATCAGGATTTGAAAGTCTTGACAGATGCTTCTATTGAAGGTTATTCCTTTTATCTAAACAAACATGTCAGAAATGACATTTTTAATGACAAATACTATTTTAACATGTTGTCGTTTTATCTATTTAAGGTATTGGTGCGGTGTTAATGCAAAGGGACAAAGTAGTCGCATATGCTAGCCGCTAGTTGAAACCACATGAGAAAAGATATCCCACTCATGACCTTGAGTTAATGGCCATCGTGTTTGCTCTAAAGATATGGAGGCACTATCTCTTAGGTGAGAAGTTCGAACTTACACTGATCAAAAATCCCTGAAGTATCTGTTCACCCAAAGAGATTTGAACTTGAGGCAGCAACGTTGGGTTGAATTTCTTGTGGCCTATGACCTGGACATCTTATATACTCCAGGAAAATCCAATGTTGTAGCCGATGCGCTCAGCAGGAAGAATGCAGACAGTGCCAATCTTATCATCGCCAGTCTTATCATTACGCCTACATTAATGGATAAGATCTCTGCTCTTCAGAAAGATGATAAATTTATTCAGATGATTAGTGAGCGAATTCGAAAGGGCGAAGCGTCAAGCTTCCAAATAGACAGCAAGGAAACCCTTAGACAGCAAGGGCGAATATGTGTGCCAGATATTCCTGATCTAAAAAGAGAAGTTATGGATGAATGTCGCAAATCCAAGCTCAGCATCCATCTAGGACTAAGCAAGATATATCATGATCTTAAGCGTACCTTTTGGTGGAAGGCGATGAAGAGGGACGTTTCCATATATGTTTCTAGATGTTCCACCTGTCAGCAAGTTAAAAGCAATCAGCAGAAGCTAGCAGGATTGTTGCAACCGCTAGAGGTTCCTGGTTGGAAGTGGGACCAAATTTCTATGGACTTTATAGATGGCTTGCCCTGAACTAGAAAAGGGAACGACAGTATATGGGTGATTGTAGATCGTTTCACGAAGACTTCCCATTTTATCCTCGTCAAATCTAATAAAACAGCTCGAAGTCTGGTGCAGCTTTATTTCAGAGAGATTGTCAGACTACATAGAGTTCCCAGTAGTATCGTTAGTGATCGCGATCCGATATTTACTAGAAAATTCTGGGAGGCATTCCAAGAAGAGCTTGGGACCAACTTGAATATGAGCACCGCTTATCATCCTCAAATAGATGGCCAGACCGAGAGGGTGAACCACATATTGGAAGACTTGTTGCGAGCATGCATTCTTGAATTTGGCGGGTCATGGGAAGATCACTTGCACTTGGTTGAGTTCTCTTATAATAACAGTTACCAAGCAAGCTTGTAGATGTCGCCATTCGAAGCATTATATGGCAGGCTATGCAGATCTCCCGCATGTTGGGTGGAACCCGACAATCGATTAGTATTGGGTCCCGACATGATTCGTGAAGCATCAGATAAGGTTGATTTTATTAAGAAGCGATTACTGGCTGCTCAAAGCTGACAGAAGAGCTATGCAAACTCACGAAGAAGGGATTTAGAATTCTCTGTTGGTGATCTTGTGTACTTGAGGGTTTCCCCACCGAGAGGTGTAATTCGATTTGGGAAGACTGGGAAATTGGCACTAAGATTCATTGGTCCATTTCCTATTTTCGAGAGGATGGGAACTCTAGCTTATAGGGTGCAGTTGCCTGACTGGTTGCCAGGGGTTCACAATGTATTCCATGTGTCTAAACTCCGTAAGCATGTTCATGATCCAGACTTAGTTGCGGAGGAATCAGCACAACAAGATTTGGAGATTACCCCGAGCTTAGCAGTGAGAAGGGAGCTAGTGAAAATTGTTGGCAAAGAGACCCGAGTTCTAAGGAACAAGAGGATCCACTTAGTCAAAGTGCAGTGGAGCGGGGATCCTAGAGATTGTACATCGGAGATTGAGGATAGCATCAAACAGGCCTGTCCCAAGTGTAGACTGGACATCTCTGAGTAACTCTTGTGTTGAGGTACATTTAAAATACCTTGCATTTTCCGTTTTGTTTCCTACTTTACTATTGTTTCCCTTTCGGGGACGAAAAGCTTTTAAGTGGGGGAGATTGTAACAGGCTAGAAAATCAGAACCAATTTAAAAATTTTATTTTGGCTATTTCAATGAATTTTGAATAGTTAAAATAATTTGTTTTAAATAATAATGATTAAAAATTTATTTAAATCGAAGTCAGAACGAATATATTTATTTTAATTTTAAAGGAATTAGAAATAGCACAGTAGTTTAAAATTTTGAATCTAAACTTTGTCTGAATGTACAGGATTCAAAATGAAACGAATTTTAGTGAAACCAAAAATATCTAAATCTATTTAAAAATATCTTTGCAGCGAATCCGAAAAATCGAAATTTCATAGCGGGAATAAAAAGTTATGGCTAGTTGAATATTCAGAATAGTCGTTATGGAATATAGTATAATTTATAGCCCGTATAAAAGGCCATTATACAAACGACCTCCGTTTTTGACAAAACCATTTTTGTCGGATCCGGAATGTCAAATTATTGTTAAGTTTAATTTTTCATAATTTTTGGAATTAATTTGTGAGCGTAGTAAATTAAACTGTGATTCGGTAATTTCTATTGAATTTAATCGACCGTTAAAAAGACCACTTTTCAAACGGTCTCCAAATTCAACGAAATTAATTTTGTTGGGACCGTATCGTCAAAACATAGATAGATTTATTTTTCGGCAATTTTCGGAGTCCGTATGTGGCCCCGATAAATTTAAATAAATGATCGAATTGATTAAATAAAGGATTTAAATTTTAAATTAAATAAAACAGGGTGAAAACAATCATTTGGGCTAACCGGACCCAGCCCATTGGTTCCGGAACAGGGGCAATTGGGTAGGAATGACTTTTGCTGGGCTGGAATTGGAACTGTTAAGGAATTACGGGCTTAAACTAGTAATTAGGTAATTAAATAATAATATTTTATTATAAATATCACATTTCAAAACCCTAATATACAACCGCCGCAAACATCGAATACATTGCCAGAAATACTCCTTACTTCTTCCCCTAATTTCTTCCAATCCGATCTATAAAACATCCTGCCCCTTTGGAGTTTATTGTAGAGCTCTTCTTCCTCTTCAAAATCATACCCGATTTGCCCCCGCCATGGAGTAACCACGCCTCCAAACCTCGGCCGCGTCGTGCCCCCTACAACCGCCGTGTCTTCACCGGGCTCCACCCCATTTCCGGCAAAGGCGCGCCTCCCCTAGCCATTATACGTCGCGCAACCCGATCCTCCTCCCGTGCATTGTATCGTTTGCATAACAGAACACTAGTTTGGAACCAACTAGAAAGCTAACGGCCTCAATTTGTTGAAGAAGAAAGAGGGTAATTCTATTTTAATTAATTTAATTATTTAATCTAAAAATATTATCACCATAAAACAATTCATAACTTGCTTATACGAATTCGAAATTGAATGATTTCAGAACTACTGCGATCGTGTGTCTGAATCTACGTTTCTAGACTGACTAGAACGAATTCTGAGCAGATCGGATTTTGGCCAAATTCTTAGATATGAATTATACAGGATTTACAGCACAGCGAGAATTCTATTTATTTCTTCTTAAAATAAGTAAAATTAATCATGTTTGTATTATCATCAATCCGCTTTAATTTTCTATATGTTATGCTACGTGATTTGAGCTGTGTTTAATATGGAATGTAGATTTGGTATTGTGGGGATATTGTGTTATAATAAAAAAATAAATCATATATTTGTGTCATTTTGATGGAATTAGATTTTTCTATCAAAAATTAAATATCACCTTTTATACATTTTCTTGAATCAAAATTTTCAACAAAAATGAATCATACATGTTTGTCACTTTGATTGAATTAGAATTTTCAATCAAAATGAACTATCATTTTTTTCCCAATTTGATTGAACTAGAATTTTCAATCAAAATGAAATATTTTTTTTTCCATTTTCGATTGAACTAGAATTTTCAACAAATAGGGAACACCATTTTTTGTCAATTTGTGGAATTAGAAATTTCAACAAATATGAAGCATCAATTCTTGTCATTTGTTGAACTAGAGTTTTCAACAAAAATAAAATATACAGTTTTGTCATTTTGTTGAACTAGAGTTTTCAACAAAAATGAGATATCAAATTTATCATTTTGTTGAACAAGAATTCTCACCAAAAATGAAATATAAACATTTGTACATTTTGTTGAATTAAAATAGGAATTAATAACATGTTCATGTTTTAAAATGAAAACATGTTGTACATTAAAAATTCACTTTTTAATGTAATAGTAGAAATATAGAAAAAGATTCATGTTTTAAAATGAAAACATGTTTTACATTAAAAATTCACTTTTTAATGTAATAATAGAAGTTAGACAAATATTCATGTTTTAAAATAAAAACAAGTTTACGTTAAAAAAAAACTTTGTTTTTAATGAGATGAATGAATCTCTAGAAAATGTTCATTTTTAAAACAAAGGCATGTTGACTTTAAAAATATCATTTTTTATAAAAGAATGATTCATATGAAAATTCTTCATATTTTAATAAAAGTGTTGAAACATTAAAATCATAATTTTCAATGTAAAGTTTGACTTATTGGAAATATAAACTGTTTGAATAAAAATGTTACAACATTAAAATTTCCATTTTTAATATAAAAGTGATTCAGTAGAAAACGTACGTTAGAGAACATTTGTATGTTAAAATATTATTTTTAACATGCTAGGAAGAAGTAAAATGAAAACATCGCTTTCATACATTTTGTTTAAAAATAGAACTGTTAACAGATTGAAACATCAAAATATGTATAGTAAAATTACATTTATATTTACGTTGCGTATATTAGAATTTATATGCATTGTTAAAATTACATTTATATTTACATTGCATATATTAGAATTTATATGCATTGTTAAAATTTCATTTATATTTACATTGCATATATTAGAATTTATATGCATCGCTAAAATTACATTTATATTTACATTGCATATATTAGAATTTATATGCATTGTTAATACTACATTTTATTTAACAATGCATATATACTAGAATTTATATGCATAGTTAAAATATCATTTTATTTACAATTCGTAAATCAGAATCTGTATGAATTATTTTTATTGTACAAACATTCACTGAAAACTTTATACAAATAAAATATTCTCTTTTTATTTATTAAAGTTAAAAATAGAAATATAAATAAAAAATAGCTTTTATTTGTCACTAGTTCAATTTTCATATAAATGAAATATATTTTGTTTGACATGATGAATATGTAGATATAATATGCCAATAAAAATATTCTTTTATTTGGCATGTTAATCACATTAGTTGAATCATCGAACGGTTTATATTTATATAATTATATATATAAATTTAATTTAAAATTAAACAAATCGCACGCGGTAGTTCGTGTTTCAGAATCGTAACTTCAAACGATTATGTCGAAAGATCCGACCATCGGATTTTCCCAAAATTGGAACCGTTAGGACCGCTTTGGGAAGATCTTTCCAACGATATAAATTTTGTTAAAATCCAACGGTTAGATTTCGAGGTAAGCGTAAATTAAATCTTGATAAAAACAGCGCCAGGGCCGCCTACTGACCCGAAGCGTCATTAAATTGATTTAGCTATTTATATATATATATATATATATATATATATATAAATAGTGATAAATCGTTATTAAAAACTATTAATGATATGAAATGGTTTAATACTATATATATGCGAGAATCATTTGAAAAGACCGAGTTCAATCTCATTTCAAATGATCATACGACAATTTAAATTGAAGATATTGAAGACGACGATTGAAGACCGGCGATCTCCACATCGAATGGATTACTACTGATGCCCGACATTGGTTAGCTCCCAGTAAAGGGTTAAAGTGGTAGTTGTCCGGACGTACTTGTTGATTGTCCGGATATGTGAGCACCTCTCTTCCGTATTAGACATACGAGACGAGGAATAAGGTGACTTCGGTTTCGTTCAGACCCAGAACGGACTTGTAAATGGATTTGTGTCCGACATTAGATTTCATTCCCTATAAATTGATTTCTATTTAATATATATCTGTTGGTGGCAGAGAATTTATTCTCTTGCTTAACACCCTTCTCTGAGACGCATGAGCTCAGAGGTTATATATTGGTAGTTATTGATCGCATGGCGTGAATTGTCAGTGTGACATGCCAAGATGCAATTAACCGAGGCTTTTGTTGAAAAGAAGAGCCTTGTGGTTGATGATCAAAGCATATCCTATTTCGGCATAGCTTTGTGTATAACGTAACCTCGCGAGCCTCACACCTCGGTAAGAGTCAAAAACGGACAAGGGAATGCAGGGAGTGCACACGTTTCTTTCTAGCTAGAAGTGGTATCAGGTTTTTGCAAGCCCTGACATTTTACTTATGTGGTTGATGGAATGAGGCGCCTCAGATTTATTGGTCTATAGTGACCATTTTATAGGTCCAATAGGACCGGGAAGCGTGTGTTCAGGAATTGTCAATCCACTAAAATATTTGTGAACCGGCCCTGCAGGATCCAAGGGTTGCCCGTAGGTGTGATCCTGGGACATTGCTAGAGTGTCTCAAATCGGTAGGAGATCGTCCCTAGCCTTGACTCATGATGGAAACCCAATTTCCAATACGACATTACGGTTTTGATTGTAAACCCATATATGGCGACATAGTAGGATAGGGTACTATGCCATCTAGGATTGATACATTTACTTTGAAGTATTTTAAAACTGATTAGACACTAATAATAATATTAAAATATTATTTTCTTCGTATCAAACATTTTTATCATTATAAGGTAAAATTCTATCCTCCGGTTTGTGTTGCATTGTGTGATGGGACTTGAGTCTTATAATGATTTCATTTTTCTAAAAAGCGTTGCGTTGTTTTTGAATAAAATTTATTAAACTTATGCACTGACAATCCAATGGAGTAAACCCGTTCCGCGTTTGCGGCGTGGTCCTATGATTAGCTAAATTGTTAGTTAAGAAAGATTTCTCATCCCAGTCTCATGACTGACTCGTAATTTGTTTCACTTTGCAAACTCGGTTGCCCTCTTTCCACATGGGCAGCCAAGTGACAGGTTTAGGTATGGATACATTCTGCAGTGGTGCTTGCTTAAGGAAAGAAGTTGAAGAACATTATCTCTTTTATCTTTTATTTGCCTTTGGGACATTTAGACATTATTGATCTATGATTTAATTGATGGAGTTGACACTTATTTCTCTTTTTGTTGAGGCTTCTATTTGCTAAGTGTATCCTGTAATTGCGTACTCTGATGTCTTTGATGTTATGGTGTTGATGGCTTTCTTATTTCCGCTGCAATGATTTATGTGTTATGCTATTATCTGAGATCTGCTATTATTGTAATTATGTTATACTCCTATGATTATCCATGCTTTCGTACTACAGAAGTTTGGGGTCGTCACAGAAATATTCTGAAGATGATTACAATTCAAATCCATTCTAATTCATATATTGGAAATTCTGGTTATTTTTAAAACCATTCTCAATCCAATTTATTTTTTAAAATTATTGGATTTTAGTTTTAGTTAATAACTAGTTCATTTCGATAAAAAATATATTGTTATCTTTTCAAATATGGAATTTTTCATCCCAATACTTTCCAAATCATTTCTTATGATTTTACACTAATTATTAATATTTTTAATAATTTTATTAAGGCCCTTTCAGTCGAGTTCCATAAACGGTCATCGAACTACACTTACAACGACCTTTTCCAAATTTGATTTGGACATAATTCCAAATCCACTTGTTAGATTTCAAATTTCTTGTATGCGTTGGAAATCTCTTTTTGATACGAATCCAACGGTCCCGGTTTTAGAAGAATCCGACGGTTGGATCTCCCGTAATATCATTTCGAAGTCAATAGTTGAAATTCGGGAACAGCCGTGGCGCGGTGCGTTCTATTCAGGCCATTAAATATATATAATATACATATTATATATATTTCGTAGATTTCCATTTAAAAAGTATTTTATAAATTCGTTTTAAATTCGATTTAAAAACGATTTCAACTTCATTTTCAATTTTAAAAACAAAATTGAATATTCCTTTATAAATCCGTTCTAAATTCATTTTAAAACGATTTCAAATCATTTCAAATTTCAAATCAAATTTTAATATTCCTTTATAAATTCGTTTTAAATTCATTTTAAAACGATTTCAATTTCATTTTAAATTTCAGATCAAATTTGAATATTCCTTTATAAATTCGTTTTAAATTCATTTTAAAACGATTTTCCATTTCATTTCAAATTTCAAATCAAATTTGAATATTCCTTATCATTATATTATTTAAATGATAATATTTTCAAAATATCTGATTTTGAAATAATTTCCTTTTCAATATTCAATATAAAAATGAATAAAATCGATTTAAATATCGTTCACGTCAAAATGGCGTTAATCTAATCAACACGGCTTCATATATTTCAATATTTTTGTGTCCATCCCAAAATGAACATCAAAATCATATTTTGATCCATTACTGAATTTTATTTAAAAATATTATTTATTTTAAAAAATTCATTATTCATCATTTTAAAATATTCGCTAGTTTAAAATATTAGTTCTTTCCGAATTGGAATCAATCACAGTCAATTACCATATAATTTTATTTATATGGATTTCATACACACATGTACATAACGATAATCAAACACAGTCAACGATCATCCAGAGTGCATTACACAACGGATAAGCGTTAAATATTAATAATTAATGCTTACAACAGTTTGTCAACCCATCGATTTACATACAAATAAACAATTGAGATTAGTGTATGTCAAGTACATCCCAATACCCGTGTGGGATTTCAACCAACAAATATTGAACATTATTTGTGTAGCTGGACGATGTGTAAAATATATCGCCCCAATCCATATTTGTTAAATGAGTGTACATAAACAAATCGTCTGATTTGTAAATGAATATTTATTTTCATTCATATACTCGTTAAAAATTATATTTTTAACGATAAAATATTTATTTTCAATGTGACAGCCCACCCCGCACCAGCTGACATTTCCCATGAAAGTGCGCTGTGTCGATGTCCAACCAGCATGGGACAGTCGCCAAAGAAAGGAAAAAGGAGAGAACTTACTGGTGAACTAACAAAGAACCTATAGAATATCTCACAGCACATGGAATAAAATATAATAATAACATACTTTGACATAAAATAGGTGAGACAGTGCATAAGCTGAAAATTAAACATCATAGCAGCGGAAAATCCAATTACAGCTTATGTTCCACATCATCATTATTACAACTTCAAAACTGTCTCTAAAGCAAAAGAAAGGAAAGGTACACTACTAATGCCCAAAGTAGTGACCAGCAGCGACACAGGGAGAAGATCTATATATATCATACGTGGGAGCCTCCTCCTCGTCTCCGGTACAGCTACCCATGCATACCACCTAACATGTCTCTAGTCTGCCCGTTTAAGAGCACCCAGAGTAATAAAAAGAGACATAAAACTCTGGGTCAGACAAAAGTCTGGTATGAGCGATAAGCATCAAAACAGAACAATATCAGGTATAATAAACCATACCTGAACGTGGACCTGCAACCAAAGAGTTAGCACAACATACCGCTTAATACTCTAAGGTGCCACTAACATATGGTGTAAAGAATACGGGGGTGGGGGTGTGCATGTCATAGTGAAAGCAAACAATCAACATAGCAACCATCCTCACATCTCTCACTCAGTGTGTAAAGCATGCGACATCCACCAATTTGATCACCCTATTCCTTGCTATGATCACTCTGCCCCATGGAGTCATGATGACACCACTACATTGATCCATAGCCACTAGTCTTTGCTATGTCCACTCTGCCCCATGAAGTCATAACAACTCCACAACACTGGCTCATAGCCATGCTACGATCACTCTGCCCCATAGGGTAATAACTATCCCACTGCACTGATACATAGCCTAACATCCGTCTTGGTGGTGAATCAAAGCTATGGACGTCGATAACCCCTTAGCACACGTCCCGCAACAAAGCCCACCTCATGAAGTTGACTCGTTGGTTCCCAACTGGATCCTTAGTACAAACTTCCCACTTGGACTACCTTTGCATCTCGGGTTTTGGTCTTCTCCAGATCGGTTCGGTTCTTCACTTTACTTTGCTTCAGATCGTGCTCTTTGAAGTAGTCTTGTTCGTGATCACCCACATCGGCTTGGTTCGTGCCCCCTCCATCGGATCGGGTCGTGGTTCCCCAGCTGGATTGGGTCGGGTGCATCCTCCCAGGCCTTTGCTTCCATCCGGGTCGGAGCTTCTGGTTCGTGGTTGGCACTTCGGTTCGGGTCGTGGTGTGTAGGCCACGAGTGGGTTGGGTCGAAGATTTTCAAATGCGAGCGGTTCGGATCGGGTGGTGCTCCACGATCGGGTCGGAGCTTCATGGTGCTCCACGGTTCGGTTCGTGCTCCCCTCCTCTGATCAGATCTGGTTCGGCTAATTTCCTGTACTTCTTTCCACCGACTTTTTACGCTATTCGACGATGTTTTCGACCAATCTATCTTTTCTAGTCAATCACAAAACATACCATACAGTCATAGCAACATATAGAATCGACCACTAACATCAAAACGATAATTTGATAGGTTAAAACGGATCAAACATAACCAAAATCTCATATTTTCCCTTAAGCATGGTTAAGCAAAACTAATGATAGGACTAGTAAAACTTAACCGAATTAACCAAATTTTCTAACAAAGGCCTAAAACAATATTTCGAAATTTATGAACATTTTTCTAGAATTTAATCTTGTTTAAATTCACTAATTAACACTAATTACCCTTAATTAACCATAATTAGTGAGGAACTATGCAAATCACTCACCTTAGCCACAAATAAACTTTCAAAACTGAACTATCATCTGATTTGGCGTTGTTCCCAAGACAACACAGCAGTCCTAACCTTGCTTCGGTGTTATTCCCCTTTGATTTGACGTAGATTAGGCTAATACTTGATTGGAAAGTGATTAGAGGTGATTCTAGATGTTGGAGGCCATTGTTAGGGTTCCTAGAATGAAAGTGGCGGCTAGAAAACTGAAATGAAATGAAAACCTAGCTCATTTCAGCCTCCCCATAACCCTAATCCCGAAATGGGTTATGGGCCCATTCACTAATCACCTCATTTGTCCCGGTTAAGCAGTTTTTTCATCTTCCAAACCTTATTTCAGCCATATCTCCCAAACGATAAGTCTGTTTCTCACATATGACCACTCTACGGAAAGGTAAACCATCATCCGGGTCTAATGGAAGTGGTTTCTGGTCAAAACTCCTTTCCAATCAAAAGTTATGGCCGAAACAAGATCAGCAAGGGGCAAAATGGTCATTTAAAAATCAGCAAAAATCATGAATATGGGAAATGACCCCAATAGTCGTCTCCCAAAGTTACATGACCATACGACTTCGTATGTGAAAGAAATAAATATTCTACGATCCTTCGATACGTAGAATGCGGGTCGTTACATTCTCCCCCCTTAAGAAATTTCATCCCGAAATTCCTTAACCCAAAACATACAAAGGATCCCGCATGCCTACCAGCCATATACAACAATCAAACATGAAAAACAAACAAAACAAACATATCCTAGCATGCGGAAAGACTAAATCAAAACGGAAATCTTACCGGGCGAAGAGTTCTGGATACGTCTTCCTAATGCTCTCCTCTGTCTCCCAAGTACAGTCATTCTCATTCTCGCCCCATTGAACTTTGACTAATTTCACAGCCTTCCTTCGAAGTTGCTTCGTATTGTTCCCAACAATAAGCATAGGCTTGCGGTTCCCAACCGCCTCGGGTTCAACCTCGATGTCATCCAACTGATCAGGTGAAATTGTCACATCGGGGTCATGCACGAATTTCCTTAACTGGGAAACATGAAATACGTTATGAACTCCAGCCATCTTCTCTGGTAATTCAACTTTGTATGCCAAATTCCCAATTTTCTCAAGAACTAGGAATGGACCAACGAAGCTTGGTGCTAACTTGCCTCTCCTGCCAAATCGTATCATGCTCTTCAACGGAGAAATCTTGACAAACACCAAGTCGCCAACGGAGAACTTTAAATCTTTTCTCCTCTTATCAGCATAACGCTTCTATCTATCTTGAGCAGCCTTCATTCGCTGTTGGATAATCTTAATCTTAGCTGAAGTTTCTCTTATCAAATCTGGTACCAACACAAACTTCTCACCAGTTTCTAACCAACATGATGGTGAGTTGCACGGTCTTCCGTACAAAGCTTAAAATGGAGCCATACCAATACTGGACTGATAACTATTATTATATGCAAACTCTACTAGATGCAAATGGTCATCCCATGATCCACCAAAATCCAATATGCAAGCTATCAAGAGATCTTCTAATACTCGATTCACCCTCTTTGTCTGTCCATTGGTTTGAGGATGATACGCGGTACTGAGATGTAATTCTGATCCTAACGTCTCTTGTAAGCTTTTCCAAAATCCACTAGTAAACAACGGATCTCGGTCGCTCACAATGCCTTTGGGTATTCCATGAAATCTCACTACCCACTTTACATATAATTCCGCTAACTTAAATGCCGTTCTATTCGACTTGACGGGTATAAATCTTGCACTCTTGGTCAATCGGTCCACGACCACCCAAATGCTATCATGGCCCGACCTAGTTCTTGGTAACCCATCAATGAAATCCATTGAGATTTGTTCCCATTTCCATTCTGGAACTTATAATGGTTGCAACAACCCGCTAGGCTTCTTTTGCTCAGCTTTAACTAGCTGGAAATTCATGCATTTGGATATAAACTTCCCAACGTCTCTTTTTATCCCTTCCCAATAGTAGGTCTGCTTCATGTCTCGATACATTTTATTACCACCGGGATGTATAGTCAGTTTTGGGTGATGACTTTCTCTAAGCACTTCATCTCTCAATCCATTGACATTGGGCACAACTAGTCTTCCATTCTTTCTAAGCCATCTATCTCGATCAAGCCCATACTTGTTCATCTCTTCGTCAATTCCCATCTCTAACTTTGAGATAATTTCCAATAGGTTAGGATCGTCCCTCTGACTGGAGCCGATCCGCTCAATCAAAGTGGGTCTGATTATCAAATTTGCTAACATTTCTGGATCCAATTTGCACTTTGGTCTGGAATCATACCAGCGATGTACTCCAATTGCTTCCACTCAAGAAACATAGCCCCTAAACTGGCATGTCTTATGCTCAATGCATCAGCTACCGCATTACCCTTTCCTGGTGTGTATGCGATATCGAAATCGTAGGAAGCCAAGAATTCTAACCATCTTTGCTATCGGAGATTTAGATCCTTCTGAGAGAAAAGATACTTTAATGATTTATGATAGGTAAACAACCCGAATCTTTCTCCCAAGAGATAATGTCTCCACATCTTCAACGCGAATACGATCGCTGCTAATTCCAAGTCATGGGTAGGGTATCTTTTCTCGTGCGGTTTCAATTGCCGACTTGCATAAGCTACAACCCTACCTCCTTGCATTAGTACAACACCTAGTCCGGTACCACATGCATCTGTATATACTGTCATCTCTTCATTCCCCTTAGGAATGACTAACGCTGGTGCACATGTCAACTTTTCCTTTAGACTCTTGAATGCATTCTCGCACTTTTCGTCCCAGACGAAAGCTTGATTTTTCTGTGTCAACTGAGTCAACGGTGTTGCTATCTTAGAGAAGTCCTGGATAAACTTGCGATAGTATCCAGCTAATCCCAAGAAACTTCTTATGTCCGTTGCATTCTTAGTCGTAGACCAATCTTGTACTGTAGCCACCTTCGCTGGATCCACGGCAATACCATTCTCTGAAACGACATGGCCCAAGAATCTCACTTCCCTCCTCCAGAAGTGACATTGAGAAAACTTTGCTTTATTTTGGTGTTTTCTAAACACCTCCATCACTATCCTCAAGTGTTCCTTGTGTTCTTCCTCTATCTTCGAATAAACAAGGATATCGTCCACGAACACAAGAACAAACTTATTCAACTGATCTCTGAATACCCTATTCATAAGATCCACAAAATATGCTGGTGCATTGGTCAACCCAAATGGCATGACCAACCACTCATAAAATCCAGATGGCGTTCGAAAGGCCATTTTAGCTATACTCTCAGCTTCTACTCTAAGCTGATGAAAGCCTGTCGCGAGATCTAACTGGGAGAACACTCTTGCGCCACTCAACTGCTCAAATAAATCATTTATCCGCGGTAGAGGATACTTATTCTTCCTCGTCACTTTATTCAATTCGCGGTAGTCCACACACAATCGAAGGAAACCATCTGCCTTGGTAGCAAACACAACTGGTGCTCCCCACTCAGAAACACTTCTTCTGATAAATCCCTTCTTCAAAGGATCGCTTACTTGCACCCCGAGCTCTCGCTGCTCCCTTGGTGCCATACGACGAAGTGGCATCACTATAGGTCTGGCATCTTTCACTAAATCAATACGAAACTCAATCTCTCGGTGTGGTGGAAGACTGGTCACTTCCTCGAAGACGTCCGGACATTGGCCAGCCACGGGCACATCTGACAAATCATCATACGGGATGTCAAGGGAATTTAGAAAACTAGCTATTACCCCATCATTAGGTAGACCACCAAACACTACCCTCCGCCCATCATCCGCTCTAACTGTCACCAAAAAGCCCTCACAGTCAACCACCACCCCGTACCTTTGGAGCCAATCGACTCCCAAAATAATGCCAAACCTAGTAAAGCCCAAAACAAAGCAATCACAAACAAATATGCATCCATGAATCGATAAGACCACATTATGACAAATCATGCTAAGGCTAGTTGAACCACCAATCGGGTTCGTCACTACCAAAGGTCTATCAACAATCTTGGGCTCCAATCCCAACCTATCTACCAGGTCACTAGATATGAAGGAACTGGAAGCTCCGACATCAAACAATACTCGAACAAGAACATCATAAAAAGAAAGCATACCTTGAATAACAACATTCTTTCCTTTCTCCACCGCGGTTAGGGCGTTCGACGAAGAAGGAACAACATTTATAGCATATGCTTTCACAATCTACTTTTCTTTAGGGGGTTGCAGACACTTATCCTTGTGATGTCCCACTTGGCCACAGTTGAAGCACTTCCTATCCGCTGGCTTGGCCCGACATTCTTTGGCATAGTGGCCCTTCTTACCACAGCTGAAGCACTCAACATCTTTCTTATTCCTTTTTCTTTTGGCCATCCTTGGTCTGATTCTTCTTTCTCTTATTCTGAGAACCATTCTTGCCTCCACCGCTAGCTTGCGGCTTTGGCTCCTCTGCAGATGCAACCTCAGTCTTCGACTTAGGGTAAAGACTCTCTGACCTTAATGCTTTCCCCACAATCGATTCAAATGTCTCATCGATGTGGTTAAAAAGCCTTTCCCCCAAGTACTGATCTAAGCCTGTTATGAACTTCTTGTTCTTCTACTCGGGAGCGTCGATAAGAGATAATCCATACTTTCATAAAGTATCAAACTCAGCAACATACTCCGAGACATCTCTACCATTCTGATTTAGCTCCAAGAACTTCCTAAATAACTCTGACTTCTGAGCAGCTGGGATAAAATTTTCACCGAATCGGGCCTTAAACTGATCCCATGTAACTTGGTCCTCTGGAGTAGCCGCCTTAATAGCATTCCACCAATTCATCGCCCGTCCTTGCAGCTGACGGGATGCTAGCTTTCTCTTTATCGCATCCTCGATACCTAAGTCTTCGAAAATACGCTCACAGCTATCCAACCAATCTTGAATATTCGTGGCCGATTCCGTTCCGTGGAACGGCTTTCCACCAAGACTAGTGTAATCCTTGCATAGCTTGGCGAAATCGGCTCTAGGCTCCTGCACCGCTATACCACCACCATTTGCAGCATTGGTAGCTGCTCCTTGCACGTTTCTAAGCATCTCCCTCATGAAGTCAGTAAACATAGCCCTCATGTCAGGGGCATTCCCATTGTTGAATCCTCTACCAGCACCCCTCGTATATCGGATCATCGTTCAATCTGTAAAGAGAAACGATTAACAATCCTCTTTGTGGTGTCAGTGCAGTGCGACTTCATCCTTAGCTATACTAATAGTATATATATATAGCTTTTGAAAACCAAAATAATCACAAATATGCGCTCTTATATATATATATATATATATATTATCTCTCCCTGGTGTCTTTCCCTAGGTTAACTACGCAACCTAGAGCTCTGATACCAAATGTGACGGCCCACCCCGCACCAGCCGACATTTCCCATGAAAGTGCGCTATGTCGATGTCCAACCAATATGGGACGGTCGCCAAAGAAAGGAAAAAGGAGAGAACTTACTGGTGAACTAACAAAGAACCTGTAGAATATCTCACAGCGCATGGAATAAAATATAATAATAACATACTTTGACATAAAACAGCCGAGACAGTGCATAAGTTGAAAATTAAACATCATAGCAGTGGAAAATCCAATTACAACTTATATTCCACATCATCAGTATTACAACTTTAAAACTGTCTATAAAGCAGAAGAAAGGAAAGGTACACTACTAATACTCAAAGTAGTGACCAGCAGCGACAAAGGGAGAAGATCTATATATATATCATACATGGGAGCCTCCTGCTCATCTCCGGTACAGCTACCCGTGCATACCACCTAACCTGTCTCTAGTCTTCCCGTTTAAGAGCACCTAGAGTAATAAGAAGAGACATAAAACTCTGGGTCAGACAAAAATCTGGTATGAGCGATAAGCATCAAAACAGAACAATAACAGATATACTAAACCACACCTGAACCTGGACCTACAACCAAAGAGTTAGCACAACATACCGCTCAATACTCTATGGTGCCACTAACATATGGTGTAAAGAATACGGGGGTGGGGGTGTGCATGTCATAGTGAAAGCAAACAATCAACATAGCAACCATCCTCACATCTCTCACTCAGTGCGTAAAGCATACGACATCCACCACTTTGATCATCCTATTCCTTGTTATGATCACTCTTCCCCATGGAGTCATGATGACACCACTGCACTGATCCATGGCCATTAGTCTTTGCTATGTCCACTCTGCCCTATGAAGTCATAACAACTCCACTGCACTGGCTCATAGCCATGCTACGATCACTCTGCCCCATGGGGAAATAACTAACCCACTGCACTGATACGTAGCCTAACATCCGTCTTGGTGGTGAATCAAAGCTATGGACATCGATAACCCCTTAGCACACGTCCCGCAGCAAAGCCCAACTCATGAAGTTGACTCGTTGGTTCCCAACTGGATCCTAAGTACAAACTTCCCACTTGTATTACCTTTGCATCTCGGGTTTTGGTCTTCTCCGGATCGGTTCGGTTCTTCACTTTACTTTGCTTCAGATCGTGCTCCTTGAAGTAGTCCTGTTCGTGATCACCCACATTGGGTCGGTTCGTGCCCTCCTCCGTCGGATCGGGTCGTGGTTCCCCAGCTGGATCGGGTTGGGTGCATCCTCCCAGGCCTTTGCTTCCATCCGGGTCAGAGCTTTTGGTTCGTGGTTGGCACTTCAGTTCGGGTCGTGGTGTGTAGGCCACGAGTGGGTCGGGTCGGAGATTTTCAGATGTGAGCGGTTCAGATCGGGTGGTGCTCCACGATCGGGTCGGGTCGGAGCTTCATGGTGCTCCACGGTTCGGTTCGTGCTCCCCTCCTCCGATTCGATCCGGTTCGGCTAATTTCCTGCACTTCTTTCCAGCGACTTTTTACGCTATTCGACGGCGTTTTCGACCAATCTATCTTTTCTAATCGATCACAAAACATACCATACAGTCATAGCAACATATAGAATCGACCACTAACATCAAAACGATAATTTGATAGGTTAAAATGGATCAAACATAGCCAAAATCCCAAATTTTCCCTTAAGCATGTTTAAGCAAAACTAATGATAGGATTAGTAAGACTTAACCAAATTAACCAAATTTTCTAATAGAGGCCTAAAACAATATTTCAAAATTTATGAACATTTTTCCAAAATTTAATCATGTTTAAATTCGCTAATTAACACTAATTATCCTTAATTAACCATAATTAGTGAAGAACTATGCAAATCACTCACCTTAGCCACAAACAAACTTTCAAAACTGAACTAGCCTCTGATTTGGCGCTGCTCCCAAGAAACACAGCAGTCCTAACCTTGCTTTGGTGCTATTCCTCTTTGATTTGATGTAGATTAGGCTAATACTTGATTGGAAAGTGATTAGAGGTGATTATAGATGTTGGAGGCCATTGTTAGGGTTCCTAGAATGAAAGTGGCTGCTAGAAAACTGAAATGAAATGAAAAACTAGCTCATTTCAGCCTCCCTATAACCCGAACCCCGAAATGGGTTATGGGCCCATTCACTAATCACCTCATTTGGCCCGGTTAAGCAGTTTTTTCATCTTCCAAACCTTATTTCAGCCATATCTCACAAACGGTAAGTCCGTTTCTCACACACGACCACTCTATAGAAAGGTGAACCATCATCCGGATCTAATGAAAGTGGTTTTAGGTCAAAGCTCCTTTTCAATCAAAATTTATGGCCGAAACAAGATCAACTAGGGGCAAAATGGTCATTTAAAAATCGGCAAAAATCACGAATATGGGGAAATGACCCCAATAGTCGTCTCCTAAAGTTACATGACCATACGACTTCGTATGTGAAAGAAAGAAATATTCTACGATCCTTCGATACGCAGAGTGCGTGTCTTTACATCCAACATACGAATATTTTACACAGTTCATTTATACAATAAAAATGATATTTTTATTGTTCAAATATTTTATTCCATACATGAATATTTTATATATTTTATTCATTCAATAAAAATGGTATTTTTATTGTTCAAATATTTTATTCCATACATGCATATTTTATACAGTTCATATATACAATAAAAATGATATTTTTATTGTTCAAATATTTTATTCCATACGTGAATATTTTATATAGTCCATTTCATATCACAACAGAATACAATCCAAAAAAACAACTATGGTTTGTAAAATAAATAGTGTCGGGTGCTGCTAAACACCTTCTGCATCCTAGTATATATTTAACTGTAAAAAATTAGATGAGAAGGAGTTCTCACAGTCGGTTTTCACTCCACCAGTATTTATTTCTAAATTTCTGAACGGTTTGGTTTGAAATTTATTTGAATTTCCAACGTGCTCTGTTCAGTTCTGGTCAGCTCTATCGTGTAGATCTCGTCGAGACGAACCCAACGCACGTTGTTTCGTTCAATTCTGATTTAAAATGGACGAGTTATAAGCTTACAAACATTTGATAATTTAAAACAGAATTTAAATTAATTAATTAATTATAAAAATTCACTTTCCTTCTTCATCGTTCCAGTTAAAACCCGATCCCCCTCTTCGATCCTTCCTCCACAAATCGCGCCTCCTATGATCGACCGGAACTTGATCGGACTTCACCACATCAAAGCCCATCCTCCGTCGCCCCTTCAATCAGACCATTGGCCAACTCGAAGCCCCGTAGGCTTATCGATTTCCGCTCGAACGCCTCAACTTTGAGCCCAGAATTCAGTCGATACACCAAACGAGACATGCTCATCTCGATCTAGAATTAAAGAGCAGACGATCTTCTTCAGTTTTTTTTTTAATTTCACGTTGGAATTCGATTTGGATTTGATAATTTTTCTGATTGAATTCTTGAGCACTAGGACCATTGATTTTCAAGAGGGCGGCGGCTTCTGGCAAATAGATTAGGGTTTCCAATTTTTTTTGGCTTTTTATATATATATATTATAATATTTTATTCGTAAAATACTTGTATAACCAAACAAACTCCAAACGAACCCCAATGACTGTCATTCTTAGCCAAATACCGCCATTCCGGACACAATGGGATATATTTCTTGAGCCCATTCAACTGTTTAAGTCAGTTTTTCTCTAAATTAAAATTTAAATCAATATATATTGAATTCAAACGTACTTTTTAATTTACCGGGGCCACATACTGACTCCAAAAATTATAGAAAAATAAGTCTAGCTAGATTTTGATGATACGGTCCTAATAAAACCAATTTCGTCGAATTTGGAGACCGTTTGAAAAACGGTCATTTTCCAGTCGATTAAATTCAAACTGAATTGACCAAACACGTTTAAATTCACCGCACTCACATATTGATTCCAAAAATTATGAAAATCGGAATTTAGCAATAATTTGACATGCTGGATCCAACAAAAGTGGTCTCATCGAAAACGGAGGTCGTTTGCAATATCGCTATTTTTAAGGGTTTTATACTATATAAATTCCATAGCGACAATTCTGAATTTTCAACTGGGCATAACTTTTTATTCCCGTTATGAAATCGGGATTTTTCACATTTGTTGGAAAGAAATTTTCAAACAGATTCAAGTATTTCTAGTTTTACTAAAATCCGGTTTATTTTTAATCCTGTACATTCATTTGAAATTTGAAATCGAATTTTCAAACTATTGCGCCATTTCCAACTCCTTTTATAATTAAAATAAGTATTTATATTCTAACTTCAATTTAAATAAATTTTGTGCATTCTAACTCTATTCAAAATAAATTTCTTGTTGTTATTATTTAAAATAAATCATTTTAAATATTCAAAATTCATTAAAATTGCAAAAATAAAATTTTTAAATTGGTTCAGATTTTTCGGGTTGTTACATTAAATCTCGATCCTGTTCCAAATCTATTTTAGAGAAATCTATAGTGGATCGTTTCCTGAATCCTAAATATTTTTTGAAGGGTTGTTTTCTCAGTCTCCATCTTTTGTAACTCCTGTTGGCAAGGTTTTCGTTGTTTGGCTCTTTGCTCATATTTTGACTCGTTTTAACTGAACTTGATAGATGATGAAAAAGGATTTTATATATATAACCCACATTAAGTGTTAATGTATGCATAATCTGTTATAAATTGAGAAAGAAATTTATAACTGGAATAATAGATATTTTGAAATATTATATGAAATTAAAGTTGTGTTTGGAAATTTATATGACGATTTGTACTAAACAAAAGTGCTATATTTAATTCATATGAATTGGTTTTAAGCAAGGAAATATATGAAGATGTGAAATATTAATATTAGTTATGATTCTTAAATTGATATTTTGAAATGTTAAATTTAATAAATATAAACATTGGATTGATTTAGGTAAATGAAATAGTAATGGTAATTTTGAAATTGGCAATATGACTTAAACTTGTTAAAATTTAATAGACATTATAGTTATGGTTTAAATGAACTTTTGTTTATCTAAATTATGTAAAGCGTGTGAGTTTATTTACTTTAAACCCTTGTCGTTTAGTTAGGGTTTGGTTCAAAAAGGGTAAGTTAATATAAACTTGCTAATATTGAACTAGTAGAACCATATTGATATGAATTTGAATTAACAAAATTGAATTAGATATAAACTAAAAACGTATATTATATGATTTTAATTTAGTTAGTATTTTAACGTGAAGAATTAAAACAAAAGTTAATTGAAATGTGGATGTAAGTTCAAAATTAAAATGAAAATGAATGCGTAGAAAATAAAAAAGTAACTTAAAATTAGTGGATGTTAATATAACTTATTATGTTGAACTACATTTTGAAATATTATATGATTTACATTGCTAACTTTAAGATTAATTATATTAATTAAATATTGAAGTTGAATATTATTTAATAAATGAGTGGGGGAGAGATATAATTTTTTTCATACTTGAAATTTTAATAAATAAATGACTTGAAATATTATTTATAATATATGATTGGGAAATTTGGTATATATTCTATTTTGATATAGAAAGGTTGTTTTGAGTATTTACCTGACGTTAAAGTTGGCCTATCGACAATTAGTGATTTGGGTATACGTCTGATCAACGTATATGCTAAATCATACGTGCACTAGGTAGATATACAGTCACACTCTAATAGCTTGAGGATGATTCTGTAGATGACCGCGACATCATCGGTACTAATTTTCGAGGATCGAAAGTGGGATAACTATATGATTCCGACTGAGACGTCAAGTTAATACTTAAAATTATTTTGAAACATTTAGGATTTTTTTTTTTTTTGAATTTGTTTAGGGGAGAAACCGACCAGAGTCGTAAAACCGCCCCTAGTGCACCTAGCCTGGTCCGCGAGCACCATATAAGTGGATGATCTTAGCGTATGCACATGGTAAGCTCTAAGCATTCCATTTCGGGTTTCGAACTCGCATCACCGTTACCATGACGCAAGGTCCTTAACCGTTGGGCTACTGCTGCAGACATGTTTGAGAATATTTTAACTTTTGATATATATATATATATATATATATATATATATATATATCAAAGTATAGGTATGAGAACAGATATGAACTATTGGTTTAAATATATTAATTATTTAATTACTATTTCCCAGTGTTGTTTAATTTGGGGACGAAAAGGTTTGAGTGGAGAAGATTGTAACTACTCAAATTTTAAGTGCATTTTTATTTAATGATTTAATTTAAATTTTGATTTCTATTTTATTTATTTAAACGCAATTCATTTGGATTTTTTAAGATATCTATTTTGATTTTGATAAATCTAAATTTATTTCATTGCCTAAAACATCGTTTAACTTTCATTTGTCAGAATCTGTTTCCACCTGTTCAAATTAAACCATTTGTTTCCATCTGAATTGTTAAAACCATCTATTTTCGTTTTATTTAATTTTGAAAACTGTCATGTGCCACTTAAATTTCGAACACATTGGTTCCCTTTTACTTCAGCAACCCTTTGTCTCTTCGTTTTGTGTCCATTCGCTTCTTTTATTTTGCCAAGCGTTGTCATTTTCAAGGTTTACCGGTTCCCAGGCCTACTTTCGTGACCAAAGAAAAAACGGAATTATATATATACATAAATAAATAAATAAATAAATAAATATGGCAGTTCTTTATGTATTTTTCACGGAAACAATTCGGAAGCTACCCACTTTTATATCTTGTATTGTTCTTCATGTTTTATTCCCTTCCCCATCACCATTATTCTCATTGCCTCCTTCTCCATCCTACCCATGTTCTCTCCATTTCCTCATTTTTCATTTTCAAGTGTTTGTCACCATACCCGTTCCATTGCTCTTTATTTCCCATCATCCATTTCCTGCCTTTCACCGATCGTGAGCCTCCCCAGTCCAAACCTGCACCTCCGTATCCACCCCTCGTCTCTCTCACGTCATCACCACCCGCGCCCAACTTGTCTTCTTTCACATCTCCGCAATGACCCTCAGCCTTGAGCTCCTACCGAGCCATCATACCCACCACCAACCTCCGAACCCTTGCTGGCCACGCCTCCAACAGCCTATGCTGATCACCCCTCAACATTCACCGTGTCCCCTCCCAACAACTGTGTCGACCTGCTGCCACGCTCTGAAACGTGCTGAGCCACTAAGACCATCTCGCTACTCCCCTTGTCATGCCCTCCATGTTGCGTCTTCACAAAACAAATCTCCACCGTGCTCACCTTTCGAGCCTCCACCTGAAGCCGTCTTAATCCGTGACTATGTTATCGAGAATGGGGTATTTTGTGTTAGTGTATGTGCATTTGTGCGGTTTTTGTCCTTGCTTGTGTGTTGAGTTGGGTTGCAAGAGTTGTGTGAGTTCAGATATAATTTTGCATGAGTTTTGGTGAGAGTTTAAGTGTTCATGTGAGTGTGTGATTTGTCTAGAATATTGTGTGCGTGTGAGTATTTGTGTTTTGTGTATGTTGTATGTGATGTGTACATGAAGTGTGTGTATATATATTTAACGATTGTTTGTGTGTGTATATATATATATATATTGCATGTGATGTATACGGTTTTAATGTATGTGTGTTTGTGTTGGGTGTTTATATATAATTTATAATATATATAGTTTTGGTGTGTGTCGAATTTTAAATATATATGTTATAATTTCACTATGTATATATGTATATTTAGAAAAATATATATAGTATTTTTGTGTAAAGAACTATTAAGTTTTATTTTTGGTTGAATTGAGTTAGTGTTATGTTTATTTTTGAGTCGAATGTGGTGTTGAGTTCGAAAACTATTCCAAAACCCAATAGCCAAACCGATCCGTTGAGTAATTCCCAAACCTCCTCTTATAAAAATAAAATAATACCGAGTGCTATCAAGTTGAAACCTTTCCGAGTCATGTTTGAAAGTCGTCATTCCATTCTATGTCAAGTCTGTCTACCTTCTCCATTTTGTGTCACGAAAGGTGAGTTTATCTCACACTCGTCTTACATTATTTCATGAATGTCAAATTCAACACAAATGAATTGTTGTGAAATGTATAGGATTGCTAGTAGAAATCTTTTTTTTAATGTATATACCATTCGTATATGACACATATGTGTGTGTGTGTGTGTATATATATATATATGACACATAGGTGCACTGATGATATTTAAATTATGACGTGATGAAATTGATGTTATGTGATGATTTATTTCTGTTCTTGATTTCTATAATTTTAGAAAATCACTATGGGCTGAAATGATACATACTTGAACGGACATTAGATTATTGAAAAATCGCAATGGATTGAAATGATAGACCTGAACGGTTTTTATTTGGAATTGCGGGTTAAAATGATATATGCCCGTAAAATTTCAAATTATGGATTGAAATGATAAATATTCGTATCACTTGGTCGTAGGGTAGAAAATTATATATGGGCATTGTTAGTCACGTTTTCAAAAAAAAAGTAATTTGGAAAATTTAATTTTTAAAATAACAACTTAAAATTATATATATTAGAGATTTTGTAAATTTTAAATTATTTGTTTTAAAAATGATTTTATAAGTAAATATGAATTTTAATTACTTATTTAAGATTTTACTTATAAATTATTTATTTTTAAACATATAATTTAATCAAACATGTATATTAAACTTTAAGTTTAATATATTATAATAAATAATTCTTTTAAACCTATTTCTTTATTATTTTAAACTTATATATATTTTCAAATTTAAAATTTTAATATATTTTATTAACTTTAGTAATAAACTTAAAGATAGATAGTTTGTGATTTCTCGACTTAAATTTAAATAACGATATTTGATTTTACGAATGAACTCATAAAAGATATGAATTTGATTTCGAATTGATATGAACTTTTATTAGAGATGAATTTGAATTGGTTTAAAATATGAACTTTTGTAAGAAACAAACTTGAACTGCGTAAATTGATTTTTTAACTTGAATTTATAATCGATATGAAATTAGTTCGAATTTAAAGTGACTGAATGTGAATTTTCACATATATAAATTTGTGTATATGGAATTGATTTCATAAATCATTTGTTGAATTAAGAATTTTTTTAAATCGAATTTATAAGAGTGGATTTTAAATCGTATGTTTTGAATTTATAAGTAATGAATTTGAATTGGACGACTTGTAAAATATGATATAATTTTTTGAAAGTGAAATATAAGATTTGAGTTGAATTATTGAATTCGACCTAAGTGCCCGAATTTATAAATCGACTTAAATGAATTCTTATAGGGATAATTGGATTATATGAATTGTTTGAACTTGGATTTTTCGAATATAAATCGAACTAAATAATCCTCAAAGTTAAACATTTTAGTATTGATTTTAAATGGTAATTGAAACCTTTAATATATGATTTTATATGAGTTGATTTTGGATTGAAATTCATTAAATGAATGTTTTCTGAAATTAAATAAAACTGATGTTAAAAATTATGGTATTGGTTTATACTATATTTTGAGACCTTTACGATATGATTTTCTAAATTGATTTGATTAAAGCTATTTAATGGTGCTGTTTTCGAAATCTAATATAATCGAAGTTTAATATTTAATTTTAATTTCAAATTCGAATTTGAGAATATGTATAAACGATTTTATAAAATTATTCATAAAATAATGACCACGGTGTGAAAAATGTAAACGATTGGTTGTTAAAGAGATCGGGATCGGCTATTGTCATACTCTCTGCCAATACAGAAAACCACTTTAACAACTATGTACATGGTGGATGAATCCAGAATGAAGTAGGTTGGTCTAGCGAACGCTAATGGAATGAAGTAAGAGAACGATGAAGGATTTCCTTAACTTTCGGGTCATAATTGAAATGACTAAAATAGATGTCATGGATGAGCTAAGCGAGGCTGCATCTCCTATTGAACAGGCTTCTTTGATACCATATCTATTACCTTATGATTTGATTGGTGGCCAGCTGCGATTTTCGGAGTGTTGTTCAAGGTGCGCGGTAGTAGCTGTTATGCGTTACCACTAACTCAGTCTCGCAATCCGGTAGAATCTTACGGTTAGGTATTCCTCGGTGCCTTTATATTACCTTGATCTCACCCACTACGATTTTTATTTGCGTTGTACCAATGGAGAGCTCCCTGATAGCCTGCCGGTTTGGTGGAGTTCACAGTACTATACAGACTACAATGTTTATAAGTGGTGTAACGATAAAAATGTAATCCTGCTTACGCTATTTTAATATTTTACTTTACTAATAGACAATATTGTATATAGCGTATATTACTATGTAGTATATAGTTTAACAGATCCTTAGAGGATAGTGATCCCAAATATCCTTTAAGTTATAGATGCATTCCATTGAACATTTCATTTGAGTTGATTTACTTCCATGAGAATGTTAGTCCTGATCTGAGTTGTTCCATTTTGCATTATTGCTTGGGTCAGATCGAGTATTACAACTTTCGAGATTTACTCTTGGAGTTTGGAGCTCATATTTGATTTTTATCACCTGTATATACCTATTCAATTGTTCCTATTTTCGACTATTATTGTCATTTCTATTTAAGATAGATATCATCTACTTTTGTACTAGTAATTATTATGTTATACTTCAGCTGTATTGTTTATGTAAACTCTGTTGTAAAAATTATTTAGTAGCTTCATGAACTACTATTGTATTATTTATTTTCCGCTGCGAGATATCATATTGCTCCGTGTTTGTGTCTGTGATATGTGATTCAATGATTTATTTTATTTACCCTAGAAGCTAATAGTATATGTTGGTTTGAACGGATCGAGTTTGACATGTTTTGTCAACTTGAAACGCTCGAAAAGGCAGATCGTTACAATTTTGCCAATCTTTATTACTTAAAATGCAGGGTGTTGCAATCTCCTATCCTTAGGAAATTTCATCCTCGAAATTTGGTAAGGGTGAAATTATGTAATTCCTCAATTAATTTGCAAACATAATGTGTACATCAAAATTTTCCATCATTTGTGCACTTGTGCAAGGTGTAACACAACATAAAAATATATGAATGCAATGAATGCCAAAGTGGTATCTCTTATATGAACACAAATTTTATTGGAAACCTTTTGAAAACATGATGCACATATCCAAAATATACTCGCAATTTCTATATAAATGTAGTATTTTGAAAACCAAAAACACGTATTTAACCAATTTTTCTCACACTCTTACAAAGTAAGAATGTAGTCCATCCAATTTTTACATCCAACTCTAACTAACCAACTTTAAATTTGCGAATTTCAGAAAAATCTAATTTTTTGAATTTGATTTCTTATGTTATAAAAAGGTAAAAAAATGGAAAATTATATATTTTCCATCCACTTTTGCGTATCTTTTTCCCATACTTGAAAACCTTAATTACTAATCTTACAAAAATTCCTATTTTATATTCCAAGCAATGTTTCATAAGAAGAATTCCATTTCAGTTTTCGAAACTTACTTTGGAGGAATTTATTTTCTTTTATTATTCTCATTTATTGCAGTTATCATCTTCGTTGCTTATAATTTTTTTTTCTTTTAGTTGTTCTTTTTTTTTACAATATCATATGTTTTTGTTTTTGTCTAGTAATCATTACAAACACCTAGGAAGAAAATATCTCACTAAACTATCCTATTTTTCTATAAAAAAATAAAAAAATACATAGGAGTGTAAATCTATACTGAAAGAAAACAAACTCTATTGGAATCATTACTACGTAAAAAAGTAAAATGATTAAATGTGGCTATTCACAAGAATTAGGGGGCCTAGAACCTCATCCCTTTTTCATAAAAATGTCCTCGAGAGGTGCTAAAAAAAGATTTCCATTGGATACTGACCATGTCATAATTCCGCTTATAAATTCTCAACTTGCTCTTTCAAATTCATTCTCGCTTTATCTTCTTCCTTTAAACCATGCAAGTTTTGTGTTTTTTTAAACTTCTTTCTTTTAAACGATAACCATTCGAAACATCTTTAATTCAGTAAAAAAAGTTATATTATCAAAACTTTTCTCAAAAGTCAAAACTAAGGAAGATAGGATTATGCACTTTAACTTAATTGGAGTTCTTGCTTGTCATACATTTCCTTTTCAAGAGGAATTAACAAGATTAAGTTTCTATGAATCTGTCTGGAGAGGACTTTTGTCTTATGTGTAAAGTAATAAGGAAATTATTATTATTTTCTTTGTTGAAATAGATAGCATAAAATATGGTGCTTCACCTATATTTTGTACACCTCTTTCGCTACATATTTCCTTGTCGCTGTAACATAACATGTTTACTTACAATCTTACTGATTCATAAAAACTTATCTTGTAAATCTTATCATTCCAATAAGTCAAAGTGTGTCACAATCCATCGTTATGAAGAACTTTATATTTTATTTCACTCAAGTTCACTTCTGCACCACATATGGTTAATTCGTTATATTCGCGGTTTCTTTTAACCACTTATATCGCTTAACCCCACAACTTTCTTATGCACATAATCATTTTTGGAAATAAGTTTGCCCAATTTTCTCAATATTATTTTAATGAAATCCTTAATATTACAATCAATAATTTTCTAAAGTTGTAAACTTCTAAACTTGAAACTTGAAAACTTTCCTAGAAATCTTTTCCTATATATATACTTCAAGTGCTTTTTAAAAGTTTTAATTGTGAAGCTAAGTACAGATTGGTCTCTGAATTTTGCATTCCCAAATCATTTGCATGAAATTACATTTCTTTTTCTAAAATTTCCGTTTTACTCAAATTCCTCCAAAACTATGGCTAAATTGAAAAATAAGCCTAGCGCCACTTTTGCACCAAATGTGTGTGTGTATATATATATAAAATTTTAATCCACTTTCCTCTTTCTTACCTTTTTCAATTTACAAGGCTCTATTGCCTAATCCACTAATCTGAAATATCAAAATTTCATATATTAACACATGGAATATTTTCCATCTTTTTTTTTCATAACATATTTAACACTCTATATTCTTTGCTACTCATGGGCCTACAATTTTCAAATTTTCATGACCATTTCCTTAGTGTACAAACTAATATACATATTTTCTCCTTGTGTTGTTTTACTTAATTAATGAGTTCCTCTATGGATATAGGCATACATATAATATATGCATATTTTAAAAATAAAAATACGTTCACCCGTTGTCTATATAGGAATCCTAAATCTGAGCTCTGATACCAGATGTAACAACCGAAATTCCAGTGAGCACGAATTTTTCGTAGAAATGCAAAAATCCAAGTCCATTGAAATATGAGTTGGTTTGTCTGGCATCCCACTGAAAGGCCAAGATAAAATATATCAGAGCTCATGATAAAATATCTCATAGTGGAATGATTAAAATATAATTGTGAGCAAACACTTATCCCGATAATGACACTGCCGAACAAGTATCTCTTCGTTGTAATCTCTTCCGTCCGTTTAGCTTATGGGTTTGTTATGTGGAGTGGGTCAGAACAAAAGTTCTGGTAGATGGACAAATTATACATTCTATAAATAACACTACATATACCCGTTCTATCATTGATTTATCTTTATTAAGTTATTTTGGGTTTATTACGCTTCCGATTTCATGCATAAATCGTACCCATCTACTCCCTAGATTAACCTAATAAATCATATATATGTAGCTATAATCCCAATGTATCGAGGTATTCCTTATGGTTCCTTCCTCGAGTGGTCTCCATCGCCGTATTGCGAAAAAGTACGAGACCTCCATCGACATGCTATGAAAGCTTACCAGACCATGTTGTGAAATGCACTATATCTCTGTCACTATGCCACAAAAGCATACTAAGCCGCACTAAGAAAGTTAATAGGCTTCTATCGCAATGCCATAAAGGCGCCTAAAACCGAAGTTCTTCAACGAAACTCAATCACAGGTTCTACTACATCTATCAAGAATGGCCTCGGAAGGACCAAAAATAATGGCTTCGTTAAGCCCAAATTACAAATATCAAAATTTAGTCTGTCTCTTTCTGTGGCTGTTCAAGGTCTCACCATCCTTCCCCCGAACTAATGAAAGATCATTCAATGGAGATAAGTAACCGACGCTAACAAGCAAACAATCTGAACAAACATATAGTCCCTTATCCAATGACCAAGTAATGAAGATCATTGGCCTCCTGGTTTAGCTTTAGTCTTTCCCGCACACGCTTCGATTGACGATAGCAAGTATCTACCGACCTATCATCCTTTATTGGGTCCTGACCACAAAACCTCCTACCCTAAGGTAGCCGCCAAATCTTCTTCTAAATCATCGTGAGCAACCTTTAGGTTGCCTACAAGAACAGATGCGATTAAGACATACTCACTAGATGGTACCTTACAGACCATGCCTCTGTAGGTACAGCCTAGGGCTTCAACAAGTGACTATCACGAAGTACTCTCATGTCCCGTAAAAGTCCCGCTCTTCCTTCCAATCCCGTCAAATAAGTTGGACATGCTCCTACCATGTCTCATGACATCTTCAATGATTTCTTCCAATGGGATCTTCACCCTTACGGATTGAACCAAGCGCATTTAACTATATTAATTAGACTATATGTCTAATTTATCATTATGTGTTTCACCTACTTCTCTTTTTGTTGATTTATAATATTCATTAATCCATTTAATCTGAATATTATTTCTTTCGTTACTCAACTTTATTATCTACCGTAGGATTTTAGTGTTAAGCTTATAACTTAACCTCTTTTATTCAATGTGTTCATATTAAAACATTTTTATGAAAGTCCTAGGCTCATAATTTACCCACACACTGTAAATCATTATTTAATATTAAGGCCTAATTGCTCTTTCAAACATTTCCTATCAAATTCATATTTGCAAAAAACTGTGTTTGTTTATCATGGTTTCCCAGTTATCATATTTAAGCAAATATAGGTTGTAATCCATTTTTCACCATTGGACCATTGCCACAAAAAAATTCTTATTAAACTAAGTTTACAATTATAAGTTTAGAATAAGCTTTCTCTTTTTATAACTCTTTCAGTTATGTTACCTTTTCATCTTTTATCTTTACACTTTATTCTTTTCAAGAAGTTAGGTTTATTCCCAATCGATTGGTTACCAAAATTGTATGAAATCTATTTCTAAAGTTTATGGTAACGACGACGATATGAACTCATAATTGCAAAACATCTCTTTAATTATTTTTAGATTATTGGATAATGCGCAATACAGCTAAATCCCTATTTCGCACTAATCTATGCCTTTGTTTATTTTTAAACTTGCAGTTATGTTTTCCATTTTTTATTCAAACCAAACTACGGGAATATATTATCTTTTTTCCCTACCCAATCAATCTAGGCTATTTCTGATTTCCTATTTTATTTGGTATACATTGATTCCTGTTTTTAACTTATTTTTCTTTTTACATAATTATAGTAAATTTGGATACAATAGAGTTATGTCCCTTTTTCAATTCCTATAATTTATACAGTTATTTCATACTAAATTTGAAAGGTATTCTTTTCAATTAACAAAGAAATTCTTAGTTTACCATTTAACTGAAAATTAACTTTCAAATTATTAATTATGTCAAATCCACAATTACCAAATACATTTTTGTTTATCATTCTAATTAAATTATGTTATTCCAATGCGCGCAAACAAAAAGGATTATAATCAGTTCAATAATTTAGGCACCGCAATTCAGTTATACATATGCCAACATTTCAAGTTCATGCATATTTAGCATATAACTAAAATCCAACATAAACTGTATATAATCCAACATAGAAATGGGGAAAGAGGGAGAAGAGAACATATTATAGATTGGTACAGGAATCAAATGATATAATTTACCATTATAATAAAATATAATTTAAATCCAATTGCTTGATTACTCTCCAATTCTAAATCTGATTCAGATCTGACATTCATGGTTTCTCTAACTTGAATCTCACACGGACGGGAAATCTGAGCACCTATAGCATAATATACAACCTTTCATCTCCAAGCCTCAAATCAGGGTCTCCAAATCTTGTATATATATTAAAGAGTTTGGAGGAGAAAAAATGGCAGATCTCTGGCTCCCTCTCAAAAAATATGAGTTGGAGGCTAGGATCTACTGGTTCATTTATTGCTGCTCAAGAGAACCACGCCCACATAATTGAAACAACTTAGGTATAAGTCGTTAACTACGAAATAAATCACACTGCCCTATCTAGAAACGGGTCAACCTATGCTTCAGGTGGGTCGACCCCTGGGTCGACCCATCTATGAAGTGTATCGACCCCTGGGTCGACCCATATATACGATTTTAAATCGTATATTGGGTTGTTTCCTACGTGATTGACATTATGATTTAAATATTATTATTAACATTTATATTTCTTAACTATTTTCATATTATTTCCTGTTTTTAGTGCACGTTCGAATTTTAAAGGCCTAATCAAAGTGTGCATTAATAATTCTTCTATTTTCAAATTCTTGCATGTTTATTCCTTTTTATTTCTATTCCTGTTTTTACTCAATTCTTTACCCTTTTAACCCACGTTTAATTTCCATTTCAAATGCGAACTAGTAATATGTGCATATTCAAATTAAATTGAAACATTGCTTAATTAGCGCCGTTTGAAATTCCTTTTATTTCTTGGCTTTATGCCGTTTATGATACACATTGTTTCTATAACTTATATTTATTTTTATTATATCCACATTTATTTTTTTCATATGTGTGTCAACATTCCAAAATTGAATATCAATTTCAAAATTTGATGCTATTCCCATTAATTTTGTTTTACTGTTACTTATGACATGCATTGTTATTTAAAAAGAATGTTGCAGTATTAATGTTAATTAATTTCGAATTCAAACACACATTGTTTATATAGCTAATGTGCATACAATTTATTGATTTCTATCCTTTTTTCTATTTATTTTTATTTAATTCTATAAATATAGATTGTTAAACATTTAGTTTACATAGTGGAAACTTTTTTGTTTATTGCCCATAACATGCGTTCGTTTTCAAATTTCAAACGCACATTACTCTCGTAATTGCTTTGGAAATTTTTTTAATCTTTATTATTTAAAAACGTGGGATGTTACAGCTCGTGTATACACTGAATAAGCATCCATAAGAGATAATAGATTTGTTCACTCATGGTGTCTACCAAATGGTCTATTCAAGTTAATGGGTAAGAATCCTTTGGACAAGATTTATTTAGATAAGTATAGTTGACACATGTTGTCCATCCATTGGACTTCCTTATTAGTATTGGGTTTGCTAACCATTTTGGGCAGAAAACCTTCCGCATTAACCCATTTTCTAGCAACTTTCTGGCCTTTTCCTTTAAAGCTTCCAACTATGTTTTGTCAAATTATCTATTCTTTTTTCAAACCAGGGTTACACTTGGACGAATGTTAAGGTGATGACACATAACTGAAGGATCTATCCCCACCATGCCAAAGTAAGCCCATGTGAAAATATCTTGGTTTTCCTTAAGAAAAATGAATAGACTAGTTTTCATACTTGGTTCCAAGAATTTCCCTATCTTAATAGTTTTCTGTAAGTTAGTGGGAACTATACATACTTCTTCAATCTCTTCGGTGTGCTCAATCCTCTCTACCACCCCTAGAGAGTCCAAATCAAGCATAATTTCTTCCTCCTCCAACATATTCACTTAATGTCCCTTTCTTTTCTTGCCTTTTAATCCGCAATTTGCTTTCATACGCTTATAGATTGATTACTTATTAACTTTGATTGATATAAAAAACCCATCATCCGAAGGATTAAATTCAATAAAATAAACAAAATAAAATACTCCCTTTTATACCAATCAAAAGTACCAAAGTACATCTCCCTTGTGCTAAATTATACTTTCTAGATAGTTCCCCATCCTTTATTGATCAGGAATTTGTCCATTAAGTATTTTGGGGGGATGAAGGCATCAACGTCATCAAGATCAATTTTCCCAAAGAAAGCATTATAAAAAGAAGGTTAATCAATAACCACAAATAGATCTTCGAAAATACAGCAGCATGACGGAAGTCCTATTTGTACCTTTAGCTTTACTTTCCTATCTATTGTAGACCCTTTGTCATTGAATCTTAAAATTGGTTATGGGCTAGGCTCCTGATTTTCCCTATGGAACGTTCATCTATTAGAAAGCATGTTCAAATATGACGTTGACAACACTTCCGGTATCAACCAGGATTTTAGTAACCATGGATGTCCAATTTGAGCGGTGATTATCAATGGATCGTTGTGAGGGTGATATGTAGGTTTTGTGAAGTTACCACTAGAGTGAGGATTTGAAGACTCTTCGGAGGGTGGCCGAATGGAAGCTTCTCTTGTGTGTAAACCACACCCTCTTTTGCTTCCTTAATATACTAGCCAATGTACTCTCCTGTTATTCCTAGCAGTGTGAGGGCCTCCATGTATTATATTAATGTGATTAAGAGGTGGGCTCATATCTAGAACATTTTCTTTTCAATAGCATTTATAGTTCCTCTCTAGAGATATTTTGATACCCTTTATGGTCTTTAGGTGTATTTTGATTGCTCTGGATAATCTCTTATAGGACCTTGCACGCATTTGTTGTATACCATTTTTCATATGATAAATACAATAAGTGTCACTCTTCTTAACTTCAGGGTTATTTTAAGCCATGTATGCAGTTGGGAAGTACACTTTTCCTTGCATTGTTGTGTAGATGTGGGAAATTGGTTTATTTGACATAATCGTACTATTGTTGGCATCTTTCTAGCGCGTCCTCTTAATATTTCAGGCATAGTTGGGCTTTCCACCATCCTCCCTGACTTGGGCCTTTTTCTTAGCATAATAAATTTCAACCATTCAGGCAAACTTGTCCGCCTAAAGGTGAAACTCCTATAAGTCCTCAAATTCATTGTCAGACAAGCCCTTCCAAAATGGAGTATTTAGTTGAATCCTAAATGAGCAGCTATCAACTTGGCCATATCATCCATTCCTCTTGCCTTCTGAGCTTTGTTGTTTAATCTCTTTATATAATCACCAAAATGCTCCCCGGTTGTTGTTTGATATTTTCCACTACAGTATAATGGGTAGAAGGATCCTTTCGGATATAGAATTGAACTGAGAATTCACATGAGAATTTCTTTCAAGAATATATGGTTTTGTCGAGTTATTGTTGATACCACAAAGTAACTGTGCCTTGAAGTGTTACTTGAAATAATTTGCATATAATGGCTTCAGAAGCATTATATAGGTACATCTGGTTGTCCAAATCCATCAAATGATCATCTAGATTGGTGTTTTTATGGTATTTAATAATCAACAATTGGCTGCTGCATAATTTCATTAGTAAAATAGGCGACTCATTCGTTGCCATTAATCTTTTCTTCAGGTGTTCTCTTCCTCTTTGTATTCAGTAAATCCTTGATAACTTTTGTTGCTCGATCATTAATGTAGGTTTCTTCATTCGGGTAATTTGCCCGATTTAGGTCGTACCCTTGGGTTGTAGAGCTCCTAGATTGCTCATCCTTATCCCTGAACTTTCCTTGATAATTGGCTCTCACTGCTTCCTCCTTTGACCTTTCGGGTTTAAGTGGCGATGGGACGACTTTGCTTATCTTTCGAGCAAATTATGTTTAGATCCTCATTTCAAAGACACTACTTCTTAAACCTTCATATTTTTTATATTCTTGGAGAATTTTTTTGAGAGTATTTGATGAAGCAGTTTCTTTGTTTCAGTAATCTCTTTCTCCAACCATACAATTTTCTTTGTTCTAGTCTCAGCTAATATTAAAGTAGATAAATGTCATGGTACAGAGTTCTCTAAGCTGAAAAATGGGTTATTGACGAACAATGGTGCGAACCACATCTTCATTTATTGTATCCAGTTTTTCGACTTCGTTTTCATATTCCCTACATGTTTAATGCACAAAATCAGTTTATGTGGCAACTAACCATAAAGTCGGAGATCCAAGCCCTCCTTCCAGCGTAAAAAATATTAGGCATAAAAATGGTTAACACCCCATGTCAATGGATATTGACCAGACCGAAAGAGTGATTGTCTTCGATCCTATTGGTACACAAAGAGTGATTGAAACTTCTCAACAATCAGCTCGGTACTTTGGGATCAGTATAAACCACTTCAACCTCAGTTTCATATCCTAAACCTCAACGTCTCTGTAATGACCCGAAAATCCAGTCCAATTTGAGCTGACCAAATAATGCAAGTCCAACCCAATTTGCACTGAAATCCAGGAAACAAATAGAAAGAAGACAGAGGGTGAGGAACGATAAGATAGAAACTTAAAATAGAAGAAGAAGAAGAAGAACACAACATCAGAGTAACACGAACCTCACAGCGAAACGAATAACATATAATATATATAACATAACTTGAAATATACATCTGTATTTGAATATACATCATTTTCAAAGTACAGCACTTACAACACAGCAGAAATAAACTATAGCTATATGATCCTGAAGCCTCCTGCTCTAGCTCTTCAAGTATCTGTAAAATCCTGACTACTTGACCGCCCGTACAAATTTAGGCACCCAAGAGTTTAGGGAAAACAAACAAATAAACTCTGGGTCAGTCATGGGACTGGTATGAGTAAAACAGTTTGAACAAGTAAACGATATCTCATAAGACCACGCCGTATAACGGAACGGGTTTTTCCCTTATGAGAATCCAAATTATCTTTATATCAAAAACCTTTTGATATTATAATAATGTCTATCAACCACAATATAATAATCATATAGCAGAAACGCTTTCATCTCACGTTCTACATATATAGTATACAATCAAAACCGCAAGCACTTATTGGATAATGGGTTTCCAACTATGAAAAGGTATGGAACCACCTTCCGATCAGTGTACTCTAGGAACGATACACTGGAGTTCAACAAGAGCATCTTGCAACTCAGCCACACATGACCGACCACTCATTTTGCTTGAGTGTATCGAATGTATATCACCAACGGTTGGGATCAGCAACCGTTTCCCGTATATATATGGGACAATATTGATAGATTAAAGAGGCAAATGAATATTCTCTAGATAGGTGATTATACACCCTACTTCGGAGCGATCGACTTAGCCATGCTGCCTGCCCGATTTCTGTCATTTACCGGATGTGAGGCTAGAAGCTACGCTTATCTTTTTCATATCATAACTTCATTCACTTTGAATGTCACATCGTCATACCCGCCAAATCACAAATTGATTTCCCCAAAAATACCACGGGTATACAGCTAAGAGAAACGAGTTCCTCCGCCACCAAACGTGAATACATTTGAAGAGATCAACTTACGCGATTTATTAGATATACTCTGTCAGTCAATCTTCCATACAGGTCGTCCTGGGACTGGACAAACCGAAGGCACTATTCTGTAAACAGGATAGCCGTTGCATAACTCCGTCTTCAATTTTCCTTGGCATATATGATTCGCAACGCTTATGCCAATACAGAGTGGTTCTTCGGATAAATATCCAACTGGTCTCTCCATATTAACAACGTTAAAATGGTTAAAACTTAGATAGTCGGTGAGTTAACTATCAAAGAGAACACGTGTGCAAATAACAATATTATTTCCAAATGGAAATTATATCGATCAATCATCATTTAACATATATATATATTCACATTTCCTTATTTTCTATGTTTAGAAAATATACATTATTAACACTGGAAAACATTTCCATGGCTTAATTTACGTATCACTATCATTTCACAACTATCAGTCCCTGACTGTAAACTAGTAGGAGAACAATTCTCTAAGTATAAACCCCGAAGGCCGAAACCAACATCAGATCGATACTCAGAAAACTATCCAACTAAACTAATCTCTAGTCAGTTTCTAATATTGTTTAACTCTATTTCTTTACCTCTATTCGATTAACTCTATTTGATTAACTCTAATTCGATTAACTCTATTCATTTCCTACACAAATATTCCTTTATCCTATTTATTTTCTAAATAAATATTCTCCTTTATAATCTCCTATTTATTTTCTAAATAAATAAATTTCAAATTATTTCCTTTTATAAAATCAGTTGATTTTATAAAATTCCTTTATTCTAATATACGTTGAAATATTCCTTTTTACATTCCAGGGTTTCTTATGATATTAAAAATATCGAATAACAATGATCAACATCATTCTAACACACAGAATCCATAACAGATTATATATCACATCATATATTTCGATATATGAAACAAACAGTAACTTAAATATTGAGGAACCCAGTTGGGTCCCTCCAACCTGTTTCCCTGCATCCACAGATGTTACACAATATAATCAACATCACTTTCAGTTCAATATGAAATATTCTGTTAACAGAATTAATATATATAGATTTAATGGTTTATATTATATATATATATATATATAATTTCCACTAACTGACTAGCAGTTCAATCAAACAGTCAACACACAGTCAATCAGACAATTTTTAACAGTTCTAAAAATACAACATGAAAATATAAACTGTTCAGAGTTAGTGAGATTTACTCACATTGGCAGTTCATCGTTAAAGAATGATAAACTGTTGTTTGATTTGAATCAAACAATTTATTTTGCCATAAATTGTAATGAGCTCCGATGGACTTCCAGTTAGTTCCATGGTGTAGTGTCCGTCCCTACGATCCCAACGTGACTGACAGTTCGTGATTCTGATTTCATATGAATAAGATATAAAATTTACAAGTTATGTACAATTTTAAACTAAAAATAAATTATGATTTATTTTTAAAAAAAGGGCTTTACTTTCCTATTCTTTCCGGCCCACTCCCTTCTAATCCAACCCGCTGCTACAGTTTTCTTCCCCTCCAACACAAATCCTCACTCCAGTAATCAAATTCAGACATTGTCGTTGTTTCACCAGGAAGACACTACCCTACTTCATTAATCTACCAAACAAATACACAAATCAATTCTCCTGCCAAATCCGCTACTTCCAAATCCCTTCTTGCTTCACTCGACTTCATTTTCCCAGCCACGTTCTCAGCACCTCACCACGAAATACAGTAAGACCTCGATAGTTTTTATATGTCGAATTGCACCAAAATTCGGCTACTGATATTACTTTACTGATTTGTGTGAACCCAACATCAAAGACGTCATTAAACTGCCCTTCACCATTCATACCTGATACTGCACCTCCTATTTAAACTCAATGTTCCTCCACCATCGACCAACTACAGACTCTCGCCCCTGCTGATTATCGCGTCTACAACTCCAACCATTTCAATCATATCGCGACTCACCAATTTTTCCTACAGCACGAGCTACAGGGTCGGATGTTTTTTCCATCATCAATTTTCACGAAACCCCCATTGTTACGACCCCCTCGCCTCCTCGATCTCATCCATGCTTTTGAAAATAGTTCCGGCTATCCTTGCTGCCAACGGTGGTCAGCCCTAGGCCTCGTTCACGAAAAACATTGCGATAGAAACCATTCCGAACCCTTAGAAAATTATAGTGGGAGGAAGAGAGGCACTCAATGATTTCACAGATATGTGTTTTGGATTTTACAGCCTTGTATTTGATTTTTTTTTGCCATAAAAGTGCGGCAGGATATCTTGTGAAGCAAAGTGAATAAAAAGAGGAAGAGCAGCTGTATTTAGGATGAGATGGAGTCCTTGTAGGGTCTACGTGTTTTGATTGTAGCGTGGTATTTCCTGTAGTTTTTAGAAAGGCACGATCTCTGTTGTTTGCTGAGGGGAGAAGGCAGCGTGTACCTTATATTGACCAGACAAAAAGGGAATTCTAGTTTTAGCTTATGAGATGGTATACTTATAGGATAGTCTTTTAATAAATTAAATATTCCATTTTATCCCAACTGTTATAGACAGAACTAAACATGCCGTTGTAATCAGCTATGTGTCGTGATCCCAAAAATATAATAATACCGGTAGATTTACTCGTATTATGAAACCCCAAAATCACTGATTAAGGGTGCGAATACTCCAAATAACAAGTTGCTTATTTAATTAATTAAAAATTACAGTAAAATTCTAAAAATTAAATTATCGCTACGCCTCAAAAGAACCTTATCTAAATTCAAACCCGATATTCAAATATTTTTAAATAACTGTTATGGCCACGAACGAATATACCGCTGTTTTTCTGAATATTTAATTTGGACATAACTCAAAATGTACACGACGAAATCCAGATTTTTCTCTTCCACTAGAAAGATATACTCCACCAGCTCCGTACGTTTCTTGTTTCACAGAAATCCGATTTAAAACGAACTCTGTGCATTCAGTTGAAGTTCAAATCGCCAATTAAAGAACTGCCGTGCCATTTCAAGCTCGATTTTAATTATAATATAATTATACGTTCAAACTGTCGTTCAAATAATATATTCGTTATTCTAATTCAAATTCTAAGCTGAATTAAATATCACAGATGATCCAGTTCACACCATATCACCATTTCAGCCAATTCTGATTATTTCAGAATTAAATATATTTTTTAATTTATTATTTTAATTAAATATTCACCATTGTTTAATTCCACGACCATTAAATCATTTAATTCACTTTTTGAATAATTAAATTAATTAATTATTATACCGCTGAAAATGCGGGTCATTACATTCTTCCCCACTTAAAATAATTTCATCCTCAAAATTGCTAAGGTAGAAAACAAACCCTATCGACCGGTTAGAACTTATTTGTTCACATTTTAACTTCAGTTTCAACTAAACCAAATTAATTTCAATTAAATATTAATTCTTATTATCGAAAATTTTCAAAAATCCTGAAAATTTTCTAACGCCTTAACTTTTCGAAAAATTTCGCCAGCACCTCCTTTGTACTGGTCAATACGTCAAACCACTACTCTCCTCTCTGGGCCTTCTCCAACCCAAAAGAAAATCAAACAGCCAAGCGGCTTGCCAATTCGGCTCATAAATCTTATATCCAATAGAAATATAAACTTATACCTTTTTGTCGGGCATATCACTATGTCATTTGCATCTGTTACCAATTCAAACTATACCAATGTTAACCCAATCAAATTCCATTCTGTTTTTATCCACAAATCCAACCATTCGCTTATACCCAAGTCGAATTCAATTTCAAATCGATGCCATTACCAATTTCAAATTCTTAACTTACTAGTCCAATATAATTACAGATTATCTCTAATCAAGTCTAATTCTACTTGACACCAATCTATTTCAATATGATTTTCACTTAACTGGCTTTTAATTCAATTTCAATTCTATTGGCTTTTACAAATTTTACTTTAATTTGTTTTAATTTAAACAACCTTTTCCTGGGAGTTTTAAATAGCTTTGTTTTTCTCCAAACCCAAACTTTCCTTTGCAGGATTTAAACAACTTATATTTTTTTTTCTAAACAATTTCTTTGGTAGTAATCTGTCACTTAGCAACTTGAAAATGACACTGATGATGTGGCCATCATCATCAGAGTTAATTCCCAGTGATCGAAGTGAGTTCAATACTATATCAGCTTTCAAAACCATTTCTCAAACACTTCCACTTTGAAATATATTTCAAATACCATTCATAATGCTTTAAACCAATTTAAAATCTCCTAGGATTTTAAAATTCTAATATTTTAATTCCAATCCATTTACCAACACTTTTCCATTTTCCAGGGTTTTTAATTTCAATTCTGATTTGAATTTCAGATTCAATTCATTTCGTAACACTTATATGAATTCTGATTGGTTATTCACATAACCATTTTACTTATAATCTTACTTGATTATAATCACAACCAATATATCCAATATGTTATAATCATTCCAATATAAATCCGTTATATCAAAGTATAATTTGGGTAAAATTATTTCATTTACCCTCTTTTCAAAACATACCATGACGGTTGATCGTATTCAAGTGTTTACCAACTCCTACCGATGCAGTGGATCAAACTGATCGATCAGAACCCATAAACAACTCAACCAATAAATCTCCATAATATAAAACAATTTTTATATCAATAACAAATACGTTCACTCGTATATATACACTCAACTCAATCTTGGGTATTACTAACCCCATCTCTACTGAGTCACGCCACAGAGCCAAGGTAATTCACTTAACTTAAGCTCTGATACCAACTGTAATGACCCGAAAATCCAGTCCAATTTGAGTTGACCAAATAACGCAAGTCCAACCCAATTTGCACTGAAATCCAGGAAACTAATAGAAAGAAGATAGAGGGTGAGGAAAGATAAGATAGAAACTTAGAATAGAAGAAGAAGAACACAACATCAGAGTAACACGAACCTCACAGCGAAACGAATAACATATAATATATATAACATAACTTGAAATATATATCTGTACTTGAATATACATCATTTTCAAAGTACAGCACTTACAACACAGCGGAAATAAACTATAGCTATATGATCCTGAAGCCTCCTGCTCCAGCGCTTCAAGTATCTGTAAAATCCTGACTACTTGACTGCTCATACAAATTTAGGCACCCAAGAGTTTTGGGGAAACAAACAAATAAACTCCGGGTCAGTCATGGGACAGGTATGAGTAAAACAGTTTAAAACAGTTTGAACAAGTAAACGATATCTCATAAGACCACGCCGTATAACGGAACGGGATTTCCCTTATGAGAATCCAAATTATCTTTATATCAAAAACATTTGGATATTATAATAATGCCTATCAACCACAATATAATAATCATCTAGCAGAAATGCTTTCATCTCATGTTCTACATATATAGTATACAATCAAAACCGCAAGCACTTATTGGATAATGGGTTTCCAACTATGACAAGGTATGGAACCACCTTCCGATCAGTGTACTCTAGGAACGATACACTGGATTTCAACAAGAACATCTTGCAACTCAGCCACACATGACCGACCACTCATTTCGCTTGAGTGTATCGAATGTATATCACCAACGGTTGGGATCAGCAAACGTTTCCCGTATATATATGGGACAGCATTGATAGGTTAAAGAGGCAAATGAATATTCTCTAGATAGGCGATTATACACCCTACTTCGGAGTGACCGACTTAGCCATGCTGCCTGCCCGATTTCTGTCATTTACCGGATGTGAGGCTAGAAGCTACGCTTATCTTTTTCATATCATATCTTCATTCACTTTGAATGTCACATCGTCATACCCGCCAAATCACAAATTGATTTCCCCAAAAATACCACGGGTATACAGCTAAGTGAAACGAGTTCCTCCGCCACCAAACGTGAATATGTTTGAAGAGATCAACTAACGCGATTTATTAGATATACTCTGTCAGACATTCTTCCATACAGGTCGTCCTGGGACTGGACAAACCGAAGGCACTATTCTGTAAACAGGATAGCCCTTGCATAACTCCGTCTTCAATTTTCCTTGGCATATATGATTCACAACGCTTATGCCAATACAGAGTGGTTCTTCGGATAAATATCCAATCGGTCTCTCTATATTAACAACGTTAAAATGGTCAAAACTTCGATAGTTAGTGAGTTAACTGTCAAAGAAAACACGTGTGCAAACAACGATATTATTTCCAAATGGAAATTATATCGATCAATCATCATTTAACATATATATATTCACATTTCCTTATTTTCTATGTTTAGAAAATATACGTTATTAACATTGGAAAACATTTCCATGGCTTAATTTACATATCACTATCATTTCACAACTATCAGTCCCTGACTGTAAACTAGTAGGAGAACAATTCTCTAAGTATAAACCTCGAAGGCCGAAACCAACATCAGATCGATACTCAGAAAACTATTCAACTTTACTAATCTCTAGTCAGTTCTAATCTTGTTTAACTCTATTTCTTTGCCTCTATTCGATTAACTCTATTTGATTAACTCTAATTCGATTAACTCTATTCATTTCCTACACAAATATTCCTTTATCCTATTTATTTTCTAAATAAACATTCCCCTTTATAATCCCCTATTTATTTTCTAAATAAATATTCTCCTTTATAATCTCCTATTTATTTTCTAAATAAATAAATTTCAAATTATTTCCTTTTATAAAATCAGTTGATTTTATAAAATTCCTTTATTCTAATATACGTTTTAAATATTCCTTTTTACATTCCAGGGTTTCTTATCATACTAAAAATATCGAGTAACAATGATCAACATCATTCTAACACACAGAATCCATAACAGATTGTATATCACATCATATATTTCGATATATGAAACAAACAGTAAATTAAATATTGAGGAACCCAGTTGGGTCCCTCCAACCTGTTTCTCTGCATCCACAGATGTTACACAATATAATCAACATCACTTTCAGTTCAATATGAAATATTCTGTTAACAGAATTAATATATATAGATTTAACGGTTTATATATTATATATATATATATGATTTCCGCTAACTGACTAGTAGTTCAATCAAAAAGTCAACACACAGTCAATCAGATAATTTTTAACAGTTCTAAAAATACAACATGAAAATATAAACTGTTCAAAGTTAGTGAGATTTACTCACATTGGCAGTTCATCGTTAAAGAACGATAAACTGTTGTTTGATTTGAATCAAAAAAATTTATTTCTCCATAAATTGTAAAGAGCTCCGATGGACTTCCAGTCAGTTCCATGGTGTAGTGTCCGTACTTACGATCCTAACGTGACTGACGGTTTGTGATTTGATTTCATATGAATAAGATATAAAATTTACAAGTTATGTACAATTTTAAACTAAAAATAAATCATGATTTATTTTTAAAAAAAATGGGCTTTACTTTCCTATTCTTTCCGGCCCACTCCCTTCTAATCCAACCCGCTGCTACAGTATTCTTCCCCTCCAACACAAATCCGCACTCCAGTAATCAAATTCAGACATTGCCGTTGTTTCTCCAGGAAGACACTACCCTACTTCATTAATCTACCAAAAAAATACACAAATCAATTCTCCTGCCAAATCCGCTACTTCCAAATCCCTTCTTGCTTCACTCGACTTCATTTTCCTAGCCACGTTCTCAGCACCTCACCACGATATACAGACAGACCTCGACAGTTTTTATATGTCGAATTGCACCAAAATTCGGCTACTGATATTACTTTACTGATTTGTGTGAACCCAACAGCAAAGACGTCATTGAACTTCCCTTCACCATTCATACCTGATACTGCACCTCCTATTTACACTCAACGTTCCTCCGCCATCGACCAACTACAGACTCTCGCCCCTGCTGATCATCGCGTCTACAACTCCGACCATTTCAATCATATCGTGACTCACCAATTTTTCCAGTAGCGCGAGCTATAGGGTCGGATGTTTTTTCCATCATCAGTTTTCACGAAACCCCCATTGTTACGACCCCCTCGCCTCCTCGATCTCATCCATGCTTTTGAAAATAGTTCCGGCTATCCATGCTGCCAACGGTGGTCAGCCCTAGGCCTCGTTCACGAAAAATAGTGCGATAGAAACCATTCCGAACGCTTAGAAAATTATAGTGGGAGGAAGAGGGGCACTCAATGATTTCACAGATATGTGTTTTGGATTTTACAGCCTTGTATTTGATTTTGTTTTGCCATAAAAGTGCGGTAGGTTATCTTGTGAAGCAAAGTGAATAAAAAGAGGAAGTGCAGCTGTATTTAGGATGATATGGAGTCCTTGTAGGGTCTACGTGTTTTGATTGTAGCGTGGTATTTCCTGTGGTTTTTAGAAAGGCACAATCTCTGTTGTTTACTGAGGGGAGAAGGCAGCGTGTACCTTATATTGACCAGGCAAAAAGGGAATTCTAGTTTTAGATTATGAGAAGGTATACTTATAGGATAGTCTTTTAATAAATTAAATATTCCATTTTATCCCAACCGTTATAGACAAAACTAAACATGCCGTTGTAATCAGCTATGTGTCGTGATCCCAAAAATATAATAATACCGGTAGATTTGCTCATATTGTGAAACCCCAAAATTGCTGATTAAGGGTGCGAAATACTCCAAATAAAAAGTTGCTTATTTAATTAATTAAAAATTACAGTAAAATTCTAAAAATTAAATTATCGCTACGCCTCAAAAGAACCTTGTCTAAATTCAAACCCGATATTCAAATATTTTTAAATAACTGTTATGGCCACGAACGAATATACCGATGTTTTTCTGAATATTTAATTTGGACACAACTCAAAATCTACATGACGAAATCCCAATTTTCTCTTCCACTAGAAAGATATACTCCACCAGCTCCGTACGTTTCTTGTTTCACAGAAATCCGATTTAAAACGAACTCTGTGCATTCAGTTGAAGTTCAAATCGCCAATTAACGAACTACCGCGCCATTTCAAGCTCGATTTTACTTATAATATAATTATACGTTCAAACTGTCGTTCAAATAATATATTCGTTATTCTAATTCAAATTCTAAGCTGAATTAAATATCATAGATGATCCAGTTCACACCATATCGCCATTTCAACCAATCCTGATTATTTCAGAATTAAATGTATTATTTAATTTATTATTTTAATTAAATATTCACCATTATTTAATTCCACGACCATTAAATCATTTAATTCACTTTTTAAATAATTAAATAAATAAATTATTATACCGCTGGAAATGCGGGTCATTATAGTCTCCTTAAAAACTCTCAAACACACTTTTTTGCATCTTGGTTGTAATATGATGTAGCAGGATCAGTACGCCAAAAAGTATCCTCGAATTTGAATCCAAGGAATCAACAGGCCCGCGGATTGGTGTTTATGGGGAAACTCCTCGAATATGAAAAGAAAACATTTCAGTAAAATGCAAAGGATCGAGATCTGTACTTTAGGAAACAAAACAAAGGTGCAAATAGATAAAGTCAAACATTATGAGTTATAGATCTGAATACTTAGAAAAAATTGATATCCCGGGATCTGTATCGATCCCGGGATCGATACCAATCCTTAGGTACAAAAATTGGTCTCTAGGTCCCCACTTTTTACCTGCTTTCACCTACTCGACTACATATAAATATCCCCAAGTCTGCAACATTTTATAGACTAGAATTTGGCTGATTTGACATATTGTGAAGGAAATATTGACCTTGGACACCATTAAGACAATATGGAGCATTAGGGAAGAAGAAATACCATTTTCCTTAAGGCTTTGACCTCCCGAACAGCGAAGGGACTTTGGAAACTAGGACTATTTAGAACTTAAACCCTTCCAATTCCTTTATAAAATAATGATGATGTCCACTATTGTACTTCTTCAATAGTGAATAAAATTAGTAAAGCCTTCAATGTGGACATAAGCTCCATCTGAACTGAACCATTGTAAATATTTTGTTCTTTACTTCCTGCAGATTACTTTTCCTTATGCAGAACTTCATTTTCGATAACTCGGAAATCTTTGGATGTTGTGTCAATTTTCCACGTCAACATTCTAGTGCTTTTAGTGAGAAAACTCGAAGACTTGAGACCATACCTCTTTCTGACCATCTTCCATTTCGAACTAGAAGTGCTACATAGGTCCTTAGACCTACCTCTTGAGTTTGCTAACAATGGTTAGAAAAGGAAAGACCATCATGGTTGGAACGTCTACCATCGATGACATAGAAACTTCCTCTCAACCTTAACCTTCACAAAATCCGGTCAATATGGAAATCGCTTCCACCTTTAGTCCAGAGGCACCAGTTACTAAAGCCCAATTTCTTGAACTTGGTAGGAAATTATAGTTAAGGACGGAACAACCAAATGATAAAATGAAAACAAACATTTAGTTGATGCGACGATTCCAAGAAAATGCTCAATGCGATGTCTTTCGCCTCGAAGTCAATAGAAATACTCGTCCTCAACAAAATGTATCGAAAAGCACTTCTCCGGCATCTACCATGGAAACCGTAGCTAAAGGAGAAGGATAAATGGCAACGGCAACAGTAATGGAACTACCGTCACCTTCAGTTAGGGAATGCGTCAACGTGACCACTCCCGGTTGGGTCCTAACGGCGAACCAAGACCTAGCACCCAACCCCCTCCACGATAGAACCTTCCGTTCGTCGCTCAGAACTTGGGGCTTATGCTTCCAGCACCTAATCAACTCTAAGTTTCTCTCAACTAACCTCAATAGAACCAAGCAACCGGGGTTGAAGACCAATCGAAAGATGATGCTAATTTTCATTATAGAAGTAGCCCACAGTCGCAAACTCCCCGCGCTGTACCATGATTGCTCGAATCCAGTGGAGGTTCAGCCCATGATCTCACTGACATCGTCCGAAGAATCATGAGAGAAACACGAGGGAATGCCACCGACGTTAAGGAAACCAATACGAGGTGTAGCCCGCTCACTCGAGATGTCCATGATGCCAAAAGGCCTAGATACTTAAGTATTCCCCAACTAACGGCTTACTCTGGGAAGACTGATCCATGTAATTTCTTAAACCGCTGCGAGTGGCATATGGACTCAAGTCGAGCAACCAATGCCGTTAAATGAAAGTACTTTCTGGTCTCCTTGAAGTCTTTGCTCTTCTTTGGTTCTAACGATTCCCACCGAGATCCATCGCTATTTTTAACCAACTTGCTATCGATATCGTGAAATAGTTTAGGATGCACGTCACAAGGCTAAAGGACACCTTAACTCTCTGTGATCTCTACCATGGCATGGGGTGAAATCTTAAGTGCTAACTCGAATGATTCAACAACACCCTAGAAGATGTCGAAGATCTAGAGCCCCACGCTGTCTTGTTCAACTTGCTAAGGGCATTCTACCCAATGCCGAACTCGGAGCTTGGATTGAAGAAAGAGTTTGAATACCTTGGAGGATTTATATGAAAAGCTTAATCTATTTCCATGCCAACAAGAAGCACGTGAAAACATGGCATCTCATACCGGCCATCGTGACAACCCACACCCGAGCACTATTCAGGACAACGTCAAGGGAATGCAAGATGAGGAATCTTCCAGCAAGGGTAAAGGGATATCCATATTTAAGCCTATGCCTAACAACGACAGTTAGGTGGCCACAACAGCCAGCAACTTGAAGATCTAAAGAAGTGCGGTGTCTATCCAATTCACAAGGTTTACACTCCACTAAATTTTGAGTTAGAGACAATGTATTTAGAGACCTGTAACACAATTTAGTACAAGAAGCAAAACACTAGGAGTCTACTGACCAGGAGAAGAATTCTGGCAAATATCGTAGATTTCACGACATGATTGGCTACAACACAGAAGACTTCCATTACCCAAGGATGCCATTGAGAAGCTCATTCAAGAGAAATATCTAGACCAGCATGTCCAAAACCTGTCCCCTAAGAAGCTTCCATAGGCCCTTCAATGCTCACACTTCCCCTTACTCAAGCAGGCTCATGGACGTCCAATCCGAGACCACCTCACGAGGTTATCGTAATTAACACCATCTATGGCTGGCCTTACCCCATAAACGAATGCTTCAGACGCACGGAAGAATAAGCCAACTCGATAAAACATACTAACTTTGAAGCATGCTCCGTCCAGGATGAATCGGTCCCGGCCAAGCTCCAAAAGACAATGTGTGATGATATAATTTTCTGCTAGAAAGATGCTAACAGAATCGAGATTCCAACCATAGATCCTCGCGTCATTTCTGCGTAGATGGGCTCTTCCTACGTTCGAAGGATCCTTGTTGATTCAGTAGCTCCGTCAATATCATCTTTAAGTTGGCCAATGACCAAATTAAACTTGAGACCAAAGGCTTAAAGTAATGTCATGCCACCGTCCATGGCTTTAATGGCTCCTCCAACCAGCCAGTTAGTTTAGCAGAACTTCCAGTCGAGCTCGGAGATAGGGATCACAACGGAGTCCAGATCCTCACCTTCATGGTTATTAATGTTCCTTTTCCCTACAACATCTTCCTAGGACGTCCTTTCCTTGCTGAATGTCGAGTCTGCATGGCACAATGGTCACTTCTCATGAAATTTCCAATAGAGAGTGGGATTAGAATTGTCTAGGGCAGCCATTCCATCGCGAGAGCTAGCAATCTCGCTGAATGGAAAGATGCGATCAATAAGGAGAAGGAAAGAATCGCAAAACTGATCCACTTTGCCAAAACCGCAAGTGCATAGCAGCCAACGGAGCCTAGAACCTAGCTCAGACGCAACTCTGAAGACCTCAATCCAAGGGAGAGCTTGATTCCATAATGGCTACTCCGGTGGGGCCAACCATTGATGTTCCAGTAAACCCTACCGACCCGTCTCGAGTCTTGAAGATTGGATCACAGCTCCATCCAGCAATAAACTAGGAAATTGTGAATTTCTTATGGGCCAATTTAGATGTATTTGCCTGAAACCATTTTGATATGTGTTGCATCAACCAAGGAATCGCCCTCTACATGCTTAGTATCAATCCGAAGCATCTTCTAGTCAAACCAAAGCACCGTATCGTGGGAATTGAAAGATCGATGGCACTCAAAGAGGATGTGGATTGGATGCTTGACAACGGATTTATCTGCAACGCCCTCTATCTAGAATGGGTCTTCAACCCGGTCTTACTCAGAAAATCAAATGGGAAGTGGCGATCATGTGTTCATTACTCGGACCTGAACAAAGCTTGCTTAAAAGATAGCAGCCTAATTCCAAAGATTGACCAACACGTTGATTCTAGTGCAGGCTACCAACTTCTCTCCTTCTTGGACGCATAGTTAAGCTACAATCATATTCCGATATACCTTCCAGATCAGGAGCATACTTCATTCATCACTGATCTTGGGCTCTATTGCTATATTTTTTATGCCCTTCGGCCTCAAGAATGCCGGAGCCACCTATAAACGATTGGTCAAACAATTGTTTAAGGATTAGATAAAGAGATCCATGAAGTTCTACATGGACGACATGCTCGTGAAAACAAGGCTGTCGAACGACTACATCAATGACCTCGCGGAAATGTTCGATGTTTTCCATAGATATGGCATGAAACTCAATCACATGAAATTCTCTTTCGGTGTTGCATCGGGGAAATTCCTGGGTTTAATTTTCAATTTATGGGGAATCGAGGTAAATCTGGAAAGAATCCAAGCTATCCAGGATATTCAGGCCCCTCAAAGCATCAAATATGTTCATAGCTTAAATTGGAAAGTGGTCGCCTTAGTTGATTCGTATCAAAAGCAACCGACAAGTGCATCCCTTTCTTTGACTTGCTAAGGAAAGGGAAGCATAACTTTGTGTGGACAACATAGTGCATTGTCGCATTCCACGACCTAATTCACTTTGAGAGACCACCCATCCTATCAAAACCCATGGACCATGATGACTTATTTATCTACTTAGTCGTTTCTGTGCAGGCAATTAGCTCAGCGCTAGTGCGCGAAGAAGACCGTGTCCAACGACTCGTTTATTACATCAGCAAGAGATTGACAAACGCTGAAAAGAACTATCCAAAGTTTGGAAAACTTGCTTACTATCAGTTGGTCTCTTCCCAGAAGCTTCGGCCATACTTCCAGTCTCATCCAACAAAAGTTTACGCTGACCAACCGCTACAACAGGTCTTACAACAAGCTAAGGAATCTGGACGACTTCTGAATTGGAATATAGAGCTCAGTCAATTTGAGTTCACCTTCATCCCCTGTCGAGCCATCCTTGGACAAGCACTAATAGACTTTATCGCGGATTTCTCTACTCCCGAAGACCCTCCAGAGGATAGTGAGCCTCCCAACGTTCAATGTAAACTATTCGTGGATGGTTCATCTAACAATAAGTATTCTAGCATTGGAGTTGTACTTATTACTCTTGAGGAATGCTCGGTTTGTAACGCTCTAAAGCCAACTTCCCTGCTCCAACGATGATGCAGAATACGAAGTCTTGATCGTTGTTGTCTGAATTGCTATTGAACTTGAGATCATGGCTATCCAAATATACTCTGACTCGCAACTCATCGTATGCCAGGTGTAGGGCGAATTCAAGCCACGGGGGACGACTTGCTCCCTACATTGCTCGGGTTCATAAATTGCTTACCCACTTTGACCTCTACATCATCACTCATAACCATCCAGAAAAAAATGAGAAGGCCAATTCAATGGCCAAACTAGCAAGTTCTTGGGATGCACAACTCTTGAGACTTGTTCCTATAGAAGTACTCGACTCTTTAAGTGTCAATTAGATGTAGACCGATTTGGTATCAATGACGGCGATCGAGCCTGAACCCTAGACTTGGATAACTCTAAGCATGAACTACTTGCAGCATGGGATCCTCCTCGATAGCCAAAATGAATAAAGTGCATTCACTCGCAAAATCATCATGTTACATTATTTTAGATGGAATGCTCTACCGAAGAGGAGTCTCGGCTCTATTACTTCGATATGTAGCCCTCAACGACGCCGACCGTATACTGCTAGACGTGCACCAAGGGGAGTGTTGTGACCGCACTAGACGACAAACGATGGCAAAGAAGATTCCCTGATACGACTATTTTTGGACAACTCTCGAGCGGGATTATGGCTGGCAATTAGAACCCAGAACCGAAAACTCGAATTGACCCGACCCGACCTGAAAAGACCCTAGCCCTAACCAAACATGATGGGTCTAGGATCGGTTCTAGTGATGACGAAAAGTACAATTAAAACCTGATCAAACCCGATCTTCATTGACCCAACCCAAAAGACCCGATCAAACAATATTGAAATACATGTATTTTTAGTGCTATTATTCGACCAGTTTGGGTCGGGTTCGGGTCCAGATTTTTGAAATGTACAATTCAGACCTAACAAAACCCGACCAGCCTAGAACCAGGACCCACTTGGTTGGGTCTGAATCCATCGGGTCAGGTCTTACTGCCACCACTAACAGGAGATCCTCTTGGTAAACTTACGCAGATGGTCATCTCACGACCATTTATAACGTAGGGAGTCGATATCATCGGAAATCTTTTGATGGCCAAAGGCGATGCTCGATATGCTATCAGTATAGTTGATTACTTCACCAAGTGGGCCGAAGTTGAGCCCTCACTATAATCACTATAAAAAAAGTAATCATCTTCGTCGTTTACAACGTTATCTGCTATTTTGAAGTTTGCAAGACTATCAACTTCCTGATAATAGGACCCAATTCGGGAGTTTTGAGTTCAACACCTTCTGTCGCCGATACCACACCAAGTAAACATTCTTGGCAGTAGATCATCCTCAAGCTAATAGACAAGTCGAGGTTATTAACAAGTCATCAATTCCATCATCAGGATGTGTTTATAGAAGGCCAGAGGCAAATGGGTAGGTTAACTTCCTCTAGCCCTATAGGCTTATCAGACTAACCATAAGTCAACGAACGGTCATACTCCATTCGCCCTCTCATATGGATTTGAAGTTGTCTTTCCCAATGAGCTTGAGCTTAAATCTCATTGAATAACATACTATGATCCAAAGAGCAACAAAGATCTTCTCGTGGAATCACTTGACTTACTTAAAGAGAAAAGAGAGGAATCAAAACTCAAAGCAGCCGCACATCGTTAGCGGGTTGCGTGGTACTTCACTTCAAAGTCTTCTCAAAGCACTTTGACATCAGCGATCTCATTTGGAAGTGGATCCATCCCACACCGATCAGTTTCAGTCCTCGCTAGGAAGGTCTTTACACCATCCAATGGAGGCTGGGAGATGTTACTTTCAAGCTAACGACCATTGATGGCGCCGAACTCTCAAGGGTATGGAACAGTGAGCACCTCCTCCGCTACTTCACATAGTTTACTATACATATTTATTGCCTTCTACCAATGCTTTTTTTTTTCAAACTTCAAGGCAATATGAAGAAAAGGCCATCACTATCAAAAGTTAAACTATAAAGGAATTTCAGATGATCATGTTATTGGTGTGTTTACTTTCTGCGTAGTATGTTTGAGTTGTGATAACTACGGACTTGCATATGTGAGCGTTGATCCCCCACCTTAAGTCCTTACAAAGACTCAAACTTTGTGATGTGGATCTCCAATCGCAAGTCAACTCAACTCTCGAACTAGCGACGAGGCCGAGTATAAATAATTCGCGGTGATTATTAACTTGAGTGTCCAACTCCGTTACTTAGTATCCGGAATTGGGGCAACCCACCACCTAAGTAAGTATGATATTGACCGCTTTCTTGGCAAACTCTAATCAATAAAACTTGGCTCAAAGAATAAAACTGGTGAACCAACGATGCCCTTAATTCTAAACTGAACAAAGGTGCAGGAGAGTACAAAAGATGAAACAACAACGTTTGTTTACTGCTCCATGCGACTTAGAACCAATGCTGGTAAAGAAGTTCCGGGAGGGGAATCACCAAATTTGAACTATGCACAAGTCAAGGCCAACGTTCGAAGGGAGGCCTTGAGAACGTAATCCACGCCCTTAGATTCCAAGGGACTCAAGGTCGATGACTAAAAGGAGATCTCATGAGTGGATTTAACACAATTGAGCTTCGCACGACTAGAATATCTTGAGAGAGAAGCTACAAACAACACTAACTAAAAGTGTAACAACGAGTACATTTACGTAAGTACAGAATTTTGAAAGCATAGATGAAAATTTAAACACTTGGAACAATATGTGATGTAAGCAAAGTTAACTAGCTTTCATTCATAAAACCAAGATACAACTATTATTTCTTTCTAACGATGTGATGTACAAGAAAAACACATCATGCCTCTAAAAACGGGGGTCGAACTCGCGTATCCTATCGGCGTAATAACCAAAAATTTGACTATAAAAATCATTCGACGAGCGGCTCTTCTTCTACTTCTTCTCAGACTCAGCTATGGACGGCTCATCATTATCCTCTTTCCTCCTCTTCCTAGAGCCACTCCCCCCATGTTCCTTTCTTCCCCTTGTCAGAACTAGCTTCTCGCAGGGTTTCATTAAGAACTCCTCCTCGTCACCGCTTAAGATTTCTATACGGTCTCTCTACCGGGGCTTCTAATGGACTTTACAGGCTTAGGTGGGAAATTACTGGATAGTGCCAGCACGTAAGTTGTGTCCTCCTCCATCCCACCTTCCTTGGCATTCTTTTCATCCGAACCGATCTTTTTTTAACCTCCTCCTTTTCTTCTTTCTTTTGAGTATGTCTCCCGACCTTTAGCTTCTTTTCCTCTTCGGCCTTTGGCCTCCTAAGCTCATCCTCTATCCTCTTCTGGGCGGCCTCATCTTCATCTTTCTTTCGATCCACCTCTTTAACATTAGCCTGAGCTTCCTCCTCGGCCTTTCGTCCCCGCTTCCTCCTGAGCCGTGTGGAGAGCTTCCTCATCTGCCTTCCTCTTTGCTTCTTTCTCCTTTGATTTCATGAACAGTTGGGCTTTCTTCACTTCTACCAGCTCATGCATGCTTCGCCTGCTTGTTTTTATCGGTTCGGTCATCTGACGCCCACCTCAGGCTTTCCTTTAAATTTTTGGAAGAGAATGTCCATTTTAAACTTCCCCAACTCCAAATCCGAGAATGTTTCCAGGTTACTGAATCCCTATCGTAGCTGTCCCTCTAAGTTTCCATAAAAAACCTAGGAATAACAAGCATTGTCGACACGAAACCCTTTGTTACCTCTGCTCCAGATGAACCTGCGCGATGAAGAAGAACAAGTTAGTCTACTTCGACTTCATGTCACCATCCATATCAGCACTCATGAGAAAGCAGTTTTACCTTCCAACACTTGTTATGTGGTTTCGACGGGCGTAGTGCTTTAAACTGTTGGCTGAAGAGAGCCTCCGTGTTCCATCCTGGATAATCGGGAACATACTTGATAACTTTGGAGGCAGGACCTGACGGACAACCAGTAGAGATAAGCGGGGAAACTTGCTGCTACTAAGAGCTACGTCCTTCAAATGTATGAGCATCTATTATGCTTTTAGTAGAGACTGCTTTCCCTTTCGCAGCAGTAAGCTATGCCACCCTCTCCACTTCGACATCCTCTCTCAGCAGTGTTCTTCCTTCGGCCAACACACGACGATCTTCCTTAATCAGGTATTCAAACATCAGCGCTACCTTATCGACCGAGTCCACCTGTTGCCTAGCCTCGAACTCCACCAGCTTTCCCCAGGCTTGAGCAAGAACGTGGAGATAATCTTTGACCCATGAGATTCCATGAAATCGTAGTGTCTTGACATACAAGCCTCATATTGACAGCTCCAACTCTGCCTCTTCTCTCTCCTTGGACTCCTCTACCTCTAAGACCTAAGCTCCTCCAACTCAATATGGTGCTCAGCCTTCACACTATCTACTTGACCCAACACCTGTTTATTTAAGGCCTCAATAGCCTCCTTCTCTTTCTTTGCCCGCTCGAGCTCGGCATGGATAGAATCCAAAAGTTTCCGAAGCTCGTCATTTTCTTCAACGACTCGCTACACTCACTCATTTTCTTCTCGCAGCCTTTCATTCTCCTAGGTCAAGACTGCGTTGCTTTCCCGCTGCTGATGCACTTCTTCATTTTCTTCCACCAACCATTGGTTTTCCGTGGACGCAGCTCTATTGCCCTGATCAAGCATTGTATTCCATTCCGAAACGGAAGCCATTGTATTTTAAATGCCTCTTGGGCCTGAATCATCTTGCCCTTGACCTTCAAGAGCTCATTCTTCACCTCGCTTGCTTCAACAACAGAGAGTTGGCACACAAATGTGTTGCTTGAATATGTGGAAACATATATAAATTGAAATGCTATATTACTTATTTCATCCTCCAGATTCTTGAAGCTCTCCTTCTAGAATTGGACACTAGGCTGTAAACCTTGGTTTTCCCCATTCTTTTTGAAGATCAACACTGAGAGCCTTCTCGCGTACTTATTTAGCTCTCTATACTGATAATAAACATCATATACCTTGCTACAAATATCACCATCCATGTCGAACGGGGTCTGATGTATGTTTGGCAACCATATAAGCTCATCAAGTTAGAAGTCGGGGAACGACTTCTTGAGTATCTCTTTCTTTTCTTCATTACCGAGCTGTGGGGTTGTTGGCATGTTAGGAACCTCCGGATCGCACTTAGCTACAACCTTCATTTTGAGCCTGGATCCTCTGACTACTTTCTCCTTGTCTATATCCTGGACCACTAGCGCTGTTGGGGGGACATAAAGGGAACTATCGACGCAAGCTGCCTCAAACTCATAGTTTATGGCATTTTATCTACTCCAGTGAAATAGTGGGTGATGAAGATTCCAAGTGTAGGGGTTGGTCTATATGACGCAAGTTACTAGTACAATCAGAAGAACGAGGGTCTGGGAATACAAATCCATACCCCTCTTGAAACTACTCACAACCCCGCTCTTCAGGAGTTGACGATTCCCAGACACTCGACCTCGATCTTTATTGTTGTCTCTAACCATTGCACCTACATGGGGCAGATTTTGAGTCGGAATCAAACATTCCATGCGCACAAACAAATGTTGTGTTATGTAGTGTTTATGAGTGTTTGTCCTAAGTGTTCACTCCATAGACCAGATTTCAGCCTGCTTGCAGGGGTGATTTCCCCAATGCTCAGTGTGAGGCTCCTGATATTAGTTCCGCTCGGCCGGGTGGGTGTAAGCTCAATCAAACCCTTATCTAAGCCATTGAATTGGCCTTCAACCTCCAACAACGTAGTGGTTTCAAAGGTTGTGACTGGAAAAACCGGTTTGGGCAACCCTCCCAACCTTGTCTTCTCTGTTAGAGTCAGAACAAGAGTGACCTTCAGACCATCTCCTTCAGTGTGGGTCTCCTCATCACATCCGTCATGAATATCAAAATTGCCTTGAGATCCTACAACCTCTCCTTTAACAAGCGATGCTGCAGGAGGCACGACAATGAGCATTTCCTCCAGAGAACCTGGAGAAGGAATTCCTCCTTCAGCTTCCGCTTCAATTTCTTCATCGTCGTTATTCGGGGGACCAGTCGAAAAACCATCCGAAAGAAACAAGAAAATTAAAGGAGACGATCTATAAGCAGCGTCTGGGCGTCACAAACCCCTACTGTGACCTCCCTCGATACTGCAAGCCGCTTAAAGAATACATCTTCTCTCGACATCCGGGTGATACCTATTACATTAGAACTTTAAGTTAGTCTTGAGTTTACAACTTGATTAACTAAAATCACAATCCAAATATGGAATACTTACGTCCAGCAAGCCACTTTCCTGCAAATCCCGGGGGACACCGAACGTAAAACCAATCATGGTTAAATAACATAGCTTGTTCCACGGCCCTAGGACGAAGCGAGCATGGGCAAGGGACTCCATAAAAACAAGAAAAGGCGCTGCGGTAGACCTTTTCATTACGGAGAAAAGAAACCAAATGTCTTCTCCGGTTTGTTCCATCCCAAGTTCTCGACGAATAGGATGTAGGTGGCAAGCAAGAAAGCGTATTCATTTGGATGAAGCTGCGTCGGTGCCAACTGAAAGAAGTATAGCATATCTTGGATGAACGAGAAAGATGGAAGCATACATTAGATAATGTAGGCATAGAGACAAATTTTTAAATTTTACAACAGCAAAACATCATCAAAATCTGACCAATATCAAATAAGATACGGTGCCTCAAAGTTAGGCCTTGGCGTTATTATCATGAGCATCAAAAACCCTAAGTCCAGAAGCTATATACATGTAAATATATGGATGGGTAGACCCAAAGGGGTGTGGGTTAACCCATGGGTCGACCCAGACAATGAAATGTTGCCCAGGCCAAAATCCTAATGAAGCCCCAAATTGGGTGACCAGTTTCACCTACTTCCGGTGATCGAAATTAAACCAAACTTTGCAATTATGTAAACAAGTAACCTAATGATAAGTAGGAACTGAAATAGAATCAAATCAAAAAAGTATGACCAAGATATCTGCATTCAAAGTTGCAAGTTTACATCTTTGTACAACTGAGACAAGTTTACATAGAAAGCTACGTATTTTTGCACAGTAGAGAACTAATTTATACTGATATCACAAAATTCACAGTAAACTTGAGAGAGTGAGTCTACCTACTCATCTAGAGTGGATTACTAATGGATCTAGAGCCGGAGAGAGCCAATATGACGCATAGAGCAGCAAGAAAGATGACATGCAGCAACCTAGATTCTTACAATAACCACTTTCTTTGATTCTTGCACAGAAGATTCAATCTTTGCTTGGATTAGGCCTGAAAATGGATAGAGAGCAAGCTATTAATAAATGATACTTTGGATTGAAGAATGCATGGCATATTGAGGGAGGAGGAGACCATTTTTATTCTCTGTATTTTGTTTTTATGAGGAAGGATGATAATGAGAGGAAAAGAACGTACTATAAGAAGCAAAGGCTCCAGTTTCATTTTTAGGCTCAAGATAATAGGTTCACAACCCATTTTAACAAATGTTACTAATTGGAAGTGTTGCAAATTGTTAGAAAATATCAAAACACAAAACAAAATACTTAAACGTTTATACCACTACACAAACATGTTTAACCCATTAATTAATTTGTTTGAAATGATTATATTTATATAAACATATTTGTCAAAACACTTATTGCACACTTAAACTAATTATATTTTTGTGAATAAAGTTTACACACTTTATTGTTTCAAAAAATTAAAACTATCAATTTCAATGTATTTTTCAAATATCTAAATATTGACTCAGAATCAATATTTACATTTTATTCTAATGGAAAACCAATAAATTCACTAATTATTGTCAATAATACCAAAAATTTGTTTTTAACACAAATTACAACTATATTTCTAGCTTGATAAAATCCATCATTATATTTCCCACTTTTAAAATTTACACATCTATCACCAAACGTCATTTAGAACAAATCCCCAATTTGTTTTGTCAAATATATACATATACATATGTATATATATATATAAAGTTTGTACTGAAAATACTAGCTTTCCAATATATTGATATTCAATGTAAACAACTGAATGCCCATATTGAAAATACATCTCTTCTTATTTATTACCAATCAATAATGTCTAATTTCAATATTCACAAACATCTCTAAATTATAATTTATAATTGTAGATTGGAATGAATTTCTTATTATATCCCAGATATATAATTTATTCCAAAACACTCAAATTTTAAAACCCATAAATATCTATTTACATATTTCAAAATGTGAAATTTAGTCTCAGGTCCCTAAAAGGTTTGGAAATTAGGCTTACATCTAGTCAAACTTTTCATATAAATTACGTCCCTATTTTTCGAAAAATCATAAAAAAATAAGGTAAAAAATAAAAAAAATCAGGTAAACTGGTAATTAAATACAACAACTAATCGTCATAAAAATCATGCATTAAAACCACCAAAAAAATGCACCAAAAACCAATAAACAAAAACAAAACAATGAAACAACAGTATTATGCATCAAACGATACAAATATTTGCAATATTTGCATACATTTCTGCATAAATTGCACTTATGCATCAAACTACACTATTTATGCAGAAATGTATGCAGTTAAACTGTAGTATATGAATCCTTTGATGCATTAATTCAATCTTAACATGTTTTTTTCAAGCATATACCTTTATTCATACATTTATGCATATATAGTCAATAAATGCATACATGTTTGCACATTTTCGTAAGCCTTCGTCCTGTTTAACTATTATGCATACATGTATGCATTTATACAGAATACATGCATACAATTCTGCAACAATTCGTAGCTCATGAATATTAGTTCATCTTTGTATGCATACATGTCAACATATAATATAGAATATATGCATACATGTATTCATATATTGGTGCAGATTTTCAATATAAACACTAAATGAATATATGTATACATGTATTCATATATTGGTCCAGATTTTCAATATAAACACTAGATAAATATATGCATACATGTATGCGTATATTCAGTATTTATGCAGAGATGTATACAACTTTGTTTTCTTCATATTTCTTCTGGGAATATTTGCGATTATTTTTTGTGAATATTAGGCACACATCCCTATTTTAAAAGTTAATTAGGCTCACATCCTTTATGTTTTTAAAATGCAAACCCGATGAAACGATCTGAAATCATCGGTTGGCCTAGATCGAACGAGTAGGTGGATTGCTTGAGAACATGACGCATCAGAACCCAAACATGAGAACATTTTATTGCTTTTACAACAATTTACATCAGAGTACAAGAATTTCAGAGTACGAATAAATAATGTACACAACGGAAATACAATATCAGAGAATAAATTACATTACAACAGAAATAAAAATGTATAAACACAATGCACAACGGAAACACATCAACTACCACAACTGAAAGAAATACACAGATACAAAGCTTTCCGAATATAGCTCCAACTGTAAACCAGGATCCTCTTAAATAAATATCTGCAAAACCAAAACTACTAGCTGCCTGTGTGGAAAATATTGGCACTCAGAGTTTAGGCGAAACAATAAACTCCTGGTCAGTAATGGGACTGGTATGAGAATTAAAAACAGTTATTAAATCTTTACTTTAAAATAGGGTAAATCACGGAGCCACGCTGTATGTCACGGAACGAGTTCACTCCCATGAATACTCTAAATAAAACAATTTGTAAACAACACAATGCTTTTCGAAAAATGAGGCTATTATAAGACTTAAGTCCCATCACATAATGCAACACAAACCAGAGGATAGTGTTTTACCTTATAATAGTCAAACATGCTTGGTACGTTTTAAAAACAAATATCATTGATACTATTATAAGTGCATAGTGTCAAAATCAACTTCAAATATAAACGTATCAATCATAGACGGCATAATACCCTATCCTACTATGTCGCCATATAAGTTTACAACTGAAACCGAAAGTCGTGTATTGGAAATTGGATTCCATCTATGAACCGAGGCAAGGGATCTTGCTCATCCGATTCGAGACAATCTATCCCATGTCTCATGATTCACCCGCAAGTGCACCTGGAGTGGCAAGGCCGGTCCGCACCTAACGTTTGTGGATTAGTAATTCCCGAACAATACGTTTTCCTGCCCTATGGGGCATATAATCTGGTCAGTATGTCGACCATCAAGGCCTTTTAGTCAGCCAAATCCGAGGTACCTCGCTATTCATCGTCCACATAAGTAAAATGTCTGGGCTCAATACCATGACATCACTCCTAGCTAGAAAGAAACGCATGTCCTCCCTGCAGCCCTCTTCCGCTTCTGGTTTAGCAACAATCGTTTCATCGGACATGCGTATTTTTTCTTTTCTGACGGATTTCCATGGTTTCATTAATGGAAATTCTTTGATGTAGTGAGTAATAGGCTCTAGTTGTTCACCGTTCAAGAATTCTTGTTTAGGAAGTTCATATCATCCATACATAGTGTTTTGATCTAAGATTTCAATTCTTCCATGCTCGCGAATTAACGCTATACACAAAACTATGCTACTTAAAGTTGTGCTTTGATCATGATCTACAAGGCCCTACTTTTCAACAAAAGCCTTGATCATTTGCATCTTAGCATGCCAAATTGTCAATCCATACCATACAATTGATTTCTGCCAATATATAACCTCTGAGCTCGTATGTTTCAGAGAAGGGTGTTAAGCAAGAGAATAAATTCTCTGCCACCAAACAGATATATATTTAGCAGAGATCAACAAATATAGCACACAATACAATGTCAAACATAATCCACTTACAAGTCCGTTCTGGGTCTGAACGAAATTGGAGGCACCTTATTCCTCGTCCCATATGCCCAATACAGGAGAGAGGTCCTTACATATACATCCGGACAACTACCACTATAACCCTTTCAAGGCTGCAACTCCATCCACGACATCAGTAGTAATCCACTCGATGTGATGATTGTCGGTCTTCTTCCGTCTTCAATATCTTCGACTTTTAGTCGTCGCAACAGTTATTCAGAATGGGTTAAACCCGGTATTTCCGAATAACTTGCGCATCCTATAATTAAGTGATATATAAACACATCAGATGCCCCATTTCAATCCAAAATATTCTTTTATTCAAATATTCTTTTTACTGTGAATTATTTTCATTAATCTTATCAAAAATTTAATTCATTTAGACCCCTTGTTTAAATCTTTCTTTGAGAGCCATCGCAAAAGATTTCGTTATTTCTTTTCACAATCTCAAACCAAATTTAGGTTTATATAGCTATTCGGAATTATCGAGCCTTACCGAAGTTATCGTTTATTTTATTAATTCAATTCCCAGCCTATTCATCCTGTTAGCCTACTTTGTGAATTAGGCTACACAAAGTTAAAGAATCAAATAATGAAGAACACTCTGCCAAACATTCGGATCGGATCGGGTCTTCTTTGGACAGAGACAAACCAACATAAAGCAATGAAGGAAAGGATGCAGACCGAACCGGATCGGAAGTAACAAGGCCGATCCGAACCCCATTTAATAGTCTATCCGATCCGAGCCCAGGGTGTCAGAAGCTTCACTCACACGTTCTCCTTAAGAATCGGGGCGGTTACGCACACGTTCTACCCACGATGGCCACTAACCAGATGTGCTGTCCTCACCAAAATCCATCCGAACCCGAAAGTGGCGGGATGAAGGCCACGTGGACCCGAACTGATCCGGTTCCAGAAGGATTTTACACCTATAAATACTCCATCAAGAGGCATTTGAAGGGATCTTTTGGCATTTTCTGGATTAATACTCCTTTGCAACCCGAATTTTATCAACTTATTCAGCCTACAATCATCCTTCAAATCATATTGCAAAAGAAATTGAGTGAATTAATGTATGAAATGAGTGAGAATTGAGTGAAAATCATTATTGTACTTGCATTCAAGACATCAATCAAAAAAAAGAAAGAAAAGTGGACGTAGGCTATTTAACGCCGGACCACTATAAATTATGTGTTTTCTTCGTTTTAGTTTTCATTTCATTAGAATCTTTACTAGTTTGGTTGTTAGAGCCAATTTTTGATCTAACATTTTGGTGCTTTCACTGAGAAATCTTCGAATTCTCGGCTTTTTGGGATTATCATTCTACTATTTGGACCCTCAAGTTCAAAGAAGTTAATCCTCTGTTTCTGACATATTTAAGTATTTGTTGACTAACAGTTGAAGAATCGAATATTATGGCCAAGACAAAAGGAAAAGAAGTGCAAGGCGCTAGGGGAAACGATGCTAGAGAAGATCAACAAGCCATCGTGCTAACAAGGTCACGCGCTTAAGACTCTAAAGTAGGCCGCTCCGGGCAGGAAGTTCCGAACCGGATGGAAGACCCCGATCCGATCCAGTCCAGTGAAGTTGTGGGCACTCAATCTCCCCATCCGAACCGATTCGGCCAGGCCTCTGCACTCTGATCCGATCTGACCCAGGATGAAGCTGGAACTTCTACTCGAGCTCCACCGATGCTTCGATTCTAGCCACGATGACTAATGTCTAGCCTGATCCATCTGCACCCATCACACAAGTAGATTTTTCACGCTTTCTTGACATGCTCCAGAGCACTAAGGAAGCATTGGAAGCCCAAAGGCATGACAGCCTTCGCATGCAGGAAAACATGATCAGTATGGGTAGAGAACTACAGGAGCTTCGGAGGCAGAAGACTCCTTCCCCAACACGCCGCCTTGCTACAGATGATTCGTCTTCTTCAGACGATGGACACCCTCGTGAGAGAAGACCACTTGAACGACCTCAGAATCTCGATCAGTTGACTTTTGGATCTTTAGGATCCCAAGAAGACGCCGCTCGTGTATTGGGGCCTGATGACCCAAGCCTGCAATAGCCTATGTTAATACCCATGCGTGGATCCCACGTCCTACCCAGGGATCCTAATATTACTAACCCTACGAAGCAGCAGCTTCTTCAACCTCTACCTCCTAAGATCGACCGGGAGCGCAGAGAGCAATGTAGAGTAGCTGCCTCTAGAAACAGGATGTTATCACTTGATCAGGAACCCAGGGGTAATCCGAACATCAGGCCTAGAGAGCCTGTGCAGACATTAACAAATGTCGATGTATGGGCAATGATGCGCCAAATTATGTTCGAAAGCCGACGGTAAACTAATGAAGATTGGGGCATTGAGCGAAGTCATACCCCCTTCACGGATGATATATTGGATTTCCAGTTCCCTCGGCGATTCAACTTACCTCAGATGGATCGATATTTAGGAAGACCAGACCCAGGGCAGCATCTGATGAGGTATGCATGGTTCATGAATGCGACAACAGCTCCAGATGCCGTAAAATGCAAAGCTTTTCCTATTTATCTTGAAGATGTGGCGTTAATGTGGTTCACCCGACTCCCCCCTCGGTCGATATCAAATTTCACAGAATTGAGTGAGCGCTTCATGAATCAGTTTCGATTTCATGCCCGAAAGTCCAAGAGCGTCATAGAATTGTCATGGATTAAACAGGCCCCAGGAGAATCTTTGAAATCATATTTGGATCGCTTCAACCTGGCCATCGCCGAAGTTAGTGATCCCCATGAGCCCACTATCCTGATGGCCTTGAAAGAAGGGGTAGACCCTGACATAGAGTTCAGGGATTACTTGTCTGGGAAACCGCCTCCTACTAGAGAATTGTTCTATGAAAAAGCTAATATCCGCTTAAGGCGAGAAGAAGCTCATGCAAATCGGAAGGGAAAGTCCGAAGGGGCCTCGGGGGAAGGTGTCCAGAGTAACGTTGCTGTGAAACAATCTGCTGATAGTTCAGGGAAGGTGGAAGTAAATGTTGGCAACCAGAGTGGGGGTAATAGCAACAGAAATGGGAACGGTAACAGAAGGAACAGAAACCAAGGGAATAGCTCTAGTAAAAGACCCAGATTCCAGACTTTTGAAAATTATACGCTGTTAAATGATACGTTGGAGAATATTTACTTGGATACATATAGCATATTGCAGTACAAAAAACCACCACCCAAAGACTCCACTGAGAAAGAGATCGCAACAGGAAAGTTTTGTTTGTTTCATGGAACCCACGGTCATTCCACCAATGAATGCCGTCATTTGAGAGATATTGTCAAAAGATTGCTGCGGGAAGGGATGTTAGACGAGTACAAGATCGCCCCAAGGGACAAGGGAGAAGGGGGACAAGCCCCGGACCAAAATCAGCCTACTTCAAAACCCACAGCCCAGCAAAAAGGTAAGGGGATCGTTATTAATACTATTATAGGCAGACCTCACCTAGTTGGTCGTAGTTTTAAAGCAATGGATCAGTACATGAACGCCGCCAAGCATTTTGAGGTAGGAGAATGCAGTATCCTCGAAGACATTACTCCAGTAAAACAACAAAAGACGATGTCAGACGACGTCGTATTCCGCAGTAGAGATGATTCTGGAGTTCAATCCCCAACTGACGATCCACTAGTGATTACCACAATAATTGGCCCTGCTTTAGTCCATAAAGTGTTAGTGGACAATGGGAGCTCGGTCAATATCCTCTTCAAGAAAGCTTTCGAACAAATGAGACTCGAAGCAAAATATCTGAAGCCATGCGAAGGATGGATACATGGCTTCAACGGAGCGTCGATGGCTCCGATGGGCTATGTGGAATTACCAGTCACATTAGGGCAGGGAGATCGCCAGAGAGTGAGGATCCTACCATTTGTAGTTTGGATGTGGAGTCTACAATGCCTTCCTAGGCCGACCGGTCCTTGTCGAGTTTAGGGCATGTATTGCACCTTGGTGCTTGCTGCTTAAATTCCCGACTGACTCGGGAATTGGGGTGATGAGGGGCAACCAAGCTACGGGACGAGCTTGTTACATAACGGAGTTAAAGATGCTAATGAAGGGGTTGAATATAGAAACTAAGGACGATTCTGCCCCTCCATAGGAGAATTCGGCATAGCAATTAAGGGGTCCAGCCCCAAGAGGGTCGCCCTCAGATGTGCTTGACGATATAGATCACAGAGAGGATAGGGAACCCGAGGATAGGAAGGCGACTCCCAACGAAATAACAGTAGATATACCTATTGATGAGACAGATTCAACAAAAGTACTAAAGATCGGCTCGCAACTTGATCCAGTCCGAGCGAAAGAGTTGGCTGATTTTTTAAAGGCAAATCTGGACGTATTTTCCTGGACTCACGCTGACATGTGTGGGATTTCGCCTGCCATCATGAGCCACTCTTTGTGTATTAATCCAAAGCACCCACCAGTCAAACAGGGCCCAGAGCGGTCAACAGCTTTAAAAGTAGAGGTAGAGAAATTAAAAGATAATGGATTCATTAAGGATTCAAAATATCCCGACTGGATATCGAATCCTGTCCTGGTCAAAAAGTCAAACGGGAAGTGGCGAACATGCATCGACTTTTCTGATTTGAATAAGGCTTGCCCGAAGGATAGCTTCCCTCTCCCCAATATTGATCAGCTAGTAGATTCAACGGCCGGGCACGAGCTTTTATCTTTTATGGACGCCTATTCTGGGTACAATCAAATTCCCATGCATTTACCAGATCAAGAGCATACAAGCTTCATCACAGACTTGGGGTTATATTGTTATGTGGTAATGCCATTTGGGTTAAAGAATGCAGGAGCCACATATCAGCGCCTGGTCAACTGCATGTTTTATAATCAAATCGGGAAAACCATGAAGGTTTATGTGGATGACATGCTTGTGAAGTCCAAACAATCTTCCAACCATACAAGGGATTTAGATGAAATGTTGGATATTCTTCGAAGGTATGGGATGAAGTTAAACCCCCTAAAATGTTCGTTTGGGTTTTCATCTGGAAAATTCCTTGGGTTTATTGTGAGTTCTCGAGGAATTGAGATAAATCCTAACCAAATAGCAGCAATTAGGGATATTGAAGAACCACGCAAGATCAAAGACGTTCAAAGCTTGGCCGGAAAAGTTGCTTCATTGAGTAGGTTTATCTCCAAAGCTACAGATAGATGTGTACCTTTCTTCGATCTCATAAAACACGGAAAGCGAAATTTTGAGTGGACTCCCGATTGTGTGGAGGCGTTCCAGAATCTTCTGGACTTCTTAGAAAAGCCTCCAATATTATCAAAACCTGTGGAACATGAGGATTTGTTCGTCTACTTAGCGGTATCATCTCACGCCGTCAGTACTGCATTAGTACGTGAAGAGGATAAAGTCCAGAAACCTGTATATTATGTGAGCAAAAAGCTAGCTGCTGCGGAACGTAATTATCCGAAGATAGAAAAGCTTTCTTATAGCCTCCTAATTGCTTCCCGCAAACTTCGCCATTATTTTCAGGCTCACCCGATAGCTGTTTATACCGATCAACCTTTGAGACAAGTGTTGCAAAAACCCGAAGCATCGGGGCGGTTACTTAAATGGAACATTGAGTTGAGTCAATTTGATTTGAACTTTCAGCCACGAAGATCAATAAGGGGGCAGCCATTAGCTGACTTTATAGCTGAATTTACAATTCCCGAAGAGGAAACGGTGGGTGACAAGGTAGTTACTGTAACACCCCACCTCTGCCAGTGCCACTCTAGCAAGGACACTAGCTTTGGAGGGGCGTTAAACGAGGTAAACATGCATGCAGATATCACAAGACAGAACATATAAGTAAAACAGAGTAGATAAAGCAGCGGATAAAACTAGCATTTCAAAACCATAGTCAAGTTACAACAAAGTACTTGGTCATTATTTTCCAACAAACAAAGTCTAGAGAAAAGCATAAACTGAAAAACTGAAATACATAAAGTACTATCCCCAAAGTGAAGTGATAAACCATAGCTAGCTCAATGTCCAAAACCGTACATGAGCAAATCCAGTAAGCAAGCTATAAAGATCCAAGCTAAGCTCCAATGTTCCCACCCTGAGGACCTGAGGGGGGGGGGGGGGAAACGGAAGAAAAGAGGCGAAAGAAAACAAGTCAGCCAAAAAGACTGGTAAGCCCTAACTACTATCAGTCCATGAACTAGTAAAGTTAACTGGCATGAGAAGCTGAGATGAACATAAGGATAACAACATATTGGCATGATGATTAACTAACAAGATAGATAAAGGTGTCATCGCATAATCAAGGTTATGTTTTGCACCACGGGTGTACTAGCATTCTAACATGTCAAGTAAAAACAAGGATTGATCCCTTGGCCCAAGCTTGGCCCAATATCATGAGGTGACCTAAATCAAGGTCCAACTACACGGTCTAGTTGATCGGCTCCCTATAAGCCTAACTCGTCAAGTGTCGGTGTCATACGGCCCAAACATGAAATGTAGTTAAACTGCGCTAGGTCCACCCTAGGGTGTATCACGTCCTAGGGTGTCAACCTCGGACACAAATCAAGCATGCACAGTCTAGATCTACTGGTACCCATGCCTTATTTTCCAACTCCGGACTATGTGCACGACCATAGTCCGCCTGGACCTACACCGGCGTACCCACTCAGCCGTCGTTTTGGTCGCTTACATGTCAGCCCAGTAATCGTGCCCCACCCTAGCCTAGTCCCTAGGGTATCATGATACTATCAAGAGGGTTACTGCTGAAAAGGACCACGCAACTAGGGTTTCTTAACGGGTTAAATGTGGTTAACCCAATCCAAACGTGGATTAAATTGGTTAAGTGTACCCAAGGTTCATGACTTAACCCCAATTAACCCATCAACCCAAATTGGTTAAGTATTAAGTGGACCATGACTTAACCCTAATCAGGAGGCATTAATTAACTTAATGTGCTTTAACCTCTCACATTAGACCTTGTTGTGGTTACTAGTTAAGCCGGGCGGGTCCGGGTAGCTTTACACCACAACTTGGTCTAACCTCGGGTTCGAGCACAACATGACCAACTTCTCACATTGGGTCCTATTGTTTGTAGCCACTAGTTAAGCCGGGCAGGTCCGGGTAGATTTATGCTACAAACTCAACCCAACCTCGAGTTGGCCACACTTATATTTTCTAAGTGTCATGTCCATTATGTTTCCAATACATAATTACAAGCTAACATATCATGTCATGTTATAAAAACCATGTTCATGTCATAATGTTACCCAACCCCAACGTAATCCCATCGTTTACATAATCGCAACAATGCATAAAGGATAAAATAGGGAACTTGGCATAATCATGACAAAAAGGTGTTGAAGCCACAAGTTTAACATGGTGGCATATGAAATGTACATATATTCATATACTTGCATATTGCATTATTAGGCTTCAAAAGTATGCATAAATCCAAACTTAGCATATAAGTGATACATGGTGATAAATGACATGTAGAAGTTGCTAGAAGTTCGCATTTAGCCTCACATGCAAGTTATCATAAGGGATATGATAACTTCCATGTTGCCAAAATGCAACCTTTAATATAAAGCTTGAAGCTTTAAGCTCACAAACTCAAGTTTAACTTGCATAACATGATAACATGTGTATAATGATCAACCCAAACTTGCATAACATAGCAACATGTGTCATACATAATGATTAAACCAACTTGCATAACATAATGGTCAACCAAACTTGCATATCATAATGATCAAACCAAACTTGCATCATTCATTTAACTTTATAGTTCAAAAAAAAGAAAGTAGAAAAGGGCTTACAATGCTATGAAGACACAAATGAATATTTATTATAAAGATTGAGACGAAGCCCTTATGCAATCACCAAAAAACCCAAATATGAAAGCTCCAAATGAAAAACCCTTGAGCCAAATCAATAAAAACCCTTGCTTTGTAATAGAAATGTTGCAACTTGTCTTGAATGCAAACTAAGAACACTCATACAAGCTTGAAAACACTTGTATGAACTCAAAATCTCTCATATAAATAAACTTAGAAATTTTAGCATGAGGGTGGAGGCCATGAGAGGAACAAATTTGGCATAGTTTAGTTGTAGGGTTGAATAATGATGATTTAGGCTAGGCTTAGGGGCCTTTTTATAGAAGATTAGGATAGTATTAGCCATAGGATTTACCCTAGATCCAAGCCATCAAATCCCGTCATTAGCCACCAGACCTGACCCAAACTCAAAGTAGGCGCACCAGGCCACTTGGCCACCCGGGGGAAGGGGTCGACCCCTGGGTCGACATGGGTGTCGACCCATTGGGGGGGGTCGACACTGGTGTCGACCCCTGTGTCGACCCTTCCTGGGCGGGAAAAATTCCGCCTATCTGTTTTGGTTTGAATTCGAATCTGAATTCGAATTTGAACTTTTTTCGGGCCTTAGAATTCTGAAAACTTCGTCGGGCTTTTTCTTGGTCATACGGACTCCGATTTACAAAATTTCGGACCCTTTTTCGCGTATTTTTCCGAGGCGAACGCAATGGCACAGCCCATTTCCCTTGATTCAGATTTTAATATTTAATTCTGCCTTGTTTTATGTTATAACATGTTATTCAAAATACGGGTTGTTACATTCTCCCCACCTTAAAGGATTTCGTCCCCGAAATCTTCAAGTTAGGAAGAACGTATCCTACCATCCATCATCCATCTACTCAAAACATCATCCACGAGCAATCGTTGTCCTTAAAGGATTCTAAATGTTGTATGAACATATGCAAAGGTGTGTGTATATGTACTTATCTAATGCGAAAATCAGCCGGTTACTGATACAGTAAACCTCCTTAATGCATATGTATGTTAGTGAAATGAATCCATATGTATGCAATTTCCTAACATAATTCATAATATCTATATGAGTGCACATAACATTCATCCATATGCAACATCCATGTGATGGCACAACAAGTTTCAACCATGAATAAGTGTAAGCACTCATGCATATGCAATATGAAAGTGTGTGAGCCGATCTTAGTGCCTAATGTGTATCATGCATCCACGAGTATCCATTTGCAAACACTTGAAACCACTTGCAAACATCAAGCATAACAAGTTTCAAACACATGTTTCATCCAAAGGGTTTTCTACCTAAGGTTCTCATGACACGATTAACGAGATAACAAGATAAACAGGATAAACATGGATAGCAAAAAGAAAGATATGCTAATTAGGAAAGGAGGTTGAGAATGTACCCTAAAAAAGGAATGGATAAAGCCCACGCATCTTCTCCTCGGTTTCCCAAGTTGCATCTTCATCGGCTTCACTCCACTGGACTTTCACTAATTTGACTTCTCGATTCCTTAACTTCTTGATCTCCGTTCCCGAGATACGAATCGGAGCTCTCCTTACGGTTGCCTCTTTCTCTACCTCCATGTCTTCAAGAATGCTTGGTTCAACCACCTCAGCGGACTCATGTAGGCACTTTCGGAGATGCGAGACATGAAAGACATTATGCACTCCGGCTAGCTTCTCGGGCAATTCCACCTTATAGGCCATCTTCCCAATTCTCTCTATGATAGGGAAGGGTCCTACGAACCTTGGTGCCAGCTTCCCAACTGCTCCAGAACGAACCACATTACGCAAAGGAGAGACCTTCACGAAAACCATGTCTCCCACTTTGAATTCCAAATCTGCCCTTCGCTTGTCAGCATAGGATTTCTGTCTATCTTGGGCCGCTTTCATCCGTCTTCTCACCAATTCAACTTTCTCGAATGTGTCCCGTATCATATCGGGCCCACGTATAAGCCTATCTGTTGTCTCCCACCAACAAGATGGTGACCTACACGGCCTCCCATACAAAGCTTCAAATGGTGCCATCCCTATGCTGGCTTGATAGCTATTATTATAAGCAAACTCTACAAGAGGAAGGTGGTCTTTCCAGGTACCACCAAAGTCAAGAACACAAAGCCTCAAAAGATCTTCAAGCACTCTATTCACCCTTTCGGTTTGGCCATCCGTCTGGGGGTGATAGGCTGTACTCAGACTCAATCGCGTACCCATTGCTTCTTGCAAATTGTTCCAGAACTGGCTAGTGAAAATTGGGTCACGATCGCTAACTATGCTAGAAGGAACTCCATGCAACCGCACTATCTCTCGAAGATAAATAGATGCTAGCCATGATGCGGTCCTCTTGCTCTTTACGGGAATGAAATGAGCACTCTTTGTAAGTCTATCAACTATGACCCATATGCTCGTGTTCCCTTTTCTTGACCTAGGCAATCCATCCACAAAATCCATAGAAATACTCTCCCACTTCCATTGCGGGACCTCCAATGGATGTAATAGCCCACCGGGTTTCTTTGACTCGGCTTTCACCTGTTGGCACACCATGCACTTTGAAACATACTCTGCCACATCCTTCTTCATTCCATCCCAAAAGAAAATGAGCTTCATATCCCTATACATCTTATCTCCTCCAGGATGTATAGTCATCTTCGAGTGATGTGCTTCTTCGAGAACTTTATGCACCGAGTCTCCTACTTGTGGAACGCATAGCCTTCCATCACGCCTTAGCCAACCCTTGTCATCAATAGTATATCTAGCAAGGTGACTAGACGTCTCACCGTGAACCAACTTGTCCATGACCTCAACTATCCGTGGGTCTTCCTTCTGTGAAGTCCCTACTTGATCCAGAAGTGTGGGTCTAAGCTTAAGGGATGCTAATGAACTCGTCATCGACTCAATAGTCATCGTGAAATCAAAGGTTGCCAAGAACTCTAAGTTCTTCATCTCAATAAACAAGGGACTCAAAGTCAACCTCCTTCTGCTTAATGCATCAGCCACAACCTTACCCTTTCCAGGGGTATAAGCTATATCAAAGTCATAAGATGCCAAGAATTCCATCCATCTCTGTTGCCTTAGATTCAAATCCTTTTGCGAAAAGAGATACTTCAGAGACTTATGATCAGTATACAACTCGAACCTCTTGCCTAGAAGATAATGGCGCCACGACTTAAGTGCAAAGACAATCGCCGCCAACTCCAAATCATGCGTGGGATAGTTCTTCTCATGAACTTTAAGTTGCCTACCCCCATAACATATCACTCTTCCTTCTTGCATCAGAACTGCGCCTAAACCCGTGCCACACGCATCGGTGTACACGGTAAACATCTTACCACCATCGGGTAAAGCCAAAACTGGAGCTGTGGTGAGGGTTCTCTTGAGCCTTTGAAAAGCAAGCTCACACTCTAAGTCCCATGCAAAGACTAAGTTCTTCTTCGTCAACTTAGTAAGAGGGGCTGATATCTTAGCGAAGTCCTTAATGAACTTCCTATAGTAGCCTGCCAGACCGAGAAAGCTTCTAACTTCGGTCGCATTCTTAGGAGTCTTCCAGTCTTGAACTGCAACCACTTTCGCAGGATCCACAGCTATACCTTGCTTAGAAATTATATGTCCAAGGAACCGAACTTCCTTTCTCCAAAAATGACACTTGGAGAACTTGGCTTTCAACTGATGCGCTCTAAGCGTATCCATCACTTCCTTGAGGTGTCTGGCATGCTCTTCCTCATCCTTTGAGAAGACCAGAATATCATCCACGAAGACAACAACAAACTTGTTAAGGAACTCCCTGAACACCCTACTCATCAAATCTACGAAGTAGGCGGGTGCATTAGTCAAACCGAATGGCATGACAAGCCATTCAAAGAATCCATCTGGAGTCCTAAACGCAGTTTTATCAATACTATCCTCAACTACTCTAAGCTGATGGAATCTGGTGGCTAGATCGAGCTGAGAGAAAACAGAAGCACCAACAAGCTGGTCAAAGAGATCATCAATCCTCGGTAACGGGTGACTATTCTTCTTTGTCAGCTTGTTCAACTCTCGACAATCAACACATAGACGAAGCGAACCATCCGCCTTAGTAGCGAATACCACCGGAGCTCCCCATTCAGAAATGCTTCACCTAATAAAATTCTTCTCAAGCAGCTCCTTGATTTGCTTACTGAGCTCCCTCCTTTCACGTGGGGCCATGTGCCTAACGAGCAATGATACTGGCTTGGCATTATCGACTAGATAAATGCGGAAATCTATCTCTCGTTTAGGGGGTAACCCCTTAACTTCTTCAAAGACATCAGGATAGTCTCGGACCACCCTTACAGATTGCAGATCATCGATGGACGAGTCAAGAGATTCAAGATAACATAACATGACGGGACCTCTAGGGTTACAAGAAATTTCTAGGGTATTACCGAGGCGAGTCATGAGCCTCACCACCCTATGCTCACAATCGAGGATGGCTCCATAACTGGACAACCAATTCATGCCCAAAATCAACCCGTATCCCGTGAACCCGAGAACATAAGCATTACACGTGAATTCTACGGTCAAGATAGAAATCTTCAAATCCACACAAATCATAGATAGATGGACGGAACCCCCAATTGGATTTGAAACACTGACGGGATCCTCAACTAGACTAGTACTTAGGTGCAAACTTTCAACAATGTCAGAAGAAATAAAACTATGCGATGCGCCAGAATCAAATAAGGTGCGAACAGGATAATCAGAAATATAAACAAGGCTTTCTACAGAAATACTACCTCGGTCCTGAACTGGAGCAGCGTTGAGAGCATGCACTTGCCCTCCAGAAGGTCCTGCACACTGATTCTGCCCTTGCCCTTGTCCTTGCTTCTTGGAGCAATCCTTGCTAAAATGTCCGGTCTCTCCACAATGAAAGCATTCGCCCAACTTCCTCTTCTTCTTCCTACAGTCTTTAGCTATGTGCCCAACAATCCCACAGTAGTTGCATTTTCTTGGGTCCTTTGCCTTGGCCTTGTTGCCCTTGTTGTTCTTGTTGTTCTTATTGCTCTAATTTCCTCCCCACTTAGTGTCTGCCTTCTTGGCTTGAGTCTCATTAGGCTTGACTTCTTTCTTGCCATTCTTATCGTCTCCTTGAAGCAATGCAATGTCTACTAAGCCTTCAAAAGTGGCCCCCATGGGTATATGAGATAGGGCTAAACCTTGTAATGGCTCATTCAACCCTCGTGCAAAGCGTAAAGCCTTCTTCTGGGGAGTATTAACCATGTCCAAACCGAATTGAGCGAGCTGGTTAAACTTATTCACATACTCCCTCACTGTCATGTCCCCTTGCTTCAAAGATATAAACTTCTCCAATTGCAGATTCGCCTCAGCTGATGATAGAAACTTAAGCCCAAATCTCGTCCTAAAGTCGGCCCAAGTCTCTATAGGCCTCGTAGCATTGGTGACCTCCCACCAATAAGAAGCTTCTTCTTTTAATAACCATGCTGCTAATAAAACCTTTCTATGGTCTTCCACATCAAAGATAGCGAAGAGATCCTCAGTTTCTTTCAACCAATTTCTTGCCTCCAAAAAAGTCTCCGTCCCAATGAAATTCTTGCCACCCATCGCCTTAAAGTCTTTGCAAACCTTTGCGAAATCTGCTTGTGGATGCTGAGGAGGAGGAGGAGGAGGAACCTCAGTTACGGTGGGGGTATTTGCTGGGCCCGCATCATTGGCCCTAGCTTCCAGGTACCTCCGGAACCATCCGGGAATGGTCACTCCCTCGGGAAGGTTAAGATCAGCCATACTGAAACGAAGAAAAAGGTAGATAGATTCGGAACGAAGAAACGAAGGATAGTGCTAATGGCTTTTGGGGAATAGCCTTTTAAAATAACTAGACTTTTCTTGGAAAATACTTAATTGGTTTTGAAAATAGTTTTTCAAAAGGTAAGTTTTAAAAACACTTTTGCTCAAATCTTGTAAACCTTATGCTCTGATACCAAATGTAACACCCCACCTCCGCCAGTGCCACTCTAGCAAGGACACTAGCTTTGGAGGGGCGTTAAACGAGGTAAACATGCATGCAGATATCACAAGACAGAACATATAAGTAAAATAGAGTAGATAAAGCAGCGGATAAAACTAGCATTTCAAAACCATAGTCAAGTTACAACAAAGTACTTGGTCATTATTTTCCAACAAACAAAGTCTAGAGAAAAGCATAAACTGAAAAACTGAAATACATAAAGTACTATCCCCAAAGTGAAGTGATAAACCATAGCTAGCTCAATGTCCAAAACCGTACATGAGCAAATCCAGTAAGCAAGCTATAAAGAACCAAGCTAAGCTCCAATGTTCCCACCCTGAGGACCTGAGGGAGGGAAACGGAAGAAAAGAGGCGAAAGAAAACAAGTCAATCAAAAAGACTGGTAAGCCCTAACTACTATCAGTCCATGAACTAGTAAAGTTAACTGGCATGAGAAGCTGAGATGAACATAAGGATAACAACATACTGGCATGATGATTAACTAACAAGATAGATAAAGGTGTCATCGCATAATCAAGGTTAAGTTTTGCACCACGGGTGTACTAGCATTCTAACATGTCAAGTAAAAACAAGGATTGATCCCTTGGCCCAAGCTTGGCCCAATATCATGAGGTGACCTAAATCAAGGTCCAACTACACGGTCTAGTTGATCGGCTCCCTATAAGCCTAACTCGTCAAGTGTCGGTGTCATACGGCCCAAACATGAAATGTAGTTAAACTGCGCTAGGTCCACCCTAGGGTGTATCACGTCCTAGGGTGTCAACCTCGGACACAAATCAAGCATGCACAGTCTAGATCTACTGGTTCCCATGCCTGATTTTCCAACTCCGGACTATGTGCACGACCATAGTCCGCCTGGACCCACACCGGCGTACCCACTCAGCCGTCGTTTTGGTCGCTTACATGTCAGCCCAGTAATCGTGCCCCACCCTAGCCTAGTCCCTAGGGTATCATGATACTATCAAGAGGGTTACTGCTGAAAAGGACCACGCAACTAGGGTTTCTTAACGGGTTAAATGTGGTTAACCCGATCCAAACGTGGATTAAATTGGTTAAGTGTACCCAAGGCTCATGACTTAACCCCGATTAACCCATCAAGCCCAAATTGGTTAAGTATTAAGTGGACCATGACTTAACCCTAATCAGGAGGCATTAATTAACTTAATGTGCTTTAACCTCTCACATTAGACCTTGTTGTGGTTACTAGTTAAGCCGGGCGGGTCCGGGTAGCTTTACACCACAACTTGGTCTAACCTCGGGTTCGAGCACAACATGACCAACTTCTCACATTGGGTCCTATTGTTTGTAGCCACTAGTTAAGCCGGGCGGGTCCGGGTAGATTTATGCTACAAACTCAACCCAACCTCGAGTTGGCCACACTTATATTTTCTAAGTGTCATGTCCATTATGTTTCCAAAACATAATTACAAGCAAACATATCATGGTATGTTATAAAAACCATGTTCATGTCATAATGTTACCCAACCCCAACGTAATCCCATCGTTTACATAATCGCAACAACGCAAAAAGGATAAAATAGGGAACTTGGCATAATCATGACAAAAAGGTGTTGAAGCCACAAGTTTAACATGGTGGCATATGAAATGTACATATGTTCATATACTTTCATATTGCATTATTAGGCTTCAAAAGTATGCATAAAACCCAACTTAGCATATAAGTGATACATGGTGATAAATGACATGTAGAAGTTGCTAGAAGTTCGCATTTAGCCTCACATGCAAGTTATCATAAGGGATATGATAACTTCCATGTTGCCAAAATGCAACCTTTAATATAAAGCTTGAAGCTTTAAGCTCACAAACTCAAGTTTAACTTGCATAACATGATAACATGTGTATAATGATCAACCCAAACTTGCATAACATAGCAACATGTGTCATACATAATGATTAAACCAACTTGCATAACATAATGGTCAACCAAACTTGCATATCATAATGATCAAACCAAACTTGCATCATTCATTTAACTTTATAGTTCAAAAAAAAGAAAGTAGAAAAGGGCTTACAATGCTATGAAGACACAAATGAATATTTATTATAAAGATTGAGACGAAGCCCTTATGCAATCACCAAAAAACCCAAATATGGAAGCTCCAAATGCAAAACCCTTGAGCCAAATCAATAAAAACCCTTGCTTTGTAATAGAAATGTTGCAACTTGTCTTGAATGCAAACTAAGAACACTCATACAAGCTTGAAAACACTTGTATGAACTCAAAATCTCTCATATAAATAAACTTAGAAATTTTAGCATGAGGGTGGAGGCCATGAGAGGAACAAATTTGGGATAGTTTAGTTGTAGGGTTGAATAATGAAGATTTAGGCTAGGCTTAGGGGCCTTTTTATAGATGATTAGGGTAGTATTAGCCATAGGATTAACCCTAGATCCAATCCAAGCCATCAAATCCCGTCATTAGCCACCAGACCTGACCCAAACTCAAAGTAGGCGCACCAGGCCACTTGGCCACCCGGGGGAAGGGGTCGACCCCTGGGTCGACATGGGTGTCGACCCATTGGCGGGGGTCGACACTGGTGTCGACCCCTGTGTCGACCCTTCTTGGGCGGGAAAAATTCCGCCTATCTGTTTTGGTTTGAATTCGAATCTGAATTCGAATTTGAACTGTTTTCGGGCCTTGGAATTCTGAAAACTTCATCGGGCTTTTTCTTGGTCATAAGGACTCCGATTTACAAAATTTCGGACTCTATTTCGCGTATTTTTCCGAGGCGAACGCAATGGCACAGCCCGTTTCCCTTGATTCAGATTTTAATATTTAATTCTGCCTTGTTTCATGTTATAACATGTTATTCAAAATACGGGTTGTTACAGTTACTTTCGACTAAGAGTTAGAGCTTAGTCCGTGAAAGCTATATACGGATGGAGCCAAAAATGATCGAAAGTCCGGCGCTAAAGTTGTTTTAATAACTCCTGAAGGACTAGATTCGGGAGTGTCTGTTATAGCTGAATGTGAAGGAAAGATCATTTATACTGATACTCACAAGATCATTCTATCAAGTAATGGGGACACTATAAGAATTCCATTAGTTATGTATCAACGTTCCAACAAAAATACTTATATGCAGCAAAATCCTCAGGTTCAGCATGGTAAATGTATAAAAAAGGGGCAGATCTATTTACAATGCATTACGATTAGAGTTTGTTGCTACTAACAACGATTCCGAGTATGAAGCCCTGATTGCCGGGCTGAAACTCGCCAAAGAATTGGGAGTGAAGACACTAGATATACATTGCGATACCAAGATAGTTGTATGCCAGGTTCAGGAAGAATTTACTGCTATAGGACCTCGACTCATTACTTATCTCAAAAAGGTACAGGAGTTGTCGGGAAGTTTGGAGCATTATAGCATAACGCACATTCCAAGAACGGAAAACCAGAAAGCAGATCGACTGGCGAAGCTAGCAAGTTCTGATAATCCTAAAGAAACTGAAATGGTTCCAATAGAGGTTTTGGAATCACCGAGTTTCGACCTAATGGAAGCGGAGCTAGCCTTGGAAGTCGAAACAGAGAGAGAATCCCGGATGACATCGATCAAGAATTTTCTCAGGAATGGAACCCTCCCATTGAAAAAGAGCGAAAGACGAGCTGTAAGACGCAAGGCTGCAAGATACGTTTTATAGGACGACGTCCTTTATCGCCAAGGGTTTTCAATGCCCCTATTACGGTGTATCGCACACGACGACATTAAACATGTACTGCAAGAAGTACATGAAGGTGAGTGTGGAGACCACACTGGGGGACAAACCCTAGCAAAGAAAGTATTACGGTATGGATATTTCTGGCCTACCGTGAATAAAGACGCGGTTGATTATTCATGACGCTGCGACAGATGTCAAAGATTTTCCAAAGTTCCCAGAGTGCCTCAGACTCAGATCAAGTCAATGGTAAGCCCATGGCCGTTTTCCATGTGGGTAATTGACATTATTGGAGTGTTACCTATTGCCAGAGGAGGAGCTAAGTACGCGATCGTTGCCGTGGACTATTTCACAAAATGGGTGGAAGCTGAACCTTTAACAACCATCACGTCGAGGAAGGTGATCAGTTTTGTGGTCAGAAACATTATTTGTCGATTTGGGATACCGAAGACCATCATAACTGATAATGGGACGCAGTTCGACAGCATCGAGTTCAGAAACTTCTGCCAGAAATACAAGATTGATAAACGATACACTGCAGTAGCTCACCCACAGTCAAATGGCCAAGTCGAAGCCATAAACAAGGTCATTACATCAATTCTGAAGAAGCGGTTGGAGCGGGCCAAAGCTATATGGGTAGATGAGTTGCCACTAGCTTTATGGGCCTACAGGACAACCTTTAAGACGGCTACCGGCCATACTCCCTATTCACTTTCCTTTGGGTCAGAAGCAGTGATCCCGGTAGAATTAGAAGTTCCTTTTCATCGAGTTGCGTATTATGACCCAATGAAAAATAGAACACTCCTCCTAGAGTCTCTTGATATGATTGAAGAAAAAAGAGACGAAGCCGACTTGCGTGCCTCGAGACATCGACATCAAGTAGCACGTTATTATGACCGGGAAGTTCGCTTCAAAACCTTTGAACAAGGAGACCTAGTACTGAAACGAGTCTTCCCGCCTTCGACCCAATTGGGTCCAAAATGGGAAGGGCCATACACCATCCAACGAAAACTTGATATAGGAGCATTCAAGCTAACGACCGTGGACGGTGAAGAGATTCCCAGAGCTTGGAACGCTCAGCACTTACGACGATATCTGAGCTAAATATGAAATGTCATCCTTTTTGTTTTTATAAGCTATGTAAAAAGGCACGACTTGCCTTAAAATGTCTGTTTATACGAAAAAAGGATTATGAAGTGGATGTAGGGCATGACTTAGCTGAACCACTATAAAAAAATCGTGTGTCATTTACTTTTCTGCATTATTTATATCTTCAACAATTATTCTATCATGACCATGAAACACGAAATATTAAATTAGATTTGGAAAGTTGGAGATGACCTATGTGCAGGAGCAAATAAAATGACTATTTGTACGATAAAAAACAAAATAATGGGAAGTAGACATTCTTAACTCTAACTCTTAAGAATCGAGAGAGAGTATAAAGGACGGGAAGATGACGTCCCTTGAGGCATGAAGGTGCACCCAGATTAGAGACCGCCTCAACAATACTCTAACCTGGTTATGAAACAGGAGAGTATAAAGGTGCTAGAAAGAATAGGCATCAATGACGAAAGGAATATGGCCACGTCGGAGAATCGGGGGCAATTGGACTTTGAATTTAATCAATCTTGAATAATTTTTGCTCAGTTATCCAAGATTGAGTGGGGGCATATATGTGTACACATGTTCCCCTCAACAATGACTTTATTATATAACTGTAATATGACATGTTGTCTATTTGCATTTTTACTTAAGTACCAAACCTATAACTATCAGACATTGCAGGAAATAAACTATTTTATTTACAAACACGTAAGTTTGTACAGGGAAATCAAGCAAAAGATGCGAGGTCCGCACTCGCTGCAATAATTGCGGACCAATTGAGTATCAAAATAAAACAAAGCACTTCATCACTTAGGCTTTGGAGCGGACTTGGATTTTATGGCAGCCTTATGAGCATTCCTAGCCTCTTTTTCAACATCAGTCATAACGCGCTTTGGCCTTTTCTTCTCTGCAGTCGAAGTGCTAGAATCGGTTGATTTTTTCCCAAGAGTCGGAACACTGGAATCAAGAGAAGATTTTTTAACAAGCTCTTCTGTAATAGACCTAGTTGAAAGCTTAACGACTAACCTTGATCCAGGATCCACCACTGCAAGGGGCTTAAGGCTTTCGGGGTTCAAGTCTTCAACTTTTAGCTGCATACGTTTGTCTTGTTCGGCTTTCATTTCAGCCAAAGTGATGTCATCGGCACTTTTTGAATCCCCAATTATAGCCACATCAGGATCTTCTTCATGCCCCTCATTACCACCGTCGTCTTTTAAGGCATCTATCATCTCATCATCATGAGAAGTGTCGGCCTTAGACAGTTCAACTCCCCCTCCTGACTCAACAATGGTGGCCTTATCCTATTCTCCTTGAGTCTTTTCCATAGATTTCTCCCCAGTGGTGGTTCCCTGATGCACGTCAGCCTTCTCGGTCGGTTCAACACCTATAGAATGAGAAGCAACAGTTATCAACTCAGGAGAAAATAAAGGATCCTCCATTGATTGCCCAACTATGTGATGAAAGATAGAGACGGCCTTGACGAATTGAGGTGAAAAGGTAGAAATACCTTCCGATGGTCTCTCAATTGGAGTGACTACCATCTCTGACGCTGATTCGGGTATAGGAGATAAAAGAGACGCCTGAGGAATTCTCGGGTTCTCGGGATCATATCCCTCGACTTCAGTAGTTTCAGCGGTAGCAGAAGAAGAACCGACCTCAGGGATATTCTTTTGTTTAGCCATCCGCTTCTCCTCCTCCATAGCAGTGGCAATGAGGCGACGCCCCTCGGCCAGGCGTGCCAGTTCATCATCTCTTAGATACTTCTCCATAAGTTTATCTTCATCAATGAAGTCTACCTTAAGTTCCTCTTTCACCCATTCGATGATTTGATTCCATACGTGAACTAAGGTAGTTGGATAGTCTTCAATCCAAGAGTTGTTTCGGTGACGAATTATGTGCGCAAAGAATTCAATCAGTAATTTGCCAAACCGTGCACTTCTTCCTGAGCCTCTGATAGCTGTTTGCGGGTCTCTTCAGCAGACTTAATGACGTTCTCCACATTTACCTCAGCTAGGGCGGCCCTATTCTCGGCTTCCGTTAACTTGGAATCCAAGTCAGCGTTTTGTTTCTCCAGTTCAGCATTTTTTCTCGCTAACTCAGCTTTTTCTTGCTCAAGAGTATTATAAGCCAGTTGCATTTTGACATTCTCCGACTTAGCGTCTTCCGCTTGTTTCTTCAACTCCAAACGCTCTTGACTATGAGATTCCAGCAAGTCATGATAACGCTTCTGTAACTCTTCAAATTGCTGTTTGAAGTTGTTAGCGTCTCGTTGAGCGATGACGAGTTGAGCCGGTGTGTCTTCTAGGTCCTTCTCCAAGTTTTTCAAGGCCTTTTCATCGGAATCCGTAGTTTTTTTCATTGAATTAATGTCTGTACTTAAAGTCCGAATAATTCTGGAGAGATTGCATGAATATTTGAACATCTCCGAGTATTGCTTCTCAACTGCGTCAATCTTTGCTTTAGCCTCATCTGCCCACTTTGAGGAAATAGGCTCAAGTGCAAGTAAAAAAGTCAGATTCTCAAAGTAATGATCTGGGAACTGCTTCTCCAGATATGCCAGCTTAACTTTGGACTCAGCATCCAGTGGTGGAGGTTTGCAGTATGTTAGTTCAGTGTCTTTTCGCTTAGTTGGCACGATGGCTGTATCACCCTTTCCAGATCGCTTCTCAGAACCCTTGTGTTTTTCTCGTGAATCGGTATGTTTCGATGGAATTTTTTCTCGACTGTGTTTGTCTTGAGGAGAAGTTCGGTCTTTGGGCTGCGTCATGTCTTCTCCTCGATGGCTCTGGTAGCTCTTATATCTGTTTGGATCCGACCGGACGGGGGAACGAGAGCGCGAGGTATGTGGTCGATAAGAATCATGAGGCCTTCTGTCATCTCTGCCCCGGCTCTCACGGTGATCATGCTCGATATCGAAAGGAGGTCTAGACATGCTACGGCGTATTTTTCTGACATCATAGTAAGGGCGAGACATTAAACCTGCGCAACAATGTAAGTGGAATTCAGAATCAGTGTTCACATGAGAAGTGAGTGCTATGATGTGTGGTGCTATTGTGTTGAGTGCATCCTAAGTGGTGTTCCCCCCGACAAACCCGAGTCTGAAGCCAAACCAGCGCGAGTGGGCTCTTTGGCCTTCACGGGAGTAGTCTTCTCTGAAGAAGTGAAAGTTAAAGGATTTGTGCCAAAGTCCTCTGAAGTATAGAAGGTTTCAGGCAGGAGGAGATCTCCTAAACCCTTAAATGTGGAATCGTCGGTAGTAGGGGCTTCTCCTTGAGAAGCATCTGTTGGCAGCTCTTTAGGAGATGTTGACTTCTCAGGAGAAACAGCGTCATCAGGGACGGAATACCCTTCTCTGTGCTTTTCAGCTATGTTGGCTAACACGTCATCCTGAGTTGAAGATGGAGAAGGTGAAGTCCAAAGAGGTACTGTTGGACCTTTCGAGCCCTCGCCCGTATCAGGAATAATGTCTACTGGGGGTATGTATACATATGGACCCGACCCATGACCTATGCTACAGGTAATGGATAGTAACCCGTGATGATGGAGATACTCATCCTTAAGAACTTTGTCGATGGTTAGAAACTATTGATCGCCATTGAGAAGCCGATGCAACCGATCAAAGTACAATTGATCCGATATTTGTTTTGGGTTATCAACTGTGAATAAAAAAGAAAGCAGGTTAATGTGTTGCCATGAACATTCAAAATTGAGATCTAGAAAATCGGTGCTTTACTTGATTTGGTCCATCTCCTGGCGCACCCTGGCTGTTGCCTGATATAAAACCATTCCAGCTTAGAATCATCGGCCTTGCTTCTAAATGGGGCTGAAATAATTTTCCTTTTTGGGACTGATTCAAAATAGGAGACGGAAGGAGTCTCTTAAGTCCGATGCTTGAAATTATAAAAAAAGTGGACGTCATCGAAAGTAGGCTCTACACCTAAAACCGCTCTATATGCTATATAAGGTATATAAATAAGCATAAGAGTTGGGATGTAACTGCATGGGGGCAATCCGCATCTGTCTCAAAAAGTCGACAACAAAAGGGGAAACGGTGGAATAGCCCCAGCCATACACATCAATCGGGTAACTGCCATAAATCCTTCCGGAGGATTGTGGGGACGATGTGCTTTCGATGGCACTAGGGCATCTCTTTTCAGTATCTCGTGCTTTAGACATATTCAAACAAGTCTGTCGTCATCAATCGTCGATTCAACGGAATCTTTGGGTAACTCTAATATAATGGCAGACTCAAACTCATCAGGAGCTCGATTATCTCCTATCCCTCCTTCCTCTTCATCTCCCAAAGAAACTTCACTATCAGAAAGTGTTTCACTATTGTGTGCTTCTACTTTATAATCTGGGCCCTCATCATCCCATTCAGGGTATGAGGAAGAGGATATGTCATCGAGAGTAAATTTCTCAGAAGTTTCTGCAACTTCTATCTTCTCTGCTAACCTAGATAAACGTCTCTCAGCCATGATCACTAGACTACTGAAGAAGCAATAACATAAGTTAGAGTAAGATAGCCCGCATCCCCCCGTGTGTGTATGTGAACTAAAGTGTGTGCTACGTGTGCAAAAGATGCAAAGTAAACGCATGAGAGCGTGATGCAAAGGTTCAATAAAGCAGTAATGTACAGAATAGTCCTTGATGTTCATTTATGTTCGTACGGCGCTATCCTAACTGTTCTTTAAGTAGAAGGTTATGTCAAACATTGACTTAGCCAATTGGACAAATTCTTGTGCATTAAAATGGACTGCTTCGATTCGGTTCGGGTGTATGTATTGGGATCAGATCGGAGGGTGGAGCAATGGTTTGGTCTGAAGTAAACGTTCGCAACCAGCCAGCAAAAACCGGATCGGCTCGGAAGTAAGCATTCAGAGCGGTCCGGATAGACTTGAGTATCCATACCCCTCTTCCTTCTTGTTTCTCATTCCGACCCGACCCGGTCAAGTGAGATTTGCTCCCCATCTTTGCTTTTTAATCCGACCCGATCCGGTCAGATAAATACCATTCCCATCTCCACTCCTATGCTACCTCACCCGAACTGATCCCATTCATTATCCTCTCCTTCTTCTTCTTCTCCTTCCTCAACCAACACCGAACCCAACTTCGTGTCAAAAACCCCAATTGAAGCCAAGCACTTATGTGCTAAAACATTCAATAATAGATGCTAATTCCGTCCAATACTGCCTCGAGATGGCGATGATGCCATTAACGACGATGGCGAAGGGTGGAGGAGGTCACGGCATCGGAGTTAAGCAAACACCATGTCCAAATCGTTCAAATTTGCTACAAATCACAACTAAAATCAGCTATTACAAAGGCGAATCAAAGTTTTAACCTACCTACGGATTTGATTTGGAGACTAACGAGAAATGTTTTTGAAGTTTTGTGAAGTCTTTTGTTGAAAGCTAGGGTTTCGATGTAGAGAGTAATAAACGTGACAGTAAAAGGAAGGAGGAATGAAATAAGTAGCGGATTTATATACATGTTGATGGTGACCACTCGTATTCCCATCCTTTTTTCCTGCTCGGACCAGAGTACAAGCCCACCAACCAATTCTGGCATGCAAACCCAGTATCGAGCGATAAAAGGGGAAAGGCTGTTCGGATCGGGATCCGATCCGAATGGGATGAAACACAATAACTTGGAATGCAAATTAAATTCAAAGGAAAATAAAGAGAAAGATTACCTGGAGGGACCGCTGGAGATCAAGAAGAGTTCTTAAATTTGTTAAAAATGATGAAAGTAATCCACACGCTTCGTGATGTATATATAAACAGCGAGAGATATGACTTTCTGAAGCAGCATATCCCCATATGTCAATGGAAACGACTTTTCAACGATTCAAATTCAAAGACCAATGAACAGATGATGTCAAGGCACGCTCCATCTTCGATAGAAGCATCCCTTGAGGGGGCAAAATGTTATCCTACTTTGTGAATTAGGCTACACAAAGTTAAAGAATCAAATAATGAAGAACACTCTGCAAAACATTCGGATCGGATCGGGTCTTCTTTGGATAGAGACAAACCAACACAAAGCAATGAAGGAAAGGACGCAGACCGGACCGGATTGGAAGTAGCAAGGCCGATCCGAACCCCATTTAATAGTCTATCCGATCCGAGCCCAGGGTGTTAGAAGCTTCACTCACACGTTTTCCTTAAGAATCGGGGCGGTTACGCACACGTTCTACCCATGATGGCCACTAACCAGATGTGCTATCCTCACCAGAATCCATCCGAACCCGAAAGTGGTGGGATGAAGGCCACGTGGACCCGAACCGTTCCGGTTCCAGGAGGATTTTACACCTATAAATACTCCATCAAGAGGCATTTTCAGGATTAATACTCCTTTGCAACCCGAATTTTATCAACTTATTCAGCCTACAATCATCCTTCAAATCATATTGCAAAGGAAATTGAGTGAATTAATGTATGAAATGAGTGAGAATTGAGTGAAAATCATTGTTGTACTTGCATTCAAGACATCAATCGAAAAAAAGGAAGAAAAATGGACGTAGGCTATTTAACGCCGAACCACTATAAATTGTGTGTTTTCTTCGTTTTAGTTTTCATTTCATTAGAATCTTTACTGGTTTGGGTGTTAGAGTCAATTTTGGATCTAACACATCCCATGAAGCAAAACTGGTAGTACTCCATGTCTAATACCTATTGTTATCAGTAAATTTAATTACCATTTCATGTTCAAATCTAATTAAAGATTTAACTATCGCATGGAGTAAAACTGGTGGTATTCCATTCTCAAACATTTCTTGAATTTGATAAATTTAACTATCCCATTCTCTTCTTAATCTACTCAAAGACTCATTAAAACTCTAACTTAAATTTAATCTCCAAAAATCATTACTTAACAGTTATTCAACGTTTGGAAATTAATCTTGTCTTTACTTCTGTTAAAGAACAAATGTTATGTAAAAACACTGTTCATGATAAACCCAAAACCATCTTCCATTTTATATGGAATCTTCATGGAAATCTGAACCATTTATAATTGATATAAATTTCCGTATCCGACTAGTACTATAAGTGGAATAGTGGAGAAATCCTTTTAAATTCCATAAATAGTAAACTTCTTTCTTCACAGAAGCTCATTTCGATTATTATGAATCGAATTCCATTCAAACCCAATTTAATTAAATAAATTGGAAAACTTCTCTAAATATTAATCAAAAGGTTCATTCCATTCACAAATAGGTTCAAGAATAGTATTAATGAAAATACCATTCACGACAAACCCAAAAATCTCATTTTCCATTTAATTCCAATTTATATGTTGCAAACTTCTGGTTATGTTAAAAACCATTCACAAATCCAATTTATTATTTCTGAAATTCCTTGGATAGTTATTCTAGTTATTAACTAGTTCATTCGGATAAAATAACTTATATCTTTTCAAATATGGAATATTTCATCCAAAATCTTTCCAATCATTTATTATGATTTTTCATAATTTATTCATATGTTTAATAATTTTACCAAGGCTCTAGCAGCAGGTTTCCAATATCGGCCACCGAACTACATCCATAGCAACCTTTTCCAAAACTGATTTCGACATATTTCAACATTTAACCGTCCAAATTTAAATCTCATATATTCTTTGGAAATATCTTTTCAATACGAATCAAACGGTTTCGGATTTTGGAGAATCCGATGGTCGGATCTCCCAATACGTCCATTTCAAGTTAATGGTCGAAATTCGCGAACGGTCATTGTGTGATATGTTCTATTCACACCATTTAAATATATACAATATATATCGTCGATTACTATTTAAATACGTATTTTTTAAAACGTTTATACATTCATTTTAAAATGATTTCACTTCCCTTACCAGTTTATATTAAACTTGAACCTTGCATTTAGTTATGATCTCAAATTGATAATATTTTCAAAATGCAATATTTTGAAATTCAATCTTCTCGATATCTACATAAAAACGAATAAAATCGATATAGAAATCCATTCGAGTTAAAATATCGTTTTCTACTTAACTCAACTTCATATGTTTTTATATTTTCATGTCCATCCAAAACGGCATCAAAATCAGCTTCCAATTTCCACTAAATATTACATTATAAAAATATTCATGTTTATTCCTGATTGGAATAAAATCTCAACCAATATCTATATAAATAAATTTATATGGATTACATTCACCATAAACACCCAACAATAGCTACAAACAACTATCAACATCCAAAATGACATCCAATATGCATTTTATTTTTATATAAGCTTCAATCAAATAATTGACGCTTACATAAATCCGTCAATCATCCAATTAACCGCAATTTGTCACAAGGGAGATGTGTGAGTCAAATATCATCCAAAAACCCGTGTGGGGTTTTCAACCAACAATGATTATTTAATGAATCATCACTCATATATAATGCATACACACTCCGTAATAATAAATACATAAATACTCAACTACCAAATGTCATTTAAGGCGCCACAAGTGTCCGTCCACAGAGTATGAAATGCGAGTGTCACATATTCACACAATGCATCTAATGCAAATGATTTGTGAATAGTTCACCAAAATAACTAAATGATGCAAGTTATAACTTGCAACTTAACCACAAAACAAATCATAACATAATAACCTAACTAATTAATTTAGTGAGCGAGTTTCAACCATAAGCTAAACCAATCGCCTTAACACTTCTAATGAAGAATTTCTCATATCGCACACTCGTCGTTAGTCGCTTTTCACACTTGAATTCGCCTTTATGGCTCTAGAATTTGCATATTACCTCCAATTTTCACCAAATCTTAACACTAGCATAAACGCGTTATTTCGGACAACATTTTCCTAGGGGACTTTCTTCCAAAAACGCACCAATTCACCAGAAATCGTAAATCTTTGCTCCAGATCTGCAATCCTCAAACGCTTTTCCCGGGCAGCTATGAACACCAAAATTTGATTGTGGTATGTCGAAATTATAGAGAAAAACTTGATCTAAGCATTAGTATTGTTGAGTTTCGGCCAGAAATGCACGAATTGAAAGTTATTAAGGAAAGAAGAGGAGGGTGTTGTTTGTAAAACAGGATTTTTGGGGAAAGAGGGGTTTTCTGCCATGGTGGGGCCTGTGGCCAGAGGTGTGTGGTCTAAGGCGGCGCAGGGGCCTGACTGGCAGTGGGGAGAGTGGTGGCGGCGGTGGTGGGGTCTGTGGAGGTGGTGGTGGGTGATTTGGGGTTAGGGTTTGCAAGAGGGTAAAGAGAGAGAAAAGAGGAGAAGAGAGAGAAGAGGAGGAGGTGGTGGAGGGGTGGTCGACGATGGAGGAGCAGCGACGGGGCTAGGAGAGGTGACGGTTGAAATTTGAGAGGAGGGAGGCCATTTTTGTGAATAAAGGAGGAAAAGAGGAGGAGAAGGAAAATGAAGAAGAAAAAGAGATTATATGCTCATTTCTCTCCAAATCGCCCTACTGCATATGATCACCATTTGCCACAGATTCTAGATAAGAAATAGTACACGTCAAGACGAATCCAACGAATCAAGTTTCATCGAATTCCGAGTTCGTTTGACCTTCCATTAAAATTGTCAAAGATGCTCAAATAAGCTCCAAAAATGCGATTTTAGCATACCTTTTCTTCTTGTACGCCCAAATGGTTTTGCTTCGCACGGCCACATACTGACTCCTTTTGATGCACATTTTGGAACACAACAAAGATTTGTCATTATGAAACCAAGAAAACTTATCTCATCAAATTCTGAGCTTCCTAGCAAAATTTCACTTTTTAAGGGCTATACGATGATTTTAGAAATCGAATATTCAAAATTTTCAAAAACAAAGCTTATAAATTAATTTAATAATTTTATTGAGTCTGTTTTAAGTCAAATAAAATATAAAAACTAATTTTAAAATTATTCTCAAATGTTATTTAGCAAAAATAACCAATTTATATTCACAATTCCTCAAAATAGCTTAAAATAAAATTTTAAATTGGTTCTGAAAATCCGGGTTGTTACAACTTCCCCCACTTAAAACTTTTTCGTCCTCAAAAAAGAACGGAGCTGAAATTTGATTAACTAACCAACTCAACTTTCATTCCAGCTTGGGTTCTTCAACTTTTTGATTTCTAAGAACTTTCTAATTTCTCCGAAATTTGGTTAACACCCAAGATTTCTGAAAAATTTCGCGATAATCTACTTTGTACGGGGAAAGTCTGAAAATTTTATTGGGTCATATTAGGCACCCAATAAATCATATATCGCATACAAAACAAATGTGAATTATCTATACTTAAGGGAGATGTGTAAAAAAATATCATTCCTTGACCCGGTGATGGGAATTAATCATAATTCATGTATCGTATCTAAAACAAGAGAGACGTGTCTTTTTTTATTGTCTCCTGACCCACGTAGGGTTTGTTATTAAATCCTACAACTTTCAGTTATATGTTTTTAAGTCCATAATCGGTTCTCAGTTCAACCTGTAATTCATTCCTCACCATACAAGCATCTTGCTTGTATGGTAATCCAAACCTCATCATATAAGCGCCAATTGCTTATATGGAATATGATATGCGATGCCATCTTTGGTAGTATGATATGTGGTGTGATCCATAATTTATTTGTTACTATCCTATGGTGTATATTTTAAATTTCACACAGAACAATCATCACAGCAGATCCAAATCATTCACAGTAGTTTAATATACTAATAAAATTGCGCAACCAACTCATTAAGGTGCACCTGTTTGTCGGACACGCAATTTATTTCTCTACTCAACGCTAAGCCATCAACCTGCTCAACATATATATATATAAATAAATATATGTATATGTATATATCCAATTCTAACTAAACTTGCAATTTAGTTTAACTTAACTCAATTAAATTAAATAAAAAGTGTTTTCTTAAATTCAATGTCCAAAATTGCTAAATATTCCATCTAATTTATATAAATCAGATGTCATAAGTAATCAAACAAGAAATCAAACAATCACACAAATAATCACTTGATTATTTAACTTTCTAAACATATAACTTTTATATACTCAAAAAAAATATTTTGTAAGATCGGATTATATATAATCACAAATACATTACTTATAAACATATCACACTCAACTCATTCTAGGGCATTACTAACCCCATCTCTAACTAGTTTCTCATTCTAGGATACTACCGATCCTATCTCTAATGAGTATTCTTAAATAGACTGTTAATAATTCTATCTCTGATGAACTCTTTCGTTCGGTTCAAATGTGTCTTGTTCTCGAGCTTTGTAAACCAAAGCTCAAATACAAGGCTGAAACGACCTAAATTCCCCAGCCGGCCTAGACCGAACGAGAAGGCGGATTGCTTGAGAACACGACGCATCAGAACCCAAACATGAGAACATTTCATTGCTTTTACAACAATTAACGTCAAAGTACAAGAATATCAGAGCACGAATAAATAATATACATAGCGAAAATACAATATTAGAGAATAAATTACATAGAAATAAAAATGTATAAACACAATGCACAGCAGAAATACATCAACTACCACAACTGAAAGAAATACACGGATGCAAAGCTTTCCGAATATAGCTCCAACTGTAAACCAGGATCCTCTTAAATAAATATCTGCAAAACCAAAACTACTAGCTGCCCGTGTGGAAAATATGGGCACCTAAAGTTTAGGCGAAAACAATAAACTCCAGTTCAGTCATGGGACTGGTGTGAGAAATAAAAACAGTTATTAAATCTTTACTTTAAAATAAGGTAAATCATGGGGCCATGTCGTATGTCATGGAATGGGTTCACTCCCATGAATACTCTGAAATAAAACAATTTATAAACAACGCAATGCTTTCCGAAAAACGAGGCTATTATAAGACTCAAATCCTATCTCATAGTGCAACACAAACCAGTGGATAGAGTTTTACCTTATAATAGTCAAACATGCTTGGTACGTTTTAAAAACTAATATCTTTGATACTATTATAAGTGCATAGTGACAAAAACAACTTCGAATATAAATGTATCAATCATAGACGGTATGGTACCTGTAACGTCCCGTATTTTCGGTTGTCGGATATTTAATTTTTTTTTTAAATGTTGATTTGGAATTTTATATGGATTCATAATATATAATTCGTTATTTAAAATGAATTTGAACGTTAAATTTATATACAATTAAATCAAGCTCGTAAACAACGTGGTAGTTCATAATTCGCGATTTAAATTTCAAGTGAGTATACAGAATCCGATATTAGTTGGAATTCTATGAACCAAGAAACGTTGGAATAATTTTGATTATATTTTTCTAATGGAAGAGTGTTAGACCAAAAAATGGCACTAACACCCAATACGATAGATTTCGTATTGAATAATCAAGAATAATGATCTAAAAACATAGAAAAGCAATCAACACAAGAGATTTATAGTGGTTCGGCGTTAACAAGCCTACATCCACTTCATAGATTCTCATTTCATTCGTAGATTACAATTACAATGAATACATTCACACAATCACTCAAATACAATGAATTATTCTCTTCGAATTCATTGATTTTCGTTGAAGAAGAAGGTAGTTCTCTGTAGGAGAATACTGTCATGGCGGCCATGAAAGAACTAAGTGCCAAAAGTCCCTTGAAATCTCCACGAAATGCTGTATTTATAGGTGAATGGAGGATGCACCTGGGATCGATTTGGGTGTGACGTGGCAACCATCCAGCGGATCATGGAAAAGTAGTGGGAATCATGGAGAAACAGTTTCCAGATCGTGGGCTGCCATGTGTAAATAGATCCGAATGATAATCCTAGAAAATAGGAGCATGTTGAGGAGTGGTTGCGGCTTCAGGCGGTTCGGGTAGAGGGTACTCCGATCCGATCTGAAGAGGGGGATCCGATCCGATCCAATCTGAAAGTAGAGGTCCGATCCGGTGACATTTGTATGTATAATCAAGTTTTCCAGCTTTCTGTCACTCCACCCAGGTGATCGCTAATCAATGTAGGATCATACTCAGGTCCCTGGCTTTGGGCAGCTGTAACACCCCACCTCCGCCAATGCCACTCTTGCAAGCGCACTGGCTTTGGAGGGGCGTTAAACGAGGTAAACATGCATGCAGATATCACAAGACAGAACATATGAGTAAAAACAGAGTAAATAAAGCAGCGGGTAAAAACTAACATTTCAAAACCATAGTCGAGTTACATCAAAGTACTGAGTCATTATTTCCCAACAAAACAAAGTCTAGAAAACATAAACTGAAAACTGGAAACAACATAAAGTAACTATCCCCAAAGCAGAATAAAGCCATAGCATCCTCAAGTCCAAACCGTACATGAGCTATCCAGAAAAGCAGCTAAAGATCCGAGCTAGGTACCAGTGTTCCCACCCTGTAAACCTGAGGGGGGGGGAACGGAAGAAAAGAGGCGAAAGAAAACGGGTCAGTCAAAAAGACTGGTAAGTCCTACCTACTATTAGTATAAAAACTAATAAAGTTAATTGGACATGTAAAGCAGAGATGAAACATAAGGTGATAACTGGCATGGTGAAAAGTTAACAAGATGGGTCAAGTGTGGCATCGCATCTACAAGGTTAAGTTGCACCAAGTGTGTACTAGTAATCCATGTCAAATATAAACAAGAAATGATCCCTTAGCCCAATATTGGCCCAACATCATGAGATGACCTAAGTCCAGGTCCAACTACACGGTCTAGTCGATCGGCTCCCTATAAGCCTAGCTCGTCGTGTATCGGTGTCATACGGCTTAATCGTGAAATGTAGTTAACTGTGCAAGGTCCATCCTAGGGTGTATCCTGCCCTAAGGTGTAAACCACAGACATAAATCAAGCACGCACAGTCTAATCCTACTGGTGCCCATGTTCAACTCCGGACTTAATGTGCACGACCATGGTCCGCCTGAACAACCAGTGCACCATTCAGCCGTCTCTTTTGGTCTCTTACAATCAGTCCAGTAATCGTGCCCCACCCTAGCCTAGTCCAGGGTATCCATGATACTTCCTTGTGGTTACGGCTGAAAAGGACCACGCAACTAGGATTTCAAATGGGTTAAGTGTGGTTAACCCCATCCTAACCATGTATTGAGTTGGTTAAGTGTGTTCAAGTAATTCATGACTTAACCCTATCAATACATCAGGTTTAATTGGTTAAGTATTCAAGTAGCCCATGACTTAACCCTACCAATTCATCGTGTTTAACTGGTTAAGTATCCAAGTGGTCCATGACTTAACCCTACCAATTCATCGTGTTTAACTGGTTAAGTATTCAAGTGGTCCATGACTTAACCCTACCAATCCATCATGTTTAATTGGTTAAGCATTCAAGTAGTCCATGACTTAACCCTACCATGTGGCATTAATTAACTTAATGCACCCCAACCTCTCACATTAGACTTTGTTGTGGTTACTAGTTAAGCCGGGCGGGTCCGGGTAGATTTACACCACAACCTAGTCTAACCTCGGGTTTTAAGTGCGATATGACCAACTACTCACATTGGGTCCTATTGTTTGTAGCCACTAGTTAAACCGGTCGGTTCCGGGTAGATTTATGCTACAAACTCAACCCAACCTCGAGTTGGTCATTCTCATGTTTTCTAGAAGTCATGTCCAAGTTCATGTTCATGTTCCAAGCATAATCATATGTCAAACTTTCATGTCATATTTTCAAGTCATGTTTTCATGTTATTTAAGTTTGCCCAACTACCCATAACGTATTCCTATCGCACGTAAATTCGCATCAACGCAAATAGATCAAAGGGGGAACATAACAATATGACAAGGTGGGCATAAGATGGCAAAGTCTATCACAAGTTAAACATGGTGATATTTGAGGCCAAAAGGGGTTCAACATACTAGCATATGGCCTCAATCATGTATGATAGCATAAAAGGTGACTTGGCCTCAAACATATCAAATTACATAAGGGTGATTTGGCCACATGCATGCACAATAGCATAAGGGTGATTTGGCCACAAGCATGCATAATAGCATAAGGGTGATTTGGCCACAAGCATGCATAATATCATTAGGGTGATTTGGCCACAAGCATATTAAGGAACATGAGGGGTTAAGGTTTGGCCACAAGTTAAACATGGTGGCATATGAGGCAAATGTGTTCATAAACTTGCATATTACATTATAAGCCTCAAAACATGCATGATATCAACTTTAGCATAATAGGTGAAACATGACCATAAATGACATAGGATGATAGCTAGTGATTCGCATATAACATCATATGCAAGATAACATAAGGGTTATGAGAGTTTCTATGTTGCTTTATGCAACATTTCAAATCAAAGCTCCTAGCTTTCTATGCACAAAGTCAAGGTGATAGCTTTACAAACATGCATAGAATAAATCTATGCATAACTTGATAGAATCAATGCTCATAGCTTTCTATGCACAAAGTCAAGGTGATAGCTTTACAAACATGCATAGAATAAATCTATGCATAACATGATAGAATTAAAGCACAAATCATACTTAGGCCCAAACTCAAACTTGCAACATGTCATATTTAACTTCATAGTTAGAATCTAAGAGTAGAATAGGGCTATCAATGCTATGAAGACCTATGAAATAAAATAAGATTGAGACGAAGCCACGAGCAACTCTAAATACCCCAAATGAATACAAGCTCCAAGTTGTCTTGAGAAACAAGAAGCTCCTTTGATTTGTATGAAGAAAGATCCTTGTTTTGATGAAGAAAGGTGGCTCTTTTACTAGCTTAGGACACTCAAACTTTCAAGAAGAGGATGGAGGCCATGATATGAAGATGGAGGCCATGATCAAGAAACATTTTGGCATAGTTTAGTTGTAGGAATGATTAATGAGGGTTTTGGCTAGGTCTTAGGGTCTTTTTATAGAAGATTAGGTTAGTTTAGGCCATAGGATTAACCCTAGTTCAGATCTGAGCCATTAAAATCCGTCACAAGCCTCCAAACATGTCTTGAGGAACAATTCAGGTGCACCCAGGCCAAACTGGCCGACCACCCAAGTCGACAGGGGTGTCGACTGGCAGTCGACACCACCTGGGGTGTGTCGACTCCCAAGTCGACCCACCAAACCTACCACAAAAATGGTAACTAAAAAAAAAATAAGTGGACCTGACCCATTAAATCATAGCAATGACATATTTTGGTTCAGGCATTTGTTCATATAATCGTACTAAAGACGGAGCCATTTTCATTGTTACGGTACCGGCTGTTAAAATTAGGTCTGCTTAAAAAAAGGCAAACACTATTTTATTATTTATAATATAATGAGCTCTTATTATTTGATTTTGAGTTTTAATTAATAATTTAAAAGTTTGAACATTTAATTATTATTATGTTGACTAATTGAACTTAGTGGGTGGGGGCTTCTAGCCTGTAGTGACATAATAGTCCTTTTCCCCAGTCGACTTGGGGGTGGCGGGAATTTTTCCCACCTTTTCTGCTTGGCTGAGTTTGAATTCTGATTTCAAATTTGAACTGTTTTCGAACTTGAAATTTTCTGAAAACTTTGATGGGCCATAACTTGGTCATACGGACTCCGATTTTCGAAAACTCGGACTCTATTTCGCGTATTTTTCCGAGACGAACGCAATGGCATAGCCCATTTTCCTTGATTCGGAATTTATCATTTAATTCTGCCTTGGTTTACGTTATAACATGTTATTTAAAAATACGGGTTGTTACATTCTCCCCTCCTTAAAGGATTTCGTCCCCGAAATCTTCAAGTTAGGAAGAACATATCCTACCATCCATCATTCGTCTACTCAAAACATCATCCACGTGCACTCATTGTCCTTAAAGGATTTTAAATGTTGTATGATCATACGCAAAGGTGTGTGTATATGTACTTATCTAATGCGAAAATCAGGTGGTTACTGATTCAGTAAACCTCCTTAATGCAAAGTATGTTAGTGAAATGAGTCCATATGTATGAAAATTCCTAGCATAATTCATAATCTCTATATGAGTGCACATATCATTCATCCATATGCAACATCCACGTGATAGCATAACAAGTTTCAACCATGAATAAGCATAAACACTCATGCATATGCAATATGAAAGTGTGTGAGCCGATCTTAGTGCCTAATGTGTGTCATGCATCCACGAGTATCCACTTGCAAACACTTGCAACCACTTGCAAACATCAAGCATAACATGTTTCAAATACATGTTTCATCCAAAGGGTTTCTACCTAAGGTTCTCATGACAAGGTTAACGAGATAACAAGATAAACATGGATAGTGAAAGAAAGATATGCTGGCTAGGAAAAGAGATCGAGAATGTACCCTCAAAAAGAAATGGGTGAAGCGCGCGCATCTTCTCCTCGGTTTCCCAAGTTGCATCCTCTTCGGCTTCACTCCATTGAACCTTTACTAACTTGACTTCCCGATTCCTCAGCTTCTTGATCTCCGTTCCCAAGATACGAATCAGAGCTCGCCTCAAGGTCGCCTCTTTCTATACCTCCGTGTCTTCAAGAATACTTGGTTCAACTACCTTGGCTGACTCATGTAGGCAACTTCGGAGATGCGAGACATGAAAAACATTGTGAACTCCGGCCAGCTTCTCGGGCAACTCCACCTTATAGGCCATCTTCCCAATTCTCTCTATGATAGGGAAGGGTCCTACGAACCTTGGTGCTATCTTTCCAACTGCTCCAAAACGAACCACGTTTCGCAAAGGAGAAACCTTCACGAAAACCATATCTCCAACTTCGAATTCCAAATCTGTCCTTCGCTTGTCAGCATAGGATTTCTGTCTGTCTTGGGCCGCTTTCATCCGTCTTCTCACCAATTCAACTTTCTCGAATGTGTCCCGTATCATATCGGGCCCAAGTATAAGCCTATCCGTTGTCTCCCACCAACAAGATGGTGACCTACACGGCCTCCCATACAGAGCTTCAAATGGTGCCATCCCTATGCTAGCTTGATAGCTATTATTATAAGCAAACTCTACAAGAGGGAGGTGGTCTTCCCAAGTACCACCAAAGTCAAGAATGCATAGCCTCAACAGATCTTCTAGTACCCTATTCACCCTTTCGGTCTGGCCATCCGTCTGTGGGTGATAGGCCGTACTTAGATTCAATCGCGTACCCATCGCTTCTTGCAAGCTATTCCAGAACTGGCTAGTGAAGATTGGGTCACGATCGCTAACTATGCTAGAAGGAACTCCGTGCAATCGCACTATCTCTCGAAGATAAACAGATGCTAGACCTGATGTGGTCCTCTTGTTCTTTACTGGAATGAAATGGGTGCTCTTCGTGAGTGTATCAACTATGAGCCATATCCCATAAAGCCCAATAGTTTGGTCAACTTGACGGACATCTTTATCCCAACTATATATCACAAACAGGCGAGTCATACTCCTTATGGGGTTTGCGACAGAACTAAGATTGAGAATAGGACCGAGAGGATATACTTAAAAGATAGCATGCGAGTAAGCTCAACAGAATAATAGGGATCAAGGATATACTCTTAGAAAGAGATATAATGCGCGCATCTAGTCTTCAATCTTCTAAGCCGCATTTTCTTGAGCTTAATCCTATCGTGCCTTGACCGTCTTTTAACTTCACAATTCCATAGTTTCAAAATATGAGTTGGAACTCGTTTCACCGTTGCCTCTCGTTCCACTTCCACTTATTCTTTTCCTAAAATACTTGGCTTAAACATAACTGCGTGCTCATGGTTTCGTGCAAGCTTTCCAAAATTCGTTAGTGAATCCTGGATCTCGTTTACATATCATACGGTATTCCACGCAGAAGAACTATCTCTTGAAAACAAATGCCACTCCACGTTGCCAAATGTTCTTACTAGGGTGATTTCTATAACCCATGCTTAAGCGGAATGGACTATCCGCCTTAGTGGCGAACACTACTCGATTGGATTACAAATTTCCAAAAAGTGCCAAGGGATTCTAGATAACTAATCATGACGGAACCCTAAAGGTCACACGAGATTTCGAGGGTATTACCGAGGCGAGTCATGAGCCTCGCAACCCTATGTTCGAAGTCAAGAATGGCTCCATAACCGGACAACCAATCCATGCCCACAATCAACCCGTGTCCCATAAACCCGAGAACATAAGAATTACACATGAATTCTACGCTCAAGCTAGAGATTTTCAAATCCATACAAATCACAGGTAGATGGGCGGAACCCCTAATTGGATTTGAAATACTAACGGGATTTTCAACTAGACTAGTACTTAGGTGCAAACTTTCAACAATGTCAGAAGAAATAAAACTATGCGATGCGCTAGAATCAAATAAGGTGCGAATAGGAAAATCAGAAATGTAAACATGACTTTCTATAGAAACACTAACTCGAATCAAAAGCTGGAAGAGCGAGGGGAGCCTGCAACTGCCCTCCAGAGGGTCCTGCTTGCTGAATTTGCCTTTTCCCTTATCCTCGCTTTTTCGGGCAATCCTTACTATAGTGTCCAGACTCTCCACAATGAAAGCATTTGTCCAACTTCCTCTTATTCTTCCAACAGTCTTTGACTATGTGCCCAGTGATCCTACAGAAGTTGCACTTTCTTGTGTCTTTTGCCTTGTTGTTGTTGGCCTTGTTTCCCTTCTTGTTTTTCTTGTCTCCTTTCTCGGAATCTTCCTTCTTGCCTTGAGACTTATTTGCCTTGACCTCCTTCTTGCCACTCTTATCTTCCTCTTGAAGCAGGGCCATATTCACCAAACTCTCGAAGGTCGCCCCCATGGGTATATGAGACATGGCCAAACCGCGCAATGGCTCATTCAATCCTAGAGCAAAGCGTATGGCCTTTTTCTGAGCTGTGTTAACCAAGTCTAGACCGAACCGAGCAAGTTGATTAAACGTATCCACGTATTCCCTAACTGTCATGTCCCCTTGCTTTAGAGATAGGAACCTCTCCATCCGAAGGTTCTCTTCTGTCGATGATAGAAACCTTAGTCCAAACCTTCTCCTAAAGTCATCCCAAGTCTGAATTGGCCTAGTAGTGGTGGTGACTACCCACCAATATGCAGCTTCCTCTTTCAATAACCATACCGCCAACAGAACTTTCCTACGGTCTCCTATATCCAAGATAACAAAGAGGTCTTCAGTTTCCTATAACCAGTTTCTTGCCTCCACATAAGTCTCTGTCCCAATAAAATTCTTGCCACCCATCGCCTTAAAGTCCTTGCAAATCTTCGCGAAATCCGCTTGTGGATGCTGAGGAGGAGTAGGAGGAACCTCAGCTATGGGAGGAGGAGGAATGTTAGCCACGGGGGGAGGAGGAGAAATGTCCGCGGGGCCGGCTTCATTCGCCCTTGCCTCCATGTACCTTCTAAACCAAATAGGTACTGGTACGCCCTCCAGAATGGCAAAATTATCGGCCATACTGAAATGAAGAAAAAGATAGATTGAGAATGAGGAAACAAAGGATAGTGCTAATGGCTTTTGGGGAATAGCCTTTTTAAAATAAACTAGACTTTTCTTGGAAAATACTTAATTGGTTTTGAAAATAGTTTTTCGAAAGGTAAGTTTTAAAAACACTTTTGCTCAAATCTTGTAAACCTTATGCTCTGATACCAAATGTAACACCCCACCTCCGCCAATGCCACTCTTGCAAGCGCACTGGCTTTGGAGGGGAGTTAAACGAGGTAAACATGCATGCAGATATCACAAGATAGAACATATGAGTAAAAATAGAGTAAATAAAGCAGCGGGTAAAAACTAACATTTCAAAACCATAGTCGAGTTACATCAAAGTATTGAGTCATTATTTCCCAACAAAACAAAGTCTAGAAAACATAAACTGAAAACTGGAAACAACATAAAGTAACTATCCCCAAAGCAGAATAAAGCCATAGCATGCTCAAGTCCAAACCGTACATGAGCTATCCAGAAAAGCAGTTAAAGATCCGAGCTAGGTACCAGTGTTCCCACCCTGTAAACCTGGGGGGGGGGGGGAAACGGAAGAAAAGAGGTGAAAGAAAACGGGTCAGTCAAAAAGACTGGTAAGTCCTACTTACTATTAGTATAAAAACTAATAAAGTTAACTGGACATATAAAGCAGAGATGAAACATAAGGTGATAACTGGCATGGTGAAAAGTTAACAAGATGGGTCAAGTGTGGCATCGCATCTACAAGGTTAAGTTGCACCAAGTGTGTACTAGTAATCCATGTCAAATATAAATAAGAAATGATCCCTTAGCCCAATATTGGCCCAACATCATGAGATGACCTAAGTCCAGGTCCAACTACACGGTCTAGTCGATCGGCTCCCTATAAGCCTAGCTCGTCGTGTATCGGTGTCATAAGGCTTAATCGTGAAATGTAGTTAATTGTGCAAGGTCCATCCTAGGGTGTATCCTGCCCTAAGGTGTAAACCACAGACACAAATCAAGCACGCACAGTCTAATCCTACTGGTGCCCATGTTCAACTCCGGACTTAATGTGCACGACCATGGTCCGCCTGAACAACCGGTGCACCATTCAGCCGTCTCTTTTGGTCTCTTACAATCAGTCCAGTAATCGTGCCCCACCCTAGCCTAGTCCAGGGTATCCATGATACTTCCTTGTGGTTACGGCTGAAAAGGACCACACAACTAGGATTTCAAATGGGTTAAGTGTGGTTAACCCCATCCTAACCATGTATTGAGTTGGTTAAGTGTGTTCAAGTAATTCATGAATTAACCCTATCAATACATCAGGTTTAATTGGTTAAGTATTCAAGTAGCCCATGACTTAACCCTACCAATTCATCGTGTTTAACTGGTTAAGTATCCAAGTGGTCCATGACTTAACCCTACCAATTCATCGTGTTTAACTGGTTAAGTATTCAAGTGGTCCATGACTTAACCCTACCAATCCATCATGTTTAATTGGTTAAGCATTCAAGTAGTCCATGACTTAACCCTACCATGTGGCATTAATTAACTTAATGCACCCCTACCTCTCACGTTAGACTTTGTTGTGGTTACTACTTAAGCCGGGCGGGTCCGGGTAGATTTACACCACAACCTAGTCTAACCTCGGGTTTTAAGTGCGATATGACCAACTACTCACATTGGGTCCTATTGTTTGTAGCCACTAGTTAAGCCGGTCGGTTCCGGGTAGATTTATGCTACAAACTCAACCCAACCTCGAGTTGGCCATTCTCATGTTTTCTAGAAGTCATGTCCAAGTTCATGTTCATGTTCCAAGCATAATCATATGTCAAACTTTCATGTCATATTTTCAAGTCATGTTTTCATGTTATTTAAATTTGCCCAACTTCCCATAACGTATTCCCATCGCACGTAAATTCGCATCAACGCAAATAGATCAAAGGGGGAACATAACAATATGACAAGGTGGGCATAAGATGGCAAAGTCTATCACAAGTTAAACATGGTGATATTTGAGGCCAAAAGGGGTTCAACATACTAGCATATGGCCTCAATCATGTATGAAAGCATAAAAGGTGACTTGGCCTCAAACATATCAAATAACATAAGGGTGATTTGGCCACAAGCATGCACAATAGCATAAGGGTGACTTGGCCACAAGCATGCATAATAGCATAAGGGTGATTTGGCCACAAGCATGCATAATAGCATAAGGGATATTTGGCCACAAGCATGCATAATATCATTAGGGTGATTTGGCCACAAGCATATTAAGGAACATGAGGGGTTAAGGTTTGGCCACAAGTTAAACAGGGTGGCATATGAGGCAAATGTGTTCATAAACTTGCATATTACATTATAAGCCTCAAAACATGCATGATATCAACTTTAGCATAATAGGTGAAACATGACCATAAATGACATAGGATGATAGCTAGTGATTCGCATATAACATCATATGCAAGATAACATAAGGGTTATGAGAGTTTCTATGTTGCTTTATGCAACATTTCAAATCAAAGCTCCTAGCTTTCTATGCACAAAGTCAAGGTGATAGCTTTACAAACATGCATAGAATAAATCTATGCATAACATGATAGAATCAAAGCTCATAGCTTTCTATGCACAAAGTCAAGGTGACAGCTTTACAAACATGCATAGAATAAATCTATGCATAACATGATAGAATCAAAGCACAAATCATACTTAGGCCCAAACTCAAACTTGCAACATGTCATATTTAACTTCATAGTTAGAATCTAAGAGTAGAATATGGCTTACAATGCTATGAAGACCTATGAAATAAAATAAGATTGAGACGAAGCCACTAGCAACTCTAAATACCCCAAATGAATACAAGCTCCAAGTTGTCTTGAGAAACAAGAAGCTCCTTTGATTTGTTTGAAGAAAGATCCTTGTTTTGATGAAGAAAGGTGGCTCTTTTACTAGCTTAGGACACTCAAACTTTCATGAAGAGGATGGAGGCCATGATATGAAGATGGAGGCCATGATCAAGAAACATTTTGGCATAGTTTAGTTGTTGGAATGATTAATGAGGGTTTTGGCTAGGTCTTAGGGTCTTTTTATAGAAGATTAGGTTAGTTTAGGCCATAGGATTAACCCTAGTTCAGATCTGAGCCATTAAAATCCGTCACAAGCCTCCAAACATGTCTTGAGGAACAAGTCAGGTGCACCCAGGCCAAACTGGCCGACCACCCAAGTCGACAGGGGTGTCGACTGGGCAGTCGACACCACCTGGGGAGTGTCGACTCCCAAGTCGACTCCCCAGTCGACTTGGGGGTGGCAGGAATTTTTCCCGCCTTTTCTGCTTGGCTGAGTTTGAATTCTGATTTCAATTTTGAACTGTTTTCGAACTTGAAATTTTCTGAAAACTTTGACGGGCCATAACTTGGTCATACGGACTTCGATTTTCGAAAACTCGGACTCTATTTCGCGTATTTTTCCGAGACGAACGCAATGGCAAAGCCCGTTTACCTTGATTCGGATTTTATCATTTAATTCTGCCTTGGTTTACGTTATAACATGTTATTTAAAAATACGGGTTGTTACAGCAGCCTAGTTACAAAGCAGGCAAACATTTTGCCCCCAAAAGTACATCTTATTGCAGATGAGATGTGCTTTGAATAAGTCAACCTAAATCGTTTTGGAATGTTATCCACCCTTGAGGAGGCTTTATCAGATTGTTGCATTGCTTCCATGGGCGCTAGTCAAGCCAAACTCTACGAAAGGAGTAGTCAAAATGATCAGGTAACTGTTTTAAACCTCGTCGAATTAAGAGATTTTAATTCTTTCATCAAAAATTCATGGAGGATTGCTGGCTTCCGTGCATGCGATCATGCCTACATAGGTCGTTGCCAAACTACGTCGTTTTCCCATGCAAATCAGACGTATTGTAGAGTTAGACCTTCTTTTGCATACGAGCAAATGTATGAGGTAGTCTTCCAAGTCATGTGGTAATATAAGAATCTTCGGGCTCTGAGCTGGGATCTGCAGAGAACACCTTGGAATTGGCATAGGAATTTTTCATTTGTGCTCGTCTTGGGACTATCCTAGCATCAGGATATTAATCAGACCATACTAAAAGAAATCCACAACTGTTCCGGGTCCTTTCATAGTCTCGTGATCACATACAAATCAGCAAGGGACATTATTGAAATCATATAACCTAGTGCCCGTAAGATCATCACAAACGTAAGGTAGTTGGAGAGTTCTCTGCATTCTCTATTGGATGTAGTTGTGAATCAAGTCTTTGAAGTCACATTTGATCCGTTAGTGGGCTTTCTTAAACTGTCAAGATGAATCATATCATATTCCGAAGATACAGTTTATATGTTCTGAGTCAAGCGTCGAGTCAGGGTAATGTTCAAAGTTAGTCTGTCAGTTGATGCTCGTGCTCCCAGCATTAGTGGAGGACGATCGAAGTTAGTGCTTATGCCCCCAGCATCGTTGCGGGCTAGACTAGGTTGGTGGAACATCTGGTCTTCTAGCCTATAATCTTTCTTTCTTTACATTGGATTGGAGCTGCAGATTCAGCAATCTTAGTCAACCCGTGTCATTATGTGCCCTTTCTCAAGTCATCAAGGGTTGGAGTTGCATATGCAAATGGTCGAATCACATTTGCGTCGGTGTCATCCCATCTCTTCAGTCAGAAAGCGAGGATTGCCTCATCGAGTTTTAGCGAACTTAGATACTCTCCTCGCATCAGCCATAAAGTTGAGTAAGGTGGCCAATCATGCAAGCGAGCTAACATCGTTAGGGGATTATTCGATCCCCTTCATTCATTTTTTTAATAATCTGAAATAGCCATCATAGACATGTTGAGTCATCTCTCATGCTTGGTTCCATTGAGCTTGACAATCAAGATCGCGGGCTCGATCAATGATATTGGTCCTTTCCCGAATTGTACATTCCTGTCAGTGTTTTCTGAGGCTCCTTTTTTTGTCTTTATCATTTCACAATCAGATGGTGTTCCATTTTTTGTCATGAAAACATTGAGGTCATCCATCTCAACATTAGTGTTTTCTTGTTGTAGGAATCTATTTGTCTCAGGATAGAGTTCAACAACGTTTTTAGGAGAATCTCATGGTACAAGGATATTGAGGTTTGTTTCAAAGGTGAATCTGCCAAGGCTTCTTGGTACGTCTCGTTGCATAATTCCTTTAAAGTCTGAGTTATCCAAAATACCAGATACTGCTGCTATTAACACCAAAAATGGTCCGTGTCGATTTACGTATGCCATTGATACTTTGAATCTTTCAAGGAATGCATACAGGATCTCGCTGGACCTTTGACTGCTCAATGAAGTCGGTGTCCAAAGCATTCCAACAGATGATCGATTCAAAGGCATGCTACCAAAATTGTATAACAATAATGTAAGTCAATATCCAGAAATGGTAGCTTGAAGTGCTGGGGATTGCTGAAGTCCCTGATGTCTCGTGTGAAAGAGCTTTGATTGATGTTTCTCATGTCGCTATTGAGGTGTGCCGCTTCTGGTGAAGCATCAATTAGCTTTGGCAATTCATCTCTTGTCCAATTTAGCGCTGGTGCCCCCAGCATGAAGTTTGAAGTGGGTGGAAGCCGGTCTTTGGCATCTTGGTTCCGCCTATGTAATAGCCGTCAATCAGGCTTCTGTCCTTTAATTTTGGATGGTGATCCATTGCTCGGACGTATGCGGGTTAGTCCTGAGGAGTCATTCTTTTGGTTGCAGTCTCAGATCTTGTGGAACTCCGATGATGGAAAATGTGCATAAAGTCCGTGGATAGTCAAATTGTATTGGTCGAAGCTCCTATCCTATGCCCACCATCCATGGGTGTTTTGCTAAGCGGTGAGCATCAAATCCATGTCTTCTCTAAATTCATACTCCCTCATTAATTTGTGAGTTAGAGTTGGGTGTCGAATAATTTGTTCGTGTCCATTTCTTGTTAGTTTTTGGTCTCCCATCCAAGCTCTGAGGATCGGAATCGGGTGGCGATAAGATCACATTATAATTGCCTCAAATGCTTCCACCAGCCCTTGCATTAAGGAATAGGTAGTTTCATGTTGAAGTTGAGTTGGATTTGAAGCATTCATCTGAATTGGAGTATATGTTGGTTGGACTCCATTTAAGTTTCCAATGGCTCTTGCATTGCCGCAGTTTTCATCCGAGATGTTATGATAAGAAGTTACATGCAACAAATGCCTGGAAGGAGGTTGATTGCACCTTGTTTCATTCAAGACGATGTTTCCAACTTGTACTAAGGTCTCGTGCGATCTGTACCACGGAGCAGGGACTGTTTGAGCCAAGTTCATTGTCGCTTTAATTCCCATGGTGCTCGCTCCAGCGAGTAAGTCATAGTTCCTTGGCCTTCCATCTATCCGAATTAAGAAATTATCCATCATTCCCAAAGAAGTTCATCTTGCTGACCCATCCGGGTTCTCAATTCGGCAAGGGCACCATTCATTTCATATCTAGTTTGATGTGCTGAGGGATCACCACGAGGGGAAATCTTCTGACTTCCTTCAGTCCTAACGCCTTCTGCGCCAACATCCTTAGCATGGAAGAAAGTTCTATCTTCCGTTTTATTAACCCTTGAGTTGAAGTATTAAGCAATCCGCTTCCTTGCAAGTCGGAAGTCAAAGTGATGGCGTGCCCCTTAACCGGGGTCTTTCAATCGCTAAATCTGTCGGGACTAGCAAATGGACGTTCACTCTGCCTCTATTCTGTGGTTATCAATTCGCCTTTCAAATTTAGATATGGATGCATGGAAAAGAGACATTGCTTTCAAAGCTTAAGTGATTGAGTTATCCAAGTGCTCAAATTATCATATTTTCCATTCAGTGTATTTGCGAGATGGCACTTGTCGTTGCACTTGGGCTATGGCCATTCACACATGGGTGTGTATGCTAATTTAATATATCACTCTTAGGGCCTCTTTTCGGTCGTTGCTTTAAGTCACATGAGAAGTTTAGCATTGTGCATCAGCATCAGCCTTCTGGAGGTGGCCCTTTGTTTGTTTTCCACTGGCCTGTTGTAGTTGTCATGAGTGCGACCCTCGCATTCGTGTCCTGTTATCTTGTACAAGCCTGCACTCTGTAAACAAAGCGACTCTTTCAATAATAGGTAATAAAGCATATAACAATCAAATAAGGGTTTCAATTCAGAATCCCTGCAATCAAATAGTATCTAACAGATCATATAGAATTTATCTAAAGGGGTAATGTGTGTGTGTGTGTGTGCCCCCAATTAATCATGAATAAAGTGCCTAGTCAGGGCTTATTTGACATCATGTTACCTCTAATCCTTTCGTGGGGGGTGTCGGCTCAGCTTTCAATCTTATCCCTAATCATTCAGTGGGCTAGGAGCCTGTTGTCTTCGGTACTTAGTCTTAGCACCTTTATACTCTCTTGACGCATGCACAGGTTAGAGTGTAATCAAGGCGGTCTTTAATCGTGGTGCACCATCATGCCTTGGGGACGTCGTTTTCCCGTCCTTTATACTCTTTCTCGAATCATGAGAGTTAGAGTTAATCAAGGGAACAGTCATGTCATTCGCCTCGGCTTTCATTCTGTGCTTTAATCCCAAGAGCAGGATTCTGCCGGCTCGAGTGTCGTTCTCGAACTCGATTTTTAGCCCATACTCCACGCTTCACTCTGGAAGATGGAGCTTTTCTGGCAAGTGGTCGGGTCACACTTGCCGAGGCACTACCTCCTAATCTCTAATTCATAGGTAGAGGTGGTCATTCGCAATAATCAAGTTTATCTCGTCCATTCGACTCATGGGATGGAATTTAGTCGGACACTGCAATATTGTCCTTTAAATGTTCCCTCAAATCACGTGAGCTAGAGTCAAGGATCGAGTGGTCTTTAATCATGGCACGCCCATCACACTCGTCCTAGGTTTGTACTTATATCCAATCACTAAAGATTAGAGTTAGTCAGGTAAACAGTCGAAAAATGTTTGCTGAGGCTTTGCATTCCTCCGATCAATCTATGGGAGGAGTGATTGCCATCGAACATTGGGTACCTCCTTTATTTGGATTCATGTAATCTAGTGGAATCAAACATAGGATCGAGCCATGCAGACGGTCGAACTGCATCCATCTAAAATCGGATTCCGACTTTGAAATGCAAAAGTCAATGCATAATTATCTTTATCTCTGCCACGTATGAGCCAAGGAGTGGATGGTCATCTCGGATCCACCTTGAGCTATACAACCTCTTTCAGGTGGAGAGCGTGGCTTTGTAAATGAGCAGTTCAGTCAAGCTTGTCATGGTATTGCTCCATAACTCTATATGCGGGTGTTAAAAAGTCTGATCAATATCAAATCCTAGGTACCTACACCAACCACATATTAATTAATCTTAGTTAATTGCAACAATAAATCATAAAGCATGCAAATATAAGAGTCATGGTTAAAGAGTAATCATGTTAAAGGAATTAATATCGTTCTATGCGAAAATGGAATTGCGTGCACTTTGCAGGTCCATTTTGCCTTGACAATATCCACCGGGGGTGGCTACCAAAAGCTTTAGCCAGTGATGAACATCTTTTCAAATCGTCATGGGATGGCGGTCCCGAGAATGAACATACCTTGATTAGGGTCTTGGAGCGACAAAGGTTGTTAGGTAAATATTGTAAGCGAATGACGAGGTCGCATCTCCTTTGAATCGCCTTCTTGCCCCCTTGCTCAGGGCAAGGATTGAGTGTTAGGGAGTCATGTACGTATCGCTACTGGTAGCATATCAACACATTGGTGTTAGGACAGTAGTTGACATGATAATAATGGATTCAAGCTTATAGAAACTTTTGTACTTTCCATGCTAGGAAATAAGATATGGTTGTTAGAGGGATAGTCATATCTCTCCATCCGCGGATATGCCTTCAACCCCAAGTCGGGAATAAGATCTAATGCACAAATAATCAATCAGCATCCAGTCTTAAGTGCTCTAAAATTTTAACTTGCCAATCTTCGGGCAAGGCTGAAGCAGTCGATCATTCAAGCCTACGATGTATCAGCTTTGAATTAGATGATGCAATCATGAGCAATCGACATTCAAATTTCTAGTTGCCTCCATCATTTGGGGCGCGAGTTACTTGATTAATCCTCGATGAAGGGAGTGAAATTGTATATCTTCACTTTCTAACTCCAAAACATCGTTCATCAAAAGTATCATTTGCGTTCATCTCCCATCTAGCAGGAGGCTGATTAGTCATCTTGTCGAATCATTTAGGGCAGTGAATTGAGCAATGAGACTTGTTGATATCTATCTCTGGATAAGCTTTAAAAAGGAATAAGAAATGTCGTCTTGCATGTCATATCTCGAGGCATAACGAACGATGGAATGCCCTCGTTTCTCCTTGCTAGAAACACTCTGTGCTGCAGGAAGTTTCTAAAGGGAGTTGTCCATGACTCTCTTCCGAATTCGGCCTCCAATACTGGATCAACTTCCGAGTGTCTCGATTGGTATCATCTCTATCTCTTTCGGATTATCAGAACTTGCTAGGTTGGCCAGATTATCCTCTTTTTGATTTTCTGTATGCGGAACATAAGATATATTGCAATGTTCCGATCCATCCAAAAGGCTCTTCTACCCGTTCTGGGTAAGCAGCGACTCATGGTCCCTTCATCTGGAATGTCCTTCGAATCAGTAAAACTTCAATGCCAGTCTGTCGATTATTCTTTGCACCGTCTATATACAACTTTCGGATGTTTGGTTTTCATCTTTCATTTTGAGGGGCCATCTTCTTCATCTAACACATCCTCTTCAGGAATAGTAAACTTAGCGATGAAGTCGGCTTACGCTTGCCCCCATATGGAATTCTTTATGAGGGAATTGAGATCAAACCGGTTCAACCAGACGTTCCATCCAAGCAATCATTCGAATGCCGCAAGTCGTTGCAAGACCTGTTGTAGTGGCTAATCAGTGTGTATCACAATCAGATGAACTTGGAAATAGTGGCGGAGTTTTCTCGAAGTAAAAAAACAAGTTGTAAACGAGATTTTCAATCTTTGAGCAGTTGCTTCGTTAGACGTTGCCCTCCTGCATCCCGAATTTTCATCCTCTCCAGGATATATGTCTTCGGGCAGATCATCAAGAAACTTTTTCTGTGATGTCTCCCTTGCTTGCTAAGCGCATGCATTAGTCACATTACATCTCCTCGGGAAGGGAAGCATTCTTAGGTTCCACACCATTTTTGTTGTGTAGCATATTCCATCCATCCAAATAGGAGGTTCTTCTAGTGACTTGGTCATCGCGGACCATTCCCACTCCAGCTTCCTTTGGGACTGGGTAGTAGACACTAGGACGCAATGTAAGCTAATGAATTCTGCTGCAGCCAGTCGGTCTAGACCTTGATCAGATAAGCTTGAATACGACAATATAGCTTATGAGACATTAAGTAATACTCATGTGTTATGTCACAATGGAAATAAGAAGTAGAGATCTAATGTTTGATTCATAATTTCTTTAATCTCGAGCTCTCATTACTTGACCAAGGTCGTATGGTGGCTGGTAAGCAGTCAAGTCGCTATAATCCGTGAAAGGATCCATAGGTCCAATCATGGCATGTGGTGGTTCAACCAGTACCTAACTCTGAGCACCAAAGTATGCTGACCTAACCATCATTCGATGGAAATCAGTCTTCCTCGATGCGGTTTACATCAAATTGCCATTGCGAAGGTTAGCCAAATTCTTCGAGAGGGGAACCACAGGACATATTTCATTCATCACTTCATACAATTGAAGTGTAGCTTTGGGATGTCGGGATCCTTAGTTGCTCTCTGGTATCCCATTATTGACAATTATGGTCACTAAGATCATATGAATCATCTTCGGAGTAGTGCTCGGACTGTTCCATATAACCGTCATTCGATGCTCCGCTGATTGAATAAGTTTAAGTCACATAAATAAGACGGTCACTACTCGTTAGGGAGCAACATCAGTTGCATTGGTGAAATATTGGCTTATTGATGTAGGTAGGTGTCATGGCTGTAGGAAGAATCCCAGTTGTCGCCAACTTGCTGTGATATTCTTAAACTATCCATCTAATATTCATTGACAAGCTTCGATGACTGCTGTTAGCCAAAATATATGTCGAGAAGAAGGCGAGACGTGCTCCGAGCCGAAGGCGAGGCCATCAGCGGGTCCAGGCGCAACGCTGGTGGGGGTCCGAGGCCCTACAGTCCCGGCGGCGATTTTTTCGAAAATGTGGGCACCATACGATTTTTTCGATCTTTTGGAAGATGGAGCCTTTTCTGAAATGATCCGAAAAATGAATTTTTTCCAAAAACAGCCATACCGGGTCGGATTAGAATTTGCCTTCAATCCGCGGTTCGAAGTAATCATCGGATCGAATTATGTATGCAGGTCAGTTCATGCTAGATAATGGCACTCGGTTCAGGTCGGATCGAGATAACAACGTCTGTTCGAAGAAGCCTCATTGGGTCGGTTCGGATCTCCCTCTTTGGTTTGGCTCGGGGTTGAGCTCTCTTTATTAGCAGGTGTTTGGTTCGGATCTTCCCTTCTAGTTCGGATCGGAGGTTCTTGTTCAGCCCACGATTGTTCGATCCGCAGGTCATTGACAACATCCGACCCAGAGCTCGAGCTGCTACTGAGAGCTGTCTGTTACGTGGATGCTCTCTGTTGTCTTCATGAAACTCGCCAGTTCCTAACTTTCCTCAAATCCCTAATATACGAAACTCGTTGACATCTTTGAAAGCTTCGAAAGAGATGAAAATACGAATTATCTCTTCGGACTTAGGGATCCAAACAGTAGACAAATAATCCGAAAATATGAGAATCTTCATTTCTCAGTGAAACCACCAAAATGTTAGACCAAAAAATGGCACTAACACCCAATATGATAGATTTCGTATTGAATAATCGAGAATAATGATCTAAAAACATAGAAAATCAATCAACACACGAGATTTATAGTGGTTCGGCGTTAACAAGCCTACATCCACTTCATAGATTCTCATTTCATTTGTAGATTACAATTACAATGAATACATTCACACAATCACTCGAATACAATGAATTATTCTCTTCGAATTCATTGATTTTCATTGAAGAAGGAGGTAGTTCTCTGTAGGAGAATACTGTCATGGCGGCCATGAAAGAACTAAGTGCCAAAAGTCCCTTGAAATCTCCACGAAATGTTGTATTTATAGGCGAATGGAGGATGATCCTGGGATCGGTTTGGGTGTGACGTGGCAACCATCCAGCGGGTCATGGAAAAGTAGCGGGAAACGTGTAGAAACAGTTTCCAGATCGTAGGCTGCCATGTGTAAATAGATCCGAATGATAATCCTAGAAAATTGGACCATGTTGAGGAGTGGTTGCGGCTTCAGGCGGCTCGGGTAGAGGGTACTCCGATCCGATCCGAAGAGGGGGATCCGATCCGATCCGAAAGGAGGGGTCCGATCCGGTGACATTTATATGTATAATCAAGTTTTCCAGCTTTCTATCACTCCACCCAGTTGATCGCCAATCAATGTAGGTTCATACTCAGGTCCCTCGCTTTGGGCAGCCTAGTTACAAAACAGACTAACAAAGAGAAAAATGGAGATTTCATATTATAGGTTTTTAGTTATATTTAATTCAAATTTTGGAATAGTCGCTATGGAATTCATTAGTAAACGATAACGTTTATTTAATAAATTATAAACGGATTATATATAAATTTGAATAATGTTTGGCCCAAAATTTTATATAGAGTTTAATATATTTACATTGGTTTATTATGATGCTGGGTAATATATTTTTGGAGTTATACGATAATAATAATTTATTATTATTTTAAATGAATTGTTATAAATTTAATTATATTATAATGATATTATATAGACCTCAGAAATGATTTGTTTTTCAAATGACCTCCGTTTCCGATGAAATGAATTTTATTGAAAAGCGTATAATTAATTATTGCTAGGTTTCCAATTTGGAGCCAATCGAAGTTATTTTATCTATGTGCGCAATTTAAGGGTGAACTGATAAATTAAAATGACACTGTTGTGCAAATAGAGCCAGTTCTTCAATGGAATTAATTTTATTGGAAGCAGAACGCTGAGATGTAGTGCGCGGTATGTCCATTTTCATCATATTAGGAGCTCGCATGCGACGATCGAAATTTAACGGTTTACAGTAAATTTTTATACTGTAAAATATAAAATGTGTTAAACTTAACTCCTAAGTAAATAAGGTATGCCTACCCTAAGATTTATTTATAGCTAACATAAGCTGAATGGTACAACATAATATAATAAAAAAGAAAGCTTACTTGAAATGCGCATACACAAAATCCAGCTTCGTAATGTCTAACCTATATATATACAGACCTACCCCAAGAAAGTCCAGTTATTCCCATGTTTAGCCTTACCAGGAAAAGAAAGCACACACTCATCTTTTCAAAATAGGCTATACTACCCTAAAATTAAAACGACTAGACGAGCCTATACAGATCAAAAATGTGACAAGAATTAAATCAAGTACCAAGTATATATATGCATATAGTTGTATGCAGCTACCCTAAATGAAAACTCAAATCATGTCTGTCCTACTGTCTGTAATTTCCTTCCTTCATATGTGCAGCTACGGGCTACCTAAACAATGCACATGCAAAATGTGTACACGCTGATGGTAATTTACAAGCTTAAGTGTTAAGCAAAACCCAATGATTCACTGCTCTGTTATCGAGTATAACAGCTACTCTACAATGGGGAAGCTAGCAGCTTACACTAATATATAAAGAAGAAAACTTTTATGCATGCCTAACCTAACCAGCCTATCCCATCACCATATTTCTGTGTCCCCTACCCACGCACATGCAAAAGACTCTGCTTGCTTCATTATATACGAGTATACCCCTATTTCACCTAACACACATGCCTATATAACAAGACATCGTTTGTATCCTTCCTATTCATTTGTGTGTGTATATATATACACACATAGTTCGTTCATTTGCAGAAGGAGAAACCAACGTTAAGAAATGGTAATCAAGATCTTTGAAATTTCATTTCAACCCGAATAATCATCTATAATTCGTGCAACTTATATATTGGGGATGCTAAAATCGTGCTCTTCAAACCGATATACGCTTTGGAAGGCTCAGGCGAAATACGACAGTGGGCGATTGGCATGCAAAGACAGTGTAGTGTGGCGAAGTTCAGGCGAACAAGGATCGTTTTTAGACCATCTCCGGGTGGTCGGGGTTTGACATCGGCCATAAGTTGACGGGGGTCTGCGCATGGGCAGTGTAGATCACAATCGAGGTGGAGTATGGGTGGAATAGTGCGGTGGAGTTAATGGTTGGTTGTTGGTGTACGGTATGGGGAGTAATGGGTTTGACGATGGGATGGAAACAAAGGAAGAGCATATGAAGGGGGAGAGAAATGCGTTGTGTGGGGAGATTTCTTTTGGAAGCAGGAGTACTTTACAGGGAGAAAGAAAGTTTGGGAAAAGGGGGCGTATTGGGTTCAAACGTGGGAAGAAATGAAATACATGCTAGCTTGTTTTAAATCGAAATGTGGTGGAGAGATAACGTTGGTGGGCTAGGTAGTTTTGTCTGGGCTGTTTGGACCGACGATGTGTGACGTGGTATTACGTTTTGCATGGGATGGAAGTCTGGACAGAGGAAAGGATGCATGGAAGAATTTTTTATGTGTGATGAATAGTTTAGCAGTTATAAGGGAGGTGAGTGCATTTGAATGAAGAGCGGTAGTATATTAGACTTTCATAGAGCAGTTTTGATGCGAGAAGAAAGAAGGTATCGGGGCACTTGTTTGAACAAGAAGATGTGGGGAGGTCTAGTATCGACCAAACAGTGCATGGAGGGGAGTAGCATTCGATAGTGGGAAGGATTGGAGAAAATATGGAGCACGTTGGTAGCATATGTTTCAAAATAGAAAAGTTGGGCTAACTTTGTTTATAACGTGAAGTAAAAGGGATGGGGTTGTTTGAAGAACTAGTTCAACACGTGAAAACGGAATATGGTAGCAGCGTTAATGGGTGGGCTGGTATAAGATATTATGGTGCATGCGCCAGTTTGGGCCGTTCAACTTTAGAAAGAAAAAGACAAAAAGAAAATAAAGAAGATAGTAATAATGCGTGAGCACGGTGAAGGCTTTGGGTACACAACAGGTTTCGAATTGAAAGCGGCATATAGGAGCATGACTCATCAAAACATGTATGCTCTTTATCAAACAAGGAGGAAACGACAAAGCTAGTTGTGAACTTGCAAAAGGCACATGAGACTCTTTCAAATCCAGTAACAACCATATGTACAATTATGAACTAGCATTGATCGTCCTTGGAGTTGGCTTGTCCAGGAAAATAAAAGTCTGCATGTTCATTTCAAACGAAGTAAATAGATCATCTCACTATTTTAAGAAAAACGGTAATTCATATATGTATTTAGAGTTTAACAAAATAATTATTTAAAAGTAATAATATAATTAGTGTAAATGTTAACTTGGGACATTATTAACTAATTCACCTGTTTATATTTCAGATCGAAGGACAGTGCGTGAGGGAAGCATTTTATCGGGCTTGAGAAACAAAGTGAAATATCGGCGGTAGAATCTAAAAGAAAGAAAAGTAATTAGAAAGTTCTAAATGTTAATTAAAAAATTAATTATTATAATTAACATCGTACACTATTAATTGTATAACTATTTGTGACATTATCAGAATTGAACCAGCCAAGGGACACTGGAATCGTGGTTGAGAGATCTATATGATGGAACTGTTTGGACAAGGATGGAGACAGTTGGGAATTCCAGTTGAATTAAACATTGTTAAATTTAATTGTAACCGAACCATTCAATGACCAAATCAAAGTGAGTATAACTCACTCAGTTTTTACCTATTTATACTTTATATAAATCGGGTTTCATTTTGTGTGATATGGTTGATAACTGTTTGCTGTTTGTTGATTACCTATTTACATATTGAATGAATTGGCTGATTCACACGTTAGTTAATTTAACTAAAATATAATCGTTATTTTGATGATTAATGCCAAATAAGGTAATTTACCTTGTTGGTAACGTTTATAACAATATAAACATATTAAATAAAAATATGGCTGCTTGTATTGCTGTTATTCATTTATTCTTGAATATTATATCTGTTTATTGAATTGAATTTGAGATAACGTATTTGGATGCAGAGAAAGCAGGTTGGAGGGATCCAACTGGATTCCTCAAATTTCTTATTTATTTCATATCACCAATATATGAACTGTTTAACCAATATGATTGGCTGATTGATTTGATTATTGATCGTTGAATCTAAATTCTACGTTTGCTTTGTTATTAACCAATGGACACTATTGGTTGGGTAATTGGCAGCATATGTCCTATAAATCTATTGTTTTGTAAATATTGATTTACCGTGAGGTGAATCAACGGATATGAAGTTATAAATTTACTTTATAACTGAATATGGATTTTTAAATCTATTATTCAAATAAAAGTTATTTTAAAGGAAATAAATAGATATTATTTATTGTATATAAAGTTGATAAGTAAATCATTAGATTGTTTTATAAAATAAATTCTTATGTTAATAGGATTATTAGCAGATAAGTAGAGATTAACCTAACAGGGTTAAGAGTTAGATTAAATGGATTTATTTAAATTAATTATATTAGTAATTAATTTAAAGGATGGAATAAATTGGAATTCGTTACGAGATAATCATATTTTGAATTGACTAAGTCAACCACTTTAACTGAGATTAATTATTAAATTAGTATATTTTTAAATAAATCTAATGAAATTGTTTAACGAATATTTGTTAAGATTTAGTTAGAGAAAATTATTATTTATTTTAGTAAAAAAGGACTTAACTACTCTTACAGTAGCTAGTGATGAAATAAATTAGTAATTAATTATTGATAATTTAAGAGATTTCTTTTTAAGTGAAATTCATTTTAATAACAAATCGAAGTTTGAAATAGAATCGAGTTGAAATTGAAAAAAAAATATGATTGCATTTGTGGGTAAAGCCCGGATTTTTATAACAAAGTTATAAAAGAGATTTTGAACTGAAATGATAGCTTAAATAAATGTTTAATTAACGTTGAAGTAAGTAAAAAAGAAATAGTGATAGAAACGAGTTTACATTAAACCCGAGTTGTATTAATAAGGATTATAAAAGGGGAGTGACGTTAAAACATTAGTTTTAAGTTGGCAATACTTAACAATGAAATTAAATGAAACATTTGGTATTGAAATGAGATTTCCAAAGTGGAAAAGGTTAAATGGATTAGAAGGGGAATCATATGGGATGATAAGTAAATAAGATAAAAGAATTAAGAAATGGAGATGTTTCCGACTATGAAAAAGGGTTCGAGGAATTGTAATAATAATTCCAGAGTAATGGAAATAAAAAGGATTTGAAAATATAAAATAATATTTCCAATGTAAAGGGAATAAAGGTAGATTTGGCAAAATATAACGATAGTATGAAGTAAAGAAGTTAATGGGATGAGTTTAAATGGGTTTAATAAAAAACGGGAATAAGTGTTTGTTTTTTTTCTTAGCAATGGAAATCAAAGTGATTCGTAACGGTGTTTTTATATGGAAATTGATTGAACTCAAATGTTTGATCTATATATATATATATGAATTAATGTTAAAGTACTTAAAAATGGTTTTGTAGATATTCTTATATTAAAATAAGAAATAAATATTGTGTTTTGAATCATTAAAAGATTAAGATATTTAATTAGTTTTAATTAAAAAGGGCCAAGTGATGCTGAATACATAACCAGTAGATATATTTTATTTTTATGGTTGAATGTTTGTTTATTTGATAGTTAAATAACCAACTATCAAATCTTACCAATACGATTGTTGGTACGGAAAGACCGGGATCGAATTATATTCGAAAACCATTCCAAACAACAAATACGAAATAGTGAGGATATCAAATGCTGATCATGACGGAGCCATTGGAGACCAAAGATCTTCATAAAACGGAAGGATTACTTTTACCTCTGGTCAACTCTTATACTTTTCAAAGTCTACTATATATATATATATATATATATATATATACACACACACACACACACACTAAATCAATAATTTGTAACTAGAGATATATTGTGGTTCTATCATGGTTGAAATCTACGGATTTGCAAGGACTACTCGCTATTGATCTATAGGGTGATTCCTATGATGTGGTAGGAGGGTGCCTTCGGTTCATCCTGTTCCTGGATGACTTGTATGGACGAATGTCTAACAGAGTATTTCTTAAGAATCACGTACATTGATTTTTACAAACGTATCTCTGTAGGTGGCAGAGAAGACACCTTCTCTTAGCATAAACACCCAGAGTGTTTTTGTGAACGTCAATTAGTGATTTAGTAGATCTGACAATGTGGCATTCAAAGTGAATGATGGCCAGATATTCCAAAAATAAATTCTAAACTCAAGCCTCACAACCGGGAAATGGCAAAAATTGGGTAGGCAGCATGGCTATTTGGGTCGCTCCCATTTTGGTGTATAATCACCTATCTAGAAAAATTCCCTTTGTTTCTTTAACCTATTACGATGCTATCCCTTTTCGGGAAACAGTGGGTAGCTCCCAACCGTTGGTGATATACATTCAATACACTCAAGCGAAATGAGTGGTCGGTCATGTATGGGCAGATTGCAAGACGTTCTTGTTGAACCCAGTGTATTCCCCTCTAGAGATACCTTATCGGCAGGTGGTTCCATACCTTGTCATAGTTGGAAATAAAATCTCTAATAAGCGCCTGCAGTTTTGGTTGTAAACTATGTATGTGGAGCGTGAGATGCAAGCATTCTGCTAGATTGCAATTTACTTGTATCTAGACACAATTATAATATCAGAGAAATATATGATTCCTAAAATGTTTTGGGTTATCGTAAGGTAAAAACCATCAATGTTTATGTGTGGATCGGTCTTATGATTATCCTTTTCTTTCGAAAACTTTTTTTGACTTTAAAATCAAGTTGGATGATATTATAAATATAGCGAAGTTTCTCACTCTGGTTCACCAGACTGATCCAGCGTTTTTAATGCTCGGGTTAGCCCGGGTAGTACAGGTTCAGGTTTGGATGCTACGAATTTCAAGAAGACGTGCTGGAGGAGTTCAGACGTATGATATATATTTATTCCACTATGTGTTTTGCATGAGAACAGATTGATATAACTGTCCAGATGTGTTGACTGTAAATGTACTCTGATGATTGTATTTATTTCAAAGCTCTCAAATAAAGATTTATTTCTGTATTATATTTTATTCCGCTACGATGTGAGACTGTGATGTTCTTATGTTGTTGTTCTTCTTTTTCTTCTATTCTAATAATTTTTTCTTCCTTATCTCACCTTCAATTTTCTTTCAATAACTATCTGGTGTTTCCAATACTTGAGTTCTGACAAGTAATGCGGTTTGATGTATTATTGTTGGAATTCGGGCATCGAATTTCGTCGGGTCGTTACAGTGATATCAGAGCTATTGGTTTAGTAATAACTTTGGCTCTGTGGTGTAGCTCAATAGAGATGTGGTTAGTAATACCATAGATTGGGTATGAGTAGATGTATATGAGAGAGCGTATTTGTACATTCTATATATAAATGTTTTATACTGTATTATTTGATCGGTTCAATTTTGAACTGGCAACTAATACGATACTGTTTTGTAAAGAGGATAAATGAAATAGTTTTGCTCGAATATATTTTTGTGTAAAAAGGAAATAATTTTTCAAATTATTGATGTGTTTGATTGATTTGAATGGAAATTCAAATTGAACTAAGAAATTTGAATGGTTTGATAATCAGGAAATTTCATATATAAAGTTAGGAAATGAGGAATTTCGAGTTGGAATTAAAATGAATTGGAATTTGGATTTAAACTAATTAGAAAATCAATTAGTAAATTGAATATAGAACTGGAACTTAACCTGGTTGAGTGGGTTAATATTAAAATGAACATTGAGATTGAGTTAAATAGGATGAATTGGAATTGAATAAATAATAGTGAATGAGGATGAATCTAATATAAATCTACTGATATCAAACCCAAGTGAATATAAGTAAATATTAATTGAAATTAAAGTTAAAGTGATTGGGGGTATGCTGGTTGTAAATTGGTTGTTGATTGTGGGATAGATTGGTTGGATATATATTCATCAATGGGTTAATAAAAAGTTGAATGAATTGTATTCTAAGAAAACTGAATCCTAGTCCGATAAATTGAAATGAATTTCATTTGAATTGAAATTGGGTCATTTAATCCTGAATATGAAAATGAATGAATGTTAAGTGTTTGGATTGGGGAAATTGATGTAGTTAACTTGTTGATCAATGAAATATATTAAATTTTCATGTGAATGTTACTTACAAAATAAATTGAGTTGAGACAGGTGCCAGAAGGCTTCAGAATTAAATATTGGTTGCATAGATCGCAATAAATTGAGCCAGTATGCTCAATTATAGTTGTATAAGGTACGCTTACGCGAAACTATAAAATTTTGACTTTTGAATTTTGCTTTCCGACCGTGTGGGATAATGTATATATATTTGTTGATCCTGTGATATCGCAGAAGTCACTCCGTATAGGGGGACTTTGCCGAATTTTTCTGGGAATTTAATAGGTTAGAATATTTTCAATATTTTTATGTATAATAGTGGATTGGTTATTGATGGGTTTTTAGCGTTTCTTCTACCTTAGTAATTTCGGGGACGAAATTCTTTTAAAGGGGAAGGAATGTAATGTCCCGTATTTTCGATTGTCAGATATTTAATTTAATTTATTTTTTAAAATATTGATTTGGAATTTTATATGGATTTATAATATATAATTCGTTATTTAAAACGAATTTGAACGTCAAATTTATATATAATTAAATCAAGCTCGTAAACAAAGCGGTAGTTCGTAATTTACGATTTAAATTTCAAGTGAATATACAGAATCCGATATAAGTTGGAACTCTGTGAACCAAGAAATTTTGGAATCGATTTGATTATATTTTTCAAATAGAAGAGAAAAACGGAGATTTCATATTATAAGTTGTTAGTTATGTCCAATTCAAATTTTGCAATAGTCGCTATGGAATTCGTTAATAAACGATATCGTCTATTTAATAAATTATAAACGGTTTTTATATAAATTTGAATAATGTTTGTCCCGGAATTTTATATATTGAGTTTAATATATATACGATGGTTTATTATGAACCTAGGTAATATAATTTTGGAGATATACGATGATAATAATTTATTACTATTTTATATGAATTGTTTTAAATTTAATTGTATTATGTTGATATTATATAGGCCTCGGAAATGATTTATTTTTCAAACGATCTTCGTTTCTGACGAAACGAATTTTATTGAAATGCGTATAATTAATTATTGCTAGGTTTCCATTTTGGAGCCAATCGAAGTTATTTTACCTATGTGCGCAATTTAAGGGTAAACCGATAAATTAAAATGACACTGTTGTGCCAACAGAGTCAGTTTTTCAATGGAATTAATTTTATTGGAAGCAGACCGTTGAGACGTAGCGCGTGGTATGTCCATTTTCATCATGTTAGAAGCTCGCGTGTGACGATCGGAATTTAACGGTTTACACTATATTTTTATACCATAGAATATAAAATGTATTAAACTTAACTCCTAAGTAAATAAGCTATGCCTACCCTAAGATTTATTTACAGCTAACTTATGAGAAATGGTACAACAGTATATAATAGAAAAAAAGCCTACTTGAAATGCGCGTACCCAAAATCCAACTGCGTAATGTCTAACCTATATATATATATATATAGACCTACACCAAGACAGTCCAGCTATTCCCATGTTCAGCCTTACCAGGAAAAGAAAGCACATACTCATTTTTCAAAACAGTCTATACTACCATAAAATAAAAACGACTAGACAAGCCTATACAGATCAAAAGTGTGACAAGAATTAAATCAAGTACCAAGTCTATATATGCATATAGTTGTATGCAGCTACCCTAAATGAAAACTCAAATCACGTATGTCCTACCGTCTGTAGTTTCCTTCCTTCATATGTGCAGCTACAGGCTACCTAAACAACGCACATGCAAAATGTGTACTTGCTGATGTTAAGTTACAAGCTTAAGTGTTAAGAAAAACCCTATAATTCACTGCTCTGTTATCGAGTACAACAACTACTCTACACTGTGGAAGCTGGCAGCCTACACTAATATATAAAGAAAAAAAATTGCAGACCTAACCTAAGTAGCCTATCCTATCACCATATTTCTGCGTCCCCTACCCATGCACATGCAAAAGACTCTGCACGCTTCAATATATACGAGTACACCCCTATTTCGCCTAATACACATGCCTATAGAATAAGACATCGTTCTTATCCTTCCTATTCGTGTGTATATATATACACACACATAGTTCGTTCATTTGCAGAAGGAGAAACCAGCGTTAAGTAATGGTAATCAAGATCTTTGAAATTTTAACCCGAATAATCATCTATAATTCGTGCAACTAATATATTGGGGATGCTAAAATCGTGCTCTTCAAACCGAGATACACTTTTGAAGGCTCAACACTTGTTCTATAGTTCGAAATACTACAGTGAGGGTTAGGAATGGCTTGCGAAGATAGTGCAGTGCTGCGAAGTTCAGGTGAACAAAAAGCAGTTTCAGATCATCTCCGGGTGGTCGAGGTTTGAGATCGACCGTTGGTTGATGGGGGTCTGCGCAGTGGTCATGGAGGAGCCTCTGATGATGGCGACGGTGGCGATAAGTGGGCGGTGCAGATCGCAGTCGAGGTGGAGTATGGGTGGAATGGTGTGGTGGAGTTAATGGTTGGCTGTTGGTGTACGGTATGGGGAGTAATGGTTTTGACAATAGGATGGAAACAAAGGAATAGCGAATTAAGGGGGAGAGAAATGCATTGCGCGGGGAGTTTTCTTTAGGAAGCAGGAGTAGTTTACCGGAAGAAAGAAAGTTTGGAAAAAGGGGGTGTATTGGTTTCAGACGTGGGAAGAAATGAAATACATGATAGCTTGTTTTGAATCGAAATGTGGTGGAGAGATAACGTGGGTGGGTTGGGTGGTTTTTTCTGGGCCGTTTGGACTGATGATGTGCGACGTGGTATTACGTTTTGCATGGGGGAGAAGTCTGGATAGAGGAAAGGATGCATAGAAGAATTTGTTATGTGTGAGCAGGAGTTTAGCATTTATGGGGGAGGTGAGTATATTTGAATGAAGAGCAGTAGTATATTAGGCTTTAATAAAGTAGTCTTGATGCGAGGAGAAAGAAGGTATCGGGGCACTTGTTTGAACGTGAAGACTGTGCAAATGAAGACGTGGGGGAGGTCTAGTATCGACCGAATAGTGCATGGAGGGGAGCAGCATTCGACAGTGGGAAGGATTGAGAAAACGTGGAGCACGTTGGTTGCATATGTTTCAAAATAGAAAATTTGGGCTAACTTTGTTCACAACGTGAAGTAAAAGGGATGGGGTTGTTTGAAGAACTAGTTCAACACGTGGAAACTGAATAAGGTAGCAACGTTAATGGGTGGGCTGGTATAAGATATTTTGGTGCATGCGCCAGTTTGGGCCATTCAACTTTAGAAAGAGAAAGACAAAAAGAAAATAAAGAAGATAGTAACAATGCGTGAGCATGGTGAAGGCTTTAGCTTTGGGTACATAGCAGGTTTCGAATTGAAAAGGGCATATAGGACCATGACTCTTCAGAACATGTCTACTCTTTATCAAACAAGGAGGAAAAGACAAAGTTGGTTGTGGAGTTGCAAAAGGCACATGAGACTCTTCCAAATCCGGTAAAAAGCAAAGGTACAATTATGAACTAGCATTGATCGTCCTGGGAGTTGACTAGTCGAGGAAAATAAAAGCTGGCGTGTTCATTTCAAACGAAGTAAATAGATCAACTCATTATTTTAAGAAAACCGGTAATTCATATATGAAATTAGTGTTTAACAAAATAATTATTTAAAAGTAATAATATAATTAGTGTAAATGTTAACTTGGGACATTAGTTAATAAATTCACCTATTTATGTTTCAGATTAAAGACAGTGCATGAGTGCATGAGGGAAGCATTCTATCGGGCTTGAGAAACAAAGTGAAGTATCGGCAGTAGAAACTGAGACAAAGAAAAGTAATTAGAAATTTCTAAATGTTAATTAAAAAATTAATTATTATAATTAACATCGTACACTATTAATTGTATAACTATTTGTGACATTATCAGAACTAAACCAGCCAAGGGACACCGGAACCATAGGGGCGAGATCTATATGACGGAACCGTTTGGACAAGGATGGAGACAGTTGGTAATTCCAGTTAAATTAAACATTGTCTAATTTGATTGTAACTGAACCATTCAACGACCAAATCAAAGTGAGTATAACTCACCCAGTTTTTACCCATTTATATTTTATATAAATCGGGTTTTATTTCATGTGAAATGGTTGATAACTATTTTATGTTTGCTGATTATCTATTTAACCCGAGTTTATTAAACCCGAGTTGCATTAATAAGTATTATAAAAGGGGAGTGATGCTAAAACATTAGTTTTAAGTTGGCATTACTTAATAATGAAATTAAATGAAACATTTGGTATTGAAATGAGATTTCCAAAGTGGAAAAGGTTAAATGGATTAGAAGAGGAATCATATGGGTTGATAAGTAAATAAGATAAGAAAATTAGGAAATGGAGATGTCTCAGACTGTGGAAAAGGGTTTGAGGAAAATTAATAATAATTCCAGATTAATGGAAATAGAAAGGATTAGAAAATATAAAATAATATTTCCAATGTAATGGAAATGAAGGGAGATTTGGTAAAAATATAACAATAGTATGAAGCAAAGAAGTTAATGGGATGAGTTTAAATGGGTTCATTAATAAAAGAGAATAAGTGTTTGTTTTGTTTCTCTGTAATGAAAATCAAAGTGATTCTTAACAATGTTTTTATATGGAAATAGATTGAACTCAAATGTTTGATATATATATATATACACACAAATATATGAATTAATGTTAAAGTATTTAAAAATGGTTTTGTAGACATTCTTATATTAAAATAAGAAATAAATACTGTGTTTTAAATCATTAAATAATTAAGATATTTAATTAGTTTTGATTAAAAAGGGCCAAGTGATGCTGAATACTGAACCAGTTGACATATTTTATTTTTATGGTTGAATGGTTGTTTATTTGATAGCTAAATAACTTACTATCAAATCTAACCAATATGATTGTTGGTACGGAAAGACCGGAATCGAATTATATTCGAAAACCATTCTGAACAACAAATACAAAATAGAGAAGATATCAGATGCTAATCAAGACGGAGCCATTGAAGACCATAGATCTTCATAAAACGAAAGGATTACTTTTATCTTTGGTCAACTCCTATATTTTTCAAAGTCTACTATATATATACACTAAATCTGTAATTTATAACCAGAGATATATTGTGGTTCTATCGTGGTTGAAATCTATGGATTTGCAAGAAAAACTCGCTATTGATCTATAGGGTGATTCCTACAATGTGGTAGAAGGGTGCCTTCGGTTCATCCTGTTCCTGGATGTCTTGTATGGACGAATGTCTGACAAAATATTTCTTAAGAATCACGTACATTGATTTTTACAAACGTATTCTGTAGGTGGCAGAGAAGACACCTTCTCTTAGCATAAACACCCAGAGTATTTTTGTGGACGTCAGTTGGTGATTTGGCTGATCTGACGGTGTGGCATTCAAAGTGAATGATGGCCAGATATTCTAAAGATAAATTCTAACCTCAAGCCTCACAACCGGGAAATGACAAAAATCGGGCAGACAATATGGCTATGTGGGTCGCTCCCATTAAGCTGTATAATCACCTATCTAGAGAAATTTCCTTTGCTTCTTTAACCTATTTCGATGTTGTCCCTTTTCAAGAAACGGTGGGTAGCTCCCAACCGTTGGTGATATACATTTGATACACTCAAGCGAAATGAGTGGTCGGTCATGTGTGGGTCGAGTTACAAGACGTTCTTGTTGAACCCAGTATATTTCCTTCTAGAGATACATTATCAGTAGGTGGTTCCACACCTTGTTATAGTTGGAAATCCAATCTCCAATAAGCACCCGCGGTTTTGATTGTAAACTATATATGTGGTGCGTGAGATGCAAGCGTTCCGCTAGATTGCTATTTACTTGTATTTAGACATTATCACAATATCAGAGAAATATATGATTCCAAAAATGTTTTGGGTTATCGTAAGGTAAAAACCATCCGTGTTTATGTATGGATCGGTCTTACGATTATCCTTTTCTTTCGAAAAGATGTTTTGACTTTAAAATCGAGTTGGATGATATTATAAACTTAGCGAGTTTTCTCACTCCGGTTCACCAGACTGATCCAGCGATTGTAATGTTAGGGTTAGCCCGGGTTGTACAGGTTCAGGTTTGGATGATACAAATTTCAAGAAGATGTGCTAGAGGAGTTCAGGTGTATGATATATATTTATTCCGCTGTGTGTTGTGCATGAGGACATATTGATATAACTGTCCAGATGTGTTGACTGTAAGTGTACTTTGATGATTGTATTTATTTGAAAGATCTCAAATAAAGATTTGTTTCAGTATTATATTTTATTCCGCTACGATGTGAGACTCTGGTGTTCTTATGTTTTTGTTCTCTTTTTTCTTCCATTCTAATAATTATTTCTTCCTTATTTCACCTTCTATTTTCTTTCAATAACTATCTGGTGTTTCTGATACTTGAGTTCTGACAAGTAATACGGTTTGTTGTATTATTGTCGGAATTCGGGCATCGAATTTCGTCGGGTCGTTACAGTACCCCATCCTATTATGTCGCCATATAAGTTTACAACCGAAATCGAAAGTCGTGTATTGGAAATTGGATTCCATCAATGAACCGAGGTATGGGATTTTGCTCATCTTATTCGAGATAATCGAGCCCATGTCCCAGGATTCACCCGCAAGTGCACTTGGAGCGGTAGGGCCGGTCCACACCAAACGCTTGTGGATTAGTAATTCCTGAACAGTACGTTTCTCTACCCTATGGGCCATAAAATCTGGTCAGTATGTCGACCATCAAGGCCTTTTAGTCGTCCATATCCGAGATACCTCGCTATCCATCATCCACATAAGTAAAATGTCTGGGCTACATACCATGACATCACTTCTACCTAGAAAGAAATGCATATCCTCCCTGCAATCCTCTCCTGTTTCTGGTTCACACCACGGTGTGAGTCTCGCGAATTAACGCTATACACAAAGTTATACTACTAGCTGTGCTTTGATCATCATCTACAAGGCCCAGCTTTTTAACAAAAGCCTTGATCATTTTCATCTTAGCATGCCACATTGTCAATCCATGACATACCATTGATTTCTACCAATATATAACCTCTAAGCTCGTACGTCTCAGAGAAGGGTGTTAAGAAAGAGTATAAATTCTCCACCACCAAACAGATATATATTAGGAGAGCTCAACAAATATAACACACAACATCAGACATAATCCACTTACAAGTCCGTTCTGGGTCTGAACGAAACTGGAGGCACCTTATTCCTCATCCCATATATCCAATATAGGAGAGAGAGGTCCTCGCATATACGTCCGGACAACTACCACTATAACCCTTTCAAGGATGCAATTCCATCCAGGGCATCAGTAGTAATCCATTCTATGTGAAGATTGTTGGTCTTGCACCGTCTTCAATATCTACGACTTTTAGTTGTTGTAACAGTTATTCAGAATGGGTTAAAGCCCATCTTTTTGAATAGCTTGCACCTCTTACAAGTGATATATAAACAAATCAGACAACTCATTCCAATCCAGAATATTCGTTTATTCAAATATTCTTTATACTGGGAATTATTCCCATTAATCTTATCAAATATTTAATTCATTTATACCTCTTGTTTAAATCTTTCTTTGAAAGCCGTTGCAAAATATTTTGTTATATCTTTTCACAATCTCAAACCAAATTAAGGTTTATATAACTAGTCAGGATTATCGAGCCTTACCACAGTAATCATTTATTTTATTAATCCAAATCCCAAAATATTCATCCCACGAAGCAAAAACGGCAGTACTCCATATCTAACACCTATTGTTATCGGTAAATTTAATTACCATTTCACGTTCAAATCTAATTAAAGATTTAACTATCGCATGGAGTAAAACTGGTGGTACTCCATGCTCAAATATTTCTTGAATTTGATAAAATTAATTATCCCATTCTCATCTTAATCTACTTAAAGATTCGTTAAAACTCCAACTTAGTTTTAATCTCCAAAAACCATTACTTAACGATTATTCAACCTTTGGAAATTAATCTTGTCTTTACTTGGATTAAAGAGCAAATGTTATGTAAAAACACCATTCATGATAAACCCAAAATCATCTTCCATTTTATATGGAATCTTCATGGAAATCTGATCCATTTATAATCGATATAAATTTCCGTATCCAACTAGTACAATAAGTGGAATAGCGGAGAAATCCTTTTAAATTTCATAAATAGTAAACGTTTTTCTTCATAGAAGCTCATTTCGATTATTATGAATCTGTAACACCCCAGCTCCGCTTGGGTCCCTCACAAAGGGAATGCACTAGTTTTGGTGGAGTATTATCTAGGTAAGCATACACAGAGATATCACAAGACAGAACATAAAATAAGCAGCGGTAGAAATTAAAAACCAAATTTCATTACTTTCAAGAAAAGAGTCAAAACCTCATATATCCAAGGTACAAATTATTCCATTACATCAAGTTCTAGATAAAGAAGCATAAACTTAAAGTAGCAAAAGTAAATTACTCCCCAAACATTGCAGAAGTGCAGCCATAACATAGCTCAAGACCAAACCGTACATTAGCTGTCAGAAAGCAAGCAAAATCCAAGCTAAGAGCTAGTGTTTCCTCCCTGAGAACCTGGGGGGGAAACGAAAGAAAACGAGGTGAAAGAAAAAGGGTCAGTCATAAAGATTGGTAAGTCCTAGTGACTTTCAGTATAAAAACAAGTAAATGTAACAAGACAGGTACAAACTGAAAATAAACATAAGGATGATGATAGGTCTGGCATGATAAACTAAGATAACGAGACAACTCAAGTATAGCATCGCATGTTCAAGGTTCGATGCACCAACCGTACTAGTATTCTAACCCATGTCAAGTATTTATCATGAAGTGATCCCTTGGCCCAATATCATGAAGTGACCCATTACGGGGTCTCACGGTACGATCTACTAATCGATCGGCTCCCTACAAGTTCTAGCTCATCAAGTGTCTGTGTCATACAGCCCAATCACGAAATGTAGTCACCTGTGCTAGGTCCACCCTAGGGTGTATCAAATCCTAGGGTGCCAACCACCGACACGAATCAAGCACGCACAGTGTAAACCTACGGGTGCCCAATGCCTGCTTTTTCAACTCCGGACTACGTGCACGACCATAGTCCGCCTGAACCTACAATGGCGCACCAACTCAGCCGTTGTTCTGGTCGCTTACAATCAGCCTAGTAATCGTGCCCCACCCTGCCTTGTCCCAGGGTATCGTGATACATCTAAGTGGGTTACTGCTGAAAAGGACCGCGTAACTAGGGTTTCTAATGGGTTAAGTGTTATCATTTAATTTCGTGACTTAACCCTATCCAAATCATGTATCAAGTTGGTTAAGTGTATCCTAGCGGTTCATGACTTAACCCTATCAAATCATCGTATCAAATTGATTAAGTATATTCAAGTGGTTCATGACTTAACCCTATCATGTGGCATTAATTCATTAGTGCACCTCAACCTCTCACATTAGACTAATTATTGTGGTCATTGGATTTGTCGGTCGGTTGCGGGCAGATTTACACCACAACATAGTCTAACCTCGGGTTTTACGTGCGATATGACCAACTACCCACATTGGATCCTATTGTTTGCAGTCACTGGATTTGCCGGGCGGTTCCGGGAAGATTTACACTGCAAACTCAACCCAACCTCAAGTTGGCCATTTTCAGGTTTATCTAAGTGTCATGTCCATGTTCAAGTTTTCATGTCAAAATTCATGTCGAGTTTCGTTTCAGATTTCATGTAAGTTTCATGTCCTGTTCTTGTCCATATACAGGTTCAAGTTATAACAACGTTCATATTCAAGTTCAAAGCCAATTCATGTTTTACCTAATCTACCCAAATCGTATTCCCATCGCACGTAAACTCGAATTGATACCATTAAATCTAGTTAGGGAATAACATAAAAAGGGACAGATATAAGATGGCAAAAGTGATTACTAGCATAGCATGGTATAACTTGAGATAAGTGATTATAACATTACTGGCATATGGAATATCAGCCTCAAACATAAGAATTCCAAATCTAGCAAAAGGAGGTACTAGTCAAGATAACAATTGGCATAAAGTGATAGTCATGGTAACGGTTGACATAAGGTGATAGCCATAAACTTGTGACTGATAGCAGATTCAACATTTCAGGAATGATAATAGGAGGGGTTTTTCCTTTTAATTTACAACATGAATAGGCCCCAAATCAATGTCATAGTAATATACCCAAAAGTCAAGATTCAAGATGAACAAGAATGGATGTAAAACAGTCATCATACATAGGTCCAATTTCAATTTACAGATATTCATATTACGTTTACAGTTTAAAACTAAAAGTAACTGGGGCTTACAGATCGAGGTTCGAGAATTAGAAGAAAGAGAGTCGATGTTGAATCTTTATATGCTTAGTCGAGTCCTAACAGAAGTCCCCAAATCAACAATTCTCTTTAACGTAATTTCGACGTAGAAGAAGTAGTCCCTTTCTCTTACTTTTCAACCAAAATTAGAGAAGCATAATGTCAGAGAGAATTTTGTGTAGAGAGACTAGTGTTAGGGGCTGTTTATATAGGGTCAGGCCAACGAATGTAGACAGAAATGAGGCCAGATACATCAAAACGAATTCAGACTCAAAAATGGGTTCTGTCACCAGGTCGACCCCTAGGTCGACTCTATGGTCGACCTGGTCCTGGGCAGGTCGACTCTACAGTCGACCCCTAGGTCGACCTGGTCCTGGGCGGGAAATTTATCGCCCAGTGCATTCTGAGGTTTGAATTCGAAATTTGAATTCGAATTCTGAGCTATTTTGAACTTGAAAACTTCTGAAAACTTCGAGAGGTCATAACTTGGTCATACTAACTCCGATTTTCGAAAACGCGGACTCGTTTCCAAGCAGAATTTCGAGACGAACGCAATGGCGTAACCCTTTTCCCTTGATTCTTATTTTAAAAATTAATTCTACCTTGATTTATGGTTATTACACGTTATAAAAATACGGGTTGTTACATTCTCCCCTCCTTAAAGGATTTCGTCCCCGAAATCTCTAAGTTAGAAAGAATATATCCTACCATCCAATCACCCATCTACTCAAAGCATCATCCACAGCCAACCATTGTCCTTAAAATATTTCTAATGCTGTGTGAACATATGCAGAAAGTGTGTGTATATGTACTTATCTAATGCAAAAGATCAGGCGGTTACTGATTCAGTAAACCTCCTTAATGCAAAATATGTTAGTGTAATGGATCCAACATGTATGCCATTTCCTAACAAAGTTTATAATCTCTACATGAGTGCACAAACATTCATTCATATGCAACATCCAAGTGATAGCAGAACAAGTTCCATCCATGTACAAGTATAAGCACTCATGCATATGCAACATGAAAATGTGACTGAGCCGATCTAGTGCCTAATGTGTGTCATGCATCCACTAGCAATCTCTTGCAAACACTTGCAACCATTTGCAAACATCAACCATAACATGTTTCAATCACATGTTTACATCCATATGGTTCTACCTAAGGTTCTCAAGATAAGATCGAAAATACAACAAGACAAACGTAGATAGTGAAAGCATGATACGAAAAGGTTTTCAGGTTTATAGGAAAAAGAGATCGAGAATGTACCCTAAAAAAGAAATGGGTAAAGCGCGCGTATCTTCTCTTCGGTTTCCCAAGTTGCGTCTTCTTGTGCTTCACTCCACTGAACTTTAACTAGCTTGACTTCTCGACTCCTTAGCTTCTTGATCTCCGTTCCTAAGATATGAATCAGAACCCGCCTCAGTGTTGCTTCTTTTTCCACTTCTACGCCTTTAAGGATGCTTGGCTCAACCACTTCGGCCGATTCATGTAAGCACTTTCGGAGATGCGAGACATGAAAGACATTGTGTACTCCGGCCAGCCTCTCGGGTAATTCTACCTTATAGGCCATCCGCCCAACCTTCTCAGTGATAGGGAACGGTCCTACGAAAATTGGTGCTAGTTTTCCAACCGCTCGAAAGCGAACTACATTGCGTAAAGGAGAAACTTTTATAAAGACCATGTCTCTGACTCCGAACTCTAAGTCTGTCCTTCTCCGGTCCGCATAAGATTTCTGTCTATCTTGGGCCGTTTTCATCCGTCTTCGTATCAACTCAATCTTCTCAGAAGTGTCCCTTATCATGTCGGGCCCAAGTATAAGTATGTCTGTCGTCTCCAACCAATAAGTTGGTGACTTGCAAGGTCTTCCATACAGGGCTTCGAACGGTGCCATTCCGATGCTAACTTGGTAACTATTATTATATGCGAACTCCACGAGAGGAAGATGGACTTCCCAAGTACCACCGAAGTCAAGAATGCATAGCCTCAGGAGATCCTCTAGTACCCTATTTACCCTTTCGGTTTGTCCATCCGTCTGCGGGTGATAGGCCGTGCTCAAGTTCAGTCGTGTACCCATTGCTTCTTGCAGACTATTCCAAAACTGGCTAGTGAAAATCGGGTCACGATCACTAACTATACTAGAAGGAACCCCGTGCAACCGTACTATCTCCTAAAGGTAAATAGACGCTAGCCCTGATGCGGTCCTCTTGCTTTTCACTGGAATGAAATGAGCACATTTTGTGAGTCTATCAACTATGACCCATATGTTAGTATTTCCCTTCCTTGACCTAGGTAGTCCATCCACGAAGTCCATAGAGATACTCTCCCATTTCCATTGTGGAACCTCCAAAGGATGTAATAGCCCACCGGGCTTCTTTGACTCGGCCTTTACTTGTTGGCACACCATGCACTTTGAAACAAACTCTGCCACGTCCTTTTTCATTCCAATCCAAAAGAAAATGTGTTTCATATCTCTGTACATCTTATCGCCTCCGGGATATATGGTCATCTTCGAGTGATGCGCCTCCTCGAGAACTTTCCTTACTAAGTCTTCCACTTGTGGGACGCATAGCCTTCCATCATGCCTTAGCCATCCTTTGTCATCTATGGCATACCTACCGAGGTGACTTGACGTCTCACCCCTAATCAACTTGTCCATGATTTCGACTATCTGTGGGTCTTCCTTCTGTGAAGTCCCTACTTGATCTAGAAGTGTAGGTATTAACTCAAGAGATGCTAACGTAGCAGCCAATGACTCAACAGCAGGTGTGAAATCAAAGGTTGCTATAAACTCAAGACTTTTCCTTTCAACAAACAAGGGGCTCAAGGTCAACCTTTTTCTACTTAGCGCGTCCGCCACCACATTACCCTTGCCAGGGGTATAAGCTATATCGAAGTCATATGATGCCAAGAATTCCATCCACCTCTGTTGTCTCGGATTCAAATCTTTTTGTGAGAAGAGGTACTTAAGCGATTTGTGGTCGGTATACAGCTCGAATCTGTCCCCAAGAAGATAATGGCGCCAGGATTTAAGTGCAAAAACGATCGCCGCCAACTCCAAGTCATGTGTGGGATAGTTCTTCTCATGAACTTTAAGTTGTCTATCCCCATAGCATATCACTTTCCCTTCATGCATTAGGACAGTGCCTAATCCCGTGCCACATGCATCTGTGTACACGGTAAACATCTTACCTCCATCGGGTAATGCCAAAACTGGAGCTGTGGTGAGGGCTCTCTTGAGTCTCTGAAAAGCAATCTCACACTCTAGGTCCCATGCAAATGCTAGGTTTTTCTTTGTTAACCTAGTAAGAGGGGCTGAAATCTTAGCGAAGTCCTTAATGAACTTCCTATAGTAGCCTGCCAAACCGAGAAAGCTTCTCACTTCAGTTGCGTTCTTAGGAACCTTCCAGTCTTGCACCGCAACCACCTTTGCGGGGTCCACGGTGATGCCTTGCTTAGAAACTACATGCCCAAGAAACTGAACTTCCTTCCTCCAAAAATGGCATTTGGAGAACTTAGCCTTTAACTGGTGTGCTCTAAGCGTATCCATGACTTCCTTGAGATGTCTAGCATGCTCTTTTTCATCCTTTGAGAAGATCAGAATATCATCCACGAAAACTACTACAAACTTGTTAAGGAACTCCCGAAACACCCTACTCATCAAATCTACAAAATACGCGGGTGCATTCGTTAACCCAAACGGCATGACGAGCCATTCGAAGAACCCATCTGGAGTCCTAAACGCAGTTTTGTCAATGCTATCCTCAGCCACTCTAAGCTGATGGAATCCTGTGGCTAGATCGAGTTGAGAGAAAATAGATGCTCCTACAAGCTGGTCAAACAGATCGTCGATTCTTGGCAGTGGGTGCCTATTCTTCTTTGTCAGCTTGTTTAACTCACGATAATCTACGCACAGACGAAGCGAACCATCCGCCTAAGTAGCAAATACCACCGGAGCACACCATTCAGAAATGCTTCGTCTTATGAAATTTTTCTCAAGCAACTCCTTAACTTGTTTACTGAGCTCTCTTCTTTCTCGCGAGGCCATGTGCCTAACGGGCAATGAAACTGGCTTGGCATTATCAACAAGATAAATTCGGAAGTCTATCTCGCATTTAGGGGGTAACCCCTTCACCTCATCAAAGACATCTGGACATTCTCGGACCACTTTTACAGATTGCAAATTGTCGACGGATGAGTCAAGAGATTCAAGATAACACAGCACGACGGAACCCTTAGGGTTACAAGAAATTTCAAGGGTATTACCCAGGCGAGTCATGAGCCTCACTACCCTTCGTTCACAATCAAGAATGGCTCCATAATTGGACAACCAATCCATGCCTAGAATCAATCCGTATCCCATAAATCCGAGAACATAAGATTTACACGCGAATTTTACGCTTAAGATAGAAATTCTCAAATCCACACAAATCATAGACAAATGAGCGGAGCCCCCATTGGATTTGAAACTATAACGGGATCCTCAACTAGACTAGTACTTAGGTGCAGATTTTCAACAATATCAGAAGAAATAAAAGTATGCGATGCGCCAGAGTCAAATAAGGTTCGAACAGGAAAGTCAGAAATGTAAACAAGGCTTTCTACGGAAATATTACTACCTCGGTCCGGTGCTGGAGTGGTGTTGAGAGCATGCAACTGCCCTCCAGAAGGTCCTGGTCGCTGGGTCTGCCCTTGCCCCTATCCTTGCTTCTTAGGGCAATCCTTGTTGATGTGTCCAGTATCACCACAATGAAAGCATTCACCAAACTTTCTCTTCTTCTTTCTACAGCCTTTGGCTAAATGTCTCGTAATACCACAAAAGTTGCACTTCCTTGTCTCACGCGCCTTGTTGTTGTTGCCCTTGTTATTCTTGTTATTCTTGTTGCCTCCTTTCTTGGAGTCAACTTTCTTATTCTGAGTCTCATTAGGCTTAACCTCCTTCTTGCTATTCTTGTCTTCCTTATGAAGTAGAGCCATATCCACCAAGCTTTCAAAGGTCGCCCCCATGGGTATATGAGTTATGGCCAAACTGTGTAGTGGCTCGTTCAATCCTCGAGCAAAGCGTACAGCCTTTTTCTGGGCCGTGTTAACTAAGTCCAAACCGAACCGGGCAAGCTGATTAAACTTATTCACGTACTCCCTAACAGACATGTCCCCTTGATTGAGTGTGAGGAACCTTTCCATATGAAGGTTCTCTTCTACTGACGATAAGAATTTAAGCCCAAACCTCTCTCTAAAGTCTGCCCAAGTCTCAATTGACCTGGTAGCGTTGGTGACTTCCCACCAAAATGCAGCTTCCTCTTTCAACAACCATGCTGCCAACTGAACTTTCCTATGGTCCTCCACATCAAAGATAATAAACAAGTCTTCAGTCTCCATTAGCCAATTTCGTGCCTCAACGAAGGTTTCAGTTCTAACGAAGTTCTTGCCGCCCATCGCTTTAAAGTCTTTGCATATTTTGGCAAAGGCGGTACCAGGAGGAGGACGAACCGCGACCACTGGTGGAGGAGCAGGAGAGATGTCTGCCGGGCCCGCGCCATTGGCCCTAGCTTCTAAGTACCTTCGGAACCATCCAGGTACGGGTACTCCCTCGGGAATGTTAAGATCAGACATACTGAAAAACGAAAAGAAAACGGTTCAAACGAGGAAACAAAGGAAAGTGCTAATGGCTTTTGGGGAATAGCCTTTTTAAACATAAAACTTTTATTAAAAAAATGCTTCTTTATAAACGGTTTTGGAAAATAGTTTTAGAAGGTTTTTAAAACCTTTGCCCCGTCTGGTAACCTTCTTCTCTGATACTAAGTGTAACACCCCACTCCGCTAGGGTCACTCACAAAGGGAATGCACTAGTTTTGGTGGAGTATTATCTAGGTAAGCATACACAGAGATATCACAAGACAGAACATAAAATAAGCAGCGGTAGAAATTAAAAACCAAATTTCATTACTTTCAAGAAAAGAGTCAAAACCTCATATATCCAAGGTACGAATTATTCCATTACATCAAGTTCTAGATAAAGAAGCATAAACTTAAAGTAGTAAAAATAAATTATTCCCCAAACATAGCAGAAGTGCAGCCATAGCATAGCTCAAGACCAAACCGTACATGAGCTGTCAGAAAGCAAGCTAAATCCAAGCTAAGAGCTAGTGTTTCCTCCCTGAGAACCTGGGGGGAAAACGAAAGAAAAAGAGGTGAAAGAAAAAGGGTCAGTCATAAAGACTGGTAAGTCCTAGTGACTTTCAGTATAAAAACTAGTAAAGGTAACAAGACAGGTATAAACTGAAAATAAACATAAGGATGATGATAGGTTTGACATGATAAACTAAGATAACGAGACAACTCAAGTATAGCATCACATGTTCAAGGTTCGATGCACCAACCGTACTAGTATTCTAACCCATGTCAAGTATTTATCATGAAGTGATCCCTTGGCCCAATATCATGAAGTGACCCATTATGGGGTCTCACGGCACGATCTACTAATCGATCGGCTCCCTACAAGTTCTAGCTCGTCAAGTGTCTGTGTCATACGACCCAATCACGAAATGTAGTCACCTGTGCTAGGTCCACCCTAGGGTGTATCAAGTCCTAGGGTGCCAACCACCGACACGAATCAAGCACGCACAGTGTAAACCTACGGGTGCCCAATGCCTGCTTTTTCAACTCCGGACTACGTGCACGACCATAGTCTGCCTGAACCTACAATGGCGCACCAACTCAACCGTCGTTCTGGTCGCTTACAATCAGCCCAGTAATCGTGCCCCACCTTGCCTAGTCCCAGGGTATCGTGATACATCTAAGTGGGTTACTGCTGAAAAGGACCGCGTAACTAGGGTTTCTAATGGGTTAAGTGTTGTCATTTAAATTTGTGACTTAACCCTATCCAAATCATGTATCAAGTTGGTTAAGTGTATCCTAGCGGTTCATGACTTAACCCTATCAAATCATCGTGTCAAATTGGTTAAGTATATTCAAGTGGTTCATGACTTAACCCTATCATGTGGCATTAATTCATTAGTGCACCTCAACCTCTCACATTAGACTAATTATTGTGGTCACTGGATTTGCCGGGCGGTTCTGGGCAGATTTACATCACAACATAGTCTAACCTCGGGTTTTACATGCGATATGACCAACTACCCACATTGGATCCTATTGTTTGCAGTCACTGGATTTGCCGGGCGGTTCCGGGCAGATTTACACTGCAAACTCAACCCAACCTCGAGTTGGCCATTTTCAGGTTTATCTAAGTGTCATGTCCATGTTCAAGTTTTCATGTCAAAATTCATGTCGAGTTTCATGTCAGATTTCATGTAAGTTTCATGTAACGTTCTTGTCCATATACAGGTTCAAGTTATAACAACGTTCATATTCAAGTTCAAAGCCAATTCATGTTTTACCTAATCTACCCAAATCGTGTTCCCATCGCACGTAAACTCGAATTGATACCATTAAATCTAGTTAGGGAATAACATAAAAAGGGACAGATATAAGGTGGCAAAAGTGATTACTAGCATAGCATGGTATAACTTGAGATAAGTGATTATAACATTACTGGCATATGGAATATCGGCCTCAAACATAAGAATTCCAAATCTAGCAAAAGGAGGTACTAGTCAAGATAACAATTGGCATAAAGTGATAGTCATGGTAACGGTTGACATAAGGTGATAGTCATAAACTTGTGACTGATAGCAGATTCAACATTTCAGGCATGATAATAGGAGGGGTTTTCCTTTTAATTTACAACATGAATAGGCCCCAAATCAATGTCATAGTAAAATACCCAAAAGTCAAGATTCAAGATGAACAAGAATGGATGTAAAACAATCATCATACATAGGTCCAATTTCAATTTACACATATTCATATTACGTTTACAGTTTAAAACTAAAAGTAACTGGGGCTTACAGATCGTGGTTCGAGAATTAGAAAAAAGAGAGTCGGTGTTGAATCTTTATATGCTTAGTCGAGTCCTAACAGAAGTCCCCAAATCAAAAATTCTCTTTAACGTAGTTTCAACGTAGAAGAAGTAGTCCCTTTCTCTTACTTTTCAACCAGAATTAGAGCAGCATAATGTCAGAGAGAATTTTGTGTAGAGAGACTAGTGTTAGGGGCTGTTTATATAGGGTCAGGCCAACGAATGTAGACAGAAATGAGGCCAGATACATCAAAACGAATTCAGACTCAAAAATGGGTTATGTCACCAGGTCGACCCCCAGGATGACTCTATGGTCGACCTGGTCCTGGGCAGGTCGACTCTACAGTCGACCCCCAGGTCGACCTGGTCCTGGGCGGGAAATTTACCGCCTAGGGCATTCTGAGGTTTGAAATTTGAATTCGAATTCTGAGCTGTTTTGAACTTGAAAACTTCGAGAGGTCATAACTTGGTCATACTGACTCCGATTTTCGAAAACTCGGACTCGTTTCCAAGTAGAATTTCGGGACGAACGCAATGACGTAACCCGTTTCCCTTGATTCTTATATTAAAAATTAATTTTGCATTGATTTATGGTTATTACACGTTATAAAAATACGGGTTGTTACAGAATCTAATTCCATTCAACCCTAATTTAATTAAATAAATTGAAAAACTTCTCTAAATCTTAATCAAAAGGTTCATTCCATTCACAAATAGGTTCAAGAATAGTATTAATGAAAATACCATTCATGACAAACCCAAAAATCTTATTCTCCATTAAATTCCAATTTATATATTAGATACTTCTGGTTATGTTAAAAACCATTCGCAAATCCAATTTATTATTTCTAAAATTCTTTGGATTGTTATTCTAGTTATTAACTAGTTCATTTGGACAAAATACCCTTTATTTTTTCAAATGTGGAATATTTCATCCAAAATCTTTCCAAATCATTTATTATGATTTTTCATAATTTATTTATATATTTAATAATTTTACCAAGGCCCTAGCAGTCGGTTTCCAATATCGTCCACCGAACTGCATTCATAATTACCTTTTCCAAAACTGATTTGGACATATTTTAACATCTAACCGTTAAAATTTAAATCTCATATATTCATTGGAAAGATCTTTTCAATATGAACGCAACGGTTCCGGATTTAGGAGAATCCGATGGTCGGATCTCCCGTTACGTCCATTTCAAGTTAATGGTTGAAATTCGCAAACGGTCGATGTGCTATACGTTCTGTTCAAACCATTTAAATATATATAATATATATCATCGATTACAATTTAAAAACATACTTTATAAAATGTATATACATTCATTTTAAAATGATTTAACTTCCATTACCAATTTAAATTAAACTTGAACCTTGCATTTTGTTATGATCTCAAATTGATAATATTTTCGAAATGTAATATTTTGAAATTCAATCTTCTCGATATCCATTATAAAAATGAATAAAATCGATATAGAAATCCATTCGAGTTAAAATATCGTTTTATACTTAACTCGGCTTTATATATTTTTATGTTTTCGTGTCCGTCCAAGATCGGACTTCAAAATCAGCTTCCAGTCTTCACTGAATATTACATTATAAAAATGTTCATGTTTATTCCGAATTAGAATAAAATCTCGACCATTATCCATATAAATAAATTTATATGGATTACATTCACCATAAACACCCAACAATAGTTGCAAACAACTATCAACATCCAAAATGACATCCAATGTGCATGTTAGGACCGTATCATCAAAACAAAGCTAGATGTAATTTTTATGTAATTTTTGGAGTCAGTATGTGTCGCCAGTAAATTAAAATGTTCGTTCAAATTCAATATTGAATGTTATTTTTTAATTTTGATAAATACTGATTGAAACTGTCGAATTGGCTTACGAAACATATTCCATTGTGTCCGAAATGTGGGTATTTAGCTGGGAACGACAGTTGTTGGACTTGGTTTGGAGTTCGAATGAAAAATCACAATTAAATGAATTAAATAATAATTAAAAATATTATTTATAACCATTTTCCTTGGTCAAAGACCCTATCTTTATTCAGCCGAGGTCAACTCCTTTTGGAGCTGCAATAAACTAAATCAGCAACTAAAAAAACTCCAATCTTTCTTCCCTTCTTTCTCAAATTATGTTCAATGATTCACGAAATCTTCAAAAGTAAATTGAAAGAGGGCTATGAGATCTCCAAGATGATACGGTCAAGATAGACTAACTGCACTAGGATTCACCAGAATTAGGGCATGACATCACGAATATTGGCGTCGTTTTCTAGGTGGAGGGTACGATCGTGTCCATCGGGGTTGATGGGGGAGAAAGGAGTCGTCGGCGGCTTTCAACATGGGCTAGGTTGATCATGGTCCGGTCAGCTATAGGAGGGGCGGCGCTAGATAAATGGAAGTCGACGATTTTGGTTTTACGGGTTCCAGATGTAGAAGATGATCACTGCCTAATTACCTTAATTAAGGAAGGTTAAATATTAATTAATTATTAATGTTAATTATGTAATTTAAAATTTTAAATGGCTATAAATTTTTCGTATGACATCAGAATCACATGAAACAAAGTCCGTTAAAACCGTGAAGATGAGCACTACAACATGGAACTGACTAGATGCGATTTGGATCAAATTAGAATTTGAGGCAAATCTGAACTCGAATAGTATTAAAATCCTCAATAAAGAAGGACAGAGTGGAAACCAAAGTGAGAACTCCTTCTCACTAGATTATATTTTATCATGTTATTGTGTTCATGTATAAAAATATATAGAATTGCCCAGTGTATATTTTTATCAGTTTTAATCATTATAAATTGAATACGGTGCATGTTAGCTCAACTCCCTCGTCCACATACCATGGACGATTTGATTGACTGTATTGTGTTTTGATTGTGATGTCGAAATGTTTAAAATAATAAAAATAATTTAATATTATTTTTTGGTAGTTGAAATTAAATTATAAATATCTATTTATAATTTAAACAGTGAAAATTGACTAATTAGAAAATAATTCGAATCGAATTAGAACTGGTTAAATTTATTAACTAGAGATTATTTTGAGTCGACAGTTGTTGTTTGGAAACCCTACATGGGTCTGGGGATGATAATTTATTCACATCTCCCCTGAATTTAATTATATGTCAATCGATAGATCGACAGAATGTGATAAGCGTTATTTAAGTTTTAATGCTTATACAGTTGAAAATTGCACTTTGGATGTGAATTGACTGTTTGATGATTATTTATCAGTATTGTTGAATACATGTGATGTATGAAATCCATTTAACTAAAATTATATGGTAATTGATTGGGTCGCATTCCGATTCAAAAATAATGAATGTTTTAAAATAAAATTTAGTGAATAATCGAAATATGATTTTGATATCCGATTTTGGATGGACACAAAAATATATAAAAATATATGAAGTCGGGTTGAACTAGTTATTAACTAGAATAATAATCCAATGCTTTTAAATAAATAAATTGGATTTGAAATGGTTTTGATATAACCAGAATTTTCCAACGTATGAATTGGAATGGAAATAATTTCGGAATATTTCGATATTGGATTCCAAGATTATACGGATATTGTTGAGGAATTTGGAAGATATAAATATCGTTATTCCCAATACTATATTGGTTGGTTTCAGAATTTGATATTGAATATATGCCGATATTAATTTCTATTCAAAGCCATGTATTTAATATTAAATTCGATTTTAGGTTTGTCGTGAATGATGTCTTAAATAACACTGTTCTTAAACCCAGTTGAGGAAAGAATAAATCTTTTAATTAAGATTTAGTGAAGTTTACCAATTAATATTTAATTGGATTTTTGAGTTTATCGTGAACGGTGTTTTAAATAACATTTGTTCTTTAACCCAATTAACGGTGAAGTTATGATTTGGAATTTATAAATCTTTGCTAAGATTTAATGGAAATTTTCCGAAGCAAAGTTTTCCAGTTTAATACATAAATTGGAATTGAAAGGAATTTGATTTCGTAATAATCGAGATGAGCTTCTGCGAATGAAGACCGTTACTATATATGGAATATAAAAGGTTTTGCTGCTATTTCATTTATATTATTAGTCTGATACGGGAATTTATATCGATTTTACACTGCTATGATTCCCGTGTTGATTCCATTTTGATGGAAGATGATTTTGGGTTTATTGTGAACGATGTTTTAAATGACATTGGTTCTTTAACCCAAGGAAAGACAGGATTAATTTTCCAGAAAGTTGAATAATCATCAAGTAATGATTTTTTAAATTAAAACTGAACTAGAGTTTTTAATAAATCTTTAATTAGCTTAAAATGAGAATGAGATAATTACATTTATCGAAACCAAGAAATGATCGAGAGTGGAGTACCACCAGTTTTACTCCATACGATAGTTAAATCTTTAATTAGATTTGAACGTGAAAAGGGTAATTAAATTTACCGATAACTCAGTGGGTGTTAGGTATGGAGTACTACCAGTTTTGCTCCATGCAATGAATAGGTTGGGATTGGGTTAAATAAATAAATGATTACTTCGGTAAGATTTGCTAATCCCGACTAGTTGATAAACCTTTGTTTGGTTTAAGTTATGGAAAGATAAAATAAAATCTTTTGAAAGGATATCCAAAGGAAGATTAAAGAAATAGTTTAAGTAAACCTATCTTTAATAAAATTAATGGGAACCTTTCCCTAAAAAGGTGAATATAGGAATAAAAGAACATTTTGAATTGGAATGAGGCGTATGATGTGTTTTTATAGCACTTGATTATTGATTATAAAATACGCGAGTTATTCGGAAAGACCGAGTTATCCCATTTTGAATAACTGATACGGTGACTAAAAGTCGACGACGAAGACGGTGGTTGAAGACCGGAGAACTTCACATCGTTTGGATGATAACTGATGCCTTTATTGGGCTATACACCAAAGACAAGCTAATAAGTGGCGATCATCCATACATACTTGTAGATCGACCGGATATGCGAGGACCTCTCTCCTGTATTGGACGTATGGGACAAGGAATAAGGTGCCTCCAGTTTCGTTCAGACCCAGAACGGACTTGTAAATGGATATGTGTCTGACATTGGATTTCACTCTGTGTTGATTTTTTTTTAAATATATATCTGTTTGGTGGCGGAGAATTTGTTCTCTTGCTTAGCACCCTTCTCTGAGACGTACGAGCTTAGAGGTTATATATTAATAGAGATCAGTTGCATGGCATGAATTGTCAGTGTGGCATGCTGAGATATAAATGATCAAAGCTTTTGTTGAAAAGCAAAGTCTTGTGGTTGATGATCAAAGAACGGCTTTAATTAGCATAGCTTTGTGTTGTAACGTTAATTCGTAAGCCTCACACCCGGTATGAGTCTAAAACGGGATAGTGACCGTAGGGAGTGCACGACGTTTCTTTCTAGCTAGAAGTGGTGTCATGGTATGGAGCCCAGACATTTTTACTTATGTGGATGATGGAATGAGGCGCCTCATATATTGAGTCCCTAGTGGCTCAGAGATAGGTCTGATAGGACCAGGAAATGTGTGTTCATGTTTAAACAATCCACTAAAGTAAGTGTGGACTGGCCCTACCGATTCCAAGGGCTCGCCAGCGTCTGAGTCCTAAGGTATTTGCTAGAGTGTCTCAAAACCGGTGAGGAGTCAACCCTTGCCTCGATTCATAGATGGAATCCAATTTCCAATACGACATTTTTCGGTTTTAGTTGTAGAACTAGTCTGGCGACATGATATATGGTACCCATGCTGTCTATGATTAATACATTTATATTTGAAATTGTTTCGACACTATGCACTTATAGTAGTATCAAAATGATTTGTTTTAAACATACCAAGCATGTTTGGCTACTATAAAGGAAAACTCTATCCTCTGGCTTGCGTTGCATTGTGTGATGGGACCTGAGTCTTATAATAGCTTCACTTTTCCAAAAAGCGTTGCGTTGTTTTATTTTAAACTGAGATTCATGTGGAGTAAACCCGTTTGGGGTTATATGGCATGATCCCATGATTTCCCCACTTTTAAAGTAAAGATTTAATAACTGCTTTAGTCCTCACACCAGTCCCATGACTGACTTGGAGTTTATTGTTTTAACCTAAACTTTGGGTGCCCATATTTTCCACACGGGCAACATGTAGTTTTGCTTTTCGCAGATATTTCTTTTCATAGGATCTTGGATTATAACTGGAACTATATTCGGAAAGCTTTGTACCTGCATATCTCTTTCAGTTGTGTTAGTCGATGTATTTTCCGCTTCTATGTATTTTAATCTCTGATATATTCCACTGTAAACTATTTATTCATACTCTGAAATATTCTTGTATTCTTATGTAAATTGTTGTAATAGCAATGAAATGTTCTATTGTTTATGTTCAGATGCGTCGTGTTCTCAAACCAATCCGAGCTTTCCCATAAGGGGAAGTCTAGGTCGTTTCAGTTTGGCATTAGAGATTTGGTTTACAAACCTCGTGAACAAGACACGTTAGAACCAAATGATAGAATTCATCAAAGATAGGATTAGTAATATCCTATAAGAATGACTCGTTAGAGATAATGTTAATAATGCCCTAGAATGAGTTCGAAGAGTGCTATTTTATAAAAACGAATTTAATTTTGAAAAATTATACCTTATTCTACGTATTTTATTTTAAATTGATTTTGGACTATCGGGTATAAGGAGATTTTTAATATACGTCTGATCCACGTGTAAATGAAGCCTCAAATATACTGGATAGATATAGAATCACACTCTAGTTGCCCGGAGATGATTATGATGATTACTCGAGTATCACTAGAATTTATGTTTGAGTTTCAAAAGTATGATGTCTATATATTTCCAATTGACTGGTGTGAGAACAAAACTTAGTTAGAATTTATTGTTTGTGATTTGGTATTGAAATATGATTTTTAAGTATATATAGAAATAATATATTTTTGAAGAGCTAATCAACTAATTGATTACTGGTTGTATTGTATGATTATTAGTTTAACTAATAAAAAATATTGGAACAATAATTAATTTAACCAATATGAGAATGAATGATAAGTAAAGCCAAATTGAATCAAATATTGAACTGAATTGAAAATTGATTAGAATTACATATATGTACATATGTATATAATGAACAGGTCATAGCATGGAAGCTATGAAGAGGAATAAAATTGTATGCCCTACAAATAGGTACATATTTACTGTATTTATTGGGGTTTGACAATTTTATGAGCTGATTGGCAAGCCACTTAGCTTTTTCTTTTTCATTTTGGTTGATGAGGGCCCTGCAAGGCAAGTTGTGGTTTTAACGATCAGTCCGTATAAAGGAGGTTATGGCGAAATTTTTCAAAAATTTAGGGTGTTAGCTAAATTTTTGAGAAATTTGAAAATTCTTAAAAACTGAAAAGTTGAAGAATGAAAGTTGAGTTGGTTAGTTAGACAACTTTCAGCTCCGTTCCTTTTCGAGGACGAAAAGGTTTTAAGTTGGGGAGATTGTAACAACTCGAAATTTCAGAACCAATTTAAAACTTTAATTTTAGTTATTTTAATGGATTTTGAATATTTAAAATGATTTATTTTAAATAATACGACTAAAAATTTATTTAATCGAAGTTAGAACGTATAAATTTATCTTAATTATAAATAGAGTTTGAAATGGAGCGGTAGTCTGAAAATTCAACTTTAAATTTCAATTGAATGTATAGAATTCAAAATAAATTGGATTTCAGTAAAACCAAAAATATTTGAATTTGTGTAATAATATCTTTCTAACGAATATAAAAAAATCAGATTTCATAATATAGATTTAAATTTACGTCCAGTTTAAAATTTAAAATAATCGCTATGGAATTTAATTATATTTTAAATTAAATATAGCCCTTAAAATAGCCACTTTGCAAACGACCTCCGTTTTCGATGAAACCACTTTTGTTGGATCCGGAATGTCAAATTATTGTCAGGTTCAAATTTCATAATTTTTGGAATTAGAATGTGAGTTTGAAGTGAATTTAAACGTGTTTGGTAATTTCAGTTTAAGTTTAACTGACTGGAAAAAGGCCATTTTACAAACGGTTTCCAAATTCGACAAAATTAGTTTTGTTAGGTGTAACACCCCGCATTTTTAATGAAATTAAAATGTGGAAATATGTATATATATTATATACATCGATATATTTAAGAGAAAAATTAAACAATGATAATAAAATTGCATGTAATAAGTTCATGCAGTGAAATGAAGGAAAAAGATTAATAAAAGAAATTAAATGCAATACATGAAATGCGGAGAAATGCATGCAAACAATTAAATAGAAATAAAAAGGAAAATTTGAGAAGCTTCAGGAATTTGGTCATGAAATTAGCGTCATCGCGTTCGTGGTGATTTTCTAGTCAATTTAGACCTATAGTTTGTAGAAAACTGATTTAAAATGAAGAAGATATATTTAAATTAAATATTGCAGCAAAACATGAAAAAGAGGAAAGAGAGAATAATGTGTAGCTTTTTCCTAATTCTTGTTAGCAAAAGACTTAGTAGCTCATTTGGTTAGTAAATGTAACTTGTACGCAAGAGGTTCTGAGTTCAATCCCCGCCAGTGCCATATTTTTGTTTGAGGGGAATAGCTAAAAAATGACCTAGTGTGAACGCAGTTCAATTAAAAAAGCGGTTTAGTATGAGAAGGGTTAATTGGAATGATAGTTAAAAAGAAAAATATGTATATATATAAAATATATGTATATATGTGTGTGTGTGTGTGTGTGTGTGTGTGACATGTGGGTGTCAACACCCCTGCTCCTGCGCATCATGTTGCACACATGGCACATTTTTATTTGTTAATGACGATTTTTGAGTTTTAGAGCTGACGTGGCCTCTCCTGATTGGCTGGATGATGTGTCTTTGAGCTGTGTGGCTCTGATGATCTCCTAGTTAATCTAAAGGCTCTAACTAAGCTAATACATTTATATAAGCACATCTAATCTAAACTTAATCTAAACTAAATTCATTCATAAGCCTCCATGCAGCTGCATTCAAAACTAAACTAGTTTCTCTTCTTCAATGAATCAAAGCATAGGAATTGTGAAAAAGGGGAATGATTCTAGAACAGCAACAAATGCTTAATTCAGATATATATTCTTTCTTCTTCTACCACTGTGAGTACAGTTACTTCCACAAGACAATTAATTAGAAATAATGGTGATAAGTGTGAATTGGACTGTATGACTATGCATGTATCATATGCAATTAGATCTATTATGTTGAGATATGCCAGTTCTGTTATCATATGTTATTGGATCTATTTTGTAGATTCATATGCGTAATTAAATCTACTCTATTCTATGCTATGCAAGTTCATATTAATTAGATCTATGCAAGTTTATGTTAATTAGATCTATGCAAGTTTATGTTGATTAGATCTATCCTATTTTATGCAAGTTTATGTTAATTAGATCTATGCAAGTTTGTGTTAATTAGATTTATGCAAGTTTATGTTGATTAGATCTATTCTATTTTATGCAAGTTTATGTTAATTAGATCTATGCAAGTTTATGTTAATTAGATCAATGCAAGTTTATGTTAATTAGATCTATGCAAGTTTATGTTGATTAGATCTATCCTATTCTATGCAAGTTTGTGTTAATTAGATCTATGCAAGTTTATGTTGATTAGATCCATCCTATTCTATGCAAGTTCATATTCCATATGATTATTGGATCTATATTATGTGTGGATGATGCCTCTTTCCCTCTTCTTTTCCTTTTTCTTATGAGTTAGGCTGAAGACGAGCCTAACATATTATGTGAATTATACGTACGAATGACGTAGGAACATTGGGGAAAAGTTTGGGAAAAACATTGAATATTATTTAATTGGCATAAATTGGTTTGTAATCACGTAAATAACTTGGGGCATAAATTGGTACAATTTCTGTATATGGAATTATGGACATAATTTGAATGAGAATTATGAGCATAGCCTAAATTGGGAATTATGGACAAATTGGAATATGGATATTAATTCAAATTGGGTTTTGAATAATAAAATGAGATAATGAATGCCTAAACCACAAGGTTAGACTTGGTTTGCGGTATAAGCCAGCCCGGACCCGCCCAGCACATCCAGCAACCGCAAACGGCAGTCTAATGTGAGAGGTCAAAGGCATAAACTAGATGCGTAATAAGGAAAAGACACGAGGTTAGATTCAAATTGCGGTTAAGCCTGCCCGGACCCGCCCGGCAAATCTAACAACCGCAAAACGGAATCTAATGTGGGAGGTCTTGCAAAATTACGGTTATAATGAATTAAATAACACTTAACTAGGATAAGACATGTAGTGGGCATGGGGTTAAGTGGGTGACATGGGTAGCATGTGAAATATAATTAGAAACACTTAACCAAGTTGAAACATGTAAGAAGACATGAATAAGAAGGGGTTAAGTGGGAAATCCTAGTGGGGACCAAGTGTAGACGGGAAGCTTGTGTCAAGTGTGGGGAACCTTTTCAACCAGTAACCCATTTAGTATCTATGTGAGCTCGAACAAGGTCGAGGATGAGACACGCTTACTGGGATTGATTGTAAGAGGTCAAATGGGTTAGCGGTGGCAACGCAAGTCCAACGGAGTCATATGGGTGCATGGGTCCGGGCTGGTAGGTAAGACGTTGTTGCACCATGTAGATATAAGTCGTGCCTTTTTAGTAGTATCGGGTTGCCTCTTTAGGGAGTGATACACCCTACTGTGGGGCCACCACGGGTATCTACGAGTTAGGGACCTTATCGAATGGGGAGGATAGTGGGTACAACTAGTGGAGATAGGAGCAGGCGACACCTATGACAGCAGCTAGAAGTACATGAAACTACCATTATCATTATTACTATTAAGATTAGTAGGGATGGTAGTGGGTACAACTAGTGGGGGTAGGAGCAAGGGGCACCTACGAGAGCAGCTAGGAATACACGAAGCTACCATTATTATGATTAGTAAGAGGGATCAACTTTCAGTATGGGAATAGTAAGGGTTCAGTGTAATTAGCATTGGTGCAGTGCAGGAAATATCTTATAGTGATTAGAAGCGTAATCAACATTATATCTTGTTCACCTTGTTCACCTTATCATATATGTTTATGTTACAGTCATTTCTTATATCCAGTTTATGTTCTTATCCTGTTACTTTAATGGTTATATTGTTAAAGTCACTGGGCTCGCCAGGCTTTATGTCTGACCTAGTTTGTTTCGCCTCTTTTCTTTCCATTTCCCCCCTCCAGGTTCTCAGGGTGGGACTAGTGGAGCTTGACTTGGATCTCTTTCTCTCTCTTTTGGAAGTGCCTGGAGTTGCTGAAAGTAATGTTCAGCTTTATCTTCTTTTTTATTATGGCTATTTGTAACGGGATTATGCTTTTGGTTTTCATGTAACAATTTGACCAAGATGGATATTTATGTACTTGGTTTTACAAGTTGGTTTTGATGTTGTAACCAAACTATGTTCCGTTTTCACTGCAATGAAGTTATTTTAAGTTTTGTAGTACCATTTTTATATATCTTTCTTGTGATGTTCTGTTCTATACACTGATAATGCTCCATGTAAGTTGATGCATTCCCTTTGTAAGTGACATTAATGGACGTAGGGTGTTACACGTGGTATCAGAGCTGAAGGTTACCAGAACAGATATAAGATTTTGAAAGTCGTTTTCAAAAGCATTTGTTTAAGAAGTATTTTAAAAAACATGTTTTAAAGAAGGTGTTTTCAAGAGAAAAGTTTATTATGAAAAACATAATCCCCAAAAGCTATATATCTTTCTTTCGATTCTTTGTTTCGAATCTCTTCCTCTTTCCCTTTTGAATCTCTTCCTCCGCGTATAGATGCTTTTTCTAAGATATGTAAGGACTTCCTTGCGATGGGCGGAAAACCGCTTCATGGGACTGAGACGTTAGTCGAGGCTAGAAGTTGGCTCAAGGAAGTGGAGGACTTGTTGGTATCTTTGAGATAGACGATGGGAGGAAGGTTCAACTAGCTGCTTGGTTAATGAAGGATGAAGCTTCCTTTTGGTGGGAGGTCACGAATGGAGAACGTGCACGGGAGACATGGATAGGATATAGGATATAGGATAAGAAAGTGGATCCAAAGAAGGCACAACAACAACAAAAGAAAGGCGGAAAGGATAAAAAGGGCCAAGAGAAAAGGAAGTGCCACAATTGTGAAATACCTGGACACTTAAAGAAAGACGTTAGAAAGAAGAAGAAGACTGGTTGTTACCATTGCGGTGGGGGCAGGACATATGATTTAAGATTGCTTGAGGAGGCAAGGGAAAGGGCAAGGACAGAGGGCAGGATCTTCTGGAGGGCATGTTGTGTTCTCGTGGTCTGTATATCGGAAAGAGATAGGAAGTTTCGGTTGAAGATTTGATTTCTTTTTCCTAGGACTATTTTCGACTCTTGCGCTTCACATTCATTTATTTCTACCTCGTTAGTTGAAACACTGCACATAAAATACTAGTCTAGTTACGGATCCCATTGTAGTCTCAAATCCAATTGGTGGTTCGACTCATTTATCTATGCTTTGTCGGGATTTGAGAGTGTCTATTTTGGGCGTTGGGTTTGAATGCAATGCCTCGTTCTTGGTTTCATGGGCTATGGCTTGATTCTAGGGATGGATTGGCTAGCCAGGTATGGTGCCATCCTAGACTGTGAAAAGAGGGTAGTTAGACTGTTGACTCGTTGGGGAAAGACCCTTGATATTTCTTGTGAGCTTAGAGGTTCGGTGATGCTTAGCTACCTAGAATCACTTGACGCATCCACCGATGATTTGCAATCTATTCGAGTAGTCTGTGAGTATGAAGATGTCTTAGAGGAGGTTAGGGGCTTACCTCCAAAATGCGAGATAGATTTTCGTATCTACTTGGTGGACAATGCAAAGCCAGTTGCATTTCCTGTGCGCCACATGGCTCCAAGAGAAAGGAGGGAGCTTAGTAAACAAGTGAAAGAGCTACTTGAGAAATGGTTCATAATAAGAAGTATTTTGGGATGGGGTGCTCCAGTTGTTTTTGCTACAAAGGCTGATGGTTCACTTAGATTGTGTGTGAACTATAGGGAGTTAAATAAACTCACAAAGAAAAATAGACATCTATTACCGAGGATAAATGATTTGTTCGATCAATTGGCGCTTCGGTTTTCTCGCAGTGGGACTTAGCTACAGGATTTCATCAGTTGAGGGTAGCTGAGGAGAGTATAGATAAGACTACTTTTTGGACTCCCGAAGGTTTCTTCGAATGGCTCGTCATGCCTTTTTGTTTAACGAATGCACCCGCATATTTCGTAGATTTGATGAGTAGGGTGTTTAGGGAGTTTCTAAACAAGTTCGTTGTAGTCTTTGTGGATGACATTTTGATATTCTCTAGAAGCGAGGAAGAACATGCCCTACATCTTAGGGAAGTCTTAGAGACCCTTCGACCACATCAACTCAAGGTTAAGGTCTCCAAATGATTTTTTTGTAGGAAGGAAGTGAGGTTCTTAGGACACATGGTCTCTAAGGAGGGGATATCAGTTGATCCCGCGAAGGTGGTGGCAATCCAAGATTGAAAGGTTCCTAGAAACGCAATGGAAGTAAGAAGTTTTCTAGAGTTGGCGGGCTTTTATAGGAAGTTCATTAAAGACTTTGCATTTCACGAGACGAGAGCTTGAGAAAGACAATTCTTGAAGACGACACAGGGCCGGCAAAAGTCATATGCTAATAAGAGAAGGACGTATCTTGAGTTCGATGTTGGGGACAGGGTTTTTATTCGTTTTGGATCTGTAGGGAAGTTGGCACCGAGTTTCGCAGAGCCATTCCCCATTTTAGATAGGATTGGTTAGATGGCGTACAGAGTGAAGTTGCCGGAGAAGCTTAATGGTGTTCATGACGTATTTCACGTGTCGCATTTGCGGAAGTGTTTACATGATACCACGGAAGTAGTGGAGCCGAGCATGCTTAGAGAAGTGGAAGTGGAGCGAGATGCCATGATTAGACGAGCTCCTACATGCATCCTTGGATCGGAGGTCAAGAAGTTATGGAACCGAGAGGTCAAGTTGGTTGAAATCCAATGGGGAGATGATCAAGGAGACGCGACTTGGGAAACGGAAGACAAGATACGTACATTATACCCTTTCCTTTTTGAGGGTATGTTCTTAACTTCTCCTTTTTCTATCGCTTTGTTTATACTTGTTTTATCGTTTAGTATATCCTCTCGATTGTATCTTCGATCTTTAGGTAGGAAAATCATATGGTTGTAAACATGTGTTTGAGGCATGTTATGTTTGGTGGATGCAAGTATTTTCTAGTGGTTGCTCTTGGATGCATTTACACACACATTAGGCACTAGATTGGCTCAATCACTTTCATATTGCATATGAATGAGTGTGCATATTTAAATTAATAGATGTATTTTGAATGTGTTATCATATGGATGTTGCATTTTAATGAATGGTTTTACACTGATATAGAAATGATATGTATCATTAGGATTCCTTTGCATACATGTTGGACTCATGGCACTGACATAATTTCCATTGAGGAGGTCAACTGAATTAGTATACCGCCTGATTTTTGCATTATATAAGGAACAAATACACACACCTTTGCATATGTTCATATAGCATTAGAAATCTTTTAAGGATAATGGATGCTTGTTGATGATGGATGAGTAGATGGATGATGGATGGTAGGGTATATTCTTCTTAACTTGAAGATTTCGAGGACGAAATCCTTTAAGTAGGGGAGAATGTAACACCCCACATTTTTAATGAAATTAAAAATGTGGAAATATGTATATGTATTATATACATAGATATATTTAAGAGAAAATTAAATAATGATAGTAAAATTGCATTTAATAAGTTCATGCAGTGAAATGAAGGAAAAAGATTAATAAAAGAAATTAAATGCATTACATGAAATGCAGAGAATTGCATGCGAACAATTAAATAGAAATAAAAAGGAAAATTTGAGAAACTTCATGAATTTGGTCATGAAATTAGCGTCATCGCGTTCTTGGCGATTTTCTAGTCAATTTAGACCTATAGTTTGTAGAAAATTGATTTAAAATGAAGAAGATATGTAACACCCACCTCCGCTAGGGTCACTCACAAAGGGAATGCACTAGCTTTGGTGGAGCATTGTCTAGGTAAACATACACAGAAATATTACAAGACAGAACATATAAAACAGGGGAAGAAGAACCAAATTTCATTGCTTTAAAATCTAGAAAGGTCTAAAGCCTTTTTACATCAAAATGCCATTAAATCCATTACATCGAAATCTGTCTTGCAATAGTAAAGAAGCATAAAACCAGTCATAAATCATTCCCCAAGTAAAACAATAAAGCAGCCATAGCCAAGAAAGGTCCAAGCCATATATGATGATGATCTTGAAGAAGAAAGAAGTCCAAACTAAGTAGTAGTGTTTCCTCCCTGAGAACCTGGGGGGGAAACGGAAGAAAAAGAGGCAAAAGAAAACGGGTCAGTCATAAAGACTGGTAAGTCCTAGTGACTTTCAGCATAGAAACAAGTAAAGATAACATGACATGTATAAACTGAAAGTAAACATAAGGATGATGACAAGATAGGCAAGTTAAACTAAGATAACAAGATAAACTAAGATAAACTATGCTAACCAGATAAACTACGGTAACAAGATAAACTATGCTAACCAGATAAACTACGTATAGCATCGCATGTTTAACATTCTCGGCACCAGTATTAGTATAACAAAATTAGGTGTTATCCTAATGTCCATACAGAAACGGAAACAGAAACAGGGTGATATTTACAGAAATAGCAATGGGCTTTTACCTCCCTAACAGAAACAGAAACAGAAATGGGCCTTTACCACCTGTACTAGTAACCCAACCCGTGTCATGTATTAACTATGAAATGATCCCTAGTCCAGTATCATGAAATGACCCATTACTTGATCCCACGAAACGATCTATTAATCGATTGGCTCCCTACAAGTTCTAGCTTGTCATGTGTCTGTGTCATACGTCCCTATCACGAATGTAGTTACCTGTGCTAGGTCCACCATAGGGTGTAACAAGCCCTAGGGTGCCAAGCACCGACACGAGTCAACCACGCACAGTGTAAACCTACTGGTGCACAATGCCTGCTTTTTCAACTCCGGACTACGTGCACGACTATAGTCCGCCTGAACCTACAATGGTGCACCAACTCAGCCGTCGTTCTGGTCGCTTACAATCAGCCCAGTAATCATGCCCCACCCTGCCTAGTTCCAAGGAACCGTGATACATCTAGTGGGTTACTGCTGAAGAGGACCGCGTAACTAGGGTTTCCGTCTAGTAGGTTAAGTGTTGTCATTTAAATTCGAGACTTAACCCCATCAGTCTAGCATGTCAAGTTGGTTAAGTGTTGTCATTCAAGTTCGTGACTTAACCCGCCTACGTGTCATGTCAAATTGGCTAAGTGTTGTCGTTCAAGTTCATGACTTAGCCCTACGAATCATCTGTCAAGTTGGTTAAGTATTTTCAAGCTGTTCATGACTCAACCCAATCAAATCATCGTGTCAAATTAGTTAAGTATATTCAAGTGGTTCATGACTTAACCCTATCAAATCATCGTGTCAAATTCGTTAAGTATATTCAAGCGGTTCATGACTTAACCCTATCAAATCATCGTATCAAATTGGTTAAGTATATTCAAGCGGTTCATGACTTAACCCTATCAATTCATCATGTCAAATTGGTTAAGTATATTCAAGCAGTTCATGACTTAACCCTGTCAAATCATCGTGTCAAATTGGTTAAGTATATTCAAGCGGTTCATGACTTAACCCAATCGAATCATCGTGTCACATTGGTTAAGTGTATTCAAGCGGTTCATGACTTAACCCTGTCATGTGGCATTAATTCATTAATGCACCTCAACCTCTCACATCAGACTTGTTGTTGTGGTCACTGGATATGCCGAGCGGTTCCGGGTAGAATTACACCACAACTCAGTCTGACCTTGGGTTTCTAGCGCGATATGACCAACTACCCACATTGGATCCTATTGTTTGCAGTAACTTGATTTGACGGGCGGTTCCGGGCAGAATTACACTGCAAACTCAACCCAACCTCGAGTTGGCCATTTTCAAGTTCATTCTAGTGTCATGTCCATGTTCAAGATTCATGTCAAGTTCGTGTCAAGCTTCAAGGATAAGTTTCATGCCCACATCCAGATTCAAGTTATAACAATGTTCATGTTTCAAGTTTTGTATTTTTTGCCTATTATCAAGTTCGTAATTCATGTTCATAACCAATTCGTGTTTTGCCTAATCTACCCAAATCGTATTCCCATCGCACATAAACGTGAATCGATCTATACTACAAATAAATCCAAATCCCGTGATAAAGGGAATAACATCAAAACTATGATAGGCAAAAGGGACGAGCATAGAGCGATAAAAGGGATTACAAGACTAGCATGATATAACTTTAGATAATTGGTTACAACATCACTAGCATATACACTACAACAAATCAGCCAATTTGACACACCAGGATTCAGTGATTTGATACGGCTTTAACCCGTATCAAATTTGATAGGGCTCATACCCGTATCAAATTTCATTTGCTACACTTAACCAATCCTCGTCTTCTCAATCTTGAAAATCTGGTCGTCGATCATTACACCTTCGGATCGTTCCCTTTAGATTGGTCTTAAACCCGTATCAAATCACGCTTCTATTTTTTCTCGTTCAATTTTCCTTTCTCACCATTCCAAAAAACAACTGGCCGCTTCTTTTCCAATTATCTCGGTTCTCTCTCAAATCCCATCTCCCCCTTCTCCATGAAAACCCTAGAAGTAAAATCCACACTCCAACAATTCCCAGTCAGAAAACATTCATGTATTCTTTGTTTAAAGCAAATATGTTAAAATTAATGCTACCAAATCCAATATTTTCGTCAAAATCAATACCTAGATCTGATTTCTGCACTTCTTCGCTGACATGGGAAGGTGGGGTTTCCATGGTTCAAGGAGCATCTACAGGAATCGGCCTCGAATTCGTGACTTATTCTTTTTATTCATTGCATTTTGATTTTATTTCAGTTCCAAATCCTGTATGTATAATGTTTATACATATAAAATTGATATTTGATGACCTTCATCGTTACAGATAGATTTAATGTTGTGCAGAAATATTAGCCAAAATCAATGTTGTTCAATCTATAATGAAACGCTCCAATGATGGCATTTTAGGTTAAGCAATTACTTGGTAAAAATGAGAAAGGGTGTGTAGTTGCTACATGTAGGAACCCTAATGGGGCAAACGATCTCCATGAGTTGAGAACCAAGTATGCAGATCGTCTCACTGTAATTCCCCTTGATGTAACAAACGAATCTTCCATTGAGGTAAATTTTGGATGAATTATATTCAGATATATAAATCTTGACTTTAGTTGTAATTATGTTATAGTACACACTATCACAACATTAATATTCTTTCTTAATTAGGCAGCTGCTGCCTCTGTGAAAGATAAATATGGACGTTATTTAAATCTACTAATCAATGCTTCTGGAACACTTTCAATTCCCAACGTACTACAACCAGGTTAGGGGCTTTAACCTGTATAGCTTGATTTTAAGGGCTTTACACATTGATAATTCACTAATTCCTCGCCACTTTCAATGATGTTATATGTTGATTGATTTCACTTGGGAATTCTACTATATGTGTAGGCCTGATCTTTATCCTTTCATTGTCCTAAACTATTTAGAATGGGTTGCAGTATTTCAAGTATTCAAACTAAATATTTTAAGTCCAGAAGCGTTGGTTATTCTGACTACGTATTGCTATTTCATGCTTCATATAGTTGTAGTTGGATTATGTATTGGTTGTTGTAACATATGCACAAAAGTTGATGAATGCTAATGTAACGGGATGAATATCTAAAAGTTAAGATGCATGTACATCCCCATTTTTACACCACATCCTAGTAACGTATCAGCGAATCTAGGACTAATACAAATTCAACCTCTGTTCTTTTAATAGGTATTATACATTCCTCAGTAGGATGAACCTTGAAGTTTAGAGATTCAATTTCAATATTGGAAGATGTCTAGCTTACCAGCATTTTTTCTCTTGATTTTAAAACGTAGATCCCAGACATACAGCCTATGTTAGATTATGTGTGAATCTTCCCCTACATATATACATTATACACAAATTTTGTCTATGCATATAAAACTGAAAGTACTATATTGGCATTTAGTTGTAACATACTAGTGCAGAAACAACATTACGCAAAGTAGAGAAGTCATCCCTAATGCTTGCATATGAAGTTAATGCCGTCTGTCCCACGCTTGTCACCAAGGTAAATCTGATGTAGTCACTGTGCACTCAGTTCGGGACTGAGTTCGCAAACTCAGAGTTTACAAACTCAGTTCCGAACTGAGTTTGCGAACTCAGTTCCGAACTGAGTTTGCGAACTCAGTTCCGAAATGAGTTTGCGAACTCAGTTCGCGAACTGAGTTCGCAAACTCAGTTCGCGAACTGAATTTCGAACTCAGTCCGGGACTGAGTTCGCGAACTCAGTTCGGGGACTCAGTTGTGGACTGAGTTCACAAACTCAGAGTTTACAAACTCAGTTCAAAACTCAGTTGTGGACTGAGTTCACAAACTCAGAGTTTACAAACTCAGTTCAAAACTGAGTTTACAAACTCAGTTCGAACTGAGTTGGCGAACTCAGTCCGAACTGAGTTGGCGAACTCAGTCCGAACTGAGTTGGCGAACTCAGTCCGAACTGAGTTGGCGAACTCAGTCCGAACTGAGTTGGCGAACTCAGTTCCGAACTGAGTTGGCGAACGCAGTTCCGAACTGAGTTCACGAACGCAGTTCGCGAACTCAGTCCGGGACTGAGTTCGCGAACTCAGTTCAGGGACTCAGTTGTGGACTGATTCACAAACTCAAAAGTTTACAAACATGAAATGTGATTTTTGATGTTACAGTTGATGACATGCAGCATATTTTGTAGATAATTGTATGTGATGGACCCCATTATTCGTAAAGCCATACACCAAGTTCAAATATAAAATATGTATAAGAAAATTGTTATAGTTGATTCATCAAAAAGATTGTAATAATAATCTTATATGTAAGTTACTATGTTGCTTATCTAATATACACGATCTTGTAGTTGGCGAATGCTTGGCATCAGAAAGCAAGTCAGAAATGGAAGCCTTGCATTGAAAGGAAATTGTCAGTTTCAGGTCTGTATGTATACTATCCATTGTCTACCAGTGCTTGCTTTTATTGTTGTTTTTATGCCTATTTCTTGGATACTGTCCACTATGTCACAGTAGTTTAAATGTCAAGGAACTACTATTATTGTTACCAAATCTTATAATCTATTTCCTCAATCACTTTCCCTTTTCAGTGGAGTTACCTCTGTCAAATGGATTTCTTATAATTGAAGCAAATGGTGGTCTAAACCAACAGCGCCTCTCTATAAGTCATAGCATAACTTCAAAATTTTCTTCTATATTACCTGTTTGTAAGTCATAGCATAACTGAATTTTCTTCTATGTTACCATTACTGACAAAGCATACCAAATTTCATATAAAAGCAATATTGCCAATCGCAACTGAAATATAGTTAGTTTTTGAAATTCTGTAGATATGTGATGCAGTGGCTGTGGCAGACTTGCTTAACGCAACACGTGTTGTTCCTTTTTTCCATTTCTACAGCGTTTGGCAGGATTCAAGGTAAAGATCTATATATGGTTATCTTAAAATTTGTGAAGGGAAAAAACATTATAAGCTTAGTATTAGTAACTACATCAGTCTTCTGACAACATATTTTATGCATTTAGCAAATTTGGAGAAATATTTGATGAGGAGTATTTCATTGAGAGACTTAAACGTCATGTAAGAATAGTAAAAGAAGTCCCATTTGAACTACTACAGCGATTTGACAACAACATGAGCAACATAATCAACATGAGAACAAAGGCCCATGCTTCAAAGACTTATTATTTGCAAAAGGTCCTTCTGAAGTTGTTAGAGTTGGGCTATGCAGGTTTATTTACTATTAATATATCGTCTTCTTTCATGATTATGTATGTTTTGTAAGGCTGAAGTAAACTCAGGTTTTGTCAATATATGATATTTAACTCTTTTGGCCAATGATTGACTAATGATTGATGTTACAGTAGATCAAGGATTCTTTTCTTCTAAATTAATCGATAATAGAATCAGTAATTATATTTCAACTAGTTTTAAGTTGCTAATATATTTGCTACCAGAAGTTTCTTGTAGATGGTTATGACTGACTAGCTCAAGCTTCAGCATCCAGTTTTTCCCTTTTACCCAGGAAAATGCAAACTAATTATTTTATACTGATTGTAAACTAATATCAAATATTATTGAAACATAGATGTTAGAGCTTGGCTATAAAATTAGCCTAATTTTTACAAGGTTAGGTATATGCAGTTACAATACAATGCGAGAAGTTGTCATTTTGTAAGCACAATCAAAAGCTCTGTATTCAAGTATTCTGCTACTAATTAGTGGATTTATTGCTAGATGCGCATCATGTTATGTGTTGATCATGGACCTTGTGTATCCAGGGCTCATAATGCTATAGTGACGGCAAGAGCTGGAAAATACCTTGTTTCTAGCCCTTGTCTCTGGTTGATAACTTTACAGAATTTACTAGGATTTCTTGCACTTTTTTCTCCACTAATTGGAACTGTATTTGTCTGGCAGGATTGCTGACAATTGGTCCTCACTTTGGTGGTGCCATTGATGATGCAGCTCGATATTTTAAGGATGCACACGACAGGGTGATTAGCTTTGGATGGATTCATTGTCTTAACCTTATCAATTATTTATAAAGGAAACTTTTTAAAGTAGAATTTGGTTATGCATATTTGTTTGTACATATGTTTGTTGTCTAATTCGTTTTGTTTTCAAAATACACGCATACTTTTGATCAAAAGATATTAAAGCTACCACTATACCGTCGTCCCTGGGAAGATGTTTTATACTCAAAGTGATCATATTTTCAGATTCAAAGTTTAACATGTATCCATCTATTTATACTGGAACTCCTTCAGTTGAAGTAATTTTTATTTGTATAAGTGATGTATACTTTGTTATTTGTTTGTTAGAAAAAAGAAAAAAAGAGGTAAGCTCGATAATGAAACTCTGCTTGCACCAAGGAGCATATTAAAGCTCGATTGTGAAATTTTTTTTTTTTGAATTTGATACGGCCATTAGCCGTATCAAATTTTCAATTTGATACGGCTTTAGGCCGTATCAAGCTATCAATTTGATACGGTCGAAGGCCGTATCAAATGCATGTATTTGATACGGCCTAAGGCCGTATCAAATTAACAGAGACGCCATTTTTTGATACGGCCCAGAGCACTGCCAAATCGATTTAGATACGGTCATGAGCACTGCCTAATTGGCATTTCTGGTGTAGTGATAGGGTTTCAAATCTAGCAAGATAAGGCGATAGCCATGATAAAAGTTGATATAAAAGAATAGGCATGCAAAAGCAAGCCAAATACAAGGATAATGGATCCAATGGTTTTAGTGTACATAATAGAAAATGAGCTAAGCAAGTCACACCCTAGGTATGAGATCCAACAACTGCAAATTCGGTGTACAACATGGGTTTCAACTATGGGCATGAACAATCAACTATAATAGTCTTAGGCAACTAACCCCAATAGTCATAGGCATAGTCATGGTCATAGGTAGAAATCTCATAATCAAGAACCATAAGCGATCAATTGCAATAGTCATGGATAATTATCCAAAATAGTTCTAGGCAAATAGTCATAGGAAATTAACAGTAATAGTTTCAAAGTCATGGTCATAGATAATAGCCTTATGTTCATAATCATAGGTAATAATTCTCATAGTCAAGAGTCATGATTAGCCACAATTGTCCTTGTCATAGTCATAGGAAATAGTCTTATGTTCACCGTCATGGGCATAGGCATAGTCTTATGTTCACAGTCATAGACATAGGCATAGTCTTATGTTCACAGTCATAGGCATAGTCTTATGTTCTCAGTCATAGGCATAGTCATATGTTCTCAGTCATAGGCATAGTCTTATGTTCTCAATCATAGTCCTTGGCCATTAACAATAGTTTCAACGTCATAGGCATGTTAAAGTTATAGACATGAAAGAGTTTGATTTACAACATGAATAGGCTCAAAGCAATATTCACGAAATTCAAGATCCAAGATGAACAAGAATAGATATGAATCAATTATCATACATAGATCCAATTCCAATTTACAACATGGATATTAAGTTTACAGCTTTTATCTAAAAGTAACTTGAACTTACAGATCATGGTCTAAGAAAGATGTAGAAGTCAAGTCTAGAAATTTGTCGTTGAATTTCCGAATCGTTGAATCTTGCTTTGATCGTAGAAGAAAATCCCCAAATATGCAATTCCAAGCCGCAGTCTTCAAGAAATAATCTTCTCGTTTTAATTTAATTTATCTTAATTTAATTTAGAAGAAGAAGAAGCCATGATCATCAAGAGTTTGAGCAGCATAAGGTTAGAGAAGAATGGTGTAAAGAGAATGAGGCCAGGAGGCTGTTTATATAGGATTAGGCAGACGAATCTGGACAGAAAACGAGGTCAAATACATCAGGATGCACTTGGTTCACAAAGTGGGTTCTGGAGGCAGGTCGACCCCCAGGTCGACACTATGGTCGACCTGGTCCCTGGGAGGTCGACACTATGGTCGACCCCCAGGTCGACCTTATCCATGGGCGGGAATTTTCCCGCCCAGCCTGTTCTGGGGTTTGAATTCGAATTTCGGATTCGAATTTCGAGCTGTTTTTTATTCTGAAAATTCCTGAAACTTCGGAGGGTCATATCTCCCTCATACGGACTCCGATTCTCGCAAACTCGGACTCGTTTCCAAGCATAATTTCGAGACGAACACAATGGCGCAACCCGTTTCCCCTGATTCTTATCTTAAAAATTTAATTCTGCCTTGATTTATGGTTTTAACACATTATTAAAATTCGGGTTGTTACATTCTCCCCTCCTTAAAGGATTTCATCCCCGAAATCTTCAGGTTAAGAAGAATGCATCCTATCATCCAATCAACCATCTACTCAACCATCATCCACAAGCAACCATTTTCCTTAAGAGATTTCTAATGCTGTATGAACATATGCAAGAAGTGTGTGTATATGTTCCTTGTCTAATGCAAATGATCAGGCCTGATTGGTCTTCTTAATGCAAAATATGTTTAGTGCCATGAGTCCAACATATATGCAAATAGTCCTAGTCACATAAACACTATGTGTGTGCACAAACATCCATCCATATGCAACATCCACATGATAACATATTCAATTTCATTCATAAAAACACTCATGCATATGCAACATGAAAGGTGACGGAGCCGATCTAGTGTCTAAGGTGCGTGTATATGCATCCACGAGCAACCACTAGCAACCACTTGCAAACACTTGCAACCATCAATCAAAACATGTCTCAAACACATGTTTATACCCAATTGTTCCTACCTAAAGATATAGTTGAACGATAGAAGCAAGTAAAAATTTTGTGCCCATTGGGCAATGTCAAAACTGGAAATCTATGTCACATATATGCTGATTAGGAGAAGAACTCCCTAAGCACCAGTTCGAAGACCGAAATCAACATCAGGCTGACACCCAAAGAATAACTCAACCCACCGGACACCCTCAAGCCCCAGCATGTACTACTAACAGATGATCCCTATGGGGTTTTGCAACAGAAATAGGATTGAGAATAGGACCGAGAGGTTATACTTAAAAGATAGCATACAAGTAAGCTCTACAGGAAAAGAGGGATCAAGGATATACTCTTAAAAAGATATATGATGCGCATGTCTAGTCTTCGATCTTCTAAGTCGCATTTCCTTGAGCTTAACTCCATTGTGCTTTGACCGTCTTTAGCTTCACAATTTTGTAGCTTCTTAATTCCTATTTCTAAAATATGAGTTGGAACTCATTTCACCGTCGCCTCTCGTTCCACTTTCACTTATTCTTTTTCTAGTATACTCAGCTTAAACATAACTGCGTACTCATGATTTCATGCAACCTCTCCAAAATTCACTAGTGAATCTTGGATCTCATTCACTTACTAGAAGGTATTCCACATAAATGAATTATCTCTAGAAAATAAACAAATTCCAACCATGTTGCCAAGTGTACATACTAAGGTGATTTTCTATGACTCATGCATAAGCGAAATGAACAATCCGCCTTAGTGGCGAACACTACTCGTACGGATTGAAAAATGTATAAAGAGATTCTAGGTAACTAAGCATGGAAGAACCCTAAGAGTTACACTAGACTTCGAGGGTATTACCGAGGCAAGTCAAGAGTCTAACTACCCTCTTTTCATACTCGAGAATGGAATCATTTCTGGATAACCACTCCATCCCTAGAAACAACCCATAGCCCAAAAACATAAGCATTACTTCTAAACTCAACACTTAGCATAGACATTCTCAAATCCAAACAAGGCATGAATAAATGAGCCGATTCCCCCAACAGGATTTGAGACAAAAATGGAACCCTCTACTACGCTAATACTAAGGTGCAGAGACTCAACTATCGAAGCAGAATTAAAAAGGATGCGATGTACCATAATCAGGATGGAAAGATAAACTAGAATTTCCTACAGAAACATTTCTACCTCCTTGTTTTGAGCCTCATTCGCTTTAACCACTCTTATCCCCTCTTATTTAACGTGTTAACAGGTCTCTCGAGAACTACCTTCATCGCACGGCAACCCTACAAAGCTTGAAATAAGAATAGTCGTAGATGGAACTAATGTGACTATAGATGGAGGAAAGAAAGGAAAAGGGATTCAAACAAGGAAACAAAGGATAATGCTAATGGCCTTTGGGGAATAGCCTTTAAAAATAAAACTTTTCTTGAAAAATGCTTCTTTGTAAATGGTTTTGAAAATAATTTCAAAAGGTTTTAAAAACTTTTGCCCAGTCTGGTAACCTTCTGCTCTGATACCAAATGTAACACCCACCTCCGCTAGGGTCACTCACAAAGGGAATGCACTAGCTTTGATGGAGCATTGTCTAGGTAAATATACACAGAAATATTACAAGATAGAATATATAAAACAGCGGAAGAAGAACCAAATTTCATTGCTTTAAAATCTAGAAAGGTCTAAAGCCTTTTTACATCAAAATGCCATTAAATCCATTACATCGAAATCTGTCTTGCAATAGTAAAGAAGCATAAAACTATAGTCATAAATCATTCCCCAAGTAAAACAGTAAAGCAGCCATAGCCAAGAAAGGTCCAAGCTATATATGATGATCTTGAAGCAGAAAGAAGTCCAAACTAAGTAGTAGTGTTTCCTCCCTGAGAACCTGGGGGGGAACGGAAGAAAAAGAGGCAAAAGAAAACGGGTCAGTCATAAAGACTGGTAAGTCCTAGTGACTTTCAGCATAAAAACAAGTAAAGATAACATGACATGTATAAACTGAAAGTAAACATAAGGATGATGACAAGATAGGCAAGTTAAACTAAGATAACAAGATAAACTATGCTAACCAGAAAAACTACGGTAACAAGATAAACTATGCTAACCAGATAAACTACGTATAGCATCGCATGTTTAACATTCTCGGCACTAGTATTAGTATAACAAAATTAGTTGTTATCCTAATGTCCAAACAGAAACGGAAACAGAAACAGAAACAGGGTGATATTTACAGAAATAGCAAATGGCTTTTACCTCCCTAACAGAAACAGAAACAGAAATGGGCCTTTACCACCTGTACTAGTAACCCAACCCGTGTCATGTATTAACTATGAAATGATCCCTAGCCCAATATCATGAAATGACCCATTACTTGGTCCCAAGAAACGATCTATTAATCGATCGGCTCTCTACAAGTTCTAGCTTGTCATGTGTCTGTGTCATACGGCCCTATCACGAATGTAGTTACCTGTGCTAGGTCCACCATAGGGTGTATCAAGCCCTAGGGTGCCAACCACCGACACGAATCAAGCACGCACAGTGTAAACCTACTGATGCCCAATGCCTGCTTTTTCAACTCCGGACTACGTGCACGACCATAATCCGCCTGAACCTACAATGGTGCACCAACTCAGCCGACGTTCTGGTCGCTTACAATCAGCCCAGTAATCGTGCCCCACCTTGCCTAGTTCCAGGGTACCATGATACTTCTAGTGGGTTACTGCTGAAAAGGACCGCGTAACTAGGGTTTTCGTCCAGTAGGTTAAGTGTTGTCATTTAAATTCGAGACTTAACCCCATCAGTCTAACATGTCAAGTTGGTTAAGTGTTGTCATTCAAGTTCATGACTTAACCCGCCTACATGTCATGTCAAATTGGCTAAGTGTTGTCGTTCAAGTTCATGACATAGCCCTACGAATCATCAGTCAAGTTGGTTAAGTATATTCAAGCGGTTCATGACTCAACCCAATCAAATCATCATGTCAAATTGGTTAAGTATATTCAAGCGGTTCATGACTTAACCCTATCAAATCATCGTGTCAAATTGGTTAAGAATATTCAAGCGGTTCATGACTTAACCCTATCAAATCATCGTGTCAAATTGGTTAAGTATATTTAAGTGGTTCATGACTTAACCCTATCAAATCATCGTGTCAAATTGGTTAAGTATATTCAAGCGGTTCATGACTTAACCCTATCAAATCATCGTGTCAAATTGGTTAAGTGTATTCAAGCGGTTCATGACTTAACCCTATCATGTGGCATTAATTCATTAATGCACCTCAACCTCTCACATCAGACTTGTTGTTGTGGTCACTGGATATGCCGGGCGGTTCCGGGCAGAATTACACCACAACTCAGTCTGACCTCGGGTTTCAAGCGCGATATGACCAACTACCCACATTGGATCCTATTGTTTGTAGTAACTGGACTTGTCGGGCGGTTCCGGGCAGAATTACACTGCAAACTCAACCCAACCTCGAGTTGGCCATTTTCAAGTTCATTCTAGTGTCATGTTCATGTTCAAGATTCATGTCAAGTTCGTGTCAAGCTTCGGTTCATGACTTAACCCTATCATGTGGCATTAATTCATTAATGCACCTCAACCTCTCACATCAGACTTGTTGTTGTGGTCACTGGATATGCCGGGCGGTTCTGGGAAGAATTACACCACAACTCAGTCTGACCTCGGGTTTCAAGCGCGATATGACCAACTACCTACATTAGATCCTATTGTTTGCAGTAACTGGACTTGCCGGGCGGTTCCGGGCAGAATTACACTGCAAACTCAACCCAACCTCGAGTTGGCCAGTTTCAAGTTCATTCTAGTGTCATGTCCATGTTCAAGATTCATGTCAAGCTTCAAGGATAAGTTTCATGCCCACATCTAGATTCAAGTTATAACAATGTTCATGTTTCAAGTTTTTTTTTTTTTTTTTGCCTATTATCAAGTTCATAATTCATGTTCATAACCAATTCGTGTTTTGCCTAATCTACCCAAATCGTATTCCCATCGCACATAAACGTGAATCGATCTATACTACAAATAAATCCAAATCCCGGGATAAAGGGAATAACATCAATACTATGATAGGCAAAAGGGACGAGCATAAAGCGATAAAAGGGATTACAAGACTAGCATGATATAACTTGAGATAAGTGGTTACAACATCACTAGCATATAGGGTTTCAAATCTAGCAAGATAAGGCGATAGCCATGATAAAATATGATATAAAAGAATAGGCATGCAAAAGCAAGCCAAATACAAGGATAATGGATCCAATGGTTTTAGTGTACATAATAGCGAATGAACTAAGCAAGTCACACCCTAGGTATGAGATCCAACAACTGCAAATTCGGTGTACAACATGGGTTTCAACTATGGGCATGAACAATCAACTATAATAGTCTTAGGCAACTAACCCCAATAGTCATAGTCACGGTCATAGGTAGAAATCTCATAATCAAGAACCATAAGCGATCAATCGCAATAGTCATGGATAATTATCCAAAATAGTTCTAGGTAAATAGTCATAGGAAATTAACAGTAATAGTTTCAAAGTCATGTTCATAGATAATAGCCTTATGTTCATAATCATAGGTAATAATTCTCATAGTCAAGAGTCATGATTAGCCACAATTGTCCTTATCATAGTCATAGGCAATAGTCTTATGTTCACCGTCATGGGCATAGGCATAGTCTTATGTTCACAGTTATAGACATAGGCATAGTCTTATGTTCACAGTCATAGGCATAGTCTTATGTTCTCAGTCATAGGCATAGTCTTATGTTCTCAATTATAGTCCTTGGCCATTAACAATAGTTTCAACGTCATAGGCATGTTAAAGTTATAGACATGAAAGAGTTTGATTTACAACATGAATAGGCTCAAAGCAATATTCACGAAAGTCAAGATCCAAGATGAACAAGAATAGATATGAATCAATTATCATACATAGATCCAATTCCAATTTACAACATGGATATTAAGTTTACTGCTTTTATCTAAAAGTAACTTGAACTTACAGATCGTGGTCTAAGAAAGATGCAGAAGTCAAGTCTAGAAATTTCCAGTGTAGAAAAATATATAGAATTTCCAGTGTAGATTTTTATCAGTTTTAATCATTATAAGTTGTATACGGTGAATGTTAGCTCACCTCGCTCGTCCACAGACCATGGACAATTTAATTTACTGTATTGTGTTTTGATTGTGATGCTGAAATGTTTAAAATATTAAAAATAATTTAATATTATTTTGTGGTAGTTGAAATTAAATTATAAATATCTATTTATAATTTAAACAGTGAAATTTTGCTAATTAGAAAAATAATTTGAATCGAATTAGAACTGGTTAAATTTACTAACCAGATATTAATTTGAACCGACTATTGTTGTTTGGAAACCTCACATGGGTCTAGGGATGATAATTTATTCACATCTACCCTGAATTTAATTATATGTCAATCGATAGATCGATAGACTGTGATAAGCGTTATTTAAGTATTTAATGCTTATATAGTTGTAAATTGCACTCTGGATGTGAATTGATTGTTTGATGATTATTTGTCATTATTGTTGAATACATGTAATGTATGAAATCGATATAAATGAAATTGTATAGTAATTGATTGAGTCGCATTCTAATTCAAAAATAATGAATATTTTAAAATAATATTCAGTGAATAATCAAAATATGATTTTGATGTCCGATTTTGGATGGACAAGAAAATATATAAAAATATATGAAGTCCGGTTAAGCGTAGAAACGCCATTTTGACCCGAACGAGTTTATCGATCGATTTTATTTATTTTAAAATAATATCGTAAAGAATCAATTTTAAAATCTGATATTTTGAAAATATTATCATTTTACTATTATAACGATATGGAATATTCAATTTCGATTTAAATTTGAAAATGAAGTTGAAATCATTTTAAAATGAATTTATAAACGATTTATGAAATACATTTTGAATTGAAATCGACGATATATATATAATATAATATGGCCTGAATAGAACGCACCGCGCAGCGACCATTCGCAAATTTCGACCATTAACTTCAAATTGATGTAACGGGAGATCCGACCGTCGGATTCTCCTAAAACTGGAACCGTTGGGTTCATATCAAAAAGAGCTTTCCAATGAATATAAGGGATTTGAAATCTAATGGATAGATTCGGAAATATGTCCAAATCAATTTCAGAAATGGTCGCTATGGATGTAGTTCATTGGCCGTTATTGGAAACTGACTGTAAGGGCTTTAATAAAATTGTTAAAAATGTGGAAAAATTGTGTAAAATCATAATAAATGATTTGTAAAGATTTTGGATGGAAAATTCCAAGTTTGAAAAGATAAAAATTTATTTTTATCGAAATGAACTTGTTATTAACTAGAATCATAATCCAATGCTTTTAAATAAATAAATTGGATTTGAAATGCTTTTAAATAAATAAACAAATATCATTATTCCCAATACGATATTGGTTGGTTTCGTAATTTGATATTGAATATAAGCTGATATTAATTTCTATTCCGAGCCTTGTATTTAATATTAAGTTGGATTTTGGGTTTGTCGTGAATGGTGTCTTAAATAACACTATTCTTAAACCCAGTTGAGAAACGAATAAATCTTTTAATTAAGATTTAGAGAAGTTTACCCATTAATATTTAATTGGATTTTTGGGTTTATCGTGAATGGTGTTTTAAATTACATTTTTTCTTTAACCCAATTAACTGTGAAGTTATGATTTGAATTTATAAATCTTTTATTAAGATTTAATGGAAAATTTCCAAAGTAAATGTTTCCAATTTAATAGATTAAATTGGAATTGAAAGGAATTTGATTTGGTAATAATCCAGATGAGCTTCTGTGAATGAAGACCGTTACTATATATGGAATTTGAAAGACTTTGCTGTTATTCCATTTATATTATTAGTCTTATACAGGAATTTATATCGATTGTACCCTGTTATGATTTTCGTGTAGATTCCACTTTGATGGAAGATGATTTCTGGTTTATCGTTAACTATGTTTTAAATGACATTGGTTCTTTAACCCAAGGTAAGACAGGATTAATTTTCCAGAAGGTTGAATAATCATCAAGTAATGATTTTTGAGATTAAAACTAAACTAGAGTTTTTAATGAATATTTAATTAGATTAAAATGAGAATAAGATAATTACATTTATTAAATTCCGGAAATGATTGAGAGTGGAGTACCACCAGTTTTACTCCAGATGATAGTTAAATCTTTAATCAGATTTGAACGTGAAAAGGGTAATTAAATTTATCGATAACATAGTGAGTGTTAGATATGGAGTACTACCAGTTTTGCTCCATGGGATGAATAGGTTGGGATTGGGTTAACTAAATAAATGATTACTTCGGTAAGATTCGTTAATCCCGAATAGTTGATAAACCTTAATTTGGTTTAAGTGATGGAAAGATAAAATAAAATCTTTTGAAAGGATATCCAAAGGAAGATTAAAGAAATAGTTTAAGTAAACTTATCTATGATAAAATTAATAGGAACCTTTCCCTAAAAATGTGAATATTGGAATAAAAGAATATTCTGATTTGGAATGAGGCATCTGATGTGTTTTTATAGCACTTGATTATTGATTATAAAATACGCGAGTTATTCGAAAAGACCAGGTTTATCCCATTCTGAATAACTGATACGGTGACTAAAAGTCGACGATGAAGGCGGTGGTTGAAGATCGTAGATCTTCACATCGTTTGTATGATTGTTGATGTCTTGATTGGGCCGTACACCCAAGATAAGGTAATAAGTAGTGATCATCCAAACATACTTGGAGATCGACCGGATATGCGAGGACCTCTCTCCTGTATTGGACATATAGGACGAGGAATAAGGTGCCTTCGATTTCGTTCAGACCCAGAACGGACTTGTAAATGGATGTGTGTCAAACATTAGATTTCATTCTGTGTTGATTGATTTCTATTAAATATACATTTGTTTGGCGGTGGGCAATTTATTCTCTTGCTTAACACCCTTCTCTGAGACGTACGAGCTTAGAGGTTATATATTGATAGACATCAGTTGTATGGCGTGAATTATCAGTGTGGGATGCTGAGATGCAAATGATCAAGGCTTTGAAAAGCAAAGTCTTGTGGTTGATGATCAAAGCACTTCTTTAATTAGCATAGCTTTGTGTTGTAGCGTTAATTTGCAAGCCTCACACCCGGTATGAGTTAAAAATGGGATAGTGACCATAGGGAGTACACGACATTTCTTTCTAGCTAGAAGTAGTGTCATGGTATGGAAACCAGACATTTTTACTTATGTGGATGATGGAATGACGCGCCTCGGATATTGAGTCCCTAGTGGCTCAGAGATAGGTCCGATAGGACCGGGAAACGTGTGTTCAGAAATAATCAATCCACTAAATAAGTGTGGACCGGCCCTACCGATTCCAAGGGCTCGCCAACGTCCGAGTCCTGAGCATTTGCTAGAGTGTCTCAAAACTGGTGAGGAGCCATCCATTGCCTCGAGTCATAGATGGAATCCAATTGCCAATACGACATTTTTTGGTTTTATTTATAGAACTAGTATGGCAACATGATATATGGTACCCATGCCTTCTATGATTGATACATTTATATTTGAAATTGTTTTGACACTAATATCAAAATTATTTGTTTTAAACATACCAAGCATGTTTGGCTATTATAAGGGAGAACTCTATCCTTCGGCTTGCGTTGCATTGTGTGATGAGACCTGAGTCTTATAATAGCTTCATTTTTCCAAAAAAGCATTGCGTTGTTTTATTTTAAACTGAGATTCATGTGGAGCATACCCGTTCCGTGTTATACGGTGTGGTCCCATGATTTCCCAACTTTTAAAGTAAAGATTTAATAACTGTTTCAGTTATCACACCAGTCCCATGACTCACTCGGAGTTTATTGTTTTAACCTAAACTCTGGGTGCCTATATTTTCCACACGGGCAGCTTGTAGTTTTGGTTTTCGCAGATATTTCTTTTCATAGGATCCTGGATTACAGCAGGAGCTATATTTGGAAAGCTGTGTATCCGCATATCTCTTTCAGTTGTGTTAGTCGATGTATTTTCCGATGCCTTGTATTTTAAACTTTGATATTTTCCACTATAAACTATTTATTCATACTTTGGAATTTTCTTGTATTCTGATGTAAATTGTTGTAATAACAATGAAATATTCTATTGTTTGTGTTTTGGTGCGTCGTGTTCTCAAAGTAATCCGGGCTTTCCTGTAAGGGAAAGTGCAATGACCCGTATTATTGGCAGTCAAATATTTAATTTATTATTTTACATATTATATTTGGAATATTAATGAATTTTAGTATTGCATTCGTTATTTGAAATGAGGTTTGAACATTATATATATTTATGTAATTATAAATCAAGCTCGAAATGGCGCTACAGTTCGTAATATGTAGTTTTGAACTTCAACCGAATATATAGGATCCAATATAAGTCAGAATTCTGTAAAACAAGAAACGTTTGGATCATGTTGATTATAATTTTCGTATGGAAGAGAAAAATCCATATTTCTAGTTATAGATTGTTAGTTATGGCTAAATCAAAATTTGCAATAGTCGCTATCGAAATCGCTATTAAAATATAGGCCTTTAAAAATAGTCTTTTGCAAACTGTCTCCGTTTTTGATGAAATTAATTTCATTGGAAACGTAATGTTAAATTATTGTATAGTATTAAATTGTGTGGAAAACTGATGTCGTATGTGACCACGGTAGCCGTAAACGCCCATTCAATTTCTATAGCGCATAATTAAATTAATTTAATTTAATTAAGGGATACTTGAGTGTAACCTGAGCAGACGATCGAATTAAGCTATGAAACCAGTTCCATTGAGTGTGTATCGATGATTAGACCCAGGATAGGTATATAGTTTGTTACTTTTGAAGACCGTTAATTTGATCGGCAAAATGGCATTGTGTTGTGTGTAAAAATAGCGTACCGGGAAACAGTCTCGGAATGCGACGAAACTGGTGCCATTAGATTCGTATTAATTAATTATCGAAGGATTTCAATTTACAGTTCAATCGGACTTACCGTTTGATTGGGGCAACGATAAACGCATTAATCAATTATATTATTTTGGTCAATTCAGACAGGGGTAACTTTAAACGAATAAACGACTGGCCAAATGAACTCCGATTTAAACAAAAAAAATTCACTGGATCTTTAAGGAAGAGGTCTAGTAAAATGTCAAGGTTTCAAATTTATTGGAATTTTTTTTGTATTTTTAAGAATTTTAAACGCTTGATTTTTCATCGATAATTATAAAGGACTTTTCACAAACAATGTTGGAATTCGACGAAACCTATCCCATCGAGTCCAAAATATTTTTTTATGTTAGGATTAGGAGTTTCATTATTTTTGTAGTTCGTGTGTGACCGTACGAAGATTAAACTGTGATTACATGATTTGGGTGTAATATATATTTAAATAAAACCTCCCCTACAACAACACTACAGATTACTATAACTTCCTTGTGCCTCACACTTTCAATTCCGTGGCCGCCAAACTACCTATACCTTGCCATCCAAGAAACTTTCTTGGAATTCTTCCCACGCAAACAGCTAGTCTACTGTTTACTGCAAACCTATAGTTCCCCCTAAGACTTGGCTCCCATGGCTCATCTCTATATAATCACGCTGCCACTCCATTTTTTTCTTTTTCCATACCAGTGATGAAGAAACGAAAGTTTCACAATAAAAATCAAAACAACTCGACCTTACAATCCTGAAATATATTTCTTAGACTTTCACATGCCTGGAGCATCGAGTACGTATCAATTTCAAGAAGCTCAAACCATTTTCTTCGAATGCAGTATAACCTGTGATAGCCTAGGGTGGCTCCTCCTCCAAAACCGTGCATTGATTCAAAATGTGGAGTATATATATTTGGAGAGAGCAAGAAGCACCAATGGATGAAGTCCAGTGAAATCCTGGAACAATGTTCAACGCGGTTTTCTAGGTCTGGAGAACGTTGTAGCGTGTATGGGGAGGAGGTAGAACAGTGAAGGGTGCTCAGGCGATCGGAGTTGATGGACGCCACTGGATGGTGCTCCGGGGGTCAAACTTCGGCCCGGTGATGAGGGGTTTGCGTGTTGTTCTATAGGCAAAAAGCATGAAGAAACTATTTGCAAAAGGAGGCATTAGTGTGTGTATAGCAGATGAAAGGAGGGGAGTGGCTCACTGTAGCAACGTTTGGTTGAGGTCTGATATGACCGAGGATGCGTGGACTGTATTGGGTAGAAGCAGTTGTGGAATCTGGTGCCTCTCTGAACTAAATAAGAACGATGAAACAGAAGGGATGCATTTTAACTGGACCGATATTTTGAACGTAATTAATTTTTTTTCTAACCTGATAATTAAGCGTAATTGTTTAATTAATTAGTGGATTATGATTTCAGATGGAAATAAGCTGAATAATGAAAGAAGTAGTCGGAAAAAGCAGAAACGATTATAATTAATTAAATGTTTCCTCACTGAAACAAGCCGTTAAACAACGAACCAAGTCAGGATGAGTTAAACTCACTCAATTCTTCCCATTTATATTTTATATAAATTGGGTTTTTATTTTGTGTGCAATGGTTGCTAATGGTTGACTGTTTGCTAGTTATATATATATTTGTTGATTTAACTGATGAAATTAAGCCGTTGTTTAATTTCAGTGAAATACCAAATCGTTATTTTAACGATTGGACCGAATGAAAGTGACTTACCTTGTTGGTCACGTTTATTAAATAAACGTGTTTAATTGTTTGAATTGTTTGAAATGTTTTGTTGATTGATTGATGTTAAATAGTCGTTATTTACTATTATAAAAATTATCAGTTAAATGGAATTGCATGATCTGATTTGAGATAACCAATTTGGATACAGAAATAACAGGTTGGAGGGATCCAACGGGATTCCTCAAATATATTATTTATTTTCATATTATCATATACAAACTGTCATGATTGGGTGATTGATTTGATTAGTGATCATGGACTGGAAATTCAACCTGTGTTTCGTTTTAACCAATGGGCAGTATTGGTTAAGTAATCGGCAATAAATGGCCTAAGAGTAAATTGATTTGTTTATATTGATTTACCGTCTGGTGGATCGATAGAACTAAAGTTTTAAAATTTATTTTATAACTGGATATAAATTTTTAAATATATTATTTTAAATAAAAGTTTGTATAAAGGAAATAAATATTTATTTTATTTAAGTTTAGAATTAATTATTAATTGATTTTACAAAGTCAATCTGATGGTAATCAGATCAATAAACTTGTGAATAGAAATTAACCTAACCGTTAAGTTTGAATAATTGTTTTGTTAGGGAACAATTAAATGGAATTATTTAAATTAATTATACTATTAATTAATTTAAAGGGAGAACGAAATGGGAATCGATTAATGAGATAATCGTATTTTAAAGTTGACTAAATCGACAGTTTTAATTGGGATTGATTATTGAATTAGTGTGTTTTGAATAAAATAGTTTAACGAATATTTGTTTCATTTCAATAATATTTTAAAAATGAATCTAATATTTATTTTAGTTAATAAAGGAATTAACTAATTTACAGTAATTAATGATTAAAATAATTTATTATTATTAATTAATAATAATTTATAAAATAACCTTTTAAATTGAGATTCATTCAAAGGTAATCGAAATTGAAATAAAATCTAGTTGAATGGTGAAAGGAGAGTATGTACGGGATTTATATTTAAAACCCAAATTTTTATAACGAAGTTATAAAAGGAATTTCAAGTAGATACGATAGCTTGAATCAAATGCTTACTTAATAGTCAAATTTAGAAAAAGGAGAAAAGGATGAAAAGGGGTTTATAATAGACCAGTGTTATGTAAATGAGGTTCAAGATGTTAAAGCGTTAATTAATGCTACTTAATAATTTGATTAAGTAAGAAGGGGAGTTAAAATAAGATTTCCAAAGCAGGAATGCTTGAATGGATTTGGAAAGGGATTGGTAAAAGTGAATTTGTTAAAGAAGTGGATCATAGGATTTGATAAACAAATTTGGATTATGAAAGTAAATTGTTTAAAAAGGTAAAGGATAAAAAGTAGTGTTTTTATAAGAAATAACTTAATTATAAAATTAAGGAATAATGTTATATTCGAGAAGGAGATTTTTAAAGAGATAAGAAGGTTGTATGAAACCGTATTTTGCATAAAATAGTAAAATGGGAATTTGTATCAGTGTTAGAATGAAGTATCGGTTTTTAGATTACAACTGGTATACATCTTATGATATGAACGTTGTTGGTCAAGGTCTGAGACGTAATTAAAATACCCCAACTTGAACGGCATCATGATTATCTAAGGATGATATTAGTTGTAATGGTAAAAGGGATTAGTGATAATTTATTATTTCCATTAGTGAAATAATAATGAATGTTGGGTGGAAATTTGGAGAATATATAATGAGAGATCCGAAGTAAAGAAAATTAGGAAAATGTGAGAATATATATATATATATATATATATATATAAAGGGATGATCCCAAGTAAAAGAGAAAAAGGGGGTCAAACTTCGGCGCGGTGATGAAGGGTTCATGCTTTGTTCTATAGGCAAGAAGCGTGAAGAAACTGTTTGCAAAAGGAGGCATTAGTGTGTACGTAGCAGATGAAAGGAGGGGAGTGTCTTACTGTAGCAGCGTTTGGTTGAGGTCTGATATGACCGAGGATGCATGGACTGTATTGGGTAGAAGTAGTTGTGGAATCTGGTGCTTCTCTTAACAAAACAAGAATGACGAAACAGAAGGGATGCATTTTAACCGGGCCGACATTTTGAACGTAATTAGTTTTTTTTCCATTTGTTTTCTAACCTGATAATTAAGCGTAATTGTTTAATTATTAGTGGATTATGATTTCAGATGGAAATAAGCTGAATAATGAAAGAAGTAGTCGGGCAAAGCAGAAACGAGAGGGGGATTGAAAACATTGGCCTGTTTAATTGTGTAAAAGTCATTAGATTAACCTTAATTAACTATCTAATTAATGAATTGGCTATTTAATAATTAAACCTTATCTGTAACTATGCAGGAAGGCAGCGGTTAGGTGTTTGGTACCTAGTGAGGCATCAGTTTTTGAGCGAAATAGATAAAAGAAGAAGCACAAGTATATGTCGACCTAATTCAATCTAACCAAGTAATTAGCTGATCTAAATATAATTAAGGAAATTTATAAATTCATTTATAACATGTATATTAAAACATCTATAATTTTTGATGCTAGAAAGATGAAGGAAGCAGTTCGGACTTGAAATTCTTAAGCAAAGTAATTAGCTTACCCAGTTCTTTGATTTAAGGAAATATTTCATTAATTATAATCATGTGCTAAATTCTTGATAATTTCTTATTGCGTAATCAGAATTGAACGAACCCAAATCTGTTAGGATCGTGGCGATGAACACAACAATCTAGAATCCTATCGACGGACAGAACATTCTGGAATAGTATCGGACGGAGTTGAAATGAACTGGACTTTCAGTTAAATTAAATGTTTGTTTAATTTAAGTGAAACAAGCTGTTACACAGCGAATCAAATCGAGGTGAGTTAAACTCACTCAGTTCTTCCCATTTATATTTTATATAAATTGGGTTTTTATTTTGTGTGCTATGGTTGTTAATGGTTGGCTGTTTGCTAGTTATATATATTTATTTGTTGATTTAACTGATGAAATTAAACCGTTGTTTAATTTCAGTGAAATACCAAATCGTTATTTTAACGATTGGACCGAATGAAAGTAACTTACCTTGTTGGTCATGTTCATTAAATAAACATGTTTAATTGTTTGAAATGTTTTGTTGATTGATTGATGTTAAATAGTCGTTATTTACTATTATAAAAATTATCAGTTAAATGGAATTGCATGATCTGATTTGAGATAACCAATTTGAATATAAGGAAGAACAGGTTGGAGGGATCCAACGGGATTCCTCAAATATATTATTTATTTTTATAATATTATATATGAACTGTCATGATTGGGTGATTGATTTGATTAGTGATCATGGACTGAAAATTCAAACTGTTGTTTGTTTTAACCAATGGGCAATATTGGTTGAGTAATCGGCTGTAAATGGCCTAAGAGTAAATTGATTTGTTTATATTGATTTACCATATGGTGGATCGATAGAACTAAAGTTATAAAATTTATTTTATAACGGGATATAGATTTTTAAATATATTATTTTAAATAAAAGTTTGTTTATTTATTTTATTTAACTTTAGAACTAATTATTTATTGATTTTATAAAGTCAATTCTGATGGTAATCAGATCAATAAACTGGTGAATAGAAATTGACCTAACTGTCAAGTTTGGATAATTGTTTTGTTAAGGAACAATTAAATGGAATTATTTAAATTAACTATACTATTAATTAATTTAAATGGAGAACGAAATGGGAATCGATTAATGAGATAATTGTGTTTTGAAGTAACTAAATTGACCATTTTAATTGGGATTGATTATTGAATTGGTGTGCTTTGAATAAAATAGTTTAACGAATATTTGTTTTATTTTAATAAGATTTTAAAAATAAATCTAATATTTATTTTTAGTTAATAAAGGAATCAACTACTTTACAATAATTAATGATTAAAATAAATTATTATTAATTAATAATAATTCAGAAAATTACCTTTTAAATTGAGATTCATTTAAAGGTAATCGAAATTGAAATAAAATCTAGTTGAATGGTGAAAGGGGAGTATGTACGGGATTTATATTTAAAACCCAAATTTTTATAACGAAGTTATAAAAGGAATTTCAAGCAGATACGATAGCTTGAATCAAATGCTTACTTAATAGTCAAATTTAGTAAAAGAAGAAAAGGATGAAATGGGGTTTATAATAGACCAGTGTTATGTAAATGAGGATCAAGATGTTAAAGCATTAATTAACATTACTTAATAATGGGATTAAGTAAGAAGGGGAGTTAAAATAAGATTTCCAAAGCAGGAATGGTTGAATGGATTTGGAAAGGGATTGGTAAAAGTGAATTTGGATAAAGAAGTGGATCATAGGATTTGATAAACAAATACAAATTATGAAAGGAATTTTTTAAAAAAGGTAAAGGTTAAAAAGTGGTGATTTTATGTGGAATTACTTAATTATTAAATTAAGGAATAATGTTATATTCGAGAAGGAGATTTTCAAAGAGATAAGAAGGTTGTATGAAATTTTATTTTGAATAAATAGTAAAATGGAAATTTGTATCGTTATTAAAATGAAGTATCGATTTTTGGATTACAACTGGTATCCATCTTATGATATGAACGTTGTTGATCAAGGTCTGAGAGGTAATTAAAATACCCCAACTTGAACGACATCAGGATTATCTAAGGATGATATTAGTTGTAATGGTAAAAGGGATTAGTGATAATTTATTACTTCCATTAGTGAAATGTTGGATGGAAGTTTGGAGAATATATAACGAGAGATCCAAAGTAAAGAAAATTAGAAAATTTTGAGAACATATGTATGGATATATGTATATATATTTATATTTAAAGGGATGATTCCAAGTAAAAGAGAAAAAGGGGATTGCGTGAATTATAACGATATTTTTGAGTTAGAAAGGAAATGTAAAAGTTAGGTTTTTTTTCAATAGGAATAAGCATTAGGTACTGTTAAGAAATGAATAAAAGATATTTCGTAACGTTATTTTTATGAATAAATAAGTTGAATTAATTTTCCAAATATTAGATAATAATGTGTCTAATGTTTTGAAATTGAAAATAGGAAACTGGATATATGAAATGTGACACCCCACGTCCGTTAATGTCACTCACTAAGGGAATGCATTAAGTTTCATGAAGCGTTGTAGGTAAACAGACACAGAATAATTACAAGACAGATATAAATAAGATAGCAGTGGAAATTTCAAATTTTTATTTCAACATAAAACATAATACCATAGTTCACAATACAAAAAGTCATAAAACCATTACAACAAAATACTTCTGTCTTGCATCATCAAAGTACATAGGTATTAAAGAAAAACATTATTCCCCAACAAAAAGAGTAAGCCATAGTAGAGACAAAGACTTGAGCCATACTCCAGAAGTAGCTTCTAGTAAGATAACATCAAAGTCCTGACTAAGCCTGGGTGTTTCCTCCCTGAGAACCTGGGGGAGAGAAACAAAAGAGAGAGGGAAAAACAAAGGGGTCAGACATAAAGTCTGGCGAGTCTAGTTAGTTTTAGCCAGTAAATAAATAAAGGTGAACATGACAGGCATAAAGTGGGTAAGAGAGGTCACTATAAATGGCAGGTGTGACAAGGCAGATAAGGTAAGGTGTCCACATACTTCACTAATGATTACTCTGCACTATTACTAGTATAACTAAAGTTAGATGATCCCTTCCACAATAAGTTGGTAGACTTAGGGTATACGTCCGAGTGTACCTTAACCATTACCCTAATCGATCGGCTCCCTATTCCGTAGATACCCGGTGCTGGCCCCACAGTAGGAGGTATCACTTCCTTAAGTGGCAACCCAAGAGGTGCACTACCATATCTACTAGTGTCACGGTCATCTTAGTCCCCTCTGCCCGGCCCATGAACACATATGTCCCCGGTCGGTTTGCGCCGTCCACACCGTTCGTCCCGTTTGGATCTCTTACAATCAATCAGTAAGCGTGCCCTTATCTCCGCCTAGTACGAAGTTCTTTATTTGATACCTACTCCGGATTACTGATTGAATTGGGTCCCACACAATATGATACAAGCTCTCCCCTTTATCTTGTATCCCTACTGGTTTTTCACTGACTATGTATACCCCTAGGTGTCTTTCATTACATAGTCCTATACCAGTTATGATTACCCTAAAGGGTGTCATTAATTACATAACTTTATTCTATTTTCCACTGGCAATGTATACCATCAGGTGTCTTTAATTACATAACCTTATTGAGTTAAGTTTGTGGGCCTATATATCTATATATTACCCACCCCTTCTAATTTGCTTAACCCACCCACTACTCATCCAGTTTTACTTAACCCTAACTTAAGTTCATAGTCATACAATCTTTATGAATTAAATTAGGTTAAGTAGTCCAATTCTATTACCATGTCCAATTATGGTTTCATACTGGGTAAGACCTTCCACGTTAGGCCTGCAACATGTGGATGTTGGATATGCCGGTCGGGTTCGAGCAGCCTTATTCCACAGTTGGTCCTAACCTTATGTCTTAGCCCGATTCGTATTTACGTACTTAGACCTCCCACATTAGGTTCAACATTAGTGGCTGCTGGATATGCCGATCGGGTCCGGGCAGACTTCCACCACTAACGTAACCTAACCTCGTGTCATAAGTACAATTACAATTCCTAATTGGAATTACTAACATTCCATTTTTAATTAATTTACCAATTAATTAATCCTTTCCTTTTATTGGTGTCAATACCAATTTTGCAACAATAATTTGAATTACATATCCATAAATGGTGATATTCAAATTATGCCATTTTTACCCAAATTTACCTATGTCATTATAGATGATTATTTCTATGTTTCCCTATTTGAATTATATGTCCAACTTATATAAACATTATATGAATTATGCCAATTATAAATCCCCTTTTTCTCCGTTTCCTAACTAACGTGATCGCATGTATTTTGGCGTCATCGAGGCTACAAAGTAGCCTCGCCATAACAATAAAAAGGGAGTGACAAAGGTGACAGTTTCAGCATAGTTTTGGCATAAGCATGACAACAAGGTGAATGGACATGTATTCATCATAACAGGGTGAACATAGAGCTGATGAACTTGTGGCAACTACAATGTCAAAGTCAACATAACATGGTCTAAACTTGTCATTTAGATGTCTAACAAAATTAGGGTGACATAGTAGCATGATTAGATCTAAAAGGGTGGCATCACATGTCAAGCTTACAACATATCATGATTACTACAACATAACAAGTGAAAGGTGATTAGCATAAGGGATTAGATCTAAATTAACAAGTTCGCATTTCCCACAATATAGTTGCAAGTCAAGATCTACATAGTCAGCATTGTAGAATGTCCATAATCATATTAAATCCGGGGATAATGACATAATAAACTTGCATAAGTTCGTGATTCACAACATATACCCAACTTGTACTCTCTCATAATTCACATTTATCCATTTAAACCTAAAAGTGAATAGAAACTCACAGCGTTAGGTTCAGAAAATTTAGAGAGAGATCTGAATAGCTAAACTAATTGTAGTAGACTTTGATTCTGTTTCAATTTGCAACCCGATAGCATATGACCTCTATGATATCCAATGGAGAAAATAAGAGAATAGGGGACCATATTTATAGCCTAGAACCAATGAACCAGACCCAGAATCAAGTCCAGGTATGTAAAACGAATTCTGCCCAGATCTGTCGGGGGGGGGGGGGGAGGGGGTCGACACCCATGTCGACACCCCCTGGTGGGGTCGACATCCACGAGCGGGAATTTTCCCGCTCAGCTCGCTTTGGCCCGATTTTGATTTTTGAATTGTTTTTGAAGGTTCTAGAATTTATTTTATGTGTATATATATATACTTATTTATCTTGTGCGTAAACAAACTTCGAACCCTCATAACTTTTTCATATGGTGTCCGTTTTATGCAAACCAAATGTCCATTATGACCAGAATTTCGGGACGGATGCAATGGCATAGTCCGTTCTCTCTAATTCTGAATGTTAAATTAATTATTATTTAATTTATCCTCTTTTAATGTCATTAAAATTTGGGGTGTTACATTCTCCCTTACTCAAAGTATTTCATCCTCGAAATCTCTAAGTTGGGAAGAATGCATATCCTACCATCCATCATCCATCTGCTCATCCAACATCCATTGGCGTCCAATTTCCTTAAAAGCATCTAATGCTTATATGAATATATGAAGAAGTGTGTGTATATGTCCCAACACTAATGCAAAAATCAGGCAGTCTACTGATTCAGTTGACCTCCTTAATGCATCGTATGTTAGTGCCATGAATCCAATATGTATGCAAGTACATCATATAAGTTCTATATGTGTGCACACACATTTGTCTAATGCAACATCCATATACTAACTCATCCATTTCTATTCATAAAAGAAAATGCACACACATCCATATGCAGTATGAAAGTGATTGAGACGATCTAGTGCCTAATGTGTGTGTACATGCGTCCACAGGCAACCACTAGCAAACACTTGCATCAACTAGCATCCATCAAACAAAACATGTTTCAAATACACATTTTCATCCAGAGGACTCCTATCTAAAGGTCGAAAATACTATGAATAAGATATACTTAAATGATAGAAACAAGTACTAATAAAGCTTTTGGAAAAGGAGTTAAAAACATACCCTCGAAGAGAAAAGGGTACGAAGCACGAATCTTATCTTCGGTTTCCCAAGTCGCATCCTCTGGGTTATCTCCCCATTGAACCTTTAGCAACTTGGTCTCTTTATTGCGTAGCTTCTTAACCTGTAACAACCCGTATTTTTGAATAACATGTTATAACATAAATCAAGGCAGAATTAAATGTTAAAATCTGAATCAAGGGAAATGGGCTATGCCATTACGTTCGTCTCGGAAAAATACGCGAAATAGAGTCCGAGTTTTCGAAAATCGGAGTCCGTATGACCAAGCTATGGCCCGTCAAAGTTTTCAGAAAATTTCAAGTACAAAAACAGTTCAAATTTGAATTTAGAATTCAAATTCAGCCAAAACAGACTGGGCGGGAAAATTCCCGCCCAGACAGGTCGATAGGGGGGTCGACACTAGGGTCGACCTCCCCCCCAACCAGGTCGACACTAGAGTCGACCTGGGGGTCGACCTCCCTGGTCGGCCAGGTCGGCCTGGTGCACCTATTTTGGCTGTTTGGACCTGTTTTGGAGGCTAGTGACGTGAATTGATGGCTAAGATCTGAATTAGGGTTAATCCTATGGTCTAAATTAACCTAATCATCTATAAAAAGACCCTAATGCCTAGCCTAAATCATCATAAATCAATCCTACAACTAAACTATGCCAAAATGCTTCTTGATCAAGGCCTCCATCTTCTTCATGAGAGCATGAGTGTTCCAAATCAAATCTAAGTCCAAGAATCTATCTTTCTTAGTTCAAAGAGCCATCTTTCTTCGTCATAGAAGCTATTTCACTTATTTCTCAAGGGTCTTCATTGGAGCTTATCATTTGGGAGTGTTTAGAGTTGCTAGTGGCTTCGTCTCAATCTTATTTATATTTTATAAATCTTCATAGCATTGTAAGCCCTATACTACTCTTAGATTCTAACTATGAAGTTAAATATGACATGTTGCAAGTTTGAGTTTGGGCCTAAGTATGAATTGTGCTTTGATCCTATCATGTTATGCATAGATTTACCCTATGCAAGTTTGTAAAGCTATCACCTTGACTTTGTGCATAGAAAGCTATGACCTTTGATTTGGAATGTTGCATTATGCAACATGAGAACTCTCATAACCTTTATGATAACTTGCATGTAATGTTATATGCGAACTTCTAGTCATCATCCTATGTCATCTAGGACCATGTATCACCTATTCGCTAAGTTTGAATGTTATGCATGTAACATGCAAGTTTAAATGAACATATTTATGCCTCATATGCCACCATGTTTAACTTGTGGCCAACCTTATTACCTTATGCCCTTTTGTCATGCTTTTGCCAAGTTCCCTCTTTTGATCTATGTTATGTTATGCGAAACGTACATGCGATGGGAATGCGTTGGGTTTGGGTAATATTAATGACATGAAAACATGGTTTTAAAATATGGCATGAACATTGACTTGTGATTATGTTTGTAAACATAATGATGGACATGACACTTAGAAAATATGAGTGTGGCCAACTCGAGGTTGGGTTGAGTTTGTAGCATAAATCTACCCGGAACCGACCGGCTTAACTAGTGGCTACAAGCAATAGGACCCAATGTGAGTAGTTGGTCATGTCGCACTTGAAACCCGAGGTTAGACTAAGTTGTGGTGTAAAGCTACCCGGACCCGCCCGGCTTAACTAGTAACCACAACGAGGTCTAATGTGAGAGGTTAGGTGCATTAAGTTAATTAATGCCACATGGTAGGGTTAAGTCATGGACTACTTGAATACTTAACCAATTAAACACGATGGATTGGTAAGGTTAAGTCATGGACTACTTGAATATACTTAACCAATTGAACACGATGGATTGGTAGGGTTAAGACATGGACTACTTGAATACTTAACCAATTAAACCCGATGTATTGATAGGGTTAAGTCATGAACTGCTTGAATACACTTGACCAACTCAATACATGGTTAGGATAGGGTTAACCACACTTAACCCGCTTGAAACCCTAGTTACGTGGTCCTTTTCAGCAGTAACCTACTTGGAAGTATCACGGGTACCCTGGACTAGGCTAGGGTGGGGCACGATTACTGAACTGATTGTAAGAGACCAAAAGAGACGGCTGAAGGGTGCACCGGTTGTTCAGGCGGACCATGGTCGTGCACATTAAGTCCGGAGTTGAACATGGGCACCAGTAGGTTTAGACTGTGCATGCTTGAATTGTGTCTGTGGTTTACACCTTAGGGCTGGATACACCCTAGGGTGGACCTAGCACAGTTAACTACATTCCACGATTAAGCCGTATGACACCGATACACGACAAGTTAGGCTTATAGGGAGCCGATCGACTAGGCCGAGTAGTTGGACCTCGATTTAGGTCATCTCATGATATTGGGCCAGCTTTGGGCCAAGGGATCATTTCTTGTTTATACTTGACATGGATTGGAATACTAGTACACACCTGGTGCAACTTAACCTTGTATATGCGATGCCACACTTGATCTATCTTGTTAACTTTTCACCATGCCAGTTATCAACCCATGTCTCATCTCTGTTTTACATGTTCAGTTAACTTTATTAGTTTTTATACTAATAGTAGATAGGACTTACCAGTCTTTTTGACTGACCCGTTTTCTTTCGCCTCCTTTCTTCCGTTTCCCCCCAGGTTTACAGGGTGGGAACACTGGTACTTAGCTTGGATCTTTCGCTGCTTTTCTGGATAGCTCATGTACGGTTTGGACTTGAGCTAGCTATGGCTTTCTTCTACCTTGGGGATAGTTACTTTATGATTTTCTTTCCAGTTTTCAGTTGATGTTTCTAGACTATGTTTTGTGGAAAATAATGACCAAGTACTTTGATGTAACTTGACTGTGGTTTTGAAATGTTAGTTTTATTCGCTGCTTTATTTACTCTGTTTTTACTTATATGTTCTGTCTTGTGATATCTGCATGCATGTTTACCTCGTTTAACACCCCTCCAAAGCCAGTGCCTTTGCAAGAGTGACATTGGCGGAGGTGGGGTGTTACATTTGGTATCAGAGCATAAGGTTTACAAGATTTGAGCAAAAGGTTTTTAAAACTTACCTTTTGAAAAACTATTTTCAAAACCAATTAAGTATTTTCCAAGAAAAGTCTAGTTATTTTAAAAGGCTATTCCCCAAAAGCCATTAGCACTATCCTTCGTTTCTTCGTTCTGAATCTATCTTTTTCTTTTTCAGTATGACCGATCTTAACCTTCCCGAGGGAGTAACCATTCCCGGATGGTTCCGGAGGTACTTGGAAGCTAGGGCCAACGATGTGGGCCCAGCAAACACCCCCACCGTAACTGAGGTTCCTCCTCCTCCTCCTCAGAATCCACAAGCAGATTTCGCTAAGGTTTGCAAAGACTTTAAGGCAATGGGTGGCAAGAATTTTATTGGGACGGAGACTTTTGTGGAGGCAAGAAATTGGTTGAAAGAAACGGAAGATCTCTTCGCCATCTTTGATGTGGAAGACCATAGAAAAGTTCTGTTGGCAGCGTGGCTATTGAAAGAAGAAGCTGCTTATTGGTGGGAGGTCACCAATGCTACTAGGCCTATAGAGACTTGGGCCGACTTTAGGACGAGGTTTGGGCTTAAGTTTCTATCATCTGCTGAGGCAAATCTGCAATTGGAGAAGTTTATATCTTTGAAGCAAAGGGGACATGACAGTGAGGGAGTATGTGAATAAGTTTAACCAGCTAGCTCGATTCGGTTTGGACATGGTTAATACTCCCCAGAAGAAGGCTTTACGCTTTGCACGAGGGTTGAATGAGCCATTACAAGGTTTAGCCCTGTCTCATATACCCATGGGGGCCACTTTTGAAGGCCTAGTGGACATGGAATTGCTTCAAGGAGACGATAAGAATGGCAAGAAAGAAGTCAAGCCTAATGAGACTCAAGCCAAGAAGACGGACTCCAAGTGGGGAGGAAATCAGAGCAATCAGAACAACAAGAACAACAAGAACAACAAGGGCAATAAGGCCAACAACAGCAAGGCAAAGGACCCAAGAAAATGCAACTTCTGTGGGATTGTTGGGCACATAGCCAAAGATTGCAGAAAGAAGAAGAGGAAGTTGGGAGAATGCTTTCACTGTGGAGAGCCTGGACACCTTAGCAAGGATTGCCCCAAGAAGCAAGGACAAGGGAAAGGGCAGACTCAGCGTGCAGGACCTTCTAGAGGGCAAGTGCATGCCCTCAACACTGCTCCAGTTCAGGATCGAGGTAGTATTTCTGTAGAAAGCCTTGTTTATATTTCTGATTATCCTGTTCGCACCTTATTTGATTCTGGCGCATCGCATAGTTTTATTTCTTCTGATCCTGTTGAAAGTTTGCACCTAAGTACTAGTCTAGTTGAGGATCCCGTTAGTGTTTCAAATCCAATTGGGGGTTCCGCCCATCTATCTATGATTTGTGTGGATTTGAAGATTTCTATCTTGACCATAGAATTCACGTGTAATGCTTTTGTTCTTGGGTTCACGGGATACGGGTTGATTTTGGGCATGGATTGGTTGTCCAGTTATGGAGCCATCCTCGATTGTGAGCATAGGGTGGTGAGGCTAATGACTCGCCTCGGTAATACCCTAGAAATTTCTTATAACCCTAGAGGTCCCGTCATGTTATGTTATCTTGAATCTCTTGACTCGTCCATCGATGATCTGCAATCTGTAAGGGTGGTCCGAGACTATCCTGATGTCTTTGAAGAAGATAAGGGGTTACCCCCTAAACGAGAGATAGATTTCCGCATTTTTCTAGTTGATAATGCCAAGCCAGTATCATTGCCCGTTAGGCACATGGCCCCACGTGAAAGAAGGGAGCTCAGTAAGCAAATCAAGGAGTTGCTTGAGAAGAATTTTATTAGGTGAAGCATTTCTGAATGGGGTGCTCCTGTGGTGTTCACTACTAAGGCGGATGGTTCGCTTCATCTATGTGTTGATTATCGAGAGTTGAACAAGCTAACAAAGAAGAATAGGCACCCGTTACCGAGGATAGACGACCTCTTTGACCAGCTTGTTGGTGCTTCTGTTTTCTCTCAGCTCGATCTAGCCACCGGATTCCATCAGCTTAGAGTGGCTGAGGATAGTATTGATAAGACTGCGTTTAGGACTCCAGATGGATTCTTTGAATGGCTTGTCATGCCATTCGGTTTGACTAATGCACCCGCCTACTTCGTAGATTTGATGAGTAGGGTGTTCAGGGAGTTCCTTAACAAGTTTGTAGTTGTCTTCGTGGATGATATTCTGATTTTCTCAAAGGATGAGGAAGAACATGCTAGACATCTCAAGGAAGTGATGGATACGCTTAGAGCTCATCAGTTGAAAGCCAAGTTCTCCAAATGCCATTTTTGGAGAAAGGATGTTCGGTTTCTTGGACATATAGTTTCTAAGCAAGGCATAGCGGTGGATCCCGCGAAAGTGGTTGCGGTTCAAGACTGGAAGACTCCTAGGAATGCAACCGAAGTAAGAAGCTTTCTCGGTCTGGCGGGCTACTATAGGAAGTTCATCAGGGACTTCGCTAAGGTTTCAACCCCTCTTACTAGATTGACGAAGAAGAACCTAGTCTTTGCATGGGACTTAGAATGTGAACTTGCTTTTCAAAAGCTCAAGAGGGCCCTTACTACAGCTCCAGTTTTGGCATTACCGGATGGCGGTAAGATGTTTACCGTGTACACCGATGCATGTGGCACGGGTTTAGGTGCTGTTCTGATGCAAGAGGGAAGAGTGATATGTTATGGGGGTAGGCAACTTAAAGTTCATGAGAAGAACTATCCCACTCATGATTTGGAATTGACGGCGATCATCTTTGCTCTCAAATCCTGGCGCCACTATCTTCTGGGCGAAATGTTTGAGTTGTATACTGATCGCAAGTCACTCAAGTACCTCTTCTCACAGAAAGATCTGAATCTAAGGCAGCAAAGGTGGATGGAATTCTTGGCGTCTTATGACTTCGAGATAGCTTATACCCCTGGCAAGGGTAATGTTGTGGCAGATGCACTAAGAAGAAGTAGGTTGACTTTGAGTCCCTTGTTTGTTGAGATGAGGAGCCTAGAGTTCTTGGCAACCTTTGATTTTACAACAGCTGTTGAGTCGATGACGGGTTCATTAGCATCTCTTGAGCTTAGACCTATACTTCTTGATCAAGTTGGGGCTTCGCAGAAAGGAGACCCGCAGATAGTCGAGGTCATGGACAAGTTGATTCGTGGTGAGACATCTAGTCACCTTGCTAGATATACTATTGATGACAAGGGTTGGCTAAGGCGTGATGGAAGGATATGCGTTCCACAAGTAGGAGACTTGGTGCATAAAGTTCTCGAAGAAGCGCATCACTCGAAGATGACTATACATCCTGGAGGAGATAAGATGTATAGGGATATGAAGCGCATTTTCTTTTGGGCTGGAATGAAGAAGAATGTGGCAGAGTATGTTTCAAAGTGCATGGTGTGCCAACAAGTGAAAGCCAAGTCGAAGAAACCCGGTGGGCTATTACATCCATTGGAGGTCCCGCAATGGAAGTGGGAAAGTATTTCTATGGATTTTGTGGATGGATTGCCTAGGTCAAGGAAAGGGAATACGAGCATATGGGTCATAGTTGACAGACTTACGAAGAGTGCTCATTTCATTCCAGTGAAGAGCAAGAGGACCGCATCATGGCTAGCATCTATTTATCTTCGAGAGATAGTGAGATTGCATGGAGTTCCTTCTAGTATAGTTAGCGATCGTGACCCAATTTTCACTAGCCAGTTCTGGAATAGTTTGCAAGAAGCAATGGGTACGCGATTGAATCTGAGTACAGCCTATCACCCCCAGACAGATGGCTAAACCGAAAGGGTGAATAGAGTGCTAGAAGATCTCTTGAGGCTTTGTGTTCTTGACTTTGGTGGTACTTGGGAAGACCACCTCCCTCTTGTAGAGTTTGCTTATAATAATAGCTATCAAGCTAGCATAGGGATGACACCATTTGAAGCTCTGTATGGGAGGCCGTGTAGGTCACCATCTTGTTGGTGGGAGACAACGGATATGCTTATACTTGGGCCTGATATGATACGAGACACATCCGAGAAAGTTGAATTGGTGAGAAGACGGATGAAAGCGGCCCAAGACAGACAAAAATCCTATGCTGACAAGCGAAGGACAGATTTGGAATTCGAAGTTGGAGATATGGTTTTCGTGAAGGTTTCTCCTTTGCGTAATGTGGTTCGTTTTGGAGCAGTGGGGAAGCTGGCACCAAGGTTCGTAGGACCCTTCCCTATCATAGAAAGAATTGGGAAGATGGCTTATAAGGTGGAATTGCCCGAGAAGCTGGCCGGAGTACATAATGTCTTTCATGTCTCTCATCTCCGAAAGTGCCTACATTAGTCCGCTGAGGTGGTTGAACCTAGCATTCTTGAAGACATGGAGGTGGAGAAAGAGGCAACCCTGAGACGAGCTCCAATTCGTATCATGGAAACAGAGACAAAGAAGCTAAGAAGCAAAGAAGTTAAGCTTGTTAAGGTGCAATGGAGTGAAGCAGAGGAAGACGCAACTTGGGAAACCGAGGAGAAGATGCGTGGGCTTTATCCATTTCTTTTTGAGGGTACATTTTCAATCTCTTTTCCTAGTTGGTATATCTTTCTTTCGCTATCCACGTTTATCTAGTTTATCTTGTTTCGTAAATCTTGTCATGAGAACCTTAGGTAGAAACCCTTGGTTGAAACATGTATTTGAAACATGTTATGCTTGATGTTTGCCAGTGGTTGCAAGTGTTTGCAAGTGGATACTCGTGGATGCATGATACACGTTAGGCACTAAGATCAGCTCACACACTTTCATACCGCATATGCATGAGTGTTTATGCTTATTCATGGATGAAACTTGTATGCTATCACATGGATGTTGCATATGGACGGATGTTATGTGCACTCATGTAGAGACTATAAGTTATGTTAGGAATTTGCATACATATGGACGCATTGCACAAACATATTTTGCATTAAGGAGGTTTACCGAATCAGTAACCGCCTGATTTTCGCATTAGATAAGTACATATACACACACCTTTGCATATGTTCATACAGCATTTAGAATCTTTTAAGGACAATGATTACTTATGGATGATGTTTTTGAGTAGATGGATGATGGATGGTAGGATACGTTCTTCCTAACTTGAAGATTTCGGCGACGAAATCCTTTAAGGTGGGGAGGATGTAACAACCCGTATTTTTGAATAACATGTTATAACATAAATCAAGGCAGAATTAAATGTTAAAATCTGAATCAAGGGAAACGGGCTATGCCATTGCGTTCGTCTCGGAAAAATACGCGAAATAGAGTCCGAGTTTTCGAAAATCGGAGTCCGTATGACCAAGTTATGGCCCGTCAAAGTTTTCAGAAAATTTCAAGTTCAAAAACAGTTCAAATTTGAATTTAGAATTCAAATTCAGCCAAAACAGACTGGGCGGGAAAATTCCCACCCAGACAGGTCGACAGGGGGGGTCGACACTAGGGTCGACCTCCTCCCCCAACCAGGTCGACACTAGAGTCGACCTCCCTGGTCGGCCAGGTCGGCCTGGTGCACCTATTTTGGCTGTTTGGACCTGTTTTGGAGGCTAGTGACGTGAATTGATGGCTCAGATCTGAATTAGGGTTAATCCTATGGTCTAAATTAACCTAATCATCTATAAAAAGACCCTAATGCCTAGCCTAAATCATCATAAATCAATCCTACAACTAAACTATGCCAAAATGCTTCTTGATCAAGGCCTTCATCTTCTTCATGAGAGCATGAGTGTTCCAAATCAAATCTAAGTCCAAGAAGCTATCTTTCTTAGTTCAAAGAGCCATCTTTCTTCGTCATAGAAGCTATTTCACTTATTTCTCAAGGGTCTTCATTGGAGCTTATCATTTGGGAGTGTTTAGAGTTGCTAGTGGCTTCGTCTCAATCTTATTTATATTTTATAAGTCTTCATAGCATTGTAAGCCCTATACTACTCTTAGATTCTAACTATGAAGTTAAATATGACATGTTGCAAGTTTGCGTTTGGGCCTAAGTATGAATTGTGCTTTGATCCTATCATGTTATGCATAGATTTACCCTATGCAAGTTTGTAAAGCTATCACCTTGACTTTGTGCATAGAAAGCTATGACCTTTGATTTGGAATGTTGCATTATGCAACATGAGAACTCTCATAACCTTTATGATAACTTGCATGTAATGTTATATGCGAACTTCTAGTCATCATCCTATGTCATCTAGGACCATGTATCACCTATTCGCTAAGTTTGAATGTTATGCATGTAACATGCAAGTTTAAATGAACATATTTATGCCTCATATGCCACCATGTTTAACTTGTGGCCAACCTTATTACCTTATGCCCTTTTGTCATGCTTTTGCCAAGTTCCCTCTTTTGATCTATGTTATGTTATGCGAAACGTACATGCGATGGGAATGCGTTGGGTTTGGGTAATATTAATGACATGAAAACATGGTTTTAAAATATGGCATGAACATTGACTTGTGATTATGTTTGTAAACATAATGATGGACATGACACTTAGAAAATATGAGTGTGGCCAACTCGAGGTTGGGTTGAGTTTGTAGCATAAATCTACCCGGAACCGACCGGCTTAACTAGTGGCTACAAGCAATAGGACCCAATGTGAGTAGTTGGTCATGTCGCACTTGAAACCCGAGGTTAGACTAAGTTGTGGTGTAAAGCTACCCGGACCCGCCCGGCTTAACTAGTAACCACAACGAGGTCTAATGTGAGAGGTTGGGTGCATTAAGTTAATTAATGCCACATGGTAGGGTTAAGTCATGGACTACTTGAATACTTAACCAATTAAACACGATGGATTGGTAAGGTTAAGTCATGGACTACTTGAATATACTTAACCAATTGAACACGATGGATTGGTAGGGTTAAGACATGGACTACTTGAATACTTAACCAATTAAACCCGATGTATTGATAGGGTTAAGTCATGAACTGCTTGAATACACTTGACCAACTCAATACATGGTTAGGATAGGGTTAACCACACTTAAGCCGCTTGAAACCCTAGTTACGTGGTCCTTTTCAGCAGTAACCTACTTGGAAGTATCACGGGTACCCTGGACTAGGCTAGGGTGGGGCACGATTACTGAACTGATTGTAAGAGACCAAAAGAGACGGCTGAAGGGTGCACCGGTTGTTCAGGCGGACCATGGTCGTGCACATTAAGTCCGGAGTTGAACATGGGCACCAGTAGGTTTAGACTGTGCATGCTTGAATTGTGTCTGTGGTTTACACCTTAGGGCTGGATACACCCTGGGGTGGACCTAGCACAGTTAACTACATTCCACGATTAAGCCGTATGACACCGATACACGACAAGTTAGGCTTATAGGGAGCCGATCGACTAGACCGAGTAGTTGGACCTCGATTTAGGTCATCTCATGATATTGGGCCAGCTTTGGGCCAAGGGATCATTTCTTGTTTATACTTGACATGGATTGGAATACTAGTACACACCTGGTGCAACTTAACCTTGTATATGCGATGCCACACTTGATCTATCTTGTTAACTTTTCACCATGCCAGTTATCACCCCATGTCTCATCTCTGTTTTACATGTTCAGTTAACTTTATTAGTTTTTATACTAATAGTAGATAGGACTTACCAGTCTTTTTGACTGACCCGTTTTCTTTCGCCTCCTTTCTTCCGTCCCCCCCCCCCAGGTTTACAGGGTGGGAACACTGGTACTTAGCTTGGATCTTTAGCTGCTTTTCTGGATAGCTCATGTACGGTTTGGACTTGAGCTCGCTATGGCTTTCTTCTACCTTGGGGATAGTTACTTTATGATTTTCTTTCCAGTTTTCAGTTGATGTTTCTAGACTATGTTTTGTGGAAAATAATGACCAAGTACTTTGATGTAACTTGACTGTGGTTTTGAAATGTTAGTTTTATCCGCTGCTTTATTTACTCTGTTTTTACTTATATGTTCTGTCTTGTGATATCTGCATGCATGTTTACCTCGTTTAACGCCCCTCCAAAGCCAGTGCCCTTGCAAGAGTGACATTGGCGGAGGTGGGGTGTTACATAACCTCTGATCCCAGAATACGGGAAAGAACTCGCCTGATTGTTGCCTCCCGTTCCACCTCTACATCTTCCAATATACTCGGCTCAACAACTTCCACGGTGTCAAGCAAGCACTTCCGCAGATGAGAAACATGGAAAACATCATGAACGCCAGACAGATTTTCAGGAAGCTTTACTCTATAGGCCATTTGGCCAATCCTTTCGGTTATGGGAAATGGTCCCATAAACCTAGGTGCCAACTTCCCTACTGCTCCGAAGCGGACCACATTCCTCAGAGGTGATACTTTGATAAAAACCAAGTCTCCCACTTTGAATTCGATGTCAGTCCTTCTCTTGTCTGCATATGATTTCTGCCTGTCTTGAGCTGTCTTCATCCGCCGTCGAATAAGGTCAATCTTTTCGGACGTTTCTCTAACCGTATCTGGTCCAAGTAATAATCTTTCTGTAGATTCCCACCAACAAGTCGGTGATCTACAGGGGCGCTCGTACAATGCTTCGAAGGGTGTCATGCCGATGCTGGCCTGATAGCTGTTATTACAGGCAAACTCCACCAAAGGAAGATGCTCTTCCCAAGTCCCTCTGAAGTCAAGGATACACAGTCTCAAAAGATCTTCAAGAATCCTGTTCACCCTCTCCGTCTTCCCATCGGTCTGAGGATGATAAGCGGTGCTTAATCGCAACTGTATACCTAATGCCTCTTGCAAACTTCTCTAAAACTCACTAGTAAAGATGGGGTCACGATCGCTTACTATACTGAAAGGTATTCCATGGAGGCAAACTATCTCACGAACATAAATCGCTGCCAACCACGATGCCGTCCTTTTGCTCTTGACTGGAATAAAGTGAGCGCACTTAGTGAGTCTATATACTACCACCCAAACACTGGTATTGCCTTTTTTCGATCTAGGAAAACCATCTATGAAATCCATTGAGACGCTCTCTCATTTCCACTGCGGCACTTCCAATGGATGAAGTAATCCGTTGGACTTCTTTTGCTCAGCCTTGACTTGCTGACAAACCAAACACTGAGAAACAAATTCAGCCACGTCCTTCTTCATCCCAGCCCAAAAGAAAACCCTTTTCATGTCTTTATACATCTTGTTGCCGCCTGGATGAATAGTCATCTTAGAATGGTGGGCTTCTTCTAGGACTGCCTTTATCAAGCTTCCAGTCTGAGGAACACAAAGCCTTCCGTCTCGTCGCAACCACCCCTTTTCATCTGTGGCATATCTATTGAGGTGACTAGAAGTCTCCCCTCTTCTGAGCTTATCCATAATGTCTAGAATCTGTGGGTCACCTTGTTGCAAAGCTCCTATCTGCTCCACAAGAGTCGGTCGTATCTCCAAGGATGCAACTAAATCAGGCAAAACTTCGTTGGAGGGTCTAAAATCAAAAGATGATATGAACTCCAAGTTCGCTCATTCCACAATCAAAGGACTCAGAGCCATCCTCTGCCTACTTAGTGCATTTGCAACCACATTGCCCTTTCCAAGGGTATAAGAAATCTCAAAATCGTATGAAGCTAAGAATTCCATCCACCGTTGTTGCCTTAAGTTGAGTTCCTTCTGAGAGAATAGGTACTTGAGAGATTTGTGATCGGTGTACAACTCGAATCTTTCTCCCAGTAACTAATGACGCCACGTCTTCAATGCAAATACTATGGCAGCTAGTTCTAGATCATGGGTGGTGTAGTTCTTTTCATGAACTCTCAACTGCCTACCCCCATAACATATTACTTTTCCTTCTTGCATCAGCACCGCACCAAGCCCTGTACCGCACGCATCAGCGTAAACAGTAACACTTCACTTCCATCGGGCAAGGTCAAGACAGGGGCTGTTGTCAGAGCCCTTTTCAGCCGTTGGAAAGCAACATCAGAGTCTATATCCAATGAAAACACCAAATTCTTCTTTGTCATCCTAGTGAGAGGGGATGATATCTTCGCGAAGTCCTTAATGAACTTCCTATAGTAACCTGCCAACCCAAGAAAGCTTCTCACCTCGGCTGCGTTTTTAGGAATCTGCTAATCTTGCACCACAACCACCTTCGCGGGATCTACAGCTATCCCTTCTTTGGAGACTACATTCCCCAAGAATCTTACCTCCTTTCTCCAGAAATGGCATTTGGAGAACTTTGCTTTTAGCTAGTGGTCACGGAGAGTTTTCAAAGCTTCCCTCAGATGTTAGGCATGCTCTTCTTCGTTCTTGGAGAAGATCAAAATATCATCAACGAAGACTACGACGAATTTGTTTAGGAATTCCCTAAACACCCTACTCATCAAATCAACAAAATAGGTGGGTGCATTTGTCAGCCCAAAAGGCATCACTAGCCATTCAAAGAAACCGTCCAGAGTTCTAAAAACAATCTTATCTATGCTATCCTTAGCCACTCTCAATTGATGGAACCCTGTAGCCAAGTCCAATTGAGAAAATACTGAGGCACCAACGAGCTGATCAAATAAATCATCAATTCTTGAAAGCGGGTGCCTATTCTTTTTGCTGAGCCTATTTAATTCTCTATAGTCAACACATAGACGAAGTGATCCATCTGCTTTAGTTGCGAATACTACTGGAGCACCCAATTCAGATATGCTTCGTCTGATGAACCCTTTCCCAAGTAGCTCCCCTACTTGCTTACTCAGCTCCCTCTACTGGTAACGCAACTGGCTTTGCGTTATCCACCAGATATATGCAGAATTCGATCTCGCGCCTTGGAGGTAAACCCTGTACCTCATCAAAAAAAAGGGACTAATCCCGAACCACTGGAACAGATTGCAAGTCCTCTATGGATGCATCTAAAGACTCTAGGAAGCTAAGCATAACAGACCCTTGGGGGTCACAAGAAACTTCGAGGGTCCTCCCATGACAAGTTGGGAGCCAAACAACCCTCCTTTCACAATCTAAAACGGCTCCATATGTGGTAAGCCAATCCATTCCTAGAATCAACCTATAGCCCATAAACCCGAGCACATACGCGTCGCATTCAAACTCAACGCCTAACACAGATAATTTCAAACCCTTACAAATCATCGATAAATGAGCCGAACCACCAATGGGGTTTGAAACAGCCACAGGATCTACTACAATACTAGTAACTAAGTGCAGAGATTCAACCACAAAACTAGGTATAAATGAGTGTGAAGCACCAGAATCAAAAAGTGTTGTAACTGGATGGTTTGAAAGAGAAACTAAACTTTCTACGGAAATTTTTCTACCCCTTTCAGGAGCACTGACGGCGAGAGCATGCACCTGCCCTCTGACCCTGTCCCTGTTTCTTCGGGTACTCCTTAGAGAAGTGTCCAACCTCCCCATAATTAAAGCAATTGCCCTTCCTTCTCTTACAGTCCTTGATCAAGTGACCTTCCTTCCCACAATTGTGACATTTCCTCTTATCCTTGCCTTTGACATCTTTCCCACCTTTCTTTTGTTGTTTCTATGGCTGGTGTTGCTGTTGCCCTTTCTTAGGCCACACCTTCCTGTTCTGCGATGTCCCCTCAGTCTTTGCTTCCTTCTTCTCTCCCTTATCCTCTTCATGCATTAGGGCCATATCCATAATCCTTTCAAAGGTGGCCCCGATAGGAATATGGGACATAGCAAGACCATGCAGAGGCTCATTCAGTCCTTTAGCAAATCGTAAAGCCTTTTTGTGCGGTGTATCCACCAACTCTAGTCCGAACCTTGCCAGATGGTTGAACTTGTTCACATACTCCTTCACCGTCAAGTTCCCTTGCTTGAGCGCTAAGAACCTCTCCATCTGTATGCTTCGCTCAGCTTGGGAAAGAAATTTCTTCTCGAACCTCTGTCTGAAATCTTCCCAGGTTTCCACCGGACGTCCAGCCTGGGTGACTTCCTACCAAAATGAGGCTTCGTCTTTTAACACCCAAGCAGCTAACTGAATCTTTCTTCGGCCCTCCACTTCAAAGATTATGAATAAGTCCTCAGTCTCCTTAAGCCAATTCCGAACCTACACAAATGTCTCGTTCCCATGGAATGGCTTCCCTCCTATAGCACGGAAGCCCTTACAGATTTTGGCGAAGTTATCTGCTCTTGGAGGGGGAAGGGGAGGAGGAATGACTGGGGCAACAGGAAGAGGAGCGTCTCTTTGGCCTTCAGCAGGCGCTTTGGCCTCCAAATATCTCCAGAACCATCCGGGTATCGTGACGCCCTCTGGGATATTAGGAATTTTTTGATCCCCAAACCTGTTGAAAAAGGGGAAAGGAAGAATTTTAGATAAAGGACCGAAGGATATTACATATGGATTCTTGGGGAATATTTTCAGAACAAACTTTTATTTTTGAAAATAATTTCTTTTGAAACCTTGTAAAATATTTTTCAAAACTTTCATCTAATCTGGTAACCTTTAGCTCTAATACCAAGTGTGACACCCCATGTCCGTTAATGTCACTCACTAAGGGAATGCATTAAGTTTCGTGAAGTGTTGTAGGTATAAAGACACAGAATAATTACAAGACAGATATAAATAAGATAGCAGCGGAAATTTCAAATTTTTATTTCAACACAAAACATAATACCGTAGTTCATAGTACCATAAGTCATAAAACCATTACAACAAAATACTTCTTTCTTGCATCAGAGTACATAGGTATTAAAGAAAAACATTGTTCCCCAATAAAAAGAGTAAGCCATAGTAGAGACAAAGACTTGAGCCATACTCCAGAAGTAGCTTCCACTAAGATAATATCCAAGTCCTGCCTAAGCCTGGGTGTTTCCTCTCTGAGAACCTTGGGGGGGGGAACGGAAGAGAGAGGGAAAAAAAAGGGGTCAGACATAAAGTCTGGCGAGTCTAGTTACTTTTAGCCAGTAAATAAATAAAGGTGAACATGACAGGCATAACGTGGGTAATACATGCCACTATAAATGGCAGGTGTGACAAGGCAGATAAGGTAAGGTGTACACATACTTCACTAATGACTACTCTGCACTATTACTAGTATAACTAAAGTTAGATGATCCCTGCCACAATAAGTTGGTAGACTTAGGGTATACGTCCGAGTGTACCCTAACCATTACCCTAATCGATCGGCTCCCTATTCCGTAGATACCCTGTGCTGGCCCCACAGTAGGAGGTATCACTTCCTAAAGTGGCAACCCAAGAGGTGTACAACCATATCTACTGGAGTCACGGTCATCTTAGCCCCCTCTGCGTGGCCCATGCACGCACATGTCCCCGGTCGGTTTGCGTCGTCCACACTGTCCGTCCCGTTTGGACCTCTTACAATCAATCTGTAAGCATGCCCTTATCTCCGCCTAGTACAGAATTCTTTATTTGAAACCTACTCCGGGTTACTAATTGAAATGGGTCACACACAATATGATACAAGCTCTCCCCTTTGTCATGTATCCCCACTAGGTTTTTCACTGACAATGTATACCCCTAGGTGTCTTTAATTACATAGTCCTATACCCGTAATGCTTACCCTAAAGGGTGTTTTTAATTATATAACTTTATTCTATTTTCCACCGGCTATGTATACCATCAGGGGTCTTTAATTACATAACCTTATTGGGTTAAGTTTGTGGGCCTATATATCTATATATTACCGACCCCTTCTAATTTGCTTTACCCACCCACTACTCATCCAGTTTTACTTAACCCTAACTTAAGTTCATAGTCATACAATCTTTATGAATTAAATTAGCTTAAATAGTCCATTTCTATTACCATGTCCAATTATGGTTTCATACTGGGTTAGACCTCCCACATTAGGCCTGCAACATGTGGATGCTGGATATGCCGGTCGGGTCTGGGCAGTCTTATTCTACAGTTGGGCCTAACTACGTTTCTTAGCCCGATTCGTATTTACGTACTTAGATCTCCCACATTAGGTTCAACATTAGTGGCTGCTGGATATGCCGATCGGGTCCGGGCAGACTTCCACAACTAACGTAACATAACCTCATGTCATAAGTACAATTACAATTCCTAATTGTAATTACTAACATTCCATTTTTAATTAATTTACCAATTAATTAATCCTTTCCTTTTATAGGTGTCAATACCTATTTTGCAACAATAATTTGAATTACATATCCATAAATGGTCATACTCAAATTATGCCATTTTTACCCAAATTTACCTATGTCATTATAGGTGATTATTTCTATGTTTCCCTATTTGAATTATATGTCCAACTTATATAAACATTATATAAATTATGCCAATTATAAATCCCCTTTTTCCCCGTTTCCTAACTAATGTGGTCGCATGTATTTTGGCGTCATCGAGGCTACAAAGTATCCTCGCCGTAACAACAAAAAGGTAGTGACAGTTTCAGCACAATTTTGGCATAAGCATGACAACAAGGTGAATGGACATGTAATCATCATAACAAGGTGAACACAAAGCTGATGAACTTGTGACAACTATAACGTCAAAGTTAACATAACATGGTCTAAACTTGTCATTTAGATGTCTAACAAAATTAGGGTGACATAGTAGCATGATTAGATCTAAAAGGGTGGCATCACATGTCAAGCTTACAACATATTGTGATTGCAACAACATAACAGATGAAAGGTGATTAGCATATAGGATTAGATCTAAATTAACAAGTTCGCATTTCCCCTAATATAGTTGCAAGTCAAGATCTACATAGTCAGCATAGTAGAATGTCCATAATCATATTGGATCCATGGATAATGACATAATAAACTTGCATAAGTTCATGATTCACAACATATACCCAATTTGTACTCTATCAAAATTCCCATTTTCTATTTAAACCTAAAAGTGACTAGAAACTCACAGGGTTAGTTTCAGAAAATTTAGAGAGAGAGATCTGAATTCTGAATAGATACATTGATTGTAGTAGACTTTGATTCTGTTTCAATTTGCAACCTGACAACATATGGCCTCTTTGATCTCCAATGGAGAAAATAAGAGAACAGGGGACCATACTTATAGCCTAGAACTAATGAACCAGACCCAGAATCAAGTCCAGGTGCCTAAAACGAATTCTGCCCAGATCTGTCCGGGGGGGTCGACACCCATGTCGACACCCCTATAGAGGGGTCGACACCCACGAGCGGGAATTTTCCCGCTCAGCCCGCTTTGGCTTGATTTTGATTTTTGAATTTTTTTTGAAGGTTCTGGAATTTATTATATATATATATATTTATCTTGTGCATAAACAAACTTTGAACCCTTATAACTTTTTTCGTACGGTGTCCATTTTACGCAAACCAAATGTCCATTCTGACCAGAATTTCGAGACGGACGCAATGGCATAGTCCGTTCCCTCTAATTTCGAATGTTAAATTAATTACTATTTAATTTATCCTCTTTTAATATCGTTAAAATTTGGGGTTTCACATAAAAGTGAATTTGTTTAAAGAAAAATCTTATGTTAAATAAGTAGCGAAAAACTATATTCATAATATCGAATTTTTTAAGAGATTTAAATTTTCATTTGTTTTAATTAATAGGCCAATTGATGTTGAATACTGAACCTATGAACTCATTGGATTTTCATGATTGAATCACTTTTTATTGTGATAGTTAGATAACCGACTATCAAATCTGTCCAATACGATTGTTGGTACGGAAAGACCGGAATCAAATTTATATTCGATAACCATTCTGACTAAAAAATACATGAAGATATCAGAAGATGATCATGACGGAGCATTGAAGACCATAGATTTTCATAAATGGAAGAACTGTTAATAATCTTTGGTCGGTAGCCAAAGATGTACTATGGTTCACTCATGGTTGGAATCTACGGGTTGCAAGGACTTTTCGCTATTGATCCATGGGGTGATTCCTATATTGGAGGCAATAGGAGAGTACCTTCTGTTAATCCTGTTCCTGGATGACTTGTATGGATGAATGTCTGACAGAGTATTTCCAGAAAACCACGTATGATTATTTTTACAAATATATCGAGCGGTGGTAAAGAGGGGCAATTCTTTTAAACCCAGAGTATATTTATAGACGTCAATTAGTGATTTGACGGATCTGACAATGTGTCATTCAAAGTAAATGATGATCAGATGTTCTAAAGGAAAATTATATCCCCAAGCCTCACAACTGGGAAATGACAAAAATCGGGCAGGCGGCATGGATATGTGGGTCACTCCCATTAGGGTGTATAATCACCTATCTAGGGAAATTCCTTTTGCTTCTTTAATCTATTTTCGATGCTATCCCTTTTGGGAAACGGCGGTTTGAGCCCAACTGATGGTGATATACATTCGATATACTCAAGCGAAATGAGTGGTCGGTCATGTGTGGGCCGGGTTGCAAGATGTTCTTGTTGAACCCAGTGTATTCCCCTCTAGAGATACATTATTGGCAGGTGGTCCCATACTTTGTCATGGTCGAAATCCAGTGTGACGGCCTGGAATTTCGCTCGATCTGAATCAGTCGTTAAACCGATCTAGACCGTTCGAAACCCCTGACTGTTTAGAACAGGACAAATCAGAACGCAAACAGAAGAACATTTCATTGTATATTACAACAATGCATCAGATTACAAGAATATACAGAGTATAAATGAATAAATATTACACAGAAATATCAGAGGTTTAAATTACATTTAAATACATAGCAGCGGAGGATAATATGAAGCACAACTGAAGGTGATATACGGATACAGAGCTTTCCGGATATCATTCCAGCTGTAAACCAGGATCCTGTGAATATAAATCTGCAAAACCAAAACTACTAGCTGCCCGTGCGGAAAATAGGGGCACCCAGAGTTTAGGTTAAAACAATAAACTCCAGGTCAGTCATGTGACTGGTGTGAGAACTAAAACAGTTATTTAAAACTTTACTTTAAAAGAGAGTAATTCAAGGGACCACGCCGTATAACACGGAACGGGTTTCCTCCCAAGAATACCAGTGCATAGAATAAACAACGCAATGCTTTTTCGAAAAATGAAGCTATTATAAGACCCAGGTCCTATCATACAATGCAACGCAAGCCGGGGGATAGGGTTTTCCCTTATAATAGCCAAACATGCTTGGTACGTTTTAAACAAATCATTTGATACTATAATAAGTGTATAGTGTCAAAACAATTTCAATCATAAATATAAATCATAGACGGCATAGCATCCCATGCTACTATGTCGCCATACTAGGCTCTACAAATAAAGCCGCAATACACGTATTGGAAATTGGATTTCCGTCATGAGTCGAGGCAAGGGGCAAGCTCCTCTCCGCGTTCGAGACACTCTAGCAAATGTCCCCGGGATTACGCACACTGGGTAACCCCTGGATGCGGCTGGGCCGGTCCTCACTTACGTTAGAGGATTAATTATGCCTGAACACACGTTTCCCGGTCCTTACAGACCTATAATCGAGGCGCCTCATTCCAACAACCACAAAGGTGAAAAGTATATATATGTCAGGGCTGGTAAGTCACTGACACCACCAAAGCTAGAAAGAAACGTGCGCTCTCCCAGCGGTCCGTATCCCGTTTTTAACTCATACCGAGGTGTGAGGCTCGCGAATACACGCTATACACAAAGCTGCCACGTAGGCGTGCTTTGATCATCAACCACAAGACTTTGCTTTTCAACAGAAGCCTTGATCTATGCAACTCAGCATGCCACACAGGCAATTCATGCCATGCGATTGATATCTATCGATATATAACCTCTAAGCTCGTACGTCTCAGAGAAGGGCGTTAAGCAAGAGAATAAATTCTCCGCCGCCAAGCAGATATATATTTAATAGAAATCAATCGACACAGAATAAAATCCAATGTCAGGCACACAATCCATTTACAAGTCCGTTCTGGGTCTGAACGAAACCGGAGGCACTTTCCTCGCATATCCATCCATCTCCAAGTACGTCTGGACGACCACCAACTATTTCCATCCTCTTGGGTGTACAGCCCAATCAGGATCGTCAGTAATTACCCAAACGATGTGAAAACTTCCGGTCTTCGACCACCGTCTTCATCTTCGACTTATCGTCGAATCGGTTATTCAGAATGGGTATAAACCCGGACTTTCCGAACAACCCGCGTATATTAAAACAAATGTTACACAAACACAACATACGCCTCATTCCAATTCATTAGTCACAAACCGCAAATTAGCAAGAGAACAATTTCCCAAACATTAACCCCGAAGGCCGAAACCAACATCAGATCAATACCCAGGAAACCATTTTCTTAGCCAACCTACAGCTAGTTTCTAAATTCCACATTCTTAGGGAAAGGTTCCCATTAATTTTATCCAAGATAAATTCTTTAAAATTTATCCTGTAATCTTCCTTTGGATGCTATTTAAAACCAAATTATGGTTTTTCCAACTAGTCGAGATTAGCGAACCGTAACGAAGTAATTATTTATTTTATTTCCCAATCCCAACCTATTCATCCCATGAAGCAAAACTGGTAATACTCCATATCTAACACCACTGTGTTATCGGTAAAACTAATTACCATTTCACGTTCAAATCTAATTAAAGATTTAACTATCGCTTTGGAGCAAAACTGGTGATACCCCATTCCCGCTCATTTTCTAAATTTGGAAATTTAGATTACGAATTCACATTTCAATCTAATTGCAGATTCGTTAAAACTCCTTTTACTGGGTTAAAGAACTAGGTGTTATTTAAAACACAGTTCACGATAAACCCATTTCAAACTCAATCAAATATATTAGAAATTCGATTATTTAAAACCCCTTTTTAAATCTAATTCATTTATTTAAAAATGATTGGGTTTTAAATTTAGTTCAAAACTAGTTCATTTCGATAAAAACCATTTTTATCTTTTCAAATATGGAGTTTTTCATCCTAAATTTTCCCAAATCACTTCTTATGATTTTACACTAATTATTACTATTTTTAATAATTTTATCAAGGCCCGTACAGTCGATTTCCAACAATGGCCATCGAACTGCACTTATAGCGACCTTTTTCGAATTTGATTTGGACGTATTTCCAAATCCAACCGTTAGATTTCAAATTTCTAATATTCGTTAGAAAGCTCTTTTCGATACGAACCCAACGGTTCCGGTTTTAGGAGAATCCGACGGTCGGATCTCCCGTAATGTCCGTTTGAAATAAATGGTCGAAATTTACGAACTGCCGCGGCGCGGCGCGTTCTATTCAGGCCATTATATTATATATATAATATATATTTCGTCGATTTCTATTTAAAACGAATTATATAAATAGTTTTGAATTCGTTTCAAAAACATTTTCAACTTCCATTTCAATTCAAATCAAAATTGAATTCTTCTTTATAAATTCGTTTTAAAATTCATTTCTATTCAATTCAAATTTCAATTCAATTTGAATTCATTTCACTTCATTTTAAATTCAATTCGAATTCGTTTTTCAATTCAATTCAATTCAATTCAAATTGGTTTTCTATTCGATTCAAATTCATTTTCTATTCAAATTAAATTCGTTTCGTTTTCTATTTGAATCAAGTTCATTATATATATTCAATTTGAAATCAAATTGGTTTTCCATTCCATTCAATTCGAAATCGTTTTATATTCGATTCATTTCGAAATCGTTTTATATTCAATTCATATCGAAATCGTTTTATATTCAATTCATATCGAAATCGTTTTATATTCAATTCATATCGAAATCGTTATATATTCAATTCATTTCGAAATCGTTATATATTCAATTCATTTCGAAATCGTTATATATTCAATTCATTTCGAAATCGTTATATATTCAATTCATTTCGAAATCGTTATATATTCAATTCATTTCGAAATCGTTATATATTCAATTCATTTCGAAATCGTTATATATTCAATTCATTTCGAAATCGTTATATATTCAATTCATTTCGAAATCGTTATATATTCAATTCATTTCGAAATCGTTATATATTCAATTCATTTCGAAATCGTTAAAATCGATATAAATATCGTTCGCGTCAAAATGGCGCATCACTATTCAACACGGCTTTATATATTCTGTTTCAAATGTTTCTTTTTGTCAACACACGACTAATCTCAACGAATGAGTACCGTCCACACATGAACCTTATTTTATATTGATAAAGATGTAAATTTTATTATAAAAATAATTCGTTCAACACATGACTAATCTCAACGAATGAGTACCGTCAACACATGAACCTTTATTTTATATTGATAAAGACGTAAATTTTATTATAAAAATAATTCGTTCAACACATGACTAATATCAACGAATGAGTACCGTCAACACATGAACCTTATTTTATATATTCTTTATTTTTCAAACTGGAATGAGGCCCAATCAATCACCATATAAAATTAATTATATGGATTTTCATACATCCCATGTATATAATAGCATTGAAAAATAATCAACCATCAACCAAAGTGCACTACACTGTATAAGCATCAAATATAGATATCTAACGCTTATAACAGCCTGTCAATCAATCGATCGACATATTTAATCAGTCAGGATGAGTGAACTTTAAATTTCATCCCAACACCCGTGTAGGGTTTCAAACAATCAAACATAAGTTTTTATTCGTGCAGTTGGGCGATGTGTAAAATTTATCGACCCAATCAATATCAGTCAAATAGGTGTACATAAACAAACCGTCCGGTTTGTAAATGAATATTTATTTATTCACATTCACGTTAAAAATTATATTTTTTTTACGATAAAACATTTATCTTAACATATGAATATCAATTCAGTTCATTTATTCAATAAATGATTATTTTTATTTTTCTAACATATTTTAGAAAATTTCGGCGGCATAACGGCACGATACTAGAAACGGGACAAGGCCTAGCCTAATCCCCGGTCTAGTGAAGGCCCACGCCATTCACACATCAATCAAATCAATTTCATTTTGCAAACCACAAAATTTGGAGTAAGGGTCTAACCTAGCCTTACTCCTTCGCCTTATAACGGCGCACGTCTAATCCTAACCAATTTATCGATTCGATTTTTCACACCCAATTCCACATTCAAACCAATATCTCAATCAATTACCAAACAGCCAAACAAACAAGTCCATGGTCTGTGGACGATTGTGTCGGGTGCTACTAAACACCGTCTGCATCCTAGTATATATATATATAAATATAACTAGAAATAAAATTGAAAGGTGAGAAATTCTCACCTATAGCTATCCTAGCTCCACGGCACTTCTTATGCAGGAAATCTTCACTGTTCTCGTCGATGTCACTTTCTTCGCCCGTATTCTCTACATATGCAAAAATCGAATTTTTACTTCGCTATTCCATATATAAAATCGTATTTTTCTTTCGATGTTCTATATATATAAAAATCATATTTTTATATCGAAGTTCAATATATAAAAATCGAATTTTTATTTCAAAGTTCAATATATAAAAATCGAATTTTTATTCCAAAGTTCAATATATAAAAATCGAATTTTTATTGCAAAGTTCAATATATAAAAATCGAATTTTTATTGCTATGTCAAATAGATAAAAAATTATATTTTTATCACGCTATTTTCCACATAAAGATTTCGCCTTTATAAAAATAAAGTTTTCGCCTTTATAAAAATTACCACTTTATCTCAACGTATATAAAATAAAAATCAGATTTTTATTTCGTTACATACACAAAGATGATATCTTTATATTCTCTATCCTATAAAGATTATATTTTTAATACTTTAAAAATGTGAAAATCCTATTTTTAATATTTCTATATATTAAAGATTATATTTTTAATACTTTAACTAACCAAAAATCATATTTTGACATCATCTATATAGTAAGGACTATATTTTTAATACTTTGAAAATATAAAAATCATATTTTTAATACTTTAAAAATATAAAAATCATATTTTTCTTTAACTAAAAATCAAATCTTTTTTTCCTAATCAGTTTTAATCCTTTTGAAAAATCAGTTTTTATTTTCTTTTAAAACAGTTTTTATAATTCTTTTAAAAATTCTGTTTTTTAAAACCCTTTTAAAAATTCTGTTTTTAGAACTCTTTTTTAAAAAAAACAAAACAGTTTTAAAATTCCTAAAACAAAAATAAAAACAGTTTCTTTCTTTTATAAAATTGCAGTTTTTATCTTTTTCTAAATTCTGTTTTTAAAACTTAAAACAAAAATCAGTTTCAGTTTTTTTTCTTTTATACTTTTATATAAAAAATCATTTCAGTTTTAATCTTTTTTTAAAAATCCAGTTTTTTTTTAAAATCTTTTCTAAAAATTTCAGTTTTTAAAATCTTTTCTAAAAATTAGTTTAAAACCCTTTTAAAATCAGTTTTAAATCAATTTAAAATTCAGTTTAATAATCTTATTCAAATCAGTTTTATAATTATTTTATAAAAACAGTTTTTAAATCTTTACAGTATTTTATCCTTTTTTTCTTCAGTTTATATATAAAACAAAATAAAATAAATAAATAAAAATAAAAAAAGAAAGGAAGAAAAGGCTTACGGGGGGAGTGGGCTTCAGGAGGTCGGCGTCGGGCTGACCTAGGCCTGGGGGGGGCGTGCGGTTTCTGATGGAGGGGGCTGCGTCGTGGGGCTTCGGGTGCCTTGGCTGCGGAGGAGGGAGAAGCGAGAGGGGGAAGGGAAGGAGGGGGGATCGGAGAACAGGAGGTGGGGGGCGATGATGGCTCGTCGGCGTCAGGTGTTTAGGGGGGCGGCGGCTTCGATTTAGAATTAGGTTTTTTTTTTTTTTTTTTTTTTATTTTATTTGATTCTGAAGAATGAAATCGGGGGGGGGGGGGGGCCTGGGTAGTTAAGGGGGAAAGAAATTTAATTTTTTTTTTTTATTTTATTTTATTATTTAACTCAATTTAAAGTTGACTTTCCGTTTCAACTCAGATTTGAACCCGCCGACTGTCGTCCCTAGCATAATACCCCCATTCCGAACACAATGGGATATGCCACGTAGGCCAATTCGACTGTTTGCATCAGTTTCCGTTAAATTTACATTTAAATCATTATATTGAATTTCAAACGTACATTTCAAATTACCGGGGTCACATATTAACTCTAAAAATTCCAGAAAAATATTTTCTAGCTTCGTATTGACGATACGGTCCTAACAAAACTAGTTTCGTCGAATTCTGAGACCGTTAGAAAAATGGCCAATTTCCAGTCGATTAAAATCAACTGAAACAGGTCAAAACACGTTTTCCTTCGCCACGCTCACATATTGATTCGAAAAATTATGAAATTTGGAATCTAGCAATAACTTAACATCACGGACCCAACAAAAGTGGTTTCGTCGAAATCCGAGGTCATTTGCAAAATGGCTATTTTTAAGGGCTATATATTATATTAAAATATATATAAATTCCACAGCGACTATTTCTAATTTTCAACTGGACATATCTCATCATTTCTAAAATGAAATCTCAGTTTGTTAACTTCGTTACAAAGATATAGTTATACAGATTCAAATATTTCTTGTTTCGTTCAATTCTGACTTATATTGAATTCTGTATATCCATTTGAAATTAGAAATCGAATTTTCGAACTACCGCGCCATTTTCAATTCCTTTTATAATTATATATAATTATTTATATTCTAACGACGACGAATATAATATATACGCTCGAATTATATTCAAAATAAATTTCTCGTTCATATTATTTAAAATAATCTATTTTAAATATTCAAAATTCGCTAAAATTGCCAAAATAAAAAATTTCAAACTGGCTCGCATTTTACGGGTTATTACAATCTCCCCCACTTAAAACTTTTCGTCCCCGAAAAGGAACAAAGTCGAAAGTGGTTTGATTATTCAACTCTATATTCGATCTGGCTTCCATTCTCCAACTCTTTAGTTTCTGAGAATTTTCAAAACTTCAAAAATTTGGCTAACACCCTAAATTTTCGAAAAATTTCGCCATAACCTCCCCTGCACCGGGAGCATCGGGGAATTTCAAATAGCTTCCCCGGTCCTTCAGATCTCAAAAAGAAAAAGAAAAAGCCAAGCGGCTAGCCAATAGGCTCACAAAATCATCATCACCCAAACAAAACAGGAAATTATGTAGTAAACATGTACCTATTTGTCGGGCAAACAAATTTTACTCTCTGCTCTAGCCTCCTTGCTATGACCTGTTCAAAGTAAGTATATGTATATGCAAGCAAATGCGACCAATTTTCAATACAGTTCAATATTTGGTGCAATTAGGCATAAATGGTTAAAATTAGCAAACAATTAAACAAGCAACTCAAACATCAATCAATTAGTGGATTAGAATTTTCAAATTCATAATTTTGATATATATACAGAAAATCTTGTTTTTGATGCCAATTCACAACAAAGTGTTCTATCTATATAAGTTTTGGTTCTCACACCAGTCTGATGGAAATATATCGATATCACACCTTCGTTACTCGAACATGAATACTAATGACAACTAGTCAATCATCAGAATCATCTTCGGGCCACTAGAGTATGATTCTATATCTATCCAGTATATTAAAACTTCGAATATACGTTCATGACGCGTATATGCAAAATCTTTATATATTGGATTGTCCATATTCAAAATAAATAAATAATCAAATACGTATAGAATGGTTTATATTTTCAAAACAATATTGTTTTCTTTTGGAAAATATACTCTTCACACCCGTTCTAGGATACTACTGATCCTATCTCTAACGAGTCATTCTAATTGGATATTACTAATCCAATATCTGATGAATTCTTTCGTATGGTTCTAATGTGCCTTGTTCTCGAGCTCTGTAAACCAAAGCTCTGATACCAAATGTGACGGCCTGGAATTTCGCTCGATCTGAATCAGTCGTTAAACCGATCTAGACCGTTCGAAACCCCTGACTGTTTAGAACAGGACAAATCAGAACGCAAACAGAAGAACATTTCATTGTATATTACAACAATGCATCAGATTACAAGAATATACAGAGTATAAATGAATAAATATTACACAGAAATATCAGAGGTTTAAATTACATTTAAATACATAGCAGCGGAGGATAATATGAAGCACAACTGAAGGTGATATACGGATACAGAGCTTTCCGGATATCATTCCAGCTGTAAACCAGGATCCTGTGAATATAAATCTGCAAAACCAAAACTACTAGCTGCCCGTGCGGAAAATAGGGGCACCCAGAGTTTAGGTTAAAACAATAAACTCCAGGTCAGTCATGTGACTGGTGTGAGAACTAAAACAGTTATTTAAAACTTTACTTTAAAAGAGAGTAATTCAAGGGACCACGCCGTATAACACGGAACGGGTTTCCTCCCAAGAATACCAGTGCATAGAATAAACAACGCAATGCTTTTTCGAAAAATGAAGCTATTATAAGACCCAGGTCCTATCATACAATGCAACGCAAGCCGGGGGATAGGGTTTTCCCTTATAATAGCCAAACATGCTTGGTACGTTTTAAACAAATCATTTGATACTATAATAAGTGTATAGTGTCAAAACAATTTCAATCATAAATATAAATCATAGACGGCATAGCATCCCATGCTACTATGTCGCCATACTAGGCTCTACAAATAAAGCCGCAATACACGTATTGGAAATTGGATTTCCGTCATGAGTCGAGGCAAGGGGCAAGCTCCTCTCCGCGTTCGAGACACTCTAGCAAATGTCCCCGGGATTACGCACACTGGGTAACCCCTGGATGCGGCTGGGCCGGTCCTCACTTACGTTAGAGGATTAATTATGCCTGAACACACGTTTCCCGGTCCTTACAGACCTATAATCGAGGCGCCTCATTCCAACAACCACAAAGGTGAAAAGTATATATATGTCAGGGCTGGTAAGTCACTGACACCACCAAAGCTAGAAAGAAACGTGCGCTCTCCCAGCGGTCCGTATCCCGTTTTTAACTCATACCGAGGTGTGAGGCTCGCGAATACACGCTATACACAAAGCTGCCACGTAGGCGTGCTTTGATCATCAACCACAAGACTTTGCTTTTCAACAGAAGCCTTGATCTATGCAACTCAGCATGCCACACAGGCAATTCATGCCATGCGATTGATATCTATCGATATATAACCTCTAAGCTCGTACGTCTCAGAGAAGGGCGTTAAGCAAGAGAATAAATTCTCCGCCGCCAAGCAGATATATATTTAATAGAAATCAATCGACACAGAATAAAATCCAATGTCAGGCACACAATCCATTTACAAGTCCGTTCTGGGTCTGAACGAAACCGGAGGCACTTTCCTCGCATATCCATCCATCTCCAAGTACGTCTGGACGACCACCAACTATTTCCATCCTCTTGGGTGTACAGCCCAATCAGGATCGTCAGTAATTACCCAAACGATGTGAAAACTTCCGGTCTTCGACCACCGTCTTCATCTTCGACTTATCGTCGAATCGGTTATTCAGAATGGGTATAAACCCGGACTTTCCGAACAACCCGCGTATATTAAAACAAATGTTACACAAACACAACATACGCCTCATTCCAATTCATTAGTCACAAACCGCAAATTAGCAAGAGAACAATTTCCCAAACATTAACCCCGAAGGCCGAAACCAACATCAGATCAATACCCAGGAAACCATTTTCTTAGCCAACCTACAGCTAGTTTCTAAATTCCACATTCTTAGGGAAAGGTTCCCATTAATTTTATCCAAGATAAATTCTTTAAAATTTATCCTGTAATCTTCCTTTGGATGCTATTTAAAACCAAATTATGGTTTTTCCAACTAGTCGAGATTAGCGAACCGTAACGAAGTAATTATTTATTTTATTTCCCAATCCCAACCTATTCATCCCATGAAGCAAAACTGGTAATACTCCATATCTAACACCACTGTGTTATCGGTAAAACTAATTACCATTTCACGTTCAAATCTAATTAAAGATTTAACTATCGCTTTGGAGCAAAACTGGTGATACCCCATTCCCGCTCATTTTCTAAATTTGGAAATTTAGATTACGAATTCACATTTCAATCTAATTGCAGATTCGTTAAAACTCCTTTTACTGGGTTAAAGAACTAGGTGTTATTTAAAACACAGTTCACGATAAACCCATTTCAAACTCAATCAAATATATTAGAAATTCGATTATTTAAAACCCCTTTTTAAATCTAATTCATTTATTTAAAAATGATTGGGTTTTAAATTTAGTTCAAAACTAGTTCATTTCGATAAAAACCATTTTTATCTTTTCAAATATGGAGTTTTTCATCCTAAATTTTCCCAAATCACTTCTTATGATTTTACACTAATTATTACTATTTTTAATAATTTTATCAAGGCCCGTACAGTCGATTTCCAACAATGGCCATCGAACTGCACTTATAGCGACCTTTTTCGAATTTGATTTGGACGTATTTCCAAATCCAACCGTTAGATTTCAAATTTCTAATATTCGTTAGAAAGCTCTTTTCGATACGAACCCAACGGTTCCGGTTTTAGGAGAATCCGACGGTCGGATCTCCCGTAATGTCCGTTTGAAATAAATGGTCGAAATTTACGAACTGCCGCGGCGCGGCGCGTTCTATTCAGGCCATTATATTATATATATAATATATATTTCGTCGATTTCTATTTAAAACGAATTATATAAATAGTTTTGAATTCGTTTCAAAAACATTTTCAACTTCCATTTCAATTCAAATCAAAATTGAATTCTTCTTTATAAATTCGTTTTAAAATTCATTTCTATTCAATTCAAATTTCAATTCAATTTGAATTCATTTCACTTCATTTTAAATTCAATTCGAATTCGTTTTTCAATTCAATTCAATTCAATTCAAATTGGTTTTCTATTCGATTCAAATTCATTTTCTATTCAAATTAAATTCGTTTCGTTTTCTATTTGAATCAAGTTCATTATATATATTCAATTTGAAATCAAATTGGTTTTCCATTCCATTCAATTCGAAATCGTTTTATATTCGATTCATTTCGAAATCGTTTTATATTCAATTCATATCGAAATCGTTTTATATTCAATTCATATCGAAATCGTTTTATATTCAATTCATATCGAAATCGTTATATATTCAATTCATTTCGAAATCGTTATATATTCAATTCATTTCGAAATCGTTATATATTCAATTCATTTCGAAATCGTTATATATTCAATTCATTTCGAAATCGTTATATATTCAATTCATTTCGAAATCGTTATATATTCAATTCATTTCGAAATCGTTATATATTCAATTCATTTCGAAATCGTTATATATTCAATTCATTTCGAAATCGTTATATATTCAATTCATTTCGAAATCGTTATATATTCAATTCATTTCGAAATCGTTAAAATCGATATAAATATCGTTCGCGTCAAAATGGCGCATCACTATTCAACACGGCTTTATATATTCTGTTTCAAATGTTTCTTTTTGTCAACACACGACTAATCTCAACGAATGAGTACCGTCCACACATGAACCTTATTTTATATTGATAAAGATGTAAATTTTATTATAAAAATAATTCGTTCAACACATGACTAATCTCAACGAATGAGTACCGTCAACACATGAACCTTTATTTTATATTGATAAAGACGTAAATTTTATTATAAAAATAATTCGTTCAACACATGACTAATATCAACGAATGAGTACCGTCAACACATGAACCTTATTTTATATATTCTTTATTTTTCAAACTGGAATGAGGCCCAATCAATCACCATATAAAATTAATTATATGGATTTTCATACATCCCATGTATATAATAGCATTGAAAAATAATCAACCATCAACCAAAGTGCACTACACTGTATAAGCATCAAATATAGATATCTAACGCTTATAACAGCCTGTCAATCAATCGATCGACATATTTAATCAGTCAGGATGAGTGAACTTTAAATTTCATCCCAACACCCGTGTAGGGTTTCAAACAATCAAACATAAGTTTTTATTCGTGCAGTTGGGCGATGTGTAAAATTTATCGACCCAATCAATATCAGTCAAATAGGTGTACATAAACAAACCGTCCGGTTTGTAAATGAATATTTATTTATTCACATTCACGTTAAAAATTATATTTTTTTTACGATAAAACATTTATCTTAACATATGAATATCAATTCAGTTCATTTATTCAATAAATGATTATTTTTATTTTTCTAACATATTTTAGAAAATTTCGGCGGCATAACGGCACGATACTAGAAACGGGACAAGGCCTAGCCTAATCCCCGGTCTAGTGAAGGCCCACGCCATTCACACATCAATCAAATCAATTTCATTTTGCAAACCACAAAATTTGGAGTAAGGGTCTAACCTAGCCTTACTCCTTCGCCTTATAACGGCGCACGTCTAATCCTAACCAATTTATCGATTCGATTTTTCACACCCAATTCCACATTCAAACCAATATCTCAATCAATTACCAAACAGCCAAACAAACAAGTCCATGGTCTGTGGACGATTGTGTCGGGTGCTACTAAACACCGTCTGCATCCTAGTATATATATATATAAATATAACTAGAAATAAAATTGAAAGGTGAGAAATTCTCACCTATAGCTATCCTAGCTCCACGGCACTTCTTATGCAGGAAATCTTCACTGTTCTCGTCGATGTCACTTTCTTCGCCCGTATTCTCTACATATGCAAAAATCGAATTTTTACTTCGCTATTCCATATATAAAATCGTATTTTTCTTTCGATGTTCTATATATATAAAAATCATATTTTTATATCGAAGTTCAATATATAAAAATCGAATTTTTATTTCAAAGTTCAATATATAAAAATCGAATTTTTATTCCAAAGTTCAATATATAAAAATCGAATTTTTATTGCAAAGTTCAATATATAAAAATCGAATTTTTATTGCTATGTCAAATAGATAAAAAATTATATTTTTATCACGCTATTTTCCACATAAAGATTTCGCCTTTATAAAAATAAAGTTTTCGCCTTTATAAAAATTACCACTTTATCTCAACGTATATAAAATAAAAATCAGATTTTTATTTCGTTACATACACAAAGATGATATCTTTATATTCTCTATCCTATAAAGATTATATTTTTAATACTTTAAAAATGTGAAAATCCTATTTTTAATATTTCTATATATTAAAGATTATATTTTTAATACTTTAACTAACCAAAAATCATATTTTGACATCATCTATATAGTAAGGACTATATTTTTAATACTTTGAAAATATAAAAATCATATTTTTAATACTTTAAAAATATAAAAATCATATTTTTCTTTAACTAAAAATCAAATCTTTTTTTCCTAATCAGTTTTAATCCTTTTGAAAAATCAGTTTTTATTTTCTTTTAAAACAGTTTTTATAATTCTTTTAAAAATTCTGTTTTTTAAAACCCTTTTAAAAATTCTGTTTTTAGAACTCTTTTTTAAAAAAAACAAAACAGTTTTAAAATTCCTAAAACAAAAATAAAAACAGTTTCTTTCTTTTATAAAATTGCAGTTTTTATCTTTTTCTAAATTCTGTTTTTAAAACTTAAAACAAAAATCAGTTTCAGTTTTTTTTCTTTTATACTTTTATATAAAAAATCATTTCAGTTTTAATCTTTTTTTAAAAATCCAGTTTTTTTTTAAAATCTTTTCTAAAAATTTCAGTTTTTAAAATCTTTTCTAAAAATTAGTTTAAAACCCTTTTAAAATCAGTTTTAAATCAATTTAAAATTCAGTTTAATAATCTTATTCAAATCAGTTTTATAATTATTTTATAAAAACAGTTTTTAAATCTTTACAGTATTTTATCCTTTTTTTCTTCAGTTTATATATAAAACAAAATAAAATAAATAAATAAAAATAAAAAAAGAAAGGAAGAAAAGGCTTACGGGGGGAGTGGGCTTCAGGAGGTCGGCGTCGGGCTGACCTAGGCCTGGGGGGGGCGTGCGGTTTCTGATGGAGGGGGCTGCGTCGTGGGGCTTCGGGTGCCTTGGCTGCGGAGGAGGGAGAAGCGAGAGGGGGAAGGGAAGGAGGGGGGATCGGAGAACAGGAGGTGGGGGGCGATGATGGCTCGTCGGCGTCAGGTGTTTAGGGGGGCGGCGGCTTCGATTTAGAATTAGGTTTTTTTTTTTTTTTTTTATTTTATTTGATTCTGAAGAATGAAATCGGGGGGGGGGGCCTGGGTAGTTAAGGGGGAAAGAAATTTAATTTTTTTTTTTTATTTTATTTTATTATTTAACTCAATTTAAAGTTGACTTTCCGTTTCAACTCAGATTTGAACCCGCCGACTGTCGTCCCTAGCATAATACCCCCATTCCGAACACAATGGGATATGCCACGTAGGCCAATTCGACTGTTTGCATCAGTTTCCGTTAAATTTACATTTAAATCATTATATTGAATTTCAAACGTACATTTCAAATTACCGGGGTCACATATTAACTCTAAAAATTCCAGAAAAATATTTTCTAGCTTCGTATTGACGATACGGTCCTAACAAAACTAGTTTCGTCGAATTCTGAGACCGTTAGAAAAATGGCCAATTTCCAGTCGATTAAAATCAACTGAAACAGGTCAAAACACGTTTTCCTTCGCCACGCTCACATATTGATTCGAAAAATTATGAAATTTGGAATCTAGCAATAACTTAACATCACGGACCCAACAAAAGTGGTTTCGTCGAAATCCGAGGTCATTTGCAAAATGGCTATTTTTAAGGGCTATATATTATATTAAAATATATATAAATTCCACAGCGACTATTTCTAATTTTCAACTGGACATATCTCATCATTTCTAAAATGAAATCTCAGTTTGTTAACTTCGTTACAAAGATATAGTTATACAGATTCAAATATTTCTTGTTTCGTTCAATTCTGACTTATATTGAATTCTGTATATCCATTTGAAATTAGAAATCGAATTTTCGAACTACCGCGCCATTTTCAATTCCTTTTATAATTATATATAATTATTTATATTCTAACGACGACGAATATAATATATACGCTCGAATTATATTCAAAATAAATTTCTCGTTCATATTATTTAAAATAATCTATTTTAAATATTCAAAATTCGCTAAAATTGCCAAAATAAAAAATTTCAAACTGGCTCGCATTTTACGGGTTATTACATCCAGTCTCCAATAAGCACTCGTGGTTTTGATTGTATACTATATATGTGGAGCGTGAGATGCAAGTGTTCCTCTAGATTGATATCTACTTATATTTAGACACTATTGTTATATCAGAAAAGATATTGATTTCAAAAATATTTTGGGTTATCGTAACGTAAAAACCGTCCGTATTTATGTGTGGATTTGGTCTTACGATTATCCTTTTATTTCAAAAAGATTTTTAACTTTAAAATCTAGTTGGAAGATTCCCCTTAAACCCTTTTACGAGTTTTTTCTCACTCTGGTTCACCAGACTGACCCGATGTTTGTAATGCTCGGGTTAGACCTGGGGTGTATAGGTTCAGGTTATCGAATGCTATGAAGACATGAGCTGGATATGTTCAGACGTATTATATATATGGTGTGTATTCTACTGTGTGATGTTTATGGGGCAGATTATTATAACTGTCTAGATATGTGATGTATTCTGATATTGTAAGTACTTTAAAAAGCTCTCAACAAAGATTTATTTCTGTATTATATTTTGTTCCGTTGTGATGTGAGATTCTGTGTTGTGTCGGTTCTTCTTCTATTCTAATATTTCTTTCTTTCTTATCTCACCCTCTAATTTCTTTCTTATAACGTTCTGGTGTTTTCAGTGTTTTGAAGGTCGGCATGAGATACGATAAATGTATCTATGTCGATTTTTGGGGCTGAAAACCATTGGGTCGTTACAGAAAGTTTGGTTTGTTTCAGTTGCAAATTAACCACAAAATAAATCATGATATAATAACCTAACTAAATAATTTAGTGAGAGAGTTCTCACCCATAAGCTAAACCAATCGCCTCAACACTTCTAATGTAGAATTTCTCTTGTCGCGCACTCGTCGTTTGTCATTTTTTGCACTCGAATTCGCCTTTATGACTCTAGAATTTGCATACGACCTCCAATCTTCACCAAACACTGTCACTGGCACAAACGCGTCATTCCAGACAACTTTTTCCTAGTGGAATTTCTTCCAAAAATGCACCAATTCGCCATAAATCACAAATGTTTGCTCCAGGTCTGCAATCTTCAAACGCGTTTTTCGAGCAGCTACGGACCCCAAAATTCGATTGTGATATGTCAAAATTATAGAAAAAACGTGATCTACTACTTTGGTATTGTGAAGTTTGGGCCAAAAATGCACGAATTGCAAGTTATTGAGGAAAGAAGAAGAGGGTGTTATTTGCAAAACGGGATTTTTGGTGAAAGAGGGGGTTTTTGGCTGGTGAAAGAGGGGGTTTTTGGCCATGGTGGGGCCCACGGCCGGAGGTTGGTGGTCTGAGGCGGTGTAGGGGCCTGACTGGCGGTGGGGAGGGCGGTGGTGGCGACAGTGGGGTCCATGGAGGTGGTGGTGGATGCTTTAGGGTTAGGGTTTGTAAGAGGGAAAAGAGAGAGAAGAGGAGGAGGGGGAGGTGGAGGAGGAGGGTAGCCGACGGTGGAGGAGTGGCGGCTGAAATTTGAGAGGAGGGAGGCCATTTTTGTGAAAAAAGGAGGAAACGAGGAGAAGGAGAAGGAAAATGAAGAAGAAAAGGAGAAAAAGAGATTATATGTTCATTTCTCTCTGAATCGTCTGACTGCAAACGATCTCCATTTGCGATAAATTCCGAACACGAGATAGTACACGTCATGACGAATCCAACGAATCATGTTTCGTCGAATTCCAAGTTCTTTTGACCTTCCGTTAAAATTCTCAAAGATGCTCAAATAAGCTCCAAAAATGCGATTTAGCACACCTTTTCTTCTTGTACGCCCAAACGCTAACTCCAAAAATTATGGCCTTTTGGATTTCACCATTATTTGATGATACAAATCCAAAAAAAAACGGAATCGAATTCTGAGATCGTCTCAATAATGTTCCTTTATAAACTGATCGTCAGTTTTTGAACAAATGCATTTGCATCACACGGCCACATACTGACTTCGTTCGACGCGCATTTTGGAAATCAACAATGATTTGTCAATACGAATCGTCGAATTCTGAGCTTCCTAGCAAAAATTTCACTTTTTAAGAGCTATGTGGTGATTTTAAAAATCGAATTTTCAAAATTTTCAAAAATAAAGCTTATAAATCAATTTAATAATTTTACTGTGTCTATTTTAAGTCAAATAAATTATTAAAACTAATTTTAAAATTATTCTCAAATTTTTTTAGCAAAAATAACCAATTTATATTCAAAAACTCCTTAAAAATAGCTTAAAATAAAATTTTAAATTGGTTCTGAAAAACCGGGTTGTTACACCCGGTCCCTGTTTTCAAAAGTTCCGTGTATTACATGTTTTGACCAGAAAAAACATGTGCTACTGTTTAAAAAAATTCTAAATTCTGGAAACGTTCTTTGAAGTCCACGGAAATCAAAAAAAAAAGTTGCATACATGTATGCAACTATTACCAATAGTTGCATACATGTATGCAAATATTTGAATACCCATGCAAGAATTTGTCCAAGCCTTCTGAGTAATTGCATACAAGTATGCAGTTATTCAGAATAACCGCATACAAAGGAATGTGTTGAAGGCCGAATGCATCGCAATATTTGCATACTTGTATGCAGCTTTTTATGTATAACTGCATACTTGTATGCAGATATACAAGTATGCATGTTTTACATGCAAAAAGTGGATTGTTGCACGAAAACATGCATGTATTTCATAAAATCTGCATATATGTATGCATGTATGTTGCAGTTTGACCCAGAACTTAAATAGATGCATATATGTATGCAACTATTTGAATATATGTACATTTATCGATGCATTTTTGCTATTTTTATGTGTTTTTTTGATTTTGACGTGTTTTTTGATTAGTTTTCCCCTTGATTTTTTTTCTTGATTATTTGTTTTATTTAATTATGAATTTACGTGATTTTTTAATATTTTTAATGAATTTTCAAAAAATAGTAATGTAATTTATAATAAATTTATGACTGGTTATGAGCCTAATTTTGAAACTTAATAGGGACCTAAGCCAAATGGACCCTTTTATTTTACATAACAGCGCTTTTTTTTGGAAAAACATGTAAGTCCCAAAATAGGGACCCACTTTGCATGGAATCGTTGGGGAGGATGTCATTTACATTTCCAAACTTTTTGAGGACGTAAGGCTAACTGACCCTTTTAAAATAGTATATAAGTTTGTCTCACCATTCGTATCATCTGCAACTATTGACTTTAAAATCCCAAAATACAACAAACATGCTCCCCCCGAGTACTTAAAAACTCGGGTTGTTACAGACACCCACTAAATAAATTATGTCCTTGCAATTTTCTTAGATCAAAGTATAATCAACTTATAATTCCAAGTTACTTATCCTAATCCATTCCATAAATGGACTTCCCATTTAAGAAACAACCATATGAAATTCAAATTTTTCCTCATATAAATTAGAACACCAAATGTCTAACTTGAATTTATCCAACTTTATAAAAAATTAAAACTTATTTTAATAACTCATTAACACCCAAGGTTTAAAATAACACAACCTACCAGTCACAAGGCATATTCAGAAATACATGCTCACAAATTCTCACCTTCTAATCACTATCTAACGCTGCCTTGCCATCGAAGCTTTTTATCTTCCTTAAACTATAATTGCTACTTGGATTTTAAATCGTCAAAAAGCCTCGCCATATCCCAAGAATTATATCAAATTCAATGGTTGTAGTCGTCGGGTAAACAAAATTATGAAAGTGTATTCCAAAAACACACACACTCTTTAAACCATTGTGTATTTAAAACACTTTTACAACCGATGTATTTTTAATTCTTTATTTGTAATTAGATTAGATTTGTATTAAACCACCCTTTTTATAACAATTCTCTTTAACAACAACTGCGAAGTCGACATATTATCGTAATCGCCTCGCAAATTCACAGTTTATGTAGTGGTTTAATCCCAACCTAATTATCTCACATTATTTCTTTCCCTAAATTCAATTTTATTACTCATCTACAGTGTTTAGTAGTCTCGAATAAGTGTTTAAGAAATTTCTATCGACAGTGTTGATTAGACATATTAGTCAAAATCCTTAAACCGTTCATCGGACCATCCAACATAAGATGATCACAAATTCAAATTCACACAAGATCGTTTTTATTATTTCTTATCAATATTCTTAACTTGTTAGAAATAAAATAACCCAATTATCAAAATTTCATTGAACCACTTGATTAACAAAGTAATTAACACATCAATTCTTATTTGTCTTTATTAACCATTCCTTAACCTCTTGATTAGCTTTTTTAAATTTAGCACAGCTGAAGCAATTCACCTGCTTTCACTGCGCAACTCCGATTTCATTAATTTCAATTCCAAAACTCATCACCCTTACTACTTTTAGTTTTAATTATATAAAAGCCATCCAATTACCTTACCAAACCCAACAATCAACACAAACTCCAAGGAAGAGTAAAAAAATTCTCCAAGAATTTTTCCCTAAGATTTATACACCAAAAAATCTAGAGGATGGAAAACTTCCTATAGAATCATAATACAAAAGATAGGCACCAAACCATGGAATACTGTGGAATAAACTACTTATTCATAAGTGTATTCCTTATCACAAGATCTTACACGACTCACCAATAGGAAACACAAGATAACGATAACAAAGGAGTGATAGTGTAGACGTGATTGTTATCCTTCTACTTTGTAACACAAGTGCTATCCTGGTTCTGTTCTGTGTCAAACGTACTTTGTTCTGAACCTCGCTTTGATATAATTTTGTAATACCCCACCTCAAGACCCACCATAATAAAGAGCATTAACAAGTAATGCCATCTATTAGAGCGGAGAATAGGGCGGGTTAAGGGAAATAATCCGTAGATTTGCATCTTAAGTACGTCGATGATGTGCTTTTTATTCATGTGGCTCGACATACTTAAAACTGCTATAATACCACTCAACAACGGCTGCATGATTAGCTCAGATCATAGTATGTTATAGGCACAATCGCAGCTCGCGGAACCGATTACATAATATTACATCAACAGAGTACAAGGAGTACATATGCTACAAATAAATAATCACAACAACTTGCACAACATGATACAAATGAATGATTGCAAAGTTCAAATACTCAATACATAACAGGAAGAAACTTCAAGTGATATAGACCAATAATGATAAGCTGAACTAGAAGCATAGCAGCTAAACTTGAAACAACTAGGTCTGACCCGATGAATACACACACTGGTCAATCTAGTTTACAAATAAGTATAATAATAGAATAAAATGAAATATAAATGAATATAGATTCCTTTTCATCCGAAATGGAATCTTAAAGAAACAGATGTATACAATCAACAAAGCACTAAAGGAAAGGGTAAACCTTAAGCATGTCCTAGGGATGAACAAGATACCTAATATCAATATTGAATATCCATTAGAACTTAAGGCATCAACTTTATCAAAAGTCGACACACATAACCCAAGTGAGCCAAATAGATTAATGTCATCAAAAGCAATATCAATGTATGTGAACTCAAGTAAGTTCATATAACTCCAACTAAATCAATAACAACAAATACCAAATCATTTAAATAAATGGATTCGAGATCTAAAATCATCAAACACAAATGTATGATCTTACGATCAAGTTATCATAAGCAAAGTGGATCCAACACCGTGACATATAGATAAGGATCCAATACCCAAAAAATTAAGTAAAATATATGATCATAAGATCATTATCATCAAAGAATCATAATTCAGGTCTACCTTGAAATCAACATTTGCACTAAAACAACAATATCATAAATAATAATAATTTGGATTCGAAAACATCAAATAATGCACATGCATACATCTTGCCTAGTATCATATATTAGGAGACTCATCAGCCTCTAGTTGTGACCCACCAGTCCCGACTATTGAACCCACCAGCTTGATATATCGAACCCACCAGCTCGATATTTGAGTAAGTGACCCACCAGTACTCATTATGGATTGAAGCCTATCAGCTCAATCATTTTAATAATTGACCCAACAACCCTTATTCTTTCCCGCCAGCTTTCACCGACAACAAACACCGAACAATTTTATACGTATACTTCATATGTACGGGACCGACCAGCCCTCGGTACAGGCATTAACACAGGATGGGTCATAGACTTACGAATAATAACCCAGCAATGGTTATTGCGCATTCCACACCACACGCTCTCACTACTGGTTTATTATTCACCCATCAACTCCACACCAAAAGCATCAAGTCCCTAGAACATCGATTCATAGAAAACATCAAATCACAAGAGGCATCAAAACATCAGAAAGCACCAAGTCATCAAAACATCGCATCAACTGCTTCAGTTAAATGGTTCTATAATTAATCGATTAAATATCCCATACCATGTGATTTACTCAATTGTTTAATCAAAAATACGTATTCTTGAAGGGTGCATAAAACTCTATATTTATAAATATAGAAATTATAGCTTTTCGAAACGAATTTATAAAATGATTTTGAAAACATTTCAGAAATCTTTGACTTTGCAAATCTCTTTATATAATAAGGAATATGAATTAAAGACCTAAAAGTGTTTAATATTGATAATTATTTTTTTAGAACGCTCTTATTTATATTTAAAACGCCCTTTAAATTAGTTTTATAAAACGCATGTTCGTGTACCAAAAATCTTAGAAACTCATGAAAACAACACACGTAAATCGATTTGGAAATTCACTAAACTTAATTATAGATCGGTAGTAATTTAGGCTTCTCCGTTATAAAAATAAGACAAAATAAAAATCAAGTATATGGGCTTGAAACTAGATAAAGAGAAGCATGAAAACAATTAAACTAGCATTAAGGCATGAAATGTACGTAGAAAACAATTCTGGTTGCAACTTTAAGACAAGCTTTGAATGACCAAACTATCTAAGATTGGTCGAAATTTTGACATGAAAAAACTAGAATAATATGTCTTTCATCAAAAAAAGAGTCACTTAATTTTGACATGGTATGAAAACGATATGAAGCCTCAAACTTGGACTCAGGCCTGAATTCTGGCCAGGTCCAAAATCTTCTTCAAGTCCAACTTTGAGACCTGCTTTAAATGACAAAACGACCTCAGAGTGGTCTAAAATTTTGCATACATAGAGACAAACTTCAAGTACAACAAAAAATGAATCATCTATATTGGACCAGTAAGGAGATACAGCACCCCAAAGTTGGATCTGGGTACTATTATCACCAGCATAAAAAATCCTTAGTCTAAAAAGTATATACATGAAAATACATAGATGGGTTGACCCAAAGGCGATATGGGTCGACCTAACTCAATATTGGATTGACCCAGGCAATGAAATGTTACCAGGCCAAAATCCTGATGAAACCCAAACAATGGTAACCAGTTTCACCTACTTCCAATGATCGAAATTAAACGAAACTTAAGCAAATAACCCAACTACAAGTAGGAACTGAAATGGCATCATATCAACCAAGTATGGCCAAGATATCATCATTCAAAGTAGAAGGCTGATATCTTTGAATAGCTGGGATAAGTTTACATAGAAAGCTACGCCTTTCTGCGTAGAAGAGAAATAATTTATAATGTTATCACAAAATTTACAGTGAACTAGAGAGAGTAAGTTTAATGACTGAATATGAGTGGATTATAGGCGAGACTCCATGGATCTAGAGTTGTAGAAAGAAAATATGAAGCATACTCCAGCAAGGAAGATGACATACAACCACCTAGATTCTTACAATGACCTCTTTCTTTGGTTCTAGCACTCAATATTCAATCTTTGCTTGGATTAGTCCAGAGAATGGATAGAGAGCAATCTATTTACAAAATAAAACTTTGGAATGAAGCATGCATGGCTTATTGAGGGAGAAGGAGGAGGAGGCCATTTTTATTCTTTGAATTTTTGTTTTTAGGAGGAAGGAGGATAATGAGAGGAAAAGAACGTATTGTAAGAACCAAATGCTCTAGGTTTCCTTTTTGGGCTCAAGATAATGGGTTCACAACCCATTTCCATGAATGTTACTAATTGAAAAGTGTTGCAAATTGTTACAAAATACTAAAACACAAAAAAAAATACATAAATGTTTAAACAACTACATAAACATGTTTATAATACTAACAACCCATTAATAATTTCTTTTGACATGATCATATTTGTATAAGCATGTTTGTCAAAACACTTATTGCAGACTTAAACTAGTTATATTCTTATAAATAAAGTTTACACACTTTATTGTTTCACCAAATTAAGACTCGATTTCAACACATGTTTTAAATATCCAAATATTGACTTAAAATCAATATTTATATTCTTTTCTAATGGTAGACCAATTGGTTCACTAATTATTATCAATAATGCCACAAATTTACAACTATATTTCTACCTTGACAAAATCCATCATAATATTTCCCACTTTTAAAATTTACACAACTATTGTCAAACATCATTTAGAACAAATCCCCTATTTATTTTGGAACACACACACATATATATATATATGTGTGTGTGTATGTATGTATGTATGTATTTATTGTACTTGAAAATAAAAGCTTTGCAATTTATTGATACTCAATATAAACAATTGAATGCCTATTGAAAATACATTTCTGCTTGATTATCAATCATACTACGTAAATTTGATATTCACAAAAATCTCTAAATTATAATCTTATAATTATAGATTGGAATAAATTTCCTATTACATCCAAGATATTTCATTTATTGCGAAGCACTAAAATTTTAAAATCCATAAATCTCAATTTTGATTTTTTAAAATAGTATACGAGCTGGTCTTTGGTCTTTCAACTCAACTCACATGCATCTATTGGCTTTAAAATCCTAAAATACATCAAATTTTCTCTCTCAAGGTACTTAAAAGTCCAAGTTATTACATTGATCATGCTTGTTGGTTGAGTCTACTTGTTAAAAAGGGAGGAAGATCCGGAAGGCTTAAGCTTGTTGCCCGTCGAGCTGGAGTCACGGAACGATCCACTTAGTGTGGTTGGTAATTATGCAGGTTCGGCTCCCAAGCCTTACAGTTGTTGAATATAACAGCATGATTGTTGTTTGATGATAACAAACATATATTATTCTATAAATGTGTTTGTATTTGTGCTATTCTGTTTCATCACATACACGAACAAATATTTGTTTTTGAATAAAATACTATTGCACAAAATTTTATATTCAAGCAATATTTTTATTCAAATAAGTATATCATTTCAACATTTTAAATAGTACAAACTTGTAACTCCACTATTGTACATCTCACTGATATAGTACATCCAATTTCACTTGTACATTGATTCCTCACTACAACACTGTATTCACTCAACTGTACATATATATAAACTCACTCATACACTGACACACACCTCTGTCTTTAGTCTACTTCAAATTCAGTCTAGTAACCGCTATACCTATCAAGAAAAACAAAGAGTAAACTGGAACAAAAATAGATTTACATTATGAAAAACATAAATTTAGTTTAAATTTTATTTGCCTCAGAATTTTGGTGTGTTTCTGATCATATTTCTAGACTTCGTCATATATATATATATATATATATATATATATATATATATATACATACATACATACATACATACATACGTTTATTTGTTTCTAGACTGCTTGTGGTATTCACAGTGATTCACTATAAATACACAAGTAGACTAAATTCTAGTGCCCGCAGATCTGCCCCAACACAACCATAGTGGTATGCTAATCAAGACCAGCCTCAACCCATATTTGTCATTTGTTGATCTTGACCAGCCATGACACATCGTATGGTAGTCTGCTGATGTAAATTGAAAATATATTTGCACATGTATAAAGTGATTTTTCAGGTGAACAGGTATAAAACTCAACTCATGTTCAAACGGACAATGCAGCATAGTGCAGAAGCTTGCACATACACACGTGCACATGTGCACGACCATAGCATCTTGGCACATACAGATCAAGAAATCAACCAAATGAAGACATTTCATAGCATGGTTTCAATTTCAGGCAGCATGTATGTAACATACAACATGTACAATGATATCAAGAGCATACACAACAAGAATAAGATTCACATGGCCAAGCAAATAAATCAACAAGGAGATAATCAAAACTAGGTGCAACTCAAAGTATATATGGCAATACTCAAGCATGTATCAATATTGGCAGTGCATGTACAAATGCATTAGTACAAAACAAAATGGTGTCGGAAACATGAACATGTGCACAAGTAAACATGCCATGGCCCAACACAAAACTCAGAAGCAACAAACATGAAGTGGGGCAAGCCACGACACATGTACATCTGCAAGTGCATGGGAAGCAACAAGTGCACATGGATGCACCAACATCAAGGCACCCCAAGCACATCAATACAGACCAGACGATGCTCACAAGATAATGCTAACATGAATGGTGTACTTGAACATGACTGTGACGACCGCCCATAATCCCTGCACTAAACAAGAGGAATAATGCGTTGAAAGGTGTGCCAGACAACTATGGACAATCATCAGAGTAGGTAAACAACATCGGAACCTGTCGCAAAACTCACAGTGCAAGGATAAAATATAATAGAACATATACAATAGGTAATGGTAGTGAAGCATCATATAACAAAATTTTGAAACTTTCTCAACATCCTGAAAGATTATCCAACTGATACCAAAGTTTGTATAAGGCCTCACTACAACCCTCATAGAGCACTCAAACAGCAGAAACAGAAATACTAAATAGAAATAAAACTGGTACGCCAGCCTCCTGCTCGCCTCCGCACAGCAGCGTCGTCCTCACTAATCACCTGCAACCTGCTACTTAGTCTGCCCATCCACAACCGGATGAATAGCCCAAGGTAATAAGAGGATACATAAAACCTTGAGTCAGACAACAGTCTTAGTGAGAGATAAAACAGCTAACAAACTTCAACAATAAAGTATATGAGAATGGATAGATAAACATACTAATCTACCCACAATACTAGAGAAGAACTCAACCTTATCTTCCCCACTTCAGACAACGATAACCTTTACAATAAATAATTCAACCATTCATCCATGGAAACCAGAACACTCATTCAATCATGGCAAAGCGCTCATGACATCTAGGTAATATGTATCTCATATAAAACATCCTAATCGAATTCAACATCCCTCAAGCACAAGCCTCAGAGGCCTAAACCAATATCAGACAAGCACTCAAGAAACATCTACTTCGACATTGGACAACCTACATGAGACGATACAGACAGAACAACCAATCATCCATGACTGACTCTGGCTATCACCACCAATCCTGCTTTGAAACCATCGTTAATCGTATGACGGCCAACCTTGCCACATGTCAAGGGCTAATGGTAACCCAATTTCTAGCATTAACTCCATACGCCTTTCAATGATACGTATGTATGTCCAACCTTGACAACTAGGCCTTTCAACAATACTCAGGGTACTCGACCTACAACTGGTCTTTTCGGTGCCCTCATCATGCCCCTGCTTTGAGCCTGCTAGAACTTACGACAATGATAATCTCTCAGCCTTCTCATCTCTAGTCATCCAACTTGACAATTTTCATAGCTCAAGCAACCATTATCCACCAACTCAAGACCTTTGAGTTGTCACCACATTCGCTGTTCTACACTGATCAACGAACACCTTTCAACACTTTGAACCTTCCAACATGAATTTACTTCGAAGTCACATCATCACCGAACCAAGCTACACCACTGTGCTGCAGCTTGAGTAGGGTTCGGGGGTTACCCCCGAATTTTTTTTAAAAGCACTTTTCTTCCAACCCGGGTCATACCCGAAAAACATATTTTTCAGAAAATGAACCTGTGCGACCATTTCCCCCCTCTTTTGGTATGACCAACCCCAACATGTGCGACCAGATCACTCTTCTCGACCAAACATGACCGACCAGACCACTTTGCTTGACCCTTCATTCGCAACCGATCCAAACATCTCACCAAGACATGACCGACCCGATCCATGTTTGTTCGACCCAAAACATGACCGACCCGAACACGTTATGGTGCGACCAGAACCACCGCATAACCCGTATACTGCTCGATCCAACCTGTTCAACCTAACATGCTAGAACGACCCAAGCATTCCTTTCCCTCCAAGAAAACCTCCCATGGTTCGACCGACCGTCCATGTTCGATCCACCATGTTCGACCCTCCATGTTCGACCCAAAACCTGCATTCTCCAACGCAACTCAAATTTCGACCAAAACTTTGCTGTTCAAATAAGCCAACCCTAGTGAAGAACATATCTATTCCTAGGTAACCACTTATCAGTATTGAAGGATATGGCACTCCAGGTTCAACTCATATCAGGTGCTTGCGAATTCAGTCTCGAATCCAGTAATAGCATGCTCCATCCCCTCATTATCAGTACTGAATCCTCATACCGAGAAGCCCAGGAAGAGAGTTATCTGTCCGTTGCTCTTTGTAACCACTTCTCAGGCAAGAAGCGAGATTCCTACACATATTCATCCCCTTGCACAGTAGAGAAGGAGACTTTCGCCAATTAATTAATTCCCGGGATTGCTAGCAATTGATGGAATTGTTCATCTCAATAAGTTCTTCCCGGGTAGAGAAAAATAGCTGCTTCTAATTAGAAATTAATAGGGCGTTATTCAACTATGAAATACAAAAGCGGAGAGAGGAGATGGAGAGCATAGCGCTTATTTGCTTATTTGAGTTGACTTGCGGGAGCAGCTGATAAGTCGGCAGCGTCCCACTACTCGCTTACTACACAGTAGGGGGCAGAATCAGAGGTCGGGGCTTTGATCTTACCTTTGCAGTTTTGATCTTACCTTTGAGTGAGGGGCCTCTCTCAGCCTCTGATCGGAAATCAAGCAGCTCTTGAACAAATTTGACAACTGATATTAGACTACAGGTCCTGCGCCAAAGTGGGTTGTGAGCAATATACTGGGTTCTGGGCAATCAGAGGAGGCTTGCGCTAATGAATGAGAAGTGTAGGAGTGAGTTCCTGCCTTACCCGGACCTTCCCTTAGCTGGGAGATCTGATAGAAATGTTATAGAATCATAGGAGTGAGAAGATTTCGGTTTATGGATGCACCTGAGAATCTAGGTAGTGCCTGCCTGGAGTTGGTGTTATGTGCCCTCTAGCCCTTTATGTCCAATTCGGCAAAGAGAAGGCTAAGAGAGAGCAAGAAACGAAATTAAATGATTTGATTGTTTTTTCACCAGCGCCCGGGTACTAAGAGTCCTCTCACTACCAACCAGCAGATATCATCATCATCTGGCTGGGTCGCCGATATCAACAACGAGAAAAAACAACCAAATGGAAACAACAACTAACTATGGCTCTTGGCCCAGACAACATCCTAGGCGTAGGGGAGATCAGAGCAACAGGGAACGCCTAGACGATGACGCCCCCTGGGCTGTTGTAAGTAGATTGAGAGGTCGTTCCGCAAGTCATTTCTTTTAACATAAGAAGAGTCTGCCCCCCTCTGATCCAAGCATAGCTCCGATTCCTAGGTCTCGAGAAGAGAGGGAAGTCTTATATATCTGATGACCTTTGTTACAGGGTCAGGCAAGGGAAGTCACAAAGTTAACCCGGAGCCACGACACCTTTACCAGAACGAGGCCGGGTAGTACCTCGGGGCTGTACCATAAAAGACTGACAGGAGATTCCTCCAAATAGCCATGGTCCATTACTTAAGACTAGGTACCTTTCAAAAATTGGAATCCGGAAAGACACTCCTTTGACCGCAACAAGGTCATAAACTCTCCACAGAAGACCGAAGCGAGTTAGATTTGCATCCTTCCACCCCTCTAGGATCGCATAAGCACGGCCGTGTCGAAGAAGCTACTTATCTGGACATCCAGTTGCATAGCAGTATCGTAGTACCTGTGAGAGTACGCTAGCCACTCCTTCATCCACTCAAGACCAGGTGCGCTTCTCTTATTACTTTTTTGTATCCCCTTGTTCCTCGGATAGAATTCGATCCTTCTACGGCCAAATCTCAATTTGTGGAAAGCCTTTGATGGCTTCCTTATGAAAACATCCATTTGTATATGGGTATAGACGGTCTTTCATTATTCTTCGTGATATTGACCACATTTCTTATCCCTGTTTGCATTTCAGTGGGTTGGATGAGAAGTTATGGGAAAGAGTATATTACCGCATCTCTCATTCGTGAATTTCTAATGATCGCCATGTCCTGCATGTTGGATCCTCTACTATTCTATGTTCTTCCCGAAAGCGTGCCAATCCCTATGTTGTGCGGAGCTGAGCATCTTCTATTCGCTGCGAGAAAGCTTTTCCTCTATAAGGGCCTTGTACAGTAAACCCCATACGGGCAGTCCTCCGTCGTCGTAAAGTAGTAAAGAGTAAATTCGTCCCCGGGAAGATTTCGGGGGCCGCCAATGAATATATGGGGGTCCCCTTTGGGCGCCTACTGAGCCAGATGAATTGCGATTTCCTCTTCTGTGGATGCACCTCCGCCTCACTATGACCCGGTAAGAGAAAGACTTTTCGGGCATGATCGAGTAAAGCCAAAGATGCCACAAGACAAGGCCGCAGGTGACCAACGGGAGGAAGGGGGGCATGAAACATAGAACCGGCTGAATCCGGGCTGGGATAGTGGCGCCCATTCCTCACTAGTTCTGGTTTGATCATGGGGGCATCCCACTAAGTGATTGTTCTGCTAGTTCACGCAAATCTGAAGAAGTTATCACGGACGAGCCACATGCAGGGAAACTTGCACATGTGGTTCTGGCCCCTTCGGTATCTAATAACCTTGCTTCTGCTCGCCGCTGGCGCACCTCTCCTAACTATTGCACATTTATTCCGAAATCATTTTTTGAGGAGGGACAATTTTACATAGTTTTGCCAAATCCTTCCATTATTAAGTACGGCAGGTACCATTTCGATGTGTTTCGATTTTTCCGAACAAGAGAGGTTTGATGATTTTGAATCCATTGTATTAATTCCACTTCCTACTCCGGCTCATCTAATACATCCAATACGATCACAAGCCTGATATGAAATCAACAATAACACCAATATGACAATTCCATCAACAAACATGTAAAATTCACCAAAATCACCATAAATGTACATATGAGCAAAACCATGGATCTAACTTGCACATTCATATGAAATATTATAGAAATTACCTATCTAAACCTACTAGATCAGATTATAGAGTGATGTCTATGAAAATGAACTTAATAAGGCATAGATCTATGGAAAAACACTTGAATTTGATGAGAAACATGCATAAACACTCATATACTCCAATGCATTCATGTGAGAGATGTAAATTACTCTCCGATTCTCCAAAATAAGCTAAAATTATAGAAATATGAATCCGGACAGCAAGCATCTCGCACCAAACACCTTGATCCGATGAATCCTTGCCTCAATTGATGTAGATCTAGCCTCCATTGGTATAGATCTTTAATTTCCCTCCTTGGATTATGATTTTTAATGGTGGAAAGGTGTTAGAGAAAGGAGGAGCACAAGGCACCAAAATGAGAGAATGGAAGACTAAAACCATTTCCCATATCCCTTACCCCCTATTTATACCCTTCAAATAGCCCACTAATGGGCCTTCCTAAATCAGCCCATTGTGGCTCCCCAAACCTGAACAGCCAACTGAAAACCCTTAAAACAGTGATTCCTCCCAAACCGCTGAGCCAAATCTTTAATGTAACCATCCTACGGAAAGGCAACCCTCAATTCCTTACCAATGACACAGGTCTCACCCTTTGGTTCGACTTGAGTCAAAAGTTATGCCCTATACAAGACTGACAGGGGAAAATGGTCACAAACAAAATTGGTAAAAATTATGGACATGTCTCACATCCCCATAAGCAACATATCAAAAGATGAGGATGATCCAACCCTTATGTAATGAAATAAAAATATTTTACAATCTTTCGATACGTAAAATGCGGGTTGTTACAATGACATCAAGGATATTCAGACTAATACACATGAATAGCATGTATTCATAATTTCAAATGCAAGGTTTATATATATATATATAAGACTGTGGTAAGAAGGTGTACACACATGAGTAAAATGCAAAGGTCTGCATGGGCACACAATGACAATGCAACAACTCAAGATGATCATGCAAGCACAAAGATGACATGAGCACACAAATCTCTACAAATCTGGGCACATCAAAGTATAAGGAAAATTCAGTCAACATTCACAACATGATCATTATAAGCAAGTGAAAAATGAACAAGCACATCAAGGATGAATCAGCACTTCAGGTTCAGGCATATAAAAGGCAACAACAAGTCCATAGAATTTTGAAGGGAAGTGGACAAGACACAAATAACCAAGCAAATAGAGCTTTTGATTCAAACAGATGTGATTAAGCTCAAGTAAAACCGCTCACACACAAGGTCAAATAACAAATGCTCAAGTGAAGATGAACAAGGACAAGCATGCACAGGCACATGTCCAGATCAAAAGTATATATGTACAAGAGCATATGCAAACAAGTTTCATGACTCATGGCATCTTATATATAAATGGATGCAAAGAGGTAAACATTGCACAACTAGCCAATGGTCAACAATGAATGGAATGCTCAGGAAATCAGAGAAGAAGAGACATGCTTGTACAAAGAAAAACATTACAGCAACAAAGAGATATAAATGCACATGAATAAGGCTATGGACATCAAAAAAAACAGTGCACATGTGAAGCAATTTCAAGACTAAGCATAAAAGTGATTCAAGGAAATAGTGTACAAGAACACTATATCAAAAGATTGATTCAGGTACGATTTTAAGTTTCACAAAGCCCAAAAGAAGAAAGTTCTCGAATCCAAAACCAGTACAAATATCCCAAGACGCATGGCATTGTGTTTGGCAAGATATTTATAATCATCAGCTATGGCCAAGAGAAATTCGTATACATATAAGTGGCAAACGTGGCGCAAGTCTTTATTTCTAGAAAGTGGTAATGATTTTATCATTGGGTATCATGCAAACTATCAATGCATTCATGAGATCTAATTTTGGCAAGAATAAATTTCATCAAGCATGTAGCATGCAAAATAATATCAACGTGATTAAAGATTTAATTTTGGCAAGACAGAAATTCACATATTCGAATTATTTCCGTTAAATCAAGTGCTAATCGGTAAATCAAGTGCGGTTTTTTAGCTAAGAATATCAATCACAAACTTCCAGAAATCGAATGGGGAATCATGCAATTTTCAAGCCAATAAATCATGGAAAGTCATGAAAAGAAATCAGTGAAATTAATGGGTTTCTATACCCTATAAAATCACCACTTCATCACAGGCAGTAGGTGTCAAAAAACAACAAGCAATTTATTTCAAGCATCGAGGGAAACAAGTCAAAATACTCACATATGTTTTTCGATCGCAAGTCCAAATCAAACGACATTCGAAGCCATCAGGGAATTGATTGTATCAAGCATCAAACGTCGCAATTTTGATTTAGGAAGCCAAAACCTAGGCCGCCATCGAAGAGATAAACAAAAAGAGCCAACATATTGGATAAAGAAAATAAAAAGGAGGCCTATTTTATTCTAAGTGTTTTCTTAGGATTTTGTTTTTAATTTGTTTCAAGTTTTTTCTATTCTTGTAATTCGAGCTATAGTTTTCAAGTTTGCTACAAACTAGGGTTACAAGTTCATAATTTAGGAAAATCTGATCTTGGGGATAAAGATCAGTGCAGTGTTTTGAGCATAGGATTAGAACAGTTGGGAGGTGGTGTCACGAGTTTACAGGAAATTGTAAGTGTAGAGATTGTTTTAATTCTAATAGAAACTTTGGGGAATGCAGCAAAAGGCAAGGTTCGCTGAAGATGGGTAAAATCTGTGTCATTTACTTTTCGCATTTATTTATTCTAATGTGATATGTGCTGAGATATTTTTGTATTCCTCAAAATTGCAATAAACCATATTCACCCACTCTAGGGTTAATCTAGATCCTACAAGTGGTATCAGAACATGTATTTTTCATTAACTCTAGAGGTATGGATCTCCTAAATGGTGATTGTTCAAGTTGTCCGTCCAGCGAGAGTCAGTCCAATAATACTAAAATTATTTTTGATGGAACATATTTTTTTAAATTGGAAATCAAAAATGGACTTCTATTTAAAATTTGCTAATATTAAATGTTGGGATATTATTATCAATGGAGGTGATATGGTAGAAAAGAATGATATTGCTATTAATTCTCATGCTACGCGTATTTTATATTCTTGTATTAATAATAATCAATATAACTATATTTCCAATTGTTTAAATGCATAGGAAATTTGGAATACTCTCAACTCATGTATGGAAGAAAGGACAACAATTGCTCAAAACCCTCAAAAATAAACCCAAATTCATAATTATGCTCAAGCGGATTTATAGAAGATGAATAAGATGATGATAGTGTTGGAAACTCAACATATGATGAATTTGGTGAAATTTCTTTTAAAGATTTATTTCTTATCTATGTTAAATTAACTAAGACTGTTGATACTCTCCAACGGAAAAATAAAATTCTAAAATATGAAATTTTGAGTAGATTAGCAAAAATAATGTTATGGAATTAAAACTAGAAAATGTCAAGAAATTTTCAAACTTTGATCACATAAATTGTTTGATATGGAAAATAATCTTGTTAATCTCAATGAAAATTTTCAAAAGCTTGAAAAAGAAATTCTGCTTTTAAAAGAAAACAAGATTGAGCTAAAAAATATAAAAAAATTGCAAAAGGAGTTGGAAAATTTTATGACGACTACAAATTCCAAACATAAATTTGCCAAGAAACAAAATCTGATGAAATCTGAATTATCGAGCAAAAATTGTTATTTTGAAAAAGAGATTGAAAAGTTTGAAAAATGGGAGATTGAAAAGTGTAAATATTTTGAATTTGAGATCTCTGTTACCAAAGCCAAAATCAAAATGCCTGAAGATGAAAATTTGGTTCTGAAACAAAATGATTTTGAAAAGAGAGAGATCACTATTAATAATTGTTCAAACTTAATGAAAGAAAATAGTGATCTTAATCCAAAATTCAATGACTTGAAACAATATTGGCTAAATTTTCTAATAGAGAAAAATCGCTAAATATGTTGTTGAAAAATCAAATTTTTGTTGAAACTAAAAGTGGACATAGCTTTGGTGAATCAAATCAATTTGAAAAGTACATTTCTGGATTTTCAAATTATGAGTCTTGTGGTAAGATTGGGCATAAACGAGATAAATGTCTGTTTAAATATAAAAATAATCCAATCAAACGAGTTTGGGTCTCAAAAGGAAATAAAATGAGCTTGGTTTAATTCAAACAAATTTGGGTTCCTAAAGGTACAATGGTAAATTCTGATGGATTGTTATTTAAACGAGTTTGGGTACCAAAACGTGTAAACAAAGCTATGAGTGGTAAATCAACCTTTGTTAGACCACTTGATCTAATAAACTGTTTGGTACCGGAGGTTGGCTAAGGAACGACTTTCTAGATGAATCAAAGTTTATTCCATATTTGAATTGAAGCTATTTGATATATGTTCCTTAGCCAGGATTGTCGAGTTGGAGATTCACAACCTCTATCGTAAATCAGGTATGATCTCTGAACTCACATTTTGTTTCCGTTTTTATTTTTATTTTTCCTTCTATTCTTCCTTTATATTTACACTCATTTGTAGTGATACTACCACAATATTTTTTGACACTTCATGAGCTTCTTAAACTTCAAATTGAAAATTCTTGATTTTCTAGAAATTAAATTAATTTATCTGAAACTCTCAAGATTGTGAAATTTGTAAATAACTGCAATCGTACTGAAGTTTATTTTTTTGACTGATTCCTAAATTTCAAACGCTACTGAAGTATTCTTTTCATATCTTGAACACTGTTATTTAGAATTCTTTTTTTTTTTGATGATCTCAGAAGCTATTGAAATTTCACACATCTTTGTTGTTTTTGAGTTTTTTCAAAATCATTTTGGAAAGACTTAAACACTACATTCATTACAGCACACTACTAATTTTTATATTGTGATCATTTCACTGTTTTTTGGATGGACTTGACCTTCTTGTTTTGAAATCATTTGTGATTGATTGTATATTGAATTTCATGGATACCATTTTTTGGATTTGGTTTCTAAAAATAATTTTCATCAAGTGATTTCAAATAAATTGCTTTAAATTTGAATCATTGCACTGTCTCTTGAGCTTGTTGTAAATATTGTAAAAATTCTCTCGTGAATCTTGCTATGAAATTGATTTTTCTACTACTTTGATAAAGGAATTGAATTGCTTGTTTTGCCTGCTTGGGCTTGGATACTCTGTAATTGTGGGCATTAGGACCTACAAGTGATATCAGTTTTAGATTTATTGAAAATTTCACATTTAACTGTTTGACTTTTGAAACTAATTTTCATTTGTATGGCTCTTTCAGAATCCCTCTTAAATTGATATTTTTATATTTAAAATCATTTTTGATTATTTTTTCAAAAATTGAAATTATTAACCAAATTGAACTATATTTGGAACTCATCATAACTATTATTGGATTAATGAAATTGTGATGATATGTGACTACAGAGTATTTCACAATAAGAGGAGTTTTTATTTAAAATTCTCATGATGATTGAACATATTTTTATAATATCTCTAAATTGGTGCTTATTTCACGAACATCTTCTTTTTCCTATCATCATTCTGTCATTCACCATGGTTTTTATTTAATGCGGAGAGTTTATATTTTTTTCATTAAAGAAAGTACAAGTTTCAAAAAATTTGATGGGAATGTGACTATACTATTTTTCTGAAAAAAAGATAATTTAAAATTTTCAAAAATCCTGGTATAGTTGAACATATTTCATAAAATATTTAATCTAGAGATTTATTTCGCCACCATCTTTATCCCTACCATATTTCTATCATTCATTTTGATTTTATATACTAAGGAGATTATTATATAATAGGTGTTACTCTAATCTCATTTAAAAACCTAGATATGGTCATGCATGGGTAGAGAGTGCTTGTAATTTATTTGCAACTAACATCATTTAAAAGTCCTTATGGTTATGGTGGTTAGTGTGCTCATAAAATAAATAAATAAACAAAGGAAAAGTAAAGAAAAAGAATACAAATGCATATATATATATATATATGAAATCCTCCTCGTTATGTAAAAATAGACCTATCAATCCAATTTCTAAATTATGAAATGTGTTTCTGTTTTATGATATATTACGATTTTTTGGTTGATAATTTTGGGATTTGCTATAATTTGATTTTTTTTTTCTCTTAATTTGAATTTATAACCATAGTCCAAATCCTTTGCTATTTTGTGCTTAGTTTTAAAATTTTAATTGATTTCTTTTGGAATTCATATGTTTTGTAACTCTCTCCATTTTATAAAATCCATCGTTCTAAAATGTGAAATTTGCTTCTAGTTTTAAGAATATTATGACTTTTGTTTGATTAGATGGGGTTTATGATGTACGTTCTCTCTCTCGATTTGAACTTATATTTCTAGTCTATATTCAACACTATTTCGATTTCTATATCCTTTTGATGATAACCAAAAGGGGAGAACAATTAAGATTTTGATCGATGAGTAAATAAATCAAGAATATTTTTAATATTGGGAATTCAATTAATTTTTGTTCTTTACTTAGATTTTCTTATATGTAGGGGAAGCATACATATAGAGGGAGTATTACACTTCACTATCAGACATATTTATTACATTCAGAATCTTTGTTTTTCATCATCAACAGAGTAAGATTGTTGAATATAACAGTATGATTTTTGTTTGATGGTAATAAATATATATTATACTATAAATGTATTTGTATTTGTACTATCTATTTCATCACATACAGTAAATAATTATTTTTGAATAAAATACTATTGCATAGAATTTTATATCAAATAATATTTTTATTCAAATAAGTATTTTATTTCAACATTTGAAATAGTACAAACTTCTAACTCTACTATTGTAACTCTCATTGATATAATACATTCAATTTCACTTGTGCATTGATTCATCACTACAACACTCTATCCACTCAGCTGTACATATATACAAACTCACTCATGCACTGACACACACCTCTGTCTTCAGTCAACTTCAGATTCAGTCCGGTCACATGTATACCTGTCATGAAACACATACAATAAACTTGAACAGAAATATATTTACATTTCGACAAATACAAATTTAGTTTAAATTTTATTTGCCTCAGAATTTTGGTTTGTTTCTCATTATATTTCTAGACTTGGTCTGATATGTATACACATTTATTCATGTCTAGACTACTCATGATATTCACAGTGACTCACTGTAAATACCACAAAGTAGACTGAATACTAGTGCCCGCAGATCAACCTCAACATGGCTATAGTGGTCTACTGATCAAGGCCAACCTCAACTCACATTTGTGGTTTGTTGATCTTGATTAGCCACGACACATCGTATAGTGTTCTTCCGATGTAAATAGAAATTATATATGCACTTGTATACAATGATTTTCAAGTGAATAGGTATAAAACTCAACTCATGCTCAAATGGACAATGTAGCATAGTGCATAAGCTTGCATATACACACGTGCACGTGTACACGGCCATAGTATCCTGGGACATATAGATCAAGAAGTCAACCAAATGAAGACATTGCACAACATGGTTTCAGTTTCAGGCAGCATGTATGTGACATACAACATGTACAATGTTATCAAGAGCATGCACAACAAGCACGATATTCACATGGCTGAGCAAATATATCAACAGGGTGAGAATCAAGACTGGGTGCAACTCAAAGTATATATGGCAACACTCAAAGCATGTATCAATACGGGCAACACGCATGTACAAACGCATTAGTACAAAACAAAATGGTGTTCGATACATGAACAAGTGCACAAGGAGTCATGCCATGGCTCAACACGAAAATCAAAAGCAACAAACATGAAGTGGGGGCAAGCTACATCAAATGTACATATGTGCAAGTGCATAGGAAACAGCAAGTATACATGGGTGCACCAACATCAAGGCAGCCCAAGCACATCAATACAAACCAGATGATGCTCACAAGAAAATGCTAACATGAATGGCATACTGGAACATGGCATCAAAGATACTCAGACTAATATACATGAATAACATGTATTCATTAATTCAAGTGCAAGGTTTTTCATATACAAGACTGTGGCAAGAAAGTGTACACGCATAGGTAAAATGCAAAGGTCTGCATGTGTACACAATGACAAAGCAGCAAGTCAAGATGATCATGCAAGCACAAAGATGACATGAGCACATAAATCTATAAAAATCTGGGCACCACAGAGTAAAAGGGAAATTCAGTCAACATTCACAACATGATCACTATAGGCAAGTGACAAATAAACAAATAAACAAATACATCAAAGATGAATCAGCACTTCATGTTCAAGCATACGCAAAGGCAGCAACGAGTCCAGAGAATATAGCAGGAAGTGGATAAGACAAAAATAACTAAGAAAATAGAGTTTTTGTTTCAAACAGATGTGATCAAGAGTTCCAAATAAGGTCAAACAGCAAATGCAAATGCTCAAGCCAAACCGGACAAGTTGAAGCATACACAAGCACACGTCCAGATCAAAAGTATATATATATATAAGAGCGTATGCAAACAAGTTTCATGACTCATGGCAGCTTATACATACATACATACATACATACATACATATATATATATATATATGCATAGTGGTAAACACTTCACAACCAGCCAATGGTTAACAATGAATGGAATGCTCACGGAACAAGAGAAGAAGAGACAAGCTTGTACAAAGAAAAACATTGGAGCATCAAAGAGATGTAAATGCACATGAATAAGTTGATCGGCATCAACAAAACATTGCATATGTGAAGTAATTTAAAAACTAAGCATAAAAGTGATTCATGGAAATCGTGTACAAGAACATTATATCAAAGGATTGATTCAGGTACCGTTTTAAGTTTCGCAGAGCCCAAAATAAGAAAGTTCTCAAATTCAAAACCAGTACAAATTTCCCAAAAAGTATGGCATTGTGTTTGGCAAGATATTTATAATCATCAATCATGGCTAAGAGAAATTCTCAGATATATAAGTGGCGAACTTTGCGCAAATCTTTATTCCCAGAAAGTGGTAATGATTTTATCACTGGGTATCATGCAAATTATCAATGCATTCAAGGGTTATAATTTTGGCAAGAATGAATTTCATCAAGCATGTAGCATGCATAATAATATCAACATGATTAAAGATTTAATTTTGCAAGACTGTAATTCACGCATTTGAAATATTTCCAATAAATCAAGTGCGATTTTTTAGCCAAGAATATCAATCACAAGCTTCCAGAAATCGAATGGGGAATCTTGTAATTATCAAACCAACCAATCATATAAAGTCAAGCAAAGAAATCAGAGAGATTAAAGGGTTTCTATACCCTATAAAATCACCACTTTATCGCAGGCAGTAGGTATCGAAAAACAACAAGCAATTCATTCAAGCATCGAGAGAAACAAGTCAAAATACTCACATTTGTTTTTTGATTGCAATTCCAAATCAAACAGCCAGGGAAGAGCAATCATTCTAAGTAATAAGAGATTCAATTGTATCAAGCTCTAGGCATCATGATTTTGATTTGGGAAGCAAAACCCTAGGCCGCCATCGAAGAGGTAAACAAAGAGAGATGGCATATTGAATAAAGAGAATAAAAGGGTGCATATTTTATTCTAAGTGTTTTCTTAGGGTTTTGTTTTTAATTTGTTTCAAGTTTTTTCTAATTCTTGTAATTAGAGCTATAGTTCTCTAGTTTGTTATAAACTAGGATTTACGAGTTACGGGTTTGTAATCGGGAAAATTTGATCTTGGGGATAAAGATCAGTGCAGAGTTTTGAGCGTAGGATTAGAATAGTTAGGTGCGGGTGTCTCGAGTTTACAGGGAAATTATAAGTGTACATATTGTTTTAATTCTAGTAGAAACCTTAGGAAATGCAGCAGTAGGCAGGGGTTTGTCGAAGCTGAGTAAAACCTATGTCATTTACTTTCCGCATTTATTTATTCTGTTGTGATCTGTGCTGAGATGTTTTTATATTCCTCAAAACTACAATAACCCCTATTCACCTTCCCTCTATGGTTAATCTAGATCCTACAGAAGTCTTCTTGAGCTTCTTGATGCCATTGCAAACCATACTCTCAGGATAGTTGCGTTAGTAAGCACACTGAAATCTATACCCCTGTGTTGGTGAAAACTAATGCAGAGCACGTAGTGTTGTGTATGCTAATGCAACAATGATAAAACATGTCGGAATATGACAATGGTTTTCAGTTTCATAAACTCAAACCCGTCATCGCTGGCTGAGAATGATTGAATTCACGTAGAATCGCGACTATGCTACGATGAGGTTGAAAATTTAATAAAATTATTGGAGATTCGGTCATATGTCCATAGTCCGAGTTTATGCTTTAATCCTATGTATGTATGTCCGAATAATTAGTCCATGCAATTTCACTATTCGAGTGTCAAGGCATCTTGTCGACGCATTTGATTTCAACTTCGACCGGATCGCATGTAACAACCCGGAATTTTGGAACCAATTTAAATTTTTATTTTAAGGAAATTTTGTTAGAAAATGCGTCTGAATTTAAAAATACCATTATTCGTAGTTAGATAAATAGTGATTTATTACAATTGAATTTAGTATCAAATTGTATGTATATTTGTAATGATTAACTACAAACAATTGATAATAAATGGAATAGTAAACTTGTAAGTGATAACAATTTTTATTGTTATTTGAGTTAAAATAGCAATATTGACTGATTAGATTATTAGCATATTGTATTATGTTTGAGATTTCTATAGTATAATTCATGAAAAGAGCATCAATTAGCTTTTGAAAATTTTCCCTTTTTAAAGGAATGAAGGAACGTGAATTGAAAAACAACACATACAAACAAAAAGAAATAAATGTGTAAAAGTACATGTTTAACACTGCTTAATTCAAATAAAAGAAAATCTAACATTCATTGTCATTGGACTAGATTGCTTATATATACATGTCATATATATATATATATTAATTTGATTTAACATTGAACCTATTAATGCTTGTATGATAAAAAAAATAATTTGCCTAATTTTTGTCTATTTTAAATTTAGTATTGACATAAATTGTAATATTGTCATTAATTGTATTCACTGGATTGAAATATTTCTATCTATGGATAATTATGTGCGTTGTTGATAGGAAACATACATTTATCTTAAGTAAAAAAAAAGGGAATGTTCTAATAAATTAATTAATTTGAGTTTGGGACCATGAACTAAGGAAACACATGATTTTTAGCGTATGAATTTAGAATCCATATTTATCTTTATACTATGTAATATCAGTCACATTTTCTTTCTTTATTTATTGTGTGTTAATAAAACTAATGAGAATAATTTGAATATATCGAGGCTAATGAATTTAATACTATGACATATATATTGTGAAATTTGACCGCTTTACCTTTTGTATTTATTAGTAGCTTCCCCATTTGCCATATTTCAAATTGCCTCTTTATTTCCATTATTAATAATTCAAATTTAAGTTTATACTTCCATTTTAGGTATTTCATTTATCCTATTTATTTATTTTATTTCCATCATTTCCTTCATTTAAGTCCATATATTCATGTGGTCCATCATGCCTAGTCGGCAAATTAAGCTTCATTTGTCACCTACTACATATGTAGAGATAAGTGAAAGATAAAATCAAATTTATATAACTAAATAAAATATATATACATATATGTAGTGTCTCCACTATATAATATCCAAAAACTTCTCTAAACCTATCCCTTTCCCCCTAAATGTACAGCCGCCACCATGCCAATCAATGGTTGAAAACGCTCTCCTTCTTCCCCTCAAATCTCTTTTAATCCATTCCTACATTTCCAAAATTTCCGAAGGCAAATTAGATAGATCGTTCTATGATATATATCTTCAACGTTGATGATCACCTTTAGAGTGACAGCTTGTGAGATATCAATGCTTCATTTCGCCCTGTTTTCATGCAATTCGATGGAGGGTGGTGCGATGCTACAGGGAACGTAATACAGAAAGAAGGAGGAAGAGATTTGTAATGTAATTAATTAAATTATTTAATTATTTAATTATGCAATTAAATGAAAAATGACCGTAACTTCTTTGTATGACATCGAGATTCAGTGAAACGAATTGCGTTAGAATCGTGGCGATGAGATCTCCATTTCAGAACTGATTTGAAGCGATTTGGAGTAAGTTAGAATTTTCAGTAAAAACTAAATCTGAATCGTCAAAATAAAAGCCAAGGTGAGATTTCTATATTTAATTATTAAAATTAAATTATTCCTTGCTATGTGAATTCTATATGTGTATGTTGTGAAATCCATATTGTTAATGGCTATGAAATTTGAATTGATTGTGGTTGTTATGTGTATTTGTTGATGTGATGACATTTGTGTTGAAAACAAAATTGTTGAATCAATTATACCATTGGGTTGAGGTTTGATTTGCCAAATAAAATCGGTATTCTTGTCAAAACTAGAATTGACAAAATTAAAATTGTCATTTTATTGAAATCAAAAATGACAAATTTTTCATTGGAATTTAGTTGAAATAAAAAAGGACAATGTTTTCATTGCTTCTTGATGAAAATAAAAGATTCATTTTTCAAGGTCAATTTTTGTTGAAAATAAACAGATTTATTTTTCACCGTCATTTTGTTAAATTAGATTGATACACAAAATAGACATTTTGTGTAATTAGAAATAATCAACTTTGTTGTAATGAGAATGGCACTCAAAATATACTTTTTGTTAAAATAGAATGACATCAAAATATTTACTTTTTTGGTAATAGAATTGACACCCAAATTTGTGAAATTAGAAGAGATACACAAAAATTTTTGTGAGATTTCTCAAAATTAAAATAATTAAATATAAATATATATATAGAAATATATATATTTAAATTGATTATGATTGTGTCATTATTATACGCTATATGAAACACATATATGCGGTGCATAAAAATTTAGATTAATTGATTGATTGTGATGATGAATTGTGTTTGTTGTTTGTATTGTTTATGATCCCATGTTGTGTTAGAATTGACGACAAATCATATATACCACTTTATATACATTTTGTTGTGTTAAAATTGACGACAAAGACAAATATATCACTTTTAACATTTTTGTTAATTATATTATAAAGCACAAGATTAACATTTTGTTAATTATATTATAAAGGATAAAATTTACATTTTTGGTAATTAGATTAAAAAGGACCAAAAATACATTTTTGTAAATTAAATTATATTGGACAAAAGTTAACACTTTTTGTTAATTTGATTTAACCAAAATCAACATTTTGATTTCATTAGAAGTGTTTTAACCAAAATCAACATTTTAATTTCATTAGAAGTGATTAGACTAAAATCAACATTTTGTTCACATTAAAAGGAATTTTTACAAAATTATCATATCTTGTATATTAAAAGGAGTTTTCCAAAATTATTATATTTTTATATATATTAAAGAGAATAAATTAGAAATGTATACTTTTATATACCTTAAAATGAATGAACTGGAAAAGTATATTTTTATACATTTAAAAGAATTAAGAAAAAAAATACCGTTTTGGTTAGAAATATGACATTAGAATAAAAAATACCATTTATGTTATAATAATGTCATGTCATGTGAATAAAAATACTTATTTTTATTCTAATATTAGGATTGTTAAACATGTCATTTAATTAATCATGTTATGCTAATATAAACATGTCATTTTAGTTAAAAGTGTTGTGATAAATAAAAATGTCAATTACATAGGATTTGTGCATGATAAATAGAAATGTCGCTTTTTACCTTTAGAATTGACCTATTTATCAAACTATGATAGTTGGATTAAAATTGACATTTTTGTCAAATTATAGTAGTTGAATTAGAATTGACATATTTGTCAAATTATGATAGTTGGATTAAAGTTAACAATATTGTCAATATAAATTAGTTGCGACAAAAATTCACATGTTTATTAATATAAATTAGTAGCGTCAAAACTCACATTTTTATTTAAAGTAGATAAAAGGATAAAAACAAAATAAACATTTTGTTAAGAAGAAATAATAAAAAGGATTAAGTATTTACATTTTTCAATGTAAAAGAATAGGGATTAAGCATTTACATTTCTTATGTAAATACTTAAGATGAAGTAATTGAAACATTTATTTACGTTTAGGTAAATAAATAAGGTAAAGTAATTTAGACATTCATTTACAAATAGGTAAATAAATGAGAAAAGAAAATAAAAGGAATAAAAACATTTATTCCATTTTTCTTAATATGAATTAGTATTCTTAACCCGAGGTTGGATTGAGTTGTGATGTAAACCTGCCCGGACCCGCCCGGCTGTCCAGTAATCACAACAATACCTATCCAATGTGGGAGGTTAAAGCATATATAAACTATTTAGTGTAAATACAATAAAACATAGAAAAAGTAAGACATTTATTTACATTAGATAAATAAAAGATTGAATAAAATTATACTTTTATTTAATTAAAGAACATATTTTTACGTTGTAAATAAAATAACATTTCTATGTAATTAAGATTATAAGACTAAACTTGTGAATTAGAATTTATTTACATTTTCTTATGTAAATAAAAATAATAAAAAGAAATGTTAGAAAAGAATTAACATAAGATATTCTTTTTATGTTAAAAAGAAATATTAGAAAAGAATTAAAGAAATACATTTATTTACATTTACTATGTAAATAGGATTGGCAAGGAAATTGAAACCATTTATTTACAAATAGCGTAAATAAATATGAATAAGAAATTAGATACATTAATTTACAATTAATGTAAATAAATATAGCAAAAGTAAAAGTAAAACATTTATTTACAAACAGTGTAAATAAATAAGATAAAAGAAAAGTAAAAACATTTATTTACAAATAGTGTAAATAAATAAGAAAAAGTAGAAGTAGAAAAACCATTTATTTACATTTGGGTAAAGAAATAAGAAAAGGAAAATGAAAACATTTATTTATATCTAGGTAAATAAATAAATGGTGAGAAAGAATATTTATTTACATTTAGAGTAAATAAATCAAAAGATAGAAAGAGATTATTTAATTTTTTATTTACATTTAGTGTAAATAAACCAAAGATAGAAAAAAAGAACATCTATTTATATTTGGTGTAAATAAAGCATGAATTAAAGTGAATTTAAAAAGCACATTTTATTTACATTTTAAATGTAAATAAAAACAGAGTAAAATAAAAATGATATTTTTGTCGTCATTTTAAATGCGATAAAAGAATAGATGTTAATAGTTGAAATCGCCAAACGATTTATATTTATATAAATATAAATTATAAATTGGATGAAACGCGTGCGGCAGTTCGTGTATCGGCAATCGTAACTTTAAACGGTTATACCGAGAGATCCGACCGTCGGATTTTCCCAAAACCGGAGCCGTTAGGACTGCTTTGGGAAGATCTTTCCAATGACATAAATTTAGCCAAAATCCAACGGTTAGATTTCAAGTTATGTGTAAATCAAATTTGGTTGAAAACAGCGCCAGGGTCGCCCATTGACCCGAAGCGTTGTTAAATTAATTTAGGCTATTTTTATATAAATAAAAATAGCGATAGGTCGTTATCAAATATTAATAACGATAGGAAATGTTTTCAAATTATATATATATATATATATATATATATATATATATATGCGATAATCATTTGAAAAGACCGAGTTCAATCTCATTTCAAATGATTATACGACGTTCTAAGTCGAAGAGTTGAAGACGGTGATTGAAGACCGACGATCTTCACATCGAATGGATGTGTTGCTACTGAGACCCATGAGAGGAGTAGCTACCTTGAAAGGGCTTCAGTGGTGGCCGTTCGGACGTAGTGTTGATTTGTACGGATTTGACTTTCGCTCAGACCCAGAGCATAAGTTTAAAAATGGAATGTATGTCTGACGTTGTAGTCCTTTATACTACATTCGTTGATCTCTGTTAATATATATCTGTTTGGTGGTTAACACCCTTCTCTGAGACGTACGAGCTTAAGGGTTATATAATGGTAGAAATCAATGGTATAGTATGGACTGACAATGTGGCATGCTAAGATGCATTGATCAAGGCTTTTGTTGAAAAGCAGGCCTTGTGGTTGATGATCAAAGCACGGCCTGTTTAGGCGTAGCTTTGTGTATAGCGTGACTTCGCGAGCCTCACACCCCGGTATGATTCAAAAAAGGGATACGGACTGCAGGGAGTGCACACGTTTCTTTCTAGCTAGAGTGATGTCAGGGACCTACCAGCGCAGACATTTTACTTATGTGGATGATGGATTTTGAGGCGCCTCGTGTTTTATAGGCCGTTGGTGGTCATATTATAGGTCCAAAGGGACCGGGAAGCGTGTGTTCAGGCATAACTAATCCACTGCCCATAGGCGGGGACCGGCCCTGAAGATCCAAGGGTTCACTGCGGGGGATCCTGAGGCATTTGCTAGAGTGTCTCGAATCGGAGAGGAGCTTGCCCCTAGCCTCGACTCATGATGGAAATCCAATTTCCAATACGACCTTGCGGTTTTGATTGTAGAACTAGTATTGGCGACATGATATATGGTACCCATGCCGTCTAGGATTGATACTTATGATTGAAATGTTTTTATTTAAAACATATACACACTAGTAGTAAACCGTTTTACGTATTTAGCATCTTTTGACCATTATAAGGTAAAACCCTATCCTCTGGTGTGCGTTGCATTGTGTGATGGGACTTGGGTCTTATAATGGTTTCATTTTCCAAAAAACATTGCGTTGTTTAACGATTTACTTTAATTTATGCACCGGCAATCCATTGGGATAAAACCCGTTCCGCATTAGCGGCGTGGTCCTTGGATTTGTCTTATTAATTAAATTAGTTTAGAATTTTCACACCAGTCCCATGACTGACTCGTAGTTTGTTTCACTTTGCAAACTCGGGTGCCCTCTTTTCCACACGGGCAGTCGAGTTATTTTTTGCAGATATAGTTCTCTTTAGCAGGATCCTGGATTGAAGCCTAAAGCTGTGTCCAGAGCTTTGTAGTCTTTCGCTGTTTAATGTATTAAATCTGTTGTATTTTTTCTTCCGCTGTAATTTTATTTCAATGTACTCTGATATATTCTGTACTCTGATGTAACATTATTGTAATGTAATAAAAGTCTGCTGTTATTGTTCTGATGTATTGTATCCCTAAAGTTAAAGTATTCGAAGATTTCCAACCTTTGGGTCAGACCTGTGTGGTTTATGGTCGATTCAAAGAGCGGGAATTTCCGGGTCTTTACATTTGGTATCAGAGCTCTGGTTAGCTCAAAATCTTTGGGGTACAACTGGTTAGAACTAAACAAAAGACTCATCATAGATTGGATTAGTAATATCCAATAAGAATACTCATTAGAGATAGGATCAGTAGTATCCTAGAATGAGAAAACTCGTTAGAGATGGGGTTAGCGATGCCCTAGAATGAGTTAAGAGTAATAAGTTTATAATTAACGTATTTTAATTATATATAATCTATTTTTGAAAATATGATTTTAAATATATAAAAGTATATATATTTGATAAGTTAGTCAACAAATAAAATTAATAAAAGAAAATTAAAATTTGGTTAGATAATTAAACAACTTTTAGCTCAGTTCCTTTTCGAGAACGAAAAGATTTTAAGTGGGGGAGATTGTAACAACACAGAATTTTGGAACCAATTAAAATTTTTATTTTAAGGAAATTTTGTTAGAAAATGCGTCTGAATTTAAAAATACCATTACTAAAAAAAATTCATGAATTAAATTAAGATATTATTTATGAATGATTTCAAAATTATTTCTATTAAACAATTATTCGTAGTTAGATAAATAGTGATTTATTACAATTGAATTTAGTATCAAATTGTATGTATATTTGTAATGATTAACTACAAAAAATTGATAATAAATGGAATAGTAAACTTGTAAGTGATAACAATTTTTATTGTAATTTGAGTTAAAATAGCAATATTGACTGATTAGATTATTAGCATATTGTATTATGTTTGAGATTTCTATAGTATAATTCATGAAAAGAGAATCAATTAGCTTTTGAAAATTTTCCCTTTTTAAAGGAATGAAGGAACATGAATTGAAAAACAACACATACAAACAAAAAGAAATAAATGTGTAAAAGTACATGTTTAACACTGCTTAATTCAAATAAAAGAAAATCTAACATTCATTGTCATTGGACTAGATTGCTTATATATACATGTCATATATATATATATATATATTAATTTGATTTAACATTGAACCTATTAATGCTTGTATGATAAAAAAAATAATTTGCCTAATTTTTGTCTATTTTAAATTTAGTGTTGACATAAATTGTAATATTGTCATTAATTGTATTCACTGGATTGAAATATTTATATCTATGGATAATTATGTGCGTTGTTGATAGGAAACATACATTTATCTTAAGTAAAAAAAAGGGAATGTTCTAATAAATTAATTAATTTGAGTTTGGGACCATGAACTAAGGAAACACATGATTTTTAGCGTATGAATTTAGAATCCATATTTATCTTTATACTATGTAATATCAGTCACATTTTGTTTCTTTTATTTATTGTGTGTTAATAAAACTAATGAGAATAATTTGAATATATCGAGGCTAATGAATTTAATACTATGACATATATATTGTGAAATTTGACCGCTTTACCTTTTGTATTTATTAGTAGCTTCCCCATTTGCCATATTTCAAATTGCCTCTTTATTTCCATTATTAATAATACAAATTTAAGTTTATACTTCCATTTTCGGTATTTCATTTATCCTATTTATTTATTTTATTTCCATCATTTCCTTCATTTAAGTCCATATATTCATGTGGTCCATCATGCCTAGTCAGCAAATTAAGCTTCATTTGTCACCTACTACATATGTAGAGATAAGTGAAAGATAAAATCAAATTTATATAACTAAATAAAATATATATACATATATGTAGTGTCTCCACTATATAATATCCAAAAACTTCTCTAAACCTATCCCTTTCCCCCTAAATGTACAGCTGCCACCATGCCAATCAATGGTTGAAAACGCTCTCCTTCTTCCCCTCAAATCTCTTTTAATCCATTCCTCCATTTCCAAAATTTCCGAAGGCAAATTAGATAGATCGTTCTATAATATATATCTTCAACATTGATGATCACCTTTAGAGTGACAGCTTGTGAGATATCAATGCTTTATTTCGCCCTGTTTTCATGCAATTCGTTGGAAGGTGGTGCGATGCTACAGGGAGCGTAATACAGAAAGAAGGAGGAAGAGATTTGTAATGTAATTAATTAGATTATTTAATTATGCAATTATGCAATTAAATGAAAAATGACCGTAACTTCTTTGTATGACATCGAAATTCAGTGAAACGAAATGCGTTAGAATCGTGGCGACGAGATCTCCATTTCAGAACTGATTTGAAGCGATTTGGAGTAAGTTAGAATTTTCAGCAAAAACTAAATCTGAATCGTCAAAATAAAAGCCAAGGTGAGATTTCTATATTTAATTATTAAAATTAAATTATTCCTTGCTATGTGAATTCTATATGTGTATGTTGTGAAATCCATATTGTTAATGGCTATGAAATTTGAATTGATTGTGGTTGTTATGTGTATTTGTTGATGTGATGACATTTGTGTTGAAAACAAAATTGTTGAATCAATTATACCATTGGGTTGAGGTTTGATTTGCCAAATAAAATCGGTATTCTTGTCAAAACTAGAATTGACAAAATTAAAATTGTCATTTTATTGAAATCAAAAATGACAAATTTTTCATTGGAATTTAGTTGAAATCAAAAAGGACAATGTTTTCATTGCTTCTTGATGAAAATAAAAGATTCATTTTTCAAGGTCATTTTTTGTTGAAAATAAAAAGATTTATTTTTCACCGTCATTTTGTTAAATTAGATTGATACACAAAATAGACATTTTGTGTAATTAGAAATAATCAACTTTGTTGTAATGAGAATGGCACTCAAAATATACTTTTTGTTAAAATAGAATGACATCAAAATATTTACTTTTGTGGTAATAGAATTGACACCCAAATTTTACATTTGTGTGAAATTAGAAGAGACACACAAAATTTTTTGTGAGATTTCTCAAAATTAAAATAATTAAATATAAATATATATATAGAAATATATATATTTAAATTGATTATGATTGTGTCATTATTATACGCTATATGAAACACATATATGCGGTGCATAAAAATTTAGATTAACTGATTGATTGTGATGATGAATTGTGTTTGTTGTTTGTATTGTTTATGATCCCATGCTGTGTTAGAATTGACGACAAATCATATATACCACTTTATATACATTTTGTTGTGTTAAAATTGACGACAAAGACAAATATATCACTTTTAACATTTTTGTTAATTATATTATAAAGCACAAGATTAACATTTTGTTAATTATATTATAAAGGATAAAATTTACATTTTTGGTAATTAGATTAAAAAGGACCAAAAATACATTTTTGTAAATTAAATTATATTGGACAAAAGTTAACACTTTTTGTTAATTTGATTTAACCAAAATCAACATTTTGATTTCATTAGAAGTGATTTAACCAAAATCAACATTTTGATTTCTTTAGAAGTGATTAGACTAAAATCAACATTTTGTTCACATTAAAAGGAATTTTTACAAAATTATCATATCTTGTATATTAAAAGGAGTTTTCCAAAATTATTATATTTTTATATATATTAAAGAGAATAAATTAGAAATGTATACTTTTATATACCTTAAAATGAATGAACTGGAAAAGTATATTTTTATACATTTAAAAGAATTAAGAAAAAAAATAACGTTTTGGTTAGAAATATGACATTAGAATAAAAAATACCATTTATGTTATAATAATGTCATGTCATGTGAATAAAAATACTTATTTTTATTCTAATATTAGGATTGTTAAACATGTCATTTAGTTAATCATGTTATGCTAATATAAACATGTCATTTTAGTTAAAAGTGTTGTGATAAATAAAAATGTCAATTACATAGGATTTGTGCATGATAAATAGAAATGTCGCTTTTTACCTTTAGAATTGACCTATTTATCAAACTATGATAGTGGGATTAAAATTGACATTTTTGTCAAATTATAGTAGTTGAATTAGAATTGACATATTTGTCAAATTATGATAGTTGGATTAAAGTTAACAATATTGTCAATATAAATTAGTTGCGACAAAAATTCACATGTTTATTAATATAAATTAGTAGCGTCAAAACTCGCATTTTTGTTTAAAGTAGATAAAAGGATAAAAACAAAATAAACATTTTGTTAAGAAGAAATAATAAAAAGGATTAAGTATTTACATTTTTCAATGTAAAAGAATAGGGATTAAGCATTTACATTTCTTATGTAAATACTTAAGATGAAGTAATTGAAACATTTATTTACGTTTAGGTAAATAAATAAGGTAAACTAATTTAGACATTCATTTACAAATAGGTAAATAAATGAGAAAAGAAAATAAAAGGAATAAAAACATTTATTCCATTTTTCTTAATATGAATTAGTATGCTTAACCCGAGGTTGGATTGAGTTGTGATGTAAACCTGCCCGGACCCGCCCGGCTGTCTAGTAATCACAACAATACCTATCCAATGTGGGAGGTTAAAGCATATATAAACTATTTAGTGTAAATACAATAAAACATAGAAAAAGTAAGACATTTATTTACATTAGATAAATAAAAGATTAAATAAAATTATACTTTTATGTAATTAAAGAACATGTTTTTACGTTGTAATAAAATTACATTTCTATGTAATTAAGATTACAAGACTAAACTTGTGAATTAGAATTTATTTACATTTTCTTATGTAAATAAAAATAATAAAAAGAAATGTTAGAAAAGAATTAACATAAGATATTCTTTTTATGTTAAAAAGAAATATTAGAAAAGAATTAAAGAAATACATTTATTTACATTTACTATGTAAATAGGATTGGCAAGGAAATTGAAACCATTTATTTACAAATAGCGTAAATAAATATGAATAAGAAATTAGATACATTTATTTACAATTAATGTAAATAAATATAGCAAAAGTAAAAGTAAAACATTTATTTACAAATAGTGTAAATAAATAAGATAAAAGAAAAGTAAAAACATTTATTTACAAATAGTGTAAATAAATAAGAAAAAGTAGAAGTAGAAAAACCATTTATTTACATTTGGGTAAAGAAATAAGAAAAGGAAAATGAAAACATTTATTTATATCTAGGTAAATAAATAAATGGTAAGAAAGAATATTTATTTACATTTAGAGTAAATAAATCAAAAGATAGAAAGAGATTATTTAATTTTTTATTTACATTTAGTGTAAATAAACCAAAGATAGAAAAAAAGAACATCTATTTATATTTGGTGTAAATAAAGCATGAATTAAAGTGAATTTAAAAAGCACATTTTATTTACATTTTAAATGTAAATAAAAACAGAGTAAAATAAAAGTGATATTTTTATCGTCATTTTAAATGCGATAAAAGAATAGATGTTAATAGTTGAAATCGCCAAACGATTTATATTTATATAAATATAAATTATAAATTAAATGAAACGCGCGCGGCAGTTCGCGTATCGGCAATCGTAACTTTAAACGGTTATACCGAGAGATCCGACCGTCGGATTTTCCCAAAACTGGAGCCGTTAGGACTGCTTTGGGAAGATCTTTCCAATGACATAAATTTCGCCAAAATCCAACGGTTAGATTTCAAGTTATGTGTAAATCAAATTTGGTTGAAACCAGCGCCAGGGTCGCCCATTGACCCGAAGCGTCGTTAAATTAATTTAAGCTATTTTTATATAAATAAAAATAGCGATAAGTCGTTATCAAATATTAATAACGATAGGAAATGTTTTCAAATTATATATATATATATGCGAGAATCATTTGAAAAGACCGAGTTCAATCTCGTTTCAAATGATTATACGACGTTCTAAGTCGAAGAGTTGAAGACGGTGATTGAAGACCGACGATCTTCACATCGAATGGATGTGTTGCTACTGAGACCCATGAGAGGAGTAGCTACCTTGAAAGGGCTTCAGTGGTGGCCATTCGAACGTAGTGTTGATTTGTACGGATTTGACTTTCGCTCAGACCCAGAGCATAAGTTTAAAAATGGAATGTATGTCTGACGTTGTAGTCCTTTATACTACATTCGTTGATCTCTGTTAATATATATCTGTTTGGTGGTTAACACCCTTCTCTGAGACGTACGAGCTTAGGGGTTATATATTGGTAGAAATCAATGGTATAGTATGGACTGACAATGTGGCATGCTAAGATGCATTGATCAAGGCTTTTGTTGAAAAGCAGGCCTTGTGGTTGATGATCAAAGCACGGCCTGTTTAGGCGTAGCTTTGTGTATAGCGTGACTTCGCGAGCCTCACACCCCGGTATGAGTCAAAAACGGGATACGGACTGCAGGGAGTGCACACGTTTCTTTCTAGCTAGAGTGATGTCAGGGACCTACCAGCGCTGACATTTTACTTATGTGGATGATGGATTTTGAGGCGCCTCGTGTTTTATAGGCCGTTGGTGGTCATATTATAGGTCCAAAGGGACCGGGAAGCGTGTGTTCAGGCATAACTAATCCACTGCCCATAGGCGGGGACCGGCCCTGAAGATCCAAGGGTTCACTGCGGGGGATCCTGAGGCATTTGCTAGAGTGTCTCAAATCGGATAGGAGCTTGCCCCTAGCCTCGACTCATGATGGAAATCCAATTTCCAATACGACCTTGCGGTTTTGATTGTAGAACTAGTATTGGCGACATGATATATGGTACCCATGCCGTCTAGGATTGATACTTATGATTGAAATGTTTTTATTTAAAACATATACACACTAGTAGTAATCCGTTTTACGTATTTAGCATCTTTTGACCATTATAAGGTAAAACCCTGTCCTCTGGTGTGCGTTGCATTTTGTGATGGGACTTGGGTCTTATAATGGTTTCATTTTCCAAAAAGCATTGCGTTGTTTAACGATTTACTTTAATTTATGCACCGGAAATCCATTGGGATAAAACCCGTTCCGCATTAGCGGCGTGGTCCTTGGATTTGTCTTATTAATTAAATTAGTTTAGAATTTTCACACCAGTCCCATGACTGACTCGTAGTTTGTTTCACTTTGCAAACTCGGGTGCCCTCTTTTCCACACGGGCAGTCGAGTAGCTTTTTGCAGATATAGTTCTCTTTAGCAGGATCCTGGATTGAAGCCTAAAGCCGTGTCCAGAGCTTTGTAGTCTTCCGCTGTTTAATGTATTAAATCTGTTGTAATTTTTCTTCCGCTGTAATTTTATTTCAATGTACTCTGATATATTCTGTACTCTGATGTAACATTATTGTAATGTAATAAAAGTCTGTTGTTATTGTTCTGATGTATTGTATTCCTAAAGTTAAAGTATTCGAAGATTTCCAACCTTTGGGTCAGACCTGTGTGGTTTATGGTCGATTCAAAGAGCGGGAATTTCCGGGTCTTTACATCGCACAACTTTGCAAAGCTATTCGAATTACCAAACTAAAATTCCTGAGGTCGAAAATTTTCCAAGTGCTGGGATATGAAATTCCCAATTTCGTATCTCCAACAATTTGGTTTCTTTTTCACCTCCCACCATCATCACCGATCCCAACTTTCATATTCCCTCTCCTTCGGTGTTCTTCACTCTTCGGCATACCAGGGCATGAATTTCTCTCGAGTACCCAAAGTTCACTGAAGTCCCAGGATATGAAATTCCGATTCGTAACCCATGACTTGGTAAATCTCCACTATCCACTAGGATACGAAAATCTCCAAATTTGCATCCCTAGTGGGTCATCCCTCCACAATAAATTCATACTTCCCTTCATCCACACCTTACCTCGAAGTAGGAGAAGGTTGAATAAAGAAACGAAATGCGATTCGTATCATACAGCTTCAATATTCTTTCCCATTACCCTTTGAGTTTTGTCCTTGTCACTGGATTATGAGGCCGCCATCTGTTTGGGGTCGCCAAGATCAACAATGGACCACGATCGCTGGCTCTCCTCTGTCCTTCGACCAACTCCACACCCGTAATACTCATTACAATCAAAGGAACACCCACTTGAGTTAGGTAGAAGCGGGGAAGGTGAAGTTCGAATTGTTTTTTTGATGACTTCAGATTTTCAACCGAGTACGAAATAGTGCGACAGGAAAGGAATGGGGATTACGAATCATGCTTATAGAGGGGAGGTAGGGAGGGACTTCTAGAATTAAGAGGACTTTTCCTAATTACTGGGATCGGTACCGATCCCGATATTAAGAAAATAACAAAAAAAATGAATAGAGAGGAAAAGAAGTGGTGCACTCAATGACTTTGGGATCGGTGAAACTTCTCAATCCAAAACACGCTTATAATCACGCATATGAATTTTTTCAAAACCTCAATTGTTTAAACTAACCTGACTCGCAACCGATTGTATACTCACAATTTTGAGTAATCTAAGAGCACATGTCAAAAGATCGAGTTCTCAAATTTGACAACATTTTTGAAAACTAACTCGTACGATCATAAGCTTGAAAATTAAATTATCTATTATATTCCATTGTGAACTCTGATTGTATCGCATGAAATCACAAGCAAACGCGTGAATGTTTATGTGACATTATGTCGGCAACGACTCGTTTATGTTCTGACGTAAGTGGGAGTCGACGACTAATGTTTAATTTCTTGATTGAATAGGAATTAGACACTTACTTGGTAACCAAAGGCAACCTCAAGGCCTGGGTAATCAAAATTCTCAATAGAATACTTGAAAGTACGGTCATGACTAAATGCTCGATGCAACTTGGAGATCTTCCTTAATTCCAGAATTACTTGTATCAACTCAAAGCACGTCATGTCAAGACAAGACATACTTTGGGGGACAATATTAACTGGAATTTTGGTCTAGTTCCCAAAAGCAACTAAAGCCCACATCACTTGACCCATTGCGTGACCCAACAGCCTGAAGTGTCGCCAAGATTGTCAGGGGTGAAGCTCGTGAGAAATTGCATGGAGTGGTCATCACAGCTTGTCAAAATTGCTCAATAATAGGCTCGACACTTTGGGATCGATATAAACCACTCTGACCCTAATTTTGCATTCTAAACCTCAACATCTGCTCAAAATCCCTCAAACATCCTTTTCGCATCCCGGTTGTAATATAAAGAAGTGTAGTCGGTATTGCCAAAAACGTATCCCTGAATTCGAATACAAGAATTGACAAGCTCAGGGATTGGTATTTGAAGGGCAACTTCCCGAATACGAAAAGAAAATATTTCAGGAAAATGCAAAGGACTAGGATTGGTACTTTAGGATACGAAACCCAGGTGCAAAGATATAAAGGCAAGCATTATGAGTTTTGGAGCAGAATACTTGAAGAATTTGATACCCCAAGATTTGAACTGATCCTAGGATCGGTATCGAAATCGAGGTACGAAAACTGGCCTCTGGGTCCCACATCCTACCTGCTTCGGCACCCACTCCACTACCTATAAATATCCCCTAGGTTGCAATGTTTTTTGGGCTAGCATTGGACTAATTTGACATATCGTGAACCCCATAAATACACGTTGGAGATTTGGAGAAGAAGAAATACCATTTCCCTTAAAGCTTTGAACTCCGGGATAGCAAAGGGATTTTGGAAACAAGGACTATTTAGAACTTAGACACTACCAGTTCCTTTTTAACAATTGTAATGATGATGTCCACTATTGTGCTTCTTCAATAGTGAATAAAATCAGTAAACCCTTCAAAGTGGACGTAGGTTCCATCCGAACTGAAACATTATAAATATTGTGTTCGTCACTTCCTGCATATTATTTTTTCATACACGAAAATTTATTTTCAATAACCTGAAAATCATTGGATGTTGCACCAGGGCCGGCCCTGGGCCCGGGCTATCTGGGCGACGGCCCAGGGCCCAATTTGTTGGAAGGGCCTTTTTTTGATGTTTCATTATCATAAATAAAAGAAATAGTTGAGCATCATTAAATATTATAAATAATGGTGTGGTTAGGTGGTGTGATTTGTGCTCCTATATTAAGTGGTGAAGGGTTCAAACCTTGACAATGACAATTTTGTTCTCTTATGCACCTTGTTCCTCAAGGCACAAAAATAAATTTTTTCCTTTTCACACCATGTTCGTCCAGGGCCCAAAATTGCATTGGACCGGGCCTGTGTTGCACCAATTTTGCATGTCAACAGACAACTTGTTGAAGATCCTTTTGTGCGATAACCAAATATGATGTTGGCCTTGATGCATATCATTTTAGAACTTTTTCATTTAGAGTTGCTATGAGTTATTTCTCATTCTTGTTCTGAGAGTGATTTTTTTCCAAAGGGACATGCCCTTCTGTTTCACTAAAAGAGACTTTCTCTTATAATTTCAGTAGTTCTAGGCTTTTGATACCTTTTGGTTATGGTCATAGTTATTACTTTCTATTTCAGTTAAACACATCATTTGGATTCGGTGTGGAGCCTTTAATTCCTTCAAAAGTCTGCATTCCTTTTCAGTTGTTTTTTTTAAGAATGTTGCTTGTCTTAGTCATTTTTAGAACTTGTCTTTGCATTTAGGCTTTCTTTTACCTTTCGTATTAAGCGAGAATTTCATTTGTTTCAACATATTATTTTGACCGATTAGCAACTAGTATTCATGAAACTAAAATTATCAGCTAACAGCAGAACTAACTAAATAAGTCTAACAAACATTAGATTGATAATAAAACATGTAATGGTAACAATAATACAAACTAGATTAGGGAAAACTTTGACATTAGAATTTTCTTCTTGATCCTCATCCAATACACCTTTTGAAACTCATCTATTCCAATCAAATCTTTGTCCATTATTACTTGCTCTCGTTTTTGTTGATCCATGGTCTATCTTTATTACTCAACAACCATTTTTTGTGTTTCAGTTCGCAACTTCTACTGCTCAATATTAGCAAACATACTCATTACTTCCATTTTCTTCTGAACTTGCATGGATATGTCTTGATGTATACGTTCGTGCATTTCATATGCGGCGTCAAGTTTTGCATCAAAACATCAATTTTTCTTCTTCTTTGCGACTTTGAGTCCAGTAGTTTATAATTTTCGTCGTATCTTTGCATAAGCTCATCACTTTGTTTTTCCCTCGAAATGAGAATCCCTTCTGGACGATTCTCTTGGATTAGATGAGAAATTTGATTTTGAAATTTATTTTTTCTTTCCCTTTGCGGAAATTTGAACATCGCCCAGGCTCTTAGCAGTATTAGAGTTTCACTTTGTTTGACTGATAAGTAGCTCATAACAATTCAAAAACTGGTAATAATGTGGTTCTTTAGCCTCATTTTCTATCGCGAATAGCTTTTTGAACTCCTCGTTGCACATCGTTTTCTAACAACAAAAAATTGAATAGATTTGTATAAAGCTATAATTGACTCGTTAACAAGTGTATTAAACAAAAAACATATAAAATGCTCCTTGCCTCTCATTTCAACAAGATTAGCTTTCTTTATTTTATAAACCTGCAATATGTAAAATGACGTTTGACGATTTATTTTTTCAAATCGACATTGAATCGCCGGCAACTTTTGTGTGCTTTCAGGATGCTTATGGTTGAAGGAATTGTTTATTCTTTTTTCAAAACGTATCGCCTGATTGTTGGTTGTCTATGACCGAATCATGTGAAAAATGGTAGCATATATTGTATAGACCAAAGTCTCCATCGCTTGTCTATAAGACGACTGGTTGCTTGCTCGGAGGAGTACCGTAGTGGTTGTGTCGTCTTTGTAAATATAGCTTACGTATATCATCAGATGTTTAAGTTCTCCAAACGGTGAAGACATTATTCAATTTTTGTTACTCTAAGAGTATTATATAAGAAGGAAGAGAACTTGCATTGTAATTGGTAGTATGAGAGATGACAATTTAAGGTTGAAATAGAGTTGTTGAAGGAAGAATGTGATCGTTTTATATCCGATGGAGGAATATAAGACCCTTATATAACCGTTGGAGGTAGTGGGATATGACTTAATAATAGCCATTGGGGTTGAGTTGACGTTGAGGATGAGAGAGGTAGAGATGTTGATTAAATCAACGCTCTCAATATGACGTTGAATTAATCAGCATCTTAATGAAGGCGCTGATTAGATCAACGTTCATATTTTTTATGTTGATTAAATTAGCGTTTAGATCAATTCAAAATACTGAATTAACACATGATTTTTTCTTTAAATGTTCAAGAAAAGATTGCTTAGTGGATAGTGGACTAGTGTATTTCACTCTATGTAGTAGTTGGATCCGGGTCACTACGTCGCATCCGGGTTGCTTTTGTAAAGCAACCTTATCCGGCTTTTTTAAAGCCGAACAAGGTTATCTGGCTTTAAATAAGCCAGATATGGCGGAAAAAATTTCCATTGTACTCGGCTTATTTAAAGCCGGATAAGGGGGTTGGAATTAATTCCTTCCCCCCTTAGCCGGCTTTAAATAAGCCGGCTAAGAGCAACGGCTATTTTAATAGTCGTTGCTTCCTTCCAGCTCCACTCTTCCTTACCCCTTTCTTTTATATATACAACCTATTTTTAAATTTCAATACACATAAATTTCTCCTATTTTACCCAACCTTCAAACAACTATAATATACATCATCAAATTGCAATGTCGAAGAATTTGAGCAGCAAGGACAGCAAAGGAAAAACGAAGATGTCGCCACAAATCAATCGGAATTCGTACCATTTTGTCCAAAAGCAGCAAGATTTTCCAATGCAAAGTTCTTACCAGCGCACCGAACAATTTAATTCAGGTATAATGCAAAACACTTCAAATTGTTATCTTCCGCAACAGAATCAGAACTTCTATCAGTCACAGCAAAATTCAATTCATTTTCAAAACACTCAAGTTTCTGCCTACGGCCATAACCCCAACTTTCAATAGTCCCATAGCAATCAACCTTATTCATCTCCAAGCAACCAACAACAATCGACCTTTCCAAATACTTTTCCCAATCTTTCCAGAAATTTGAACTCGTTATATAGTGATAATAGTGCTGAAAATGATGGAATGCGAAATGATGTCAATGAGAATCCCGATAGATTTATCACTTGCCCGGCGGAAAAGTTTGCGAAAATGGTAAAATGGTCACCGACAGAACAAGCTGAATTGGCTTTATGTTGGGTTGAGTGTTCCAAAGATAACCGGAAAGGCACAAGTCAAATTGAAAGCTCTTTTTGGAATTCGGTTTGTAAATTATTCAATGGTCGAAGCCCGCATAAGCCTCCTAGATCGGTTGACTCTTGGAAGCAGTCATGAAAGAGAATCAACGCTAGTTGCCAACGTTGGAACGAGATAATGGCCGCGTTGACCAGTAGACAACAAAGTGGAGCAAACGACATGGATCTGGTACGAAATCATAAAAAGGTTTTTTTGTTTCTCTTGTTTCACGGTATTTTCTTTTACATTAATTTATATTATGCAGCTTAGCAAAGCAAATAAATTGTATATGGCCAAATCAAAGAACCAACCGTTCAATTTCCATAATTGTTACGACATACTTTCTCGAGAAGAAAACTGGTGCAATGTGCGTCAAGAGCATACAACATAGCGATTTATGCCACTCAGACCGACAAAAGAAGTTAGCCTCGGGAACTTAAATTCACAAGAAGGCACCCCTTTTACGACCAGTTCAGGTGGTAAGCCACCTGGAAAGTAAAAAGCAAAAAAAAAGACCATGAAAGATTACAGCCAGTATTACGAGCAACTTGACGGACATATGGCGGATGTGCAGGAATCGACTAACCAGTACATGGAAACAAAGGAAGCATCTAGAATAGAGAGAAGAGAGAGTGAGAAGAGGAACGACAACGACGACATGAAGAGCTTCAGCAAACGAGAATCAACGAATTGGAGTTAAGAAGAGCGGAGTTAGTTCGACAACAAAGTGCAGACGATTTTGCTCTTATGAGTGTCAAGCTAGACGATCTAAATCCAATAGAGGTATATGAAAAAGCGGATTGAAGAGTTCGAGAGACGTAACGCAGATTAGGCCGTTTCATTGTTAGAGTATGTTGCAGTTTCATTTCAGTTGAGTTGTAGATGTTGTTGTTTTAGTTTTTTAGTTCTGTTGTTTTAATTCATGTTATTAATTAAGTTGTATTATAGCAGGTGTACGACTTAAAGTTGAATGAACATTTAGGTGTATCTATATTACAAAATTTTCATAACAAACCAAGATAAAGAAGTAGAGTTTACAGTAAAACAAAGCATACAATCATTGATATAAAATAAAATAGAAACTATGCATACATAATGACACTTGAACTTCGATAGCAAGGGTTTGACTCTAAACATTAATTGCTTGATGAACTATTGGTTTCCCGCATGTTCCCAGTAGTGCTCTACTAGCTCTTCTCATAATTCTAGATGAGCCTGTGGATCTCGGACCTCTTCCAGTCATTCCAAATATTCTACAAATGTATGTGGGTCCTTATATGGTTTTTTCGTAAATTCCACTGCAATGTCCGGGTAATTTCGAAGTTGAAGATCACATCCTCCTCATTCTTCTTCAACAATCATATTATGTCAAATAATACAACAGTATATGATGACAACTATAACTGCTTTATCATGGTAGTGTAAGTATATGAAATCTACCTTGCAGTACTCCAAATGCTTGTTCAACATCTTTCCTCAGACTCACTTGTTGTTTCGTGAACAAGGCTTCTTTTACGTTGTTCGGTATGCTTGCATGAGCGTCCTCCATTTTGGATAAATTCCATCTACAAGATAATAAACAACATAATGATCCTTGTCTCCAGTTTTGTAGTTGCACGGAGGTGATAGGTCATTATACAAATCGTTAAATAAATATGACTGCCGTAATACATTAATATCGTTTAGAGAACTAGGAACACCAAAAATGCATGCCATATGTAACACCCCGTAATTTTAAATATTAAAATTAACAATTTTTAAGAACACCTAATTTTTAGGAAAATAATTAAGGAAATGGGTTACGCAATTGCGTTCGTCTCGAAATTCTACTTGGAATAGAGTTCAAGTTTTCGTAAATCGGACTTCGTATGAGGAAGTTATGGCCCTCAGAAGTTTCACGAATTTAAATAAATTAAAACAGCTCAGAATTAAATTCAAAATTTCAAATTCAAACAAAGAAGCGGGTTGGGCGGGATTTCTCCCGCCCCAGGCTAGGTCGACCAGGGTCGACTAGGGGGTCGACCTCCCCTATACAGGTCGACCTGGGTGTCAGCCTACCCCCTCGGGCTGATCTGAACTGTGACGATTCTGACTTGTTGCTGAGTCTTTTCTGACCTGTTGCTAAGTCACTAGTGCATAGGTGGCAATTCTGGATAACTCTATCTAGTCTGAACAGTTGTGATTGCTCCTAGGATGATCTAACGACTCAATAAGTTTAAACTTCTATATAAGCACGCATAGACTCAAGCTCTAAACCTAAACTAAATTAATCTCTTGGCCTTCATGCTACTGCTAGAATAGTTCTTCTTCTTAAAGCTTAGGAATTGCAAGTCAGGATTCTAATACAAACGACGAACGAATTATTCTCTTCTCTAATCCGTCTTTGTGAGTACAATTTCTTTTACAAAATAATTAATAAACTAATTATGATGAGTTATAATTTGGATTATGAGAACATGCATGTTGAATCATGTGACGTTACTTAATTTTGTTATCATCTGTTTGTGAACATATGACAGTTTTGTTAACTTATGTTAGTGGATCTGTTTCATATGACCAATCACATATGTTTAACTTGATTCATTTTATGACATCAGTATATATGCGAGTTTGGATGTAAATCATATGCTAGTTTGTATGTGAATCATATGCAAGTATGTATGCGAATTATACCCAAGTTTATATGTGAATCAAGTATATATGTATGCGAGTTTATATGTAAAACATGTGATATTAGTTTACATGTTTAAATTCATATGCAAGTTTCTATGGAACCCATATGCAAGTTTAGGTGAAAACCATAGTCATATATGCAAGTTCACAATTTTATGTTTAGATCTATATTTAGATCCATGGCAGTACATAGTTTATGCAAATTTATGTTCTATATGTCCATTCCCTATGCAAGTTATTGGCTATGCAAGATTATGTTATAATTCTTATTTGCATGTTAGATCTATTTTGTGTGTTATGCAAGTTGTGATATTTCTTTTCTTTTTATGAGTTAGACTATTTGCGGGTCTAACATATTTCAAATTAAACGTAAGAACCACATGGGGGCAATGGAAAAATATTAAATATTAATATTGTGAATTGGCACAAAATGGCTTTAAAAGCATATAATTAATTTGAGACATTAATTGGTATAATTTATATACCTGAAAATATTGGACATAATTTAAGTGACAATTATGGACATGGATTAAAATTGGAAGTTATTGACAATCTGAAATAGGGATATTATTTCAAATTGGGATTGAATAATAATGTGTAATAATAAATGCCTTAGACACGAGGTTAGACTCGTTTGTGGTATAAGACTGCCCGGAACCGCCTGGCGAATCCAGCAACCACAAACGGTAGTCTAAGGTGAGAGGTCAAAGGCATAAATTAAATGCGTAATAAATGCCTAAGACACGAGGTTAGGCTCATTTGTGGTATAAGACTGCGCGGATCCGCCCTGCACATCTAGCAACCACAAACGACAGTCTAATGTGAGAGGTCGTAGGCATAATTGAAAGATGCTTAGACATGAGGTTAAGTGTGGCTTATGGTGGAAGTCTGCCCGGAACCGCCCGGCATATCCAGCGGCCACAAGCAATCGACTTAATGTGAGAGGTCTGTGCATTAATAATTAATTAATGCTGATCAAAGACGAATATGAATGACAAACAGAAGTTTGGTTGAGTTGAGTACCAATCTGATGTTGATTTCGGTCTTCGGGGTTGATACTTATGGAGTTATTCTCTTAACCAATGTATCTGTGAACTAAGATGTACTTAATCATAAATTAAGTAAAACATGTTGTACGATATATATATATATAATACATAACATGATTAGTGGATAGGGTTAAGACCAGCTTAACCAATAATCTGATAAGTAGATAGGGTTAAGACCAGCTTAACCAATAATCTGATAAGTAGGTAGGGTTAAGACCAACCTAACCAATAATATTTAAATGGATAGGGTTAAGAATAGCTTAACCAATAATCTGATAAGTAGGTAGGGTTAAGACCAGCTCAAGTAATAATATATATTAATTTGATAAGTGGGTAGGGTTAAGACCAGCTTAACCAATAATATATATTAATCTGATAAGTGGATAGGGTTAAGGAAAACTTAACCAATAATACATATTGATCTAATAAGTGGATGGGGTTAAGACCAACATAGCCAATAATATATAAGTGGATAGGGTTAAGACCAACTTAACCAATAATATATAAGTAGATAGGGTTAAGACCAGCTTAACCATATATATATATATATATATATATATATATATATTGATCTGATAAGCTGATGGGGTTAAGACCAGCTTAACCAATAACACATGTTGATTTGATAAGTGGGTAACATGGGTGACATGTGGGATACAATTATAAACACTTAGCCAAGTTGAAACATGTAAGAAGACATGAATAAGCAGGGATTAAGTGGGAAATCCTAGTGGGGACCAAGCATAGGTGGAAAACTTGTGTCAAGTGTGGGTACCCTTTTCAACCAGTAACTCATTTAGTTCGACAACAAAGTGCAGACGATTTTGCTCTTATGAGTGTCAAGCTAGACGATCTAAATCCAATACAAAGGAGGTATATGAAAAAGGGGATTGAAGAGTACGAGAGACGTAACACAGATTAGGTCGTTTCATTGTTAGAGTACGTTGCAGTTTCATTTCAGTTGAGTTGTAGATGTTGTTGTTTTAGTTTTATAGTTTCGTTGTTTTAATTCATGTTATTAATAAAGTTGTATTATAGAAGGTGTACGGCTTAAAGTTGAATAAACATTTAGGTGTATCTATATTACAAAATTGTCATAACAAACCAAGATAAAGAAATAGAGTTTACAGTAAAACAAAGCATACAATCATTGATATAAAATAAAATAGAAACTACGCATACATACTGACACTCGAACTTCGATAGCAAGGGTTTGACTCTAAACATTAATTGCTTAATGAACTATTGGTTTCCCGCATGTTCCCAGTAGTGCTCTACTAGCTCTTCTTGTAATTCTAGATGAGCCTGTGGATCTCGGACCTCTTCCAGTAGTTCCAAATATTCTGCAAATGTATTTAGGTCCTTATATGGTTTTTTCGTAAATTCCACTGCAATGTCCGGGTAGTTTCGAAACTGGAGATCACATCCTCCTCGTTCTTCTTCAACAATCATATTATGTAAAATAATACAATAGTACATGATGACAGCTACAACTGCTTTATCGTGGTATTGTAATTCCTTCCTAAGTATATGAAATCTACCTTGCAGTACTCCAAATGTTTGTTCAACATTTTTCCTCATACTCACTTGTTGTTTCGTGAACAAGGCTTCTTTTGCGTTATTCGGTATGCTTGCACGAGCGTCTTCCATTTTGGATAAATTCCATCTACAAGATAATAACCAACATAATGATCCTTGTCTCCAATTTTGTAATTGTACGGAGGTGATAGGTCATTATACAAATCATTAAATAAATATGACTGTCGTAATACATTAATATCGTTTAGAGAACTAGGAATGCCAAAAATGCATGCCATATGTAACACTACGTAATTTTAAATATTAAAATTAACAATTTTTAAGAACACTTAATTTTTAGGAAATGAACTAAGGGAAATGGGTTACGCCATTGCGTTCGTCTCGAAATTCTTCTTGGAATAGAGTCCAAGTTTTCGTAAATCAGACTTCATATGAGGAAGTTATGGCCCTCAGAAGTTTCAGGAATTTAAATAAATTAAAACAGCTTAGAATTAAATTCAAAATTTCGAATTCAAACAAAGAAGCGGGCTGGGCGGGATTTTTCCCACCCTGTGCCATGTCGACCAGGGGGTCGACCTCCCCTATACAGGTCGACCTGGGGGTCGACCTGGGTGTTGACCTACCCCCTCAGGCAGATCTGAACTGTGATGATTCTAACTTGTTGCTGAGTCTTTTCTAACCTGTCGCTGAGTCACTAGGGTATAGGTGGCAATTCTGGATAACTCTATCTAGTCTGGATGGTTGTGATTGCTCCTAGGATGATCTAACGACTCACATAAGTTTAAACTTCTATATAAGCACGCATAGACTCAAGCTCTAAACCTAAACTAAATTAATCTCTTGGCCTCCATGCTACTGCTGGAATAGTTCTTCTTCTTAAAGCTTAGGAATTGCAAGTCAGGATTCTAATACAAACGACGAACGAATTATTCTCTTCTCTAATCTGTCTTTTTGAGTACAATTTCTTTCACAAAATAATTAATATACTAATTATAATGAGTTATAATTTTGATTATGAGAACATGCCTGTTGAATCATGTGACTTTACTTAATTTTGTTATCATCTGTTTGTGAACATATGACAGTTTTGTTAACTTATGTTAGTGGATCTGTTTCATATGACCAATCACATATGTTTAACTTGATTCATTTTATGACATCAGTTTATATGCGAGTTTGGATGTAAATCGTATGCTTGTTTGTATGTGAATCATTTGCAAGTCTGTATGCGAATTATACCCAAGTTTATATGTGAATCAAGTATATATGTATGCGAGTTTATATGTAAAACAAGTGATATTAGTTTACATGTTTAAATTCATATGCAAGTTTCTATGGAACCCATATGCAAGTTTAGGTGAAAACCATAGTCATATATGCAAGTTCACAATTTTATGTTTAGATCTATATTTAGATCCACGACAGTACATAGTTTATGCAAATTTATGTTCGATATGTCCATTGCCTTTGCAAGTTAAATGCTATGCAAGATTATGTTATAATTCTTATTTGTAAGTTAGATCTATTTGGTGTGTTATGCAAGTTGTGATGTTTCTTTTCTTTTTATGAGTTAGACTATTTGCGGGTCTAACATATTTCATATTAAATGTATGAATGACGTGGGGGCAATGGAAAAATATTAAATATTAATATTGTGAATTGGCATAAAATGGCTTTAAAAGCATATAATTAATTTGAGACATTAATTGGTATAATTTATATACCTAAAAATTTTGGACATAATTTAAGTGACAATCATGGACATGGATTAAAATTGGAAGCTATTGACAATCTGAAATAGGGATATTAATTCAAATTTGGATTGAATAATAATGTGTAATAATAAATGCCTAAGACACGAGGTTAGACTTGTTTGTGGTATAAGACTGCCCGGACCCTCCCGACAAATCCAGCAACCACAAACGGTAGTCTAATGTGAGAGGTCAAAGGCATAAATTAAATGCGTAATAAATGCCTAAGACATGAGGTTAGGCTCGTTTGTGGTATAAGACTCCCCGGACCCGCCCGGCACATCCAGCAACCGCAAACGGCAGTCTAATGTGAGAAGTCGTAGGCATAATTAAAAGATGCTTAGACACGAGGATAAGTCTGGCTTGTGGTGGAAGTCTGCCCGGAACCGCCTGGCATATCCAGCGGCCACAAGCAATCGACTTAATGTGAGAGGTCTTTGCATTAATAAATAATTAATGCTGATCAAAGACGAATATGAATGACAAACAGAAGTTTGGTTGAGTTGAGTAATTCTCCGAGTACCAATCTGATGTTGATTTCGGTCTTCGGGGTTGATACTTAGGGAGTTATTCTCTTAACCAATGTATTTGTGAACTAAGATGTACTTAATCATAAATTAAGTAAAGCATGTTATACAATATATATATGATACATAACATGATGAGTGGATAAGGTTAAGACCAGCTTAACCAATAATCTGATAAGTGGATAGGGTTAAGACCAACTTAACCAATATAAGTAGGTAGGGTTAAGACCAGCTTAACCAATAATATATAAATGGATAGGTTAAGACCAGCTTAACCAATAATCTGATAAGTAGGTAGGGTTAAGACCAGATTAACCAATAATATATATTAATTTGATAAGTGGGTAGGGTTAATACCATCTTAACCAATAATATATATTAATCTGATAAGTGGATAGGGTTAAGGCAAACTTAACCAATGATACATATTGATCTGATAAGTGGATGAGGTTAAGACCAACTTAGCCAATAATATATAAGTGGATAGGGTTAAGACCAACTTAACCAATAATATATAAGTGGGTAGGGTTAAGACCAGCTTAACCAATAATATATATTAATCTGATAAGTGGATAGGGTTAAGGCAAACTTAACCAATGATACATATTGATATGATAAGTGGATGGGGTTAAGACCAACTTAGCCAATAATATATAAGTGGATAGGGTTAAGACCAACTTAACCAATAATATATAAGTGGATAGGGTTAAGACCAGCTTAACTAAATATATATATATATATATATATATATATTGATCTGATAAGCGGATAGGGTTAAGACAAGCTTAAACAATAACACATGTTGATTTGATAAGTGGGTAACATGGGTGACATGTGGGATATAATTATAATCACTTAACCAAGTTGAAACATGTAAGAAGACATGAATAAGAGGGAGTTAAGTGGGAAATCCTAGTGGGGACCAAGCATAGGTGGAAAGCTTGTGTCAAGTGTGGGGACCCGTTTCAACCAGTAAACCATTTAGTATCTAAGTGAGCTCGATCTAGATCGAGGACGGAACACGCTTATTGGGTTTGATTGTGAGAGGTCAAAACGGGTTAGCGGTGGCAACGCAAGTCCAACGGGGTCATGTGCGTGCGTGGGCCCGGGCTGGTAGGTATGATGTTGTTGCATCGTGTAGGTATGAGCCATGCATCTTTAGTGGTATCCGGTTGCCTCTTTGGGGAGTGATACACCCCATTGTGGGACCAGCATGGGTATCTACGAGTTAGGGAGCTGATCGAATGGAGAAGGTAGTGGGTACGACTAGCGGAGATAGGAGCAGGCGGCACCTATGAAGACAGCTAGGAGTAATACTACAATGTTATGAATAAATGTTGTAATTAGAATGGGTAGGGTAGTGGGTATAACTATTGGAGATAGGAGCAGGCGGCACCTATAAAGACACCTAGGGGTACACGAAACTACCATTATTATTATTTTGTTCAGTAGGCGGGATCAACTTTTTGGGTGACTAGTATTGGTGCAGTAGAATAATTATTCTATAGTGATTAGGAACGCAATTAACGTTATCTTAATTCACTTGTTGGTTTTGTCATGCCCATTTGTTTCATAGTCATTCCTTGTTTTACCAGTTTATGCCTTATCCTAATTACTTTAATAATTATATTGTTAAAATTATTGGACTCGTCAGACTTTATGTCTGATCCCCTTTGTTTTCGCCTCTTTTCTTCCTCCCCCCCCCCCCCCCCCACCCCCAAGGTTCTCAGGGTGGGATTAGTGCTAGTGGAGCTTGATTCGGATCTCTTTCTCTCTCTTTTGGAAGTGCTTGGACTGCTGAAAGTAAAGTCTAGCTCATCTCTTTAATGGCTACTTATGTTGGGGTTATGCTTTTTACTTTATGTACTCATAAAACAATTTGTCAAGATGGATATTAAGTGTACTTGGTTTTATTGTTGATTTTTGATGTTGTTATAACTAAACTATTTCTCCACTGCAATAAAAGTTGTTTTAAAATTTTCAAGTACCAATATATGTGTCTGTCTTGTTATATTCCGTTCTATACACCAATAATACTCCATGAAAGTAAATGCATTCCCTTTGTGAGTGACATTAATGGATGTGGGGTGTTACACGTGGTATCAGAGCTGAAGGTTACCAGAACAGATAAGAGATTTTGAAAAACCGCTTTCAAAAGCATTTTTTATAAAGAAATACTTTCAAAAATATGTTTTAAGGAGAGTATTTTTATGATAGTAGTTAATTTTGAAAAACATAACCCCCAAGAGCCATATATCTTTCCTTCGATTCTCCGTTTTAAATCTCTTGCTCCTTCCTTTTTGAATTTCTCCCTCCACGTATAGACGCTTTTTCTAAGATAGGTAAGAACTTCCGTACGATGGGCGGAAAACCGCTTCATGGGACTGGGATGTTTGTCAAAGCTAGAAGGTAGTGGAGGACTTGTTGGTACCTTTAAGATAGACGATGGGAGGAAGGTTCAATTAGCTACTTGGTCAATGAAGGACGAAGCCTCATTTTGGTAGGAGGTCACGAATGGAGAATGTGCAGGAGAGACATGGATAGGACACACGATAAGAAAGTAGATCCAAAGGAAGGTGGTGAGGATAACAAGGGGCCAAGAGAAAAGGAAGGGCCACACTTGTGAAATACCTGACTACTTAAATAAAGACATTAGAAAGAAGAAGAAGACTAGTTGTTATCGTTACGAAGAAACAGGACACCTTATTAGGATCGTCCAAAAAAAGCAAAAGGCAAAGGTAAGGACAAAGTAAATGATCTTCTGGAGGGCAGACGCGTTCCCTCATGGCTAGTATACCTGATAGAGGTAGAGATATCATGGTTGGAATTTTGGTTTTTCTTTTTGATCATCCTGTTCGAACCTTGTTTGAATTCTGGCGCTTCACACTCGTTTGTATCTGCTTCGTTAGTTAAAACACTGCACCTAAATACTAGCCTAGTTATGGATCCCATAGTAGTCTCAAGTCCTATTGGTGGTTCGGCTCATCTTTCAATGATTTGTCGGGATTTGAGAGTGTCTATCTTGGGCGCTGTGTTTGAATGCAACACCTTCGTTCTTGGCTTCATGGGCTATGGCTTGATTCTAGGCATGGATTGGCTAGCCAGATACGGTGCCATCCTAGACTGTGAAAGAAGGGTAATTAGATTGTTGACTCGTTATGGAAAGACCCTTGATATTTCTTGTGACCCTAGAGGTCCGGTGATGCTTACCTATCTAGAATCACTTGACGCATCCAATGATGATTTGGAATTTGTTCGTGTGGTTCGTGAATATGGCGACGTGTTCGATGAAGTTCGGGGTTTACCCCCGAGGCATGAGATAGACTTTCGTATATACCTAGTAGATAATGCAAAGCCATTTGCATTACCAGTACGCCACATGGCTTCGAGAGAAAGAAGAGAACTCAGTAAGCAAGTTAAAGAGTTGCTTGAGAAGGGGTTCATAAGAAGAAGCATTTTGAAATGGGGTGCTCTAATTGTTTTTGCTACAAAGGCTGATGGTTCACTCAGACTGTGCGTGGACAATAGAGAGCTGAATAAGCTCACCAAGAAGAACAGACACCCATTGCTGAGGATGGACGATTTATTCGATCAGTTGGTTGGTGCTTCGGTTTTCTTGCAGTTGGATTTGGCTACAGCATTTCATCAGCTAAGGGTGACTGAAGATAGCATAGATAATACTGCATTCAGAACTCCTGACGGTTTCTTCGAGTGGCTCGTCATGCCTTTTGGTTTGACGAATGCACCTGCATACTTCGTTGAATTAATGAGCAGGGTGTTTAGGGAGTTTCTAAACAAGTTTGTGGTAGTCTTTGTGGACGATATCTTGGTTTTCTCTAGAAGCGAGGAAGAGCATGCCCTACATCTTAGGGAAGTCTTAGAGACCCTACGAGCACATCAACTAAAAGCTAAGTTCTCCAAATGCCATTTTTGGAGAAAAGAAGTGAGGATCTTAGGACACGTGGTCTCTAAGGAGGGGATAGCTGTGGATCCCGCAAAGGTGGTGGCAATCCAAGATTGGAAGATTCCTAAGAACGCAACAGAAGTAAGAAGCTTTTTAGGATTGGCGGGCTATTATAGGAAGTTCATTAAGGACTTCACGAAGATATCAGCCCCACTTACTCGGTTAACGAAGAAGAACTTGATTTTTGCTCAGGATGTTGACCGTGACGATGCTTTCCAGCATTTGAACAGGGCTTCGACGACAGCTCCAGTTTTAGTTTTTCCTGATAGAAGTAAGCCATTCACAGTGTATACCGGTGCTTGCGGGACAGGGCTTGGAGCAGTTTTCGATGCAGGAGGAAAAGGTGATATGCAAAAGGCGGCAAGTACGAGCATCGCTTATCATCCACAGATGGATGGACGGACAGAAAGGGGTGAATAGGATCCTTGAAGATCTTTTGAGGTTATGTATCCTAGATGTTGGAGGGACATGAGAAAAGGCAACGAGCTTAGTGGTGTTCACGACTTGTTTCACGTGTCACATTTGCGGAAGTGTACAAGATATCGCGGAAGTAGCAGAGCCGCGCAGGCTTAGAGAAGTGGAAGTGGAGTGAGATGCCCCGATTAGACGAGCCCCTACATGCATCCTTGGATCGAATGTCATAAAGCTAAGCAACAGAGAGGTCAAGTTTGTCAAGGTGCAATGGGGAAATGATCAAGGAGACGCAACTTGAGAAACGGAAGACAAGATGTGTACGCTGTACCCTTTCCTTTTTTAGGGTATGTTTTTAACTTCTCCTTTTCTACCGCTTTGTTTATGCTTGTCCTATCGTTTATGTCTTCGCGATTATATCTTCCATCTTTAGTTAGGAAAACCCCTATGGTTGTAAACATGTGTTTGAGACATGTTATGTTTGGTGGATGCAAATGGACGCAAGTGGTTGCTCGTGGATGCATGTACACACACATTAGGCGCTAGATTGGCTCAATCACTTTCATATTGCATATAAATATGTGTGCATATTTAAATTAATGGATGTATAATGGTTGTGTTATCATATGGATGCTGCATTTAGATGAATGGTGGTGCACGCATGTAGAAATAATATGTATCATTAGGATTCTTTTGCATACATAATGGACGCATGGCACTATCATGGTTCCCATTAAGGAGGTCAACTGAATCAGTAGACTGCCTGATTTTGCATTAGATAAGGAACATATACACACACTTTTTGCATATGTTCATACGGCATTAGAAGTCTTTTAAGGACAATGGATGCCTGTGTTTGATGGTTGAGTAGATGGATGATTGGATGTTAGGATATACATCCTCCTTAACTTGGAGATTTCGGGGGCGAAATCCTTTAAGGAGAGGAGAATGTAACACCCCGTAATTTTAAATATTAAAATTAACAATTTTTAAGAACACTTAATTTTTAGGAAAAGAATTAAGGGAAATGGGTTATGTCATTGTGTTCGTCTCGAAATTCTGCTTGGAATAGAGACCAAGTTTTCGTAAATCGGACTTCGTATGAGGAAGTTATGGCCCTCAAAAGTTTCAGGAATTTAAATAAATTAAAACAGCTCAGAATTAAATTCAAAATTTCGAATTCAAACAAAGAAGCAGGTTGGACGGGATTTTTCCCGCCCCAGGCCAGGTCGATTAGGGGGTCGACCTCCCCTATACAGGTCGACCTGGGGGTCGATCTGGGTGTCGACCTACCCCCTCGGGAAGATCTGAACTGTGATGATTCTGACTTATTGCTGAGTGTTTTCTGACATGTTGCTGAGTCACTAGGGCATAGGTGGCAATTCTGGAAAACTCTATCTAGTCTGGATGATTGTGATTGCTACTAGGATGATCTAACGACTCACATAAGTTTAAACTTCTATATAAGCACGCATAGACTCAAGCTCTAAACCTAAACTAAATTAATCTCTTGGCCTCCATGCTACTCCTGGAATAGTTCTTCTTCTTAAATCTTAGGAATTGCAAGTCAGGAATCTAACACAAACGACGAACGAATTATTCTCTGCTCTAATCTGTCTTTGTGAGTACAATTTCTTTCACAAAATAATTAATAAACTAATTATGATGAGTTATAATTTGGATTATGAGAACATGCCTGTTGAATCATGCGACGTTACTTAATTTTGTTATCATCTGTTTACGAACATATGACAATTTCGTTAACTTACGTTAGTGGATTTGTTTCATATGACCAATCACATATGTTTAACTTGATTCATTTTATGACATCAGTTTATATGCAAGTTTGGATATAAATTATATGCTAGTTTGTATGTGAATCATATGCAAGTCTGTATGTGAATTATACCCAAGTTTATATGTGAATCAAGTATATAGTATGCGAGTTTATATGTAAAACAAGTGATATTAGTTTACATGTTTAAATTCATATGCAATTTTCTATGGAACCCATACGCAAGTTTAGGTGAAAACCATAGTCATATATGCAAGTTCACAATTTTATGTTTAGATCTATATTTAGATCAATGGCAGTACATAGTTTATGCAAATTTATGTTCTATATGTCCATTGCCTATGCAATTTATTGGCTATGCCAGATTATATTATAATTCTTATTTGCAAGTTAGATATATTTTGTGTGTTATGCAAGTTGTGATGTTTCTTTTCTTTTTATGAATTAGACTATTTGCGGGACTAACATATTTCATATTAAATGTACGAACGACGTGGGGGCAATGGGAAAATATTAAATATTAATATTATGTATTGGCATAAAATGGCTTTAAAAGCATATAATTAATTTGAGACATTAATTGGTATAATTTATATACCTGAAAATTTTGGACATAATTTTAGTGACAATTATGGACATGGATTAAAATTGGAAGTTATTGACAATCTGAAATAGGGATATTAATTCAAATTGGGATTGAATAATAATGTGTAATAATAAATGCCTAAGACACGAGGTTAGACTCGTTTGTGGTATAAGACTGCCCGGACCCGCCCAGCAAATCCAGCAACCACAAACGGTAGTCGAATGTGAGATGTCAAAGGCATAAATTAAATGCGTAATAAATGCCTAAGACACGAGGTTAGGCTCGTTTGTGGTATAAGACTGCCCGGACCAGCCCGATACATCCAGTAACCGCAAACGGCAATCTAATGTGAGAGGTCGTAGGCATAATTAAAAGATGCTTAAACACGAGGTTAAGTCTGGCTTGTGGTGGAAGTTTGCCCGGAACCGCCCGGCATATCCAGCGGCCACAAGCAATCGACTTAATGTGAGAGGTCTATGCATTAATAATTAATTAATGCTGATCAAAGACGAATATGAATGACAAACAGATTGGTTGAGTTATGTAATTCTCTGAGTACCAATCTGATGTTGATTTCGGTCTTCGGGGTTGATACTTAGGGAGTTATTCTGTTAACCAATGTATTTGTGAACTAAGATATACTTAATCATAAATTAAGTAAAACATGTTATACGATATATATATATATATATATGATACATAACGTGATAAGTGGATAGGGTTAAGACCAGCTTAACCAATAATCTGATAAGTGGATAGGGTTAAGACCATCTTAACTAATAATCCGATAAGTTGGTAGGGTTAACACCAGCTTAACCAATAATATATAAATGGATAGGGTTTAGACCATCTTAACCAATAATCTGATAAGTAGGTAGGGTTAAGACCATCTTAACCAATAATATATATTAATTTGATAAGTGGCTAGGGTTAAGACCAGCTTAACCAATAATATATATTAATCTGATAAGTGGATAGGGTTAAGGCAAACTTAACCAATAATACATATTGATCTGATAAGTGGATGGGGTTAAGACCAACTTAGCCAATAATATATAAGTGTATAGGGTTAAGACCAACTTAACCAATAATATATAAGTGGATAGGGTTAAGACCAGCTTAACCAAATATATATATATATATATATATATTGATCTGATAAGCGGATAGAATTAAGACAAGCTTAACCAGAAACACATGTTGATTTGATAAGTGGGTAACATGGGTGACATGTGGGATATAATTATAAACACTTAACCAAGTTGAAACATGTAAGAAGACATGAATAAGAGGGGGTTAAGTGGGAAATCCTAGTGGGGACCAAGCATAGGTGGAAAGCTTGTGTTAAGTGTGGGGACCCTTTTCAACCAGTAACTCATTTAGTATCTTAGTGAGCTTGATCTAGATCGAGGACGGGACATGCTTACTGGGTTTGATTGTAAGAGGTCAAAATGGGTTAGCGGTGGCAACGCAAGTCCAACGGGGTCATGTGCGTGCGTGGGCCCGGGCTGGTAGGTAAGACGTTGTTGTGTCATGTAGGTATAAGCCGTGCATCTTTAGTGGTATCGAGTTGCCACTTTAGGGAGTGATACACCCCACTGTGGGACCAGCATGGGTATCTACGAGTTAGGGAGCCGATCGAATGGGGAAGGTAGTGGGTACAACTAGCAGAGATAGGAGCAGGCGGCACCTATGAAGACAGCTAGGAGTACAACTTCCATATTATGAATAAATGTTGTAATTAGAATGGGGAGGGTAGTGGGTACAACTAGTGGAGATAAGAGCAGGCGGCACCTATGAAGACAGGAGGGTAGTGGGTACAACTAGTGGAGATAAGAGCAGGCGGCACCTATGAAGACAGCCAGGGGTACTGAAACTACCATTATTATTATTTTGTTCAGTAGGCGGGATCAACTTTTAGGGTGACTAGTACTGGTGCAGTAGAATAATTATCCTATAGTGATTAGGAACGCAATTAACGTTATCTTATTTCTCTTGTTGGTTTTGTCATGCCCATTTGTTTCACAGTCATTCCTTGTTTTACCAGTTTATGCCTTATCCTAATTACTTTAATAATTATATTGTTAAAATTATTAGACTCACCAGACTTTATGTCTGACCCCTTTGTTTTCGCCTCTTTTCTTCCTCCCCCCCACCCCCCAGGTTCTCAGGGTGGGACTAGTGCTAGTGGAGCTTGATTCGGATCTCTTTCTCTCTCTTTTGGAAGTGCTTGGATTGCTGAAAGTAAAGTTCAGCTCATCTCTTTTATGGCTACTTATGTTGGGGTTATGCTTTTTTACTTTATGTACTCAGAAAATAATTTGTCAAGATGGATATTAAGTGTACTTGGTTTTATTGTTGGTTTTTGATGTTGTTGTAACCAAACTATTTCTCCGCTGCAATAAAAGTTGTTTTAAAATTTTCAAGTATCAATATATGTATCTGCCTTGTTATATTCTGTTCTATACACCAATAATACTCCATGAAAGTTAATGCATTCCCTTTGTGAGTGACATTAATGGACGTGGGGTGTTACACCATATGTAAAGACCAACGAAGCAACAACTTCTAACACCGTCGTAGCCTTTTTCATATGACCCCTGTATTGTCCTTGCAATGCCACAGGATAGTTTTTCCATGTCCAGTGCATACAATCCAAGCTACCCATCATATCTGGAAATCCACGTTGACCTCCCATTGCTAATAGTCTCGCAATGTAATGAGGTGGGTGAGATCAAAGATACTCTTCACCGAATTCACGTACGACAGTTTTGCAAAATTGTTTCATACATTCTACTAACATTGACTCCCCAATTCTTATTTTGTCGTCCAGTGAATCAGCAGAACTACCATAGGAAATCATACATAGTGCGGTCGTAACCTTCTGAAGTGGTAAAATCCCCAATTCGTTAATGGCATTTTTCTTATGTGTGAAAACTATGTTGGTTTCGAAAAAATTGTTAAGTAATCGAGTAAATATTGTTTTTGACATACGAAATCTTCGACGGAAATATACATCTCCGTATACTGGATTTGTCACAAAGTAATCTTCGACTAGTTGATTGTGAACACCGGGATAGTCGCGCCCATATCCCATATCGCATATCTTTTCTACCGACCGAGCTTCCACCTTGAATTGTAGCTGAGCTTTCAGCAATATCTCGTTCTATCGCGTATCTTTTTCTTCTTGAAATGATTGTTGTTGTTTGTTATGTTGTTCAACATACTCGTCTGACGTTGACGAGGAGGAAGATCTTTAGGTGCAACACCATATCCTTTTTTAACGCACTCATTTATATTCTAATCGATTTTCAGGTTTTTTTGTATGGCAGAAAAAAGAGCGGCGTACTCTAATTTAAAGCAATTTACATGCGAACAACTACAATTAATGTCCAAGCTCCCTATTGTTTAGTTTAGTTTTTGGTTGGCAGAAAGAAGAGTATGACAAATAAAGACAAAATCCTTTACTTTAATTTTTGTTCTGTAGTGTAAGTGGGTAAGGTCATGAGCCTTCACAAATTGATTCCCTTCTCAGTCAAAGACATAAATTTATGTCGGTTCAATCACTTTATGTAGCATTGTTGAAGTGATTCCCCTGCAAACACTATATAGCACTAGTAAACCGTATTCCTGATAGGACTTTATCACTACAAACACTATATTGCACTATTATTAGGGAGTGATTCCATTATTTCTTGTATCACTTTATCGCTTTATGTTGTAAGATTATGTCCGCGATTCCGCAATATTACACTATATAACTTTATCTGACTTCATTATGTTTACGGAGTAGTCATATCACTTCAATCTCATAATTAATGTTACTTCAAGGGGTCTTCACATGTGAACAGGTAACCCTGCACTGACTGGTCTTATGAAGAAAGGGTAAATAACGCCTTAGTTTATGGGGTCGTTACATGTATCAGATAATAACTCTTTTCCTTTAAATACTAGACAATGGACAACCTTTAAAATACCTACTAAGTTGGCATTAAATTTTTTGCTGAAGGTTCAATGGGAGATTGGGTAATAAGTGATGAACAAAATGGAAAAATGTTTGATGAGTACGAAAACGAGGTAGGTTTCGTGCTGGATACACGAATAAATGAGGTGAGCGAAGAGGTTCTTGGTCTTCAATTACGAGCAACAATGCCATGACCTATTAGATGTGTACAAGTTCAGCCAGTTCATGGTAACCATAGAGCCTCTTCTTTCTTAGCTTCAACTAAGGAATATTCTACAGACGAATTATTTATCCTCGTGAAAGCATATTTTGAAATTGAACGTCGAGATACGCTATTGATTAAAGGAGGTGGTGGTTTAAACCATGCAGAGTTTTTGGCAATGATCGAAAGATTAAATAACGACCACCGTAGGTGTCCGGTTACAAGATCAGCATCTGAAATCCATTTAGCTCACCATTATTTTGTAGAAGATTGCGATTGTTACCATACGATTGTCTAGACAGTGGAAGCTGAAGACATACCTCAAGCATCTCAAGCAACTTTTGATTCTTGTTACCTGTCTGAACACGGGACGGATTTCATGGGTCACAAAGCGTACAAGTTTCGCTACAATTGGCTAAACCTAACTCGGGATGAGTAGGTTTATATTAAAGGTTTATGGTTAATGTATCCTAATTTTTATTTTCTATGTTCTAGTTATAGTATGCTATAGTTTATGGCGTAGCTCGTTGTATCCTAATTTAAATTTTCTGTGTTGGGTGTAATGTTGTTGTGTATATGTTGTTATCTCTAGCATGTTGTATCCTACTTTTAAATTTCTATGTTGGTTGTGATGTTACGATGCTTAAGAACTGGAAACAAATCATTCATAACTGAGAAGCTTGCAACAACAACAATTACAACATTAAGAAATGCCAAACTATAATCATACGAACTACAATAACTCGACATACAATTTCAAATTCAAAGTACAATAAAAAATAATAAGATAGTTTCCACGTATACCTACCACGGACATGGGAAAATTCCAGCTCTAGCTGCATCAGCAACATTCTTGTTCAAGTATTTTATTTCGGCTTGCGTTTCTAGTGCATATTGAACTCCACGTTCGCACATCGGAGGGTCAATCCACCGCTTAATGTAACAACAATCAATCTCATCAGGAAAAACCTTGTGGTCCTCGTAGGCTGCACAACCGAAAAATCAACGACCTGCATTTTTTTCGTTTTTCGATACAATCACGACTGATTCTTCTCCGCAACAGCATAAAGGGTTGGATTCACCCGGACCTAGTGGCTCGACAGCGCGCCCTACAACTATCCTTTCTTTTCCAGGTCGTTAATTTGATACCGCTTTATAACCATTTTCCCACTTATCCATGGTAGAGCCTACACTTTCTTCTCCCCCTTTCGATATACACCAAAAAGGCAACTATACTATTTTCTTTTCAAGCAGAAGGCTGAAATGGTGAAAAGGAAAGAGGAGGCAGCTGGAAGAATAGAACTTGCGAGTGAGGGTTTGGCCTGCTTAAGAGAAGCCGCTATATATAGTGAAAAACAGGGTCATCCCCAACCACATATAATTTGAACATTTCATTACACAAAAGAGTTAAAAAACAGGATCGACCCCAGCCGCATACAATTTAAACATTTTACTACACAGAGGGAAAAATGTTTGATAAAAATACGTGATGCGTACGACAAACCAAGATGGGGCATAAACATGCTTACATTGCACATGGGTTGGTAGTATCATGCGTCAGCGTATAGTGTGGATTCTCTATCATGGCCACAGTTTATAGTGCGCAGTGAAGATTCTCTATCACGGATGTTTTGAGCATTGGACTATGCGTAATATTTTTTAATTTAATTTACTTTACCTTTTACTTTATGCCCTCATCCACACGTTATGTGTAATAGTGACCATCCCTATGTTATTTATATATGGCTTGTTTCCTAGTCACTTACTACCTCAATTGTTTACTACTCCTACAAAATGCCTTCTTGACCGTCATCTTCAGACTCTGAAGAAGCAATATATGAACAGATGAGACTACAGCAGCTTGCGGACGAATTCCCACGTCTTAACCTAATGAGACCTTACAATGAGCAACCGTATGACCAGGTTAACGCACATCCTCCACATGAAGCCGCAATACCAAATGTTCAACCATCGTACGAACGGCTGATTGCTCAACCAGAAGAAGACGTCACGTTCTGTCGGGTACCTCATGCTCAAATTTCAGGAGCTTGCTACTGCGGTTATGCGGTTGAAGTTGTGGTTCGAGCAGATGACAAAAATATCGGCCGCCGCATGAAGAATTGTCCATCATATCAGAATGGATGCAACTTCACAAAATGGATAGACGAACTGTTGTGCCCACGAGGAATAGCTTATGCAAACGAACTAGAACGAGAGATTGAACGGCTTCAGAATGTTATGGAACATTTACGGGTAAACCACAATTATTAGCCTCCTGTAGACTCACTTGAGATTGAACATATCAAGTAGATTACTTAAGTAATTGTTTCCTGCGTCTGTTTAGATGTTTTAGTTGGTATCTAGTGTCAGGACATGTGGTATCTGTTAATCCCTAAAAGTCCACGTGCACATTGAACAAAGGATATGTCACTAACATCACCAAGGTCGTTCATATATAAAGTCACTAAAGCACTTAGAGCATTCGTAATGGAAAAGAACGGTCACAAGAGAAAGTACTAAATGTCAAGCCCAAAACAAATCAGGTCGACCAAGTACAACCGGATGGCATGATGCAGTGCGCGATCCTAAAACTTGGGTCCAAATCAAGATTCAGGCACGGAAACTAAGACCGGTCATTCATACGGAAATGAGGCTATACCAAGCATCAGCATGAAGCAAGTCGCTCATCCAACATAAGCCAGAACGATCACATCCTGCAGAAGCAATAAGAGAGCGAGCACCCCTAAAACTAAAGCAATCGGTCGCGCAGGGAACAATGAAGAACCAATCCCAGACTTGCGTCCCGTTCCTACAAGGCCTCCTAAAAATGGTCGCCCGCACAGAAGCGCCCACTCTCACGAACCCGCTCAAACTACATAAGGCGTCCGACCCAGAAAGCTATCTACGCATGACAGCCTAAGATAGCTAATGACAGCTAGCGACAACTGGCCAATGGCTCGATTGTAATTAGTAGAATTAGAGATTTACAAGGCGGAAAAGGGATTTCAAACCGATGACTCACCTATAAATATACCATAGCCACCACTGAAAAAGGGGGAGAAGGGAAGAACCACGAAGTGCTGCCAAACTCTGCCACAAACCGCGGATCTGGCCATGGCGTCAAGATCGATTTCGTGATTCAGAGAGAACGAAGACATCATCAATCCCAATCATCCATTCATCCTCTTTCTCCTCAAATAAACCATCTTCTTATATAATTTCCTAGATTAAAGTATATAAGCAAGGTTGCATTAGGCAAAAATGGAAGTGTATGATACAAGGAGTATTGATGTACTTTGTAATTCATATCATGAGATTAGAAATTCGTCTTCATAGTGGACGTAGGCCTCATTAACGGCCGAACCACTCTAAACCTCGTCTCTTTTTTTTACCTTTTTTCTGCATTTTCTACTTTGAATTACTGATTGAATACGGATCCACTTTATTCCCTACCAAATTGGTGAAGTACAGCTTTGTACCTGAGGTGTTTGGACCATTTTTGTTGTAAACATTTTTGGCGCCCACCATGGGGCCGTGTCATAATTTCCTTTGGTAAAACTATCCTGGAATAACCTTCTCTTTCAAGCCATGGTTGGATAAGATAAAAGTAACAAATCTGTCAAAGTTATTACGATCAATGAGGATGATAACGCTGACGAAGCTTCACCTCAGATCTTGAGTCAAGGGGCAAATGAAACCCCCAAGCCATCAATAACGCAAGATGAACTAAATGTGACTGTAGCTGATCTAAACGGTAAAATGGATAATACAACCAGGATAATAATGGAAAGGCTCAACACCCTTGTTCGAACCAACCTGCCGCCGCAAAACACCAACACCATGGACGATATTGGCGAAGAAGAGGACTCGTCAACCTCGGACCCTGGACGACTTCGCGGTATAGTAAGAGACAGGGAAGAGGCCGGCGTTAAGGATTCTAAAGCCAAATCTCCACGATACAAAGAGGTACAACCAACTCAAGCAGTCGCAGGCCCCACCGACGCCCTTCTCCTCAGAAGAGACACGAGGCGCCGAAGCTCAAACTGCGGCCGCACTGGAGAAAACATCAGTACTGATCCCAACGGTTCAGCAGATGATGAAAGGCGCATCACGAATTTGGTTCAACAAATAATGAAGGAGAAGGAGGTCCAAGAAGATGTGGCCAAAGAAGGTAGGGGATCTGACGACAGCATCAATCTCGTTACACCATCAACCAGCAATCCCAAGGAAGAAGAGATCTCGGAAAACTGAGGAGCTATAACTTGGAAGGAGCTGGAGGAAGTGGTGACAGGATTAGCAAGTCAAATAGATATTGCAAATAATGCAATGATGAAGAAGCTCAAGTCAATGCAGGCCATTCAAGCCGCCACAGCAAAGGCTACTTTACGAGCCACTTGTTCCTCGCTAACCAGAACAAATTGTGCGCCAGAAGTAGAATCCATCACTCTAAGCCCAAGACGGCAAGATATCATTCGAAGGGTCGCGCATCGCGCTAGGATGAATCATGGAAGAAGCAACATACCTAGGCACCGACATCTCGACGGCGCAGTTGCGAAACAGAAGGGAAACCCTACCGTCGTGGGGAAATCCTTTCCGAAGGAATATACGGACTCCTTAACTCCAGATCGCCGGGGCGTGTCAGGATCAGAGCTCGATGACGAAGAAGGCGATCAGTTCGCAGATCCAGGCAAAAAACAGGAATATATCTTGGGAATGGCACAAACAATTGTGAGAGAAAGCCTGAAGGGGCAGGACGATCGAAGTGGATGGGAGTCTTCCCCAACTAGAACCACATTGACCAACAGGATTAAGAGAACCGTATACCAACGCAGATTCGATCCCCCGTCGTTACAGTCCTATGACGGGACAGGCGACCCCGACATGTTCTTGTGTAAATATGACCAATATATGAGTGGGGCACGCGCCTCAGATGAAATCAAATGCTTGTATTTCCCGAATTATTTGGAAGGAGTGGCTTATCTGTGGTTCACAAGGCTACCGCCTCGGTCCGTGGGCGATTTCACGACCTTGGCTAAACTATTCAATAAGCAGTTTGAACCCCAGGCGTTCAGGGACCGAGACGTAACAAGGCTAGATGAAATACGACAGAGACAAGAGGAGTCCATCAAAGATTTTCTCACCCGCTTTCATATGGCAGTGGCTGAAGTTGAGGATCCTGGGCCCAACCAGATCTTAATAGCCCTTGAGAGAGGCGTATATATCTAAGGAAACCAAGTTGGGACGGTGTATCAAAAGGAAAGGACCGAGCACACTTGAACGATTACTCAGCAAAGCCGAAAAATACACGGATATTGAAGGGAAAAAGCCACAGATAGAGGAGGATGGAGGCGCTCGGAGCAGCCTTAATGATCAAAAGAGGAGCAGCAAGGAAAAGGACGACCATACACCAAAGAGGCCGCGGTTCTATAAGAAATCCGAGTTTACACCCCTCAACGATACCGTGGGAAATATCTTCATAGCAACTAAGGACACGGAGAGGTATCCAACTCTGAAGCAAAGACAGGACAAAACTGTTACTGAAACATCAGGAAGATTTTGTCAGTTTCACAAACAGCCAGGACATGGTACCGATAATTGTAGGCACCTGAAGTCGGTCATCGAGGGGTTAATTAGGGAAAACCACTTGCAACAATATGTAAAAAACCGCGTAGGTCATCCTAATTCCTTGCAAACCGGGGGCAATACACCCTGAAAAGAAGGTAGAAGACTTAAACCAATCCAAAGAGGACGTTCGTCAAAAAGACTGGCCACTTACATCTCAGCAGTGAAGCATCAAACCAGAGCTCTCACTACTTTATTCTACTTTCCTGGGTTTCATCTTATCATTAAAGTTGTTTTACCTAACTTCATTATTTACTATGATCGTGTCAAGTAACAATTTACATTGCTAAACTCTATACGTCAGGGTCAAGTATCTATCTGCTTGAATAACATACTTATTACTCTATGCATCAGGGTCAAATATCTGTCTGCTTGAATAATACACTTATTGCCTTGTACTAAAAGAACCCCCTGAAAGGAAGCCCACTACACACAGTAGGACTGTGACGAAGCACAAGGGCACTCATTAAACAAAGCGACTTGAGGATCACGAAACTCGAAGCGACAGACCAACGGAGAAATAGCCGCACTACCTCAAAAAAAAGAAAAAAAACAACAAGCCATTCCGGGGCAGACAACAAGATGAATAGCAGGTGAAAGGCTATGCACATCACCATGGGAAACATTGAATGCCTGGCAAACACCCACTCAAAGGATCATCGTCAAACCCTGTTGCAAACCCAGGGCTATTGCAAAATCTGTCCCCAACATCAAAATTACCAACTCTGAGAAGACGCCCTCTCGGACGCAGGACATGAATTCCTCAAAATCAAAGCCAAGACCAACAACAAGGAGTAACGCTTATCTCTCAGGAATCAATACTGGAGGAAAAGCAACTCAAAACAAAAAGGCCCCTCGGATAAAAATTTGCTGAGCCCATCAAAGAAACACCTTCATATTAGGTGCAGGATACGAGGATTCCCCGCCTTGAGAAAATTTCTTAATTTTTTCATTGAAGAGGGCCAGTATCTATTTCATTGGGCAAAATGCAAAGTCGACAAAAAATCGACAAAAATGTGAAGTCAGCAAAAACCGATGTGGTTCGTAAAAACCCTTACCGAAAGTAGGTGTCTGATCTTGTTCTTTGTTGTTAACCAAGTCAACAAAGCCAGGGTTGGATTACAGCAGAAATCCCAGCTGAAAGGGGGTAAAAAGCAGAAATCCTAGCCGTATGGGGGTGTTCAATCTTGTTCTTCGTTGTTAACCAAGTCAACTAAAGTCAAGTTTGGATTATACATTGGAACCCAAGTCCTCCCATGGGGGCACGCATAAAAATGCCTAACGAAAACACCCCAAACAGATAAACAGGATGTTTAATTAAAAATCTAAACGGCTAAAATGGACAACGATAAAACAATCTAAAAATTCTACAAGCAAAAGCCAAATATTTATGATTGGTTGATCCCAACCTAATGGGGCGCTATAAGATTAACCGTAATGCGATACTAACGAATGTACGAACGCTTAGTAATACGATATTAACATATGACTGTTGCGGAAAGATAAAAGATACATATATTTACATATTGCTAAAACAGGGCAAGGAAAACATAGTGTGGCCAAAACATGAAGGGCATCATCGAACCAACCAGACAACAATCACAGAAGTGTGTGCCACAGAGCAAATGCAAATCACCACAAGCAACCAGCAAAACATCGCAAGCGAGGGCCGACACCCGCTTATACAACCGGCCTTAAAATCCAAAAGAGCAAAACAGTCAAGGGGAAAGGAATCACAGATCTCTTACCTTCCTAGGCCTACCCACTTTCCTCTTTGCTGGAACAGAACCAGACGAGAGTCCGCCAGCTGGATCTGAAGCCACCAGCTCAACACCTCCGGAAGGGAAAGCAGCCACCAAGCTATCTCTGGACCTAAGGGCTTGAATCAACCTTACCTTGTCATTCTCCAGAACGGAAATTTGCTCAAGGCTATCTTTGTGAAGTTTTTGGAGATCGCAAGCCAACGAGCACCACCCATCCATCCGCTTCGTAGAATGGTTCTTCAGTGAGTCCATATGCTCCCCAAATTGATACGCAGCAGTCTCGAGGCGAGCCAGCATCTGACTTTTCACCTCCACCATCTCATGAGACAAAGTCTGAGAATCAAACAGAGATATATTCACATTAGAAGATACTCCTTGTAAACTCCACTCCTGAAAACGCTTGGATAGCCTTGAGGACAAGGATCGAGCGTATGATGAGGCCTGTTGATGATCGTCTGAAGCTCTGAGTGCGACGGGGCAAAAGGAGAATTCATAAACGACTGACCAATTGACTGGATCTCGTCTGCAGAGACACCCAAGTCAAAAACCTCCCGTTGGCGTCGTTCTGGATATGGCACCATCCTGAAAACAGTCAAGGGACAACTATAAGGCTCAAAAGAAAGAAAAGCATGAATAGAGATCAGTAAACCTCAGTTTAAAAAAAATGGAGTTTTCTTTCTCTCTCAATTAAGGAATCTTACTGGAGAAAGATAAAAGCAAGACAAATAAGGAACGAAGAAAACAGAAAGGGAGATTAAAGGGCAAAACATCTAAAAGATCCTTGCCGCGATGGACTTAATACTCAAATACCGACACAACCGTCCCATCGGAAGCCAGCTGGCACCAGTTCGAAATAATGACAGGGTAGTCCAAATGCCTTTCGCTCAGGAAAGAGATAACACCATTGGAGCAACTATAATCCTTGAGCGAACGACCCACCAACAAACCTATACAACAATGTGCGATCAGATATGTCGAAGCCAGTAATTCCTCATTGAAAGAAATCACAAGCTTCGAGGGGCAAGTGTTAATCCCTAAAAGTCCACCGCACATTGAACAAGGGATATGTCGCTAACATCACCAAGGTCGTTCATACATAAAGTCACTAAAGCACTTAGAGCATTTGTAATGGAAAAGAACGGTCACAAGAGCAAGTACTAAATGTCAAGCCCAGAACAAATCAGGTCGACCAAGTACAACCGGATGGCATGATGCAGTGCGTGATCCTAAAACTTGGGTCCAAATCAAGATTCAGGCGCGGAGACTAAGACCGGTCGTTCATACGGAAATGAGGCTATACCAAGCATCAGCATGAAGCAAGTCACTCATCCAACATAAGCCAGAACAATCACATCCTACAGAAGCAATAAGAGAGCGAGCACCCCTAAAACTAAAGCAATCGGTCGCGCAGGGAACAATGAAGAACCAATCCCAGACTTGCGTCCCGTTCTTACAAGGCCTCCTAAAAATGGTCGCCCACACAGAAGCGCCCACTCTCACGAACCCGCTCAAACTACATAAGGCGTCCGACCCAAAAAGCTATCTACGCATGACAGCCTAAGACAACTAATGACAGCTGGCGACAACTGGCCAATGGCTCGATTGTAATTAGCAGAATTAGAGATTTACAAGGCGGGAAAGGGATTTCAAACTGATGACTCATCTATAAATATACCATAGCCACCACTGAAAAAGGGGGAGAAGGGAAAAACCACGAAGTGCTGCCAAAGTCTGCCACAAACTGCGGATCTGGCCATGGCGTCAAGCTCGATTTCGTGATTCAGAGAGAAAGAAGACATCATCAATCCCAATCATCCATTCATCCTCTTTCTCCTCAAATAAACCATCTTCTTATATAATTTCCTAGATTAAAGTATATAAGCAAGGTTGCATTGGGCAAAAATGGAAGTGTATGATACAGGGAGTATTGATGTACTTTGTAATTCATATCATGAGATTAGAAATTCATCTTCATAGTGGACGTAGGCCTCATTAACGGCCGAACCACTCTAAACCGCGACTCTTTTTTTACCTTTTTTATGCATTTTCTACTTTGAATTACTGATTGAATACGGCTCCATTTTATTCCCTACCAAATTGGTGAAGTACAGCTTTGTACCTGAGGTGTTTGGACCATTTTTGGTGTAAACGGTATCTTTATGGTCTGTTGTATCTGTATGCTTTACATTAGTTATTAAAAAGGCTCCCTTTAGATTGAACTGAAATTTCCAATTTGAATCAATATGGGTTTATAACACAACATTGATATTTAAGTGTTGTACTGTATATAAGGTATTTATAGGAAATCCATACAAGCACGAGATTACATATAACAACACAACAGTTACACATAAGAACGTACAAGCTGATTACACATACAAGCTAATACAAGTACGAAACATACAGCCGAATAAGCTACTAAAAAGGACAACACCATAAAACAAAGATACAAGCTAATACAAGTATGAAACATACAGCCGAATAATCTACTGAAAGGGACAACACCATAAAACAAAGATACAAGCTAATACAACATGAATGTCTAATACATTAGCTACAGCTAATCGTCATCCAGATCCGCAGGCACCATCTCCACGTCCTCATCATCTTCAACTCCTACGTTGCCTCTTGATCCACGTCGATACCGCTCCTCATCACCAGTCATAAGCTCGTTAATACGAGCAGTCAACTCATCTAGACTCCTTTGGTGCTCAGTGTACATTACCTATCGGAGTCCTAGTGTCATCTGATAAAGATCCTCATAAGAAAATACAGATGGATCTGGATACTGCATCACCGCTGGTTGTGGTATATCAATATATCTGTCATATCCGGATGTAGTGGGTATGCCAACAGTCCAACCATAGTCTGGTATCTGTGGAGCATGTGGAGACGGTGGAGCCTGGTAAGCCTGCGTGCTTTGTGAAATGTCATGAATGATAAGGGGCACAAGCCTACTCCGAAGTGCAAAAGGTCCAGCCAAATTAACTGATGCAGCATGCACAAAACTCCCTATATGAGGTGGGGTGTAATATTGCCGCCAAAAAGAAATATAATCCCTACCAGTAAGAACGAAATCACTAGCTGGCCACCACTCCACAGCGTGCTCCTTTAAAACACTAGTAGTATAAACCGTAGGAGTAGTTGTATGTGGGTAGGGATCATCAAGAACAACATCCCCATCATATATCTGTCTACAACAACCTTCCCCTAAATACCAGAAGCAGCCTAAACTAGGAGGACAGGAAACTAGTGGAAAGCGTCTTCCCGAAAGATAAAGTGCATGCACCATGGAGGGATCAGCAAGAAAAGATGAACCATCATAGGGATGCCAAATAACCGCCTCTTGTGTCATCTGCAGCTCAATCTGATTGCGAGCTACATCAAAAATATGTCGTGCCTATCCTCCAGGCACCTGTCTACGGTTACTGATAGTCCACGCTCGTACTCTAGGAAAGTAAACGGCTAACGATGGATTCACGTTAGGAAGGGACATATAGTGGAAGTACTTGTGGTACCAGTATTGTAAATTCTCCCAAAAACCGGTAATCGAGGTAATCTTGGGTCTAACAACGCATTGATGATCCAACGACTTATACAAGTATGCTAAAATAGCCATTCCCCAATCATACACAGTCGGACTGCTATCAAACGAAAACTCAGCAACTACCGCTACATAAGCACAAGATATTGTGCTCAAAGGATTTCTAAAAAATAAATTTCCCATCATATACAAAACAAATAATTGGGCAATCTCCAAATGGTGAACTCTAGGATGCATACTCAATAAATTCTGGATTGCTTGTCAAATGTAGGAGCATCTAATATGGAAATTACTAGTGATACCATCATGTAAATCAAGATGTGGAAATAAACTACCCAAAAGTGTGTAGTTTTGGAACCGCTCATCGTACAACAATATACCTCCTTGGCCTATGGCAAGATTAGTAAGCATAGAAAAGTCTAGTGGAGCGATTTCCATCTCCCCAAAACTAAAGTGGAATGTATGAGTTGTTTTCCACCAACAAGCAGCCAATGCACCACATAATTGAACATCGTTATTTAAAAGGTATTCGATGCCTATTTAACGAATAATAATTAATAAACAACGAAAATAATGAAAATGCAAATATGTATGTAGATACAACGTGAGAATGTACTCAAAAAATCGTCAAACCCAATAGTACGGAGAAACCCATGAATAATAGCCTCTGTATCATAGTCACGAATCTGTCTGTAAAGGCGAACAACACAAGCCCAAGACCCACGCGTCCACTCGCGTCGAGCCTAATATTATGAACAAACACTACAAAAGGCAGCTTAAATTGCGACGGGGTGGGGCAACGGTTTGCGACGGCTAAAAAAGCGGTCGTCGCTAGCCGTCGCAAACCGTTGCTCGATTTGCAGAATAATAACTGCAGAACCATCCTCTTCCTCATTATATTTTTTCCCCCAAAAATTTCTTAAACCCTACCCATCGCTCTCTCCTTGCTGCTCCGATTCCAAGCCTCCAAATTTGCTTCCAAGGTATTGATTTCATTCTACTATGTCTTCTAACTCTAGTTTATGCTTAATTAGGGTTAATTAGAGGCTTTGGTTGCTAATTTATATGAGTTTGCAAAATTGAATGTTTATGCATATGAAATTGGTTGTCTCGAGAGATGTTTATGATAATGGTTGTGTTGTAAGTTGATTTGGGGATAAGTGTAATTGATTACGAGGGTAAAATCGATGAATATTACATATGTAATTGATTTAGGAGGTTGAAAACAATGATTATCACGTGTTTAATTAGACGTATGATGATTGTGTTGTATGTAGAATGTGTGGTATGATGATTTGAGAATGAATGGAATTAATGTAATTGTTTAATGGTAGTAAATTGATTATTATTCAAATGGTGCAACGATATCCCTAGTCCACATGCATGCACTGTTACGTCCCCATCGGATGCAAGAATGGTCGGTCCAAAAGAATGCACTTGCAATTGAAAAAAAATTGTTTTGTTACTATAATATTTAATAATCAAATGTTGATTAAAAATATTAATTCAAAATGGTTCGTAATTTAGGTTTAGATCGGTAAGAATCTTGTTACATGTAATGAAAATCATATAACTCAACTCTTTGAATTTTTTATGAAATGAAATAATTAACTTGAAAGCTTAGTTTATCTTTCAAAAATTTAAACTAACTAAAATTAATTTTATAATTTATACATTAAACTAAAATGAATCAAAACTTACTAAAACTAATTGTCATGTTAGTTTACAAATTGAAATTATGGAAAATTATTATGTAGACGCTATATAGTCAAGGAGCGCACATAGGCGCAAAAAGGCGTAAGGCGCAAGTAAGGGGCTTTTTTGAAGTTTAAGGCACACCTTTTACTGAAGCGCAAAAAAAGCGCACAAAGGTCCAAAGCGCAAAATGCGCGCTTTTTCATTTGATGTGTGTTTCTTGTTTTAAACTTAGGTTGAATGTGTTTTGACTAGTTATGTGAACCCCTTAGATAAATTTGGCCCCGTCTGACAAGTGTTGTATATGATCGTTATATGGATATTCGTTTTCAGGCATACTCATGCAGTGGAGCATACTGATGACGAAGGGAACGTGACATATGATTGGGCGGATGACAAGGCTGCGGGCGTAATGGTAAATATACTTATTAATAATTAAAATATTTCATATTCGTTCATATCACATTATATTATTAAATTATATGGCATTTGTATTGAAATTATATTGGTATTGTAGGAGAGATATGATGCAGAGTCAACTAGAGTGACTCAGGCCAGTGGACGAGATGAGCTTACGGTTGCAGAGTGCGATCGTATTTGTGATGCTATTATTAAGCCGCCTACTCGTAATAGGCGATACGGCTTCGGCAATCAGGAGGTACCTTTTTTAATTTAAGTTTACATTTTAAGTGTATTCAATTAACATGCATTCTTTTACCTTCTTTTTGTATTAACATGTTAAATTGACATTATAAATATAGAAGCTTCAAATTGACATGTGTATTGATCTTCAAAGTCCATGTATATATTACAAGTCCATTTATAAATGTGAACTTGAACTATTTTGCAGGCTATTGATTTTCAGCGAGGATATGGGAAGTCCATGGAGCAGGAGGTTATAGCTCAGTTGAAGGAGCAACTGGAAGAGATGAACGATTGGAGAAGAAGCCAACTGGCTCAGGAGATAGACGAGCGCATTGCACGCTATTATGACGAGCATGGATCGATGCCAGACGAGGACGACGGTGGGGATGCTACAAGCGAAGAAGAAGAAGAAGAAGAAGACGAGTAGTTTGTTTGTTCTTGTGCTTGGGTATGTATATACACTTACTTTTTTATTTGCTTTATGTACGTACGATGATATTTGATGACGGTCGGGTGTGGTTTGATGTATTTTGATGTTTTGTGATGATGGGACGATGATATATGGTGATGATATTGTTTTTTGGATGTATGACGATGGTATGTTATGGTATTGTGATGAATTTAGTAATGTTTTGGATATATTGTGTGTTGTAGTTATATTTATGAGTGCGTATTGATGAATTTGGAATGATACCGATGGATAGGGCTGCACACAACCCATATCCAACCCGACCCAACCCACCAACCCGACCCAACCCACATAAACCCAACCCAACCCATCCTAGTTCGGGTCGGATATGGGTTACAATTTGTAACCCATACTATATGCGGGTCGGGTTTGACATTTTGTTCAACCCAACCTCATTTTAACCCAACCCAAACCTATTTTAAAAAAAAACTAATTTAATATCCATCCAATTAAAATTAGAATATTATAATCCTAGAATAATGTTTATGTATTCTATAATAAATGTACAAAAAAATATTTCATGTCAATCCAAACTAATAGAATTTGATAAATATATTTTAAAGAACATTTTAATGTATTTTAAAATGAAACACTTGCTCAACTATGTAGTAAATTAATTTCATATGATGTGTTTTACAATGAAATTTTAATTATATGTCTTGTAATGAATCGGTTATTTTAAATGCATTATGCTAGCTAAAATCTGATATATTATGCTGGATATTTTTATATAATTTTGAGAAAAAATCCCTCATATTCTCATTTTTTATTGTATTTAAGTGACCCAACCCAACCTTACTTAACCCGACCCAACCCATGCTTCAACCCAACCCATATCCAACCTCATATAGGGTCGGGTACGGGTCGAGCTACCTTAAACCCATACCTATGCGGGTCGGATAAAGTATTTGATTTAACCCGACCCAACTCATACTTTGTGCAGCCCTACCGATGGATTGGTAGTGGATTGGTTTTGATGTGGAGGCTTGTTGGAAAGGTATGGCTGTGTAGTGCAGGAAAAGGGTTCCAGATTTACGACGGCTAGCGACGAATTTTTGGTCATTTTTTTACGACGGCTAGCGACGTCTAACAACACACTAGAGCGACGGATAGCGACTGCTTATTGGACACCATTAGCAATGACTTTTGCAACGGCTTCCCGGCAAAAAAAACCACCTGCCCTCTCATGATGCCACGTGGCAAGTATCTGTTGCAAGCCGTTGCTAAACGAGTGATGGAGCCGTCGCTTTTTCCGTCATTTTTTTCCCTCGCGACGACATTTATAGCGACGGCAAATAGCGACGGCGAGCAACGGCTTGCGTTAGCCGCCAACGACTATTTGCCGTCGCTATTCACTGTTCATCTTGTAGTGAAAACTTATTTATTTTGTGATCGACATTAAACAGGTAAATACTTAATAAATAAAACGTATTGATGCATCAACTAATGTGCTGACGTGCTGCTCAGTACCAGACAACTCACAAAAATTGGTCAATTGTTTATCGTGTCTTAAAGTCGGGTCCTTGTAAGACTCCACAACTGTCTGCTCACTTCGTCGCGTGCCACGTCTTCTTCTATCCGTCGGCGATTCACGACCTCTCTACCCTCCATCAGTACATTCTCTACCAGTACGTGCTCCTCAGCCGGATCCACATTCCCGCTCTGGCTTCCGCTTCCTCGCAAGGCTCTCCACGCATGTCTCGTTCTTTTTTTTCCTACGGATCAAAGAGGGTTTGGAGTAGGAAGAGGCGGCGGGATGGAAGACTGAACCGATGGGTTTGGAGAAGGAAGAGGCGGTGGCGGGCAGAAAGACTGAAGAAGGGTTCGGAGAGGAAGAGGCGGCGGATTGAAGAGTTTGAGAATATGGTTTTCATCGGCAGAAGAAAAACCGAATTTAAAGGCTTTTCATTTTCTGGCTTTAATAAAACCGGATTATACTTTATCCGGCTTTATTAAAGACGGACAATCCTGTGGTGTGAAATTCATTCCACACCACAACACGGATAACAATCCAACGGCTGGAAATTGCGATCCGTGTGATTACTTTATCCAACTTAAAAAAAGCCGGATAAAGGAACTCCCCTGTGCTGGGGTGAGTTGCTTTGGTGATAAGAAAAATTTGACATCCCCCAACCCATTGCTTGCGATAGGATGCTCCAACGATCATTTCATTTCGAAATTGGTTTTCATCACAAGGTAGCAACTTTGCACCGTATATTAATATTAATAAGTCCTGTCATCACAAGGTAGCAATTTTGCATCATATATTAGTAAGTCCTGACAGCATAATTGATGCTTCATCTATGGTGTAAACACGTGTTTTCATGATTAACTACTATCATTAGCTAGCGCATACAAATCACAATAGCGTTTCCTTTTTGTCGTTTTAGCATTGAAGGACGAAAGAACTCTATTGGATCATCGTCATAATTGAAGCAGTTGCATTTGGGCTATAGACCGTTGATAAATTGTCGCTGTTTTATGTTGAATTGTTTGCAGCTTTCGCTCTCGCCTTTGCTTCATGGGAGCATATCGTGTTATATTTGTTCTTACTCAAGATATTTGTTACTAGCGCATACAAGGAAAATTCACCAGCATAGTGTTATCAACATGCAAACCAAAAACCAAACAAACACAAGGCACAGATGATAGAATAATCCCAGAAACTCATTCTATACAACATGACAAATATCATTTTAAACGTGTAGAAGCCAAGAAGAGCTTACACGGCACACAATTAATAACACTCAAACCGGATTAACAGTTCCACCTGCATGCTCCTCCTCCTCGTTCTCCCCAGATGCCTCCTCCAGCGACTTACCGTTCGACTCCGGCACCAGAAAAGTAAAGCAAAAACCCAACAGATTACAAGCAGCCAGCACAAAAAGTGAGTTCTTAACCCCAATACCAGTCCCATATCCCTTGTCCACCTTCGACTTATCCTTACTCTGCGCGAGGTACAGGAACCCAAACGATCCAACAATCGCCCCTGCCTTCCCAGCTGCGGCCGATATCCCATGACAAGTCGACCTCAGTCTAGCAGGAAATATCTCAGCCGGCACTATAAAAGTAGTACTATTCGGTCCGAAATTCGCAAAGAAGAAGGTGAACGCATACATCACCACGAACCCTAGATGGTTGCCATGTTTCCAGTGGTCGTATGGAATGGCTAACCCTAACATGAATACAGTCATCATCGCGAACCCCATCAACTGTATAGTAAAGCGACCGATTCTGTCTATTAAGGCCACCGTGAACCAATACCCTGGCACGGTGCCGCACATCGCGATTAGGGTTTGAGCGCGGGCGATCCTGAACACCTCCTCGATCGCGTTCATGGTCTTGGGTTGGGGTATCCAGTTGATAGCAGTGAATATGTCCTTTTGGAAGAGGTTCTGGCTGTAGAAGGCTATGTCAAGGAGGAACCAGGTGGAGGTCGTACCGAGGAGGTGGAGCCCATGGCGCTTGGCGAATTCCCTGGAGAAGAGGCCAAAGCTGTTAGAGGTGGTGCCGGTGAACTGGTCGACCTTCTCCTGCTCAGCCTCGATGTCGACTTGGAGGACTTTGGACATGTCCAAGGCGGCTTGTTTGGCGTTTTTGGCAACGAGCGCGGTGTAGCGGGCGGTTTCTGGCATCTTCATGCGCCAGTAGTAGGTCATGGCAGCAGGTACAGCTCCGAACATGAGGATGATGCGCCAGACGTAGTCGGCTGCCGGGACGGTGGATAAGATCGCGTTCTGCTCGTAGCTAGGTGCACGATAGTGGTTCTTAAAGCCCGCAGACACGATCAGGGCGACTGCTCCGCCTCCAAGGATCCCGAAGCCCTGCATGGCGAAGACTGCAGCTATGAAGGCGCCTCGCGTCTTTTTGTTTGCATACTCGGACATGATCGTGGCTGAAAGCGGATAATCGCCTCCTATCCCGAAGCCCAGCCAGAATCGAAAGAAGCACAGTGTCGCCATTACTCCTGTCACGTTGCAAAAGTGCAATGTTAGTGAAATATTATCAACGAAATGTGTAGTGGGCAGATTATACGGCTAAAATAAGAGTATCGGAATATGAATCTATGGTAGGACACCATACCGTTGCGGTTTTTGCCAAAGGAGAGGCCAGAGGCGATGGAGCAGACGACCATGATCATGAGGGTCATGCCATAAACGCGTTTCCGACCCATTTTATCACCAAGCCAACCGAAGAACAGCTGACCAGACAGAGTCCCACAAAAGGCGACGCCGTTGACAGCTGCAGCAACGTTAGGAGGAAGACTTCCGGGTGTGTCGGAACCTTCTATGTGGTAATAGATTCTTCCAAGAAGTTTGGTGACTAAAGAGATACAGAAGAGATCGTAGGCGTCCGTGAAGAAACCCATGCCAGCGATCACTATTGCAGTGAAGTGGTACAGTTGTGTTTTCGCTAAGTCCAGCGATTTCAAGACTTTGAGTTGATCTCCTGCCATTGTTGACTTCTTTTTCCTTTACCTGCAAAAGATTTATTATCAACTGTGCTGGCAAAGAAGCCTGGTCGTCTCCATGACTCATTAATGCATCAAAGGCAAGAAGAATTTAATATGATATTATGATGTCTTTGCTACGATAAAATGAGTGAACCACAGGGAAAAGAACAAAAATACAAGCTGGAGCTGCCGGATGAAGGAATTGACAAAAAAATTTTTTTTTTCCCCACCAAATTACTCATACGTCAGTTTCTTGTTGAATAAGACTGCATTAAATTGATATTTTTGACCAAAGAAAAATCAGCATGTTCAAAACTTGGAAAAGGTGTACATTTGTCATCAGTATGAAAATGTTATTATGGCAAAAAATGACAAATTCATGATAGCAACAGCGAACCAACTGTATTTAAAAGTGATATGAAAACAGAATACAGATCCAATTGATGCAGTCACATTTGACTATACGCATATATGAAACATAGATACAAAAAGTAAGTGGGTCATGAGATGATCAAAGTTAGCCCACCAAAGTACTTCCTTAAGTATTGGAAAAAGGAAGATCAGATCAACTTATTACATTTCTTTCGCTTATAATATACATATTAACTTTTATGAGATATACTTGAGTGAAAGCTTCAGCTAAAAGAAATTGATAACCTGTTGTAGATACTGCAAACAATTAACTAAAATTTATATATACAAAGTATAACAGTTTGAATTCTAAGACAAAAAAAAGGTAATGATTCTGGAAACATAGGCACATGAACTTGAAAACAAACCCATATATACTTGCAGTACCGTTGAAAAAGAATGTACATGTTGGTGATATAACTTGCCACTGACATGTAAAACTAGCTAAAAAATAATGGGAGCTAAGCCAAATGATTTCTAGTGTGCAAGCATGTAGATATGTATGAATTCAGATTTGATGAGAATCAACTAACTGATAATAATGCTATTTACAAACTCACCAACAAATAAGAAGATGTACTTTGAGCTGGAGAGGTAGATGGTGATTAATGTCCGGAGGGAAGAATTATATGGAGATCAGATGGAATGAAGAAGAAAGAGTCTTGATGTCTATTTAAACTGCAAATTTTAAGGGCATATTCGATGGATATGCTGATCTGTGCTATAAAGTCCAAGTCAACTCCTCATTTCTTTCTAACTCGATTAATTCAAGTTATTCCTGATGAAGTTGCAATATGAATAGCAAACATATATAAATACAGGGTTCTTCACCACTTTTGTTGATTGTTTTAAGTATATAGCATATGTGACCATGGTTATGTTAGTTTTTAACATATGTGACCATGGTTATGTTAGTTTTTAATATTAGTTCCCCATTGGTTGTTGGAACTTTTGCTCTAATTTCCTAGGATGACGACTGATATGTCTGCATTTGATAATATCTTTTGAGAATTTTGCTGCATTTATATTTTACTTGGATATATCAGGTATTATGAAGTTATAAGTTCTATATATCATTTCCTCCCACGGATTTAACATTGATACTTTTTTATAAAAAAATATGATTCATTAATGTTAATAAGTACTGATCCCCAGAATCAAATAGGTTATTTTGTTCTTATTTTCTGCGCTGTCATACAACTGTGTCATCCATTGGTTATCTAATTTTAGTAATAATAACCCATTTGATATTTTATACTCCCTCCAATGCATAATATAAGATGTTTTAGAAATTTACATACAAATTAAAGAAAAAATCATTTGACAATTTAGTCTATACATAAATTAAATAGGTCCTACAAATTAAGCTCTCTTTTCATATTCAACCTAATTTTTACTATTATTATCATGTCTAAAAAATCATGAAGCGACTATTGAATTTTTAACATTTATTATGAATCAAGGGTACAATAGAAATAACAAGCTTAAACATTTTATATTTTGAAACAAATCAGACAACTTATAACATCTTATATTATGATTCGGAGATAGTAGATAAATTTTATGAACTTATGAAAAACCCCATTTTCAAATTTCATAATGAACGATGCTACATCTCAAAAACAAGCTTTTAAGATAAAGTGCAACATTAGGTCAAAAGACAAACTAGAGGAATATTTTGTTCATGATAAGATAGTTTCAGTTGACTAATTTAATAAATCTTCACTAATACAATTGCACAACAGCGGGGCCGACTATTAGATTGAATAGTTTAAAATAAAACAATTTTTTATTAATCTAAGTTCAATATCAGAAAATAATGTGATTGAGAATATTTAAAATTTGAGAAATCTAACGAGATAAACGTAGAGAGAATTAAGCAACGAAACCGGTGTTAAGTAAATTAATATTACCGTACAACAGTGGGGAAACTGAATGTTAAGGTGTTCAATATGAAATATTAATTTATTTGTTAAAACATATTTTAAGTTAGATTTTATTTAAAAAATTATATTGTACGTTAAAGAAAATGAAAGTAATTAATAAAGTAAAAATTCAATTAAACTGAATTTTATATGTAAACCAACTTGAAACAAGAATATACTATTAATGTACTGATTCGAATCAGTCACAAACACATACATAAAATTTATTACATATCAAATAGGATCAATGTAATCCTAATGTTTAGTTAGTTTGCAACTCTAATCAATTAATGGATTGAAAAAATAAAAAGAGAAACGAAACAAATATAAGCTCAAAACGTATCATTATATCAGTGAATATTTAATTGAAATAGAAAATAAATGTAAGAGTAGGATGTAATAAATAAAACCCAAATTAATAAACTAATTTATTAAAATAAATCACTTTTTTTTAAATGCAACGCTTCTATTAACTATAAAAATAGTACATAAAACAGCTAGCATACTAACTCGAAACGAAACAAACAAGCATAACCAAAAAATGCAAAGAAACTATTACAAAAAAAAAAAGGAAGAACGACCCATGATGAGGTCAAGCTGTTCCCACGGCTTCAAGTTCAGTCCCGCCAGCACTTCCTCTTCCATACACTAGTGGTTCCACGTTCGAAATCCAGATATCTGAAAAGCTTATCATATATTCTCCAAAAAGCCAAGAAATCCGAAGAACAAATAAAAATGAAATTCCAGGCAGCAACCCAAGTTCGGCAACCGATCATAGCACCACAAGCAGAAACAAGACCCAGAAGCAAACAGCATAGCATAGAAGAAAGAAACCCAGTCTAACCATATCTGAAACAGAGAATCCAAACTTCAAAGGAGACATCCCAAGATTCAACAAATCAAACCAAATTCCAAAATCACAGAACACACCTCATTTCTCAAAGAACAAGAACGACATCTAAGTGTACACATAAAACCTCCACACCACAATAATATCAACACATTCATCTCAATGGTTGTTGAAGCCGAGACCACAAGCAATAGCCCACCAATAGATAATGAACACAATGCTCAATGATTGAAAATTAGCTTACCCGACCTGGAAGGATGAAACAACAGGTAGATCACGGTGGAAGGCTTTACTGCATGCCTAAAAAACACCGATTCTATGCAAAACCTACCAAACCAAAAGGAAGACAAAACCTCCAGTTGAAAACCAGGTCAAGCAGGCCAATTCAGACAGCTGATAAGAGGAGTGCAAAGCCGGAATTGCCTGAAGTTTCCACCATGCAGCGAAAGGATGGGAAATCTGAGGCATGAAGCGAAGAGATACGCTTTGTCGAAGGGATCAATAGAAACTCAAGAGGAAAATAGATCCGACAGAAAACAAAAGCAAACATCAGTCGGTGACATGCTGAACCAGCGATCCTGAACAACGGGGCTCAAGAGCATCAAGAGAAAGGCGGAGGCAGTGGAGTCTATCAGATCGAGGACGCAAGCTAGGTGAGATCGATTGGTGCCCAAGCTCGTTTCGTAGGACAGGGGAGAAAGCTAGGGACTGAAAAAGGAAAGCGAGGAGTAGGAAGAGAAAGGAGGAGACATTGAGAGGAAAAAGAGAGATTTAGAGGCGGCTGAAGAATAGGAGACAAATCCTAGTCTCCATGGCCAAAAAGAAATGAGCTTGAAACTATCATTGTCATTTGAAAAACTTGAACTGTTGAAATAAAAATACTGAAGATAAAACTAAATTTTGGACTCCGCCTTTATAGATATTTCTTCCAAAATCAAATTTGATTCGGTTGAATAATTGATGGTTGATTGCGATATAACAACGATCTTTTGTTTTTTTCATTCATATACTCAGTCTGAATAACACCAACTTAAAAAAGGCAAGGCATCCATATCAGTTCCTTTAGCTTTTATTTAAATAAATCTTCACTTTCATCGTTATTAATTTTATAAAGATCACCGATAGTACAACCTATAATTTCTTTTGTTGGCTCATTAAAAGCAGTAATCCAAGCTTCAGTGGTTGGGTCGGAAGCCTTCATTGCCATAATGTATCTGCATTGTAGAAAAATATAATTATAAATTGTAATGCTAAATAAAAATTCTTAGCTTTAATTTTATTGTACATCAAAATACATGCATCTTCGTTCTGTTGGAATGCTTCACACCATTAACCGGATATTGTAGCTTCAATTACCTTTTTATTGCAACTTTTGCAGGCTCGATACTACAGTGGTTGAGTATTGATATAAACTATGTAACCGAACACACTGAAGAAAACATTCCATGCATGGGAAAAAAAGAGAATAACTAATTGACATGTTATTATCAATATACGTATGATATAAATTGAAATGATTAGTAGTACTAACCTTGTCATGACCCAAACTTGTATTGTTTATTATATGAGAACGCGTCACCCTATCATAATTAGTTGATTTTATATGTGCATCTTTGTCTTCGGTATCATACCAAATTATAAGCCTTTTAGCTTCTGATATGTTTGGATTTATAGCTAGATTGCTAGTACTCGGCGTTGATAGAGACAAGCCTAGAGGAATAATATGGAATTTTAAAAATGGTTACGAGTTAAGAACATTAAAGAAATTAAATGTTTTTTACCTTGAAAATCTCCAACTTTAACACATTTAATGGATATTATAGAAGCTTTATCAACCATTTCCATCAGTTCGGATCGTACTCCGGTAGCAAGTGTAACACCCCACACCCGCTACGGTCACTCTCTAAGGGAATGCCATAACATCGGTGGAGTATTTTAAGTGAATATAGAACAGAAAAATTACAACAAGACAGATATAAGTAATACTTGAGAATTTAAAACATCATTTTATTGCAGCGGAAAGTTAAACATGTTTGGTTACACCAAAACCATAAACAAGAGTCAAGTACATAATATCCATCCTGATAAAACAAAAGTACATAATCCCACTACATAACTTAATAGCCATAATAGAAAAGATAAACTGAGCTTTACATCCACGGTCCAAGCTCCAAAAGATAGATAAAGCAGTCTGATCAAAGCCCACTAATGGTAGGCCCACTCTGATAACCTGAGGGTTGGAAAAAGATAAAAACAACGGGGTCAGACATAAGTCTGAGTGAGTCCTATAACCCTAACAATACAATCATTAAAGTAATTAGGGTATGATATAAACAAGGTACGGTACCTCTGGGGATAATGACTACACTAAGTAGCCAACTAAACACAGGATATACTAAGATAACCGAAAAGACGCATTTATCCACCCAAGGATAATTACTAGATTGCACCACCCCAGATCTACCCACCCAAGGGTAATTCCTACACTGCACCACACCAGTTCTACCCACCCAAGGGTAATTCCTACTTAAAGGTTGATCCCACTAAGTGTATTTAGTAATTCTACCCAGTAGTTCCTTGTCCCCCTAGCTGACTACATAGGTGTCGTCTGCCCCTATCTCCACTAGGTGTACCCACTACCCCCAAGCGATCGGCTCCCTACCGTAGATATTCGTGCTGGCCCCACAATGGGGTGTATCACTCCCCAAAGTGGCAACCCGATACAACAAATGGTGCACGGGTTATATCTACACGATGCAACAACGTCTTATTTACCAGCCCGGGGCCACACACGCATATGAAACCCGTTGGACTCGCGTTGCCACCGCTACCCTGTTTTGGCCTCTTATAGTCAAGCCCAATATGCGTGTCCCGTCCTCGACTTGAGTCGAGCCCACTAAGATACGTTTGGGATATTGGTAGAAATGGGCCCCCACAAGCTACCCACCTAAGCTTGTCATTTTATCTAGTGCATCCCACTTAACCTCTTTTTATAATCATGCCCCCTTACATGTTAAGGTTTAGTTAAGTCATCTAATTATGTTTCAATTGCCACTTAAGGCCCCCACAAGCTACTACTTAAGCTTGTCGTTTAATTATATTTCAATGGACACTTAAGGCCCCCACAAGCTACTACTTAAGCTTGTCATTTAATTATATTTCAATTCCCACAAGCTACTACTTAAGCTTGTCATTTTAATTATATTTCAATTGCCACTTAAGGCCCCCACTAGATTTCCACATGCCACCCAAGGCACTTACTTGATTCCCCCATGCCACCCAAGGCACTTACTTAACCCCTTAATCATGTTTAATTACATGTTCCACTTTGGTTAAGTATTCTAATCGTATTTTCTATTGCCACCCAAGGCAATCCCACTAGTTTCCTTATGCCACCCAAGTCACCCCCACTAGTTACTACATGCCACCCAAGGCACCCACTTAACCCCTCATGCCCCTCTACATGCTAATTTGGTTAAGTGTTTCTTAATTAATTAAGATCGTAACCTTTTTAAAGACCTCTCACATTAGACTGTCTTTTATGGCAGCTGGATATGCCGGTCGGTTCACGTATTTAGTTTATGACTAAGACCTCTCACATTGGGCCAATCATTTGTAGCCGCTGGATTTGCCGGTCGGTTCCGGGCAGTCTTATGCTACAAAAGGGTCCAACCTCGTGTCTTAGTAGATTAATTACACCTAATTAATCACCCCCATAATTTGTATTAATTATCCCTAATTAATTGCAAATATTTCAGAATATGGGTAGACCTAACTCAATAGGTAAATTCCCAATTCCATAATATGGGTAGACCTAACTTAATAGGTAAATTCCCAATTCCATAATATGGGTAGACCTAACTTAATAGGTAAATTCCCAATTATGTCCATCCACTTTACGGTATGTTTAATTATACCCACTTCACACAATTTTATGTGTTCATTAATTTTTACCCCATCGTCCCCACGTAAATACGTTAACATGACATACTTCAAAAGAGAAGATTCATCATACACACAATGGGTTCAACCTAGCATATCATTAACATTACCACGGGTTTAAAAGGTGTCAACTTGTATATATGACCACAAACCCAACTTGCATAAATAACCAACCCAAACTTGCATGAATCACATATGTCATGAAAATGGTAACTTGCTTAAATGTTCATGTTATAGACCTATCATAAAGGTGTCAACTTGCATACAAGTCATAGGTCTAAAAGGGACGAACTCGCACATGTACTTATGTCATACATAAAGGCCAACTTGCATATGAACTTGCATCATAACTTGCATATGAACTTGCATCACAACTTGCATATGAACTTGCATCATAACTTGCATATGAACTTGCATCACAACTTGCATATGAACTTGCATCACAACTTGCATATGAACTTGCATCAAAACTTGCATCACAACTTGCATATGAACTTGCATCACAACTTGCATATGAACTTGCATCACAACTTGCATATGAACTTGCATCACCACTTGCATATGACCAAACACTTAGCATGCATAAACCAAAATACTTAGCATGCATAAACAAAATACTTAGCATGCATAAAACCAAATACTTAGCATGCATAAAACCAATTACATAGCATGCATAAAACCAAATGCATAACTTGCATATCATGTTACGTATAACTTGCATATACTCTCACATGTAGTTTGCATAACATGTTACATATGCATAAATGTTCAACATAGTGTTTTGCATCATAAAACATGGCATTAAACTTGCATATTGCATAAAACTTGCAAAACACACAACATACACTATACTAAACTTGCATAAACACATTTATCCACAAACATAGCCATCTCTTATCATATCCTACCATAATCAATTTAACAATTGATTATTAAAGCTATAGGAACTCACCACTAAGCTCCCATAAGCAAACCCTTGCCACAAATTACCCAAAAACTCTAGCCTTGGACATAAAGCTTGCAACTTGATGATGAATGCAAGCTAATGATTGCTTAAACAACTCAAAGATGCTTGTATGAACATGAAAGCCTTCATAGAAATAGTTTCATAAGAGGATGGAGGCTAGGGTTTTGGGTGGAGGCCATGATCATAGAAAATTTTGGCATAGTTTAGTTAGGAGATAGGATTATGATCATTTAGGGCTAGCTTAGGGTCTTATTTATAGGATTAGGCAAGTGTTTTAGGCCCTTAGATCAACCCTAGGTTAGATTAGGACCATCAGATCCCGGAAACTTCCAGAAACCAGCCCCAAAACACAGCCCACACACTAAAATGGTGCACCAGGCCATACTGGCCGGGCACCCCCTGTCGACACCCAAGTCGACAGGGCTGTCGACTTGGTCTATCTAAGTCGACTGCCCAGTCGACAGGGCTGTCGACTTGGGTAGCCAGGCGGGAATTTTCCCCGCCTGCGCCCAATGGCCCATTTTCAAAATTTGAACCTAAATTTTAAATCTGTTTTAAACTTTGAATTTTCTGCAAACTTCATTAGGCCATAACTGGGCCATACGGACTCCGATTCTCGAAAACTCGGACTCTATTTCGCGTATTTTTCCGAGACGAACACAATGACGTAGCCCGTTTCCCCCAATTCTCACACCTGAGATTATTTGTTCTGTAATTAGTGAATTTTAACATTAACTGAAATTCGGGGTGTTACATTCTCCCCTCCTTAAAGGATTTCGTCCCCGAAATCTCTAAGCTAAGGAGAATGCATATCCTACCATCCAAACAACCATCTACTCAATCCATCAAACACGGGCATCCATTGTCCTTAAAACAATTTCTAATGATGTATGAGCATATGCAAAAAGTGTGTGTATATGTTCCTTATCTAATGCATGAACATATGCAAACCATGATAGTGCCATGCATCCATTATGTATGCGAGAGAACCCTATCGACACATACAATATCTACATGAGTGCACAATCATTCACCAAAATGCATCATCCATGTGATAACACAACTATTATACATCCATTAATATAGTTACCTACACACAATTTTATGCAATATGCAATATGAAGTGATTGAGCCGATCTAGTGTCTAGAGTGTGTGTATATGCATCCACGAGCAACCACTAGCAAACACTTGCATCCACATGCATCCATCAATCATAACATGTCTCAAACACATGTTTCAGCCATAGGTTTACCCTATCTAAAGGTCAAAGATACTAATGAGAGGACATACTAAAGATAAGATAAGCACTAGACAAACGATAAAGGAGACGTTTAAAGGACATACCTTTAAAAAGGAATGGGTATTACGAACGCATCTTCGCTTCTGTCTCCCAAGTAGTATTGCTCTCTCCTTCTCCCCTTTTCACTTTGACCAGTCGAACCTCTCTGTTTCTCAACTTCCTAATCTCTGACCCAAGGATGCGAGTAGGAGCTCGTCGAATAATCACATCACGCTCTACCTTTATTTCTTTAAGCAGGCTCGGCTCTAGCGCCTCTGCGGTCTCATGTAGGCACTTCCTCACATGGAATACATCATGTACACCACTAAGTCTGTCGGGCAACTCCTCCAATGGAAGATGCTCTTCCCATGTACCTCCAAAATCCAAGATACATAGCCTCAAAAGGTCTTCTAAAATACGATTCACCCTCTTGGTCTGGTCGTCCGTCTGAGGATGATACGCGGTACTCAAACACAACTGAGTCCCTACCGCCTCTTGCAAACTTTTCCAAAATTCTCTAGTGAAGATAGGATCTCGATCGCTCACTATACTGGAAGGTACACCATGCAATCTAATAATATCTTGAATGTAAACTGAAGCTAGCCATGGAGTAGTTCTCTTCCTCTTCACGGGTATACAGTGGGCGCTCTTAGTAAGTCTGTCTACTACCACCCAAATTCCCGTATTACCCTTCCTCGATCTTGGTAATCCATCGAGACACTATCCCACTTCCTTAGCGGAACCTCCAATGGGTGAAGCAACCCACCGGGTTTCTTCTGCTCCGCTTTCATTTGCTAGCACACCAAGCATTTAGCGACATACTCGGCCACATCTTTCTTCATACCGACCCAAAAGAAAACTCGCTTCATGACTTGGTACATCATTTCCCCACCGGGATGAATGGTCATCTTCGACCGATGTGCATCATCAAGCATAGCCTTCCTCAAACCCTCGTCTTGCGGTACACAAAGTCTACCGTCTCTACGCAACCACCCCTTACCATCTAGGGTGTACCTACTCAAATGGCTGGACGACCCCCTCCTCGTGAGCTTCTCTACTAACTCATCCAACTGTGGGTCGTCTCGCTGTGTCTCGCCAATTCGTCCCAAAAGAGTAGGCCTAACCTCCAAGGAGGCTAGCAAACCGGGTACAAAGTCAACGGAAGGTCTAAAGTCAAACATAGAAATAAACTCTAAGCTCCGTCGTTCAACGAACCATGAACTCGAGGACAACCTTTTTCCACTTAAGGCGTCCGCTACCACGTTACCCTTGCTAGGGGTATACGCTATCTCAAACTCATAGGATGCTAAGAATTCCATCCACCTTTGTTGTCTTAAGACAATGCGCTTAAAGAGTTTCCAACACTTCCCTAAGATGTAGGGCATGCTTTTCTCCACTTCTAGAGAAAATCAGGATATTCTCCTATGCAAAATCATCACAACTATCCATCTCTCACGCAGACCTCCTTAGTCGAACTCGACATCCCCCAAATGCAAGCCCCAAAGGCCTGAACCAATATCAGACAAACACCCAAGGGATGCCTCCTTCGAATTCAGGCGACCTACGTGAGATGATACTAGTAAAAACGGCTAAATAACTAAGCCCTTGTCCAACTCTGGATGTCTTTGCTGGTCTCGGTCCAAAACCGTTTATCCCATAACTGGCTTTGCTCAACCTATTGAGCTCATACGAAAACTTATTTCGCTCCTAGGAAAGACCAAGATGTCATTTACAAAGACCATCACGAACTTATTTAGGTACTCCCTGAACACCCTTCTCATCAAGTCACTAAAGTATGCAGGGGCGTTCGTCAAACCAAATGGCATCACCAGCCACTCATAAAAACCATCCGGAGTCCTAAAGGTAGTCTTCTCTATACTATCCTCAGCCACTCTCAACTGATGGAACTCCGTGGCTGAGTCCACTGCGAAAACACTGAGGCGCCAACCAACTGATCAAAAAGATCATCAATCCTCGGCAATGGGTGTCTATTCTTCTTTGTTATCTTGTTAAACTCCCTATAACCTATACAAAGTCTGAGGGACCCATCCGCCTTCATAGCAAAATCTACTGGAGCACCCCACTCCGATATACTTCGTTTTATGAACCCCTTCTCAAGCAAATCGCCTACTTGCTTATGGAGTTCCCTCCTCTCACGAGGAGCCATGTGGCACCCTGGCCAAGATACTGGTTTGGCATTGTCTACCAGATATATTCGGAAGTCATTCTCCCGCTCCGGAGGTAAGCCCTTTACCTCCTCCAACACATCCGAGTATTCCCGGACCACTCTAACAGATCACAAACTCTTGATCAACGTGTCAAGCGATAACTTAGCATAACAGATTCCATGGGATTTCAAGAGATCTCGAGAGTGTTACCCAAGCGGGTCATAAGCCTAACAATTCTCCCTTCAAAATCAAGAACGGCACCCCTACTGGATAACCAGTCCATGCCCAAAACTAACCCATAGCCCGTGAAGCCCAAAAAGCATCACATCGAAACTCAACGCTAAGTATGGAAACTTTCAAATCCAAACACATCATGGAGCCCCAATTGGGTTTGAAACAACTAAGGGATCATCTACTAACTGGTGTCTGAGTGCAGTGACTCAACTAACAATGATGAGGTAAACGAACTTGATGCGTCAGAATCAAATAAAGTCCGAATCGGATACTAAAGAAATCCAAATTCCAACCTAGACAGTCCTATCCCCATCTGGTACCCTAGTCGTGAGGGAATACAACCACCCTCCAGGAGATTCTGTACCTTGCCCTTGCCTCTTTGGACAATCCTAATAAGATGTCCTATTCCTCCAAAAGGATAACTACTAGCCCTCTTCTTCCCATTCTCCACTCGTAACCTCCCACCAAAATGAGGTTTCGTCCTTCATTAAACATCAACTATTTGGGCCTTCCTCCCATCGTCTATCCAATAGGTACCTACAAGTCCTCCTCCTTCTTGAACCAACTTCTAGTCCGACTAATGTCCAAGTTCCTTGAAGTGGTTTTCCATTCTTATCCATCTTAGAAAGATCATCTATACGTGGAGGGGAAAATCAAAACGAGAGAGGAAGAGATTCAAAACGGAGAACTCGAAAGATAAAGATATGGCTATCGGGGATTATGCTTTTCTTTCAAAAACCTTTCTCTTAAAAGACATGTTTTTGAAAATACTCCTTTCAAAAATATTCTTAGAAAATAGTTTTTTTAAAAATTTTATCTGTTCTGGTAACCTTAAGCTCTGATACCACGTGTAACACCCCACACCCGCTACGGTCACTCTCTAAGGGAATGCCATAACATCGGTGGAGTATTTTAAGTGAATATAGAACAGAAAAATTACAACAAGACAGATATAAGTAATACTTGAGAATTTAAAACATCATTTCATTGCAGCGGAAAGTTAAACATGTTTGGTTACACCAAAACCATAAACAAGAGTCAAGTACATAATATCCATCCTGATAAAACAAAAGTACATAATCCCACTACATAACTTAATAGCCATAATAGAAAAGATAAACTGAGCTTTACATCCACGGTCCAAGCTCCAAAAGATAGATAAAGCAGTCTGGTCAAAGCCCACTAATGGTAGGCCCACTCTGATAACCTGAGGGTTGGAAAAAGATAAAAACAACGGGGTCAGACATAAGTCTGAGTGAGTCCTATAACCCTAACAATACAATCATTAAAGTAATTAGGGTATGATATAAACAAGGTACGGTACCTCTGGGGATAATGACTACACTAAGTAGCCAACTAAACACAGGATATACTAAGATAACCGAAAAGACGCATTTATCCACCCAAGGATAATTACTAGATTGCACCACCCCAGATCTACCCACCCAAGGGTAATTCCTACACTGCACCACACCAGTTCTACCCACCCAAGGGTAATTCCTACTTAAAGGTTGATCCCACTAAGTGTATTTAGTAATTCTACCCAGTAGTTCCTTGTCCCCCTAGCTGACTACATAGGTGTCGTCTGCCCCTATCTCCACTAGGTGTACCCACTACCCCCAAGCGATCGGCTCCCTACCGTAGATATCCGTGCTGGCCCCACAATGGGGTGTATCACTCCCCAAAGTGGCAACCCAATACAACAAATGGTGCACGGGTTATATCTACACGATGCAACAACGTCTTATTTACCAGCCCGGGTCCACACACGCATATGAAACCCGTTGGACTCGCGTTGCCACCGCTACCCTGTTTTGGCCTCTTATAGTCAAGCCCAATATGTGTGTCCCGTCCTCGACTTGAGTCGAGCCCACTAAGATACGTTTGGGATATTGGTTGAAATGGGCCCCCACAAGCTACCCACCTAAGCTTGTCATTTTATCTAGTGCATCCCACTTAACCTCTTTTTATAATCATGCCCCCTTACATGTTAAGGTTTGGTTAAGTCATCTAATTATGTTTCAATTTCCACTTAAGGCCCCCACAAGCTACTACAAAAGCTTGTCGTTTAATTATATTTCAATGGCCACTTAAGGCCCCCACAAGCTACTACTTAAGCTTGTCATTTAATTATATTTCAATTCCCACAAGCTACTACTTAAGCTTGTCATTTAATTATATTTCAATTGCCACTTAAGGCACCCACTAGATTTCCACATGCCACCCAAGGCACTTACTTGATTCCCCCATGCCACCCAAGGCACTTACTTAACCCCTTAATCATGTTTAATTACATGTTCCACTTTGGTTAAGTATTCTAATCGTATTTTCTATTGCCACCCAAGGCAATCCCACTAGTTTCCTTATGCCACCCAAGGCACCCCACTAGTTACTACATGCCACCCAAGGCACCCACTTAACCCCTCATGCCCCTCTACATGCTAATTTGGTTAAGTGTTTCTTAATTAATTAAGATCGTAACCTTTGTAAAGACCTCTCACATTAGACTGTCTTTTATGGCAGTTGGATATGCCGGTCGGTTCCGGGCAGCCTTACACCATAACCGAGTCTAACCTCGTGTCTTTACACTTGTCACGTATTTAGTTTATGACTAAGACCTCTCACATTGGGCCAATCATTTGTAGCCGCTGGATTTGCCGGTAGGTTCCGGGCAGTCTTATGCTACAAAAGGATCCAACCTCGTGTCTTAGTAGATTAATTACACCTAATTAATCACCCCCATAATTTGTATTAATTATCCCTAATTAATTGCAAATATTTAAGAATATCGGTAGACCTAACTCAATAGGTAAATTCCCAATTCCATAATATGGGTAGACCTAACTTAATAGGTAAATTCCCAATTCCATAATATGGGTAGACCTAACTTAATAGGTAAATTCCCAATTATGTCCATCCACTTTACAGTATGTTTAATTATACCCACTTCACACAATTTTATGTGTTCATTAATTTTTACCCCATCGTCCCCACGTAAATACATTAACATGACATACTTCAAAAGAGAAGATTCATCATACACACAATGGGTTCAACCTAGCATATCATTAACATTACCATGGGTTTAAAAGGTGTCAACTTGTATATATGACCACAAACCCAACTTGCATAAATAACCAACCCAAACTTGCATGAATCACATATGTCATGAAGATGGTAACTTGCTTAAATGTTCATGTTATAGACCTATCATAAAGGTGTCAACTTGCATACAAGTCATCGGTCTAAAAGGGACGAACTCGCACATGTACTTATGTCATACATAAAGGCCAACTTGCATATGAACTTGCATCATAACTTGCATATGAACTTGCATCACAACTTGCATATGAACTTGCATCATAACTTGCATATGAACTTGCATCACAACTTGCATATGAACTTGCATCATAACTTGCATATGAACTTGCATCACAACTTGCATATGAACTTGCATCACCACTTGCATATGACCAAACACTTAGCATGCATAAACCAAAATACTTAGCATGCATAAACAAAATACTTAGCATGCATAAAACCAAATACTTAGCATGCATAAAACCAATTACATAGCATGCATAAAACCAAATGCATAACTTGCATATCATGTTACGTATAACTTGCATATACTCTCACATGTAGTTTGCATAACATGTTACATATGCATAAATGTTCAACATAGTGTTTTGCATCATAAAACATGGCATTAAACTTGCATATAGCATAAAACTTGCAAAACACACAACATACACTATACTAAACTTGCATAAACACATTTATCCACAAACATAGCCATCTCTTATCATATCCTACCATAATCAATTTAACAATTGATTATTAAAGCTATAGGAACTCACCACTAAGCTCCCATAAGCAAACCCTTGCCACAAATTACCCAAAAACTCTAGCCTTGGACATAAAGCTTGCAACTTGATGATGAATGCAAGCTAATGATTGCTTAAACAACTCAAAGATGCTTGTATGAACATGAAAGCCTTCATAGAAATAGTTTCATAAGAGGATGGAGGCTAGGGTTTTGGGTGGAGGCCATGATCATAGAAAATTTTGGCATAGTTTGGTTAGGAGATAGGATTATGATCATTTAGGGCTAGCTTAGGGTCTTATTTATAGGATTAGGCAAGTGTTTTAGGCCCTTAGATCAACCCTAGGTTAGATTAGGACCATCAGATCCCGGAAGCTTCCAGAAACCAGCCCCAAAACACAGCCCACACACTAAAATGGTGCACCAGGCCATACTGGCCGGGCACCCCCTGTCGACACCCAAGTCGACAGGGCTGTCGACTTGGTCTATCCAAGTCGACTGCCCAGTCGACAGGGTTGTCGACTTGGGTAGCCAGGCAGGAATTTTCCCCGCCTGCGCCCAATGGCCCATTTTCAAAATTTGAACCTAAATTTTAAATCTGTTTTAAACTTTGAATTTTCTGCAAACTTCATTGGGCCATAACTGGGCCATACGGACTCCGATTCTCGAAAACTCGGACTCTATTTCGCGTATTTTTCCGAGACGAACACAATGACGCAGCTCATTTCCCCCAATTCTCACACCTGAGATTATTTGTTCTGTAATTAGTGAATTTTAACATTAACCGAAATTCGGGGTGTTACAGCAAGTAGATCGTACTCTGGTAGGAAGTTCTCCGCACAACGCAACTTTAACTGTCTTGGTTATGTAACTTAAATCCAAATCCAAATGTATACATTAGAGAAATAAATTTATTTACTATATTTACTTATGTCTCATCTGCAATAGTTAAATCATGTTCTAGAAGGTTTTCGTTGTTGACTTTTCTTCGAGCATATTTGATTGTTGAGGTACTTTTAATAAAATCGATCACATCTAAAATTTATTTATGTTAACAAACCATACAATGATTTAAAAAATATTAATAATAATGCAAATGCATTACCTACTACTTCCTTTTCTGCCACATAATTTTGTAGTTGGTCAATATTTACAAAATTGTAAACAATTTCAGGTATACGCAAGCTCACATCATCCACTCTTTTGAGCAATGAGAATTCATTTATATTCAACTCATGATCATTTTTTATGGTGCTGAATTCCTTTTTTGCAGACCTAACTCTTCCCTTGAGATATAATAAATTTTTCCATAATCAAATATGGGATAATATTTGTCCTCATCTTTGTTAAACATTTTAGCTTGAATTTGGATACCCTATTAATTTGAAGAAGAAAAAACATTATAATAATAACTTAATGGTTGCACAAATAAAGAAAATGTCATTAAAATCTAAAAACTTACATCTTCATCAGTGAGTATTATACTAAAATCGTTGCATTCCTCTTTACTATTTTTATAGAATCTCAAATTCCCTTTATTTATTAGACGAACTTTGATGATCCAATTACATTGATATGGATTAAGCAATGCAAGAGGAACGATATTTTAAGTCGAATCCATCTAAGCAGTGGCCTTTTTTTTCAAGCTGTAAAAGCAATCTAAATCAAGCATAAGTAAACATATATGTAAATTATAAGGAAATCGAGTGAAAAACAAAGAATTAAACTCATGCATAAGACATAGACCAACCGGTATCTAAAATAATTACTTCAAGAAAGCCACGCGTAAAATAATCACTTCAAGATGATAGTGATGTCATACCTTTGTACTTTACAGTATAATGATAATAACCTTTTGAATTGGTAAGGATCATGCTAGCTAAACCAGTTTAGAACTGGTAATGATAAAAACCATATACTTATTTTTTGTGTTTACAACGAATGACTTCATGATATACGAACTGAATATTACCTTTAGTTTAAACGCATATGCAAACCCAGTTCATGACAGTAAAAGAAACTTGTAAATATACAACAATTTTGGGTGATAATAAGATGATATAAATAGTTCAATTGCTTTATCACCAAACCTAGTTCATGACAATAAAATGAACCTATAAATTTACAACAATTTTTTGTTACAGTAGAATTTATATACCTATAAAAAGGTTTATGATCCTATTTGTCTCAATTTTCCTTATAATCTTCTATCCAATAATTAATCGTTCTCATTTAACTCTACAGCTGTTCACATCCGGTGATATTGAAATTTTTATATATAATGTGAAACCTCATCAAGGTTTTGTTATATTTTAACCAATAATATTAACGTTCATCTTAATATGCATGTGCCAAAATATTGGAATTTATTTAATCCAAATCATCTGCAAAATAAACAAAATAAACAAAAAACCAATATGTATCAATCATCAAAAATTAAGTAATCAAGCTACATATGAGCAAGCAGTGTGTGCGTGTGTGGTATACTGATCAGTGAACATTCCCTGGCAGCACATGAAAATAAGCCAGTGTAAGAAAATATACATTTGAATTTTAAAGTTGAAGCTACATAAAAGGGATCGAAAATGTGGCATCTCAAAGAAGTTTAATTCAGTTATGCACAAGTTAAGTTGTTTCACCTATAATTTTATTTTTATTTCTCAAGCTAGATCAATTGCCAGTGATGGTGACACATACGATCCATTATAAAACAATTATAGGTAACAAATGATATGAAGAAATACTGTTGAATACTTCTTCAATTGGAGGGAACAACGGAGAAAATTATCCACATATAGTGCATCTTTTTGATTGAAGTGGTCTATCTTAATCTGTATGTCCAACTAATTCAAAGCTATAGCATTAAAAAAAAGATGCAACAAAGTTTGTCCATTCAGACCAACCCATGAGTTAAAATTTGTAGAGCTAAAGCATGTGCTTTAAATCATGATGCAATTCTATATACATATTGAATACCTAAGGAACAAATATTCATTGATTTTTTCTGCTTCTTAGCTTGTTTTGAAGAAAATAACGAGCAATATAATCACAAAAAATGCTGTTTTCTAACTAACTCATTTTCCTAAACCATTATTCTTGTGCCTAATGCTAAATAAGTGGTGATTACTGCAGACAATAATGGTTAGAGATTTTGAAACATCCCACCTCCATTAATGTCACTCACAAAGGGAATGCATTAACTTCAGTGAAGCGTTATAGGTAAAAGATGCAGATAAATTACAAGATAGACAAATAAAACAGCAGAAAACAAAGTCATTTTATAAGCAATGTAGTTCAGTCAAGTTTTTACAACAATTGACTCAATCATACTTAAAAGTACTACATAAAACTTCTGTCTTGATTCGAAAACTTCGAAGTATATAAGAAGCATAAAATGTAGCAAAGTAGCATAAGTCCCCAAATTAAAGTGCAAACACAGCCATAGCCAAAGATAAGAGGATCCAAGCAATGCATTAAAGAATCTTCAAGCTTGGAAAGAGAAACGGTCCAAACTATGCTGAGCTATTCCCTACCTGACTACCTGGGCGAAGAAACGGAAGAAAAGAAGAAGAAAGAAATCGGGTCAGACATAAAGTCTGGTAAGTCCAGTGACTTTCAGTATGTAAACAGGTAAAAGCAACATGACCTGAATAAACTGAATATATGACAATACCGTGATAAGAGGGATAACAAGATAAGATTAGAATAAGATATGATAAGGCAAGATAAACTGAATGCGCTTCGACTTTTTCTCTGCTTCGCTACTACCCTGTTATTCTGGTTTCTATATCTCTGCACCACCTAACTAGTATCCCAACTAGAAATCTGTATAAAATGATAATGTGATCCCAATCCCCACAATTGTGGTAGCCTTCAGGTGTATATCTATTATAAGGATCCCACCTCAATCTGCCTAATTGCCATGGATATGTTAGATGTACCCTTACTACCCTATTGATCGGCTCCCAGACTCGCATGCATGTATTACTTGTGTCATTTGACCTCGCTTGTATGCATTCATTACTTGTGTCATTCGGCCCCACTTGTATGTAGATACCTGTGCAGGCCCCATCATGGGGTGTATCAATTCCCATGATGGCAACCCGACACGATTCAAGATGCACAGTGTATACTACTGATGCCCAGTGCCTGCTTTTCCACTCCGGAGCACGAGCACGCCCATACTCCGTCGGTACTACACTGCTGCACCACCCGCCGCCATTTTGACCGCTTATAATCAGCCCAGTAAGCGTGCCCCACCCTGCCTAGCCCAGGGTACCATGATACATCTATGTGGGTTACTACTGAAATGGGTCCCCGTTACTAGGGTTTCCTAATCAACATGTTTTAATGGCTAAGTGTTCTCAATTTAACTTAACCCCACCCATTTGCTTAATTAACATGTTGTACTGGTTAAGTGTTGCCTATTCATATGTTACTTAACCTTCTCATTGATTCACGCATGTTTATTTAACGGTTAAGTTTGTGGGCCTATATATACTAATATTACCCACTTACCCAAAATTTACTTAACCGTTCCCCTTATCAAGTCCATATGTATTATTGGTTAAGCTTGCGTTAACCCTATCCACTTTGTTCATATAATATTGGTTAAGTTGTCTTCTTGTCCATGTTAACTTAACCCACCCACCTAACATGTCATATTGGTTAAGTGTTTCTTATTAACTTAACCCTTCCCATTCATCATGTTGTATTGGTTAAGTGTTTCTTATTAACTTAACCTTGTTCATTCATCATATTATATTGGTTAAGTGTTTCCCCTTGACTTAACCCTACTCATTCATTATGTTATGTTGGTTAACTTAACCATACTCATTCATCATGTTGAATTTGGTTAAGTGTTTCCTATTAACTTAACCCTTCCACCTGTCATGTTACCTTGGTTAAGCGTTGCCTTATCACACATCATGTTATATTGGTTAAGTGTTGCCCTCTTGTGTTAACTTAACCCTACCATTCTTAGCATGTCTGTTCATTAGCATTAATCCATTTATTAATGCCTCAACCTCTCACATTAGAACTATTGTTTGCAGTTGCTGGATGTGCCGGGTGGTTCCGGGCAGACTTCTACCGCAAACTCATTCTAACCTCGGGTTTTTGGCTTAATGCGCTAACCTCTCACATTAGATCTATATTGTTGCGGTCGCTGGATGTGTCGGGCGGTTCCGGGCAGTCTTACACTGCAATTCAATCTAACCTCAGGTGTTCACTTTCATCTTTAGCCAATTTACATATTTACCATTCATGTCCAAGTCTAGATTTTATATACTAATTATCCCAAATTTTACAAAACTAGTCATGTTCCAATTCTCAAGTTATGTCCAACCAAGCCAATTGCAAGTTATGCCCCACAAATTAAATTTCAAGTTATTGCTCAAAATAGGTTACACCTAATCTTCCCAATTTGCAATAATAGTCATGCCCCAAAATCTCAATATACATTATGCTTGGCGTCCCAACCAATAATTATGCCCGATCTAGATTTAATATTCCAATTTACAGTTTACACCCAATCTAGATTTAATATTTCAATTTACCCCAAGTTCGCAATAATAACAATTATGCTCAATTATTTCACCAAATACATTATGCCCAATATTTACCCAAAATAAGCTATACCCAAATATTCCCCGTATCCCAATCGTTCGTATTTCGCGATTTCAGCCTAGGTTCGAAGGTAACCCAGGTTCATAAAAGAAAAAGGAAATAGGTGAAAAGAGAGAGAGAAGGAGCATAAAATAAGAATAGGCATAAAAATAAGCATGTAACGACAGACCTAATACAAGAAAATTTAGCTCCAACAAAGATAGATTCTTGAATAAGCTGATACAATCATTATCGCAGGCATAAAAATAACATCATGAACAAAAAAGGAGTATATATTCGATGTTCAACAATGATAGGCATGATTGAATCGATATAATAACTTCTTAGGCATGTAAAATCATAGATCCAATAGAAAGATAGGGATAAATCAGAAAAGATAGTCTCATCATCTAGCATAGACTTAGATCCATTTTATTACATGCCAAGATTACTATTAGGTATTTAAATCTGAAAATAACATGAACTTACATTGCTAGGATTAAGAAAAGATAATTGAATCGTTGTTGTTGCAGAGACTCTAATTTGATGTTGATTAATCTTCAAAGTTGATTTGAGGCTCTCTAATTTGATTTCTAGTTTGGAGAAGATGGCGGTGGCTAGGCTAGATTGAAGATGAACAGCATGACAGTGTCATAGCTTTGGAGCAATAGAATTAGGGTTGGGTTATGAGTGTATATAAAGATGTCTAGGATTATTAAGAGCCTTTAGATCAACCCAGGATCCATCCAAGCCATCCAGTCCAAGAAAATTCGTCATCAGGCCAATCAGGTAACAACACATTAGCCCTCGGCTATAAAAATACGTCACTGGATCTAGATCAAACAGGTGTTGACTCCCTACAGGGGGGTCGGCACCTATGTCAACTCCCCTATAGGGAGGTCGACACCTATGTCGGCTCCCCCTGGGGGTTGACACCTCTGAGCGGGAAATTTCCCGCTCAGCACGCTCTGACCGAATTTCGAATTTTGAACAGTTTTGACTTTTAATTATTATTTTAATCTAGTTTCTGTTTAAACTTAAAATCTTCTAAATTCCATAACTTCTTCATACAGAGCCCGATTTACGCAAACTCGAACTCTACTCAAGCAGAATTCCGAGACGATCGCAATGGTGTAACCCGTTTCACTTAATTCTTCTTCTAAAAATTAAGTGCTCTTAAATTTGTTAATTTTAATATTCATAGAAAATATGGGATGTTACAGATTTACCTTGCTATCTCGAACCCAGTTGATTTTATGTAAGAGCAACACTAATCATACAATATAACTTTAATGTGGAGTAACCTGTCAGTATTTATATAGGCGCTCGCATTATTTAAAACATGGGATTATTCTAAACAGTAAGTACATTCAATGGATGTTAAAGTATAATGATGTCAAATTCGTAAAGAAAATCAATGTAAATAGTTTACCTAAATTCAGAAGTTTTTGCAAACTAGTTAGAGGAATGAAAGGAGAGTACTTCTGTGCGGTTGATAAGAAAAGAGAGTCAGTATTTATAGATGAGTATTATGAGATCCTTACAGATACATTGACTTAGAAATAGGAAGACCTGGTTTTCAAGGAGAAGAATATCAGTGCTTACCTGAATTGAAATGTTGAGGGGAAAAAGGAGCTGGCCCGGTATTCAAGGATCAACACTTACTTAATAAAGTTTTTTCAGAAGAAAAAAAAGTCGGTTTAGCTGAAGTCATTTGCTGTAAAATTTTTATACCTTCTAACATCCTTACGTAAAGAAGTCACGATCTGCTTTATGTTGAATAAACCATGCGTATGCACATTCAGGTTAAATATTTTTCTTTTTTGGTTAAATTGTATATGTAATTATTATCCTGATATATGACCAGGCCATACAAAGCTAAGGGATCGATCAATGGATGCGCTCAAGAACAGGAAGACGTAGTAGACAGGCAACCAGATCGGTTTGGGTCTTCCTAACTGATCCCCTTCTCTTCTACACACCAACCAGTAACCCACTCCAGATGACTAGCCTCGGATTGGTTCGGCAAGTTAACATCTGACCAGAACCGATAACCTATAATCTAAACCGAACCGTCCGCCTGCTATCCTACTCGCCTCACTCACTAAAACGGTTACATACCACGTTCCTACAAATCTGGAGGAGTTATCACCCACCTACCCATGCCATTGATGTGTTGTCTTCATTATAGAGCATCCGTACCCGTGATTTACGGGATGGGACCCACGTGGCATCGGATCCGACCATGCTTTATACCTATAAATACACCACAACACTGCATTTTGACGGATCTTTTGGCTCTCCATACACTCAAACTCCATCACTAACAACTCCCTTTATTTATTTCAGATTGTTCCCTGAATCTTAGAGTTTACTTCAACGAAATTGGAGAGATTATGGATTGTACTGGTGAGATTGAGTGGCTTTCACTATTGTATTTGTAATCAATTCATCAACCAAAGAAGTATAAAGTGGACGTAGGCTTGTTAACGCCGAACCACTATAAATCTTGTGTTCTTGTTTCTTTTTATTTCATTTTTCTTAGAATTATCAGTCAGTTGGGTGTTAGAACCACTTTTTGGTCTAACATTTTGGTGCTTTCACTGAGAAATTTGAATTCTCAGCGTTTCGGATTATCATTCTACTTTTTGGATTCTCGAGTCTGAAGAAGTTAATCCGCTTTTTCCAAAATTTCTGAAGTTTTTGTTAATGTCAAAAGCCCTAGATTTCATGGCTCCTAGAAAAGGAAAGGAACCACAAACTTCTTGGGAAAATGATGCAAATGAAGATCGCAGGCTATTGTAATCACCAGGTCAATGGGGCCCGGTTCAGATCCGAACCGATTCGGAGGGGACAATCCGACTCGAATAGGATGCGACGCACCGAGGCGTCCCGATGATGCCGGATGAAAGAGATTGAAGGCCTGAATGTTGCTGATAACACTCCTCAGAACTGACCTGGGGGCACGTCCACTACCTGATCCGAACTGACCAGTACTTCTACTCGAGCCACTGCCAATGCTCCAATGTCAGCCATGACAACTAATAACTAGCCTGTTGCTTCTGCATCCGCCTCACACATGGATTTCACACGGCTGATCGATATGTTGGATAGAACTAATGATGCCTTGGAGATCCAAAGACGTGAAAGTGTCGCTATGCGAGAAAACATGAAGGACATGAGTAGGCAGATAGACGAGCTTCGCAGGCAAAGGACGCCTTCTCCTACTCATCATATCGCTGTAGACCATTCATCTTCTTCGGAAGAAAGACATCCGCATCAGAAGAGGCCATGCGAAAGACCCGAAAACATTGAGCAACTGACATTTGGATCATTGGGATCTCGCGAAGACGCAGCCCGTGCCTTAGGACCTGATGATCCTAGTTTTTAGAGAACCAATGTTGCTACCGATGCAGTGATCCCGTGTACTTCCCAAGGATTCCAACATCACTAACCCTACTCAACGATAACTCCTTCAGCCCACTCGTCCTTTGAACGACCAGGACCATAGAAGGCAAGGAAACTCGAATGCTGCCAGAGATCAAAGAACATCACCTGATATAGGGATTGGATATATTAGGAGAACCAAAAGTGCATACCTCGAGCCAACTCTGACCAATGCTGAGGTGGAAGCAATGGTACGCCAAATTATGGCTGACAACATGGGCTACACCAACGAAGATTGGGGCATTGAGCGTAGCCATACCCCTTTCACTGACGATATTCTGAATTTTCAGTTGCCCCGACGATTTAATTTGCCCACAATGGATCGATATGGAGGAAGAACTGATCCAAGGCAACATTTGATGAGGTATTCACAGTACATGAACCCTGTGGCAGCTCCCAATGTTGTAAAATGCAAGACTTTTCCCATATATCTTGAGCACATCGCATTGATGAGGTTCACCCGACTCCCTCCTCGATCAATTTCCAATTTCAAAGATATAGGTGAGAGCTTCAGAACCATTTTCGACTCCATGCATGGAAGTCCAAGAGTGTCACTGAACTATCCGGGATCAAGCAAGCTCCTAGCGAAACATTGAAGTCATATTTGGACCGCTTTAACCTGGTTGTCACTGAAGTAAGTGATCAGGACGAACATATCATTTAATTGCACTAATTGCTGCAGTTGAAAAAGATACTGAATTTGGAAGATACCTAGCTGGAAAACCACCACTAACCAGGGAAATGTTTTATGAGAAAGCCAACATTCGTTTGTGTCGGGAGGAAATATACACCAACCGAAAAAGAAAGTTTGACGAGATCCCGAGGGAGGATCCATAGCAACGTTGCCATTAAGCAGTCTGGCGATAGCACTAGAAAAGTCAAAGTAAATGTCGGTAACAAAATTGAGGAAATGACCGCCAAGGCAGAAACGGTGGCAGAAGAAATTGGAATCGGAGGAACAATTCTAGAAAGAGACCTCGATTTCAGACTTTTGAAAATTACAAGCCGCTAAGTGACACTTTGGAGGTTATCTATTTGGATACCTATAACATTATCCAGTCTAAGAAGCCTCCGCCGAGGGATTCGACTAAAAAGGAACGCGAAACCGGGAAGTTCGGTTTGTTACACGGGACTTATGGGCACTCTATGAATGAGTATCGCCATCTGAGGGATGTTGTGGAAAAGCTACTTCATGTCGAAAAGTAGGACGAGTACAAAGTCACCCCAAAGGACAGGGGGCAAGGAGGAAAAACTCCAAACCAGAATCAGCCCGCTTCAAAACCCACTGCTCAGTAAGGGGGAAAGGGTATAGTCATTAATACTATAATTGGGGGACCACATCCGGTCGGATCTAACAACAAAACAATGTAGCAGTATTTTACGCAGCCAAACACCCAGAAATAAGAGAGTGTAGCAACCTTGAAGAAGCTGCACAGGTGAAACGGCAGAAAACAACAACGGATGATGTTATCTTCTAAGACCGAGAAAGATAGGAGTTTAAACTGTCGGATCTAGATTAACCCTAGAGGGCGTGAATAGGGTTTATCATAGTTTTTCACTGAATTAAATATCTAACAGGATATAAAATAATAAACAGATCACAGAATGCAGCAAAAATAAAAAGCAGAAAGGAAATAACACACAGTGATACCAGCTTCGGCAAAACCCTGCCTATTGCTGCATTCCTAAGGTTTCTACTAGGTGTTAATAACAGATCCCGCTTACAAACACTGTAAACTCGCACTCCCTGCTCCTGTACTAAACCTATGCTCAAAACCCTAGACTGATCGATATCCCCTCGACCAGATATTACCTTAATTTTTACAGATTCTAGTAAACTGCTAGCTAACTTCTAACTGGATTCCCTAGTTTTTACAGAGACTAGAAAAACTGTTCGAATTGGTTTACAACTCAAAACAAAATAAAAAAACAACAAAATATAAATCAAAAACTCTCAAACCCTAGTTTAATTAAAAACAAAGCTTCCCCCTTATCACTTAAACGCGATTGGCCGACCCACTTAAGAAATTGGTTCACCCTTTATTTTGTCCCGCCCACTTCTTTTCTCTGTAGAAATTATATGGCGGCGTCGATGAAAGTAAACTAGGGTTTGGATCACCAAATTGATTTGCGATGCTTCCCCAAATCAGGATGAAACTTGTGCTGCTCGAATCGAAACTCTGGGGTTTTGTTGCGATCTGGGGTTTTGTTTGCTGGTCTGGGGTTCTGATGCTTTTATTTGCTGATCTGGGGTTTTGTTGCGATCAAAACTCTGGTATGTAATTTTGATTTTTTGTTTCTGCTCGAAAGTGTTTGCTTGAGGATTATATGGTTTTCGATTAAATTGTTTGTGATTTCATTCTATGCAAATAGTCGATGATGTATAGGGTGTGTATATAATAAGGTAGAATCGAAACCCTAATTGATATCTCTGATTTCGTACGAAATGACTTGCCCTGATTTGTTGTGTCTCCTCATTTGTTTCGATTGAATGATTGCCTTGAATTCAAATATGCTTGAAAAAAATGCTGTGACTATTAAATTGTTGCCTTGGATTTTCTTGAGTGATTTCTACGACTTTGAATGTTTTAACTGATGAGATTTGTTGCCATGAAAAATTGAGCATTTCTGGAAAGTAATCTCGAATTTGATTTGTGCTCACTTGTGATTACTTTCTGCATTGATTGATAATTATTGCCAAAAAAAACTACATTGATTTCTTGGAAATAAATTTTCCCAAAATTGCTTTCCTCTTTTAAATCGATTGTCACAAATACTTGAGTTATTTTTTCTAGAAATAAAACATTTGGCTTGAACTAATTTCTGGATCCAAAGATTAATCCCTTGCCAAACTTCACTGTGATTTCTAAACATATTAAATGCCATGACAAAACACTTGCCAAAAATGTAAGAACTGATTTGAACCATCCCAATTCTTGTGCAGAAGAATAATCATTTCTGGAAATACTAATCAGCAATAATTAATTGCCAATATATCTTGAATCTTTGCCAAATGTGATTTTCTGAAATCTGGAAATAATTTAGAAAAACATTTGCCAAAGAATTGCTCCCTTGTATGATTGATTCCATTTTACTCCTGAGTGCACCATTCTTGTCTTGTTGTTATGCTTCTTGTGCTCGGCCCCCATGCATGTGCTTATGTAGCCTTGCCTGTATTGTACCATGTCCTTATTTGTATTTGTTCTTGCACCTTGAATATTCATGGTTTGAGCTCTTTGAGTTGTGCTGCTGTATTCCCATTTGTACATGCAACATGTAAGACTGAACCATATACATATGCTTGCTTTACATGTCCTCACCTGTATGGATGATTTGATCTGTCCACTTGTACACAATTGTGCATAAACAAACTGCTATCCACCATGTACATGTATGCACCATTGTCTTTAATTCCTTGGACTTGCTCTGTTATGTTGCATGTTTATTTGACTTTCAGTTGTCCATACTTGTGAACCATGCTGAAATGAGCCACTTGACCATTGACATGGATTTGCACCATGCATGTTTGTAATCTGGTCCTTAAAATCATGCATGTACACTTCATTTTGAACTTGCTGATTTGCCATGCAAATTTCACTTGAATTTTCTGAACCATGTTGCCTTGATGATCATGTAGAATGTGCACTGTTGATCAAGCAGTGTACTTTAGCTTGCTCACTTGATTGTGATCCGATCCTTGTCATCTGCTGTGTGTATGTGAACACGTACATGTCCACATGCTTTGAACCCGAACTTGACATGTACATTAATGTTGCTAACTTGAATTCCATGTGATATTTTGGACTTTTTATGTTACTCGACCATTTTGAACTGTGTTGCACTTTGTATTGTGTTGGCCACTTTGGCTTGCATTGTTCCTCTGTTGATTGTGCACTGAGTCGAGATGGTCCACGTGGCTACTCCTCAGTTGCACACTGATAGGCGAGGCAGTGCACACGTGTATATCTATACACGTGTGTATATGCAGCCATCAGATAAAATTTCCTGTCCCTGTGCCATACATATACAAACTGACTAGACACAGATGAATCAGATCAAGTCACGAAAAATGATGAGAAACACACCAGAAATCTGAGGCAAATAAAATTTTAAAAATAAAATTTATATTCACTAGAATTTAGAATATTATTTCTGTTCCATATACTGTGTATGTGTTTCTGTATATGCCAGGTATGAAGACTGGACCTACTGAAAGTTGTGAAGACAGAAGACTGAAGAGACAGTGTTGGTGAAGGTATAAAACTCTATATGAATGTGTCAATATAAAAGTATGTATATTGAAATGTAAACTGAGCGAATGTATGAGTGTTGTAGTGAAGAGTTGTGTATATATATATATATGAATTGTACTGATGCTTGTAATAAACAAGTTTGATTGAAATAAAATATTATTTTATTGTTGTCAAAGGAACTTGTCTATTTTATTCTGTTTATTTATAAGTACAATATTATGTGGATTGAACAAATAGAGGAGTTATAAAAAGTTGTACTGTTTGAATGTTTGAAATATAATATTCAATTTAAATAATATACTATATGAATCTGTGAATGTCTGTACAGTCGTATTTTATTTATATAAATATTACATTCCTTTGTATATATAGAATAGTACAGTAACAAACACATTTAAAATAATATTTATTTGGTTGTTATCATCAAACAAAAGTCATATAATTATGTATACAAATAAAAGATTTTGAGCACAATAAATGTGTTTGACAGTGAATTTTGAACTCCCCCTATTTATTAGTTCCCCCTATAACTGTGCATGAGTGGACTGAATTGAAAAATAATGGGTTTTCAAAATTAAAAATGTTTATATAATATCTACTCATAAATCAAAATCTCAACTCATTCTCCCCCTTTTGTTATCATCAAAAGGATACAGTATTTTAAAATATTGATGAAGAATGACTAACAAATACAATATCAGCTTATAAGGAAGAACAGTCATCATAAATCTCAATTAGTCAAACGAAAATCATAATAAAATGAGAATAGGTGGCATATTTCACATTGTAGAGAATGACGGATTTACGATGAAATTTATAAAAATGGGGAGAGTTATAAAGATATGAATTTCAATTATTTTCAAAAGAATTTTATAAAATTGAAGCACAAAAACAATAATGAATTTGGTCTATAATTAATAATTCAATTTAAGTGACAAATTCATATAGTCTCAAATCCCAATAACTATCAATCAACAGATCATAATACTTCATAAAATATTAACACATTTCACAAATTAGAATATGGATTGGCATGCTGGTTTTTACACATCAAGGAGAATTTCATATAAAATTTTATTTATTCAAATAATTTCCTTTTCTTTTAATTTAAGAGCACACTAACCACGCATAACCAAATCTTGGATTTTTAAATGAGTTCAGTTGTAGCTTAAATATAAGTAATCTCATAACCATGCATGACCAGAGCTTGGATTTTTATATTAGGTTAGAGAAACACTTATGAATATTATATTATTATTATTTTCTATTTCAAAAATGAAAAACTCCTTAGTATATAAAACCAATATGGATGATAGAAATGTGATAGGTACAGAAATGGTTTGTGAAGTAAATTTCTAAATTAATAATATTATGAAATATGATTAAGTGTACCGAGATCATTGAAAATTTTCAATTATCACTAATTTTGAATAATAACATAGTCCCATTTCTATCACAGATAATTTCCACTGATTTTAAAAAAGATTTTAAAAACATATTAACTCTCCACATTAATATAAAATTATCATGGATGGCAGAATGATGATAAATAAAGGAGATGGTCATGAAATAATTGCCAATTCAAATATATTATAATAAATGTTCAACCATCATGAAAATCTAAATAAAATCTCCCCTTGTTGTGAGATATATTGCAGTCATAACCCATCACAATTTCAAAATCTGATAATTATTTTGATGAATTATAAATATAGTTCAATTTGGATATTGATTTCAACTTCTGAATGAATAATCCATAAATAATTTTAAAATTTAAAATCAATTACAAGAGGAAATTGAAAGGTTCTATACAAAGCAAGAGGGAATAAAAAAAAAATATTTACCCAAAAAATCAGCACTTCTGATACAAATTGGTGTCTCCATTAATGAGGATTGTAAATAGGCACTGGAGACAAACCAGGATATCAGAAACAAACAAAAATTCAATCATAAGGCCCAAGCATACAAGATAAGCAAATTAAATTCATTTATCATAGCAGCAGTCAAAACCAAGCAGATTTTTGAAAACATTTTTCAAAAATAGTATCAGAGCAGCACAAAAACCATTTCCAAAGCAGACTTGTCAAGGAGATGTTTCAAAGATATTTCAAACAGTCAAAGAATGGTTCATGATCCAAGATTAAATATTTGGTTTGTTTTAAATCATTTGAAGGAATATGAAGATATCAGGATTTAACGAATCAATCATACCAGATTATAAATTTCAGATCCAAGATACGTATGAGATTCTATAAATCAATAATTTCAAATGATTTTAAACAAACAAATATTCAAATCAAATAATCATGAAATAACAGTGAGATTTAAGAAAAGATTTTCAAAGAAGTTTTTCAAAATATTTCTGACCAGCACAAGGAATTTTCCAGAATATTTACATCAAGTTTGAAGACATATTCATGATCCAAAAATAAAAATTATTTATTTGAAATCACTTGAATGGATGTAGATCATGAGATACAATGAATCAATCACACAGAATTAATAATTTCAGATCTGAGAGGTGTGTGAGATTCAAAATATCAGAAATTTCAAATGATCTTAAACAAACAAAAATCTAAACCAGATAATCATGAATAACAGTGAATTTCAAGATGTAAATAATGAGTCTCAAGACAGTTCAAAAAATTTCAAGCCAATCTGAAAATCAATGAAATTATCACAGCTGAGAAGCAGCAGTGTGCTGTAATGAGTATATTGTTTCAAGCTTTTCTAAAATGAATTACAAGAATCTCAGAATAGCAGAGATGTGTGAAATTTCAATTGTTTTTCAGATCTTCAAAAAACTTAGAATTCATATTAACAGTGTTTAAGATATAACAAGAATACATCAACACTGTTATGAATTCAGAGAATTAGAAAAAAACTTCAAAACAATTGCAAATATTTACAAGTTTATATTCAAGATCTGGAAAAGATTAAAAACATCAGATTTTCATTTAAGGGAAGCAAGTTTCCAAAAAAAATCAAGAGTTCTGCAACTGGAAGTTAAGGAAGCCCAAGAGGAAAAGGAAAAGATATGGCAGTGACAAATAAAAAAAATAGATAAAAGAGGTAAAAGGAGAAATAAACAAAGGAAATAAAATATTTACAAAGATGAGTTCATAGATCATACCCAAAATCCATGTAAACCAAAATCTCCGACTCAGCAATCCTGGCTGGAGGAACTGTGAATGATACAGAACCATAAAATCTCATTTGAATAGCAGTTCCTCAGCCACCTCCAGTACCTAAGTCTTTAGGGGATTGAGTGGACTAAAAAAATTAGTGAAACCACTCACAGTTGTGTGTTGGACTTTCGATACCCAAACCTGTTTGAATAGCAATCCATCAGAATTTTCCAAAGTGCCTTTAGGGACCCAGATCTGTTTGAATTTAGAAGAATTCATTTTGTTTCTTTTTAGGGTCCAAATTGGATTAAACAGATTGTTATCAAACAAAATCGTATTGCGTTTATGATTTAAAAATCCTTTGATATTATCAGAATTTAAATTTTCAAAATGATTAATTTTCAAAGTAGTTTGAAGGATTTTTAAAATCACAAGAGTTCACTTTTTCAAAACCACTTGTTTTTCCAAAACCAAGACCTCGTTTATGACCAACCGAAAATTGGTTTTGTAACAACATATTCAACGATTTTTCCCCATTAGAAAATTTATCCAAAGTTGATTCTAATCGTTGAATTTTGGATTTAAGATCAGAATTGTCTTTTATCAGATTTGAACAACGATTAATGCTGATCTTTCTCCTTTTAGTATCATTTTGTTTCAAAAACAAATTTTCGTTTTCAAGAAGTTTGATTTTGTTCTTGGATTCAAAGATTTCAGATTCAAATTAATTAATTTTTTTCAAATTCAAGTTTCTTGAAATTTTCAATCTCTTTTTCAAGCTCATTAAAAATTAAATCACTTTTCAACAAACTTTCTTTTTCAGCAATTTCATGTTTGGAATTTTTGATGGCCTTAAAATTATTAAATTCTTTTTGCAAAGAATTGTTCGAATCTTTTAGCTCAACCTCGTTATCTTTCAAAATCAGAATTTCCTCTTTAAGCCTTTGAATATTTTTTATTGAGATGAACGAGGTCAGTTTTCAATTTCAAACAACTTTCACAGTCAGAATTTTCTAATTTCATGACATTTGTAAATTTTGATTCCAAACAGTTGATTTTGCTATTTAACTCGTGATTTTTAGATTTTAAAGATTTGTTTTTACGATGGAGTTTATCAACGATTTTTGCTAAATCAATACACATATAAACCAACTCTTCATATAGAAGCTTTCAATCTCATTGTCTGTTGAGTCTCCATCGTCTAATCTACTTGAATTTTCATTTGTTTCTTCTCCTGAGCATAGATCTGAATCTGAGTCGACCATTTTGAGTTTTGAGCTGCTGTTGTCAATCTTTCCGTACTTCATATCGAGAAAATTCCATATTTCCTGCGCAGTCAAGCAATGAGAAATGAGGTTATATTGGACATCATCAATATAAGAATACAAAGTGTGAATAGCACGAGAATTAAATCCAATATCGTTCCTATTGACCATATCATAACCATTTATAACAGTATCCTAACAGTTAATATCAACAGGTTTTAAAAATAATTCCATTTCTAATTTCCAATTTAAAAAATCTGTACCATTGAAAATAAATGGAATACGACTGGACTGATTCTCAAAAGACTAACAACTAGGATCCATGATTCTAGGGTTAAAGAAAACCAAGCTCTGATACCACTTGTTGGATCTAGATTAACCATAGAGGGGGGTTGAATAGGGTTTATCATGGTTATTCACTGAATTGAAAATCTAACAGGACATAAAACAATAAACAGATCACAGAATGCAGCAGAAATAAAAAGCAGAAAGGAAATAACACACAGTGATACCCAGCTTCGACAAAACCCTTCCTATTACTGCATTCCTAAGGTTTCTACTTGGTGTTAATAACAGATCCCGCTTACAGACACTGTAAACTCGCACTCCCTGCTCCTGTACTAAACTTACGCTCAAAACCCTAGATTGATCGTTATCCCCTCGATCAGATTTTACCCTAGTTTTTACAGATTCTAGTAAACTACTAGCTAACTTCTAACTGGATTCCCTAGTTTTTTACAGAGACTAGAAAAACTATTCGAATTGGTTTACAACTCAAAACAAATTAAAAAAACAACAAAATACAAATCAAAAACTCTCAAACCCTAGTTTAATTAAAAACAAAGCTTCCCCCTTATCATTTAAAGACAATTGGCCGGCCCACATAAGAAATTGGTTCACCCTTCATTTTGTCCCGTCCACTTCTTTTCTATGGAGAAATTATATGGCGGCGTTGATGAAAGTAAATTAGGGTTTGGATCCCCAAATTGATTTGCGATGCTTTCTCAAATCTGGATGAAACTTGTGATGCTCGAATGCTTATCGATTTCTGATGCTTTGATTTGCTGATTTGGAGTTTTGTTGCGATCCAAACTCTGGTATGTAATTTTGATTTTGAGTTTCTACTCGAAATTGTTTGCTTGAGGATTCTATGGTTTTCGATTCAATTGTTTGTTATTTCAATCGATGCAAATAGCCGATGATGTATAGGGTGTGTATATAATAGGGTAGAATCGAAACCCTAATTGATATCTCTGATTTCGTACAAAATGACTTGCCCTGATTTGTTGTGTTTCCTCATTTGTTTCGATTGAATGATTGCCTTGAATTCGAATATGCTTGAAAAAAATGCGGTGACTGTTGAATTGTTTCCTTGGATTTTCTTGAGTGATTTCTACGACTTTGAATGTTTTTACCGATGAGATTTGTTGCCATGAAAAATTGAGCATTTCTGGAAAGTAATTTCAAATTTGATTTGTGCTCACTTGTGATTACTTTCTGCATTGATATATAATTGTTGCCAAAAAAAACTACATTGATTTCTTGGAAATAAATTTTCCCAAAATTGCTTTCCTCTTTTAAATCGATTGTCACAAATACTTGAGTTATTTTTTCTGGAAATAAAACATTTGTCTTGAACTAATTTCTGGATCCAAAGATTAATCACTTGCCAAACTTCACTGTGATTTCTAAACATATTAAATGCCTTGAGAAAACACTTGCCAAAAATGAAAGAACTGATTTGAACCATCCCAATTCTTGTGCAGAAGAATAATCATTTCTGGAAATAATAATCAGCAATAATTAATTGCCAATATATCTTGAATCTTTGCCAAAAGTGATTTTCTGAAATCTAGAAATAATTTAGAAAAACATTTGCCAAAGAATTGCTCCCTTGTATGATTGATTCCATTTTACTCCTGAGTGCACCATTCTTGTATTGCTGTCATGCTTCTTGTGCTCGGCCCCCATGCTTGTGCTTCTGTAGCCTTGCCTGTATTGTACCATGTCCTTATTTGTATTTGTTCTTGCACCTTGAATATTCATGGTTTGAGCTCTTTGAGCTGTGCTGTTATATTCCCATTTGTACATGCATCATGTAAGATTGAACCATATACATATGCTTGCTTTACATGTCATCACCTGTATAGATGCTTTGATCTGTCCACTTGTACACAATTGTGCATAAACAAACTTCTAGCTACCATGTACATGTATGCACCATTGTCTTTACTTCCTTGAACTTGCTCTGTTATGTTGCATGTTTATTTGACTTTCAGTTGTCCATACTTGTGAACCATGCTGAAATGAGCCACTTGACCATTGACATGGATTTGCACCATGCATGCTTGTAATCTGGTCCTTGAATCATGCATGTACATTTCATTTTGAACTTGCTGATTTGCCATGCAAATTTCACTTGAATTTTCTGAACCATGTTGCCTTGCTGATCATGTAGAATGTGCACTGTTGATCAAGCAGTGTACTTTAGCTTGCTCACTTGATTGTGATCCAATCCTTGTCATCTGTTGTGTGTATGTGAACACATACATGTCCACTTTCTTTGAACCTGAACTTGACATGTACATTAATGTTGCTGACTTGAATTCCATGTGATATTTTGGACTTTTTATGTTGCTCGACCATTTTGAATTGTGTTGCACTTTGTATTGTGTTGGCCACTTTGGCTTGCATTGTTCCTCTATTGATTGTGCACTGAGTCGAGATGGTCCACGTGGCTATTCCTCTGTTACACACTGATTGGCGAGGCAGTGCACACGTGTATATCTATACACGTGTGTATATGCAGCGATCAGATAAAATTTCCTGCCCCCTGTGCTATACATATACAACCTGACTAGACACAGATGAATCAGATCAAGTCATGAAAAATGATGAGAAACTCACCAGAAATCTGAGGCAAATAAAATTTTAAAAATAAAATTTATATTCGCCAAAATTTAGAATATTATTTCTGTTCCATATAATATGTGTGTGTTTCTGTATATGACAGGTATGAAGACTGGACCTACTGAAAGCTGTGAAGACAGAAGACTGAAGAGACAGTGTTGGTGAATGTATAAAACTCTGTATGAATGTGTCAATAAAAAAGTCTGTATATTGAAATGTAAACTGAGTGAATGTATGAGTGTTGTAGTGAGGAGCTGTATATATATATATGAATTGTATTGATGTTTGTAATAAACAAGTTTGATTGAAATAAAATATTATTTTATTGTTGTCAAACGAACTTGACTATTTTATTCTGTTTATTTATAAGTACAATATTCTGTGGATTGAGTAAATAGAGGAGTTATAAAAAGTTGTACTATCTGAATGTTTGAAATATAATATTCAATTTAAATAAAATTCTATATGATTATGTGAATGTCTGTACAGTCGTATTTTATTTATATAAATATTACATTCCTTTGTATATATAGAATAGTATAGTAACAAACACATTTAAAATAATATTTATTTGGTTGTTATCATCAAATAAAAATCATATAATTATGTATACAACTACATTATATAAAACAGAAACACCCAGTGTCGACCCATTGGTAATAACTACAACCATTGGGCTAGTATTGGTACGGAAAGTCCTTGTGGACTGCTGGAGTTCCGTCAACATCCTATTTAAAAAAGCTTTTGATCAACTAAAGTTGGAAATGAAGGATTTAAAGTCGTGTGGAGGTTCAATTCGTTGTTTTAATGGATCGTCATCTGCCCCAATTGGTATGGTGGACTTATCTGTAGAGCTAGGAGAGGGAGATCGCCAAAGAGTAAGGATCCTTCCATTCTTGATCATGGACATTGACTCGCCTTACAATGCCTTCTTAGGCCGACCGACCCTTGCAGAGTTTAGGGCCTACATTGCACCCTGGTGCCTATTGATGAAGTTCCCATCTGAAGCCGGAGTGGGAATGGTTTGCGGCGATCAGGTCATCGAGAGAGCTTGTTATATGGCAGAATTAAAGATGCTGCGCAACGGAAAATATATGGATTCCAAGAATGCTTCCCCTCCTACCGAGGAGGGATCAATGTAGAAAATAAAGAAAATGTCGCCGAGGGAGTCACCTGACGACCTGCCCAAGGTCATCAATCCTAGAGAGGAAGAAGAACCAGGGAGCAGGAAGGCGACGCCTAATGATGCAACCATAGATATGTCGATCAATGACGATGACCCGACAAAGGTCTTGAAGATCAGATTTTACTTGGATTCCTTCCGGACGAGGGAATTAACAGACTTTTTGAAAGCAAACTTTAATGTGTTTGCCTGGACCCACGTTGATATGTGTGGGATCTCTCCTTCAGTTATGTGCCATTCACTTAGCATAAACCCAAAGCATCCTCCTGTGAAACAAAAAAGGCAAATGTTGGGCCCGGAAAGACTGGCCTCCTTGAAAGAAGAAGTAGAGAAGTTAAGAGATAGTGGGTTCATCAGAGATTCGACGTATCCCGATTGGATTTCAAACCCCGTCCTAGTCAAGAAATCTAATGGGAAGTGGCGGACATGTATTGACTTTTCTGGTCTAAACAAAGCCTGCCCAAAGGTCAACTTTCCACTCCCCAGGATTGACCAGTTGGTAGACTCAACAGCAGGACACGAACTTCTCTCCTTCATGGATGCATATTCGGGGTACAACCAGATTCCTATACATGTAACAGATCAGAAACTTACCAGTTTTTATCACAAACTTGGGGTTGTATTGCAATGTGGTGATGCCTTTCGGATTAAAGAATGCTGGGGCCACCAATCAGCGCTTAGTGTATCAGATATTTTACAACCAAATTGGGAAAACAATGGAAGTTTATGTGGACGATATGCTTGTAAAGTCAAAGCGACCATCCAACCACACAACAGACTTTGCAGAAATGTTCAGTATCCTCCGACGATATGGAATGGAGCTTAATCCTCTGAAATGCTCATTCGGGGTTGCATCAGGAAAATTTCCGGGCTTCATAGTCATTTCCCACAATAAGCAAATTTATTTCTAAGGTGTCCAAAGTTTGGCAGGAAAGATCACAACACTAAGTAAGTTTATTTCTAAGGCCATAGACAAATGTGTTCCTTTCTTCGATTTGATAAAACGTGGGAAGCGCAATTTTGAGTGGACTCCAGATTGCGTAGAATCTTTTCAGAACCTACTGGATCTCCTAGAAAAAAACCAATACTGTCTAAACCACTGGACCATGAAAATTTATTTGTATATTAGGAAGTGTCATCTCATGCCATTAGTTCAGCTATGGTTTGCGAGGAAGACAAAGTTCAAAGACCAGTATATTATGTAAGCAAGAAGTTGGCGGTAGCAGAGCGCAACTATCCGAAGATAGAGAAACTTGCTTATAGCCTACTGATTGCTTCTAGAAAACTCCGCCATTATTTCCAAGCTCATCCAATTGTGGTATATATTGATCAACCACTTCGACAGGTACTACAACGGCACGAAGCGTCTGGACAATTACTTAGATGGAATATTGAACTAAGCCAGTTCGACTTAAACTTCCAACCCAGAAGATCAATAAAGGGGTAGGCATTAGCCGACTTCATCATTGAATTTACGACCCCCAAGGAGGATATGTTAGATGGAAAGGTTGGCCCCTTAGAACAGAAGTTAGAACTTACCCTTGGAAACTATACATAGATGGAGCTAAGAATGATCGACGATCAGAAGCCGAAGTTGTTTTGACAACTCCTGAAGGATGATCAATTTACTATGTTCTCCGGTTTGAATTTTCTGCAACTAACAATGATTCTGAATATGAGGCCCTGATTGCTAGGTTGATACTCGCTAAGGAATTGGGGGTAACAACGCTAAACAATTTCTATGATTCGAAGATCATCGATTTCCAGGTTTGTAAGGAATTTCAGGCTAAGGGACCTTGACTCGTCACTTACCTGGAAAAGGTAGAGGAGTTATTAGATGACTTAAAGCATTATAGAATAACCCACATTCCGTGGGCCGAAAATTAGAAAGCGGATAGGTTAGTTAAGTTGGCAAGTTCTAACAATCCGGAGGAAACAGAGATGGTCCTAATCGAGGAACTATAGTCCCAAAGCATCGACGAGTTGGAAGTAGATCCGGTGCTGGAAACCGAACCGAAAAGAGAGTCATGGATGACGCCAATAAAGAACTTCATGCAAAACGGAACTCTCCCAGCAAAAAATAATGAGAGAGGGACCATGGTTCGTAAGGCTGCAAGATATGTCTTACAAGATGAAGTTCTTTATCGTCAAGAATTTTCGATGCCCTTGCTCCGATGTATAGCACATGACGACATCAAACGTGTACTAAGAGAAGTGCACAAGGGTGTGTGGTGATCACACTGGTGGTCAAACGTTGACAAAGAAAATATTGCGGTATGGCTACTTCTTGCCTACCATAATTCGTGATGCAGCAGATTATTCACTACGCCGCGTTCAGTGCCAGAAATTTGCAAATATTTCTAGAACACCTCCTAGTCAACTAAAGTCAATGGTGAGTCCATGGTTGTTCATTGCATGGGGAATAGACATCATTGGAAGCCTACAAATCGCAAAAGGTGGAGCAAAGTATGCAATTGTGGTCGTAGATTACTTTACTAAATGCACGGAAGCCGAGCCATTAACCACGATTACGACAAAGCGGGTAATCAATTTATATGTTTGAAACATAATTTGTCGATTCAGAATTCCTACGGTTATCATAAATGAAAATGGAACCCAGTTCGACAGCACCGAATTTTAAGTTTTTTTACCAAAAGTAAAAAATAGAGAAGAGATACACCGCAATATCCCTCCCGTAATTGAATGTACAAGTTGAAGCAGTAAACAAAATCATTAAGTCCATTCTAAAGAAGCGATTAAAGCAAGCAAAGGCCATGTGGGTCAACGAATTGCATTTAGCATTGTGGGCTTACCGGATGACTTACAAATCGACGACCGGTCATCCCCCCTTCTCACTATCATTCGGATCAGAGCAGTCATTCCAGTAGAGTTGAAAGTTCCCTCTCACAGAACGACATATTATGATCTGATGACGAACTGAGCACGTCTTCTTGAATCTTTGGACATGGTCAAGGAAAAAAGAGATGAAGCAGACTTGCGCGCCTCGAGACATAGACACCAAGTTGTCCGATACTATAATATCAAGGTTCGGCCTCGGACCTTTGAACCTGGAGACTTAGTCTTGAAACGTGCCTTCCCGATCCCCGCCCACCTGGGTCCAAAATGGGGAGGACCGTATACCATTCAACGGAAACTTGACAAAGGAACTTCCAAGCTGACGACCATAGATGGTGGTGAAATCCCCAGAGAGTGGAATGCCCAACGCTTGCGGCACTATTTGACTTAAGATTGTATTGTTTCTTTTGTTTTGTAAACTATGTACAAATGCAGGACTTGCCTAGAACAGTTTAGTTGATATAAACAAAAGATTATAGAGTGGATGTAGGCAATGATTTAGCCAAACCACAATAAAAATGTTGCATGTCATTTACCTTTATTGCAATTATTTATGTATGTCTTGTGATTATTTTTCCCTTGATTTGATATATAGAACTTGAATTAGAATTAAGAGCGAATTCGATGCTCAAACCGGTGAGACTCCGCTTTAAAGAATAGGGTGTGGAAGGAAAGTCGGAGCGAACGAAACGACCGTTTGCATGAAAAATATAAAGGATAGGAAGACGGTGTCCCAGACTCTAACTCTCATGATTTGAGAGAGAGCATAAAGGATGGGAAGACAACGTCCTGCACTCTAACCCTCATGATTTGAGAGAGAGTATAAAGGATGGGAAGACGACGTCCCCAAGGCGTGACGGTGCACCACGATAAAAGACCACCTTGACAACGCTCTAACCTGGCATACGACAGGAGAGTATAAAGGCGCTGAGAACAAGTGCTAATGAAAAAGGATCCTCACCCACACGGAAGGATTGGGAGCAATCTAATGTCGATCTTATCAATCTCGAACAAGCCCTGGCTAGGCATTTTATTTAAGATTGATTGGGGGCATATACATATACATATACATCACATCCCCCTATTTTTTACTATTTAGTTTAGTAATAATTTTGTATTGCACAGATTATTGTTTGCAGGGAAGCTCGTATGGGACTTTTTGTTTGATCTGTGATATGATTTGTTATTTGTTAAGTATATTAATAACGTTTTGACTACTGATGCACTTGATTGTAACAGATGACAAACTTGCAAAAATTTGATATTCTAGGAAAACAAGCTACTTTATTTACATAAGTGCAGGTTTACACAAGGAGATTAATCAAAAGATACGAGAGCCGCACTCGCTACAACAACAGCAGGCCAGTTGAAAACAAAATGAAAAGGCTGAACTACATTTCACTTGGGCTTTCGGGGAGGCTTTGGACTTTTGGCAGCGTTGAGCCTGGCTTTCTCCTCTTGCTCAGCTTCAGTTAGGATGCGTTTCATTCGCCCTTTATCTACAGGAGGTGCATTTGAATCAGTATGGGACTTCTAGGCTAAGCTTCCAGATATTGATCAGGTAGAAAGGTTTACAACCAATCCTGATTGGGAAGCAATTACTTGAAGGGGGTTGACATTGTGGGGCTCTTCTTCGGCTTTAGCTTCCAAAAGCGCTTCTTTCTTTTCCTTCATTTCAGCCAAATTCATGTTTTCAGCATCTCCCTTTTGCTGAAACAGAATTTTTTTGTCTTATATAGCAGCAAAAGAACATCCATAGCATAAAATATTTTCCTTGCATTTGTGCATTGAGCTTGTTACATACTAAGGCATGTACACATATAAATAGTGCATATATTATTGATTTTTTGGTATATGCCACTATATCTTAGTGACCTCAAACATAGATCATTGGTTAGCAATCAGAGGAGTTATGGAGAATCTTTAAAAAAATTACTTTATGTTTATATATAAACATTAGTTCAGTTAAAGATCATAAGGAGTTATTTGAATTTGTTAGATGTTAAATCAACAAAAGTTCCACTACATGCTTCATCTTTCGATAAGAGGATGGAGCTATTCGAAGAAAAATATGTTAAGTAAATACTTCGACTTCCTCCACTATGAAAATATTGTTTATGACTAGTTATAAACACCCCCCATGAGAAACATGAGCAAAATTTTGTAAAATGTTTGAGGATTAATGGAAAAGAGATCGAAAGGCTATAAAAGTTATACTATGACAATTTAAGTAACAACATATTATTTTCCATCGTGGGGAAAGTGCAAAATAAATTGTTATTCGCATAACATACTACGTAAAATCCATGATAACTATAACGGCTTGGAAATTCACAATCCTGATTATCGACACGTATACATATACATATACATATACCGTATCACATATCGACTAATCAAGCACCAGAAATTAGCGGATCATTAATAGAAGGAAGTTAGAGGGTGAGAAATAGAAAGAAAGAAGAGTTAAAATAGAAGAAAAAGAAGAACATAACACCACAGAATCAGAGAAAACTCGGATCTCATAGTGGAACGAATAAAATATATTATATACCAACTCTTGGAATACAAAACTGTATTTGTACTTACATACATCATCAGAGTACAACTCATATAAAACACAACGGAAGTAAACTCTATATATCTAATGCAAAAGCCTCCTTCTCCAATTTTCTCCAAGTGCATCTGTAAAATCTTGAAACTAATTGAATCCCTTACAAATGTGGGCACCCAAGAGTTTAGGGAAACCATAGAAAAATAAACTCTAAGTCAGTCATAGGACTAGTGTGAGTAAACGTTTTTAAAACAGCCTGATTTAACTTTTAAAAATCCTTTTTGAAAGAAAGGATAATTGTAAGAGTGATCCACATATAAATACGGATGGCTTATACCTTAGGTAACCCAAAATATTCTTTGTGTTAAAACTATTCTGACACTGTAATAATGTCTAAATCAAATAAGTAGCAATCAACGGAACGCTTGCATCTCACGCTCCACATACATAGATACAAATAAAAACGCGGGAGTTTTTTGGGAAATGGATTTCCGTCTATGACAAGGTATGGTACCACCTTCTGATAGTGTATCTCTCGAGAGGAATACACTGGGTTCAACAAGAACATCATAAAACCCGGCAACACATGACCGGCCACTCATTTCGCTTTAGGGTATCGAATATATTGTCACCAACGGTTGGCCTCAAACCACAGTTTCCGAAGCATCCAGCTGCGACATAGTAAAGAAGCAAGTGAATTTCCTCTAGATAGGTGACAATACAACCTAATGGCAGCGACCCACATATCCATGCTGCCTGCCCGATTTTTGTCATTTCCAGTTGATGAGGCTTGAGGATATATTTACCATTTTAGAAAATATGGCCACCATTTACTTTGAATGTCAAATTGTCATGTCCATCAAATCACTTCTTAACGTCCAAAAATATACTCTAGGTGTTAAGCTAAAGAAATTATCTTTTTCACCGCCAACTTGGTATATTTGTAAAAATCAACGTACGTGATTTTTAGGAAATACTCTGTCCGACATTGTCCATACAAATCATCCAGGAACAGGATGAACCTAATTTACTCTCCTACTGCATCCAATATAGGAATTACCCTGAGGATCAATGGCGAGTAGTCCTTGTAATCCAAAGATCTCAATTACGATAGAATTGTTGGATCTAGATTAACCCTAAAGGGGGTGAATAGGGTTTATTGGATTTTTACGAGATATTAAAAATTATCACACCACAGATTTCAATAGAGAAAATAAATGCAGAAATAAAATGACACAGATTTTACCCAGCTTCAGCAAACCCTGCCTACTACTGCATTCCCAAGATTTCTACTAGGTATTAAAACAGATTCCGCTTACAAAACCCTGTAAACTCGCAAACCCTGCTCCTGCTCTAATCCTACGCTCAAAACCGTAGACTGATCTTTATCCCCATGATCAAATTTTCCCTGAATTACAAATCTGTAAATCGTAAACTCCAGCTATAAATCCTATAACAAGTAAACCTTTAGTTTTATAGACAAACAAGAAAACCCCCAGTTTTAAACACAAACCAGAAAACCCGATTGATGGTTATAAAAGAATAAAAAATACAATAAAAAATAAAAACAAATCCCTCCCTTAAATAAAAAAATAGCATGCCCTTCTTTCTTTATTTTTCTTCAAATGTTTAGCTCTCAGAACAGTGTTGGTCGACCAATAATTAGGGTTTTGTGTCTCTTAAATCACCACTTCGAATTACTGAAAAATATGTTCTCTGATTGTCTTCGGTTGTCGTCGTTCTTGCTTGACAACGATTAGGGGATTTTCGATCAAAAATTGTAAGTTCCTCTGATTTGATTTTACGATTTTTTCTTCGAATTTGTTGCTTTTTGTTTTTGATGTTTGTTGCTTGGTTTTCAATCAAATTTCCTGAGATGAATATGGTGTAGGTTATATAGGGTATAGAAACCCTAAGACCACTATGATTTCACTGAATGCCTTGGCCTGATTTGCATGTTTCCCCCTTATTAAATCGGCTTGAATGTTGTGCATGATTATGCTTGACGTATAATTTGGAAATGCTTGAATGAATTTATTTCCAATATTGATTTCTGGAATTTGTGACATGCCATAATTGTTCATTCGAAAATTTGGAAATAAATCCTTGTGAATTCTAGAAACATTTGGTTTTATTCTTGCATTTGCCCAAGATTGTTTCTTGATTGATTTCATTTATGGAAACATGTAAAAAATGTTCTTGTCGAGTTTTAATTGATGATTTCAGGAAAAACAAAAGGATTGTTTTCATGCCTAAAAAACATTCTGATTTATGGAAGCATTTTAAAACCTTGCCAAATATTTCTGTCTCACTGTAAATATGATATGCCCAAAAACACACTATGATTTCCTGCCATTTATAAAAAAGACATCGAGAACAAAACAATTATTCCTTGAATTTTAAAATTACTTTCTCGAAATAAAAACAACTATTTATGCCGAGTTTGTATACTTTCCAGAAATTCATATATGATTAATTCTTGCATGCCAGATTTTATAACTTCCCAAGTATACTGTTTGTTGTAGCAGTTTCATATCCAGTTGTTATTTTGCTATTTCTCTTGAAATAAATCGTTCATCAGACTTGCGCACACACACACACATATATACACACACACACACATCTGTATATACGTGTATTGATCCAGTTATACTCTTGATGTGTGTATGCTTCCTTGTGTCCATCCCATTTTGTAAAGATGCTTGTCACCATGACTACTTCTTGACACTTAGTGTATTTGAACCTTCCTTGGCTTGGCAAATGTTTGTCCTGACCATATAGTTGTATAGTTACACTTGAATTGTTCACTGTTTTGTGTACATGCTCGTGCATACATGTATTGAGCTTGGTCACACTGACTATTTGTATTTCTTTGCACCTGCACATATACTCATCGACTTGGCTATGAACGGTTGTACACTAGCTGAATTAGCTTGTGTAAGTTGACCTTGTGCATACTTAAAATTGCTTGAGTCTGCTTGCATGTATATATGAGTATACTGTTGCACAATTGCTCTGTCTTGTTGTAAGTCATACCTGCCTGGACAATTTCACAAGCATTTGTATTTTACCATACATACATATAAATATATATACACACAACATGTATATACATACATATATATATATATATGTATATATATATATATTTATGTGTGTGTGTGACCGGGCCTTGTGCATTAGGGTACAGGGCATTCTTGTATTTGCTGCTGCCAGGTATATATTTCTTTGATCATATGTAAATGTTGATGCCTTCTTGCTTCATTGATGCAGTTCATTTGCGCTTGACACTTGCCTTGTATTGTTGCTGTGTGGACATGACTTTGCTCTTCCAGATTGTGTATGCACATTTATTTGTGCATCTATCATGCATACTGACTTGTGCATGAATTTGCTCTTGCTTTTGATATGCCATATATACATGTGTGTGTGTGTATATATATATATATATATATATTTGTGTGTGTGTGTATATATATATGTGTGTGTGTGTGTGTGTATATATATGTGTGTGTGTGTGTGTGTGTGTCTGGCTCATAACATTTTTACTTGCCACTTGTATAGGCTTGCTCATGATTGTGTCCCCTCTGACTTTATACATTTAGCTTGTATACATGTTGAATCTTGACCTTTTGATGTGTGTTACTTGGATTTGAGATTGGCTTGAAACATGCTGAGTTGACATGTGCATGTGTATCCATGTATACATATATGTACATATACACGTATATGTGTGTGTGTGTGTATATATATATATGTTTGTATACATGTGTGTCACTCCATATTGTTGTGTCATGTTTTCACGTGCCTCCATACTCTGTCAAATAGTTGTCATGCTTGTGTATATAGCTAAGAAGACTTGTATTTCTGGCTTATCCCCATTTACTTGCACAATTTGTTGAGTATGGTCTGACCCATATTTCCCCTGTACAGAATATATGTGTATAAAAATACACATGTATGTGTATGCATGTATTGTGTACGTGTAATATATATATATATATAAGTGTGAGCACTAGAGATGATGTATAACTTGTGGTATTTACAGTGAATCACTGTGAATATCACAAGTAGCCTAGACACACATGGATGAATATCCATATCAGAATAAGTCATGAAATATGATGAGAAACACACTAAAATTCTGAGGCAAATAAATTTAAAAATAAAATTTTATCTACTAGAATTTAAATTATTTTTGTCTCAGTTTACTATGTGTGTTTATGTGACAGGTAAGCAGGTAACTGGACCGACTAGAAGCGGACAGAAGAGGCAGTGGTGTGTAAGTGGGTAAATGAGTCTTTATATGAATTTGTACAATTGAGAGTGTATATAAAATGTAACGGGGTCTGTAAATGAAAATGAATCTATATGTGCAAACTAAGTGACTGGGAGTTATAGTGAGGAACAGATGTTTCAAAAAAAATGAATGTATTGTATACAGTGAGATGTACAAATAGTGGAGTTATAAATCAGTGTTAATCAAATGTAGAAATAAAATATTATATTATAATAAAGTACTATTTGAATATTTGAATTCTTGTGCAGTAGAACTTTATTTAAATACAAATATTTAATTATGTCTGTGATGTAGTAGACTAGTACAATTACAAACACATTTACAATCATATATATATATATGTGTGTGTTTGTTATCATCAAACAAAGATAACAGAATTGTTATACAAACAATCACCCCCTTTAGATGATGACAAACATATAATAAGATTTTGAATATAACAATTGTGTTTGATAGTGAATTGTTGAACTCCCCCTATATGTATGCTCCCCTACAACAAAATTCCCCTAGCTCTGAACCATGAGTGAAAAATAAAAAGACAATAATTGAAACTTTAATATTAAAATATTCAAGGAACATTCACTCATCGATCAAAATCTTAACCATTCTCCCCTTTTGTTACCATTAAATGGATGCAAAAATAAAAATAGTGATGAAAAAATTGACTAGAAATATAAAATTAGCTCAAGAGAGAAAGATCATCATAAACCTCGTTCAATCAAACAAAAATCATAATATTCTTTTAATAACAATAGGAAACTCGGGAGAGATAGTACCCTTGCTAATGGCGTCATCTTCCTCTTCGAACATCATCCTCTCTTCATCCTATTTCTCCTTTGATTCTTCTACATTCCCTCCCTCCTTCCAGTTCATTATTCTCGTCCTACTCCACCTGATCCTCCTAACCCTCCACCTGTGTTAAATCGTGACAATGTCAACTCTGCATCTATGAATCTGAATCCTAATAATGGATCTGCTTCGCTTCTTGAAACGTCTAAACCCTCTGATGATTCTTTTCTGGTAAATAAATCAAATGTCATTTCTAAAATTGTCAATTCGAAACTTGTAAATTCATCAAACACTTTGAATATTCCTCCTCTTGATGCAAATATCAATGTTGTGAATCTTGAATCCACAAATATTGATAGTATACAAGGTATGATTCCTCCTAATGTTATTTCCAACGCTAAGGAATAACATTCTACATTTCCCATTTTGCCGAACACTTCAAAGCCTATTGGCCCCTTTGCTAAATCCGATTATTTTTCTCTTTTCAAAGCTTTTCCTCGTAATGTTGGAGCATACAAACCAATTCAATTTGATATAGTGAGAGATGGGCAGCCAAAGTTATTTCCAGATCTGGTCAAGAAGAAGAATTGAGGTACTGGCATAATCATTCGGTAGGATTTTTCTTGGATGGTACCCTCTCTTATCTTTTGTTGTGAATTTTTTGCGTAATTTTTGGAAATTATCTAGTGAAGTGGACATTAAATCAGATGGAGTGAATTTATTTTTTTAGTTTTCCAATAATATTGATAGGGATAAAATTATGAGAGCAAACCCGATTTTTATTAAGGGCAGAATGTTTATCATAAGAAAATGGGATCCATCTTTAGGTAATTCCCAATCTCGGATTAAGAACGTGCCTGTTTGGATTCACCAACACCGTATTCCCTTATTATTGTGGACCCTTGTAGGAATCAATTGGTTAGCCTATCATGTGGGGAGACTTATTTACTTTGATTCTAGCACTAAAAAGTTACAAACGTTCAAATATGCAAAGGCTTTAGTAGAAGTTAACCCTGAATTTGAATTTCCCAAAAGTATTGAGTGGATGGATTTGGTGAGAAGTGCCCTTCAGTCATGGTGTTATATGATTGGAGACCAAAAATATGTATACATTGCAAAGCTTTCAGTCATGAAACAACAAATTGTGAATTTCTTGTTAAGGAAGAAAATGCTCAAAGGGGCAAGCTTTTGATAAATATGAAGAACATCATTTCAATGATAATGCAATTTATAAGGAAGGCAGTTTTGTGATAAAACATGAATTAAGAAGACAATGCATAATATTCAAATAGAAGGTAACTACAATGATTCGAAAGAGGTAGTAAGTAAGAAGAAAAAAGTGCGGAAAAAGAAGGAGTCCAATAGAAATCAAGTTGTGGTAGATGAAATTGATAAATCCCTTGATGAAGTAGTTGAGACCATTAGAGAAAATAATATTGGAGTTGAAAATGAAAAAGAATGTACAGAGGAAATGAACATTAATGGTAATTCATTTGTCAGGGAAGGCTACAAAGTTTTTTAAGTAGATGATAAAGGTTTCTGTTACCGACAAAGCAAATTAGCTTCAACAAGTGATGGATCTTCTCATGCTAATATATAGAGAGGAGCAAATGTATTTGTTGTTCATAATTTTTTTGAAGTATTGAATGATCACACTAAATTGGATGATGCGCATAATGTTCCATTGAATTCTTCCTCTACTGTATCATTCTCTTCACATTGTAAACCAATATCAATATCCTCATATACTTCTTCAATTAGTACCATGTCATGTGCTTTATTTTCTAGTTCTATTGCTCCATCATCTGCACCTAATTGTACGATGTCACATATTGTTTCATCATCTGCTTGTTCTCAAGCTTCTTCCATGGCATCAACTTCTTCTTCTCCTTACTCTAATCTTAAACTTCCTCCACATATATTCCTTCCTCCACCTCAAAATCCTACTCCAAATTCTAATCCTTCTTCATCCGTGAGTAGTTTAAAGAAACTAGGCAAGAAAAAAGGGAAATCTCTTGTTTCTGATGACTTAAATGATGGTACAAAATTCAAACCAGATGATATAATGCCATCAAACAATAATCAGAAATCCACATCAAATCATACTAGGAGTATTCCATCCACAATCATTAATCCCCTCCTATTTAAATGATAAATATAATTGCTTGGGGAACATTAGAGGAGCGAATTTTCCCTCCAAACAAAGTGAAATAAAAGCATTTATTAGAGAAGATAATGTTCAGATGATATTTCTATCTAAAACTAAAATTGGTGTTGATTCAACTGTGAAAATGGCTGCTAATATATCATCCAGTTGGAGCTTTGATCATAGTTTGGAGAAAGCCAGTTTTGAAAGGCTTATGACCTTATGGAATCCAAACATTTTTATGCTTAACAAATTAAGCATGTCAGACCAATACATTCATTACTCATGCATTCACATCCCCTCAAATTCTCAGTTCTTAATAACCATTGTATATGCGCATAATGCTTTATCATTAAGACTTCCTTTCCTTGATCATCTTTGTTGTCTCAATAATGCAAATAGTCCTTGGATTATTGGTGGAGATTTTAATTGTATGTACTCCTATATACATAAATTTGGTGGTTGTTCCCTTTCCATCAATGATATTGCTCCCCTTAATCAATCTATTATTAAATCGTGCCTCTTTCCTATTTCTAGATTTGGACATGATTATACCTAGACTAATAGTAGTAGGACAGGTAATCCTATATTTTGTAAGCTTGACCACATTTTTGCTAACTCTCAATTTCTCAATCTTTGGCCTATATCCTTCTATCATACTCTTCCATCTACTCTTTCAGACCACAGTCCTTTGTTGTTTAACTGGGGTATTGATGATTCTTTTAGCAGGGGTAAAACTTCTTTTAGTTTTTTCATTTTTTGGTTACAACATGAAGATTTTGCTAAGCTTTTGTTGCAGGTTTGGTCCAGTCAACCATCTTCTAATCCCTTGAGTTCTCTTTTGTGCAAAATGAAACAGCTTAAATTCCACTTAAAAGCTTGGTCCGCTTGCAAATTTGGAAAAGGTTTCAAATTATCTTCATCTGTTAGGGAGGAGGTTATTAAAGTTCAGGAGGCCATCCATCAATTTCCCTATGATATTAATTTGCAGAATGCTGAATTGGAACTGAAGATTAAGCTCAAAGCTGCATTGGATATGGAAGTCCAAGCATTTAGATAGTCTTCATTTATGAGAAAGGAAACAGATGTCGACAGGAATACTAAATACTATCATAAATTTCTCAAAGTGAAGAAATCCAATGATTATATTTTCTTAATTAAGTGCATGAACGGTGTCTTGTAAGACAAAGCTGATAGTATAAATGGAGCTTTTGTTAACTATTTCACTTCCATTTTAGAAATCCGAAGCCCTTATCAAATTGATATTGAACCCTATTCACATGTCAGACTTCCTTTCCTGTCCTCAAATCAATCTCATAGTATTATTGTGGAGATAACTAAGAATGAATTATGGATGCAGTATTTGGTTTAGATGCTACAAGTAGTGGAGGGCCTGATGGTTTCAATTCTTTCTTCTTTCAAAAATGCTGGAATATCATTGGTGATGATGTATCCAATGCAATACGGTTTTTTTTTCTTGCATAATAATTTGCTTATTAGTTTTGCTGCAACCTCTATTGCTCTTGTTCCAAAGGTAGTCAATCAATCATCGGTTTCAGAATTCAGGCCTATTTCCTGTTGTAATGTCGTATACCAGGTAATTTTGAAAGTATCCAAGGGGTGGCAATTAGACCCGACCCGATGGACCCAGACCCGACCCGTCGGGTCTCGGTTCTAGGCGGGTCGGGTTTTGTCGGGTCTAAACTATACATTCCAAAAATCTGGACCCGACCCGAGCTTCGAGTCGGGTCGGGTCAAAGCTCGGGTCGGTTCGGGTCCGGTTGAATAATAACACTAACAATACACATATTTCAATACTTTTTGGTCAGGTATTTCGGGTCGGGTCTATGCGGGTTGGGTTTAATTGGGTCTTGATGGTATTTTTCATCACCTAGACCCGACCTGAAACCCATCGGGTTTGGTTCGGGTCTTTTTGAGTCGGTTCGGTTCGGGTTTTCGGTTCTTGGTTCTAATTGCCCGCCCTAAGTATTGGCTAATAGATTGCAACTGGTCCTCCTAACTATTACATCAAATAACCAGTCTGCGTTTGTTGGTGGAAGGTCCATTTGTGACAAAATCCTTATTACTCATGAATTACTATGCGGATATAAAAGGAAGTACATTTCTCCCCATTGTATGATTAAATTGAATATTAAGAAGGCATTTGATTCAGTATCATGGCATTCAATTATTGCAGTCATGTATCGAATGAATTTTCCTTTGCCTTTATTAGCCTGGATCTACACATGCATATCATCATCCTTATATTCCATTTCAAGATGTGGTAGTTTACATGGTTTTTTCAAGGGGACTCAAGGGATTAGGTAAGGAGATCTTATCTCAGCGTATCTCTTTGTGATAGTTATGGAACTATTAATTTCACTTTTGATTAAGTAGGTTGAAGACGGTAATTTGGAGCTTCATCCTCATTGCAAGGTACCCCTTATTACCCGTCTACTCTTTGCAAATGACCTTATTATCTTCACCAAACCTACAATTCCTAGTATCCAATGTATCCTATACACTTTGCACAAGTTCTATTCATTAACTGGCCCTCAGATTAATTTGAATAAGTTTCACATTTTGATTGTTGGATTGCCTACTGATAAGAAAGAGGAAATTATTTCTTTTGTTGGTTTATTAGAGTCTCCATCAAATTCTTTTTATTTAGGACTTCCACTTATTAGCTCCCGTATTACAAAGGATAAATGTTTGCCTTCATTTGAGAAGATCATCAACAAATTGCAGTAATGGCCTTGTTGCAAGTTATCTCGGGGAGGTAGGATTACTGTGATTCCATCTATAGGTACTGCAATCACCACCTATTTGTCTAGTCACTATGTGCTTCCTGTAAAGCATGTTAATATGATAACAAGTGCTTTAAATAAGTTCTTATAGCACAGGGATCCATTTGCTAAGAAGATAGTGCCAATATCTTTTAAGAAACTTTATGATGCTAAAGAGCACAGTGGGCTAGGTATAACAAATTTATTATTATGGAATAAGGCTGCCATGTCAAGATATTTTGATAGGCTTATCACTGATGATAAGTGTCTTTGGGCAAAACAGATTCATCACAATTTAATAGGAAGAAAGAACTTTTGGTCAATGTCAATTGCACAAAACTCTAGTTGGAGTTGGCATAGCATTCTCATGCTCAACGATTCTTTTTTACACTATATTCAATATAATTACAGAAAAATTTCTAATGTATCATTTTGGAGTGACCCATGGGCCATGCCTGGATTGATTCTGAATAATGTAGTGGATTACAATTTAAAGGTGAATTCTGGTATACCCGAATGTTTTACAGTGAATGATTTTATTCATGATGATCATCTGGTATTACCATATTCTGGTTCGTCAATGTTATGGCAACTTTGGAAAGACATATCTAATAATTTTAAAGATCATGGAGATAAAGCAATTTTGTAGCATGGAGGCAATCATTCTGTTAGGCTTATTTATGATTTGATGAGAGGTGATAGGCAATCTTTTGCATGGTCTAATAGAATTTGGAATGTGGGAAGCTCGGCAAAAGAAAATTTCCTACTATGGAAAGTAATGGCCAATGCGTTGAACACTAAAGATAAACTTTGTTCAATTGGCATTATATCGGATAATCAGTGTGTTCTTTGTAGATGTGAAGTAGAAACTAATGTGCATTTGTTTTTGAATGCAATTATGTCCTTCAAGTTTGGAGCAGGTTACGGGCGACTGGTGGTTATCATAGACTACCTAACAACAGTAAAGCTGAATGATTCACTGTTTTCAAGGCAACTAGATGGAGAACAAATAAGTCTTTAATGTTGTTGAAAATTTTAAAGTGATTTATTTATTTTGTCTGGACTGAATGGAATAATCGGGTTTTTGGGAAAGGATTGAGAACAGCTAGTCAATTCTATGCTGATATACATGCTAGAATACTAAAAGATGTTCAGGGTAGATGAATGTTGCATTAAAGTGTTTTGGATATGATGGAATTGCGAAGTTATTTGAGGGAATGCTGGTGGATGAGTATCAGTATTTGACTTGCAGCGTTGAGTTTTTTCTGGATTTCATTGCATATTGTCTTTGTTTTTTTCTCAATACTGTATAGTTAAGTGAAAGAGTGTGTTGTATAGCTATCGTAAAGGTTGCTTGTAATTGTTTTTAGTGTGAATAAAAGTTTGCTTTGCCTTTCAAGAAAAATCATAATATTCTAAGAACTAGTGGCAAATTTCACATTGTAGAATGAAGGATTTATGATGAAATTTATATGAATTGAGAGAGTTTTAAAAACATATGAGTCCAATTATTTTCAATTAAAATTTTAAAATATGAGCACAAAACAGTGAAGGATTTGGACTACGATTATAAATTCAAATTAAGTGAAAAAAATCAAATAATCTCAAACCCCAATGACTATGAATCAACAAATCATAATATATCATAAAATATTAACACATTTCACAAATTAGAAAATGGATTTATAGGGTGGTTTTTACACACCAAGGAGGATATCATATAATTATTTATTTATTTATTTCCCTTTTTCTTTTCTTTTCATTTTAAGAGCACACTGACCACGCATAACCAGATCTTGGATTTTTAAATGAGGTTAGAGAAACACTTATGATATCGTATATTTATCATTTTCTTTTTCAAAAAATTTCCTTAGTATATAAAACCAATATGGACAACAGAAATATGGTAGGTATAGAAATGATTCTGAAGTAAATTAATCATATTATGAAATATGCTCTACTATACCGAGATCTTTGAAAATTTTCAATCATCTCTTTTTCTAAAAAAATAATATAGCCACATTTCCATCACAAATTTTGAAGCAGTAAGTTTAAGATATTTTATTCAAAAACAATTAAACTCTCCACATTAATATAAAATCATGATGGATGACAGAATGATGATAGACAAAGAATTTGGTCATGAAATAAACTTCAATTCGAAGATATTATAAAAACTGTTTAAACATCTTGAGAGTTAATTAATATTTCCTCTTGTTTTGAAATATACTGTAGTCACAACTCATCACAATTTCAAAAATCTGATAATAATTTTGATGAATTCTAAATACAGTCCAATTTGGTTATTGATTTCAATTATGAATAAATAATCAATAAATGATTTTAAAATTGAAAATATTAATTACAAGAGGGATTAGAAGATATATACAGGATGAGAATCAGATCAATCAAAAATTTCCAACACTTTTAAACTGATACCACTTGGGTCCCTAATTGTGTGTAATGGCCAATGAAAACTAAGCACAAAATTTTTCAGAATAAAATCATCTAGCCAAATAAGCAAGTCAAGCAATTCAGTTTCTTTTATCAGAGCAATAGCAAACATTTGATACCAGAACAAGCAGTCATCTAAAAATATTTACAAATCAATTCCTTTTTATCAGAGCAGTAGAGAATGAGGTACAAAACAAGATTTTCAAAGAATTTTTTTGGATTATTTGCATCAAGCCTAATAGCTGGTCCATGATCCAAGTTAAAAAACATTTTGTTTGAAATCACTAGAAGAAATGTACAAATTTTGAGATTCAATGAATCAATTACTCAAGATTATTAATTTCAAATCCAAGAAGCGTGTGAGATTCAAGGAATCAAAATTTTCAAATGATTTCAAACAGTCAAATATTCAACCCAAATGATCATGAAATAAAAATGAATTTCATGATGCAACACAATGATTCGAGCCAAATGTTTTTCATTTTAGAAATATGTTAGCCAATCCAAAAACCAATGAAATTATCACAATTGAAAAATAGTAGTCTGCTGTAATGAGTATAATTTTTTAAGACTTTCCAAAATGAATTAGAGAAACTCAAAACAGCTGAGACGTATGAAACTTCATTAATTTTTCAGATCTTCAAAAAATTTAGAATTCAAATTAATAGTGTTCAAGATATGATACGGATGCTTCAGCACTATTGGAATTCAGAAATCAGTAAAAAAATAAACTTCAAAATAATTGCAAAATTTTATAATTTTGAATTCAAGATCTGGGAATCATTAAAACATGAGAGTTTCATACAAATGATGCAAATCTCCAGAAAATCAAGAATTCTGCAACTTGACGCTAGGAAGCTCAAGAAGTAAAAAAAATTGTTAGTGACAAAGCAGATAGGCATAATCAAGAAAAAATAGAAAGGTGAAAGGAGGAATAAAAAGAAGAAAATAAACAGAGAATATACAGAAACAAAAAATGTAAGACTAGAGATCATACCTAATTTTCAGAAGGCGATGCTGATTCTCTAACTCATCAGACTTGGCTAAGGAACTTCAAATAATTCAATGATACGTAATAACAGGAATTCAATTTCTCTTTCACAGAGTAGTTCCTCAGCCCCCTCCGGTGCCTAAGAATTTAGAGGATCAAGTGGTCTAACAAAATTCATAAAACCACTCTCAATTGTATTCATGCGTTTGGTACCCAAACTTGTTTGTATAACAACCCATCAGAATTTACCATTATACATTTAGGAACCGAAATCTGTTTGAACTTTCTAGAATTTAATATATTTCCATTTGGGATCCAAAAATGTTTAAAAAAGATTGTTACTCACAAATTCTTATCTCCTTTGTGATTCAAAAATCCTTTGAAAATTTTGAAGTTCAAATTTTCAAAATAATCATTTTCAAAACAATTTGAAGGATTTTTAAAATCACATGAATTCAACTTTTCAAATTATTCAATTTTCCCAAAGCCAAGACCATATTTATTTCTAACAGAAACCCGGTTTTCCAACAACATATTCAAAAAAATTTGCCCATTAGGGAATTTTTCCAAAGTAGATTCTAGTCGTTGAATTTTGGATTTAAGATCACCGTTTTCTTCTATTAAATCTAAACAACAATTATTAGTGATCTTTCTTTCAGCATCATATCATTTCAAAACCAAAATTTCATTTTCAAGTAATTTAATTTTGGCTTGGGATTCGAAAATTTCAAATTCAAAATGTTTTTCCTTTTCAGATTCGAGTTTTTCAAAAATTTTGAATTTTTCAATCTCGTTTTCAAGCTCATTCAAAATATATTCGGTTTTCAGCAAGTTGTGTTTTTCAGTAAAATCATGTTTGGGATTTTCGTTCATCTTAAATTTATCAAGTTCCTTTTGCAAAAAATTGTTTGTGCTTTTTAGTTCAATCTCATTTTCTTTTAAAATCAAAATTTCCTTTTCAAGTTTTTGAATATCTTTATTGAAATGAACGAGAGCAAACAATTTTTGCAATTCGAATTTGATGAGGTTCTAGAGTATTCAAGTTGTGATTCCAAAACATTAATTTTGTTGGCCAACTCAAGATTTCTAGATTTCAGATATTTGTTTTTTGATTGGAGTTTATCAATAGATTTAGTTAAATCAGTACACATATAAACTAAATCTTCATAAGAGAACTGTCTCATCATCTGTTGAGTCTCCATCAGTATCATCATTTGTTTCTCCATTTAAGCATAGATATGAATCAGAGTTGGCATTCATGTTTTTTTTCATTTGTCTTCTTTTTGTCCATACAATGTATTGAGAGTATTCCCGATTTCCTATGAATTCAAACAATGGACGATAAGGTTATATTGGTTGTCATCAAGATATGAATATAAAATATGTGTAGCACGAGAATTAAATCCAGTGTTATTCCTTTCTACCATATCATACCCAACAATAATATTATCCTAACATTTGATATTAACATATTTTAAATAGGATTCCATTTCTCATTTCCAACTTAAAAAATCTATAACATTAAAAATAGTTGGAATACGACTAGACTGACTCTTACTTGGTTGACAACTAGGGAACGCCATGACTCTAGAGTTAATGAAATACCTGGCCTAATACCACTTGTTGGATCTAGATCAACCCTAATGGAGGGTGAATAGGGTTTATTGGATTTTATGAGATATTAAAAATTATCACACCCCAGATTTCAATAGAGAAAATAAATGCAAAAATAAAATAACATAGATTTTACCCAACTTCGGAAAACTCTGCTTATTGCTGCATTCCCAAGATTTCTACAAGGTATTAAAACAGATCCTGCTTACAAAACCCTGTGAACTCGCAAACCCTGCTCCTGCTCTAATCTTACACTCAAAACACTAGACGTGTCTTTATCCCCTAGCTCAGATTTTCCCTGAATTACAAATCTGTAACTTGTAAACCTTAGTTATAAATCCTATAAAGTAAACCCCCAGTTTTATAGATAAACAAGAAAACCCCTAGTTTTACAGACAAACTAAAAACCCGATTGATGGTTACAAAAGAATAAAAAAAATTAGAAACAAAATCCTCCCTCAAATAAAAAATAGCCAGCCCTTCTTTCTTTATTTCTCTTCAAATTTTTTGCTCTCAAAACAATGTCGGCCGATTAATAATTAGGGTTTTGCATCTCCCAAATCACCGCTTCAAATTGCTGGAAAATTTGTTCTCTGATTGTCGTTGGCTGTCGTTGTTCTTGCTTGTCAATGATTTGGGGATTTTCGATCGAAAAACCGTGAGTTCCTCTGATTTGATTTTTTTGATTTGTTCTTCGAATTTGTTATTATTTGTTTACGATGTTTGTTGCTTGGTTTTCAATCAAATTTACTGTGATGAATATGGTGTAGGTTTTATAGGGTATAGAAACCCTAAGACCACTCTGATTTCACTGAATGATTTGGTCTAATTTGCATGTTTCCCCCTTGATTAAATAGGTGTTGTGTGTGATTATGATTAATGTATATTTTGGAAATTCTTGAATGAATTTATTGTCAATATTCATTTCTGGAATTTGGACATGCCATATATGTTCATTCGAAAATTTGGAAATAAATCCCTGTGAATTCTGGAAACATTTGGTTTTACTCTTTCATTTGCCCAAGATTATTTGTTGATTGATTTCACTTCGGGAAACATTTCAAAAAATGTTCTTGCGAAGTTTTAGTTGATGATTTCAGGAAAAACAAAAGGATTGTTTTCATGCCTAAAAAACATTCTGATTTTTGGAAGCATTTTAAAACCTTTCCAAATATTTATGTCTCACTGTAAATATGATTTACCTAAAAATGCATGGTGATTTCTTGCCATTAATAATAAAAAAAAAAGATGTCGAGAACAAATCAATTGTTTCTTGAATTTTCAAATTACTTTATGGAAACAAAAACAATTGTTTCTGCCGAGTTTGAATACTTTCCAGAAATTCATATATGATTAATTCTTACATGCCAGATTTTGTAACTTGCTAAGTATACTTCTTGTTGTAGCAGTTTCATATCCAGTTGCCATTTTCCTATTTCTCTTAAAATATGTCGTTCATCAGACTTGCACACACACATATATATACAAATATATATATATATATAGACACACACACACATACAGTTGTATGTATATATGTATATTGATCCAATTATACTCTTGTTGTGTGTGTGTGTGTTAGTGCTTCCTTGTGTACATCCCATTTTGTACAAATGCTTGTCGCCATGACTACTTCTTGACACTTTGTGTATTTGAACCTTCCTTGGCTTGGCAATGTTTATCTTGACCTTGCAGTTGTATAGTTACACTTGAATTGTTCGTTGTTTTGTGTATTTCCACATGCTCGTGCATACATGTATTGAGCTTGGCCACACTGACTATTTGTATTTCTTTGCACTTGCACCTATACTCATCGACTGGGCTATGAACAGTTGTACACTTGCTGAATTTAGCTTGTGTAAGTTGACCTTGTGCATCCTTGAAATTTCTTGAGTCTTCTTGCATATATATATATAAGTATACTGTTGCACAATTGCTCTGTTTTCTTGTAAATCATGTCTGCCTGGACAATTTCACATGTTGCTAAAGCATTTGTATTTTACCTTACATATACATATATACATATATATATATATTCACACATACACATGTATATACATACACACACACATATATATATACGCCTTGTGCATTGGGTATTGTGCAATCTTGTATCTGTTGCTGCCCTGTATATATTTCCTTCACTATATGTAAATGTTGTTGCCTTCTTGTTGCATTGATGCAGTTCATTTGTGCTTGACACTTGCCTTGTATTGTTGTTGTGTGGACATGACTTTGCTCTTCCCGTTTGTGTATGCACATTTATTTGTGCATCTATCATGCATACTAATTTTTGCATGAATTTTCTCTTGCTTTCGATATGCCATATATACATGTGTGTGTATATACATATACACATTTGTGTGTGTTTATATATAAACATTTGTGTGTGTGTGTATATATGTATATATATATGTGTGTGTGTGTTTGGCTTTTGGCATTTGTACTTGCCAATTGTACAGGCTTGCTCATGATTGTGTCCCCTCTGACTTTATACATTTCGCTTGTATACATACTAAATCTCGATCTTTTGCTATGTGTTACTTGGATTTGAGACTGGCTTGAACCATGCAGAATTGACAATGCATGTGTATCCATGTATACATATATGTATATATACACGTATGTGTGTATATACATATATGTGTGTGTGTGTAACTCCATATTGTTGTGTCATGTTTTTATGTGCTTCGATACCCTATCAAATAGTTGTCATGCTTGTGTATATTGCTAAGCAGACTTGTATTTCGGGCTTGTCCCCATTTACTTGCACAATTTGTTGAGTTTGGTCTGATCCATATTGCCCCTGTACAAAATATATGTGTATATACATACACATGTATGTGTACACATGTATTATATACATGCAATATATATATATATACATACATATATATGTATGTATGTATGTATGTATACACACGTGTGAGCACTAGAGACGATGTTTACCTTGCGGTATTTACAGTGTGTCACTGTGAATATCACAAGTAGTCTAGACACAGATGGATGAATATGCATATCAGATCAAGTCATGAAATATGATGAGAAACACACCAAAATTTTATGGTATATAAATTTAAAAAAAAATATCTACTAGAATTTAAATTATTTTTGTCTCGGTTTACTGTGTGTGTTTATGTGACAGGTAAGCAGGTGACTGGACCGACTAGAAGCAGACAGAAGAGATAGTGGTGTGTTAGTGAGTAAATGAGTATGTATATGAATTTGTATAACTAAGAGTATATATAAAATGTAACTGAGTTTGTAAATGAAAATGAGTCTGTATGTGCAAACTAAGTGACTGAGAGTTATAGCGAGGAGCAGATGTGTAAAAAAAAATGAATGTATTGTACATAGTGATGTGCAAAAATAGTGGAGTTATAAATCTGTATTAATCAAATGTAGAAATAAAATATTATATTTCAATAAAATATTATTTCAATATTTGAATTCTTGTGTAGTAGTATTTTATTTAAATTTAAATATTTAATTTTTCTTGTGATGTAGTAGAATAGTGTAATTACAAACACATTTATAATATATATATATATATATGTTTGTTATCATCACACAAAAATCATAGAATTGTTATATACAACAAGAATCACTGGTTAAATATCTCTGGGAATTAACCAGAGAAAATTAACAAGTAATTCTTCCGTTCATGATGATCTACGGTCTTCAATTCTTTAATTCGTGTAATCATCCCTGCAAGTTAGTTTACGTAAAGTCGGTTCAAAGTGGTTTTGGGTCTAGTACCCATCGTAGTCTCTTCGAACTAATACGTAAGGAATATTCATTTGATAGTCGGTTCTTTAACTATAGAATTTAAACAGTGTAGATAAATGAAACTTATTTATTCAAGTTTTTTTGAAAGGCAATTAAGTACTTTATTCACACTAATCATTTACAATAGTTCAAAATACAATCGAAATAACACTGTACATCTCATTAGATATTTATTCAAGTTATTTCATATTTAATATAAATTTTCATAATATGCCCTTATATTTAATTAACTTATACAATCTCATTTCTAATTTTAGAACAATATTTAGCACAAGACGATTAAAATACAATAAAATGTGTCAATAATTTATTTTAACTAATTTAGATCTGCTTTATCACTTCATATCATAACAAATAGTTAACAGTATTCGTTCATCACAATATTAACAATAAAAAACGATAAACATTTAATTTCAAGCTTAATAACGGTTTGGAACATATGATCCTGGGTAACAACTAATTATACATCATACTTATTCCAAATTATTTGGAATTAAATATATTGATTTTATTAAATATTTATTCCGTTTTCAATAGACTATATATATACATATATATTTAAATATTGAAGATTCGAACTTGAGCTTATACGACGACGTCTTTTTTACAATCACGAAATTATTCAACAACATTTCGATCCTTTCTTTTTATTATTTACTAATTTTTTTATTATTTATTTATAACTCTTATTTTAATCAAATTTATATAAAGTTGATTAAATGAAAATAACTTAACAGACCCAATATAAGCCAAGCCCGTATAACGCAATTATTTCCTATCGACTTCCTTAAATAAGTTTCCTTCTTTCCATCTTCTTCAATTTTAATATATATATATATATATATATATATATGTGTGTGTGTGTGTGTGTGTGTGTGTGTGTGTGTTTTTAAACATTAGGATTTAAACAAACAATATTTTTTTCTAATTCTAAGACCAATTCGGCCCATACCAAAAGCCCATCCTCTTACTTCTCTTCCCCAGGCCAGTTCTTCTGTTTTCTTTCCTCTCTTTCTTCATGTGATCGAACCACGAAAAACTGTGGATCTGGCAATCTAAAACCATTGATTAACCCATGCCGATCTCTATTTTCATTTTGGCCAACTTCTCTTTTCCTTGATCTTTCCTTTTGTTACTTTTATTCCAGTTTCTTCTTTCCTTCCTTCTTCTGTCACCTGCTGTTTCACTCCACCATACACAAATGTGCACCATTCACGTGCACCACCGCGCCATCGATGATCTCGCCACCTACTCCATCACCACAAACGCCATCTCATCCACATAATCCATGCCCAACCCTAGAATAGCTTTTCTCCAGTCAAGTTAAAATATGGAGTTTCAACCCATGTTTCATCAAAGCTGGCATCACCCAAAGTCGCCCTGCCTCTACAAGCGACCAGCCACCTCCAGATTCCAATCAGAGGTCGGCGACAACCCATCGACCCGTCTCCTCTCCGTGCGATCACCTAAAACCTCACCACCTCGACACAGTTCGTCAATGAACAGTCTACATAAACAACAGTAAAAATCCTAGTTTGATCTTGTTCACTCCAATATGACCATTAAAAATTAAGTATACATTTTGCCCTTGAACTCCATCTCGCCACGCTGCTCCAGACCCGGTGCCATGATCCACGACCTCCACCATCACCGCAATTTGACCAAAGTCCATTTTCTGATCGACTTCGTAATTCTCTCAACTTAATCCACTAAAAATCTTGATTTTTTTAATCATAAATTAGGACTTCCTAATATTAATCCACTTCTATGCCTGAATCGAAATATAATGATGGTTGAAATATTGGGATTTTTAACCTTCTTGCTATAATTTAATGTATTCAAGTGATATATGGTATTATTTGGAGTAAAACTATTTTTAAAATATACTTGAGACATCGGTGAACATCTTTCATTTGAAACTCCACCCTTAATTCATAATAAAATTTTGATTATAATTTTTTATATTTCTAGAGCATGAATATATATCGTTACTGTTTAAATATATAGGCAATTGTTTGCAGAGTTTACATCAAATAATAACAACATATATATATGATGTTATATAAGTCAGTAGCACTTCATGAAGACAAATGTTTAGATTCGATGTAGAAATAACTATGAAATAAATTTACAGGAGGAAAATTTTAGAGTTTACTCACCTATTATTACTGTTGTTAGTGTTTTGTCCACTGTTTTGCTTTCCCCTCTCAAGTTTGTGCTCACTGTCTTGCTATTCAATTTGCAGGTTTGCTTTATGTTTTAAGTTCCATGTTCTTGTATATACTTTCTTTTCTCCTCCAGGCTTTGATTTTGAGTTTGTTCACAGCCTTGGCCATTGTTTCACAGTTTTTTGTACACGGTTTAGTTCCAATTTTTTACTCTGCGTATGTTTGATTTCCAGGAAACTAGTGTGCGTGTGTGTGTGAGTTTGTGTGAACCTTGAGTGTATTTATAGATGAAATATTGGGGCATAAGTCGGTTAGGTGCTGAAGCATATAGGGTATAGGTTGCAGCAGTATAGTGATGTTTGATGTTCTAATGATGTACAATACAAACTAAGTCTTCTAAATTTGCTCCTAAGAAACATAGACATGCCATGTTATTTCTGCATTATATGTACATATGTATGTCCAATTATGTCCTATGTATATTAATGAATCACCCTTAATCCTTAAATACGAATCAATTCTAATTAACGACCTTGATTTTTCCTTTCACTTCCACGTACTTGGCTGGTCATTTTCTTTCAAATCTCAACTAGGCTGAGAAACTATGGGTTTTTGCATATGCTTAGATTTCCTTTGATCATCTTTCTTTCGTTTCAGCTGCTTGGCACTATAGAAGGTGTACTTGTGTTTACACATGGCTGAGCTTTACCTTATGTATAGGATATCAACTTGCGAACCTACCTTCCTTATGCCAGCTATTTGCTTTCCTTTTTTTCCCTTTCTAATGTTAATATTCTAGGCTGTTCAAATCTTTCTTTTCCATTTAAATGCTTGTGATACCTTTGTCACTTTTGCACACTTGCAGGCTATTGTCCTTTCAAACTTGCATATCCTATATTTAATTTTCTTATGTACTCTACTATATTTAGTTACATAATATATACACAGAATTATACTATGTCTAGTTAAATGTTATATACACAAACAAACTTCAAATTCTCATATATATCCTATGCATACATATATTTTTAATTTCCTATATTAAAATCTTATATTGGTTTCCCTTTTGTCTCATTCTTATTATAGAGTATATGCATACCTTTTAAATGCATGTACAATATACATATTTTAAATTTATACTTGGTTCATAAATCTTGAATAGATATATTTATATACATATATTTCCAATTGCACAAACAAGGTAGATTTTAATATTGGAATTTCATACAATATATAATATCCTCTCAAATCAATATGCAATATACAAAATATTTTGAATTCTAAGCTTTTACTTATGTAAACTTGCATACATATATATTTTTCACACACACACACACATACATATATATACATATATCAGTTATATACTTAAGTAAAGCAAATATTATAAGTCACTAGCTTTAATTTAGTTCTATTTAATTTGATTTTTAGTTTGATTTAATTCCTTGTAAAATAATGAATTCTAAAATAAATATTACTACAGGAAGATTATTTAAGAAAATTTATTTTGATTTTGACTTTTATTTGTTAACAAAATTCAGCAATAAACACTATTGCAAGAAAGGTTGTTTAAAAAATATTTAATTCTACTTATATTTTCATTACTATGGATTTTTAATAACTAGAGTTAGATTTTATAATAATCGTTTATTCAGCATTTCCTACAATATTTAAATCTAAATTTATTTGTTTGAATTTAATAACCAGTATAATCTAAAAAAATTAGATTATAGAGCGAATCCAAAAATTGAGTCATTACAATCTGCCCTCTTAAAAGAATTTCGTACCTGAAATTAAAGAGTAACAAGGAGATACCAATTATATTCAAAATCATAGACTTATGTCAACACACATACAAAGGCCATATACCATCAATTCAAACACATTAACCTTCATAGCTAAAAATATTTGTTATTACCATTGGAAAACATTTCCTATTCACCTATTACTATTCTTCAACATTCATCAGTTCCTAACTGTAAATCAGTAAGAATGTAATCCTCTAAGCATCAACCCTGAAGAACGAAATCAACATCGTATCAACACTCAGAAAATCATTTAGCTTAACCAATCTCCAGTTAGGTTCCAGTTTCTTAACTCCATAACTTAATTTCTTATTAACCCAAATATATTTCATTATAGTTGGAAAATAATTCCAAAACTCATTTACTTCAATAGTTTGAATCAAATTTATTCAAACATATGCATCTGCTTCAAATTCTCCTCTTAAACTCCATTCCAGTTAAATTCTATTCAACTCAACCTCAGTTAACTCTAGTTCATTCAATTCACCTTTACTGCCTTTATCCACTTGGCATGTTTTATTTAAATTGTCATTCCCAAATCCAAATTCCCGGTTTTTTTTTATTTTAATTCAGTCTGAAATCACGTATCTTTATTTCATTGTAAATTCAAAACCTTTGAATATCCAAGACAATTTATTTCAAACAATCTACCATCAACAAACTTTCTATAGTAGCAATCCATCACCTAGAAACTCAAAAATAAACAATGGCGATGTTGCAATCATTATCAATATCATTTCCCAACGACTGAAGTGAGTTCAGTGCTACATTACATCCAAAATCTATTTAAAATGATTTTCATCAAATCTTTCCTAAGTAATAATTTATTACTTTTATAATATTCTTGAAAATAGACTTCTAACTTCCCGAGATTTCAAATTCAAGTTCGGGTTTGTATTTAGTTTTTGGTTCATCTTATATGTATATTTTATTCTTATACAAATTCCATTTGGTTATATATACCCATCTCCATGTTAAAATTTGATACCATATTGTAATAGCAATCAACACAGCCATCTATAATAATTCTAAAGAATTATTCTTTTATATAAAAATATATTTTTGGGTAAAATTATTTCATTTACCTAGCTTTTAAAATAATACGGTGTCAAATTACTCGGTTCGAGTGTTTAGAAACAATTATCGATACAGTTTGCACTCCCATATCTATCAGAATTCATAAACCACTCGACAAACAAATCAACACAATATAGAACAACTTTTATATGAATTAACAAATATGCACTCATATATGCACATTCAAACTCAATCTAGGGTATTATTAACTCCATCTTTTTCGAGTTACGCCACAGAGCCAAGGTTATTATTTAACCTTATGCTCTAATACCAACTGTAACGGCCCGAAAATTCCCTACCCAGATTATCGATGCATACATATACAGTATCACATATCGACTAATCAAGCGTATGAAATTAGTGGATCATTAATAGAAAGAAGTTAGAGGGTGAGAAATAGAAAAAAAGGAGAGTTAGAATAGAAGAAAAGGAAGAACATAAAACCACAGAATCAGAGTAAAAACGAATCTCATGGCAGAACGAGTAAAATATATTATATATCAACTCTTGGAATACAAAACTGTATTTGTATTTACATACATCATCAGAGTACAACTTATATACAATACAACGGAGATAAACTGTATATATATCAAATGTTGAAGCCTCGTGCTCCAATCTCCTCCAAGTGCATCTGTAAAATCCTAAAACTACTTGACTGCACGTACAAATTTGGGCATCCAAGAGTTTAGGGAAAACGCAGAAAAATAAACTCTAGGTCAGTCATGGGACTGGTGCGCGTAAACGAATTTAAAATAGCTTGATCTACCTTTTAAAAATTCATTTTGAAAGAAAGGATGATCGTAAGACCGATCCACACATAAATACAGTTGGTTTTACCTTACGATAACCCAAAGCATTCTCTGTATTAAAACTAATCTGATATTATAATAATGTCTAAATCAAATAAATAGAAATCTAGCAGAATGCTTGCATCTCACGCTCTACATACATAGTATACAATTAAAATCGAGGGACCCTATTGGGTAATGAATTTCCATCTATGACAAGGTATGGAAGCACCTTCTGATAGTGTATCCCTAGAGAGGAATACACTGGGTTCAACAAGAACATCTTGCAACCCAGCCACCCATGACTGTCCACTCAATTTGCTTGAGTGTACCGAATATATTGTCACCAACGATTGGGCTCAAACCACCGTTTCCGAAGCATACAGCAGTGATAGAATAAAGAAGCAAGTGAATTTCCTTTAGACATGCGACAGTCCAACCTAATGGGAGCGACCCACATAGCCATGCTGCCTGCTCGATTTTTTTCGTTTCCCGGTTGATGAGGCGTGAGGTTATATTTACCTTTTAAAAACATATGGCCAAAATTTACTTTGAATGCTACATTGTCAGATCCGTCAAATCACTAATTTTCATCCACAAATATACTTTGGGTGTTACGCCAAAGAAGTTGCCTTCTTCGCAACCAACTTGGTATATTTGTAAAAATCGACGTACGTGATTTTTTGGAAATACTCTGTCATACATTCGTCCATACAAGTCATCTAGGAACAGGATGAATCGAAGATACTCTCCTACTGCATCCAATATAGGAATAACCCCATGGATCAATCACTACAAGAAAATTGGCTATCTACAATACCAGAAGACAACGTTTTCTTCTCTTTGTCGTGGAAAACAAAGGTTAGTACGTGGCTTTATGTGAGAAACGCTGGTATAAATTAAAGCGGGAGTTTTTTTTATTTCCCTCCACTTCTTCTAATTTCGGCTGCGAAACCCAAATAGAAATCCCTCGTATTTTAGTCACCAATCCATTTCCCTCTATGTGATTTTCATTTTCTCTCCTGTCAAATTCAAATTCAATTTGCCTGCTTTGAAAACTGCATCTTCCTTCATCCTGCGCATCTCCCTTGTTGCCCATTTTATAAGCGTCAGTCTCCCTAAACTTGCCGAAAATGGTGAGTTTTTAATTCTTAACCCTAGTTTTTAGTTGTCTACTTCATGATCTACTATTTTCTTACAACTAATAAAGTTAGGTTTTAGATTTTCTTGTGAGTTCGTCGGTGGTGGTCACGATGAATCTCCAATCCACTATAGCGTAGGTATTAGTTAGATCTGTTAAAGTTGTATCTTTTTTGTGCTGAATCAATATGATTTGGACATTTGGTGAATTAATTTTGCCTTAAGTTACTGGTTTGATTGTGCCGTTGTTGTATAACACGGAAGTAAGGTCTGATACATTTATGCTTTTGTTTATCAAAAAGCTGAAATTGAGTTAAAATTGTGATTTTGATTGGTTTCTGATGACCGAAATGTAAAAGAAGTTGATAGGGATCTCACTGAATGGTAGGAGCGTCAAGTTATGCTTGTGTTATCTAAAGTTAAGGTATAAATTTTCCTCATTTGGTTTTATTTCGATATATTTTTCTTTTTAGGTTTTTTTAATTAAGATAAAATTTGGGTTAGATACTACAATTCTGTGAGTTGTTGTCAGACTAATTGAAATCTGTAGAAAGCTGTAACCATCTTATGATTGCTTCTAAAAGCTAACGATTTTACCATGGATTATTGGTGAAAGCTAATAAGAGTTTAAACATTTCCATAAGCTTTAAACTCTTATTGTTGGTATCCAAGCTATGCTGTTGAATGTTTCTGAATACACACACATTTCTGATCAAAACACTTCCGTTTCAGATTGGCATGATGATTTGATTAAACTGAACAGGATTTCATGGATACACACACCACTTCATCAAATTCTGATGCTCATGTTTTAGATGAAAAAGATCCTGAAAATTGGCATGTTCGGGTTTATAATCTTTTGTGATGCTATCGTTTGACTTACTCTATTTGTCTGTATGGGAAATCAGGTTGACTAATATATTTTTTGCTAGATTTTTCGATCAATAGACTCAGGTTCAGTAACTGGATTCCCAAAAGTTGTTCAGGCGGCCGAATTAAAGGTTAAAATGGAGTTTTTTTCTTAAGTAATATATTGCGAGCAACTGTAATGAAAATTTCCTATCTCTTTTGGCAGAATCTTGTTTGTGCGAAGAATGTAACTATTGACAAGAGCATACACAATCCTTATGTGAAAGCAATAAGATCCGCACAACATTTCATATACATAGAAAATCAAATTTTCGTTGGGTCATCTTATAGCTGGCCATCGTACAAAAATGCAGGTACCTTGATGGAAGTTCACATTCACGGACAGTGTATAAACTGCATAAATGATTTGTTGTTCTTGACAATGTCGTATCTTTACCTAATTCGAAATCATTTGTGTACACAACCATTCTGCAAGCTTATCTGCTATAATTACTGGATGATTCGGCATCATTTTCTGTTTCCTTTTCTTTTGACAACCAATGACAAATTGTAATGTATGTTAGGAGCGGATAATCTAATACCGATGGAATTAGCATTAAAGATTGCTAGCAAGATCAATGCAAATGAAAGATTCTCTGTATATATTGTGATACCGATGTGGCCTGAAGGAATCCCAAATGGAGCTGCAGTTCAGTAAATTCTCTTTTGGCTGGTTAACATTTTTATTATATTTTATGCAACAAAAATGTACTTTTAATGAAGTGGTCTCTTATTTATTCTTTGTTGACCTATAATGGAGCAGCTATACAAACAACCATTTTACTAATACAAATTCAAATGAAATACTTAATACTTGACAGGGACAAACAATGTCAATGATGTATCGTATCATAGCACAAGCACTAGAGCAAGCAGGGCTTTCCGAATGTGATCATCCATGGGATTATTTGAATTTCTACTGTCTAGGTGAGCGTGAACCTGAACTCGGTGAAAAAATTCAAATGGCAAATGCTTCTAGTACAATAGTGCATTGGTAGTTGTTTATGTTTCTCTTTTAGCTATGACAACATTTTATTTTTCCTAAAGAAATTGAACAAGTGTTATATATCATTTGCATTTGTGTATAGTGTTTAATTCAAAAGTCCCGTGGATTTATGATCTATGTGTATGCCAAAGGAATGATAGTTGACGACGAATATGTAATAATTGGATCTGCAAACATCAATCAAAAATCAATGGATGGATCAAGGGATACAGAAATTGCAATGGGTGCGTACCAGCCACATCGTACATGGGCTGAAAAGGGGAGCCATCCTCATGGACAGGTCCAATTTTTATTTCAACCTTTTTAATTTAAATTATGCAAGGGTAAGTTACTTCATTACCCTCTATTCTATGTAAAATGTTATAGCTGTTCTCTATTATGCTGTTAAAGTGAATCGGTGTGAACAACTAGTTTTACTTGTATAAACAACAAACTCTTTAATATCCAAAGACGATCTATGGATATTTGGTTAATTTTACATCGTACGAACTCATGTAATTTTAAAAAAAAGAAAATACCATGTGTTTTGGCAATAAATTTTGGCATGTTGATTGATGATACAGACTGGTAGAACCAAAAAACAACTATTTCAACCCATGAAACTGACAGCCTTAAACAAAAATTATTAAACCCAAAGTTGACAGGGCACTTATATTTTCTCTGAGTTTACAGATGAACCTTGGTTTTTTGGATAATTCACAAAAATTACCATATTCTGCAACTTAAAAATAACTGAATTGTAGTAAAAGTGCCGAGCACATTAATACTGACCATATTACAATAATAATAAAAAAACTCATATGTCATGGGTTGTTGAACAGCAAAAGATATATAGCTTCAGTCCGATATGCGTAGTTAATTGTGCATAAATTACAATGGTACTCGGAAAATTATTGAATAAAAATGTATATATTTAAGAAATTGCAGGATTTAGTATATGTATTCTTTGAATTAACCAGGAAATTAATAGTAGAACGAATACACAGGTATATAGATATAGAATGTAGCTATGGTCAGAACATTTGGGATGCTTAGAGGAATGTTTTCAAGATCTAGGAAGTGTTCAGTGTGTCAAACATGTGAATCAACTAGCTGAAGAAAACTGTAAGACCTACGTGGGAGCCGAAGTCAAACCTATGAAAGGGCATTTGATGAGATATCTGATTCATGTAATCCGTTTACCGCCAGAGTTTGGCCCTCTAAGCGGAGCAACTGAGGTGGGACAACTCGCTTCTTGCTCGACTTGTGACTTTGGTGAAGCCTCTTCGCCTATTGAGGATCTCTCTCTGCCAGACAGTGGCTATAGCTGGCGCAGCTTATGACAGTGTTGTATCTGAAGTGATGGAAGGCTTTGGTTCGGTGGCAGTTCACCTTGTTGGTGTGCTGGGGTTTTCAGTGTTCTGGGATGTTCTGAGTTCATGTGGTCAGGTAACTCCTCCTCTTTTTGTTCAAGTTTTTAATGACAAACTGCTTATTTTAGCTATGCATGTGTATGGCCTTGATCTCACTTAGCCTTTAGTGAGTTATGAGGTTCCAGATTTTAAGTTACCTTCTTCCCTTTGTTCGTTGCCTGATTACTTTCTTGGTTTTTCGCTTTTTCAATTTGTTGTGACCGTTGTACCGCTATGGTTCAGGTTGCTTGCTTTGCTTTCGGTTTATCAGTAATGGTTATGGTACATGTGAGGTTACGGGGGTTTACATGTCTTCACGACGACTACATCATGTACTAAGATCGTTGAATTTAGATTACAAGCATTGAATTTAGGTTACAAGCGTTGAATTTAGATTACAAGCGTTGAATTTAGGTTGGTTTCTTCTTGTCTTGACTTCATTGTCTTTGTTTGTATACTATGCCAAGTTTCATTCTTTTAATTAGGCATGGGTTTATACCTTTCCGAAAAATTTATTAGTAATGCTAAGGTGGCTGCTCTAAAAGCACTTGAAGCTCTTTTAACTGTGGTACGTATAAAATTTCTGCAGTTTCAGGCTTGTGAGTTTCGGTGCCGCTTAGCAAAGTGTATAGTTAAATATACATCTTATACATTTCTAACTAGTTGTTCATAATACTACATACTCATGGCCATATCATCTCGCATACATGAAGGGTAGTTGTTCATTGGAAAACAAAAATAGAACAGGTCAGACGTCTGAAATTTATTATTTTAGACGTCTGTACCAAGCCTAGGAATTGCCCGAGAACATTTTTAGACGTCTCAAATAAATTTTAGATGTCTGAAATGGTCTTAAGATGTTGGATGAAATCCATTTCAGATGTCTGGAACTTATTTTCAGACGTCTGAACCAGGTCAGAGGTCTGAAAATAGGTTCAGACGTTTGGAATTTGCTGTTGTTTCTAGTTTTCCTTCGATCGACCGATTGGTTGTATGCGATGTCAACTTATTACTTGTTTTTCTTGTGCAGCTTACGGTCCTTTTGTTGATGAGACATGCCTTGACCCTTTCCAATGACGGCGATGATGACGATGCTTCTGCATATTTTTCTGTAAGTAATTATATTCATCACACTACATGTTCATGGCATTCATGTAGGATTAAAAAGTACATAAAAATACAAAACATAACTAAACTTTTATAATAATAACAATAAGATTTATAATAGTAGTAAATTAACTAAGTATTATAAAATTAACTAAGTATTAAGTAAGTATTATAAAATTAACTAAGTATTATAAAATTAACTAAGTATTAAGTATTATAAAATTGACTAAGTATTATAAAAATTAACTAACTATTATAAAAAATTAATTAAGTTTACTAATATTATAAAAATTAACTAACTAATATAAAAATTAACTAAATATTATAAAAATTAACTAATTAGTATGAAAATTAATTAAGTTTACTAATTTTATAAAAAAATAACTAAGTACTAAGTAAGTATTATAAAATTAACTAAGTATTAAGTATTATAAAATTAACTAAGTATTATAAAATTAACTAAGTATTATAAAATTAACTAAGTATTATAAAAATTAACTAAGTATTAAGTAAGTATTATAAAACTAATTAAGTATTATAAAATTAACTAAGTATTAAGTATTATAAAATTAACTAAGTATTATAAATTAACTAAGTATTATAAAATTAACTAACTATTTTAAAAATTAACTAAGTATTATAAAATTAACTAATTATTATAAAAAATTAAGTTTACTAATTTTATAAAAATTAACTAACTATTATAAAAATTAACTAAGTATATTAAAATATAAAATATTACCAAGTATTCTATAATAATTATAGCAATAATTAAAAATTAACTAAGCATTATAAAAATTAACTAACTATTATAAAATATTACCAAGTATGCTATGTTGTTATCTTCACCTTTCTCCTTGTATTTTTTTTCTTGTTATCGAGCATAGTTTTCTTGTTAATGTGTAATCATGACCAAATGCTAACATGAACATATGTGTATAGGTATTGGGGATGGGCATCGTTGTGCATTCGGCTATAATTAGAATATCGTTAGGGGCTTCTGAAGATCCCTCAACAAAAAGACCGCTTGTTGTATCTGATTATGGAGAAAGCGGTAACTTTTAGATGTTCATTTTGTTGGTATTCGGCGCAAACTTGTTTTATGGAAAAAAAAATATTTGTAGATATCGTGACTTTGTTTGACGGATATTGTGTAAATTTAGTTCACAGTGTTATTTTTTATGGAAATTATGTATGAATATTATGTTATATAATTAGTTGGTTGATATATGTTTACATGTTGTTGATATGTTTGTGCATGAATATTTTGATACCACAATATGTAAATGCTGTGATAGATGCAGAAAATGTTGTGATTTATGGAAAAACGCTGTGATAGTAAAGAACATGTAAACTTCCAGAAACGCTGTGATATGTGGCAAAACGCTGTGGTAGTAAAGAACTTGTAAACTTCAAGGAATGCTGTGATATGTGGCTAAACACTGTAGGAAAGGGAAGATAACAACATTTCTGGAACAATGTAAAACGCTGTATAAACATAAGGACAACACCATTTGAAACGCTGTAATATGTCACTTTTCTACAATATTTTTGAAAACGCTGTAATATACCCAGGGACCTGTAACAGAATGTTGTTAGCAGCGTTCATCAAAACACTGTTAAAGGCTATAACAGCGTTTTTTTCAACGCTGTTAATAGACATATTTCTTGTAGTGAATAGCGAGTAGTCCTTGCAATCCGAAGATCTCAATCACGACAAAATCGCTATCGAAATATCTTTGTGAGCTAACTAAAGAAATTCAACTTGTAATCCTTCCATTCATGAAGATCTAAGGTCTTCAATTCTTTAATACGTATAATCGTCCCTACAAGTTAGTTTACGTAAAATCAGTTCGAAGTGGTTTTGGGTCTAATTCCCGTTCCGGTTTCTTCGAACTAACACATAAGGTATATTTATTTAATAGTCGATTCTTTAACTATCAAATTTAAGTAGTGTAGACAAGTAAAACTTACTTATTCAAGCTATTTCATGTTCAATATAATTTTTCACAATATGTCCATTATACTTAATTAACTTATATAGCCTCATTTCCAATTTCAGAACCGTATTTAGCACAAGACGATTAAAATACAATAAAACATTTCAACGTTTATTATAACTAATTTAGATCCGATTTATCACTTCATATCATAACAGATAGTCAACTGTAATAATTCATCACAATATTAAAAATCAACAATGATAAAATTTTAATTTCAAACTTAACATCGTTTCGAAATATGTGATCCTGGGTAACGAATAATTATACATCATATTTATTCCAAATTCTTTGGAATTAAAAATGTTAATTTTATTAAATATTTATTTCATTTTCAATAGACTACGTATATAAATATGTATTGAGATATTGGAGATTCGAACTTGAGCTTATACGACGACGTCTATTTTGCAATCACGAAATAATTCAACAACATTCCGATCCTTTCTTTTTATTATTTACTGATTTATTTATATATTTATTTATATCCTTTATCTTAATCAAATTTATTTAAATTTGATTAAATAAAAATAACTTAACAGACCCAATATGAGCCAAGCCCATATAACGCAGTTATTTCCTATCGACTTCCTCAAATTAGTATCGTTCTTCCCTTCTTCATAAATTTTAATATATATATATATATATATATATATATGTTTTTTTAACCACTAGGATTTAAACAAACATTTTTTTTCTAACTTCAAGCCCAATTCAGCCCATACGAAAAAGCTTACCCTTTTACTTCTCTTCCCCAGGCCCATTCTTCTCTTTTCTCTCCTCTCTGGCTTCACATGATCGAACCACGAAAAACTATGGGTTTGGAAACTTAAAACCAATGACCAACCTATGCCGATTTCTATTTTCTTCTTTCCTTCCTTCTTTTGTTGTGACGACCCGAACTCCCCCTTAAAGGAAAACCCGGATTGCTTTGAGAAAAAGCCACATTGGGACACAACCAGAAGAACATTTCATTTCTAATTACAACAATTCCATCAGAATACAAGAATATACAGAGTACGAATAAATTTTACACATCAGAAAAATATCAGAGATTTAAATTACATTACATAGCAGCGGAAAATAATACAAAACGCAACAGAAAGAGATAAACGGATACAGAGCTTTTCGAATATCGTTCCAGCTGTAAACCAGGATCCTGTGAATATCAATCTAAAAACCAAAACTACTAGCTGGCTGGGTAGAAAATAGGGGCACCCAGAGTTTAGGTTAAAACAATAAACTCCAGGTCAGTCATGTGACTGGTGTGAGAACTAAAACAGTTATTTAAAACTTTACTTTAAAAGAGAGTAATTCAAGGGACCACGCCGTATAACACGGAATGGGTTTCCTCCCAAGAATACAAGTGCATAGAATAAACAACGAATGCTTTTTGGAAAAATGAAGCTATTACAAGAGCCAGATCCCATCACACAATGCAACGCAAGCCGGAGGATAGGGTTTTACCTTATAATAGCCAAACATGCTTGGTACGTTTAAAACAAATCATTTGATACTATTGTAATGTAAAGTGTATGAAAACAACTTCAAATATAAATGTATCAATCGTAGACGGCATAGTACCCCATACCACTATGTCGTCATAATAGGCTCTACAAATAAAACTGAATATCACGTATTGGAAATTGGATTTCCGTCATGAGTCGAGGCCAGGGATGGCTCCTCACCACTTCGAGACACTTAAGCAAATGCCTCAGGACTACACACTTTGGGTAACCCTTGGATCTTCAGGGCCGGTCCTCCGTTACGTTTGAGGATTGGTTATTCATGAACACACGTTTCTTGGTCCTATCGGACCTATCCATCGGCTCCGAAGAGACTGATATAACCGAGGCGCCTCACAATCCAACAACCACATAGGTAAAATAATATAAATGTCAGGGCTTGTAAAACACTGACACCACCCATCGCTAGAAAGAAACGTCGTGCTCTCCCTGCAGTCACGATCCCGTTTTTGACTCATACCGAGGTGTGTGGCTCGCGAATTATCGCCATACACAAAGCTACGCTGTATTAAAGTCGTGCTTTAATCATCAACCACAAGACTCTGCTTTTCAACAAAAGCCTTGATCATTGCATCTCAGCATGCCACATAGGCAATTCATGCCATGCGACTGATATCTATCGATATATAACCTCTGAGCTCGTACGTCTCAGAGAAGGGCATTAAGCAAGAGAATAAATTCTCCGCCGCCAAACAGATATATATTTAATAGAAATCAATCAACATAGAATAAAATCCAACGTCATACACATCCATTTACAAGTTCGTTCTGGGTCTGAACGAAACCGGAAGCACCTTATTCCTCGTTCCACATGTCCAATGCAGAAGAGAGGCCCTCGCATATCCGTTGATCTCCAAGTACGTCTAGACAATCACCACTTATTACCCCGTCTTGGGTGTACAGCCCAATCAAGACATCAGTAATCATCCAAACGATGTGAAGACCTCCGGTCTTCAGCCACCGTCTTCATCGTCGACATATCGTCGAATCAGTTATTCAGAATGGGTATAAACCCGGCCTTTCCGAATAACTCACGTATATAAAATAACAAGTGCTATAAAAACACAACATACGCCTCATTCCAATTCTGAATACTCTTTTATTCAAATATTCACATTCTTTGGGAAAGGTTCCCATTTATTTTATCAAAGATAAATTCTTTAAAATTTATTCTTTAATCTTCCTTTGGATGTCAAATCAAACCATGTCATGGTTTTCGAAACTAGTCGGGATTAGCGAACCACACCGAAGTAATCATTTATTTGATTTCCCAATCCCAACCTATTCATCCCATGGAGCAAAACTGGTAATACTCCATATCTAACACTATGGTGTTATCGGTAAATTTAATTTCCATTTCACGTTCAAATCTAATTAAAGATTTAACTATCGCTAAGAGTAAAATTGACGATACTCCATTCTCGATTATTTCCCAAATTTGATAATTTAAATTATCACATTCCATTTCTATCTAATTAAAGATTCATTAAATCTCCACTTGGTTTTAATCTTCCCAAAAATCAATATTAATGATTATATAACTTGGGAAATCATATCCTGTCTTTAACTGGGTTAAAGAACCAATGTCATTTAAAACAGGTTCACAATAAACCCAAAATCACATTCCACTCCATCAGCCTCTAACCGTAAATTAGCAAGTGAACAATTCCCTCAGTATTAACCCCGAAGGCCGAAACCAACATCAGATCAATACCCAGGAAACCATTCAACTTAACTAATCTCCAGTTAGTTTCTGATTTTCTTAACTCCATTGGGTCTAGGAACAGTATTATTAAAGATACCATTCACGACAACCCAGAACCTCATTCCATTGTTAATTTGGTTAAAGAACAAGTGTTATTGTAAAACATCGTTCACGATAAACCCAAATCACATTCCATTAATTATTGAATCTTCATGGTAAAACAAATCAATATATAATCGATTTCAATTTTCGTATCCGACCAATAATATAAATGGAATAACGGCAAAGCCTTTTAAATTCCGTATTTATTAATAGTCTTCCTCCACAGAAGTTCACTTCGATTATTATCAATCGAATTCCATTCAATTCCAATTTAATATATTAAATTGGAAAACTTTACTTTGGAAAATTCCCGTTAAATCTTAATAAAAAGATTTATAAATACCAAATCACATTTCACTGTAAAGCGGGTTAAAGAACGAATGTCGTTAAAAACACAGTTCACAACAAACCCAAAATCCCATCAGTCTTTAACCGTAAATTAGTAAGAGAACAATTCCCTAAGTATTAACCCTGAAGGTCGAAACCAAAATCAGATCAATACCCAGGAAACCATTCAACTTAGCTAATCTCCAGTCAGTTTCTAATTTTCTTAACTCCATTGGTTTTAAAAACAGTATTATTAAAGATACAATTCATGACAAACCCAAAATCCAATTCGATATTAAATACAAGGCTCTGAATAGAAAATATATCGGCTTATATTCAATGTCGAATTCTGAAACCAACAAATATCGTATTGGAATAACGATATATATGTCTTCCAAATTCCTCCACAATATCCGTATAATCACGAAATCCAATATCGAAATATTCCGAAGATAATTTCGATTCCGATCCATTCCAATTTATATATTGGAAATTCTGTTTATTTCTAAAACCATTTCAAACCCAATTCCAGTTCATTACTAGTTCATTTCGATAAAAATATATTTTTATCCTTTCAAATATGGAATTTTTCATCCCAATTCTTTTCAAAACATTTGTTATGATTTTACAGAAATTATTGATATTTTAAAAAAAATTATCAATACAGTCGATTTCCATAACCGATCATCGAACTAGCAGTACATCGATCTTTTCTAAATTTGATTTGGACATAATTCCAAATCCAACCGTTAGATTTCAAATCTCTCATATTCGTTAGAAAGCCCTTTTCGATACGAACCCAACGGTTCCGGGTTTAGGAGATCCGATGGCTGGGTCTCCCGTAAGGTCCGTTCGAAGTCAATGGTCAAAATTCGCAAACTACCGTGGCACGGCGCATTCTATTCAGGCCATTATACATATATATATAACATATATTATATATATTTCATCGATTTCCTTTTAAAATTTGTATTATAAATAGTTTTAAATTCGTTTTCAAAACGATTTTAGCTTCATATTCAATTTCAAATCAAAATTGAATATTTCATATCATCGATATATAAATGATAGTGTTTTCAAAACATTAGATTTTGAAATCAATTCCTTTTCGATACTCATTATAAAAATGAATAGAATCTATATAAATATCGTTCACGTCAAAATGGCGTTAATCTAATCAACACGGCTTTATATATTTAAATATATTCGTGTCCATCCCAAATCGGACATCAAAATCAGATTTTGATCTTTTACTGAATATTATTTTAAAATATTCATTATTTTTAAATATTCGTTATTTTAAAATATTTATTCTCTCTGAACAGGAATCAGACACAGTCAGTTACTATATAATTTGATTTATATGGATTTCATACTAACATGTACACAACAACAATCAAACACGGTCAACCATCATCCAAAGTGCATTCTACACTGCATAAGCATCAAATATAAATATTTAACACATATAACAGTCTGTCAACCAATCGATTGACATACAACTAAATGTTGGGATAAGTGTATGTCATATATCATCCCAATACCCGTGTGGGCTTTTCAAACAACAAATAAAGATTTATTTGTGCAATTGGGTGATGTGTAAAATTTATCGTCCCAGTCAATATCAGTCCAATGTGCGTACATAAACAAATCGTCCAATTTGTTTATAAATATTTATTTTGTTCATATACATGTTAAAAATTATATTTTTAACTATAAAATATTTTATATCATTCCACATCACACAATCAACTTTCACAACAAAATCAAACAAACAAACAAGTCGTCCATGGTCTGTGGACGACGGGTGTCGGGTGCTGCTAAGCACTGTCTGCATCCTAGTATATATTTTAACTAGAAATAAAATCAAAAGTGAGAAGTTCTCACCTTTGGGATCCACTCCGCCAGTTCTCTATTTCTGAATGGTCGGATTTGTCCAAAATTCCAATGCGATCTTTTCCCGCTGTTCATTGTAAAAATCACATTTTTATTTCAATGCTAAAAATTATTTTTACTTAGCTAAAAATTATATTTTTACTTCGCTAAAAATTATATTTTTACTTCGCTAAAAATTATATTTTTACTTCAAAACCATACATGTAAAAATTGCATCTTTAACACGATGTTTACATTATAAAGATAATATTTTTATTTCGATGTTCATACAATAAAAATCATATTTTTATTATCTCTATAATATAAAAATCATTTTTTTCGTATATAAAAATCATTACTTCATACGATAAAAATTCTATTTTCATTTTCATAATCAAATTTTATTTTATTTTGCTAATGTATAAATAAAAATCATATTTTTATTTTGCTGTTTCTATTTTAAAAATAATACATTTTTAAACAATACTAATATATATATATATATATAAATCGAATTTTTATATAATTAAAAATCCTATCTTTATATAGTTAATCTATAAACAAAATCGCATTTTTTTTTCGTTGTAAATCTATAACCGAAGATCATATCTTTACTGAATAAAATAAAAATAAAATATATATATATATATAAGAAGAACTCACATTTGGAAGAAAGGGGGCTGTTTCCAACGCTCGGCTGAGGAGGAGGTGGTGATAGGAGGCGGCGCAGGCGAGGTGGGGTCCACATTGGCGGCGCTGGGTGGTTGCGGGGTTAGGGTTTCACTGTCGCACCGATTTGAAGGAGGAAGGGTGCGGTATTGGGGGTTTGTAGATGGAGAAGGAAGAGGGGATCGTAGGGCTCGGCGAGGGGCAGTGGTCGTGGGGGTTAGGTGGCGCCAGAGGTGCGGCGCATCTGATGGCCGTGGCGGCGAATCGCCCCCTGCCCCCTCGCGTCGCTTTGTTTTTTTTCTAATTTTTTTTGAACGAATGGTATACTGAGGGGGTTTGGCCAAAGCGATAAAGAAAAGGAGGGGAGTATTATAAAATTTAATTATTATTTTATTCCTTTGATTTTCAAAAAGTTGAATTTTCAATCGGAATCCAAATCGAACCCAACGACTGTCGCCCCTAGCTATGTACCCTTATTCGGAACACAATGGGATATGTCTGGTAAGCCAATTTGGCCGTTACGATAGGTTTTCATCAAAATTAAAACATAAATCAGTATATATTCAATTTGAACGTACATTTCAATTTACTGGGGCCACATACTGACTCTAAAAATTCTAGAAAAATTATTTCTAGCTTTATATTGACGATACGGTTCTAACAAAACTAATTTCATCAAATTTGACGACCGTTTGAAAAATGAACAGTTTCTGGTCGATCCAAATTGACTGAAACTGTCAAAACACGTTTTCCTTCGCCACGCCCACACATTTATTTCAAAAATTATGGATTTTGGAATCTAGCAATAAATTTACATCCCGGATCCAACAAAATTGGTTTCGTCGAAAATGGAGGTAGTTTTGCAAAATTTCCATTTTTAAGGGTTAAAATGCCATAGCGACTATTCTGAATTTTCAACTGGGCATATCTTTTTATTCCCGCTATGAAATTTCAATTTTTCAGATTCGTTGGAAAGATATCTTCAAATAGATTCTAATATTTTTGGTTTCGGTAAAATCCGGTTTATTTTGAATCCTGTACATTCATTTGAAAATTGAAATCGAATTTTCAAACAACCGCGCCATTTTCAATTCCTTTTATAATTGAAAATAAATATTTATATTCTAACGTCGATTTAAATAAATATGTACGTTCCAATTCTATTCAATACAAACTTCTCGTCGTTATTATTTAAAATAATTCATTTTAAATATTCAAAATTCGGTAAAATTGCCAAAATAAAAAATTTAAATTAGTTCCGATTTTCCGGGTTGTTACAATCTCCCCCACTTAAAATCTTTTCGTCCTCGAAAAGGAACGGAGCTGAAAGCTGTTTAACTAAACAACTCAACTTTCATTATTTTCGTTATGGCTTAAGTTCTTCAACTTTTCAATTTCTAAAAACTTTTCAAATTTTTCAAAAATTTGGCTAACACCCTAAATTTTCGAAAAATTTCGCCATAACCTCCACTGTACGGGAGCATCGGGAAAATCCCCAAACCGCCACGCAGGCCCTCTCATCTCAAAAAGAAAAAGAAAAGGCCAAGTGGCTAACCAATCAGCTCATAAAATCATCCAAAACCCAAGAAATTAGTAAACATGTATCTATTTGTCGGGCATACAATTTTATTCCTCTTCTCTAGCCTCCTTGCAATGACCTGTTCAATATATATGCATGTACATGTATGTAACTCCAAACAATTTTCAATACAGTTCAATATTTGATACAATTTGGTTATATGTACCGTTCTTTCACATAATGGTTTTTTTAGATAACAAATAATCATACAACACAACCATCAATCAATTAGTGAATTAACGTTTCAAATTCATAATTTTGATACATATACAGAAAATCATATTTTTGATGCCAATTCACAACAATAAACCCTATCTAGTTTTGGTTCTCACACCAGTCAATTGGAAATATACAGACATCCCACTTTCGAAACTCGAACATAAATACTGATGATGCACATGCTATCATCAGTATCACCTCCGGGCGACTAGAGTGTGATTCTATATCTATCCAGTATATTAAAACTTCGAATACACGTTTGCAAGGCGTATATCCAAAATCTTTATATATTGGATTGTCCAAATTCAATACAAACAAATATTCAAATACGTATAAAATGGTTTTAAATTTTCAAAACAATATTTGTTTTAATTTTTATTTTAAAAACACTACTCTACACACTCGTTCTAGGATACTACTGATCCTATCTCTAACGAGTCATTCTCATTGGATATTACTAATCCAACCTCTGATGAATTCATTCGTGTGGTTCTAATGTGTCTAGTTCTCGAGCTCTGTAAACTAAAGCTCCGGTACCAAATGTGGAGACCCGAACTCCCCCGTAAAGGAAAGCTCGGATTTCTTTGAGAACAAGCCACGTCGGGACACAAACAGAAGAACATTTCATTGTTAATTACAACAATTCCATCAGAATACAAGAATATACAGAGTATAAATAAATATTACACATCAGAAAAATATCAGAGATTTAAATTACATTACAGAGCAGTGGAAAATAATACAAAACACAACTGAAAGAGATAAACGGATGCAGAGCTCTCTGAATATCGTTCCAGCTATAAACCAGGATCCTGTGAATATCAATCTGAAAAACCAAAACTACTAGCTGCCTGTATGGAAAATAGGGGCACCTAGAGTTTAGGTTAAAACAATAAACTCCAGGTCAGTCATGTGACTGGTGTGAGAACTAAAACAGTTATTTAAAACTTTACTTTAAAAGAGAGTAATTCAAGGGACCACGCCTATAACACAGAATGGGTTTCCTCCCAGAATACAAGTGCATAGAATAAACAACGCAATGCTTTTTGAAAAAATGAAGCTATTATAAGACCCAGGTCCCATCACACAATGCAACGCAAGCCGAAGGATAGGGTTTTACCTTATAATAGCCAAACATCCTTGGTACGTTTAAAACAAATCATTTGATACTATTATAATGTAAAGTGAATGAAAACAGCTTCAAATATAAATGTATCAATCATAGACGGCATAGTGCCCCATACCACTATGTCGCCATACTAGGCTCTACAAATAAAACTGAATGCCACATATTGGAAATTGGATTTCCGTCATGAGACGAGGCCAAGGATGGCTCCTCACCGCTTTGAGACACTCTGGCAAATGCCTCTGGACTACACTGTAACAACCCGTATTTCGATAACATGTAAAGACAAGAATCAAGGCAGAATTAAATTATAAAATCTGAATTAGGATAAACGGGTTGCGCCATTGCGTTCGTCTCGGAAAAATACGCGAAATAGAGTCCGAAATTTCATAAATCGGAGTCCGTATGAAGAAGATATGGACGAACGAAGTTAGGCAGAAAAACCGAAAACAAGCCAGAATGCACTGGCGCACTTGTGAAGTGCGCCAGTACCAGAATACACTGGCGCACTTGGGAAGTGCGCCCGTGTCGAGCCAGAAACCTGCACAGCCTTCTGGCTTGACCTTGGCTGGCCTGGTGCACCTGTTTTGGCCCTTGGTCTTGTTTTGGAGGCTTGTGACGATTTTTGAGGGCTGGGATCTATCCTAGGGTTAATCTAAGGGTCCTAAACTACTCCTAATCTCTATAAATAAGCCCCTAACCCTCTCCTAAATCCTCATTATTCATTCATGCAACTAAACTATGGCAAAATTGCTACTCTCATGGCCTCCACTCAACTATCCTAGCCTCCACTTCATTTCTATGAGAGGTTTCATGATCATGAGAGTATTAGAGAGTCCCTATGTTAATATGAGAGCTTCTCAAGTTGATTTCAAGGCAAAAGTTTTGATCTTTGTTCATGAAGATGGTGTTTTTATTGATTTAGAGTGTTGATCTTTGGGTTTTTGGGTGATGGCATGCATAGGCTTCATCACAAGCTTTAGTTTAATCGATTTAGGCCTTCATAGCAATGTAAGCCCTTTCCCTACTCTTAGATATTAACTATGAAGTTAAATGTTCATGTTGCAAGTTTGGGTTTGATCATTGAGAATGATACATGCTATCATGTCATGCAAGTTTATGAAGTCATTATCTTGATCTTATGAGCTAAAAGATACAACCTTTATGTTGAAATGTTGCATTATGCAACATGAGAACCTTCATAATCTTTATGTCAACTTGCATATGAAGTCATAACCCTTATATGATGATATATGTGAGTTACTAGTCATCATTCCATGTCTTTTGTCACCATGATTCACTTATGTGCCAAGTTTGGGTTTATGCATGTTTTTGAGGCTTAAGAATGTAACATGCAAGCTAATGAACACATTTGTGCCTCATTTGCCACCATGATTAACTTGTGGCTTAATATCCATTTTTGTCATGCCTTTGCCAAGTCTCTTCTTTTAATCCATTACGTTGTTGCGAACGTATATGCGAGCTTAAAAGCGTTGGGTTATGTTATGGGTAATTTCTAATGACATGAAAATACAACTTGAAAACATGACTTGAAATATAACATGGAAGTTGACATGTAAGTATGCTTGAAAACATAAGCTTGGGAATTTACCTATTAAGTTAGGTCTACCCATTGGGAATTTACCTATTAAGTTAGGTCTACCCAATTGCTTGAAAACTTGAATATGAACATGACACTAGACTAAACATGAAAGTGGCCAACTCGAGGTTGGGTTGAGTTTGCAACGTAAAACTATCCGGAACCGACCGGCCTAACTAGTAGTTGCAAACAATAGGACCCAATGTGAGAAGTTGGTCATGTTGTGCTTGAACCCGAGGTTAGACCAAGTTGTGGTGTAAAGCTACCCGGAACCGACCGGCTTAACTAGTAACCACAACAAAGTCTAATGTGAGAGGTGAAGGTGCATTAAGTAATTAATGCCACATGATAGGGTTAAGTTAATTTGATTAATGACTCTTAACCACATATGACATGGACAAATGGGTTAAGTAATTTGATTAGGCTAATGGTACTTAACAAAACATGACAAGGTTGGGAAGGTTAAGTGACTTGATTTGCCTAATGACACTTAACCATTTTTATACGACTAGTGGACGGGGTTAAGTTAACCAACACTTAATCAATCCAACGCGATAACTTGGTAAGGTTAAGTAAGTTTTCTTAATGACGCTTAACCGAAAAATACGGTTAACGGATGGTGTTAAGATTAGACTCAACTAGTCTAAACATGAAAATCAGATAGGGTTAAGTTAGCCTAGACTTAATTAATCCCACTTGGTAGTTTAATGGGGTTAAGTTAAACACTTAACTAATCTAAACATGATGAATTGATGTGGTTAAGTGACCTATACTTAACCAATCTAACTCGTTAATTTATTGTGGTTAAGTTAACCAATACTTAACCAATATAACGTGAAAACATGATAAGGCTAAGTCACGAATCGCTTGAATACACTTGACCGATTTGACTAAGTAAATTGATAGGGTCAAGTTAATATATACTTAACCAATCTAGAATGATAATTGGACGAGGTTAAGTCGTGAATTGCTTAACCAACTTGAGCATGGTTTGTAGGGTTAAGTCTTGAACTTGGATACTTAGCCAATTTTGACATGATTATCTTGACATAATTTGTAGATGGGTTAAGTCATGAACTTAAGTGACACTTAATCCATTATGTAAACCCTAGTTCTGAGGATTAAGTGGATAACCGTAGTTAACAAGGATAGCGGGAATAAGGCTAAGTGGTAAGCCTTAGTTGAAGAGTAACTAAGTAATGATTCTTAGTCAAGGAAGTTTAGACCAGTTCATAGATAGATGAGTAACCTAATACGGTAGGTCATCGTTTAAGTATACGAGTAGGAGCAAGTATCTGGTTTGGATAAAGGCTCCAGCGAACTGGGTAACGAAGCAGCGGCTTCGGGGAACGTGAGGGTATTCTTGGTATCCCTCTATGAGCTGCCAGGTGATTATACTAGGCTCATGAGAGGTTAAGGTCTGCGTTAGAAGAACCAAGAGTATGCCTTGGTTGCTATACGAGCGACCTAAAGACGGGGATGGATAGGGGATAGTCGACGATACACGGTCGTACCCTAGATAGCATTTTCGTCAGGCTACCTACAATCTTTGGTCAAGCGTGTACGTACGGAAAGGCAGAGAACACCCAATAGACCATAATTGCTATCTAATTATGGTTGCGGTAAGGCTTGGATGTGGGTTGGCCAGTGTTGTGTTCTCATACAGGATCTATCCTGTCTTGTCTTTCGCTAGTTGAGGGAGTGGTCTCGTGGGACCATAGCCACATATAGAAAAAACAGACCTTAGCATCTGCATCGGCAAATAAATTGAAAACTCCCGACCGAGTCCTGTATTTCCTGGTCTGCCCTGTGACAGGACTCGGATGGCACGATGTGATACATGTGCATACAGTCATGGAAAAACGATTCATGAGGAATGCGTGGGAAAAAGGGCGCGGTTGACGGTTAGCGTAAATCCTAGTGGCCCTGGGTGGTTGAACCAAAACCGAGATACGAAAACGTGCAATAGGTAAGCGTAATCCCTAGTATCCCTAGGTAGCATAAGTCCTAGTTGTACAAACGATAATTCATGTTGGAAGACCCTAGCTAGGTTTAGGGTAACAGTCCAAACCGATCTTAAGGATCATGGAACTATGTTAAAGTAATATAGAATCTCATGGGAAAGCCCGTATGGTCTACGGCAAGGGACTGAACACTTACATGGAATAAAACATACGAGTTGAGTAACCTATATATGCGATATATTAGGTTGACATGGATCATTACACGACTTTTGAGTAAGGGTCATTCATGGTTAACACATGATACGGTGGGGATACTAGTACGGTAGGTGCAGAGCTAAAAGACAGGATAGATACCTTGGGATGTTATACGTGATAGATATCTTGGGGATATTATACTTGATAGGAACCTGACGATGGGATACCTTGTTTTATCTTGACATCGTAATTTATCATGACACCTTAGTTTATCTGAGTTCAGTAGTTCATCATGTTATTTTGATTTAGCTTATCTATCTTGTCATCATGCTTATGTTCATCTCAGTTTCTCATGTCAGTTAACTTTACTAGTTTTTATACTGATAGTAGATAGGGCTTACTCAGTCTTTTTGACTGACCCGTTTTGTTTTGCCTCTTTTCTTCCGTTTCCCCCCCCCCCCCCAGGTTACAGGGAGGAAATACTGTTGTTTAGTTCGGACTTCTTCTGCTTGAAGGTTATCATGGATGGCTTGGACTTTTCTTGGCTATGGCTACTTTACTGTTTTTACTTGGGGAATAATTTATGAAAAAGTCTTTATGCTTCTTTACTATTGCAGGACAGGTTTTGATGTACTCTGATGTAAAAGGCTTTAGACCTTAACTATTAATGTTTATTAAAGTTCGATTTTACTTCCGCTATTTTATATGTTCTGTCTTGTGATATTTCTGTGCATGTTTACCAATAATGCCCCTCTAAAGCAAGTGCATTCCTTTGCGAGTGACCCTAGCGGAGGCGGGGTGTTACATTTGGTATCAGAGCAGAAGGTTACCAGACTGGGCAAAAGTTTTTCAAAACCTTCTGAAAATTATTTGAAAATCGTTTACAAAGAAGCATTTTTCAAGAAAATTTTCTTTTAAAAGAAAAAGGCTATTCCCCAAAGGCCATTAGCACTATCCTTGTTTCCTTAATTGAATCTCTTTTCCTTTCTTTCCTCCATCTGTAGTCACAATGGTTTTAACTGCGACTAGTCTTTTCTATCTACGAAAGTGCTTTCCATGCGATGGAGGTGGTTCTCGAGAGACCAGTGGCCGCGTTATAAGAAAGGATAGTGAGAAAGAGGATAAAGGATACGAGCTTAAGGATGAGCAACTGGTTGGTATGGCTTGGTCCTCAAAGGAGGGAGAAAGATGAACAAGGAAACCCATGACGAGAGAGTACCTTTGGCATGGTAAAACGGGGCGGATAGTTAAGTATTATGGGACAAGGACAAGATCATCGAGAGGGCAATAATATGCTCTCATTTCTAGGGTACCTCGGAAGGAGGGTAACGATCTTGTTAAAGCTTTAGCTCTTCTTCTCTATCATCCCGTTAGGACTTTGTTTTGATCATCGTATCATTTAAGTCTGCTTCGATAGTTGAGTCTCTGCACCTTAAGTACTAGCGAAATAGAGAATCCCATTTGTGCCTCAAAGTTCTATTGGAGAACCAGTCCATTTATACATGACTTGTTTGGATTTGAGAATGTCTATGCCAAGAGTTGAGTTTGGAAATAATGCTTATGTTTATAAGCTATGAATGGATTCTAGGGATGAAGTGGTTATCCAGTAGGGGGTGCCACTCTCGGTTTTGATAGGAGGGTAGTTAGACCTTTTGACTAGCCTTGGTAATACCCTCGAAGTATCGTGTAACCTTTTTGAGGTTCTGTCATGACTAGTTACTTAGAATCCCTAGATGCCTTTATTGGAAATTGGAAGCCCGATCGAGTGGTGGTCGCCGATAAGACGGATGGTTCATTTCACTTATGCATGAGTCATAGAAATCACCCTAGTAAGTGCGCTTGGTCGACATCTGTTTACTTTCAAGAGAAAGTTCTTCTACTTGGAATACCTTATAGTATATAAACGAGATCCAAGATTCACTAGTGAATTTTGGAGGGCTCGCATGGAATCATGAGTACGCAGTCATGTTTGCGCCTAGTATTCTAGAAAAAGGATAGGTGCAAAGTGGAACGAGAGGCGACGAAGAAATGAGTTCCAGCTTATGTTATGGAAACAGGAAATAAGAAGCTACGAAATCGCGAAGTTAAAAGACGGTCAAGGCACAATGGAATTAAGCTCAAGGAAATACGACTTTGATGGTCAAAGACTAGATACGCGCATAATATCTCTTTTTGGGAGTATATCCTTGATCCCTGTTTCTGTGGAGCTTACTTGTAGGCTATCTTTTGTGGACATCCTCTCGGTCCTATTTTCTGTTACAAACCCCGTAAGGAGTTTGTCTTATTTATCTTCGCGACCCTGTTTCAGGGAATCCTAGGTAGAACCCTATGGATGTAAACATGTATTTGAAACATGTTATGATTGATATGATTGCAAGTGGTTGCTCGTGGATGCGCGAATATACATTAGATACTAGCTCGACTCGGTCACATTTCATATTGCATATGCACGAGTATTTATACTTGTTTATGGATGAAATCGAATGTATTATCATGCGGTTGTTGCATATGAATGAATGTTTGTGCACGCATATAGTACTTATATGACTAGGACTATTTGCATACATGTTGGACTCATGGCACTAATCATATTTTGCATTAGAAAGATCATTCAGGCCTGATCATTAGCATTAGCTAAGGAACATGTACACACACGTTTTGCATATATTCATACAGCATTAGAAATCATCTAAGGACAATGGTTGCTTGTGGATGATGTTTTGAGTAGATGAATGATGGACGGTAGGATATGTTCTTCCTAACTTGGAGATTTCAGGGACAAAATCCTAAAAGGTGGGGAGAATGTAACAACCCGTATTTCGATAACATGTAAAGACAAGAATCAAGGCAGAATTAAATTATAAAATCTGAATCAGGATAAACGGGTTGCGCCATTGCGTTCATCTCGGAAAAATACGCGAAATAGAGTCCGAAATTTCGTAAATCGGAGTCCGTATGAAGAAGATATGGACGAACGAAGTTAGGCAGAAAAACCGAAAACAAGCCAGAATGCACTGGCGCACTTGTGAAGTGTGCCAGCACAAAAATACACTGGCGCACTTGGGAAGTGCGCCCGTGTCGAGCCAGAAACCTGCACATCCTTCTGGCTTGACCCTGGCTGGCCTGGTGCACCTGTTTTGGCCCTTGGTCTTGTTTTGGAGGCTTGTGACGATTTTTGAGGGCTGGGATCTATCCTAGGGTTAATCTAAGGGTCCTAAACTACTCCTAATCTCTATAAATAAGCCCCTAACCCTCTCCTAAATCCTCATTATTCATTCATGCAACTAAACTATGGCAAAATTGCTACTCTCATGGCCTCCACTCAACTATCCTAGCCTCCACTTCATTTCTATGAGAGGTTTCATGATCATGAGAGTATTAGAGAGTCCCTGTGTTAATATGAGAGCTTCTCAAGTTGATTTCAAGGCAAAAGCTTTGATCTTTGTTCATGAAGATGGTGTTTTTATTGATTTGGAGTGTTCATCTTTGGGTTTTTGGGTGATGGCATGCATAGGCTTCATCACAAGCTTTAGTTTAATCGATTTAGGCCTTCATAGCAATGTAAGCCCTTTCCCTACTCTTAGATATTAACTATGAAGTTAAATGTTCATGTTACAAGTTTGGTGTTTGATCATTGAGAATGATACATGCTATCATGTCATGCAAGTTTATGAAGTCATTATCTTGATCTTATGAGCTAAAAGCTACAACCTTTATGTTGAAATGTTGCATTATGCAACATGAGAACCTTCATAATCTTTATGTCAACTTGCATATGAAGTCATAACCCTTATATGATGATATATGCGAGTTACTAGTCATCATTCCATGTCTTTTGTCACCATGATTCACTTATGTGCCAAGTTTGGGTTTATGCATGTTTTTGAGGCTTAAGAATGTAACATGCAAGCTAATGAACACATTTGTGCCTCATTTGCCACCATGATTAACTTGTGGCTTAATATCCATTTTTGTCATGCCTTTGCCAAGTCTCTTCTTTTAATCCATTACATTGTTGCGAACGTATATGCGAGTTTAAAAGCGTTGGGTTATGTTATGGGTAATTTCTAATGACATGAAAATACAACTTGAAAACACGACTTGAAATATAACATGGAAGTTGACATGTAAGTATGCTTGAAAACATAAGCTTGGGAATTTACCTATTAAGTTAGGTCTACCCATTGGGAATTTACCTATTAAGTTAGGTCTACCCAATTGCTTGAAAACTTGAATATGAACATGACACTAGACTAAACATGAAAGTGGCCAACTCGAGGTTGGGTTGAGTTTGCAACGTAAAACTACCCGGAACCGACTGGCCTAACTAGTAGTTGCAAACAATAGGACCCAATGTGAGAAGTTGGTCATGTTGTGCTTGAACCCGAGGTTAGACCAAGTTGTGGTGTAAAGCTACGCGGAACCGACCGGCTTAACTAGTAACCACAACAAAGTCTAATGTGAGAGGTGAAGGTGCATTAAGTAATTAATGCCCACATGATAGGGTTAAGTTAATTTGATTAATAACTCTTAACCACATATGACATGGACAAATGGGTTAAGTAATTTGATTAGGCTAATGGTACTTAACAAAACATGACAAGGTTGGGAAGGTTAAGTGACTTGATTTGCCTAATGACACTTAACCATTTTTATACGACTAGTGGACGGGGTTAAGTTAACCAACACTTAATCAATCCAATGCGATAACTTGGTAAGGTTAAGTAAGTTTTCTTAATGACGCTTAACCGAAAAATACGGTTAACGGATGGTGTTAAGATTAGACTCAACTAGTCTAAACATGGAAATCGGATGGGGTTAAGTTAGCCTAGACTTAATTAATCCCACTTGGTAGTTTAATGGGGTTAAGTTAAACACTTAACTAATCTAAACATGATGAATTGATGTGGTTAAGTGACCTATACTTAACCAATCTAACTCGTTTATTTATTGTGGTTAAGTTAACCAATACTTAACCAATATAACGTGAAAACATGATAAGGCTAAGTCACGAATCGCTTGAATACACTTGACCGATTTGACTAAGTAAATTGATAGGGTCAAGTTAATATATACTTAACCAATCTAGAATGATAATTGGACGAGGTTAAGTCGTGAATTGCTTAACCAACTTGAGCATGGTTTGTAGGGTTAAGTCTTGAACTTGGATACTTAGCCAATTTTGACATGATTATCTTGACATGATTTGTAGACGGGTTAAGTCATGAACTTAAGTGACACTTAATCCATTATGTAAACCCTAGTTCTGAGGATTAGGTGGATAATCGTAGTTAACAAGGATAGCGGGAATAAGGCTAAGTGGTAAACCTTAGTTGAAGAGTAACTAAGTAATGATTCTTAGTCAAGGAAGTTTAGACCAGTTCATAGATAGATGAGTAACCTAATACGGTAGGTCATCGTTTAAGTATACGAGTAGGAGCAAGTATCTGATTTGGATAAAGGCTCCAGCGAACTGGGTAACGAAGCAGCGGCTTCGGGGAACGTGAGGGTATTCTTGGTATCCCTCTATGAGCTGCCAGGTGATTATACTAGGCTCATGAGAGGTTAAGGTCTGCGTTAGAAGAACCAAGAGTATGCCTTGGTTGCTATACGAGCGACCTAAAGACGGGGATGGATAGGGGATAGTCGACGATACACGGTCGTACCCTAGATAGCATTTTCGTCAGGCTACCTACCATCTTTGGTCAAGCGTGTACGTACGGAAAGGCAGAGAACACCCAATAGACCATAATTGCTATCTAATTATGGTTGCGGTAAGGCTTGGATGTGGGTTGGCCAGTGTTGTGTTCTCATACAGGATCTATCCTGTCTTGTCTTTCGCTAGTTGAGGGAGTGGTCTCGTGGGACCATAGCCACGTATAGAAAAAACAGACCTTAGCATCTGCATCGGCAGATAAATTGAAAACTCCCGACCGAGTCCTGTATTTCCTGGTCTGCCCTGTGACAGGACTCGGATGGCACGATGTGATACATGTGCATACAGTCATGGAAAAACGATTCACGAGGAATGCGTGGGAAAAAGGGCGCGGTTGACGGTTAGCGTAAATCCTAGTGGCCCTGGGTGGTTGAACCAAAACCGAGATACGAAAACGTGCAATAAGTAAGCGTAATCCCTAGTAGCCCTAGGTAGCATAAGTCCTAGTTGTACAAACGATAATTCATGTTGGAAGACCCTAGCTAGGTTTAGGGTAACAGTCCAAACCGATCTTAAGGATCATGGAACTATGTTAAAGTAATATAGAATCTCATGGGAAAGCCCGTATGGTCTACGGCAAGGGACTGAACACTTACATGGAATAAAACATACGAGTTGAGTAACCTATATATGCGATATATTAGGTTGACATGGATCATTACACGACTTTTGAGTAAGGGTCATTCATGGTTAACACATGATACGGTGGGGATACTAGTACGGTAGGTGCAGAGCTAAAAGACAGGATAGATACCTTGGGATGTTATACGTTATAGATATCTTGGGGATATTATACTTGATAGGAACCTGACGATGGGATACCTTGTTTTATCTTGACATCGTAATTTATCATGACACCTTAGTTTATCTGAGTTCAGTAGTTCATCATGTTATTTTGATTTAGCTTATCTATCTTGTCATCATGCTTATGTTCATATCAGTTTCTCATGTCAGTTAACTTTACTAGTTTTTATACTGATAGTAGATAGGGCTTACTCAGTCTTTTTGACTGACCCGTTTTGTTTCGCCTCTTTTCTTCCGTTCCCCCCCCCCCCCAGGTTACAGGGAGGAAATACTGTTGTTTAGTTCGGACTTCTTCTGCTTGAAGGTTATCATGGATGGCTTGGACTTTTCTTGGCTATGGCTACTTTACTGTTTTTACTTGGGGAATAATTTATGAAAAAGTCTTTATGCTTCTTTACTATTGCAGGACAGGTTTTGATGTACTCTGATGTAAAAGGCTTTAGACCTTAATTATTAATGTTTATGAAAGTTCGATTTTACTTCCGCTATTTTATATGTTCTGTCTTGTGATATTTCTGTGCATGTTTACCAATAATGCCCCTCTAAAGCTAGTGCATTCCTTTGCGAGTGACCCTAGCGGAGGCGGGGTGTTACATACACACTCTGGGTAACCCTTGGATCTTCAGGGTCGGTCCTCTGTTACGTTTGAGGATTGGTTATTCTTGAATACACGTTTCGTGGTCCTATCGGACCTATCCATCAGCTCCGAAGAGACCAATATAACCGAGGTGCCTCGCAATCCAACAACCACATAGGTAAAATAATATAAATGTTAGGGCTTGTAAAACGCTGACAACACCCATAGCCAGAAAAAAAACGTTGTGAACTCCCTGCAGTCACGATCCCGTTTTTGACTCATACCGAGGTGTGAGGCTCGCGAATTATCGCCATACACAAAGCTACGTTGTAAAAAAGCCGTGCTTTGATCATCAACCACAAGACTCTGCTTTTCAACAAAAGCCTTCATCACTATATCTCAGCATGCCACAAAGGCAATTCATGCCATGCGACTGATATCTACCGATATATAACCTCTGAGCTCGTACGTCTCAGAGAAGGGCATTAAGCAAGAGAATAAATTCTCCGCCGCCAAACAGATATATATTTAATAGAAATCAATCAACACAGAATAAAATCCAATGTCATATAACATCCATTTACAAGTTCGTTCTGGGTCTGAACGAAACTGGAGGCACTTTATTCCTCTTTCCATATGTCCAATGCAGAAGAGAGGCCCTCGCATATCCATCAATCTCCAAGTACGTCTGGACGATCACCACTTATTATCTCGTCTTGGGTGTACAACCCAATCAAGACATCAGTAATCATCCAAACGATGTGAAGACCTCTGGTCTTCAACCACCGTCTTCATAGTCGACATATCGTCGAATCAGTTATTTATAATGGGTATAAACCCGGCCTTTTCGAATAACTCGCATATATAAAGTAACAAGTGCTATAAAAACACAACATACGCCTCATTCCAATTCTGAATACTCTTTTATTCAAATATTCACATTCTTTGGGAAAGGTTCCCATTAATTTTATCAAAGATAAATTCTTTAAAATTTATTCTTTAACCTTCCTTTGGATATCAATTCAAACCATGTCATGGTTTTCCAAACTAGTCGGGATTAGCGAACCATACCGAAGTAATCATTTATTTGATTTACCAATCCTAACCTATTCATCCCATGGAGCAAAACTGGTAATACTCCATATCTAACACCATGGTGTTATCGGTAAATTTAATTACCATTTCACGTTCAAATCTAATTAAAGATTTAACTATCGCTAGGAGTAAAACTGACGATACTCCATTCTCGATTATTTCCCAAATTTTATAATTTAAATTATCGCATTCCATTTCAATCTAATTAAAGATTCATTAAAACTCCACTTGGTCTTTAATCTTCCCAAAAATCAATATTAATGATTATTTCACTTAGGAAATCATATCATGTCTTTAACTGGGTTAAAGAACCACTGTCATTTAAAATACGGTTCACGATAAACCCAAAATCACATTCCATTCCATCAGCCTCTAACCGTAAATTAGCAAGTGAACAAATCCCTAAGAATTAACAACGAAGGTCGAAACCAACATTAGATCAATACCCAGGAAACCATTCAACTTAACTAATCTCCAGTTAGTTTCTAATTTTCTTAACTCCATTGGGTCTAAGAACAGTATTATTAAAGATACCATTCACGGTAACCCGGAACCTCATTCCATTGTTAATCGGGTTAAAGAACAAGTGTTATTTTAAAAAACCTTTCACGATAAACCCAAATCACATTCCATTAATTATGCAATCTTCATGGTAAAACAAATCAATATATAATCGATATCAATTTCCGTATTCGACTAATAATATAAATGGAATAAGAGCAAAGCCTTTTAAACTCCATATGTATTAACAGTCTTCCTCCACAGAAGTTCACTTCGATAATTATCAATCGAATTCCATTCAATTCTAATTTAATATATTAAATTGGAAAACTTTACTTTGGAAAATTCCCATTAAATATTAATAAAAAGATTTATAAATTCCAAATCACATTTCACTGTAAAGCGGGTTAAAGAATGAATGTCGTTAAAAATACAGTTCACAACAAACCCAAAATCTGATCAGTCTCTAACTGTAAATTAGCAAGAGAAAAATTCCCTAAGTATTAACCCCGAAGGCCGAAACCAACATCAGATTAATACCCAGAAAACCATTCAACTTAGCTAATCTCCAGTCAGTTTCTAATTTTCTTAACTCCATTGGGTTTAAGAACAGTATTATTAAAGATACAATTCACGACAAACCCAAAATCCAATTCGATGTTAAATACAAGGCTCTGAATAGAAAATATATCTGCTTATATTCAATGTCGAGTTCTGAAACCAACAAATATCGTATTGGAATAACGATATATATATCTTTTAAATTCCTCCACAATATCCGTATAATCATAAAATCCAATATCGAAATATTCCGAAGATAATTTCGATTCCGATCCATTCCAATTCATATATTGGAAATTCTGGTTATTTTTAAAACCATTTCAAACCTAATTCTAGTTCATTACTAGTTCTTTCGATAAAAATATATTTTTATCCTTTCAAATATGGAATTTTTCATCCCAGTTCTTTCCAAACCATTTGTTATGATTTTACACAAATTATTGATATTTTTATCAAGGCCCGTACAGTCGATTTCCATAAAACGCCATCGAACTGCACTTACAACGACCTTTTCTAAATTTGATTTGGACATAATTCCAAATCCAACTGTTAGATTTCAAATCTCTTATATTCGATAGAAAAATCTTTTCGATACGAACCCAATGGTTCTGGGTTTAGGAGAATCCGACGGTCGGATCTCCCGTAATGTCCGTTCGAAGTCAATGGTCGAAATTCGCGAACTGCCGCGGCCCGGGGCGTTCTATTCAGGCCATTATATATATATTATATATATATTGTCGATTTCCTTTTAAAATGTTTTTTATTAATCGTTTTAAATTCGTTTTCGAAACGATTTCAACTTCATATTCAATTTCAAATCAAAATTGAATATTCCATATCATCGATATATAAATGATAGTATTTTCAAAATATTAGATTTTGAAATCAATTCCTTTTCAATATTCATTATAAAAATGAATAAAATCGATATAAATATCGTTCACGTCAAAATGGCGTTAACCTAATCAACACGGCTTTATATATTTAAATATATTCGTGTCCATCCCAAATCGGACATCCAAATCAGATTTTGATCTTTTACTGAATATTATTTCAAAATATTCATTGTTTTAAAATATTCGTTATTTTAAAATATTTATTCTCTCTGAACTGGAATCAGACACAGTCAATTACTATATAATTTGATTTATATGGATTTCATACACACATGTACACAACAACAATCAAACATAGTCAACCACCATCCGAACTACATTCTACACTGCATAAGTATCAAATATAAATATTTAACATTTATAACAGTCTATCAACCAATCGATTGACGTACAACTAAATATTGGGATTAGTGTATGTCATATATCATCCCAAAACCCGTGTGGGGTTTTCAAACAACAAACACAGATTTATTTGTTCAATTGGGCGATGTGTAAAATTTATTGTCCCAATCAATATCAGTCCAATGTGCGTACATAAACAAATCGTCCGATTTGTTTATAAATATTTATTTTGTTCATATACATGTTAAAAATTATATTTTTAACTATAAGATATTTTTAACTATAAAATATTTTATTTCATTCCACATCACACAATCAACTTTCACAACAAAATCAAACAAACAAACAAGTCGTCCATGGTCTGTGGACGACAGGTGTCGGGTGATGCTAAACACCATCTGCATCCTAGTATATATTTTAACAAGAAATAAAATTAAAAGTGAGAAGTTCTCACCTTTGGGATCCACTCCTCCAATTCTCTATTTCTGAACGGTCGGATTTGTCCAAAATTCCAATGCGATCTTTTCCCGCTGTTCATAGTAAAAATCACATTTTTATTTCAATGCTAAAAATTATTTCTACTTCGCTAAAAATTATATTTTTACTTCACTAAAAATTATATCTTTACTTTAAAACCATACGTGTAAGAATCGCATCTTTAACACGATGTTCACATTATAAAGATAATATTTTTATTTCGATGTTCATACAATAAAAATCATATTTTTATTATCTCTATAATATAAATATCATATTTTTCGTATATAAAAATCATTACTTCATACGATAAAAATTCTATTTTCATCTTCATAATCAAATTTTATTTTATTTTACTAATGTATAAATAAAAATCATATTTTTATTTTGTTGTTTCTATTTTAAAAATAATACATTTTTAAACAATACTAATATATATAAAAATCGAATTTTTATATAATTAAAAATCCTATCTTTATATTGTTAATCTATAAACAAAATCGCATTTTTTCGTTGTAAATCTATAACCAAAGATCAGATCTTTACTGAACAAAATAAAAATAAAATATTTATATATAAAAAGAAGAACTCACATTTGGAAGGAAGGGGGGCTGTTTCCGGCGCTTGGCTGAGGAGGAGGTGGTGGTAGGAGGCGGCGCAGGCGAGGTGGGGTCCACATTGGCGGCGCTGGGTGGTTGCGGGGTTAGGGTTTCACTGTCTCGCCGATTTGAAGGGGGGAGGGTGCGGTTTTGGCGGTTAGCAAATGGAGAAGGAAGAGGGGATCGTCGGGGCTCGGCGAGGGGCGGTGGTCGTGGGGGTTGGGTGGAGCCAGAGGCGCGGCGCCTCTGATGGCCACGGCGGCGAATCGCCTCCTCCCCCTCGCGTCGCTTTCATTTTTTTTTTCTAAATCTTTTTTGAACGAATGGTATACCGGGGGAGGGGGGTTGACCAAAGGGATAGAGAAAAGAGGTGGTATTAGAAAATTTAATTATTATTTTATTCCTTTGATTTTCAAAAAGTTGAATTTTCATTCGGAATCCAAATAGAACCCAATGACTATCGCCCCTAGCTAAATACCCCCATTCCGAACACAATGGGATATGTCCCGTACGCCGATTTGGCCGTACGATAAGTTTTCATCAAAATTAAAACATAAATCAGTATATATTCAATTTGAACATACATTTTAATTTACTGGGGCCACATACTGACTCTAAAAATTCTAGGAAAATAATTTCCAGCTTCGTATTGACGATACGGTTCTAACAAAACTAATTTCATCAAATTTGAAGACCGTTTGAAAAATGGCATTTTCTGGTCGATCCAAGTTGACTGAAACTGTCAAAACACATTTTCCTTCGCCACGCTCACACATTGATTTCAAAAATTATGAATTTTGGAATCTAGTAATAACTTTATATCCCGGATCCAACAAAAGTGGTTTCCTCGAAAATGGAGGTCGTTTGAAAATTTTCCGTTTTTAAGGGCTAAAATTCCATAGCGACTATTCTGAATTTTCAACTGGGCATATCTTTTTATTCCCGCTATGAAATTTCAATTTTTCGGATTCGTTGGAAAGATATCTTCAAATAGATTCTAATATTTTTGGCTTCGCTAAAATCCGGTTTATTTTGAATCCTGTACATTCATTTGAAATTTGAAATCGAATTTTCAAACTACCGCGCCATTTTCAATTCCTTTTATAATTAAAAATAAATATTTATATTCTAACGTCAATTCAAATAAATATATACGTTCCAATTCTATTCAATAAAAATTTCTCGTCATTGTTATTTAAAATAATTCATTTTAAATATTCAAAATTCATTAAAATTGCCAAAATAAAAATTTTAAATTGGTTCCGATTTTCCGGGTAGTTACATCTGTCACCTGTTGTTTCACTCTTCCATGCACAAATGTGCTCCGTTCATCACCACCACTATGCCACCGATGGTCTCGTCGCTTACTCCATCACCATAAATGCCATCTCATCCACCTAATCCATGCCCGGCCCTTGAACCGCGTTTCTCCAATCAAGTTAAAACATGCAGTTTCAACCCGTATTTCATCAAAGCTGGCTTCACCCAAAGTCACCTCGCCTCTACAAGCGACCAAACTGCCTCTAGATTCCAGGCAAAGGTCGGCGACAACCCATTGACCCTTTCTCCCTCTGTGTAATCACCAACACCCTCTCCACCTCGACCAAGTTCGTCAATGAACACAGGTTAGATAAACAAAAATAAAAATCCTAGTTTGAGCTTGTTTACTCCAATAAAGCCATTAAAATTTAAGTTTGCATTTTTCTCTTGATCTTCATCTCCCCTTGCTCCTCCAGACCTAGTGCGCTATGATCCACGACCTCCACCATCACCGCAATTTGACCAAAGTCCCATTTCTGATCGACTTCGAAATTGTCTCAACTTAGTCCACTAAAAATCTTGATTTTTTCAATCACAAATCATGATTTTCTAATACTAATCCACTCCTATACCTGAATCGAAATATAATGATGTTTGAAATATTGGGATTTTTAACCTTGTTACTGTAATTTGATGGATTCAAGTGATATATGGTATTGTTTGGAGTAAAACTAATTTTAAAATATACTTGAGGCATCAGTGAACAAATTTAATTTGGAACTCCAACTTTATTTTTTTTGGAAACTGGGTAAAACGCCTCGTTAAAAACCTATACTTGTATTCAGTGTGAGTACAAGATAGGAAAAAAGAGTGCGGTGCTTTACTGACAACGAATCAATAAAATGTACTAACAGTACAAGGCAGGTAAATATCATTACCTTACTTGCCCAAAGCCCACAAAATAAAACAAACAAAAACAATAAAGGTATACAAGTCCAAGCCCACGAAAAGGAGCATGACAATTCGGCCACACAGACAAATGATATCAGCCTCATAAAAAAGGAAATAACGCTTCAAGCTACTTCAAAACAGGAAATAACCCTAGTTCACGAGATAGAAAATGGCGGTGCTGCTCATCCTGGATCAAAGCATTTTATGTTCCAATTTCACATCAGATTTCGGTGCCGATTCCAATTCTTCATCTTCGATTTATGAATTAGGTACTTAATTTCGATTTCAATGATTTCCCACCATTTGGATTTATTAGTAGATCCGCTTCCATGAATTCGTGCATTTCTCTCTGCCCAGATATGATACACAACAGTTACTATGCTACAGAATGCAATGGTATGTTGCTTGTTTAACAGCCCAACCGCCCAGGTTCAATCCTGAGCATGCATGTTTATCCCTTTCGAAACTCCAACTTTAATTCACACTAAAATTTTGATTATAGATTTTTATATTTCCGGAGCACGAATATATATCCTTACTGTTTAAATATACAGGTACTTGTTTATAGGGTTTACATCAAATAGTAACAACATGTATGTATGATGTTATATAAGTCAGTAGCACTTCATTAACAAATATGTATGTATTCGATGTATATATAACCGTGAAATAGATTTGCAGGAGAATACTTTTAGATTCTACTCACCTATTTTTACTGTTGTTAGTAGTTTGTCCATTGTTTTGCTTTCCTCTCTCAGGTTTGTGCTTATTGTCATGATAATCAATTTCTAGGATTTCTCTATATTTTAAGTTCCAGATTCTTTTATAAGTTTTCTTTTCTCCTCCAAGCTTTGATTTCAGTTGAGTTTGTTCACAGCCATGGCCATTTTTTCATAGTTTTTTGCACATAGTTTAGTTCCAAGTTTTTACTCTGTGTATGTCTAATTTCCAAGAAGATAGTGTGTGTGAGAGTTTGTGTGAACCTTAAGTGTATTTATAGATGAAAGATTGGGGCATAAGTCCGCTAGGTGTTGAATCATATAGGGTATAGGTTGCAGCATCATAGTGATGTTTGATGTTCTGCAGATGTGAAATTCAAACTAAGTCTTCTAATTTTTCTCCTAATTAAGAAAATAGCCATGCCATGTTATTTCTGCATTATAGGTACATATGTATATCCTATATATATATATATATATATATTAACAAATTACCCTTAATCCCTATGCAAGAATCAGTTCTTTTTAATGGCCTTGCGTTTTCCTTTCAATTCCTTTTACTTGGTTGGTCATTTTCTTTCAAATCTCAACTAGGCCGAGCAACTATGGGTTTTTGCACATTCTTAGATTTCCTTTGATCACCTTTCTTTCCTTTCAGCTGCTCGGCACTACAAGAGGTGTACTTGTGTTTACACATGGTTATGCTTTGCCTTATCTATAGGATATCAACTTGCAGATCTACCTTCCTTATGTTAGTTATTTGCTTTCTTTTTTCCCCTTTCTAATGCTAATAGTGTAGGTTGTTCAAATCTTTCTTTTACATTTAAATGTTTGTGCTACCTTTGTCACTTTTGTACACTTGCAGGCTATTATCCTTTTCAAACTTGCATATCCTATATTTAATTTGCTTATGTACTTTACAATATCTAGTTACATGATATATACACAAAACTATACCATGTCTAGTTACATGTTATATACACAACCAAACTTCAAATTCTCATATATGTCCTATGTAACAACCCGAATTCCAACAGACCGGAATTTTTTCAAAATTCCAGTCTATCGAAACTCAAGTTGTTGTGCTCTTGTATCCTGCAGAAAAGACTGAGACATCAAATATTCAGAGCTCAAAAAATAACTCACAACGGAATGGATAAAATATAATATACTCAAAGTATAGCCTTACCGTATTAATAATATTGTCTAACCGGTATCCAAAGCTAACTTGCCTCTACCACAAATCTATCATGTGCGTATGCTATGAGGAGGGGGTCAGAACACAAGTTCTGCTGACTGGATTTAAATTATACACTTTGGATAATCCTACATATACCATTCAATTATATTTTCATATTTATTAGGTTACTTGGGTTTACAGTACTCAAGGGTTACACACACGTCGTACCCATTTACTTCCCAGTGGATTAACCTAATACCGTATATATGTAGCTACCCCTAAATATAAAGGTACCCCCCGTGGTACCCCACTCGCACGATCTCCGCCATAACACCGTAGAAATGATCGCAGTCCCTCATCCTATGTCGGAGTGATGTAAGCATCTTAACATAACAATGTAACGTTCCATATATATATATCATTACGACGCTACGTAAGTGTAACACCCCACGTCCGTTGAGGTCACTCACAAAGGGAATGCCTTAACGTTGATGGAGCATTTTAGTAAACAGAACCGAATATTACAAGACAGACATAAAAATAATACTTGAAAAACTTTATAACTTTATTGCAGCGGACATAAATCAGTTTGGTTGCAACTTTACCAAAAACTCAAGTACATATATATCAGCCTTGTTCAAAAGCCATCAGAGTACAAAACTTTAAAATCATAATCCCCACCGAAGATGCCAGAAAAAGACAAGCCATACTTTAAGCACTTCAAGCACTCTAAGCAGGAAGAAAGATCTGGATCAAGCTAGAGTGTTCCCTCCTTGAAAACCTGGGGGGAACGGAAGAAAAGAGGCGAAACAACAAGGGTCGGACATAAAGTCTGGCAAGTCCAGTGACTTTCAGTTATGAACAGATAATAATGTCATGGCATGCAAATAAAACTGGATGAGAGATAACAGGAAACAGGAATAACATATATACTTAGGTTAAACAGAAGAAACATGATGATATTACTTTTCACTTCTCTGCACTAATACTAGTATAACAGGAATAGGTGTTGCCCTAATGTCTAAACAGAAACAGAAACAGAATAATGGTCCTTTACCACCCTAACAGAAGGTACATAAACATAATGCTAATAATGGGCCTTTACCACCCGAACAGAAAGTACAGAAATGGAATGCTAGTAATGGGCCTTTACCACCCGAACAGAGACAGAAACGGAAACAGAATAATCCCTACGGAAACAGAATGTTAGAATTAGGTGTACACTAGTAAATGGGCCTTTACCACCCCAACAGACGGTACCACGCAGAAACAGACAGGTGTTACCACCCAACAGAAACAGACGGTACCCCACAGAACAGACAAAACTAAGTGTAACCTAAATCCTACCCCACACGATCGGCTCCCTAATACATAAATACCCTGTGCCAGCCCCACAAAAGGGTGTATCATTCCCTAAAGTGGCAACCTTTGAATGACACAGACCTATTTATAGATGTCACGGCGTCTTACATCCTCAGAGGCAGACCGGGATCCATGCACGCACATGACCCGGTTGGAACGCACCATCAACACCCCTCGCCATTATCAGAATGAACCGCTTATAATTAGTTCAGTAAGCGTGCCCGGACCCTACCTACTGTTGGGTCATAGTTTTGATACCAGAAAGGTTTACTAACTAATATGAGTCCCACACAATAGATGACACAAGTAATTACCCATCCTAACCTTGTGTCCCCAGACTAACAGATTTCAGATTTCAGATTAACTTGTTTACAAGTTTCAGACATACAGAGTTCAGATTTACTAGTTCACATATCAGACAATCAAGTTAACAAGTTTTCAGACAAACGGATCAGATGTACAGATTTAACAGACTTACAGATTATCTAACTTTGTATTGTGCCTACAAATTCACGAAACGGGTTTGTTAAATTGATCAGTCCAGTTGGTTTAACCTTATCCACCCAACACGTTTTAGACATCATATTTATCTCAGATTTGCATTAATTAAATATTAATGCACATACCTCTCACATTAGGTCGGTAGCTTGTGGCCGCTGGATATGCCGAGCGGTTCCGGGCAGACTTCTGCCACAAGCCAGACCTAACCTCGTGTCTAAGCACATTTTAGTTATGCCTATGACCTCTCACATTAGACTGACAGTTTGCGGTCGTTGGTTAAGCCGGTTGGTTCCGGGCAGGCTTCTACCGCAAACGGAGTCTAACCTCGTGTCATAGCCACTTTATTCCATTACAGAAAATATCAGACTAATTATGTTCATTTAGCAGATTTAACTTCTTTACAAGTTACGGCAGATTATCCAAAGTTCTATTAACATGTTTTGCTCAATTTTAGATCGAGCCTCCAAATTACAATTATTCAGCTTTCAACAGATTAAGCAATTCAACAGATTTAGCAGATAACAGTTCTAGCAGATTAGGCAATATAACAGATGTAGCATATTAGGCAATATAACAGATCTAGCAGATTAGGCAATATAACAGATCTAGCAGATTAGGCAATATAACAGATTTTGAACATTCCTTAAAGTTTCATTGACATATCTTGCCAATTATAAATTATGTCTAAATTCACATGCCTAAATCATGGTCATGATTCATAATATAACATATGCCCAAATTTTAGCATGGTACAGAATATTCCCCAAAAACCCCAATCATGGTTCACATATAAGTTATGCCAAATATAGCCATTGATTTCAATGCATGTCACATATCCAAAAATCCCCATTTAGGTGTTTTCACACTTAATAGTCATCAAATCTTAATATAGATTTTTACACCTAAGTCATGTGCAAATTAATTCTCCTACTTCCAAATGACAGACTATCAGATTTAATATGCTGAGGTCTAGATCTTAAATTTACAACATATGTTCTTTATGTTCTAAATCACAATAATCCTCTTCTTCCCAGTCATAAATCATCTTATGTAATATGCCTCAAACTTATGTCCTGAAATACAACATGCGTTGTGTCCTCAAATCAGTTACAAATCAATTATGCCTAAATATGCCTCATTCAATATTCTTCCCAAATTTAGCGTTTATGCGTTCATCTCTTATGAGATTTGGCTCAGGCTCGTGGTAGCCTGGCTATCAAACAAAAAGAAAGAAAGGAGGAAGCAATATAGAACAAACAAAATAATAACAATACAACAGAGGAACAAATCTGGTAAATAGAAAAAGGGCATAATCTCAGATTCAGATTTATAATTATGTCAATACCATGATTAAATTTCATATCGGAAAATAACTGTACTTGCCTCGGTTGGATTCTAGAAGAAGAGTTGCTGTTGTTCTATTTTAATCTAAATCAGAATTGGAAGAAGAAGAAGAAGAAGCACAAGTCTTAGCATAGGTTTCAGCAGAGAAGAGACGCCATTAATTTATTTTAATTAAGGTGGAGGCAGCATAACATTGCAATGGTTTGGTGTGGAGAGAAAGCTAGGTTTAGGGGTGTTTAAATAGGAGAATAGGGTAATTTAGAGCCTTCAGATCAGTCCAGAAGTCTTCAGAACCACCCAGCTCGAAGACAGGTCATCCAACCACTCAGAAGAAGACACGTCATCACAGAACACTCCAGAATTCTGTGTTGGATCGGTATGGGCGCACTTGGCAGGTGCGCCAGTGTATTTTGTACTGGCGCACTTCACAAGTGCGCCAGTGTATTCTGGCTTGTTTCCGGTTTTTCTGCCTAACTTTGTTCGTCCATATCTTCTTCATACGGTATCCGTTTTACACTAACTCGGACTCTATCTCAAGCAGAATTTCAAGACGAACGCAATGGCACAACCTGTTTCCCTTAATTCTTCTTCTAAAAATTAAGTATACTTTAATTTGTTACTTATATGCTCACAAAAAATATGGGGTGTTACATTCTCCCCTCCTTAAAGGATTTCATCCCCGAAATTTTCAAGTTAAGAAGAATGTGTCCTACCATCCAATCATCCATCTACTCAACCATCATCCACAAGCATCCATTTTCCTTAGAAAACTTCTAATTTTGTATGAACATATGCAAAAGTGTGTGTATATGTCTCTTATCTAATGCAAAGATCAGGCGGTCTACTGATTCAGTTGACCTCCTCAATGCGAACCATGTTGGTGCCATGAGTCCTATTATGTATGAAAGAAATCCTATTTGATACAAATCATTTCTATACGTGTGCATAACCAATCATCCAAATGCAACATCCATGTGATGAGTCAATCATTTTGCATCCACAAAAATTGAAAAATGCGCACACATCCATATGCAGTATGAGAGTGTTTTTGAGCCGATCTAGAGCCTAGTGTGTATATTCATCCACCAGCAACCACTTGCAACCATCAAACATAACATGTCTCAAACACATGTTTACACCCATTAGTTTCTACCTAAAGGTCGAAGACACGATCGATAGGATACGGCTGAGTGATAGAAGCAAGTACGATTAAAACAAGAGCTCTGTTCCTATTAGACATTAGTTAAGAAAATAATTCCCTAAGTATCAACCTCGAAGACCGAAGTCAACATCAGATTGACACCCAGTGAATTACTCCCATTAAACAATGCCAAACTGGAAATCTACTTCAAGCTTCGAGTAAAAAACCCTAACCTTTTCAGAAATATCCAGATACTTACAGACTACTGGTACAGATCAGATTATCAAATGATTTTCAGGAAACTAAGCTTGAGAAAGTCTAACCATATCCCAAAAAAACCCGAAATGTATGTGTCACAGTCATCTTAACGCCTAACACAGATGCCCTCAAAACCCAACCTATCACAAACAGATGAGTCGTAACCCTTATGGGGTTTGAGACTATAGCGGGATCAGAAACAAGACTAGTATTAAAGTGCAGAGACTTAACTGCAGAATCAAAATGCTAGAATCAGAAAGAGTTCTTCTTACTAATCAGATAAGGAAGTTAAACCTTCTCAGAAATTTTCCAACCTCAAAGGTACCAACAAGTCCTCCCCTTCCTTCTAGTTTTGATAACCGTCTCAGTCCCATGAAGCGATTTTCCGCCCACCGTACGGAAGTTCTTACGTATCTTAGAAAAAAGCTTATATACGCAGAAGAAGAGATTAAAAAGGGAAAGAGGAAGGGATTCGAAACAAAGAATCGGAAGAAAGATATCTGGCTTTTAGGGATTTTGTTTTTCAAAATAAACTTTACTTTTGAAAATACTTCCTTTTAATACCTTTTTGAAAATAGTTTTCAAAAACTTCTATCTAATCTGGTAACCTTCAGCTCTGATACCAAGTGTAACACCCCACGTCCGTTAAGGTCACTCACAAAGGGAATGCCTTAACGTTGATGGATAATTTTAGTAAACAGAACAGAATATTACAAGACAGATATAAAAACAATACTTGACAAACTTTATAACTTTATTGCAGCGGAAAGAAATCAGTTTGGTTACAACTTTACCAAAAACTCAAGTACATATATATCAGCCTTGTTCAAAAGCCATCAGAGTACAAAACTTTAAAATCATAATCCCCACCGAAGATGCCAGAAAAAGTCAAGCCATACTTTAAGCACTTCAGGCACTCCAAGCAGGAAGAAAGATCCGGATCAAGCTAGAGTATTCCCTCCTTGAAAACCTGGGGGGGAACGGAAGAAAAGAGGCGAAACAACAAGGGTCAGACATAAAGTCTGGCAAGTCCAGTGACTTTCAGTTATGAACGGATAATAATGTCATGGCATGCAAATAAAACTGGATGAGAGATAACAGGAAACAGGAATAACAGATATATTTAGGTTAAACAAAAGAAACACGATGATATTACTTTTCACTTCTCTGCACTAATACTAGTATAACAGGATTAGGTGTTACCCTAATGTCTAAACAGAAACAAAAACAGAATAATGGGCCTTTACCACCCTAACAGAAGGTATAGAAACATAATGCTAATAATGGGCCTTTACCACCCGAACAGAAAGTACAGAAATAGAATGCTAGTAATGGGCCTTTACCACCCGAACAGAGACAGAAACGGAAACAGAATAATCCCTACGGAAACAGAATGTTAGAATTAGGTGTACACTAGTAAATGGGCCTTTACCACCCCAATAGACGGTACCACGCAGAAACAAATAGGTGTTACCGCCCAACAGAAACAGACGGTACCCCATAGAACAGAAAAAACTAAGTGTACCCTAAATCCTACCCTACGCGATCGGCTCCCTAATACATAAATACCCTGTGCCAGCCCCACAAAAGGGTGTATCATTCCCTAAAGTGGCAACCTTTGAATGACACAGACCTGTTTATAGATGTCATGGCGTCTTACATCCTCAGAGACAGACCGGGATCCATGCACGCACATGACCCGGTTGGAACGCACCATCAACACCCCTCGCCATTATCAGAATGAACTGCTTATAATTAGTTCAGTAAGCGTGCCCGGACCCTACCTACTGTTGGGTCATAGTTTTGATACCAGAAAGGGATACTGACTAATATGGGTCCCACACAATAGATGACACAAGTAATTACCCATCCTAACCTTATGTCCCCAGACTAACAGATTTCATATTAACTTGTTTACAAGTTTCAGACATACAGAATTCAGATTTACTAGTTCACAGATCAGACAATCAATTTAACAAGTTTTCAGACAAACGGATCAGATGTACAAATTTAACAGACTTACATATTACCTAACTTTGTATTGGGACTACAGATTCACGAAACGGGTTTGTTAAATTCATCAGTCCAGTTGGTTTAACCCTATCCACCCAACACGTTTTAGACATCATATTTATCTCAGATTTGCATTAATTAAATATTAATGTACAGACCTCTCACATTAGGTCGGTAGCTAGTGGCCGCTGGATATGCCGGGCGGTTCTGGGAAGATTCTGCCACAAGCCAAACCTAACCTCATATCTAAGCATATTTTAGTTATGCCTACGACCTCTCACATTAGACCGACAGTTTGCGGTCACTGGTTAAGCCGGTTGGTTCCGGGCAGGCTTCTACCGCAAACGGAGTCTAACCTCGTGTCATAGCCACTTTATTCCATTACGGAAAATATCAGACTAATTATGTTCATTTAGCAGATTTAACTTCTTTACAAGTTACGGCAGATTATCCAAAGTTCAATTAACATTTTTTGCTCAATTTTAGATCGAGCCTCCAAATTACAATTATTCAGCTTTCAACAGATTAAGCAATTCAACAGATTTAGCAGATAATAGATCTAGCAGATTAGGCAATATAACAGATCTAGCAGATTAGGAAACATAACAGATCTAGCAGATTAGGCAATATAACAGATCTAGCAGATTAGGCAATATAACAGATTTTAAACATTCCTTAAAGTTTCATTGACATATCTTGCCAATTATAAATTATGTCTAAATTCACATGCCTAAATCATGGTCATGATTCATAATATAACATATGCCCAAATTTTAGCATGGTACAAAATATTCCCCAAAAACCCCAATCATGGTTCACATATAAGTTATACCAAATATATCCATTGATTTCAATGCATGTCACATATCCAAAAATCCCCATTTAGGTGTTTTCACACTTAATAGTCATCAAATCTTAATATAGATTTTTACACCTAAGTCATGTGCAAATTATTTCTCCTACTTCCAAATGACAGACTATCAGATTTAATTTGCCCAGGTCTAGATCTTAAATTTACAACATATGTTCTTTATGTTCTAAATCACAATAACCTTCTTCTTCCCAGTCATTAATCATCTTATGTAATATGCCTCAAACTTATGTCCTGAAATACAACATGCGTTGTGTCCTCAAATCAGTTACAAATCAATTATGCCTAAATATGCCTCATTCAATATTCTTCCCAAATTTAGCATTTATGCGTTCATCTCTTATGAGATTTGGCTCAGGCTCGTGGTAGCCTGGCTATCAAACAAAAAGAAAGAAAGGAGGAAGAAATACAGAACAAACAGAATAATAACAATACAACAGAGGAACAAATCTGGTAAATAGAAAAAGGGCATAATCTCAGATTCAGATTTATAATTATGTCAATATCATGATTAAATTTCATATCGGAAAATAACTGTACTTGCCTCGGTTGGATTCTAGAAGAAGAGTTGCTGTTGTTCTATTTTAATCTAAATCAGAATTGGAAGAAGAAGAAGAAGCACAAGTCTTAGCATAGGTTTCAGCAGAGAAGAGACGCCATTAATTTATTTTAATTAAGGTGGAGGCAGCATAATATTGCAATGGTTTGGTGTGGAGAGAAAGCTAGGTTTAGGGGTGTTTAAATAGGAGAATAGGGTAATTTAGAGCCTTCAGATCAGTCCAGAAGTCTTCAGAACCACCCAGCTCGAAGACAGGTCATCCAACCACTCAGAAGAAGACACGTCATCACAGAACACTCCAGAATTCTGTGCTGGATCGGTATGGGCGCACTTGGCAGGTGCGCCAATGTATTTTTGTACTGGCGCACTTCACAAGTGCGCCAGTGTATTCTGGCCTGTTTCCGGTTTTTCTGCCTAACTTCGTTCGTCCATATCTTCTTCATACGATATCCGTTTTATGCAAACTCGAACTCTATCTCAAGCAGAATTTCAAGATGAACGCAATGGCGCAACCCGTTTCCCTTAATTCTTCTTCTAAAAATTAAGTATACTTTAATTTGTTACTTATACGCTCATAGAAAATACGGGGTGTTACAGTAAGCGTATGGACTGCCACCGTCGATCGAATCAGATTTTATCTCGGAGTAATGGCCTCAAGTCTATGATACACCCCCTAGAGCCGACATGCATGTATCTGGGCTGTCCCACATACTTATCATCAATTATAGCTCGATGCCTTAACCACACATCCTCTAATGTGCACCGAGTTCCGTGGCAGGGCGATACAAGAAACACGAAACTCGGTCGGGGGCTTTTCCATATCTGTACAGGCCCGTCTTTAAGAGCCTCAATATACAGATATTCCTAGGGTACGTTTTCACGGTGGCTATGGCCCCACCTCGGCCCCTCCCTCAACTATAAAAGACTACAAGAGCTAAATAACTGCACCTAAAAAACAATCTAAGCATCCATTTGGAGTCTTCCCTCGACCACCATACCCCGATTGTGAAAGGTGAATGGTCTATTGGTTTAAGCTCTAGTCTTCTCACGTCTCACTGGCTGCCGATGACGGGTATCCGACGATCTACTATCCTTGTCGGTCGTGACCCTTCGCCTCCCCGTCGAGGCAACCGCCGAATCACCCTGGTGTCACCGCGTCACAGCATTCTGACTGCATAACTACTTTTGCAGTCAAGGCCCACTCACCAAGTAGTTACGCGCAGACCCAACCTCTGGGAGCACAGGCTAAACATCTACCACCACACAGAGGACTACTAAGAGCACCTTACGTATCTCAAAAAGCCGCGTGCTTTCCCTTCCAGTCCTTCGGAGCTGACAAAATAATCAAATAAATGTGCGCTTTCTGGTGCCTTATAACACCACGATGATCTACCCCGTTGGGTTATTCACCTTCAAACATACGGATTGGTCCAAGCGCCTCACTTTAATATGTTGTTAGACCCTATGTCTAAACATTCTTTTACACGCATGCCTTACCTCATCAGGTTTCCATTTAACTTGGTTATTCCCATTCACATTGAATTCTTAATCAAGTTACCAAGTTCCTCTTACTTATTAACTTCAGTTATATAACATAACCTATTTAAGTTTATTAATAAGCCCACAACATGTTATTCTCTAGATTGTAGTCCAAGGCCTGTAATCCACAATCCCCTTTATATTCTTGTTTAATTTCAAGTTTACAATAACATGTTCTACTTAATATTATATTAAGTATATCTCAATTTACATGTTTTCTAATTAACATGCCACTTACCATTTATGGTTAAATATAACATATTTCATTTTATAAGTTTTCCTCATCCTTTCTCATTTAATCATAATACCATTTTACACTGTTACTACAACTTATCGTGGTTTACTTACTAAATTAGTTCTCTTAACAAGGCCCATTAATAAGTTTCTCTACCCATTTATTATAACCTTATGTTATAATTTCCTCTTGTCCCTCGGACAAGTCCAAAAATGTTATTCTTATCAGCGGGTTTCAGACTTCCAAGTTTATAGATTAATTAATTTATAATTAAGTACAACTTCTTATATTTCATATATTTTCCCCCTTTTTTCAACTGGTTTCTGGCTTCCCCATTTACTGATTACTTAATTTACAATTAAGTGTCCCTTATCTCATTTCACCAGTTATCCCATTTCCCTACTAGTTTATTATAACCTAAGTTATAATCTTCACTTGTCCCTAGGAAATGTCTACGTATTATACAACTGTAATGACCCGCATTGTCAGAGGTATTATAATTAATTTATTTAATTATATATATCGTGATGTAGTGAATTAAATAGAGGTTTAATTAAATAATATGGAATATTTAATTAAATTAAATAATTAAATAATATATTTAATTCAGAAATAATCAAAAATATTGGGAATCACAATATTCTGTGAACGGGGTCATCCCTTATATTTAATTCAGCTTTGAGTTGAATTATATTGACGAATATATTCAATTGATGACAGTTTGAATGTATAATTATATTATAATTAAAATTGAGCTTGAAATGGCGCTGCAGCTCGCGATTTGGCGATTTGAACTTCAACTGAATGTACAGGATTCGTTTTAAGCCGGATTTCTTTGAAACAAGAAACGTGTGGAGCTGGTGGAGTATATCTTTCTAGTGGAAGAGAAAAATCGGGATTTCGTCGGGTAGATTTTGATTTACGTCCAAATCAAATTTCAGAAAAGTCGTTGTGGAATTCCTTTATAATTTACAAAGGAATTATTTATATTTTAAAAAGGGATTTCATTATAAATCGAATATCGATTTAATCAGGATTTAAATATCAAGCTGTAAATTCAGTTAGAAATATATTAGAGCCGTATGGTATTCCACTGTGAATATATACGATAATATTTATTTATAAATATTAAATTTAATTATATTTAAATATATTTATATATTTAAATGGGTCATTCAGAGCTTTAAAAATAGCCAGTTTTGCAAACGACCTCAGAATTCGACGAAACTAATTTTGTTGGATCCGCAATGTCAAATAGTTGTTAGATTTCCAGTTTCATGATTTTTAGAGTCACTGTGTGGCCATACAGATTTTTAGAGTGAGAAACAGTCAGTATTTCGATGGTTAAAAATACGCTATGTGAACATACGAAATCGGAATTCGATAAAACCAGTTTCGTAGGGACCAAAATGTCGAACTCTAGCTACATGTCCAGTTTGGTGATTTTTGGGTATCGTATTTGATTGCTGGGATTTTTAAACACGAATTAACAAAAGAATATACCGGGAATATTCCTTCAACAAAATATCTAGATATTTGTTCAACCTATAAATAGCACACTAACTCTCCTAAAACCTAATTTCAACACAAAAAATCTGCCGCACTTTTATTTCCTTCCAGAAAACTTCTGACACTTTCAGAAAATCAAAATCAATCAAAGGAAATTCTTATAAATCAAATGATATATATGTATGAGTTTGTATTGATCAATGCTTCAGTTCTATACCCGATTTAGAGGGTTCGACGTCAATTCCTGGCTCGCTATTCTTCGAGCGTTAGGTTAGGGTTGGAAGATTTGGGTTGTGTGAGCATCGATTCATGTTTTTGATGTTGAAAATGAAATGAGGGGATGATTCGAAGTTTGTGTGACCAAATTCAAGAAGTTCGGTGATAAAATCCATCGTGAAATTTCCTGTAGCCGGCAAGAGTGCCAGGTCGACATGGTAGGAATGGGTAGTTCGAGCTTCTTGGTTTCGAGTTGAGGTTGTAGTGGAGAGTGAGAGGAGGATTGTTATGATTTTAGTTTGATTTTGTGTTGAGTGATGGAGGAGTTCGAAGGGGATAAAGATGGAAATGGCTGTGCGTGTTTGAGGAGAGGTCACGGCATCAAATATTTGGGGAAGAAAGGTTCGGTTTGGGCCAGTATGAAGGTGGATGGGCCAAGGGTCAAAGTCAAGCCCAATTAAGGTTTAAAGTTTGGTTTTAATTTAACTTAAATAGTATTCGAACTTGTAAAATCGATAACTTGCTCATACGGTATCGGAATTGGACAAAACAGGATCCGATGGGATCGTATGGACGGACACTTCGAAATGGAACTGACCGGAAGTGGATTAGAGCTCGTTTGAATTCATGGCGAAATAAATTGTTTGATTTAAATCAAACAAACAGTCTATCGTTCTTTAACCATGAACTGCCAATGTGAGTAAAACTCACCAACTCTGAACATTTCTATTTTTACAGTGTATTCTTAGAGCTGTTAAATATTGTCTGTTTGACTGTGTGTTGGCTGTTTGATTGAACTGCTAGTCAGTTAGTAGAATCATATATATATATCTGTATATATATATATATAAAAACCGTTAAATATTTATATGTTGATTCTTCTATCAGAATATTTCATATCAAAGTGAAATAGATGTTAATCGTATTGTCTAACATCTGTGATGTAGGGAAATAGGTCGGAGGAATCCAACTGGGTTCCTCAACATTTATTTTGTTGTTATTCATATATTTTGATATATGGTGTGATATATAATCTGCTGTTGATTTTGTGTGTTGAACGATATTTATCGTTGTTATATGGTATGTTAAATACCATAACAAATACCAGAAGGTAGAAAGGAGGTTTTCAAAGTATATTTTGAAAATGATTTATTTATATAAAATCAATGGATTTTATATATATAAGGAAAGAAAGATTTTATAAAAGGAAATAAAATTTACAAAATCAAAGGGGCTAAAAAGAGATATATTTGTCAAAACAAATATAAAGGAAATATATTTAAAATCAAATATAAAGGAAATATATTTGAAAGCAAATATAAAGGAATTATTTATATAGGAAATAAATAAAGAGTTAAAAGGAATTATTTATTTAGGGAATAAATAAAGAGTGTAAAGGAATTATTTATATAGGAAATAAATAAAGAGTTAAAATGAATTATTTATTTAGGGAATAAATAAAGAGTATAAAGGAATTATTTATATAGGAAATAAATAAAGAGTTAAAAGGATTCATTTATTTGGGAAATAAATAAAAGTATAAAGGAGATGTTTATTTGCTGAATAAATAGAAAAGTATAAAGGAGACGTTTATTTGTTGAATAAATAGAAAAGATAAACGGAGATATTTATTTGATAAATAAATAGGATTAAATAAAAGGACTATTTATTTGATAAATAAATAGAACTAAATCAAAAGAATATTTAGAAGATTAATAGATAAGAGATATTGGTTTTAACACCGATAGTTTTAAATAGAATGGATACACAACACGTGTATAAGTGAAGTAACGTTATTAAAGAGAACATTTATAAAGTGAAGAACCGTTACTAAAAGTGAATCTTTATAAATGAATAAAACGTTATCAAATAGGAGTTAATCGAATTACAGTAAACTGATTAGAGTTAGAATTAACCGATTAGAGTTAGAAATGATCGATTAGAGTTAGAATAAATCAATTTGAGTTAGAATTAACCAGTTAGAGTTAATCAGTAGAATTAACCAGTTAGAGTTAATCAGTTAGAATTTACCAGTTAAGGTTGACCAGTTAGAATAAATCAATTAGAGTCAACCAGTTAGAGTTATCCAAATGGAGTTAATCGAGTCGAGATATCGAATATTGGTTATTCGAAGCGAGTTAATCGAATATTGGTTATTCGAAGTGAGTTAATCGAATATTGTTTATTCGAAAGGAGTTATCAATTTGTTAAATCGAAAGGGAAGATTATCGAATATCGTTTATTCGAGAGGAGATTATCGAATATAGTTTATTCGAAGGAGTTATTGATTTTTAGTAAATCGAAGTGAGTTATAGAATATTAGTTAAATCGAAGGAGTTATCGAATATAGTTTATTCGATGGAGTTAATCGATTAGAGTTAAATCAAATGAGTTAATCAAATATAGTTTATTCGAATAGAATTAAAGGAGTAATCGAATATAGTTTATTCGAATAGAATTAAAGGAGTTATCAAATATAGTTTATTCGACAGGAGTTAAGTGAAAAAGAATAAGTCGATTAGAGTTAAATCGATTAGAGTTAATCCAATAGGGTCAGTCCAATAGAGTTAATTGCAAAGAGTTAATCGAATATAGTTATTCGAAAGAAAGGTTAAGTAAGGAAGTTAGTTAAAGAAATATAAAGTGAACTTTGCCTAATTCAAGGTTAGAAATGTTGTTCAATTAAGGTCTGAGAGGTAGTTCTACCACAACTTGATTGGCTTCGTTTTAACTAAGGAATGGTTAAAGTTCGGCAGTAAAGGATGGTTAAGTGAATATAGTAATTAAAGGAAACGATTTGAGTTAGCATGGCGATGTTTTACCTAAACATCTGTTTAATCCAAACGTAGGAGTTTTGGAAATGTTTTCCAAACAAGAATCAGGAATGTTTTCTAATACAGAAAACAAGAAATGGAAATGTTCCCAATGTAAATAACGTATATTTTCTAAATATAGAAAATAGTAAATGTTGAATATAGGGAAACAGGAGATGTAAAATGAACAAAAGAGATTAATGTTAAATGATGTTTGTTCGATATAATTTCCATCTGGAAATAATATCGTTGTTTGCACACTTGTTTTTCTTTGATAGTTAACTCACAAACTATCGAAGTTTTGACCAATTTAACGTTGTTAATATGGAGAGACCGATTGGATTATTATCCAAAGAACCACTCTGTATTGGCATAAGCGTTGCGAATCATATATGCCAAAGTTAATTGAAGACGGAGTAAAATGCAAGGGCTGTTGTATAAGTCTTAGATAACAGTGACTAAGATGGATATACTGAATAGTGCCTTCGGTTTGTCCAGTCCCAGGACAACTTGTATGGACGAAGGTCTGACAGAGTATATCCAATGGAACTCGTAAGTTGATCTGTTCAAACGTATTCACGTTTGGTGGTGGAGGAATTCGTTTCTCTAAGTTGTATACCCGTGTTATTTTTGGATAAATCAATTTGTGATTTGGCGGGTATGATGATGTGACATTCTAAGTGAATGAGGATGACTTGTGTGGGTGATTGTCTGACAGAGTATTTCCAGAAAGGTCACGTTCTTTGATTTCTTCAACCGTACCAAGAGTGGAAGCGGAGAAGGAAACTTCTTTAGCTAACATGTAATGTACTGTTGTATATGTCAATTAGTGATTTTCGATGGATCTGACAATGTGGCATTCGAAGTGAATCTGATGTGATGATAAAGCGTAGCTTCTAGCCTCATCAACCGGTAAATGACAGAAATCGGGCAGGCAGCATGGCTAAGTCGGTCGCACCGAAGTAGGGTGTATAATCACCTTTCTAGAGAATATTCATTTGCTTCTTTAATCTATCAATGTTGTCCCATATATATACGGGAACGGTTGCTGATCCCAACCGTTGGTGATATACATTCGATACACTCAAGCAAAATGAGTGGTCGGTCATGTGTGGCTAAGTTACAAGATGTTCTTGTTGAACTCCAATGTATCGTTCCTAGAGTACACTGATCGGAAGGTGGTTCCATACCTTGTCATAGTTGGAAATCCATTACCCAATACGTGCTTGCGGTTTTTGATTGTATACTATATATGTAGAACGTGAGATGAAAGCATTTCTGCTAGATGATTATTATATTGTGGTTAATAGACATTATTGTAATATCAAAAGGTTTTGATATAAAGATATTTTGGATTCTCATAAGGGAAAAACCCGTTCCGTTCTGCGGCGTGGTCTTATGAGATATCGTTTACTTGTTCATATACCTGTTTAAACTGTTTTACTCACACCAGTCCCATGACTGACCCGGAGTTTATTTTGTTGTGTTCCCCCTAAACTCTTGGGTGCCTAAATTTGTACGGGCAGTCAAGTAGTCGGGTTTTACAAATATACTTGGAGAGGTTGGAGCAGGAGGCTTCAAGATCATATAGCTATAGTTATTTCCGCTTCGTTGTAAGTGTTGTACTCTGATAAGTGCTATTGTATACATAATTGTTATATTTCAAAGTTATGTTATCTATTATATGTTATTCGTTCTGCTGTGAGGTTCGTGTTACTCTGATGTTGTGTTCTTCTTCTTCTTCTTCTATTCTAAGTTTCTATCTTATCTATTCTCACCCTCTAATTTCTTTCTTTAATTACCGGGATTTTTCGATGTTTGGTTATCGACATCGTGCTTATGTCGATAACCAAAGTCGCTCGAAATCTGGGTCGTTACAGTTGGTATCGGAGCTTAAGTTAAGAATTACCTTGGCTCTGTGGCGTGACTCGGTAGAGATATGGTTAGTAATACCCTAGATTGAGTTTGAGTGTATATATACGAATGCGTATTTGTAATTTGATATAAAATGGTTTTATATTGTGGAGATTCATTGGTTGAGTTGTTTATGAGTTCTGGTCGATCAGTTTGATCCACTGTATCGGTAGGAGTTACTAAGCACTTGAATACGATGGGTCGTCATGATATGTTTTGAAAAGAGGGTAAATAAAAAATAATTTTACCCAAAGTATATTTTGATATATATTGGATATATTGGTTGTTATTATAATCGAATGATATTATAAAGTGAAATGGTTATAAATAACCAATTAGAATTCATATAAGTAAAGTATATGAAATAAGATAAAATCGAATCTGAATTTAAATCAGAATTTGAATTTAAAATAAGGAAATTTTAAGTTCCTGGGAGATTTTGAAAATGTTTTTCAAAATGAAAGTGATATAGTATTGAACTCACGTTGATATCTGGAAAATAGATTCTGATGATGAATCGCGACATCATCAGTGTTCATTTTTGAGCTGCTAAGTGACGGATTACTACCAAAGAAATTGTTTTTGAATTGTTTTGAGGAAAACAAGTTGTTTAGAAATTCAAAGGTTTTGAATTGGTATTACGATTTCAAATTTGATTTGAAATAAAACCAGGAATTTAAGTTCTAAAAATTAAAATTTAACTTGTGAAGTTAATTCGAATGGGATGGTAAAAGTAAATAATAAACCAGAATTTAACTTGAGATGATAGGTTAAGAAAATCTGGAAGTGATTAGAGAATAATCAGGATTTGGATTTGAAATGATAAGTTGAGAGTTTGGAATTTGAAACTCGAATTTGAAATTGAATTCGGCTTGAATAAGCGAACGGTTGTGTTAAGAATAAATTGGTTGGAGTTGATTGGGATGGCATTTGTATATGCCTAGTTGATAACAGATGGTAGGGATATAATGATATGCCCAACAAAAAGGTACAAGTTTATATTTTATATGAGTTTGGAATTTATGAGCCGAATTGGCAAGCCGCTTGGATGTTTGATTTTCTTTTGGGTTGGAGAAGGCCTAGATAGGCGAGTTGTGGTTTTACCGATAGGGCTGTACAAAGGAGGTTATGGCAAAATTTTCCGAAAATTTAAAGTGTTAGAAATTTTTGAAAATTTTAGTTAGTCGAAAGGAATTGATATTTTAGTCGATATTAATTGGTTCGGAGAAACAAGAGATAAGGGGTAAACCGATAAGCTTTTACCAAATAGATAGGGTCGTCCTCTAACTTAGCAATTTCGAGGACGAAATTATTTTAAGTGGGGAAGAATGTAATGACCCGCATTGTCAGAGGTATTATAATTAATTTATTTAATTATATATATCGTGATGTAGTGAATTAAATAGAGGTTTAATTAAATAATATGGAATATTTAATTAAATTAAATAATTAAATCATATATTTAATTCAGAAATAATCAAAAATACTGGGAATCACAATACTCTGTGAACGGGGTCGTCCCTTAGATTTAATTCAGCTTAGAGTTGAATTATATTGACGAATATATTCAGTCGACAACAGTTTGAATGTATAATTATATTATAATTAAAATCGAGCTTGAAATGGCGCTGCAGTTCGCGATTTGGCGATTTGAACTTCAACTGAACGTACAGGATTCGTTTTAAGCCGGATTTCTATGAAACAAGAAACGTGTGGAGCTGGTGGAGTATATCTTTCTAGTGGAAGAAAAAAATCGGGATTTCCTCGGGTAGATTTTGATTTACGTCCAAATCAAATTTCAGAAAAGTCGCTGTGGAATTCCTTTATAATTTATAAAGGAATTATTTATATTTTAAAAGGATATCGATTTAATCAGGATTTAAATATCAAGCTGTAAATTCAGTTAGAAATATATTGGGGCTGTATGGTATTCCACTGTGAATATATACGATAATATTTATTTATAAATATTAAATTTAATTATATTTAAATATATTTATATATTTAAATGGGTCATTCAGAGCTTTAAAAATAGCCCGTTTTGCAAATGACCTCAGAATTCGACGAAACTAATTTTGTTGGATCCGCAATGTCAAATAGTTGTTAGATTTCCAATTTCGTGATTTTTAGAGTCACTGTGTGGCCGTACGGATTTTTAGAGTGAGAAATAGTTAGTATTTCGACGGTTAAAAATACCCTGTGTGAACATACGAAGTCGGAATTCGACGAAACCAGTTTCGTTGGGACCAAAATGTCGAACTCTAGCTACATGTCCAGTTTGGTGATTTTTGGGTATCGTATGTGATTGCAGGGATTTTTAAACACGAATTAACAAAAGAATACACCGGGAATATTCCTTCTACAAAATATCTAGATATTTGTTCAACCTATAAATAGCACACTAACTCTCCTAAAACCTAATTTCAACACAGAAAATCCTCCGCACTTTTATTTCCTTCCAGAAAATTCCGACGCTTTCAGAAAATCAAAATCAATCAAAGGAAATTCTTATAAATCAAATGATATATATGTATGAGTTTGTATTGATCAATGCTTCAGTTCTATACCCGATTTAGAGGGTTCGACGTCAATTCCTGGCTCGCTGTTCTTCGAGCGTTAGGTTAGGGTTGGAAGATTTGGGTTGTGTGAGCATCGATTCATGTTTTCGATGTTGAAAATGAAATGAGGGGATGATTTGAAGTTTGTGTGACCAAATTCAAGAAGTTCGGTGATAAAATCCATCGTGAAATTTCCTGTAGCCAGCGAGAGTACCAGGTCGACGCGGTAGGAATGGGTATTTCGAGCTTCTTGGTTTCGAGTTGAGGTTGTAGTGGAGAGTGAGAGGAGGATTGTTATGATTTTAGTTTGATTTTGTGTTGAGTGATGGAGGAGTTCGAAGGGGATAAAGATGGAAATGGCTGTGCATGTTTGAGGAGAGGTCACGGCATCAAATATTTGGGGAAGAAAGGTTCGGTTTGGGCCAGTATGAAGGTGGATGGGCCAAGGGTCAAAGTCAAGCCCAATTAAGGTTTAAAGTTTGGTTTTAATTTAACTTAAATAGTATTCGAACTTGTAAAATTGATAACTTGCTCATACGGTATCGGAATTGGACAAAACAGGATCCGATGGGATCGTATGGACGGACACTTCGAAATGGAACTGACCGGAAGTGGATTGGAGCTCGTTTGAATTCATGGCGAAATAAATTGTTTGATTTAAATCAAACAGTTTGTCATTCTTTAACGATGAACTGCCAATGTGAGTAAAACTCACCAACTCTGAACATTTCTATTTTTACAGTGTATTCTGAGAACTGTTAAATATTGTCTGTTTGACTGTGTGTTGGTTGTTTGATTGAACTGCTAGTCAGTTAGTAGAATCATATATATATATATATATATATATGTATATATATATATATAAACCGTTAAATCTTTATATGTTGATTCTACTATCAGAATATTTCATTTCATAGTGAAATCGATGTTAATCGTATTGTCTAACATTTGTGATGCAGGGAAATAGGTCGGAGGAATCCAACTGGATTCCTCAACATTTATTTTGCTGTTATTCATATATTTTGATATACGGTGTGATATATAATCTGCTGTTGATTTTGTGTGTTGGACGATATTTATAGTTGTTATATGGTATGTTAAATACCATAGCAAATACCAAAAGGTAGAAAGGAGGTTTTCAAAGTATATTTTGAAAATAATTTATTTATATAAAATCAATGGATTTTATATATATAAGGAAAGAAAGATTTTATAAAAGGAAATAAAATTTATAAAATCAAAGGAATTAAAAAGAGATATATTTGTCAAAACAAATATAAAGGAAATATATTTGAAATCAAATATAAAGGAAATATATTTGAAAGCAAATATAAAGGAATTATTAATATAGGAAATAAATAAAGAGTTAAAAGGAATTATTTATTTAGGGAATAAATAAAGAGTATAAAGGAATTATTAATATAGGAAATAAATAAAGAGTTAAAAGGAATTATTTATTTAGGGAATAAATAAAGAGTATAAAGGAATTATTTATATAGGAAATAAATAAAGAGTTAAAATGAATTATTTATTTAGGGAATAAATAAAGAGTATAAAGGAATTATTTATATAGGAAATAAATAAAGAGTTAAAATGAATTATTTATTTAGGGAATAAATAAAGAGTATAAAGGAATTATCTATATAGGAAATAAATAAAGAGTTAAAAGGATTCATTTATTTGGGAAATAAATAAAAGTATAAAGGAGATGTTTATTTGCTGAATAAATAGAAAAGTATAATGGAGATGTTTATTTGCTGAATAAATAGAAAAGATAAAAGGAGATATTTATTTGATAAATAAATAGGATTAAATAAAAGGAATATTTATTTGATAAATAAATAGAACTAAATCAAAAGAATATTTAGAAGATGAATAGATAAGGGATATTGGTTTTAACACCGATAGTTTTAAATAGAATGGATACACAACATGTGTATAAGTGAAGTAACGTTATTAAAGAGAACATTTATAAAGTGAAGAACCGTTACTAAAACTGAATCTTTATAAATGAATAAAACGTTATCAAATAGGAGTTAATCGAATTACAGTAAACTGATTAGAGTTAGAATTAGTCGATTAGAGTTAGAAATGATCGATTAGAGTTTGAATAAATCAATTTGAGTTAGAATTAACCAGTTAGAGTTAATCAGTAGAATTAACCAGTTAGAGTTAATCAGTTAGAATTTACCAGTTAAGGTTGACCAGTTAAAATAAATCAATTAGAGTCAACCAGTTAGAGTTATCCAAATGGAGTTAATCGAGTCAAGTTATCGAATATTGGTTATTCGAAGCGAGTTAATCGAATATTGGTTATTCGAAGTGAGTTAATCGAATATTGGTTATTCACAAGGAGTTATCGATTTGTTAAATCGAAAGGGAAGATTATCGAATATCGTTTATTCGAGAGGAGATTATCGAATATAGTTTATTCGAAGGAGTTATCGATTTTTAGTAAATCGAAGTGAGTTATAGAATATTAGTTAAATCCAAGGAGTTATCGAATATAGTTTAATCGATGGAGTTAATCGATTAGAGTTGAATCAAATGAGTTAATCAAATATAGTTTATTCGAATAGAATTAAAGGAGTAATCGAATATAGTTTATTCGAATAGAATTAAAGGAGTAATCGAATATAGTTTATTCGAATAGAATTAAAGGAGTTATCAAATATAGTTTATTCGACAAGAGTTAAGTGAAAAAGAATAAGTCGATTAGAGTTAAATCAATTAGAGTTAATCCAATAGGGTCAGTCCAATAGAGTTAATTGCAAAGAGTTAATCGAATATAGTTATTCGAAAGAAAGGTTAAGTAAGGAAGTTAGTTAAAGAAATATAAAGTGAACTTTGCCTAATTCAAGGTTAAAAATGTTGTTCAGTTATGGTCTGAGAGGTAGTTCTACCCCAACTTGATTGGCTTCGTTTTAACTAAGGAATGGTCAAGGTTCGGCAGTAAAGGATTGTAACAACCCGGATTTTTACAACATGCTAAGACAAGAATTAAGGCAGAATTTAATGATAAATTCTGAATCAAGGGAAACGGGCTGTTCCATTGCGTTCGTCTCGGAAAAATACGCGAAATAGAGTCCGAGTTTTCGAAAATCGGAGTCCGTATGACCAAGTTATGGCCCGTCAAAGTTTTCAGAAAATTTCAAGTTCAAAAACAGTTCAAATTTGAATTCAAAATTCAAATTCAGCCAAGCAGAACAGGCGGGAAAAATTCCCGCCACCCCCAAGTCGACTGGGGAGTCGACTTGGGTGTCGACACACCCCAGGTGGTGTCGACTGCCCAGTCGACACCCCTGTCGACTTGGGTGGTCGGCCAGTTTGGCCTGGGTGCACCTGACTTGTTCCTCAAGACATGTTTGGAGGCCTGTGACGGATTTTGAGGGCTCAGATCTATCCTAGGGTTAATCTAAGGGCCTAAACTACTCCTAATCTCTATAAAAACACCCTAGGACCTAACCTAAATCACTAAAAATCATTCTAGCAACTAAGTGCTGCCAAAATCTATCTTGATCATGGCCTCCATCTCCAATTCCTAGAGACTAAGCATTCAAACTAGATCCGAATCAAAAGGTGCAAGCTTCCTATGTCAAATCAAGGGTAGATCAACGTTTCTATGCAAATTTCATGACGATTCTTCAACAAAGGAGCCACCTTTCTTCGTCAAGACGATTCATGCTCCTAGCCCTCTTGCCACGCTATGTAAGTTCTAACTACTTGTAGATTCTAACGGTGGTTCTAATGTGACATGGAATAAAATGCGATGAAACATAAGTATGCTAGCCTATGTGAACCTAATTTTGCCCCTTTTCAATGATCTATGACCTTGGGCTAAGTTTTAGCGACTTAATCATGCCACTCATGTTATGTTTAACCTAGTTTATCTTGCAAGTTTGAATCTTTATCTATGGAATGTTGGCATGAACCTTTGGGAACCATTTGACTTGTGAAACATTGGCAAAGACTTGACTTTGGGGCTTATGCATGTAAATGAACCCAAACCCCTTATGTTATCATGCATGTTTGTGGCCAAATTCCCTTATGATACTATGCTTGTTTGTGGCCAAATTCCCTTATGATACTATGCATGTTTATGGCCAAAAACCCCTTATGATACTATGCATGTTTGTGGCCAAAAACCCCTTATGATGCTATGCATATTTTGAGGCCAAACCCCTCATGATACTATGCATGTTTGTGGCCAACCCCTTTTTGGCATCGTGCATGTTTTGAGGCTAATATGTAGCATAGTATCCTTACTATGTTGACTCGCTTTTACTTGGGTTGGAAACACGATTTGGGGTAGGATAGACGAGCGTGATTATGACATGATAATTTGACATGGGATTTCATGAAAATATGACACTCATGATACACCTAAATGTGGACATGATATGTGGGGTAAACAAGGGACTTGAAACTAGACACGTATGGGTTGTAAGTGTAATATGACACTAGACCAAACATGAAAGTGGCCAACTCGAGGTTGGGTTGAGTTTGTAGCATAAATCTACCCGGACCCGCCCGGCTTAACTAGTGGCTACAAACAATAGGACCCAATGTGAGTAGTTGGTCATATAGCACTTAAAACCCGAGGTTAGACTAGGTTGTGGTGTAAAGCTACCCGGACCCGCCCGGCTTAACTAGTAACCACAACAAAGTCTAATGTGAGAGGTTGGGGTGCATTAATCTAATTAATGCCACATGAAAAGGTTAAGTAATTTTGACTAATGACACTTAACTGATATGACATGAATGGGTAGGTTAAGTTAAACCGGACTTGATTTCTTAATGACACTTAGCCATATAAGACAATGAGGGGATTGAGTTAAGTAATTTACACTTAACTAATTCGACTTGGTAATTAGATGGGGTTAAGTAACTTAGACTTAACTATTCTAAACACGGTAATTAGATGGGGTTAAGTAACCTACACTTAACTAATCTAAACACGGTAATTCAATGGGGTTAAGTTAAACACTTAACCAATCTAAACTTGGTAATTCAGTGAGGTTAAGTGACCAATACTTAACCAACTTAACATGATAATTTAATGGGGTTAAGTAACTTATACTTAACCAATTATACATGATGATTTGATGAGGTTAAGTAACCTATACTTAACCAATCTAATATGCGGACCTGATAGGGTTAAGTCACAAGACCTTTTAAATATACTTAACCATTGTAATACGATTAGTGGATGGGGTTAAGCTAACCCATACTTAACCAATCCGACTCGATAATCTGATGGGATTAAGATAACCTATGCTTAATCAATCTAACACGATAATCTGATAGGGTTAAGACAAACAAATACTTAACCAATTTGACTTGATAGGGTTAAGTCATGAGCTTCTTGGTATACTCAACCAACTTGTAGGGCTAAGCCTTGAACTTAAATACTTAGCCAATCTTGACATGATTCGTAGGCGGGTTAAGTCATGAACTTGAATGACAACACTTAACCCATTAGACCAAAACCCTAGCTCAGGGGACTAGGTTGAAAATCGTAGTTAATCAAGGATAATGGGAAAAGAAGCTAAGTGGTAAACCTTAGTTAAGAATAACTAAGTAATAATTCTTAGCCAAGGACATGAGACTAGTCCATAAATAGATGAGTAACCTGATACGGTAGGTCATCGCTTAGTATACGAGGAGGAGCAACTTATCTGACTTGGATAAAAAGCTCCAGCGAACTAGGTGACGAAGCGGTAGCTTCGGGGGACGTGAGGGTACTCTTGGTATCCCTCTGTGAGGTGGCAGATGGTCCATGAAACCTGGCCTCACAGAGGTTAAGGTCTGCGGTAGAAGAGCCAAGGGTATGTCTTGGTTGCTGTGCGAGCAACCTAAAGACGGGGATGGATTAGCGTGGAGTCGACGATACTTGATTTTTGCCCTGGATAGCGCGTCGTCGACTACCTGCCATCTTTAGTCAATCATGTACGTACGGAAAGGCAGAGAACTACCAACAGCCCATATACTTGCTATCGAGTTATGGGTGAGGTTGGCCAATAGGAAAGTGGGGCTATAGTGGGGCCGGGATGTAGTTCTCATACATGATTTTTCTTGGATTGCCTTTCAGTAGTTGAGGGAGGGGTCACGTGGGACCATAGCCACGGATACAAAAACAGACCTTGATAACTACATCGGCAGATAACCTAAAGCTCCCGACCGAGTTCCTTATTGCTTGATTTGCCCTGGCACGGAACTCGGATGGCACATTGAGGTACATGTGCGTCTAGACATGGAAAATGATTCACGATACATACGTGGGATAAAGGGCGCGGTTGACGGGTGGCATAATCCCTAGTGGCCCTAGGTGGCTTGAACCCAAACTGAGACACGGAAACGTTCATTAGGTAGCATAATCCCTAGTGGTCCTAGGTGGCATAAATCCTAAGTGAACACGCGATAGTTCATGGTAAGAAAACATAACCAGATCAAGGGTAGCAGTCCAAAACAACTTCAAGGATAAAATGGTACTACGTTGAGGTGGTATAGATTTACATGGGAAAGCCCGTACGGCCTACGGCAAAGGACTGAACTTATACATGGAAAGAAACATACGAGTTGGGAAAACCTACATATGTTATATATTAGGTTGACATGGAACATTACATGACATTGGGCAAGGGACATTCATAGTTAACACATGACGCGGGTTGGGATACTAGTACGAGAGGTGCAGAGCAAATATACATGATAAATACCGTGGGATGTTATACATGATAGATACCTTGGGATAGTATACTTGATAGAAACCTGACGATGTGATACCTTGATTCATCTTGACACCGTAGTTTATCATGATACCTTAGTTTATCTTGCTACAGTAGTTCATCCAGTTATCTTGGTTTAGCTTATCTATCTTGTCGTCATCCTTATGTTTACTTTCAGTTTATGCATGTCATGTTACCTTTACCTGTTTTATACTGGAAGTAGATAGGACTTACCAGTCTTTATGACTGACCCCGTTTTGTTTCGCCTCTTTGTCTTCCGTTTCCCCCCCAGGTTTTCAGGGAGGAAATGATGTTGTTTAGTTCGGACCTCTTATGCTTGAGGGTCATCATGTATAGCTTGGTCTTCTCTTGGCTATGGCTGCTTCACCGCTTTATTTTGGGGAATAATTTATGAAAAGGTTTTATGCTTCTTTACTATTGCAAGACAGGTTTTGATGTATTCTGATGTAAAAGGCTTTAGACCTTATTTTATAAGGTAATGAAATTTGTTTTACTTCCGTTGTTTTATATATGTTCTGTCTTGTAATATTTCTGTGCATGTTTACCTCGATAATGCTTCACCAAACCTAGTGCATTCCCTTTGTGAGTGACCCTAGCGGAGGTGGGGTGTTACAAGGATGGTTAAGTGAATATAGTAATTAAAGGAAACGATTTGAGTTGGCATAGCGATGTTTTACCTAAACATCTGTTTAATCCAAACGTAGGAGTTTTGGAAATGTTTTCCAAACAAGAATCAGGAATGTTTTCTAATACAGAAAACAAGAAATGGAAATGTTCCCAATGTAAATAACGTATATTTTCTAAATATAGAAAATAGCAAATGTTGAATATAGGGAAACAGAAGATGTAAAATGAACTAAAGAGATTAATGTTAAATGATGTTTGTTCGATATAATTTCCATCTGGAAATAATATTGTTGTTTGCACACTTGTTTTTCTTTGATAGTTAACTCACAAACTATCAAAGTTTTGACCATTTTAACGTTGTTAATATGGAGAGACCGGTTGGATTATTATCCAAAGAACCACTCTGTATTGGCATAAGCGTTGCGAATCATATATGCCAAAGTTAATTGAAGACGGAGTAAAATGCAAGGGCTGTTGTATAAGTCTTAGATAGCAGTGACTAAGATGGATATACTGAATAGTGCCTTCGGTTTGTCCAGTCCCAGGACAACTTGTATGGACGAAGGTCTGACAGAGTATATCCAATGGAACGCGTAAGTTGATCTGTTCAAACGTATTCACGTTTGGTGGCGGAGGAATTCGTTTCTCTAAGCTGTATACCCGTGTTATTTTTGGATAAATCAATTTGTGATTTGGCGGGTATGACGATGTGACATTCTAAGTGAATGAGGATGACTTGTGTGGATGATTGTCTAACAGAGTATTTCCAGAAAGGTCACGTACTTTGATTTCTTCAACCGTACCAAGAGTGGAAGCGGAGAAGGAAACTTCTTTAGCTAACACGTAATGTACTGTTGTAGATGTCAATTAGTGATTTTCGATGGATCTGACAATGTGGCATTCGAAGTGAATCTGATGTGATGATAAAGCGTAGCTTCTAGCCTCATCAACCGGTAAATGACAGAAATCGGGCAAGCAGCATGGCTAAGTCGGTCGCACCGAAGTAGGGTGTATAATCACCTATCTAGAGAATATTCATTTCCTTCTTTAATCTATCAATGTTGTCCCATATATATACGGGAACGGTTGCTGATCCCAACCGTTGGTGATATACATTCGATACACTCAAGCAAAATGAGTGGTCGGTCATGTGTGGCTGAGTTACAAGATGTTCTTGTTGAACTCCAGTGTATCGTTCCTAGAGTACACTGATCGGAAGGTGGTTCCATACCTTGTCATAGTTGGAAATCCATTACCCAATACGTGCTTGCGGTTTTTTATTGTATACTATATATGTAGAACGTGAGATGAAAGCGTTTCTGCTAGATGATTATTATATTGTGGTTAATAGACATTATTGTAATATCAAAAGGTTTTGATATAAAGATATTTTGGATTCTCATAAGGGGAAAACCTGTTCCGTTCTGCGGCATGGTCTTATGAGATATCGTTTACTTGTTCATATACCTGTTTAAACTGTTTTACTCACACCAGTCCCATGACTGACCCGAAGTTTATTTTGTTGTGTTCCCCCTAAACTCTTAGGTGCCTAAATTTGTACGGGCAGTCAAGTAGTCGGGTTTTACAGATATACTTGGAGAGCTTGGAGCAGGAGGCTTCAAGATCATATAGCTATAGTTATTTCCGCTGTGTTGTAAGTGATGTACTCTGATAAGTGCTATTGTATACATAACTGTTATATTTCAAAGTTATGTTATCTATTATATGTTATTCGTTCCGCTGTGAGGTTCGTGTTACTCTGATGTTGTGTTCTTCTTCTTCTTCTATTCTAAGTTTCTATCTTATCTATTCTCACCCTCTAATTTCTTTCATTAATTACCGGGATTTTTCGATGTTTGGTTATCGACATCGTGCTTATGTCGATAACCAAAGTCGCTCGAAATCTGGGTTGTTACAACAACATATTCACTAAAGTTCTTTATTTATAATAGGTTATTATCATTCCCCGTTTAAACCATTTACTATTGTAATGCATTATTCTTCATTCACTATAATATATGTTCTTTATTTTATTAAGGAAAACACTTCATGCACCTTATCAGTTTGATTTATAGAAGGAATCAGTGATTTATTTTCATAACATATTCCCATCTAAATTCATTGTGGCAAGTAATTTCTTTCCTCTTTCTTGCTTTATTCACTGTGGCTAACTTGCAACCACGATCTCAGAAATAGGTCATTTAGGGAAATACATATCTTTTCCTTCGCATCGCAATAACTTAGTCCATTACATCCTTTCCTTCCTTATTTTCTGAGTTAGACATTTAATTACCATCATTGCCATTTATTCATATCTTGTTATAAACATATAAATATATATATACACACACACACTAGACATCTCACATTAAGCCTACACTTGTGCACGCTGGATTTGCCGAGCGGGTTCGGGAAGACTTCTACCACAAGTTGACTTAACCTCGTGTCTTAGCACCATTACATGTTTTAATTATGCACTTAGACCCCTCACATTATATTTACCACTTGTGAAAGCTGGATATGCCGGGCGGTTCTGGGTAGATTTCTATCACAAGTGTAATCTAACCTCGTGTCAAAGAGCGTTACAGTGTCAAATTACTGTGAATCTAGGCATGTTTGTTCTTTAACAGTTATTCCTATTTCATGAAAATTTTAGGCATATTATCCTTTTTACTGTAATCTAGTTTACAGTAATCAAATTTACATGTCGTCCAATTATGCCAATATTTTGTCGCATGTCCTTTTTAACATATGTTTAATTCTATTTTGACATGTAAACATTCAATCGGGTAATTATTCAAATCCAACAAGTTAAACATGTCGTTTACTCAATAATATGCCACAAGTGAATCATACAATCATAAAATAGTATTCATTGCCCATATTCTAACAAGTTTATTCAACATGTAATCATTCCAAAACTTTAGCTGATTCAACGTATGAATTATTCATATTAACATCTCAACTTGTCGTAACAATAATTTATAATTAATTTGGAAATTTCACAATTAATAAAAAGGGGAGTGCTAAATGATAACATATTATTATCTAAAGGCTATAGCTTAAACCCATTCACCTTGTAAGCTTTCCAAATCCTGATGCAGCGCACCATGGAGGATGTTTGTATGCGAGCTACCGATCGTTCAGAGACCTAGAACAAAAGGGAAGAAAGAGCAGACCGCCCGTAAAGCTAAAGCTGGAAGAAGCGGAGAACTAGTCGTCCAACGACATAATAGGGTCACTCAGTGAGGTAGTGAATCAGGAAGAGAAGCCCAACAATCCAACACGGTCGCTCTCCAGTGTGAGTAAAAGGGAGAGGGTTGAGAAAACATGGGTAGATCATGCAAGGAATGAGTCGTTCGCATTTGAGTCACTCACCCCAGAGTCGATCAAACCTGGTGCGTTCGTTAATAGCTCACTCGTTCTATGTTGTCGCACCTAAGTCAATTAGTTTAGAATTGTTGGCTATCCAGTCGATTACCCTTGTGCCGGTGCTGGCTGAAACAATAAGAGCTGTTAAAAGATAACATCATATAGGGGTCGCTCGCTCCATTGTTGTGTCATTTCTTACTTGAGTCATTCGTTCTGCTATTTTTATCTCATAAAGGTCGGCCGCCTTTATTGGGTTGAGACTCTTGTATTAGGGTCGTCCGTTTGGACAAAGCGTGATGTAAACCCTATAAATAGGGGTGTGGAGTGAGTTGTAAATGTTGTTGAATTTTGATTAAATCCCTTGTGTGAGCTTTGTGCCACCTTTAAAATCGGAAGTTGAGTTAATCTCCTTTCTCCATTTTCGGATATTCGAGTTCGAATCAATGAATTTGAAGTCGATTCACGGTATCACTTGCAAGTGATCAACGTTCAAAGAATCGTAGATCGACAACGCGGTATCTTGCGAGATCAACGTGTTTAAGATAGTGAGATTCCGGCATTGAAAGATCAACGGAGTTGAGCACCTGTCTCATTCTTGGTCGAATTTCCATGGATCCATTAATTCGTGAGGAGTAAGATCCTGGATGCTGCGCGAAATCCTGGATCTGGTCCAGATCTAATCTTCCATGGTTTTCCCCTAATTGGATTCAGAACCTAATAACCATGGATTGACTATTTTTACTAAAAGAAAAAGGAGAGAAAGAAAAGTGAATTGAAATAGACCAGATCTAGAAAATTACCTCACTTCGATAAGAGACCTGAACACTTATTTACAAACACATGTTCCGTTCCTTTAGATCTGGATCCAGAATTATTCCTAGACTATTAATCTTAATTTTCTGAATAGATTTGAGGAGAGAGAAAGGAAAGGCGGAGCTTCAGCGTAGCCTCAGAAATATGAGACTTAGGGTAGGCACTATGGACTTATTTATAGGTGTTCAGCAATGTATTTGGTCAAGAAATGAGTCCACGTTCACAAAACCGAATTCTGCCGAGATCTGTTTGGGGTCGACCCCCCTTTGGGTGTCGACCCCGTGGTCGACCCCCAAGAGCCTCGACCCCCCTTTGGGTGTCGACCTCGGGGTCGACCCCCCTTTGGGTGTCGACCTCGGGGTCGACCCCCCTTTGGGTGTCGACCTCGGGGTCGACCCCCAAGAGCCTAGGTCGACCCCCAAAAATGGGGCAGTTCGGCTATAGGGACTTCCGTTTGCTGGTTTTGATTTTTTTTAATATTTTTTTGTTTGTTTGTATATATATAACTCTCATGCACGTATACAAACTTCTAGGCTTAATAACTTCTTCATACGATGTCTGTTTTATGCAAACCAGGTGTCTATCTTGACCAGGATTTCGAGACGGACGCAATGGCGCAGTCCATTTTACTCAATTATGAATATTTAATTAAGTTATTTTTATTTATTATCTTAAAAATACGGGGTGTTACATTCTCCCACCCTTAGGAAATTTCATCCTCTAAATTTGATAAGGGTAAGAATCAATTAACTCCTCGCATAATATACATCCATTATGTGTGCATCCAATTTTTGCAAACATGTGCACTTGTGCAAAGTAAAGTACAACATAATAATGCATGTATGCCTAAGCGGTACCTCCTAAGTGTATGCAAATTTTTCAAAAATCCTTTTAAAAACATGATACTCACATCCTAAATATACTGGCAATTCTACATGAATGCAATATTTTGAAAATCAAAATACTTTTTCATCCAAATTTTCCCACGCTTTTACTGAGAAAGAGCGTAGTTCATCCAATTGTTGCATCCATAATCTTAACAACCTACTTTACTTTTCGAATTTTAGAAAAATCTAATTTTCTAAATTCAATTTCTTATGTTACAAAAAAGTGGAAAATGGAAATTTTCACAACTTCCCTTTTTCTTTTATGTGCCATTTTTCCAACCATACTTGGATTTTTATGTAACTATTTATAAAGAATTCCTATTTTCCTATCCAAGTACAACACATATAAGAAAACTTTTCTTTTGTAACTGATTTTCTTTTTCGTCTTATCCTGGAAACTTTTATCTTTACCCATCTTTTCTCGTAATTTGTCATGTTTGTTGCTTTACTGAATTTGTTGTTTCCTTTTTAGTTGTACCATTTCACTTTCCTTAGCTTATTTAATCATCTGATCTTAGTTTAAATTTAAATAAGCTTCTAGTCTTTCAACTAAACAGGAGACAAACACTCTGCACAACTACTACTAAGGGCCAAGAATCTCGGGACTATATCCCCTTCAGACAGAAAAGTCCAAACTATGGGATTCACAACAGGTTTAGGTGTTACCCTAACTACCTAACAATAACAAAATAACGGAACGATCCCAACAGAAATGTAGGAACGGGTTTTACCCCTAACAGGAAAATTAGCAACATGATCTAAACACTTACTTGCCCTTATTACTATCTAGTAGTCACCATTAGTCCTAGCTTGTACCAATAATTATTTCAAGCAACACCCTAGGCTTTTCAATGCGTACGCATTCTACGGGAACTTACTATTATTCCAAGATAATTCTCGCTATCTGCTTCATAGCCTCAAAGCTTTTCCCGTCTACCCTAGGCGCTAATCCTCACCTACTCCATACTTTAAAACTTGGTTTGGCCTTTTCATTTAAACTTTCTTCCAAAAATTTAAAAATGCCAAAACCTTATTTTCTTCATGAAAACTTACTTTTGCCAAACCATAAAACATGTTATATGAAAAAAAATGTAAATCATTTATTTTTTCAAATCACGAAAACTGGAGTAGATAAGGATAACTATTTCTCAATCGGGTTTATGACTTTGCCTACAAGGTCAGTTCAGTCTCTTACTACAAGGTGCAACCATCTACTCTGTGCTCATTTTCTACAACTTATTTTGCCCACCCAACAAAATTCTCTTGTTAAACAATTTATCAAAAATGATTGCCAAAAGAATAGAGACTTCAAAACTTTCTTTATTAAAAATTCTTTTATGAAATATAACAAGAAAACTAGCGAGTTATACATGCTCTATAATTGCACCTTTTACTGAGAGAATTTTTACTTTAGACAAAGTTTCCACAAGAAATCACTGTTCACAAAATATACCCGATTTTACTTCAAAACCCAATATGTACTTCTTTACATATTTAAAAATATATCTTTTAAGATTAAAACTTGAAAACACCATAAACCATTTTCCCAAAACATTTTGAAACTTCAAGTTCTTAAAAGTTAACAATGGGGTTAGACTCAAAGCAAGTTTCCAATTTTCTAGGCTTTCCTAGACACTCCCCAAGGTCAATTCTATCAACTATATATATTCTTAATCCCTTTTTCTCTCTTCAAACTTTTCCAATGTATAAGATTTTACCGCCAAACAGACTAATCCAAAATACTAATCATCTGGGATTCTCCTTTCTCTATTTCAAAAAATATTGAACACTTCTCACCCAAATTTCCTAAGGGTCTCAAATTTCCATATTCATTTTTTTAGTGTACAAAACAAACATCCCATTTCTTACCGTATTATAATCTTTTTATTTAGTGGGTTTCTCTCTGGATCTAGTTATATATATATAATATATTTATATTTTTAAAAATACAAATACGTTCACTCACTATTTATACAGGAATCATAAATCTAAGCTCTGATACCAGATGTAACAAACTGAATTCCAATAGACCGGGTTTTTTTTTAAATTCCAGTTTATTGAAACTCAAGTTGTTGCGCTCTGGTATCCTGTAGAAAAGACAGAGACATAAAATATGTCGAAGCTCAGAAAATATCTCACAGCGGAATGGATAAAATATAGTATAGTCAAAGTATAGCCTTACCGTATTAATAATACTGTCTAACCAGTATCCCAAGTTATCATGCCTCTGCCATAAATCTAACCTGCGAGTATGTCATGAGGAGGGGGTCAGAACACAAGTTCTCGTAACTGGATTTAAATTATACACTTTGGATAATCCAATATATACCTTTCAATCATATTTTCTTATTTATTAGGTTACTTGCGTTAACAACACTCAAGGCTTACACACACGTCGTACCCATTTACTTCCCAGTGGATTAACCTAATACAGTATATATATAGCTACCCCTCAATATTAAGGTACCCCCCGTGGTACCTCATTTGCACGGTCTCCGCCATAACACCACCGAAATGATCGCAGTCCCTCATCGTATGCCGGAATGACGTAAGGATCTTAACATAACAATGTTACGTTCCACATATATCTATCATTACGACGCTACATAAGCGTAAGGACTGCCACCATCGATCGAATCAGATTTCATATCGGAGTAATGCCCTCAAGTCTACGATACACCACCCAGAGCCGACATGCATGTATCTAAACTGTCCCACATACGTATCGTCAATTGTAGCTCGTTGCCTAAACCGCACGTCCTTTAATGTACACCGAGTTCCATGGCAAGGCGATACAAGAAACACGGAACTCGGTCGGGAGATTTTCCATATCTGTACAGACCTGTATTTAAGAGCCTCTATATACAGATATTCCTAGGGCATGTTTTCACGGTGGTTATGGCCCCACCTTGGCCCCTTCCTCAACTAGTAAAGACTACAAGAGCTAAACGACTGCCCCTAAAAAAACAATCTAAACATCCATTTGACGTCTTCCCTCAACCACCGTACCCCGATAGTGAAAGGTGAATGGTCTATTGGTTTTAGCTCTAGTATTTTCGCATCCCACTGGCTGCCGATGATGGGTATCCGACGATTTACTATCCTTGTTGGTCATGACCCTTCGCCTCTCCGTTGAGGCAACCGCCGAATCACCCTGGTGTCACCACGTCATAGTATTCTGACTGCATAGCAACTTTTGCAGTCAAGGCCCACCTACCTAGTAGTTACGCGCAGATCCAACCTCTGCGAGCACAGCCTAAACATCTTCCATCACACAGAGGACTACTAGGAGCACCTTACGTATCTCAGGAAGCCACATGCTTCCCCTTCCAGTCCTTCGGAGCTGACAAAATAATCAAATAAATGTGCGCTCCCTCGTGCCTTATAACACCACGATGATCTACCCCGTTGGGTTATTCACCCTCAAACGTGCGGACTGGTCCAAGCACCTTACTTTAATATGTTGTTATACCCTATGTCTAAACATTCTTTTACACGCTTGCCTTACCTCATCAGGTTTCCATTTAACTTGGTTATTCCCATTCACGTATTGATTTCTTAATCAAGTTACCAAGTTCCTCTTGCTTATTAATTTCAGCTGTATAACTTAACCTATTTAAGTTTATTAATAAGCCCACAACATGTTATTCTCTAGATTGTGGTCCAAGGCCTGTAATCCACAATCCCCTTTATATTCTTGTTTGATTTCAAGGTTACAATAACATGTTCTACTTAATATGTTATTAAGTATATCTCAATTCACATGTTTTCTAATTAACATGTCACTTACCATTTATGATTAAATATAACTTATTTAATTTTATAAGTTTTCCTCATCCTTTCTCATTTAATCATAATCCTGTTTTACACTGTTACCACAACTTATTATTTTTTACTTATTAACTTAGTTATCTTAACTAAGACCCATTAATAAGTTTCTCTACCCATTTAGTATAACCTTATATTATAATTTCCTCTTGTCCCTAGGACAAGTCCAAACTTGTTATTCTTATCAGCGGGTTTTAGACTTCCAAACTTATAGATTACTTAGTTTATAATTAAGTACAACTTCTTATATTTCATATATTTTCCCTCTTTTTTCAACTGGTTTCTGGCTTCCCCATTTACTGGTTACTTAACTTACAATCAAGTGTCCCTTATCTCATTTCACCAGTTATCCCACTTCCCTACTAGTTTATTATAACCAAAGTTATAATCTTCACTTGTCTCTAGGACAAGTCTACTTATTATACAACATTTTCATTAATGTTATTTATTTATAATAGGTTATTATCATTCCCCGTTTAATCCATTTACTGTTGTAATGCATTATTCTTCTTTTACTGTAATATATGTACTTTATTTTATTTAGGAAAACACTTCATGCACCTTATCAGTTTGATTTATAGAAGGAATTAGTGATTTATGTTTATAACATATTCCCATCTAAATTCATGGTGGCAAGTAATTTCTTTCCTCTTTCTTACTTTATTCGCTGTGGCTTACTTGCAACCACGTTCTCAGAAATAGGTTATTTAGGTAAATACATCACTTTTCCTTCGCATCACACTAACTCAGTTCATTACATCCCTTCCTTTCTTATTTTCTGAGTTAGACATTTAATTACCATCATTGCGATTTATTCATATCTTGTTATATACATACATATATATATATGCATCAGACCTCTCACATTAAGCCAACACTTGTGGACGCTGGATTTGCCAGGCGGGTTCGAGCAAACTTCTACCACAAGTTGACTTAACCTCGTGTCTTAGCACCATTACATGTTTTAGTTATTGCCTTAGACCCCTCACATTAGATTTACCACTTGTGAAAGTTGGATATGCTGGGCGGTTTCGAGTAGACTTCTATCACAAGTGCAATCCAACCTCGTGTCTAAGCGCGTTACAGTGTCAAATTACTGTGAATCTAGGCATGTTCGTTCTTTAACAATTATTCCTATTTCATGCGAATTTTAGGCATATTATCCTTTTTACTGTAATTTAGTTTACAGTAATCTAATTTACATGTCGTCCAATTATGTCTATATTTTGTCGCATGTCCTTTTTAACATATGTTTAATTCTATTTTGACATGTAAACATTCAATCGGGTAATTATTCAAATCCAACAAGTTAAACATGTCGTTACTCAATAATATGCCATAAGTGAATCATATAATTATAACAACAGTAGTCATTGCCCATATTCTAACAAGTTTATTCAACATGTAATCATTCCAACACTTTAACTGATTCAACGTATGAATTATTCATATTAACATCTCAACTTGTCATAACAATAATTTATAATTAATCTGGCAATTTCACAATTAATACAAAAGGGAATGCTAAACAATAACATATTATTATCTAAAGGCTATAGCTTAAACCCACTCACCTTGTAAGCTTTCCAAATCCTGGATCTGGTCCAGATCTAATCTTCCATGGTTTTCCCCTAATTGGATTCAGAACCTAACAACCACAGATTGACTATTTGTACTAAAAGAAAAAGGAGAGAAAGAAAAGTGAATTGAAATAGACCAGATCTAGAAAATTACCTCACTTCGATAAGAGATCTGAACACCTATTTACAAACACACGTTCCTTTCCTTCATATCTGAATTCAGAATTTTTCCTAAACTAATAATCTTAATTTTCCGAATAGATTTGAGGAGACAGAAAGGAATGGCGGAGCTTCAGCGTAGCCTCAGAAATATGAGACTTAGGGAGACTCTATAGGCTTATTTATAGGTGTTCAACAACGTATTTGGTCAAGAAACAAGTCCACGTTCACAAAACCGAATTCTGCCCAGATCTCTATGGGGGTCGACCCCCCCTTTTGGATGTCAACCCCAGGGTTGACCAATGGGTCGACCCCAAAGAGCCTGGGTCGACCCAGCGGGTCTCGGGTCGACCCACGAAATGAGGCGGTTCGGCTATAGGGGCTTCTGTTTACTGGTTTTGATTTTTTTTATTTTTTTATTTGTTTGTATATGTATAACTCTCTTGCGCGTATACAAACTTCTAGGCTTAATAACTTCTTTATACGATGTTCGTTTTACGCAAATCAGGTATCTATCTTAACCAGAATTTCGAGACAGACGCAATGGCGTAGTCCGTTTTACTCAATTCTGAATATTTAATTAAGTTACTCTTATTTTATTATCTTAAAAATATGGGGTGTCACATTCTGTGCATATATATGTTTTTAATTTCCTATATTAAAATCTTATTTAGATTTCCCTTTTATCTCATTCCAATTATAGACTATATGCATGCATTTAAAATGCATATATAATGTGCATATTTTAAATTTTTACTTGGTTATTATATCTTGAATAGATATATTTATATTCATATATTTGCAATTGCACAAACAAGGTAGATTTTGATATTGGAATTTTATACAATGTATAATATCCTCTTGAATCCATATGCAATATATAAAAAAATTGAATTCTAAGCTTTTACTTATGTAAAATTGCATACATATATATTTTTAACATATATATATATCGCTTGTGTTAGACCAAAAAGTGGTTTTAACACCCAAATTGATTAAAAGCAAAATGAAACGAGATCAAAAATATAAATGAACACACAAGATTTATAGTGGTTCGGCGAAGAAATGCCTACGTCCACTTGTCTTTCACTATATTCAATGATTCAGTTGCAAATACAATGAATTGTTCACTTGATTCCTCTCACAACTCACTTATAATCACTCAATTGACTAAAACAAATAATGAAAGAAGATTTGGATTCTCCGAGAGTGCTGGAGTTCGGATTATGAAGGTGGTTGAGTTCTCAAAAATGCCAGAAAAAAGATCCTTTTCTTTGTCTCCAGACGGGGTATTTATAGGTGTGAATTTGCTCAAAACCCGATCCGGATCGGAGCCACGTGTCATCCATCCCATTAGCCTCGGGTTCGGATGGATTACTGTGTTGACAACGCATCAAAGTAATGGACGTTATGGGCAGGAACAGGTCATAGCCGATCCGAATATCCAGGCGCTTATGCAGGGGAATGATATGGAAAATGGGTTCGGGTCGGAGGGATATGTACAAGGGGTTCGGATCGGGATATCCGATCCGACCCAGATTGACTTGGTGACAATTCTCTCTTCTCCTTATTCTGCTCCGCTCCGACCTATCTCTGTAGCAATTGGGTGGCTTTCCGATCCATCTTGAAGCAGACTGCCCTCCGATCCGAACATGTGCCCTCTGTTTTCAATAGCAATAGTTCACTAATCCGAACAGAAGACTTTATCTGATCCGAACCGATACGTTGTTTTGACCCGACCCGAATGATTGCAGCTGTCCGATCTAGGCTGTAGTGTCTTCTCCGATCTGAGTAGTGATGGTCTCACCGATCCGAACCGAAGTCTTCTAATTAGAAATGCTCTTCAATGCTTGACATCTTGACTTTGTGTTGCCTAGTTCACAAAGTAGGCTAACATTTTGCCCCCTCAAAGGATGCTTCTGTTGGAAACGGAGCATGCTTTGATTGCTATTGCACAATACCTTCATCCTTCCTTTTGAATTCACATGTCAAGTTGTCGTTCGTCATCCTGTTCGGTTCGGGTTCCGACCCGAACGGATTTATAATTTGAGTTCCGATCCGAATGGATTTCCTATGCCTCGCAACAGATTAATGGGCCAGAAAGTGTGGGCTGTTGGGCTCGTACTCCGGTCCGAGCGGAAAAATAGGAGGGGAATACGAGTAGCCACCTCCCTCCTGTATATATTCTCTGCCCCCATCTCCTTCTTTCTTTCTTCTTCTTCTTTTACTTTCGCTGTTCTTCCAGGAATTACTCCAAAGGAAAAACGAAAACCCCAACTTCCCAAAAAGAAAATCAAAACTCCTTTTCGCATCCTTAAATCAATTGTATCGGTAGGTCATAACTTCAATTAAGCTTCTCTTTAACTGATTTCAGTTGTAATTTGCGGTTTAATTTTAATGACACGGCCATCCCCTCCTCTACCACCGTCGCTGATATCTCTGCTACCACCTCGAGGCGTTGATAGGTTGAAGAAGGCGTACGCTTGCTCCTAATTGGAGCTTTTGATATGGGATTGGGTTCGGAGGTGATTGAGGAAGAAGAAGAAGATGAAGGACATGAGAAATCGGTTCGGGCGAGGAAACATGGAAGATGGAGGAGGAGAGCAAAGTTTTATCTTTCCGGTTCGGGTCGGAAGAGTGGAAATGGAAAACAAGGGATAGCCTATCGGATCGGATCGGAGGGTGAAAACAGATAAATAGGGGGCATCGGTATTCAAACTCATCCGATCCGCTCCTATTACATGTCTCCGAACCGATCCGGTTGAACATAACTTTTCATCCAGTGCACAACTTTCCTTCAGTCCGATCCTATGATGCCTGCCCGAACCGAACCGAGAATCACCCAATCTAAAGCACAAAATTTTGTCCAACTATTTAAAACAATGCTAGATATTACTTCCAACTTCATGAACAGTTAGGATAGTGCCTTGCGGACATAAATGAACATTAAAAACTACTCTGACCATCACTTTCTCTTCAAAGTTTCGCCTTACATTGTTGCATCTTTACTTTGCGTTTCTCACATTCACTGCACACATTTTAGTTCATGCATATGCACAGGGGGGTATGGGCTAATTTACTCTAATTCATGCTATTGCTTCTTCAATAGTTCTATGACCATGAGACCCAGACGCTCTTCCAGACTAGATGAGAGGAAAGAAGCCCCGGAAACCTCTAACAAAATCACACTCGAGGATATATCTTCTCCATCGGATCCGGAATGGGACAGTGAGGGTCCAGACTACGGGGTTGGAAACCGGGAAAGCAACGAGGTGTCTTCAGAGAACGAAGTTTCTCTGGGTTTTGAGGAGGAAGGAGGGATTGGTGACGATCGAGCCCCTGATGAATTTGAATCGGCCGTTATATTGGAATCACCTCCAGATTCCGTTGAATCAACAGTCGACAACGATCGACTTATCCGAATTTGCTTAAAGTACGGGATAATGAAAAGGGACACTCTAGTGCCTTCAAGCTCTGACCGTCCCCACAACCCTCTAGAAGGATATATGGCGGTCACTCGATTGATGTGCATGGTTGGCGCTGTTCCTCCATTCTCTCCCTTCATTGTTGACTTCTTAAGACAAATGCGGATTGCCCTCATGCAGCTGCATCCCAATTCGTATGCCTACTTGCACACTTTGTACATAGCATATCGTGAAATCTTAGGCATAGAGCTCACGTTTGATGACGTTCACTTCTTCTATAATTTCAAGCATCGGACTCGAGAGACTCCATCTTTCTGCTACTTCGAGTTAGTTCCAAAAAGGAAGATAATCTCAGCGCCATTCAACAGCAAAGCTGGAGATTCCAGACTAGAATGGTTCTACGTGAAGCGACAGCCTGGATGCGCCAGGAGGTGGACAAAATCAAGTAAAGCACTGGTTTTCTAAATCCGGGCTCTATACACTTGAATCATCACCTTAACTTGTTTTCCTTTTTATTTGCAGTCGACAATCCCAAACAGATATCAGATCAGGTGTTCTTTGACCGGATGCACCAACTTCTTAATGGCAATCAGAAATTCTTGACTATCGACGAAGTCCTTAAAGACGAATACCTTCACTTTCATGGTCTGTTATCCATTTTTCGTAGCATCAGTCAAGGGACGGCCCCCTACGTATACATTCCTCCAGTGGAGGTAGTCCCAGAGATAGGAGAAGGCTCGGGAATTCCTACAGTGTCTCTTCAAACTTCACCTTCTCCATCTTCTACACAAGATGACGAATTGGCTAACCTGGCCGAAAGGCATCGTGAAGGATACACTGCCCCCGAGGAGGCTACTTCTCTGGAAAAGTCAACATCCTCTCAAGAGTCGCCACTTAATGCTTCCGAGGGGGATGTCCCTAGTACTGATGAGCAAATATTTCAGGGTTTGGGGGATCTCCCCTTACCTGAAACTATATACACCTCAGAGGATTTCAGGAAGGATCCTTTAGTCTTCACCTCTTCTGAAGAGACCACTCCTGCTAAGGCCAAAGAGTCTGCCCGTACTAGTCTAGCTTCAGACTCGGGTTGGTTGGGGGGAACACACCACTTAGGACACACTTTATACAACAGCATTAGCATTCATTGCACCTCTTTCTCCGTGAATCCATTAATTCTAAATTTCGTTTGTCTTATTGTGCAGGCACGATGTCTCGATCCTACTATGATATCAGGAAGCTTCGCCGCAGCATGTCCAATCCTCCTCAGGATGTCGAGTATGATCGTCGTGATGATCGTGGCAGGGATGAGAGAAGGCCTTACGATCCCTATCGTTCTCGACCCTCACGCTCTCGCTTACCAGTTCGGCCGGAACAAGAGAAATACAAGGGTTATCAAAGCCGTAGGGAAGAGGACAGACCACAATCTAAAGACTCCACTTCTTCCCATGAAAAGCGCAGTAGAGAGAGAACTCCTCCAAAAGAAACCGGGTCTCGAAGTAAGCACAAGGTCCCTGCTACTAAACGACCTAGGACAGACAAAGAGACTACCGAATCCTCTTCACACAGGGACACCGAATTGACAATCCCCGCACCTCCCCCACTAGATGCGGAAACTGCAGTAAAGCGGGCATATTTGGAGGAGCAATTTCCCGAACACTACTTCGAGACTTTGACTTTTTTACCTGCCCTTGAACCTATTTCTTCTAAGTGGGCAGATGAGGCCAAAGCAAAGATTGATGCGGTGGAAAAGCAGTATTCTGAGATGTTTAAATATTCACGCAACCTCTCCAGAATCATCCGCACTCTAATCACAAATACCGACTCAATGCAAAAGACCGCGGAGGAGGATGCCAAGGCTTTAAAAGCCCTAGGAAAAGATTTGGAAGACACTCAAGCTCAGCTAGCTGTCGCTCAAAGGGACGCTTCTAACTTCAAACAACAATTTGAGGACATGCAAAAACGTTATCACGACTTGCTTGAATCTCACACTCAAGAGCGTTCTGAGTTAAAAAAGCAAGCTGATGAGGCTAAGTCAGAAGCTGCTAAGACACGCCTTGCTTATGCTGAGCTTGAACGGAAAAACGCCGAGTTAGCAAAGAGGAGTGCTGAACTAGAAAAGAAGAACGCTGACTTGACTTCAAAGCTGTTGGAGGCAGAGAACAGAGCTGCCCTGGCCGAGGGCAATGTGGAGTGTGCTATCAAATCTGCGGAGGAAGCCCGCAAACAATTATCTGAGGCGGAGGCTGAGATTCAAGGCTTTGGCGAATTAATGATTGAATTCTTCGCACATATCATCCGTCGCCGAAAAATTTCTTGGATCGAAGATTACCCATCCACTCTAGTTCAAGTATGGAATCAGATTGTTGAGTGGGAAAAAGAGGAGCTCAAAATCGACTCTATCGATGAGGATAAGCTAATGGAAAAATACTTGAGGGATGATGAGCCGGAGCGCCTAGCTGAAGGGCGCCGTCTCATTGCTGAGGCCATGGAAGAAGAGAGACGGAAGTCTAAACAGAAGAATGTTTTTGAAGCTGGTTCCTCTTCTTCTGCCCCTGCGACTTCTGAAGTAGAGGGGTATGATCCTGAAAATCCGGGAATTCCCCGAACAACTCTGCTATCCCCTATTCCTGAAACAGCATCAGAGGTAGTAGTCACCCCTGCTGAGAAGTCTTCGGAAGGTATCCCTACCTTTTCTCCTCAATTTGTCAAGGCTATTTCTACCTTTCGCCATGTGATTGAGCAATCGATGAAAAACCCATTGTTTTCGCCTGAGTTGATAACTGTTGCTTCTCATTCTGTAGGTGTTGAGCCATCCGAAAAGACAGATGTGACTCAGGGAGCCAATGCCGGGGCAAAGCCCGCAGAAAAAGCCAAAAGAGGGGAGGATAAGGCTACTCCTATAGACTTGGGAGAAGGAAGTGAGCCAACTAAGGTCGCCACCCCCATGATGAAGAAATGATAGCAGCTTTAAAGGACGATAGAGGTGACGGGGGCACGAAGAGGAAACAGAAGTTGCTATAGTCGAGGAGACAAAAAATGCTGATGATGTTACCTTGGCTGCAATGAAAGCTGATCAAGACAAACGCTTGCAATTAAAAGCCGAAGAACTAGACCCTGAAGCCCTCAAGCCCCTCGCAGTTGTGGATGCGGGATCAAGGTTAGTTGTTAAGCTCTCAACTAGATCTATTACAGAGGAACTCGCTAAAAAATCTTCTCTTGATTCCAGCGCCCCACCCTCCGGGAAGAAGTCTACTGGCTCCAGCACCGCATCTTCAGGAAAAAAGAAGTCAAAACGAATCTTGACGGAGGCTGAGAAAGAAGCAAAGGACGCGGAGAAAGCCGCCAAGAAGTCCAAGGCTCACTCGAAATCTAAATAGTGGATTGCCTTGTATTGTTTTAGCATTTAATGAACCAACAATTGCTGCTACAAGTGCGGCTCCTGCGCTTTCTCTTTTTTTTTTTATTCTCCTGTACAAATTCATTCATTTGTAAATAAAAAATAACTCATTTTCTGCAATGTCTGTTTGTCAGTAGTTCTGCACTTATGTAAAAATGCATGTCTTACTATAATTACGGAATGAAATTACGGAGGGAGGAAATATGTGTATACATATATGCCCCCAGTCAATTCCCTCAAATTATCTAATACTTAATCAAACAATCTGAATGTTCCCGATTTTCTGACGGGATAGCACTTCCTGTGTCGTCAGCACCTGTCATTTCTCTGGCATTTCTCTTATACTCTCTCTCTCTCTGGAGAGTTAGAGTTCGAGCTCAGCAATCTATTCATTCCCCGGTCTTTCAGCGGGGAAGAATTTCTTTCTCAGCGCTCAGTCGGAGACGCTTTTATACTCTCTCTCTCTGGAGAGTTAGAGTTAGGGGAAGAATTTCTTTTTCAGCGCTCAGTCGGAGACGCTTTTATACTCTCTCTCTCTGGAGAGTTAGAGTTAAGAATGTCATTTTCTCATTCTTTTATGTCTTGTCGCACAAGTAGTCACTGTGCTTTTCCTTATATTTAAACTGTCTTCAACCCTTTTAGGTTTTGAATCATCCTGAATTCCATAATCACAACAGAATAATTAATGAATGTATATGTGTAATGCATAGAAGTAAATAACACACAATATTTTTATAGTGGTTCGGCTAAGTCGTAGCCTACATCCACTTTATAGTCCTTTATTCATATCGTCAGATTTTCCCAAGGCAAGTCGTGCCTTATTACAGAGTTCATAAGAAAAATAACAAAAAGTACAGCATTTCTAATCCAAATATCGCATTAAGTGTTGGGCATTCCATGCTCTAGGGACTTCTTCGCCATCTACGGTCGTTAACTTGAAGGTTCCTTTTTCAAGTTTCCGTTGGATGACAAAGGGTCCTTCCCATTTTGAACCAAGGTAAGGAAGGGATGGAAAGACTCTCATTAGCACCAAATCTCCTGGTTCAAATGTCCTGAGGCAAACTTTTTTGTCGTAATAGCGTGCCATCTGACGTCGATGTCTTGCCGCACGCAAATCTGCTTCGTCCCTTTTTTCTTCGACTTCATCAAGAGACTCAAGTAAAAGTGCCCGATTCGTCATCGGGTCATAATATGTCACCTTGTGGGAAGGAACTTCTAGTTCAACTGGAATTACTGCTTCTGAGCCAAAGGAGAGAGAGAAAGGGGTATGACCGGTGGCCGTCTTAAATGTTGTTCGATATGCCCACAAAGCTAGGGGCAATTCGTCAACCCATTTTGCCTTTGCACGCTCTAACCGTTTCTTGAGGATGGATTTTATTACTTTGTTTATTGCCTCTACTTGCCCGTTTGACTGCGGATAGGCAACTGCAGTATATCGCTTGTCAATCTTATACTTCTGGCAGAAATTTCTGAATTCAGTACTATCAAATTGGGTTCCGTTGTCAGTTATAATCGTCCTTGGGATCCTGAATCGGCATATAATATTTCTGACCACAAAACTTATCACCTTTCTTGCCGTGATCTTGGTCAAGGGCTCAGCTTCCACCCACTTCGTAAAATAGTCCACGGCCACTATTGCATATTTAGCTCCTCCTTTAGCAATCGGTAGAACTCCAATGATATCAATTCCCCACGTGGCAAATGGCCAAGGACTCACCATTGATTTAAGTTGGGTCGACGGTGCCCTGGGGATTTTGGCGAATCTCTGGCACTTATCGCAGCGTCATGAATAATCAGCTGCATCTTTATTAATTGTAGTCCAGAAGTATCTTTATCGCAATATCTTCTTTGCTATGGTTTGACCTCCTGTATGATCTCCACACTCACCTTCGTGTACTTCTCTTAGTACACGCTTGATGTCGTCGTGTGCTATACATCGTAACAGGGGCATAGAAAATCCTTGCCTATAAAGAGTATCATCTTGTATGACATATCTGGTAGCCTTGCGAACTACAGCCCTTTTCTCACTCTTCTTTGATGGGAGTGTCCCATTCTTAAGGAAATTCTTAATTGGAGTCATCCACGACTCCTTCTCCGGTTTCGCTTCAAAAGCGAATTCAATTTCCATTGACTCAAAGCTTGGCGATTCCAACGTTTCAATTGGAATTATTTCAGTCTCTTCTGGATTGTCGGAACTAGCCAGCTTTGCCAGCCTATCTGCTTTCTGGTTTTCAGCTCTGGGAATATGTGTTATGTTGTACCGCTCCAAGCTATTCAATAGCTCTCTCACTTTCCTGAGGTAGGCGATAAGTCGAGGTCCCCGAGCCACAAATTCTTCTCGCACTTGGCAAAAAACGATTTTAGAATCACAGAATATGTCCAATGTTTTTATTCCGAGGTCTTTAGCAAGCTTCAGCCCGGCAATCAGGGCTTCATATTCAGAGTCATTGTTGGTCGCCGAAAATTCTAATCGTAGAGCGTAATATAACGACCGTCCTTCAGGAGTGACTAAGACGATTCCAGCTCCGGACCTTCGGTCGTTCTTGGCTCCATCTGTATATAGCTTCCACGGATCTATCTTTAACTCATCCTCGGACTTAACCACTCTGTCATCGATTACTTCCTCCTCTGGGATAGTGAACTCCGCAATAAAGTCTGCCAGAGCTTGCCCCCAGATCGACTTTCGTGGTTGAAAATTCAAATCAAACTGACTTAATTCTATGTTCCATTTGATCAACCTTCCCGATGCTTCGGGTCTCTGCAACACCTGCCTCAAGGGCTGGTCGGTGTATATGGTTATTGGATGAGCTTGGAAATAGTGACGAAGTTTTCGGGATGCGATTAGGAGGCTGTAAGCGAGCTTCTCAATCTTTGGGTAGTTGCGCTCTGCCGCTGCTAATTTCTTGCTTACATAATATACTGGCCTTTATACTTTGTCTTCTTCTCGAACCAGGGCTGTGCTAACGGCGTGAGCCGAGACTGCCAAGTAAACAAACAATTCTTCGTGATCTACGGGTTTTGATAAAATCGGCGGTTTCTCTAGCAGTTCCAATAAATTTCGAAAGGCCTCAACACAGTCCGGAGTCCACTCAAAGTTCTTCTTTCCTCTTTTAATCAAATCAAAAAACGGAACGCATTTGTCTGTGGCTTTGGAGATGAATCTACTCAGCGCCGCTACTTTCCCTGCAAGACTTTGGACGTCTTTAATTCTCCTCGGCTCTTCAAATTTTCTAATCGTTGCTATCTGGCTAGGATTGATTTCAATTCCTCGGGAGCTCACAATGAAGCCTAGGAACTTTCCCGATGCCACTCCAAATGAGCATTTCAGAGGATTCAATTTCATCTGATACTTTCGCAGGATACCAAACATTTCCGCCAAGTCTTGCGTATGGCTGGAGGACCGTGTCGATTTGACCAACATATCATCCACATAAACTTCCACAGTCTTGACTTTGTGTTGCCTAGTTCACAAAGTAGGCTAACAACTTGTATACTTAATTAAAGCAAATATTATAAGTCATCGACTTTAATTAAGTTCTATTTAATTTGATTTTTAGTTTGATTTGATTCCTTGTAAAATAATGAATTCTAAAATAAATATTACTACAATAAGATTATTTAAGAAATTTTATTTTGATTTTTACTTTTATTTGTTAACAAAATTCTTTAGTAAACACTATTGCAAGAAAGGTTGTTTAAGAAAATATTTAATTCTTCTTATATGTTCATTTCTATGGATTTTTGATAACCAGAGTTAGATTTTATAATAATCGTTCATTCAGAATTTCCTATAATATTTAAATCCAAATTTATTTTTTTGAATTTAATCACCATTATAATCTAAAAAAATTAGATTATAGAATTAGTCCAAAAACTGGGTTGTTACAATAGCATACCAACTACAAAAGGATTGTCATTCAAGTTTTTTTCCATTAACATGTTGCTTAAATGGATGTAATGTGTAACAACCCGAATTTTACAACACGTTAAATCAAGAATCAAGGCAGAATTAAATTATAAATTCTGAATCAAGTGAAACGGTCTGTGCCATTGCGTTCGTCTCGGAAAAATACGCGAAATAGAGTCTGAGTTTTCGAGAATCGGAGTCCGTATGACCCGTAAAAGGCCCAAAGAAGGTTTCTGGGAATTTGAATTTCGGAAACAGTTTTGGAAATCAGATCTGGGGCCAGGCGGGAAGTTTCCCGCCTAGGCCATGTCGACAGGGCTGTCGACAGGCCTGTCGACTTGGGCCCAGACCAAGTCGACAGCCCTGTCGACAGGGGGTGGCCGGGGCAAGCTGCCTGGCGCACCTGTTTGTCTCACCTGGTCTTGTTCTTGGGCTGGTTCTGGAAGCTTCCGAGATCTGATGGTCCTGATCTATCCTAGGGTTAATCTAAGGGCCTAAAACTATCCTAATCTCTATAAAAAGACCCTAAACCTAACCTACATCCCTAAAAATCAAACCTAGCAACTAAGTGCTGCCAAAATCAATTTTGATCATGGCCTCCATCTCCAATCCCTAGAGCCTATGCATTCAAATCGGGTTCAAATCAAAAGGTGCAAGCTTGCTACACCAAATAGAGGCCAAATCAACATTGCTATGCGAGTTTCATGAAGGTTCTTCTTCAAAGGAGCCACCTTCCTTCGTCAAGATGATGCATGACCCCTTTTCTAAGCCTTGCCTATGTAAGTTCTAACTACTTTTAGATGGAAACGGTAGTTTTGATAATGACATGGGATAAAATGAGGCTAAACATGATTATGCGAACCTATATGAACCTTACCATGCCTCTTGTGTTCATATTTATGATCTTAGGCCATGTGAGTGACTTAATCATGCCTCTCATGCTATGCATAACCTAGTTTAACTTGCAAATTTGGATCTTTATGCATGGAATGCTAGCATGAACCTTTGGGAACCATTTTACTTGTGAAACATTGGCTAAGACTAGATTTTGGGGCTTATGCATGTTTATGAACCCAAACCCCTTATGCTTTCATGCAAGTTTGTAGCCAAGTCCTTTATGAGATTATGCATGCTTGTGGCCAATCCCCTCTTTTAAGTTGTGCATGTTTATGGCCAAACCCTTTTTGATAATATGCATGTTTGTGGCCAAATTCCCTTGTGACATTTTGTGTGTTTGTGGCCAAAACCCTTTTTTATGACACTATGCATGTTCAAGGCCAATTTGTAGCCATAGTATACCTACTATGTTGACTCGCTTTGCTTGCGTTGGGAAAACACGATTTTGGGTAGTTAGATAAACATGAACATGTCGCGAAATCTTAACTTAAATATGACATGTGTTTATACTTGAAAATATGACTTGAAAGATAACATGGAAGTTGACATGTAAGTATGCATAAAAACACGAGCTTGGGAATTTACCTATTAAGTTAGGTCTACCCTTTGGGAATTTACCTATTAAGTTAGGTCTACCCAAATGCTTGAAAAACTTGTAACATGTTTTGGAAACATGATGAACTTAGATAATATAAGTGTGACCAACTCGAGGTTGGGTTGAGTTTGCAACGTAAAACTACCCGGATCCGACCGGCCTAACTAGTAGTTGCAAACAATAGGACCCAATGTGAGAAGTTGGTCATGCCGCGCTTAAGACCCGAGGTTAGACTAGGTTGTGGTGTAAATCTACCCGGACCCGCCCGGCTTAACTAGTAACCACAACAAGGTCTAATGTGAGAGGTTAAGAGTGCATTTATTTAAATTAATGCCACATGATAAGGTTAAATAAATTTGACTAATGTCACTTAACCGATATGACACGAACAGGTAGGTTAAGTGGGACCGGGCTTGATTTCCTTAATGACACTTAACTACGCAAGATGATTAGGGGATGGGGTTAAGTAATTTACACTTAACTAATCCGACTGGGTAATTAGATGAGGTTAAGTAATTAAGACTTAACTAACCTAACCACGGTAACTAGATAGGGTTAAGGTTAGGCTTAACTAATCTAAACATGGTAATCGGATGGGGTTAAGTTAGCCTAGACTTAATTAATCCAACTTGGTAATTTAATGGAGTTAAGTTAAACACTTAACTAATTGAACACGATGATTTGATGAGGTTAAGTGACCTACAATCAACCAATCTAACTCGTTAATTTGATGAGGTTAAGTTAACCTATACTTAACCAATCTAACGTGAAAACATGATAAGGCTAAGTCACGAATCGTTTGAATGCGCTTGACCGATATGACTCAGTAATTAGATAAGGTCAAGTTAATACATATACTGAACCAATCTAAAATGATAATTAGATAAGGTTAAGCCATGAATTGCTTGATATACTTAACCAACTTGACACATGGTTTGTAGGGTTAAGTTTTGGACTTGGATACTTAGCCAATTTTGACGTGGTTTGTAGACGGGTTAAGTTGTGAACTTAAGTGACACTTAACCCATTAGATAAACCCTAATTCGGAGGATTAGGTAAATAACCATAGTTAACAAGGATTATGGAAATAAGGCTAAGTGGTAAACCTTAGTTAAAAGAAACTAAGTAATAATTCTTAGCCAAGGAAATTTGGACCACCTCTTAGATAGATGAGTAACCCGATACGGTAGGTCATCGTTTAAGTATACGTGTAGGAGCAGGCTATCTGATTTAGATAAAGGCTCCAGCGAACTGGGTAACGAAGCAGCGGCTTCGGGGAACGTGAGGATATTCTTGGGATCCCTCTGTGAGCTGCCAGGTCATTATACTAGGCTCACGAGAGGTTGAGGTCTGTGGTAGAAGAACCAAGAATATGCTTTGGTTGCTATGCGAGCCACCTAAAGACTGGGGTGGATAGCAGTGAGTCGACGAATACATAAGGTGCCCGAGATAGCAAGTTCGTCGATCATCTACCATCTTAAGTCAAGCGTGTACGTACGGAAAGGTAGGGAACACCCAACAGACCATAATTGCTATCTAATTATGGGTGAGGTAGGCCGTAGGATGTGGGCTGGCCGGAGTGTAGTTCGCATACAAGATTTCTCTTGTGTTTCCTTTCACTAGTTGAGGGAGGGGTCTCGTGGGACCATAGCCACGTGTAGAAAAGCAGACCTTAGCATCTGCATCGGCAGATAAATCGAAAGCTCCCGACCGAGTCCTGTATTTCTTGTTTTGCCCTGTGACAGGACTCGGATGGCACGATGTGATACATGTGCATACAGTCATAGAAAACGATTCACGATGAATGCGTGGGAAAAAGGGCGCGGTTGACGGTCAACGTAATCCCTAGTGGCCTAGGTGGTTGAACCCAAACCGAAATACGAAAGCGTGCAATAGGTAAGCGTAATCCCTAGTGGTGCTAGGTGGCGTAAGTCCTAGTAGTTCAAACGATGATTCATATGGAAGAGCCTAGCTAGAACAAGGGTGACAGTCCAAACGACTTCAAGGATAAAACGTTTACATGAGAAAGCCCGTACGGCCTATGGCAAAGGACTGATCTTATGCATGGAAAGAAACACATGAGTGGGAAAACCTACATATGCTATATATTAGGTTGACATGGACCATTACATGACATTGGGCAAGGGACATTCATGGTTAACACGTGACGCGGGTTGGGATACTAGTACGAGAGGTGCAGAGCAAATATACATGTTAGAACTAGGAAGAATATACATAATAGATACCGTAGGATGTTAGACGGGGCAGATACCTTGGGATAATGTACTCGATAGAAATCTGACGATGTGATACCTTGACTTATCATAACACCGTAGTTTATCATGATACCTTAGTTTACCTTGCCACAGTAGTTCAACCGGCTACCCTGGTTTAGTTTATCTATCTTATAGTTATCCTTGTGTTTACTTTCAGTTTATGCATGTCATATTACCTTTACCTGTTTTTATACTGGAAGTAGATAGGACTTACTCAGTCTTTTTGACTGACCCGTTTTGTTTCGCCTCTTTTCTTCCGTTTCCCCCCCCCCCTCCAGGTTACAGGGAGGAAACAATGCTGTTTAGTTCGGACTTCTTCGGCTTGAAGGTCATCTTGGATGGCTTGGACTTTCCTTGGTTATGGTTACTTTACTATTTTATTTGGGGAATAATCTATGAAAAAGTCTTTATGCTTCTTTACTATTGCAAGACAGGTTTTGATGTACTCTGATGTAAAAGGCTTTAGACCTTAATTATTAATGTTTATGAAAGTTCGATTTTACTTCCGCTATTTTATATGTTCTGTCTTGTGATATTTCTGTGCATGTTTACCTTGATAATGCTTCACCAAACCTAGTGCATTCCCTTTGTGAGTGACCCTAGCGGAGGTGGGGAGTTACATTTGGTATCAGAGCAGAAGGTTACTAGACTGGGAAAAAGTTTTTAAAGACCTTCTGAAAATTATTTGAAAAACCGTTTACAAAGAAGCATTTTTCAAGAAAATTTTCTTTTAAAAAGAAAAAGGCTATTCCCCAAAGGCCATTAGCATTATCCTTGTTTCCTTGATTGAATCTCTTTTCCTTTCTTTCCTCCATCTGTAGTCACAGTGGTTTTGACTGCGACTAGTCTTTCTAGCTGCGTAAGTGTTTCCCGTACGATGGAGGTGGTTCTCGAGAGACCGTTGCAGAGTTATGCATGAAAGGATAGTAAGAACAAGGATAATGGATACGAGCTCAGGGATAAGCAACATGTTGGTATGGCTGAGTCCTAAAAGGAGGGAAAAAGATGAACAATGAAACCCATGACGAGAGAGTACCTTTGGCATGGTGAAACAGGACGGATAGTTAAGTATCATGGAACAGGGACAAGATCATTCGGAGGGCAATAGTATGCTCTCATTTCTAGGGTACCTCAGAAGGAGGGTAACGATCTTGTTAAAGGTTTAGCTTTTCTTCTCTATCATCCTGTCGGGACTTTGTTTTGATCACCGCATCTTTTAAGTCCGCTTCGATAGTTGAGTCTCTGCACCTTAGTACTAGTATAATAGAGGATCCCGTTTTTGTCTCAAGTCCTATTGGAAGATCGGTCCATTTATTCATGACTTGTTTGGATTTGAGAATGTCTATATCAAGTGTTGAGCTTGGAAATAATGCTTATGTTTATAAGTTATGGATGGGTTCTAAGGATGAAGTGGTTATCCAGTAAGGGGTGCCACTCTCGGTTTTAGAAGGAGGGTAGTTAGACTCTTGGCTTGCTTTGGTAATACCCTTGAAGTATCGCGTAACCTTTTGGGTTCTGTCATGATTAGTTACTTAGAATCCCTAGATGCCTTTGTTGGAAATTAGAAACCCGATCGAGTGGTGTTTGCTAGTAGGACGGATGGTTTACTTCACTTATGTATGGGTTATGGGAATTACCCTAGTAAGTGCGCATGGTAACCTGTTTACTTTCAAGGGAAAGTTTTTCTACGTGGAATACCTTGTGGTGCGAGGTTCAGGATTCACAAGTAAATTTTGGAAAGATCGCATGGAATCATGAGTACGCAGTCCTGTTTGCGCCAAGTATTCTAGAAGGAGAATAAGTACAAGTAGAACGGGAGGCAATGAGGAAATGAGTTCCAACTCATGTTATGGAAATAGGAAATAAGAAGCTGCGAAATCGTGAAGTTAAAGGGCGGTCAAGGCATGATGGAACTAAGCTCAAGGTAATGCGACTCAGGAGACTGAAGACTAAATACGTGCATGATATCTCTTTTGGGAATATATCCTCGATCCCTGTTTTTCTGTTGAGCTTGCTTGTAGGCTATCTTTTATGGATATCCTCTCGGTCCTGTCTCTGTTACAAACCCCGTACGGAGTTTGTTTTGTTTATCTTCTCGACCCTGTTTTAGGGAATCTTAGGTAGAACCCTATGGATGTAAACATGTATTTGAAACATGTTATGGTTGATATGGTTGCAAATGGTTGCAAGTGGTTGCTCGTGGATGCGCGAATACACATTAGATACTAGCTCGACTTGGTCACATTTCATATTACATATGCACGAGTATTTATACTTGTTTATGGATGAAATTGAATGTGTTATCATGCGGATGTTGCATATGGTTGAATGTTTGTGCACGCATATAGTGTATATGACTAGGACTATTTGCATACATGATGAATTCATAGCACTAAACATATTTTTGCATTCAAAAGATTTTTCAGGCCTGATCATTAGCATTAGCTAAGGAACATGTACACACACGTTTTGCATACATTCGTAAAGCATTAGAAGTCGTCTAAGGACAATGGTTGCTTGTGGATGATGGTTTGAGTAGATGGATGATGGATGGTAGGATATGTTCTTCCTAACTTTGAGATTTCGGGGACGAAATCCTTTAAGAAGGGGAGAATGTAACAACCCGAATTTTTACAACACGTTAAATCAAGAATCAAGGCAGAATTAAATTATAAATTCTGAATCAAGTGATACGGTCTGTGCCATTGCGTTCGTCTCGGAAAAATACGCGAAATAGAGTCCGAGTTTTCGAGAATCGGAGTCCGTATGACCCGTAAAAGGCCCAAAGAAGGTTTCTGGGAATTTGAATTTCGGAAACAGTTTTGGAAATCAGATCTGGGGCCAGGCGGGAAGTTTCCCGCCTAGGCCATGTCGACAGGGCTGTCGACAGGCCTGTCGACTTGGGCCCAGACCAAGTCGGCATCCCTGTCGACTTGCCTGTCGATAGGGGGTGGCCGGGGCAAGCTGCCTGGCGCACTTGTTTGTCTCACCTGGTCTTGTTCTTGGGCTGGTTCTGGAAGCTTCCGAGATCTGATGGTCCTGATCTATCCTAGGGTTAATCTAAGGGCCTAAAACTATCCTAATCTCTATAAAAAGACCCTAAACCTAACCTAAATCCCTAAAAATCAAACCTAGTAACGAAGTGCTGCCAAAATCAATTTTGATCATGGCCTCCATCGACAATCCCTAGAGCCTATGCATTCAAATCGGGTTCAAATCAAAAGGTGCAAGCTAGCTACACCAAATAGAGGCCAAATCAACATTGCTATGCGAGTTTCATGAAGGTTCTTCTTCAAAGGAGCCACCTTCCTTCGTCAAGATGATGCATGACCCCTTTTCTAAGCCTTGCCTATGTAAGTTCTAACTACTTTTAGATGGAAACGGTAGTTTTGATAATGACATGGGATAAAATGAGGCTAAACATGATTATGCGAACCTATATGAACCTTACCATGCCTCTTGTGTTCATATTTATGATCTTAGGCCATGTGAGTGACTTAATCATGCCTCTCATGCTATGCATAACCTAGTTTAACTTGCAAGTTTGGATCTTTATGCATGGAATGCTAGCATGAACCTTTGGGAACCATTTTACATGTGAAACATTGGCTAAGACTAGATTTTGGGGCTTATGCATGTTTATGAACCCAAACCCCTTATGCTTTCATGCAAGTTTGTAGCCAAATCCTTTATGAGATTATGCATGCTTGTGGCCAATCCCCTCTTTTAAGTTGTGCATGTTTATGGCCAAACCCTTTTTGATAATATGCATGTTTGTGGCCAAATTCCCTTGTGACATTTTGTGTGTTTGTGGCCAAAACCCTTTTTTATGACACTATGCATGTTCAAGGCCAATTTGTAGCCATAGTATACCTACTATGTTGACTCGCTTTGCTTGCGTTGGGAAAACACTATTTTGGGTAGTTAGATAAACATGAACATGTCGCGAAATCTTAACTTAAATATGACATGTGTTTATACTTGAAAATATGACTTGAAAGATAACATGGAAGTTGACATGTAAGTATGCATAAAAACACGAGCTTGGGAATTTACCTATTAAATTAGGTCTACCCTTTGGGAATTTACCTATTAAGTTAGGTCTACCCAAATGCTTGAAAAACTTGTAACATGTTTTGGAAACATGATGAACTTAGATAATATAAGTGTGACCAACTCGAGGTTGGGTTGAGTTTGCAACGTAAAACTACCCGGAACCGACCGGCCTAACTAGTAGTTGCAAACAATAGGACCCAATGTGAGAAGTTGGTCATGCCGCGCTTAAGACCCGAGGTTAGACTAGGTTGTGGTGTAAATCTACCCGGACCCGCCCGGCTTAACTAGTAACCACAACAAGGTCTAATGTGAGAGGTTAAGAGTGCATTTATTTAAATTAATGCCACATGATAAGGTTAAGTAAATTTGACTAATGACACTTAACCGATATGACACGAACAGGTAGGTTAAGTGGGACCGGGCTTGATTTCCTTAATGACACTTAACCACGCAAGATGATTAGGGGATGGGGTTAAGTAATTTACACTTAACTAATCCGACTGGGTAATTAGATGAGGTTAAGTAATTAAGACTTAACTAACCTACCCACGGTAACTAGATAGGGTTAAGATTAGGCTTAACTAATCTAAACATGGTAATCGGATGGGGTTAAGTTAGCCTAGACTTAATTAATCCAACTTGGTAATTTAATGGGGTTAAGTTAAACACTTAACTAATTGAACACGATGATTTGACGAGGTTAAGTGACCTACACTCAACCAATCTAACTCGTTAATTTGATGAGGTTAAGTTAACCTATACTTAACCAATCTAACGTGAAAACATGATAAGGCTAAGTCATGAATCGTTTGAATGCGCTTGACCGATATGACTCAGTAATTAGATAAGGTCAAGTTAATACATATACTGAACCAATCTAAAATGATAATTAGATAAGGTTAAGCCATGAATTGTTTGATATACTTAACCAACTTGACACATGGTTTGTAGGGTTAAGTTTTGGACTTGGATACTTAGCCAATTTTGACGTGGTTTGTAGACGGGTTAAGTTGTGAACTTAAGTGACACTTAACCCATTAGATAAACCCTAATTCGGAGGATTAGGTAAATAACCATAGTTAACAAGGATTATGGAAATAAGGCTAAGTGGTAAACCTTAGTTAAAAGAAACTAAGTAATAATTCTTAGCCAAGGAAATTTGGACCACCTCTTAGATAGATGAGTAACCCGATACGGTAGGTCATCGTTTAAGTATACGTGTAGGAGCAGGCTATCTGATTTAGATAAAGGCTCCAGCGAACTGGGTAACGAAGCAGCGGCTTCGGGGAATGTGAGGATATTCTTGAGATCCCTCTGTGAGCTGCCAGGTCATTATACTAGGCTCACGAGAGGTTGAGGTCTGCGGTAGAAGAACCAAGAATATGCCTTGGTTGCTATGCGAGCCACCTAAAGACTGGGGTGGATAGCAGTGAGTCGACGAATACATAAGGTGCCCGAGATAGCAAGTTCGTCGATCATCTACCATCTTAAGTCAAGCGTGTACGTACGGAAAGGCAGGGAACACCCAACAGACCATAATTGCTATCTAATTATGGGTGAGGTAGGCCGTAGGATGTGGGATGACCGGAGTGTAGTTCTCATACAAGATTTCTCTTGTGTTGCCTTTCACTAGTTGAGGGAGGGGTCTCGTGGGACCATAGCCACGTGTAGAAAAGCATACCTTAGCATCTGCATTGGCAGATAAATCGAAAGCTCCCGACCGAGTCCTGTATTTCTTGTTTTGCCCTGTGACAGGACTCGGATGGCACGATGTGATACATGTGCATACAGTCATAGAAAAACGATTCACGATGAATGCGTGGGAAAAAGGGCGCGGTTGACGGTCAACGTAATCCCTAGTGGCCTAGGTGGTTGAACCCAAACCGAAATACGAAAGCGTGCAATAGGTAAGCGTAATCCCTAGTGTTGCTAGGTGGCGTAAGTCCTAGTATTCAAACGATGATTCATATGGAAGAGCCTAGCTAGAACAAGGGTGACAGTCCAAACGACTTCAAGGATAAAACGTTTACATGAGAAAGCCCGTACGGCCTACGGCAAAGGACTGATCTTATGCATGGAAAGAAACACATGAGTGGGAAAACCTACATATGCTATATATTATGTTGACATGGACCATTACATGACATTGGGCAAGGGACATTCATGGTTAACACGTGACGCGGGTTGGGATACTAGTACGAGAGGTGCAGAGCAAATATACATGTTAGAACTAGGAAGAATATACATAATAGATACCGTGGGATGTTAGACGGGGCAGATACCTTGGGATAATGTACTCGATAGAAATCTGACGATGTGATACCTTGACTTATCATAACACCGTAGTTTATCATGATACCTTAGTTTACCTTGTCATAGTAGTTCAACCGGCTACCCTGGTTTAGTTTATCTATCTTATAGTTATCCTTGTGTTTACTTTCAATTTATGCATGTCATGTTACCTTTACCTGTTTTTATACTGGAAGTAGATAGGACTTACTCAGTCTTTTTGACTGACCCGTTTTGTTTCGCCTCTTTTCTTCCGTTTCCCCCCCCCCCCCCCCCTCCAGGTTACAGGGAGGAAACAATGTTGTTTAGTTCGGACTTCTTCGGCTTGAAGGTCATCTTGGATGGCTTGGACTTTCCTTGGTTATGGTTACTTTACTATTTTATTTGGTGAATAATTTATGAAAATGTCTTTATGCTTCTTTACTATTGCAAGACAGGTTTTGATGTACTCTGATGTAAAAGGCTTTAGACCTTAATTATTAATGTTTATGAAAGTTCGATTTTACTTCCGCTATTTTATATGTTCTGTCTTGTGATATTTCTGTGCATGTTTACCTTGATAATGCTTCACCAAACCTAGTGCATTCCCTTTGTGAGTGACCCTAGCGGAGGTGGGGTGTTACATAATGTCTATGTGTGAGTGCTTCTGTTTAGAGAAAATTTATGTTGCATAGTCATGCTATATAACTCTATACTTTATTTATGCCCGTATTAGCAGTTTTTTATGAGAATAGAACAATAAAGTACTTTTTCTTTCACTCCATATAGTTCATTTATAGAACATTTGGTCTCATCCAAGTAATGTAAATAAAATAAACATTTACAAATCACATTTCATGCAATTCGAATGTTACATATTTATGATTGATCAACGTCGTTTGGTTGTGTTTTATGATCATTAATTGGTTTAGTCATACTAACAGCAATGAAGGCCAGTTTGAGCTTTTTTCCAACATAGCTAACAAACGAGATTGTTTCAAACATATCTTGTATTATTAATAGCAAAATATTCTAAGCCTTATAAAGTTACACGAATTTATAATGTTATATATGGTTTATTGGGAGATCATCTGAAAATTTTAACATATCAAGCTACATGTTTGAAAAATAAAATGTGTTTTATTATTATAAACAAGTCTTATAAAAGCGATAAAATAAAAAGATAAAGTATTTAGGAGGTAAAATTAACTATCATAAAAAAGAGCATAGTGGCAGAGAATTTACAAGGTAAACCTTAACTATGCAGAAAATAATGTATAGTAACGTGCGTGAGGGATGGTTTAGGGCATCCGTACTTAGTAGCACCCCTTTTGCATTCCATTTTAGGCAACTCGTTTATAATTAACTAAATTAGTAAGAAAAGAAAGAGTTAGTGGGGAAGAGAGAGAAATGAAGATGTATGCTTATCTATCCTTAAAATAATGCATTGTGTGTGTGTGAGAGAGAGTGTGTGTGTGTGCGCGCGTGAGAGAGAGGAAGAGTGTGTGCGCGCGCTGCGCGCGAGAGAGAGAGAGAGAGAGAGAGAGAGAGCGAACATGCGCGTGTATGTTTATGTAGGTGTTTGTGTGGTTGTTAAATATGAAAATAAGGCATAGGTACTTAAAATCAGACATTATATAAGGTGAATCCCAGTCTGACTTTCATTGTAAAAAGGGTCTCTAAAATTGTAGTATAGTTGTTTTCTTAATTTTTTCTGCTCCACTGCTTAAATAAAAGACCTGAAAGCATACTAAAAGAAGAATGCTGGAAAAGCAAAAAAATATAGAAATGTATGTGTTTTTAGTGAAAATATAGACATATCTGCAACTATTATCTCTGTATATGCATATATGACTTAAGTGGATAGAAATCATACATACTATCTGCAATTTTTCTATAAAGTTGCATTTTACTTTCATTTTTTTTCCTGAGAGTAAGCTATTTTTCAATCGTATGCAATATTTGTTGTTTCTTTAATGATTTTCATATCATAATTTGATGTTGAATAAATGTGGATATTAAAGTTGAAATTTTGAAGCATTTAGCAAGGACTGCATAAAAGTATGCAATAATGGTTATAATTGTATTAATATCGGGAATTTTTTAAAAAACTACATGTTTTTCTGCAAGTTATGCTAAAGTATGATTTCCTTTTTTTTAGTGTTTTTATTTGACCCTTGTTAATTATGAATTGAGTTAAGTTTCGAAGTTTGATGGTTTTCTACGTTGACTTTTGATTTTGATTTTTTATTTTTTAAGAAGATTTTTAAAGAACATAAATTTAGTTTACATGTTTTTTTAACATGAATGTTACGTGTATTTTGAAACTTAATAGAGATTCTACTCAAAGTACCACCTCTTATTAAATTGCATATATTTTTTTTCTTTCAAACCTTCCTAAGCAGAGGGAACCAATTCTTTTCGAAATCTTGGAATACTTGTATATTTTCATTCAATTATTGTACGTGATAGTATTCAAACTCAAACCTCACATCTCATTATTCTAATGCAAGACCTTTTTTTTTTAAGTTAGTCACCACATAAAGCAACTAAAATAGTCTTCATGCAATGCAAGTTGGACATTAAGTACGAACACGTTAAGCATATTCTTTGCAGTAAGACATCCTAGTCCTAATTTAAAACCATTTCCCATTGAGCAAATCATATTCCTTAAAAAGAGTTTATCCCAATATAAAACACTCGAGTAGGACACAGAATCACACAAAAGGCGTTACAAAGAGAGTTGTCATCGTGATTCCAAGCACTAACGTAGCACAATCGGTTACATGCTTAAAATACTCCCATCTTTCTTCGTTAAGTAAATTATTTTAATTTGACCCATTGTGTCCCGTAAAGCGGTAATGGAATAAATTATGATGTTGATCGAAAGCTAAACTTGATCCGAGACTTATAAGGTGTCTGATCTGTGTGTAAGTACAATTCTCTTATAAGACAGGACAATGACACATGACCATTCAGGCCGATTCAAAATATTCGATGTTTTTCTATTTTCTGAACATTGTTCGTTCGTCGTCCAACTCGTACGAACAGTCATCGAATTTAATGCTTGTTTGGTCCGTGTCTGTCCAAATCTTTATAAGATAGGACTAGGACACACCTTCATTCGGTCTCGTGCAACACATCTACACTCCTATGATAGGATTATTTCATCAATTCATTGTTTTGATGTCTAAATTGAATTTTAGTTGGACAAACAAAGATAAAATAAGTGAGGACAAGAATTGAAGTTACATGATAACTTAAAAAAAATGAAATGTTGGAATATAGTGATGAGTTGACTGAAAGGGATATCATTTGGATTATTAGTTGCTTTGGAGCCACTGATCGTTTAACATGGGACGTGTGTAATTCTTGAATATAAAAACTTATGCCAGAGGCCAAAGTCACGACGTTATCTCATCGCTAAACGCTGTGATTTCAAAGCCTACGGTTACAGATTATGTAATCTTGGTATTATTATTTCAACGATCGCATAGTTAATTGAGTGCAACGCAGGGGACTCTGAATCGATAATCTAGGCATAAATTGACTCCGTTACGGCCTTGGAATTCTTTTCTCTGCGTGCACACTTCTGTTATGCGAATGAGCTGTAATCCCCTTTTAACGTAGTTTTACAAGCAAGTTCTACGGGGTTTTGACTTTTGATGCCTTTTCGTGTTTTGACTTTTTTTTTTATGGTGGATAACTTACTCGGTTTAACGTATTCCCAACAGTGTGAAATAAAATGGTTATTTAGTATTATTAACACCACAACTATATGGATAGAAAATCAATTTTTCATTTCTAAAATTTGGAAACGTCGTTTTCAATTAAACATATAACCAAAAGAGAAATTGATTTAAAGGAACAAGTAAAAAATAAAAAATAAAATATTATTTTTACGGGAACAACGTTTTATTTTTCATTTAAAAAACTCGAAAATTTTCCACGGCTGCAGTCTTCTACATAAAGCTCTTTAGGCTGCTAAACAGCCTAATAAAAAATAAAATACTATTTTTACGGAAACAACATTTTATTTTTCATTCAAAAAACTCGAAAATTTTCCACGGCTGCAATCTTCTACATAAAGCTCTTTAGGTCACTAAACAACCTTTTTTCTTTCTATTCATCATTAAAACATTATAGGATTTTAGTAATATTAAAGTCGACAAGTTCATCGACAACATCTAAGTCGCCAAAATCTAAGGTTTCGTTAATAATTGATGAAAACCAGATCAATTTCGACAAGTTTGTCGAGAAGTCCAATATGTCGTTATCGAGATGGATATTCAAGCCTAGATCGTTGAAAGCAATAAAAAGTTTCTCAACCCCTCAATAGGAATACAAATCCGATAAAAGTTGAAGATTAAAGTCAAGAGTTGCAAAATCAAAAACGAAAAAACAACTTGAAAAGCAGTATGTTGACCAAGAAGAAATGGAAAATTCGATGGACACAAGCACTTAAGTTATGCCTTCAAATGTGTTATATCTTGTTTAACGTTTTTTAGTTCTAAAATTATTGGCTAAGAGCAACATGCACAAATTAAAAATTAGAATGATTGTCACATATATCATTTTCGCACTTGAACATAGCAAACTGTGTTTAGTATGCTAAACGATAGACTAATAAGTACCATAATCTAAACAAGGAATTTGAACATGTATAATGGTAGGTGAACATACCATATGTACATTTCAATTGATTAAGAATAGAAAAAATATGCAAAAAGATAATTAGGTTTTGAATTAATATAAAAGCGAATAGCTTGCATATGATATGCACAATGGTATAAGTATTCCTAAAAAGAACTGTCTTGAACGAAATATGCAAAATGATAAGTAAATATAACATTCTAATCATGAAGTATACTAGCATATTACAGTATGTAAAATGATAACTTAATGTAGCATTTTACTTATGAAGTTTGATATTGCGATTACAATAGGAAAATGAATTTTAATATAACATTTTAAACTCAAAGTCCACTAGCATGTTTTAGGTATACAAAATGTTGGTTTAAAATAAGATTAGGATTATGAAGTCCATCTTTAAAATAAGCAAAATGAAAGTTTAGTGTAAGCATTTTCGTTATGAAATTCAATTTCGTGATTACAATGTGTAAAACGATATATAATTAAAAAAATTAAATGACAAAGTCCATCGGTATATTTTTGGTATACAAAAGGATATTTTAAAATGATATTTGATTTATGAAGTCCACAATAGTATTTAAAATATTCAAGATGATAGTTTGATGTAGCATTTTAATTATGAAGGCCAATATTGTGACTAAAATGTGCAAAATGAAATTTAATATAGCATTTTAATCCCAAAATACACCAACATAACTCAAATACGGAGATTGAAAGTTTAAAATAGCATTTGAGTTATGAAGTCCACACTGTGTTTAAAATATGCAAAATGATAGTTTAATATGCCATTTTAGCTATGATATTTGATATCTTGATTACAATGTGCAAATTGATAAATATATCATTTTGATTACAAGTGCACCATCATGTCTAAGGTATGCAAAATGAATGTTTAAACTAGCATTTTAGTCATGAAGTACATCGTATTTAAAATATGCAAAATGATTGGGTACATATGGAATGTAAAAGATATTCGGATGCCAAATCCAACCGGGTACCTGTAGATTGTAAAAGACATTTGGATGTTAAAGCTAAGCGGGTACATATGGTTTGCAAAAGACATCTGAATGGAAAACTTAATCAGGTACTTATAGATACCAACTTGTACACAAGATATATCGTTTGACAGAACAAACAAACATCCAGATGTCAAATCTAACTCATCCCATTAGCACTACTATAATTCCAGTCATCAGCTTTTAAAACATAAAAAATGTCATTAACACTGAATTACTCATCAAACTTATTTATATAGCCATCCTTTAGAGTAGGAAACCATCATGTAAAAGCAATGAGACATGTTATAGCGTATAATTTGGCTCCATTTAAAGTTATAGGCAAACAAGAATTTTTGATGATAAAATAGTCACATAAAGATTCAGAAAAAATCATGGATGTATAAAACATTCTATAAAACTATATTTCAAAATATCATAATTTACGATTACATATGAATTAAATAGAGTTATTTTACAATCTATCGATACGTAAAATGTGAATCGTTACATATAATGTATAACGTATAATTGATATTAATAATTACAAATACTAACCAAGTTAATGAAATAAAGATCATAGGGTGCATTTTTTACGAATGAGATATTTGAACATGGCACGTTAGTGTACGGAGAATGTGTTTTTTGCTATGAACCGCGTATTTGAGCGTGGTTTTTGAACGTGGAAAATAAACGTTAAAAATTGAAAGAATGAGAAAGGGGGAAGCTCATGGTATGTAGGTCTGTTAATGGGTTGTGTCGGGTCGGGTTCAGGTCAATTCTTAAACGGGTTGGGTCAACCCATTTATCAAACGGATCATGTTTTCTCAGCCTGAATCCAACTCTATAAACTGGTTGACCCGACCCGACTCGTGTAACCTGTTTATTTAAACGGGTCGGGTCGGGTTAAACAGGTGACCCATAAACCCATAACCCCGTTTACTTGACTGTATTCTTAAAAACTGTCTACATTTCAGAAATGCATTTAATAAAATATAAACATAAGATACAATACATGAGCATTCAAATCCACATTTCACATGAGCATCCAGCAGCAGCTAGCAATGCATTCAATTAATTTGATGTCGATGTTCTTCGATTTGGAGCTGTTGTCGATCTGGTGTTGTTGCTTTGTCACTTGCCGATTTGAATCCCTAAGCCTGAGATAGTCGGCGATGAAAAAAGAAAGAAAAGGAAAGTGGAAACTCTAAAGTCTAAAGGTAGCGGCGGCTTGGTGCATAGTGTAAACTAGGGTATGTTTGTATGTAGAATTCACAAAGATAGTAAATAAAAATAACAACACTAAGTCTAACAGGCTCAGCCTGGTTCGTGTATGCATAAATGCATATGCCATATGATGAATAAAAATGTATTTTGTATTAAACAGGTCATGGCAAGTCAAAAATGGGTTCATGAGTCAACTCGAAACCCACTCGTTTATTAAACGACTCGGAGTGGGTTGACCCAAAATTAACCTATTCGGATCGGGTTTTTTTCCGTGCGGGTAACGAGTCTAATTAGAAATTGACGGCCCTAATGGTATCAAATAGGTAAGTACTTCATTTAAATGTGTAGGAGAGGAGGAAACACAATTATATAATTTCAACCTTACAGTCAAGCTTGTTGCAAACAAAATATTGACATGAGTAAAATGGAAATGTTGAAGGAATAGTGGAAAAATAATTGGTTCAGATCAACGTAGAAATAAAAAGGAAAACAGCTGGGTACGGAAAAAGGAATATCGGCCTTTGCGTCCGACGCAGCCGACTCAATTTCTAACGTTCAAAATGTACGTTGTTGGATGTGGTAAGCTACGCTCATGCGTCCGACGCGTTGAACGCGAACATAACGGTAATGGTGTGACTTTTGGCTGCGAACGCTACCATAGTCTGACATCTAAATTGTTTTTAGTTATTCAAGTAATATGTTGCATCATAGGCATAGGAGTCAACAAATGATAACTATCATTTAGTTCAATAATTCATTTCCAATGAAATTGAATACACTTCTTTTCCTTCTCATGATGTCATTTATTAAGTGACATAGGGAAAAACACAATGAAGCACTATTGCTATGTAAAAGCATGCGTTGTTACTTTTTAAATAATGGTAGTTTGTTGTTAGCATTGTAACGGTATATCAGTTTTCAAAATATTAACTAGTTTACAATATAAGGGGGCGTTTGGTTGGGCCAAATGGTCCTTTGCCCAACGGACCATTTTGGCCCGTTTGCCCTACAACTCAAAATTGAGCTGTTGGGCACCGACGTGGGGTGTCCAATAGCCCAATTTTGAGCTGTTGGATATAATTTTTATTTAATTAATTAATTAATTAAATTAAGTTTTTATAAATTTTAAAAATTAATAACTTGTGCAAATGAGATCCGTTTGAGACGCGGTTTTTTGCGTTGGGATTGAAATCATCTACTTAATGAAGTTGGTTTGAACTGAATTTGAACAACTTATAATTTTTCAATTTATTTATTTATTTATGTAAATTATTGATACATATTTATCAAACACAAATAATAAATTAATTAACCATTAATTAATTAAATTACAAAATAAAAATAATGGTCCGCTCAAACAATCCGCTTAACGCGCCAAACGCATCCTCCGCTAAAATTCTTCGCTTAAATAGTCCGCTTCCACTTGTGCCGACACCCTTACTATAAGCTATTTTAGCTTACTTATAAAATGTGATAGGTATTTGCAAATGGCAATGATAACCATTATAACAACAACACTAAATAAAATATTTCAATAGATTAACACGTAAAAAAGAGGCTGCACAAATGGTGTTTGTAATAACGAATAAAACATGGGTAGTACATATATATTATGCGTTAACCTATGCAGAATTCTAATGGTGGGCGCCCAAAATCAGAATATACTACCCGTCAGGCTATAAAAGGCTATCTAAATATGATTATTCTGATCGAATCATAAGTCTAACTATGACAACTCAAGATTGAAATGTCTGTTTAATAGACTAAATCGATTAAGCCTTGCATTTTCTTTCTTCTAAAAAATTGCATGCTTAAATACAAGCTGTACAGAGAACAAACGATTTTATATTTGCATTTTGTGGTCATTTAAATATTAGAAAAGAAATTCTGCATCGTTGTGCACAAGTGTGCTTTGATTGTTTTGATTCCAAGCGACCCTTGGTTTAGATATAGCAACATTCGATTAGAACTGAATTAACTGATAAAATCAATTAATTTTATTATGTTTGTTTTGCTTTTGAAACTAAATATGTTCGTTCGATTTGAAAAATAATTTTTCTTCGTTTGTCGTTTTAATCGAATTAACCGAACTTTTATTGCATTATTCAATTATATTGTATTATAATATTTTCAACTAATTTGTTTACTGATAAAATACAATGTTTACTTATTAAAAACAAATCAAATTTATTCTAACCATTAATAATATAAAGAAAATTTCTACAAACAATAATTTATGTTTTCTTTCGAGTGAATTCATCATTTGAGTAACAAAATTTTTTCATGATTCGATTAAAATCGATTACCAATCAAATTAATTAAACATAACTCAATATGAATCGCTTGGATTTTTAATTTTCATGGTTTCAGTTTGTAATGAAACTTTTTTGTGGTTCGATTAAATCGATTAACTATTGAACTAATCAAATTTAATTCAATTTAGATTGCTTTCATTCTGAATATGTAAGCTTATAATTTGAATTTTTTTTTTTTTTTTTTTCCGTCAAAACGATTGAACGGACGAAACATTCACCCTACCTTGATCATCATTTGCTTATGATCGACCTATGGTTGGTCCAATAATGCTAATCCAAACACACTCCTAGTATATTCAGGGCATGGTTGAATTTGAGTGATAACTAGGCTGATATAAAGGTACCTTAAACAACAAGCAACAACCATAATTTCTTTACAAGCTGACTGACTGACGATTCAAAGAAACGAACAAGAAGTAAACAACCAAAAGTAATTATAATTTAACGGATTGAAAATTCAAAGAAACCGGCCTGCGTGACATTTATTTCAAGAAAGCAGTACACCAGTACTATTGGTGATATAGATTTTAACATCTTTAATAAGTCGCATGTTGAAGTTCTTTGATCTTGACGTGGGCGAGAAATACAAACGGAAAAAGCACGCGAAATAGGACAGACTGGACGACGAAGTAGGGTAAGCCTGCCACATTGCTCTCAAAGTTGAACTTGTGAGCCGACGCAGGAAGTCAATAGTCTAAAGATAAGGTAACGTTCGGGGCAACAATTTGCTCCCCCACCTTAGAGTTCGACCCGTCCGAAGCATCATCCAACACAAGATCGGAGCAAATCACCTCCATTTCTTATCAGAGCAGAAATAACACAATGCGTCCGATGCGTTCAACACTATAGGTTAATTTTGTCCAATTCCTCACTTTTTTTTTTTTTTACCAATTTAACCTTTTTTTTTTTTTTGGTTTTTTTCCTTAATTACTTCATCGTCTTACTTAATTACTCTGTTTAATTGCTCAGTTTAAACGTTCAGCTTGACACCTCAAATGTGTTAAAAGTCTCATTTAGATGATATGTTACGTTTAGTGTAAACCGCCTTAATTGTGTTGTGCATTAACATTAATCATAACTTTATATTTAAATATTGGTAATTTTTATTTTAATCCACAATATTAGTAAGTTAATCCACCGTATTTTATAGGATCGTTGACTTTTACTAAAATTTAGATTTTAACCAGTGTATCAAAAAAAAAAAAAAACTTATTTTCTCTTCTTCTACTCTGTATTTTCCGTCGTCTTCTTATTTCTCGAATCGTAACATCTAAATCCAAGCTTAAGCGGGGCAATTCAACATGATAACATTAAGTAATTTGTTTAATTTTTTTTTTTTTTTTTTTGAAATTGATTAATTTTATACAAAATTGTATTTTTTACTAATATCACCATTATCACATATAAATGTAGTTTGCTATTTTTTGAAATCTTGAAATAATTGTACATTAATAGAATATCATTTTATTTAAATATTATAATAGGAGTATAGGCTGTTTGGATAACATTCACTATTTGGACCCCCTAAGTAGTTATACTCTCAAACAATTATAGTATACAATTTTCTCTTTTATTGATTTGTTAGTATTGTTTAATTACTCGTTATTTGTCTAATATGTAGATCTTGACTTTGATTTTAGTTCTTATTTACTGTTGTTGCCCAGTGCAATTGGTGATGTATCTTCAAAATATTAAGCTATTTGAAAACATCTGATGCAAACTCCTCTATTGGAATCTTGATCTTAGTTTTTATTTTCATAATCATCTACTACCATATCATGTCTGATCATGTTTAGAGATAATTAGTGAACTAATTGTATCTTATTGATTGCTTCTTTGCTGAATTCAAGTGCTATCAACTCTAATTTTAACATATTTATTTGTTACTACTTTATCAAACGGGAGGGAAATTCAACGCAAATAATTGTGAGATAACGCAGAATTACGAAAGAAAAAATACAAAATCGATTGTTAACTATATAATAGGATGAAATCTTTAAGTTAATCCACTCGTGGATTAACTTACAAAATAGTTGTGGATTAACTTATTAAAATAAAATGGTTGATTAACTTATTAAAACTGTGGATTAGAATAAAAATTACTTTAAATATTTAACTGGATAAATGTTTAAAACGTTAAAAAAGGGCAGCTCTATCTGTTTAAACAAAGATATGATGTCACAATAATCTGCTACGAGTTTTTGAGTAAACGTAATAAACATGATGTTTGGATTTTCGTTGACAAACCTAGCCCTATATTCACGTATTATGGTGGTTGTAATCTTTCCTAAGAATATTGGAACTTAGGGTTGATTCTTGTTCTAAATGGGCAGGAACCAAATCATCAAGCCAATCAAACTTAGACATTTTATTAGCTTGGACTAGGATGAAGTATGATATAAAAGTATTAGGGAATGTACGTAAATATTAAATGATCGGATTTATGTGTACCATTACACGACCCCTTACAACTAACTTTCTCTCCCCCACTATCTTATTTAATAATAAATGAGTGGCTCTCATTAAGGGGCTTTAGGGGTGCTACAAATTTGGGGTGTCATGGAACTTTGTCTTTAAAACCATTACTGTACTGACTTATATAGTAATTAAAAAATTATATCATCGCCAGTCAAAGAAATCGATTACCAACCGTTCGGTTTATGATTAGTAAAGGTCGGTAATAAGTTTTTATAGTTTACCAGTATGAGATCTTTCTGTTTACAATATATCATGTTAAAATATTAGATATAAAAAAAGTTGTTATTGTATTAGTATTTATCTGTCTTATTTTACGTAGTCAAACATGCAAGAAAACATTATAGATGAACTAAAATATCATATAAATTATACTGTTTCCGATATGTATGTTAAAAATTGCATTCAATCTTGTATAATAATAGTATTTTCTTAAGTATTTTATTAAATCATTACATCTTAGAAGTTCGATGTTATATAATAAATATAATGAAATATAAGAATATACATATGTAATGTTTAAGTTATGCTGTAGGTATGGTAATTACCATTGTTAATGCTCAATTACCATTACCGTACCACATATTTTCATGTGGTTTGACATACCATATGTAACGACCCGCCTTTTTACCCGATTATGACCGCTAATTAAACCAACTTAAATCATTCATAAAGATGGATAGTTATGGGCACAAATATATTTGAACACAAAGAACAAAACTTTTCATTTCATTACGAAATTTTTGCATCAGAGTTACAAATAAATCAGAGTATACTATAAACTTAGCGGAAAAATGCTCAAAGCGGAAGAAGCAAAACCAAAATAAAGCACTAGTTCCAAATCCGAATCCAACACTGATGACTAATCCTGCAAACTAAACTACTAGCTGCCCGTGCAAAATTATGGACACCTAGAGTTTAGGTAGGGAACAATAAACTCTAGGTCGGTCATGGGACTGCTGTAAGAACTCAAAACAGTTATTATTCAAGGTTTATTTTAAAGTTGAGAAATTCACCGGACCACGCCGCTAACGTGGAATGGGTTTACATCATGTGAATTCCTGTGCACATAAATCCGTTATGACTTTGGAAAATGAAGCTATCATAAGCTCGTCCCACATCATACGATGCAAATGCACACCAGATGGGCGAGAGTTTTATCTTATGATAACCAAAAATGCTTTTATACGTGAAAATCCTCTTTTAATATTATCATTAGTGCATAGCGTTGAAAACCATTTTTCAAATAAATATATAAATCTTAGCAATACATAGTTTACAAACAAAGCGAAAGTACATACCCCAGTTTTCATCCAAACATCGGACGCCGTGTATACTTTATTCCCTCAGGTTTCGAGGTGGATCTACCGCCGTAGCTTTCTATTTTCACTAGAGAATGTGTATACAACATAGCCGCCAGTTTACCATCAATCCGGGGAGTGAGGTTCAACGATGGCATGATATACACAAAGCAACGCTTTAATAAGCCATGCTTTGATCATCACTAGCTCATTTCACAACTCGAGTATGCCACATTGACAATTCACGATATGTCACTGATTTTTATCAATACATAACCCCTGAGCTCATACGTCTTAGAGTCGAGAATAAATTTACTGCCACACATTCGATATATATTAACGGAAATCAGTGATATGCGGTCAATTCCTATGTTAGACACACAATCCATACCAGTCTGTTTTGGGTCTGAACGAAACAATAATTCGAAAATATTCAAATATATTCAGATATCATGCCACTTATAACATCGTATTGGGTGATTGGCCCAAACGAGACATCAACAATCAATCCAAACAATTCGAAGATTCTCGGTCTTCACTTATCGGTTTCCAAATCTTCACTTTCTTTATACCATCATATTATTACTTGGAATGGTTTTCGAACATATATTCGATCCCGGTCTTTCCAAGTGATAAGCGCATTCTTAAAAAAAGTTATGGATTATACAAGTTTCCGATTCAAATCTTCTTCCAAATCGTTGTCAATTTATTTACAAACAAAGTTAGATTCATTCAAACTTCATAAAACTCGTGATTGCCTTAACCTTCCTTGAAATTTAATATTCATTTTCAAATCTTATATTTCAAAACATGATTCTTTTATTCGTTGTTATCCTTTTCATAAAATTCAAAATTTCCAATCTTAATTTGGTTTAAGTTCCATTCACGACAATTCAAATAGTTGATATTTCAAATGAAGTGTAATCGACTTATTATTCGATACCAAATTCACAAACTCAAGCAAATACTGGATTTCCATAACAATTTATAATTTCCTCCTCATATCGAATATTCGGCTAACTCTAATATTTAAATAAATTTCATACGAAATAATTTTAAGCTCTTTAAAATCTTTTAAAATATTTAACAACTCTTCCCATAATTTTAAACAATAATTCCTGGTTTAAAATCTCTAAAACCAAATCATTTCAAAGGAAAATTATAATAACGTTAAAAGCGATACCGAAAGCGCTGAAAATTGCTATTTAGATCAAATAGATTCAAAATTATTCAAATTTCAAATATTTCAACGCATATCACTTTTAATGATAAAATACAATTTATCATAAATTTCTCAAATTTTTAATAATTTCTGTAGATCTATTTTTATTCGATTTTCCTTTACGGTCGTCGAACTGCACGTATAACGACCTTTTCAAATTTTGTTTTAAACATAACTTGACAACCATACGTTAAAATTTGAAAAAATCTTTTCTATTCACAAACTATTATTAATAGAATTCCGACGTTCCTCGTTTCACGTCAATCCGATTTAAAACGCTCAAGTTATAGTCATTTGAAAATTATAATCGATATTAACGAAATATCCCTACGCGATGCGTTAAATTCGAGCTATATAACGATTTATATAAATCGTCCAAAATTCAACTTAAATTTTTAAAATCTAAATTTTAAAACCATATTCCAATAATATTTTATATTCACACTTTAGTTCCAAATTTCTTTACTTCAAACTCGATTGTTTCAAATTTTCAAATATTCATTTCACATTAAATAAAAATCTTCAAATAATATTTTCAAATCTCGTTTAACTACTCACAAAAGATCATTAAAATCATTCGTGCAACAATTGTTGAATACCTTTCTCAAATCATATCCTATCAACATTTCAAAACTAATTTGATTTCCACAAATCATTTTACGAACCTCGGTTGGTCATTTTATAATTTCAAATAATTCAAATCTAGTTGAAAATTACATTTATTTGCCTAATAACTAACAATTTAATATAAATTATCGAAATACTTGGAAACTGCTTCACTTTTTACAAAAGTCATTTTATCATCATTTTTTCTTAGACCTTCACACCATTCCAAATCCTTTCAAAATAATATTTCATATTCCTTTTTAAAACAACTTAATTTCAAACATCATTTTAAATTTTTCAATATTCATCTTTAGTTAATCAAATAATATTTCCTTAAACTCGTTCAATTTTGTTATGAAATCAACTATTTACATAAATCTATTATTTGCGCACAAAATTCAAATTCATATTTCCTCTTACGAACATTTGTTGATTATTTTATAATTCAACCAAATTTAAATATAATTCAAAGCTAAATTTCAAAATATTAATTTTAATAATAAAATCATTATTTGCATGGCAAGGAGATTCAAATCGATTATCCGTACAACCACTCAACTACAGTGTGTGCGATGCAAACATAAACAAACAAATGAACATAAACCATCCATCGTACACACACAATTAAAACAACTAATCTTTGTTGTGTGCAAGCGTTACATTCAATAACGCTCTGTGTTCAATGTATTTCAACTACATGTCGTCCATTCCAAACATTTCATACAACAATTAACATATACAAGCCATTATTAACATTAACTAATCAACAAATTATAATTAACCAACGAAAATAAATTTAAATTAAATTAAATGTTCTCACCCAAAGCTCTCCAAATTCCACCGTCAATGCTCCGTACCAACTGCGAACAACTCTGGACGATCACGCTCACATCTTCAAGGATGCCGCTACACTTCTACTTCGCCAACGAACATGTATACATACATACATACATATATATATACACACCCCCCCCCTCCCTCACCCCCCCTCAACACATTTAACACATTTGCTTTTTTTATATAGAATATACGCAGCTTGTTGTTCCAACAATTAGTACAACCTCAACTATTTTACTTTTGACGGAAACTCTCCTTTTTGTTTCCTCTTCGTAGGGACATACAAACTTACATACGTAAGCTACAGCTAGTTCCTGGCAACAAGATCAAGTAATTCGAATGCAAGTACACTAATGCATGACAACCCAAACCATGTTGTCACGCTACACAACATTACAATGGCAGAAAATAGTATGGCGGTGGACTCAGGAAGAGGAACCGAGCAAGATTTAGGGGGAAGAAGGAGCAATGGTTGGTGGACAGTGGAACAGGCGAGCGGTGGAGCCTGAGGGATTGACGTAGGCTTTTCTCTCTTTTTTTTGTTTTTTTTAAGGCGTACTATTTTGCATGGTGGGGAGGGAAGTAGAGGGAGTCGTGGGAGTGGTGTTGGCCGGTGCGGGGAGTGGCGGCTGCGCCTGAGGTGCAGGTAGGTGGCGAAGGTTGGCTCGAAGTGCGGCAGGCGGTGGTGCCACAGGAAAAGGGGAGGTCGGTCATCTGAGTGGGGAAGGGATGTGCACTGCAATTGGAATGGGGTAGTTGTTTCGATGGGATGAAGAAAAAATGATGGAGCAAGAAAACGCAAGTGGATGGAGAGAATAGTGACACGCTGTTCTAAAGGAGAAGGGGAAAACATATATTTTCGTGAGCAAGGTTAACACGTGGTGACCATTTCAAGAACTATCCGACAAATGTCTTCCAGGCAAAAAAAAAGAAAAGGAGTTCCTTACATGCACAGTACATTTGAACGGTTGAATTAATAGCATCATGGGTATTTGTTTAGAGTATTATTATCTTAGATGTACCCTAGAAAAAAATAAGCGTAGGCAAAACCATTGGCTCGAGTGTACAAATGTTATAAATTACGGAAGACAATGAAATTACGGTCGTATACAACGGTATGTACAGATCTCAAAACAAGTATAAAATAAACCCGTTGATTGGTTCTGTAATGCGTCAAAAGAACCACCGTTGCCCTAAAATAAGTTAGAGAAATATGTTCTTATTTTCCGAATTAAAAATTACATTAAAACTTTTTAAAATATTTTAAGATTGCACGTTCAGAAACTGGACGATTATTATAAACTGATATTTATTTGTAATTTATATTCTAATTCTGATCGTTCCTATCAACTGAATTTCCCATCGTTGAAACAACTCGACGAACTATTTTGCAAGACGAACATTGGTTTAAATATAAATATATATATATATATATATATATCAAAATTATAATTACAACTTATAAATCCAAAATATATTTTAATATATAGATATGATCAAAATGATACATTACTTAAATTTAAAATAAATTTTTATATCTTTAAAATAACTCATTTAGCATCATATGTCATCAAATTTATATTACGTAAAAATATGTACACGTATATCTTATTCAATATTAAACGAAATAAAATTTTAAATATTTATAAATTCATATCTTACCAAATCAATATATTATCAAAATTAAATGATGTCATTACCTATAAATCTTATAAAACATACCCTAAAAATAAGTTTTCTTTTACCAATCCTATTTATAAATAAGATATTTATCAAAATTTAAAAATTAATAAATAAATCATGTTTTTTTAAAAATAAATTTCATTTTTAAACTCATATCGATAAACAAAACAAAGTAAAAGATTATCAAATCAATAATGTATTTAAAATTTTCAGCTTATATTTAAAAAACCCAAATTATATTATAGAAATTTAATTTAAACCTAGAAAAATCATAGGTTGTTACTAAGAATGGCAATGGGGCGGGTTGAGGCGGGTTTCTCATGCCCCAGACCCGACCCGGACTTTTTAAACCTCGCCCCAGACCCGCCCCGTAGACCCGGTGCAGGTCTGGAGTTTCGCCCCGTACCCGAAACCCGTACGGGTCAGGGTAGACCCGACCCGCCCCACGACCCGGTGATATTGTGTTCTAATATACACAAATTTATATACTTATATTTTTTATCACTAAACGATAAATTATATACATATTATAATGTGTTCACAATGGTAAGAGAATATTATAAAATTAGTTGTAAGATAATAGTTCAAAATGTATGCATTTATTATTGTATGATTATCATTGATGTCACTTAATACTATGAAAAAATTATAGTTTGTTAAATTAAAAGAATATAATATTCGAGTTATAACCATGTATACCTAAGAAGATTAATAAGTAATCATTACAGCTATAAATTGTTTTAATGATGTTTCAATCATGCGGGTCGGGTTGGGGCGGGTTAGCCGTGCCCAAGACCCGACCCTAGACCCTTACCTCCAAAAGCGGGTCACGGGTCTACCCGCCCCGAAGACCCTATGGGGTGGGTCTAAATGGGTCAAAACAGGGGCAGGTCAAGCGGGTTTGGACCCTAGACCCGCCTCATTGCCATCCCTAGTTGTTACATTCACCCCGCTTAAGACTTTTCGTCCTCGAAAAGGAGAAGTTGTTAAAAATCCTATGGTATAAAAAAAATTAAATAATATGATTTTTAAAACTTACTTGCAAATGAATCCAAGTATAGGAAATTTCTTCGACTTAAAATCCCAGTTTTATTTCCAAGACACTCGAAATCCTATATTTCCTTTTCATATGGAATCGTACTCGCTCCGGGATTTTGAAACCAAAAATCATTTCGAAAATTTCAAATATTTAACGATAAATGACATAAAACATTTATGTTCCAAGTCGAGAGATTTATCCCAGTGATAAGGCCACTAGGCACGACCTACATGTAGCGGTATAAATAAATGATGTCTCTCCGGACCCCAGAGAAGATCATCAATCAATGGTTTACCCCACGTCATACCTTTCTTTAGTCACGGGTTACTCGAGTCTTAGTAATAAATCATTTTATTTCAGATCTCGAAGTTATAAATCGTTTCGCAACAATAATTTTACACATAGTTTCAAATTACATATATTTGTTGTTTTCTAAACATGTCAAAATATCGGGATTTCAAGTCGTCGAAATTCCCTCGTTTAAATCACTTTAGAAACTAATTTCACATTCCAATCAATTGGAAAAAATCAATTTCATTCAAGAGTTGAAGTCAGAATTTACTCCATTTACAATACGATTTAATTTAAATCAAATAACATACAAATTCAAACTTTGACAATTCTCAAACCATAAGTTTTATAAACCATTTCAATTTATAGATCATACCAAGTTTTTATGAAAATAGATTTCAAAGTATCTTGCAAAAGTAGCATATTGGATAAATTCAACATTTTTGAAATTCATTTGTACTAAATACAAATTCAAAGTACATATTTTCAGATCCAAAACTAAGTTATTACTCCAACTTATCCAAAGATTGGTCGATGCAAGGAAGAAGGAAGGGTCCAGAAATAGGATTGGACCATCACAAATATATCAAATAGGTAACGATAAGCAAAAGATGACGATGGGTAAGGAAAAGCAAAACACAACAACTAGCAAAGGAATAACATTATATTTTCATAACATTCATTTCTATTCAATTTATTTGCAAATTCAATTTATCCTTCACAAGCAATATTTAAAATGTAATTTTATTTTGCTTATCTATTATAATTCATATTTATTTATCAACGTATTACATTAACATTTATCCAAGAAATTTCAAACACTTATTTAATGGTTTTAAGTATTTTTCGATGTTTAAATCGGAACCATATAGTCGTCCCACTTTTGAAACTCGAAAATAAATATTGATGATGATCGATCAATCACCAGAATCATCATCGGGCGACTAGAGTGTGATTTTATATCCATCTATTATATATTGGATTTCGTATATACATTAGTTAGGCGTATATTTAAAATGCGTACATACTTTCCAGTCTGATCTTGACGTCCAATGAAATACTCAAAACTCTTATCATGAATTATATTTTAAAATAATTATGCTTTCAAAACGATTTACTTAGTTTCAAATTATGTTATCAAAATACGTTCTCTCAAACATGATACTCTAGAATCTCATTCTAGGGCATTTCTAACCCTATCTCTAATGAGATATTATAACTCTAAAGAGTACTATCTTTTGTTCAAATGCATTGTACCTCATAGCTTTGTATTAACCAAAGCTCTGATACCAACTGTAACGACTCGTCTTTTTGCCCGATTATCACCTGTAATTAAACCAACTTAAATCATTCATAAAGACGGATATTTATGGGCACAAACATATTTGAACACAAAGAACAGAACTTTTCATTTCATTACAAAAATTTTACATCAGAGTAACAAATAAATCAGAGTATACCATAAACTCAACGGAAAAATGCTCATAGCGGAAGAAGTTGAACCAAAATAAAGCGCTGGTTCCAAATCCGAATACAACTCTGAAGACTAAACCTACAAACTAAACTACTAGCTCCCTATGCAAAATTATGGGAACCCAGAGTTTAGGTAGGGAACAATAAATTCTAGGTCAGTCGTGGGACTGGTGTGAGAACTCAAAACAGTTATTATTTAGGGTTTATTTTAAAGTTGGGAAATTTACCGGACCACACCGCTAACGTGGAACGGGTTACTCCATGTAAATTCCCATGCATAGAAATTCGTTATGACTTTGGAAAATGAAGCTATCATAAGCTCGTCCCCCATCATACAATGCAAACGCACAGGGCGAGTTTTGTCTTATGATAACCAAAAATGCTTTAATACGTGGGAATCCTCTTTTTATATTATCATTAGTGCATAGTGTTGAAAACCATTTTTCAAATAAATATATAAATCTTAGCAATCATAGTAACTATGCCCATGTACATAGTTTACAAATAAAGCGGAAGATTCGTATTGGTTAATGGGTTTCCAACATGATGGTTCCTGACACGAAAGATCAATCGAGGACACGAAGCTAAGTATCTCCCGATTAACATCCAAACAACGGACACCGCATACATAGCATGAAAGTACACATCCCAGTTTTCATCTAGACATCGGACAACGTATACACTTTATTCCCTCAGGTTTCGAGGTAAATCTACCGCCATAGCTTTCGATTTTCACTAGAGATTATGTATACAACTTAACCGCCAGTTTACCATCAATCCGGGGTGTGAGGTGCGACGATGTCATGATATACACAAAGCTACGCTTTAATAAGCCATGCTTTGATCATCACTAGCTCATTACACAACTCGAGTATGCCACGTTGACAATTCACAACATGTCACTGATTTCTATCAATACATAAACCCTAAGCTCATACGTCTTAAATTCGAGAATAAATTTACTGCCACACATTCGATATATATTAACGGAAATCAACGATACGCGACTGATTCCCATGTCAGACACCCAATCCGTACCCGTCCGTTATGGGTCTGAACGGAACAATAATCCGAAAAATATTCAAATATATTCAGATATCATGCCAGTTATAACCTCGTATTGGGTGATCGGCCCAAACGAGACATCAATAATCAAACCAAACAATTCGAAGATTCTCGGTCTTCACTTATTGATTTCCAAGTCTTCACTTTCTTTATACCGTCGTATCATTACTTGGAATGGTTTTCGAACATATATTCGATCCCGGTCTTTCCAAGTGATAAGCACATTATTAAAACAAGCTATGGATTGTACAAGTTTCCAATTCAAATCTCCTTCCAAATCGTTGTCAATTTGTTTACAAACCAAGTTGGATTCATTCAAACTTCATAAAACCCGTGATCGCCTTAACCTTCCTTGAAATTTAATATTCATTTTCAAATCTAGTATTTCAAAACATGATTCTTTTATTAGTTGTTATCCTTTTCATAAATTTCAAAATATCTAATCTTAACTTGGTTTTAAGTCCCATTCACAACAATTCAAATAGTTGATATTTCAAATAGAGTGTAATCGACTTATTATTCGATACCAAATTCACAAACTCAAGCAAATACTTGATTTCTATAACAATTTATAATTTCCTTCTCATATCGAATATTCGGCTAACTCTAACCAAACTCATTATTGTTCATTTCAAACCTTCACTGTTTTACTTAAAATTAGTAATATTTAAATAAATTTCATATGAAATAATTTTAAGCTCTTCCAAATCTTTTAAAATATTTAACAACTATTCCCATAATTTTAAACAATAATTCCAGGTTTAAATTCTCTAAACCCAAATCATTTCAAAGGAAAATTGTAATAACATTAAAAGCGTTACCGAAAGCGCTGATAATGGCTATTTAGATCAAATAGATTCAAAATTATTCAAATTTCAAATATTTCAACTCATATCACTTTTAATAATAAAATATGATTTATCATAAATTTCTTAAATTTTTAATAATTTCTATAAACCTACTTTTATTAGATTTTCCTTTACGGTCGCCGAACAATATGTATAATGACCTTTTCAAATTTTGTTTTAAATGTAACTTGAAAACCATACGTTAAAATTTGAAAGAAAAAAATTCTATTAAAAAACTATTATTAATAGAATTCTGACGTTTCTCGTTTCATGTCAATCCGATTTAAAACGCTCAAGTTATAATCATTAAAAAATTATAATCGATATTAATGAACTTAGCTCGCGACGCATTAAATTTGAGCTATGTAACTATTTATATAAATCATCCAAATTCTTTCCAAAATAAACTTAAATTTTCAAAATCTAAATTTTAAAACCATATTCCAATAGTATTTTATATTCACACTTGAGTTCTAATTTTTTTTACTTCAAACTCGATTGTTTCAAATTTTCAAATATTCATTTCAAATTAAATAGAAATCTTCAAATAATATTTTCAAATCTCATTTAACTACTCACAAATGATCATTAAAATCGTTCGTGCAACAATTGCTGAATACCTTTCTCAAATCATATCCGATCTACATTTCAAAACTAATTTGATTTCCACAAATCATTTTACGAACCTCGGTTGGTCATTTTAATTTCAAATAATTGAAATCTAGTTCAAAATTACATTTATTTGCCTAATAACCAACAATTTAATATAAATTATCGAAATACTTGGAAACTGCTTCACTTTTTACAAAAGTCATTTTATCATCATTTTTTCGTAGACCTTCAAACCATTTCCAAATCCTTTCAAAATAATATTTCATATTCCTTTTTAAAACAACTTAATTTCAAACATCATTTTAATTTTTCGAATATTCATCTTTACTTAATCAAATAACATTTCCTTAAACTCGTTCAATTTTGTTATGAAATCAACTATTTACATAAATCTATTATTTGCGCATAATATTCAAATTCATATTTCCTCTTACGAACATTTGTTGATTATTTTAGTTTTTCAACCAAATTTAAATATAATTCAAAGCTAAATTTCAAACTATTAATTTTAATAATAAAATCATTATTTGCATGGCAAGGAGATTCAAATCGATTATCCGTACAATCACACAACTACAGTGTGTGCGATGCAAACATAAGCAAACAAATGAACATAAACCATCCATCGTACACACACAATTAAAATAACCAATCTTTGTTGTGCGCAAACGTTATGTTCAATAATGTTTTGTGTTCAATATGTTTCAACTGCATATCATCCATTCCAAACATTTCATACAACAATTAACATACACAAGCCATTATTAACATTAACTAATCAACAAATTGTAATTAACTAGCGAAAATTAAATTAAATTAAATGTTCTCACCCAGTTCTCTCCAAATTCCACCGTCAACGCTCTGTATCAACTACGAACAACTCTGGACGATCACGTACACATCTTCAAGGATGCCGCTACACTTTTACTTCGCAAACGAACGTGTGTGTGTGTGTGTATATATATACACACATATATATACCTTAACGCATTTGCTTTTTTTTTGTAGAATATACGCAACTTTTTGTTCCAGCAATTTAGTATAGCCCCTACCATTTTACTTTTGACAGAAGCTCTCCTTTTTGCTTCCTCTTCGCAGGGGACATACAAACTTACACACGCAAGCTACAGCTACTTCCTTGTAGCAAGATCAAGTAATTCCAGTGCAAGTACACTAATGCATGACAACCCAAACCATGCTGGTATGCTACACAACATTGCAATGGCAGAAAATAGTATGGCGGTGGACTTAGAAAGAGGAGCCGAGAAAGTTTTAGGGGGAAGAAGGAGCTATGGTTGGCGGACCATGGAACAGGTGAGCGGTGGAACCTGAGGGATTGACGTGGGCTTTTCTCTCTCTCTCTCGTTTTTTAAGGCATACTATTTTGCGTGGAAGGGAGGGAACTAGAGGGAGTCGCGGGATCTGGTGGTGCTGGTCGGTGCGGGGAGTGGCGACTGCGCTTGAGGTGCAGGTGGATGGCGGGGGTTGGCTCGAAGTGCGGCGGTGGTGTTAGAGGAAAAGGGGTGATCGGTCATCTGAGTGGAGAAGGGATGTGCACTGCAATTGGAATGGGGTAGCTGTTTCGATGGGATGAAGAAAAACGACAGAACAAGGAAAACGCAAGTGGATGGAGAGCATAACGACAGGCTGTTCTAGAGGAGAAGGGGAAAACATATATTTTCATGAGGGTAATTTTTATTCTAATCAACGGTTTTAATAAGTTAATCCACCATTTTACTTTAATAAGTTAATCCACAACTATTTTGTAAGTTAACCCACGAGTGGATTAACTTAATGATTTCACCATATTTTATAGCTAACAATCGATTTTGTGCTTCTTCTTTCACAATTCTGTGTTATTTCACAATTATTTGTGCTGAATTGTCCCTCCCGTTTGATAAAGTAGTAACAAATAAATATATGTGTTAAAAATAGAGTTGATATCACTTGAATTCAGCAAAGAAGTAATCAATTAGACACAATTAGTTCACTAATGATCTCTAAACATGATTAGACCTGATATGGCAGTAGATGATTATGAAAATAAAAACTAAGATGAAGATTCCGGTAGAGATGTTCGCATCAAATGTTTTCAAATAGCTTAATATTTTGAAGATACATCACCAATTGTACCGTACAACAACAGTAAATAAGAATTAAAACCAAATTCAAGATCTACATATTAGGCAAATAGCAAGTAATTAAACAATACTAACAAATCAATAAAAGAGAAAATTGTATATTATAATTGTTTGAGAGTATAACTATCTAGGGGTCTAGATAGTGAATGTTATCTAAACAGCCTATACTCCTATTACAATATTTGAATAAAATGATATTCTACTAATGTACAAAATTTTCACTCTTTTTTGTAAATAAAACAATCCATTTAAAGGTTAGGAAGATATTCGTCTTATTGCAAAATGACTCATTTGAGTATAAAAAAGAGCTTAATCTGGTTTGAAAGATATTTTTCTAATGAGAATGACCTACCAAAAGTAGCAGGTTTTGCAAAAGAAGTATTTGTCAAATAGGTCGACATGAAGCATTACAAACAAAACAGTACAGTTCATGTAACACCCCGCCTCCGCCAGGGTCACTCGCAAAGGAATGCACTAGCTTTAGAGGGGCATTATTGGTAAACATGCACAGAAATATCACATGACAGAACATATAAAATAGCGGAAGTAAAATCAAACTTTCATAACATGAATAAATAAGGTCTAAAGCCTTTTACATCAGAGTACATCAAAACCTGTCTTGCAATAGTAAAGAAGCATAAAGACATTTTCACAAATTATTCCCCAAGTAAAACAGTAAAGTAGCCATATCCATGAAAAGTCCAAGCCATCCATGATGACCTTCAAGCAGAAGAAGTCCGAACTAAACAACAGTATTTCCTCCCTGTAACCTGGGGGGGAAACGGAAGACAAGAAGCGAAACAAAACGGGTCAGTCAAAAAGACTGAGTAAGCCCTATCTACTATCAGCATAAAAACTAGTAAAGTTAACTGACATGAGAAACTGAGATGAACATAAGCATGATGACAAGATAGATAAGCTAAATCAAAATAACAGGATGAACTACTGAACTCAGATAAACTAAGGTGTCATGATAAATTACGATGTCAAGATAAAACAAGATATCCCTTCGTCAGGTTCCTATCAAGTATAATATCCCCAAGATATCTATCACATATAACATCCCATGGTATCTATCCTGTCTTTTAGCTCTGCACCTACCGTACTAGTATCCCCACCGTATCATGTGTTAACCATGAATGACCCTTACTCAAAAGTCGTGTAATGGTCCATGTCAACCTAATATATCGCATATATAGGTTACTCAACTCGTATGTTTCTTTCCATGTAAATGTTCAGTCCCTTGCCGTAGACCGTACGGGCTTCCCCATGAGGTTCTATACTACTCCAACGTAATTCCATGATCCTTAAGATCGTTTTGGACTGTTACCCTAGGTCTAGCTAGGTTCTTTCATATGAATCACTGTTTGTACAACTAGGACTTATGCTACCTAGGACTACTAGGGATTATGCTTACCTATTGCACGTTTTCGTATCTCGGTTTGGGTTCAACTACCTAGGGCCACTAGGGATTACGCTAACCGTCAACCGCGCCCTTTTTCCCATGCATTCATCGTGAATCGTTTTTCCATGACTGTATGCACATGTATCACATCGTGCCATCCGAGTCCTGTCACTGGGCAGATCAAGAAATACAGGACTCGGTCGGGAGCTTTCGATTTATCTGCCGATGCAGATGCTAAGGTCTGTTTTTCCTATACGTGGCTATGGTCCCACGAGACCACTCCCTCAACTAGCGAAAGACAAGACAGGATAAATCCTGTATGAGAACACACTACTGGCCAACCCACAACCTAGCCTTACCGCAACCATAATTAGATAGCAATTATGGTCTTTTGGGTGTTCTCTGCCTTTCCGTACGTACACGCTTGACCAAAGATGGTAGGTAGCCTGACGAAATGCTATCTAGGGCACGACCGTGTATCGTCGACTATCCCCTATCCATCCCCGTCTTTAGGTCGCTCGTATAGCAACCAAGGCATACTCTTGGTTCTTCTAACGCAGACCTTAACCTCTCATGAGCCTAGTATGATCACCTGGCAGCTCACAGAGGGATACCAAGAATATCCTCACGTTCCCCGAAGCCGTTGCTTCGTTACCCAGTTCGCTGGAGCCTTTATCTAAATCAGATAACTTGCTCCTACTCGTGTGCTTAAACGATGACCTACCGTATCCGGTTACTCATCTATCTATGAACTGGTCCAAATCTCCTTGACTAAGAATTATTACTTAGCTATTCTTCAACTAAGGTTTACCACTTAGCCTTATTCCCGTTATTCTTTGTTAATTACGGTTATCCACCTAATTCTCCGAATTAGGGTTTATATAATGGATTAAGTGTCACTTAAGTTCATGACTTAATCCCGTCTACAAATCATGTCAAAATTGGCTAAGTATCCAAGTCCAAGACGTAACCCTACAAACCATGTTCAAGTTGGTTAAGTATGTATTAACTTGACCCTATCAAATTACTGAGTCAAATTGGTCAAGTGTATTCAAACGATTCGTGACTTAGCCTTATCATGTTATCACGTTAGATTGGTTAAGTATTGGTTAACTTAACCTTATCAAATAACCGAGTTGGAGTGTTTAAGTATAGGTTACTTAATCACTTCAAAATTACTGAGTTAGATTGGTTAAGTGTTGGTTAACTTAACCACTTCAAAATCACCGAATTGGATGGGTTAAGTCTAGATTAACTTAACCACATCCCCTAACTGTATTATACGGTTAAGTGTAATTAGGAAAGCTTAATTAACCGTATCAAATTCACATGTTGGTTTGGTTAAGTGTTGGTTAACTTAACCCCGTCCACTAGTATAAAAATGGTTAAGTGTCATTAGGCAAATCAAGTTACTTAACCTACCCAACCTTGTCATGTTTTGTTAAGTATCATTAGCCTAATCAATTTACTTAACCCATTTGTCCATGTCATATTTGGTTAAGAGTCATTAATCAAATTAACTTAACCCTATCATGTGGCATTAATTACTTAATGCACCTCAACCTCTCACATTAGACTTTGTTGTGGTTACTAGTTAAGCCGGTCGGTTCCGGGTAGCTTTACACCACAACTTGGTCTAACCTCGGGTTCAAGCACAACATGACCAACTTCTCACATTGGGTCCTATTGTTTGCAACTACTAGTTAGGCCGGTCGGTTCCGGGTAGCTTTATGTTGCAAACTCAACCCAACCTCGAGTTGGTCACTTTCATGTTTAGTCTAGTGTCATGTTCATATTCAAGTTTTCTTAAGAATATGGGTAGACCTAACTCAATAGGTAAATTCCCAATTCCATAGTATGGGTAGACCTAACTTAATAGGTAAATTCCCAATTTCATATTTTCAAGCATACTTACATGTCATGTTTTCAAGTTGTATTTTCATGTCATTAGAAATTTCCCATAACATAACCCAACGCTTTTAAACTCGCATATACGTTCGCAACAACGTAATGGATTAAAAGAATAGACTTGGCAAAGGCATGACAAAAATGGATATTAAGCCACAAGTTAATCATGGTGGCAAATGAGGCACAAATGTGTTCATTAACTTGCATGTTACATTCTTAAGCCTCAAAAACATGCATAAACCCAAACTTGGCACATAAGCGAATCATGGTGACAAAAGACATGGAATGATGACTAGTAACTCGCATATATCATCACATAAGGGTTATGACTTCATATGCAAGTTGACATAAAGGTTATGAGGGTTCTCATGTTGCATAATGCAACATTTCAACATAAAGGTTGTAGCTTTTAGCCCACAAGATCAAGATAATGACTTCATAAACTTGCATAACATAATAGCATGTATCCTACTTAATGATCAAACCCAAACTTGCAACATGAACATTTAACTTCATAGTTAATATCTAAGAGTAGGGAAAGGGCTTACATTGCTATGAAGGCACAAATCGATTTAAATTAAAGATTGTGATGAAGCCTATGCATGCCATCACCCAAAAACCCAAAGATGAACACCCCAAATCAATAAAAACCCCATCTTTATGAACAAAGATCAAAGCTTTAGCCTTGAAATCAACTTGAGAAGCTCTCATACTAACATAGAGACTCTCTAACACTCACATGATCATGAAACCTCTCATAGAAATGAAGATAGAAACTTTGGGCAAGAGGATGGAGGCTATGAGAGGAATGATTTTGCCATAGTTTAGTTGCATGAATGAATAATGAGGATTTAGGGGTAGGTTAGGGGCTTATTTATAGAGATTAGGATTTGTTAGGACCCTTAGATTAACCCTAGGAACAACCTGAACCATCAGATTTTGAACCAGGCCCAAAAACCTAGCCAAAACAGAAAACAGGTGCACCAGGCAAAACTGCCCGGCCACCATAAGTCGACCCCCAAGTCGACAGGGCTGTCGACTTGGGTCAAGCCATGTCGACTCCCAAGTCGACAGGGCTGTCGACTTGGGGTGCCTGGCGGGAATTTTTCCCACCTAGCCTTCCAGCCCTAATTTTTGAAATTTGAACTCGTTTTTGAACTCCGAAAACTCTGAAAACTTCGTCGGACCATAACTTGGTCATACGGACTCCGATTCTCGAAAACTCAGACTCTATTTCGCGTATTTTTCCGAGACGAACGCAATGGCATAGCCCGTTTTACTTGATTCAGAATTTAAAATTAAATTCTGCCTTGATTCTCGTCTTAATCATGTTATCGAAATACGGGTTGTTACATTCTCCCCACCTTTTAGGATTTCGTCCCCGAAATCTCCAAGTTAGGAAGAACATATCCTACCATCCATCATTCATCTACTCAAAACATCATCCACAAGCAACCATTTTCCTTAGATGATTTCTAATGCTGTATGAATATATGCAAAACGTGTGTGTACATGTTCCTTAGCTAATGCTAATGATCAGGCCTGAATAATCTTTCTAATGCAAAATATGTATAGTGCCATGAATCCAACATGTATGCAAATAGTCCTAGTCATATAGATACTATATGCGTGCATAATCATTCATTTATATGCAACAACCGCATGATAATACATTCGATTTCATCCATAAACAAGTATAAATACTCGTGCATATGCAATATGAAATGTGACCGAGTCGAGCTAGTATCTAATGTGTATTCGCGCATCCACGAGCAACCACTTGCAACCACTTGCAACCATATCAATCATAACATGTTTCAAATACATGTTTACATCCATAGGGTTCTACCTAGGATTCCCTGAAACAGGGTCGAGAAGATAAACAAGACAAACTCCTTACGGGGTTTGTAACAGAAAATAGGACCGAGAGGTTGTCCACAAAAGATAGCCTACAAGTAAGCTCTGCAGAAAACAGGGATCAAGGATATACTCCCAAAAAGAGATATCATGCGCGTATCTAGTCTTTGACCATCAAAGTCGTATTTCCTTGAACTTAATTCCATTTTGCCTTGACCGTCTTTTAACTTCGCGATTTCGTAGCTTCTTATTTCCTGTTTCCATAACATGAGCTGGAACTCATTTCTTTGTCGCCTCTCGTTCCACTTGCACTTATCCTTTTTCTAGAATACTTGGCGTAAACATGACTGCGTACTCATGATCTCATGCAAGCCTTCCAAAATTCACTAGTGAATCTTGGATCTCGTTTATTTACTATAAGGTATTCCATGTAGAAGAACTTTCTCTTGAAAGTAAACAGATGTCAACCAGGTTATCAAGCGCACTTACTAGGGTGATCTCTATAACCCATGCATAAATGAAGTAAACCATCCGTCTTATCGGCGAACACCACTCGATCGGGCTTCAAATTTCCAATAAAGGCATCAAGGGATTCCAAGTAACTAGTCATGACAGAACCTCAAAAAGGTTACACGATACTTCGAGGGTATTACCAAGGCTAGTCAAAAGGTCTAACTATCCACCTATCAAAACCGAGAGTGGCACCCCCTACTGGATAACCACTTCATCCCTAGAATCCATCCATAACTTATAAACATAAGCATTATTTCCAAACTCAACTCTTGGCATAGACATTCTCAGATCCAAACAAGTCATGTATAAAATGGACTGATTCTCCAATAGGACTCTGGGACAAAAATGGGATTCTCTATTACGCTAGTACTTAAGGTGCAGAGACTCAACTATCGAAGCAGACTTAAATGATACGAAAAACGAAGTCCTAACGGGATGATAGAGAAGAAAAGCTAAACCTTTAACAAGATCGTTACCCTCCTTCCGAGGTACCCTAGAAATGAGAGCATACTATTGCCCTCCCGATGATCTTGTCCTTGCCCCATAATACTTAACTATCATGCCAAAGGTACTCTCTCGTCATGGGTTTCATTGTTCATCTTTCTCCCTCCTTTGAGGACTAAGCTATACCAACAAGTTGCTCATCCTTAAGCTCGTATCCATTATCCTCTTTCTCACTATCCTTTCTTATAACGCGGCCACTGGTCTCTCGAGAACCACCTCCATCGTATGGAAAGCACTTTCGTAGATAGAAAAGACTAGTCGCAGTTAAAACCACTGTGACTACAGATGGAGGAAAGAAAGGAAAAGAGATTCAATTAAGGAAACAAGGATAGTGCTAATGGCCTTTGGGGAATAGCCTTTTTCTTTTAAAAGAAAATTTTCTTGAAAAATGCTTCTTTGTAAACGATTTTCAAATAGTTTTCAGAAGGTCTTTAAAACCTTTTGCCCAGTCTGGTAACCTTCTGCCCTGATACCAAATGTAACACCCCGCCTCCGCCAGGGTCACTCGCAAAGGAATGCACTAGCTTTAGAGGGGCATTATTGGTAAACATGCACAGAAATATCACAAGACAGAACATATAAAATAGCGGAAGTAAAATCAAACTTTCATAACATGAATAAATAAGGTCTAAAGCCTTTTACATCAGAGTACATCAAAACCTGTCTTGCAATAGTAAAGAAGCATAAAGACATTTTCACAAATTATTCCCCAAGTAAAACAGTAAAGTAGCCATAGCCAAGAAAAGTCCAAGCCATCCATGATGACCTTCAAGCAGAAGAAGTCCGAACTAAACAACAGTATTTCCTCCCTGTAACCTGGGGGGAATGGAAGACAAGAAGCGAAACAAAACGGGTCAGTCAAAAAGACTGAGTAAGCCCTATCTACTATCAGCATAAAAACTAGTAAAGTTAACTAACATGAGAAACTGAGATGAACATAAGCATGTTGACAAGATAGATAAGCTAAATCAAAATAACAGGATGAACTACTGAACTCAGATAAACTAAGGTGTCATGATAAATTACGATGTCAAGATATCCCTTCGTCAGGTTCCTATCAAGTATAATATCCCCAAGATATCTATCACATATAACATCCCATGGTATCTATCCTGTCTTTTAGCTCTGCACCTACCGTACTAGTATCCCCACTGTATCATGTGTTAACCATGAATGACCCTTACTCAAAAGTCGTGTAATGGTCCATGTCAACATAATATATCGCATATATAGGTTACTCAACTCGTATGTTTCTTTCCATGTAAATGTTCAGTCCCTTGCCGTAGACCGTACGGGCTTCCCCATGAGGTTCTATACTACTCCAACGTAATTCCATGATCCTTAAGATCGTTTTGGACTGTTACCCTAGGTCTAGCTAGGTTCTTTCATATGAATCACTGTTTGTACAACTAGGACTTATGCTACCTAGGACTACTAGGGATTATGCTTACCTATTGCACGTTTTCGTATCTCGGTTTGGGTTCAACTACCTAGGGCCACTAGGGATTACGCTAACCGTCAACCGCGCCCTTTTTCCCACGCATTCATCGTGAATCGTTTTTCCATGACTGTATGCACATGTATCACATCGTGCCATCCGAGTCCTGTCACAGGGCAGATCAAGAAATACAGGACTCGGTCGGGAGCTTTCGATTTATCTGCCGATGCAGATGCTAAGGTCTGTTTTTCCTATACGTGGCTATGGTCCCACGAGACCACTCCCTCAACTAGCGAAAGACAAGACAGGATAAATCCTGTATGAGAACACACTACTGGCCAACCCACAACCTAGCCTTACCGCAACCATAATTAGATAGCAATTATGGTCTTTTGGGTGTTCTCTGCCTTTCCGTACGTACACGCTTGACCAAAGATGGTAGGTAGCCTGACGAAATGATATCTAGGGCACGACCGTGTATCGTCGACTATCCCCTATCCATCCCCGTCTTTAGGTCGCTCGTATAGCAACCAAGGCATACTCTTGGTTCTTCTAACGCAGACCTTAACCTCTCATGAGCCTAGTATGATCACCTGGCAGCTCATAGAGGGATACCAAGAATATCCTCACGTTCCCCGAAGCCGCTGCTTCGTTACCCAGTTCGCTGGAGCCTTTATCTAAATCAGATAACTTGCTCCTACTCGTGTGCTTAAACGATGACCTACCGTATCCGGTTACTCATCTATCTATGAACTGGTCCAAATCTCCTTGACTAAGAATTATTACTTAGCTATTCTTCAACTAAGGTTTACCACTTAGCCTTATTCCCGTTATTCTTTGTTAATTACGGTTATCCACCTAATTCTCCGAATTAGGGTTTATATAATGGATTAAGTGTCACTTAAGTTCATGACTTAATCCCGTCTACAAATCATGTCAAAATTGGCTAAGTATCCAAGTCCAAGACTTAACCCTACAAACCATGTTCAAGTTGGTTAAGTATGTATTAACTTGACCCTATCAAATTACTGAGTCAAATTGGTCAAGTGTATTCAAACGATTCGTGACTTAGCCTTATCATGTTATCACGTTAGATTGGTTAAGTATTGGTTAACTTAACCTTATCAAATAACCGAGTTGGAGTGTTTAAGTATAGGTTACTTAATCACTTCAAAATTACTGAGTTAGATTGGTTAAGTGTTGGTTAACTTAACCACTTCAAAATCACCGAATTGGATGGGTTAAGTCTAGATTAACTTAACCACATCCCCTAACTGTATTATACGGTTAAGTGTAATTAGGAAAGCTTAATTAACCGTATCAAATTCACATGTTGGTTTGGTTAAGTGTTGGTTAACTTAACCCCGTCCACTAGTCGTATAAAAATGGTTAAGTGTCATTAGGCAAATCAAGTTACTTAACCTACCCAACCTTGTCATGTTTTGTTAAGTATCATTAGCCTAATCAATTTACTTAACCCATTTGTCCATGTCGTATTTGGTTAAGAGTCATTAATCAAATTAACTTAACCCTTTCATGTGGCATTAATTACTTAATGCACCTCAACCTCTCACATTAGACTTTGTTGTGGTTACTAGTTAAGCCGGTCGGTTCCGGGTAGCTTTACACCACAACTTGGTCTAACCTCGGGTTCAAGCACAACATGACCAACTTCTCACATTGGGTCCTATTGTTTGCAACTACTAGTTAGGCCGGTCGGTTCCGGGTAGCTTTATGTTGCAAACTCAACCCAACCTCGAGTTGGTCACTTTCATGTTTAGTCTAGTGTCATGTTCATATTCAAGTTTTCTTAAGAATATGGGTAGACCTAACTCAATAGGTAAATTCCCAATTCCATAGTATGGGTAGACCTAACTTAATAGGTAAATTCCCAATTTCATATTTTCAAGCATACTTACATGTCATGTTTTCAAGTTGTATTTTCATGTCATTAGAAATTTCCCATAACATAACCCAACGCTTTTAAACTCGCATATACGTTCGCAACAACGTAATGGATTAAAAGAATAGACTTGGCAAAGGCATGACAAAAATGGATATTAAGCCACAAGTTAATCATGGTGGCAAATGAGGCCCAAATGTGTTCATTAACTTGCATGTTACATTCTTAAGCCTCAAAAACATGCATAAACCCAAACTTGGCACATAAGCGAATCATGGTGACAAAAGACATGGAATGATGACTAGTAACTCGCATATATCATCACATAAGGGTTATGACTTCATATGCAAGTTGACATAAAGGTTATGAGGGTTCTCATGTTGCATAATGCAACATTTCAACATAAAGGTTGTAGCTTTTAGCCCACAAGATCAAGATAATGACTTCATAAACTTGCATAACATGATAGCATGTATCCTACTTAATGATCAAACCCAAACTTGCAACATGAACATTTAACTTCATAGTTAATATCTAAGAGTAGGGAAAGGGCTTACATTGCTATGAAGGCACAAATCGATTTAAATTAAAGATTGTGATGAAGCCTATGCATGCCATCACCCAAAAACCCAAAGATGAACACCCCAAATCAATAAAAACCCCATCTTTATGAACAAAGATCAAAGCTTTAGCCTTGAAATCAACTTGAGAAGCTCTCATACTAACATAGAGACTCTCTAACACTCACATGATCATGAAACCTCTCATAGAAATGAAAATAGAAACTTTGGGCAAGAGGATGGAGGCTATGAGAGGAATGATTTTGCCATAGTTTAGTTGCATGAATGAATAATGAGGATTTAGGGGTAGGTTAGGGGCTTATTTATAGAGATTAGGATTTGTTAGGACCCTTAGATTAACCCTAGGATCAACCTGAACCATCAGATTTCGAACCAGGCCCAAAAACCTAGCCAAAACAGAAAACAGGTGCACCAGGCAAAACTGCCCGGCCACCATAAGTCGACCCCCAAGTCGACAGGGCTGTCGACTTGGGTCAAGCCATGTCGACTCCCAAGTCGACAGGGCTGTCGACTTGGGGTGCCTGGCGGGAATTTTTCCCACCTAGCCTTCCAGCCCTAATTTTTGAAATTTGAACTCGTTTTTGAACTCCGAAAACTCTGAAAACTTCGTCGGACCATAACTTGGTCAAACGGACTCCGATTCTCGAAAACTCAAACTCTATTTCACGTATTTTTCCGAGACGAACGCAATGGCATAGCCCGTTTTACTTGATTCAGAATTTAAAATTAAATTCTGCCTTGATTCTCGTCTTAATCATGTTATCGAAATACGGGTTGTTACAGTTCATGTTCATTTTTTCAATGTACATGGATGGTGGAACTCTTTTTCTGCTTTTTTTCCTTAGGAGTTACTCTTTGTATTACACTGCAACGTATTACACATAAGTGCAAAAGTTAATGTTATTAGAGTGTTGTACTTGGCTTAGTAGTATGATGACAACAATCACAGAAGCATATGCAGAGCAAACCTGTTATTACGTTGAATTACCTCGCTTAAGCTTGGATTTAGACGCTAGGATTCCAGAAACAAAAAGAAGACGAAAAACGCACAGAAGAAGACTGAGAAGAAGAGAAAATAAGTACGTTTTTTTTGTGGATACACTGATTAAAATTTAAATTATAGTAAAAGTTAACGATTCTATAAAATAGGGTGGATTAACTTACTAATATTGTGGATTAGAATAAAAATTACCTTTCATGAGTTAGGTTAACACGTGGTGACCATTTCAAGAACCATCCGACAAATGTCTTCCATGCAAAAAAAGAGTCCTTACACGCACAGCGCATTTGAACGGTTGAATTACAAGCATCATGGGTATTTGTTTAGAGTATTATTATCTTAGACGTACCCTAGAAAAAAATAAGCGTGGGCAAAACCATTGGTTCGAGTGTACAAATATTTTAGATTACGGAGGGCAATGAAATTATGGTCGTATGCAACGATGTGTATAGATATCAAGATAAGTACAAAATAAACCCGTTGATTGGTTCTGTAAAGCGTCAAAAGAACCACCTTGCCCTAAAATAAGTTAGAGAAATATGTACTTATTTTCCGAATTAAAAATTACAGTAAAATTTTATAAATTATTTTAAGATAGTGCATTCAGAAACTGAACGATTATTATAAACTGATATTTATTTATAATTTATAATCTAATTCTGATCGTTCCTATCAACTGAATTTCCAACCGTTGAAACAGCTCGACTAACGACGAAATATTTTGCAAGACGAACGTTGGTTATATATATATCAAAATTATGATTACAACTTATAAATCAAAAATATATTTTAATATATACATATGATCAAAATGATACATTACTTAAATTTAAACTAAAGTTTTTATATCTTTAAAATAACTCATATAACATCATATATCATCAAATTTATATTACATAAAAATATGTACACGTATATCTTATTCAATATTAAACAAAATAAAAATTTAAATATTTATAAATTCATATCTTACCAAATCAATATATTATCAAAATTTAATAATATCATTACCTATAAAACCTTATAAAACATATCCTAAAAATGAGTTTTCTTTTACCAGTCCTATTTATAAAATAAGATATTTATCAAAATTTAAAAATTAATAAATAAATCATAGTTTTTTTTAAAATAAAATTCCTTTTTAAACTCATATCGATAAACAAAACAAAGGTAAAAGATTATCAAATCAATATTAGTATTCAAAATTTTCAACTTGTATTTAGAAAACCCAAATTATATTATAGAAATTTAATTTAAACCTAGAAAACTCCCGGGATGTTACACCATACCAATCAAATCGTTTACCAATTGTTCGATACCACTTTCGTTCGTAGCAGTTGGTACGTGGTAATATGGGAAAATTGTCCAGACCTAATCCTACATCATTTCTCCTCCCATTCACTCTTTTCACTACAAAAGCATAGTTCTCATTTTCCATTTCCCGAAGTTCTAGTATTTCTTGATTTGGATTGAATATTTGTTTAAGCAAACATCTTCTTCTCCACAAATAAAGATAAGAACTTAGTTCCTCTTTTCACTTCAAAGCAGCAATCCTATAACCGTGCATAAAGTTATTCACAATGATGGATTTTGTTGATATGGCATTTTTATTCGATCGATGATTTCAGACACTGTCATCCCATACAATCTATTAATGATGTTAGGGATTTTGCAGTTTGAGACTATTGGAGGAAGATGATTGTCATACTTTAGACTTTAAGGATTTATAGAATAAATTCTTTCAGACAATAATTCAACCCACTAGGTAAAAACGGGTTATCGAACTATCAAATTTTAGGATTCAATAAAGCCTTGGAACAGCGAAATCGGATTCAAAGTTTGTACGACTTTGACCTGACCAAGAACACTCTGGAAATTGATCTGTGATGATGCAAGTATAATAGAGAATGAAGAGGAAGAAGAAAGATAATTCTGCAACACCTTTTAAGCATTGCAAGTTAAAATTTTCGCAACACTTTTCATGTATAAGCAACGATAGCATTGCAGAATGGAGAAAGAAGATGAAATATAAATTTCAAAATTATGGTAACAGTTCTGGGCGTTCCTATTTATATCCAGCGAAGAGGTGTCCCTTCATGAATTGTTGTGACTATTTGGAACAGTTATTTCTGTTTCAAAATTGAAACATTGCATCTATTCATTTGCAACGGCCAGACAACATTGCAAATAGGCACGCCCCTTCGTTTCCAACAGTTCAAAAATTCCTCCCCTATTTAAATTTTCATTTGGGTCCGTAATGGGCCCAAATTCGGTCTGTTACCATTTATAATTTCTATCCAAGAATATTCTTATTAGATCTTGACCCGGAACCCGTACCTAGTCCGGTTCGGACGGACGACGGTGGCGGCACGTGCGTGTGTAGTATAGTGATGCAAGACCTTCATCCTCATAACAAAGTAAGCATTTGGGTGCTCCAAGGCCCCAATACCTTCATGAGAAGGCCTATTAAGCAGTGACATACTTTTTCCAATTTCATGATGTGGGACTAATCACCACACCCTCCTTCTTCTTTTCTTGCTTCCCTCTTCAAAACAAACCCAAATGCCAAAACATCTTTTGAAAATTTTCAACAAATGACACTTATTTATGTGGATAGCATCGTGGACGCGCTCGAGTTTCGAGAATATTCATTGGAAAACGCAAAGCGATTTGGTTAAAGTCGCGAAGTGTTCAAAAAGGTTGAAAATATCACTGATTCCCAAATCAACATTATTCGATTGAAAAAGATTGTTAAAATCTTTAAAAATCTGACATGTTGAAAACACGTGATCGACTCGGTCTAATCCGTTCAAAATTTTTGAGCATCTCGATCCGATCACGTGGCAAAACTCATCGAAGGCAAATATATTGGTTTTAAAAAATGTGTAATGAAGCACAGCTGGTATATAAAAGTATGAGTTTTTACTTTTATAAAAAAAATGGTAGTTTGTGATTATTATTGTAACAATACCCGATTATCGATGTATTTGTCTTCAGGACATCAACTCGTTGGCAATAATAACTATAAGTTATTTTAGCTTATTTGTAAATATGATATGTATTTGCAAACGGTAATGATGACCATTATAACAACTCTCCTAAGTAAAATATTTCAATAAGTTAACACAAAGAAAAAAGGCTGAACGCATGGCGTCTGTAATAACGAATAAAATATGGACAGTACGTAAATATTATGCATTAACGGAGAATTATAATGGTGGGCTTCGGAAATAAAAATATATAACCCATCAATGCTATAAAAGGCTATCTAAAATATGATTATTATGATCCAAACATAAGTCTAACTATGACAAATCAAAATTGAAATGTCTGTTTCAATAGACTAAATCAATGAAGCATTGCATTTCCAGTCTTCTAAAAATTTGCATATTTCAAAACAAGCTATACAGAGAACAAACGATTTTATATTTGCATTTTGTGGTCATTTAAATATTAGAAAAGAAATTTTACATGGTTGTGCTGGCCTAAGAGATAGACAAGGGAGACTTGCACCTAGGGCAACGTGGCCAAAGATGTTGGGGAGGGGGGAGAGCTTAAATGTGCCACATCTTCTTAAAAGTAATGAATAAGAAATACTGTGGGGCAACATCTGAATAGAATAGTTGTTGGCGGAGTGGTTAGGTTTATGTACCTTGCTTGAAGGATCTTGGGTTCAAGGCTTGTTTAAGGCAAAAAATTTGGAGCCAATTTTGCTTTACTATTGTTTTTTTCTTTCTTTTTAACTAGTCTAGGGCAAGTAAATCTATAGGGCCGGCATTGGATTGTTCATAAGTGAGCTTTAATTGTTTTGATTCTAAATGACCGTTGGTTTAGCGGTAAACAATGTTCGATTAGAACCGAATTAATCAACAAAATCGATTCACTATGATCTGTTTGTTTCGGTTTTGAAACTATATTTGCTTGTTCGATTTAAAAAAACTAGTCTTCTTTTTTTTTATCGTTTTAACCTGAAATTTTACTGTATTATACAATTATATCATATTATAATATTTTTAAATAATTTGTTTAGTGATAAAATACAAACCTTACTTGTTAAAAATAAGTCAAATTTATAATAAACATAAAAAATATAATGAAATTTTCAACAAACATTTTTTATGTTTTACTTTAAGTTAATTAATCATTTGAGTGATAAAACTTTTTTGTGATTCGGTTAAATCGATTACTGGTCAAGTTAATCAACCATAACTCAATTTGTATCGTTTGGATTTTTAATTTTTATGGCTTCGATTCGTAATGAAAATTTTTGTGGTTATGAATAACTTGTTGGATCTAGAATAACCCTAGAGGGGGGGTGAATAGGGTTTTTCACAGTTTTTAACTGAAATAAAAACTTAACGAGATATATAATAATAAACTGATCACAGAAAATAGCAAAAACTGAAATGCAGAAAATAAATCACACACAGATATACCCAGCTTCGGCAAAACCCTGCCTACTGCTGCATTTCTAAGGTTTCTACTAGGTGATAGAACAGTTCCCGCATACAAGACCATGTACACTCGCAAACCCCTACTCCTATTCTAACCCTACGCTCAAAACCGTAGACTGATCTAATCCCCTAGATCAGATTTCCCGAATTACAAACCCTGTAACTCGTAACTCAGATTTACAGACTCTGAAACTGACAGTCAACACCTTGACTAAATCCCCCTAGATTTTACAGACCTAGAACTGTTCAGAAATGATTTTACAACACAATTTAAAAAACAACAGAATGTAAAACAAAAATATAAACCCTAATTCTTAAAATAAAAATAAAAAAAAAGGAGTTTATATTAAAGGGGTCATCCCCTTTAAACAAATCCAAAGCCCCTTTTTATCTTGGCCGACCCATTTGTTTATTTGCCCGATCACTTTTGCTTTTGCTCTGGAGATTAAAAAAATGGCGGCGGCGATTAGAAACTAGGGTTTCTTCAATTTGCTCCAGACCAAATCGATGCTTGATTGTTGACGTTGTGATAATTCCGAAGCTTGATTCTTCGATGGCTTTCCTCGTCTGACTTGGAGTTGCTCTCTGGCTCGATCGAATCAGTGAGTTCTCTGAAATTTGTTGCTTTGAAAAAATTGAACTATTTTGTGGGTTTCGATTTCTTGACTGTTGCGTGTGGATTCGATTTTTATTGCCAATGATGAAAATGGTGATTAAATAGGGATTTAGAAAACCCTAGAAACCCTCTGATTTCACGTGTTGACTTGTCTGATTTGTGGTGCGATTTTTGCTCCTTTTATTTACTTGCGTGATTGATTCTTGCCAATAAAAAAACTGTTGCCTTTTGTGTTGAATCGGCTTTGAGATGATTTTGTGATGTTTCCTCTTGTGACTGTCTCGGTTTAGAAATGGATTTCTTGGCATTAAAAGGCTTTCCTGAAATGCTTTGTGGCACCTTTGAAATTTTCTTTGTGATATTGATGAATTGTTGCCTTGGAAAATCCTTTGTTGATTTAAAACACTTGTTTGATTCCAAAACTAGAAAGATTTGGTTCGATTTTTCTGGAAATAAATTGTCCCAAACAAAATTGCTTGTCTTGCCAAAAGTTACCTTACTTGAATTAAAAAAAAAAACTGTCTTGAACAAATTTCTGAAAGCATAATTATCAAAACAGGAAAGAATTGATTTCGACCCCTTATGAAATAATCTCTGATTGATTTCTGTTGCCTTAAAAAAACTTTCCTCGAGTTTATCCATTAAGCTTTTGCCAAAAACTATTCACTGTGATTTTCTGGAATTCATTGTTGCCAAAATAAATCATACACGCTTGAACCATGTTGTGTCACTGAGCTGCTTTGAATGTCATTGAATTTTGGCAAAAAAAAACTTGCCCATTTCAAAACTGATTTCTTGTTTGAACTGAAAAACTTTTGAACTTGCTGTTGCCACCATGTGCTCGACCCTTGCACCATTCATTTGGTCTTCCTTTTTCATACTTGTTGCACTCATGAATTCTGAAACTGATTTTGCACCATTCACTTGAGTTTGATGGCTCCACCATGCATTTGTGTATGTGGTGACCAGACTGAACACCATTGTAGTTGCTGAAATAAACTCTTGTAGCTGAACTTGATCATTTGGACTTGTAGAGCTGCTATGATCCACTATGCTCCATGTTTGCCTCTTTTGACAATGCTGTGCACCTTGTTCTTGCTGGTTTGAGTTTGCATGTGTTTTTCATGCTATTTTGGTCCGTGAACATGCATTGGACTTCCATGTCATTGCTGTGTTTGATTTTGAGTGTTACTTCACCTTTGAACCATTCTGAAAATGCTTGTAGTTTTACCATTGATCATCCTATCACTTGTACATGCATTCAAGTTGCACTATGTTTTCCTGCTTGTTCATGCTGTTATGCGCATTTCCATTTCTTCTCGACCATTCTGTTTTCTGTGTATATACACATGCATATGCTGTTGCACACATGTACACTTGCATGGTTACTTTTGCTCGGCCCTCATTTTGGAAGTTGTTCCTTTTTCTAACTGGAACACGCTTTTGCTGTCTCCACCATGTACAATTGATTGCTTACAGCTCAACCATGATTTGTATTATGTTGCCATACTCCATTTTGTATATTCAAGAGTTGTTGCAGTTGATCCATGTTGTGCTCACTCATATTTGCACCTGCATAATACATGAAAACAACTTTGATTTCTGTGTTGTTTGCACCTTTTCTCGAATTGTTTGTGCTGATCTGTCTTGTTCTGGTTTCACAATTGTTTTGAATGTTTGCTGAGTATAGACGAGTTGAGTTGGTCCATGTAGTTGTTATTTGCTGTAGCTCCGTCATGTTTATACCATGCTTGCTAGTTTGTTTTGAAATTTCCTTTACTATACTTGCTGAACTCCATGACCATGCTGCATTGTTTTGGACCTTGGCTCGACACTTGAACAATGGGACTCGACCACTTGACCTGTCCATTCTGATCCTTGCTGCATTGCCCTGTCTTGATCCATGCACCACTTGATCATTGCTGCCATGTCTTTGTTTCATGTTGACATTGAGTTTTAGCTTTCCTGTATATGTGCCATGACTTTTCTCGACTATGGTTCGACCCCTTTTCATTGCCGTTTTGATTTGAACCATGTTTGAACTATGTTGAGCTTTCACTTGAATGTTTGTTGTAGCACTGAGTCGAGATGGTCCACGTGGCTCCTCCTCAGTTGCATACACTAAATTGGCGTGGCAGTGCACATGTGTATATATATATATATACACGTGTGTATATGCAGCCAGTCAGAAAATTTCCTGTCCCTGTACATATACAAACTGTCTGCTAGACACAGATGAATCAGATCAAGTCATGAAAAATGATGAGAACACACCAGAAATCTAAGGCAAATAAAATTTAAAAATAAAATTTATATACACATGTATTTAGTTTAAATTCTATTGCAGTGTACTGTGTGTGTGTTCTTGTATATGACAGGTATGAAGACTGGACTGATGGTAAAGATAGAAGACTGAAGATACAAGACAGAAGATAAAAGACCGAAGATGATAGAGAAAAGTATATGTGTCAGTTTATGGGAAAAATGTATGTCTGAAATGTAAACAAAGTGAATGATGTAACAGTGTTAAAGTATATATGAAATGTATATCAGTGATATGTACAAATAGTGGAGTGTACTGTTTGAAAAGTTGAAATAACATATCATATTTAAATAAATTACTGTTTAAATATTTAAATTCGTGTACAGTAGTATTCTGTTTAAATATAAATATTATATTTCTGTCTGTGATGTATATTAACAGTACGATATCAAACACATTTATAATATATATATATTTGTTTGTTATCATCAAACAAAAATCATATAATAGTGTATACGACTACGTCATATACAACAATCTCCCCCTTTTGATGATGACAAACAAATAAAAGATTTTGATCGTAATAAATGTGTTTGACAGTGAATATTGAACTCCCCCTATTTATTTGCTCCCCCTACAACAGACAACTCCCCCTATAACTGTGCATGAGTGAAATGTATGAACAATAATAAATTTTCAAAATTAAAAATATTTATAAAATATTCACTCATAAATCAAAATCTCTATCCATTCTCCCCCTTTTGTTATCATCAAAAGGATACAAAATTTAAAATATAGATGAAAAATGACTAACAAATACTATATCAGCTTAAGAGGAAGAACAGTCATCATAAATCTCAACCAGTCAAACAAAAATCATAATATTCTAAGAACAGGTGGCATATGTCACATTGTAGAAAATGACGGATATACGATGAATTTTACATAAAATGGAGAGAGTTTTAAAAACAATTCATTTCCAATTATTTTCAAAGAATTTATAAAATTGAGCACAAAAACAGTGATGGATTTGAACTATAATTAACAATTTAATTTAAGTGACAAAATCGTATAATCTCAAATCCCAATAGCTATCAATCAACAAATCATAATACGTCATAAGATTTCAACACATTTCACAAAATAGAAAGATGAATTGATAGACGGGCTTTTATACTCAGAGGAGAATTTCAGATTTATTTATATTTTAGCCCATTTTTCTTTTTCCTTTTATTTAAGAGCACACTGACCACGCATAACCAGAGCTTGGATTTTTAAATGAGATCAGTCGCAGCTTAAATTATAAGTTGTCTCTTAACCATGCATGACCAGAGCTTGGATTTTTAAATGAGGTTAGAGACACACTTATATATTTATTATATATATTTATCATTTTAGCTTTTAAAAAGAAAAAACTCCTTGGTATAAAACCAATATATGGATGATAGAAAATGTGGTAGGTACAGAAATGGACTGTGAAATAAATTTCTAAATTAATTATATTATGAAATATGACCAACTGTACCGGGATTATTGAAAATTTTCAATTATCACTAATTCTGAATAATAATATAACCACAATTCCATCACAACTATTTTCACTGTTTGTTCAAGGTGATTTTAAAAATATTAAACTCTCCACATTTAAAAAAAATATCATGGATGGCAGAATGATGAAAGATAATGAAGATGGTCGTGAGATAATTGCCAGTCCAAAGATATTATAATTAATATTCAACTATCATGAAAATCCAAAATAAAATCTCCTCTTGTTGTGAAATACACTGCAGTCACAATTCATCACAATTTCAAAAAACTGATAATAATTTTGATGAATTATAAATACAGTTCAATTGGATATTGATTTCAATTTCTAAATGAATAATCAACAAATAATTTTAAAGTTGAAAATCAATTACAAGAGGAAATGTGAGAAAGCTATACAGGATAAGAGGAAAAAAAAATCAGTACTTCTGATACCAATTGTTCTCTCTTCTCGAGGATTTAAAATTGAGACTTGAGACGAACAAGGATATCAAAGAGTTTCAAACACAGAGCCCATGCAGACAAGATTTACAAATTTGGTAAGCAACAGACAAATCAAAACAGGCAGTTATTTGAAAACAGTATCAGAGCAGCACAAAAATAGTTTCAAAAAAACAAACTTGTCAGAATGATGGTCACATAAGATGGTTCATGATCCAAGATTAAAAATACCATTTATTTTAAATCATTTGATGAACATGAAATACTCTAGATTCAATGAATCAATCACACCAAATTATTAATGTCAGATTTAAGATATGTGTGTGATTCAATAAATCAATAATTTCAAATGATTTTAAACAAATAAATATTTAAATCAATTAATCATGAAATATCAATGATTTTCAAAGACCATTTTCAAAAAGAACTTTTCAAGAATTTAAAAAAATATTTCTTACAAGCCCAATAGAAATATCAGATCATTTACATCAAATTTGAGAGGTATTCATGATACCAGAAATTTAAAATAATTTATTTGAAATCACTTGAATCAATGTTAGGTTTGAGATATAATGAATCAGTCACACGAGATTGACAATTTCAAAAATAAGAGGTGTGTGATATTCAAAATATCTAGAATTTCAGATGATTTCAAACAAACATATTTCAATATAATGATCATGAATAAAGATGAATTCCAAGATGTATCACTGATACAAGCCAATCTGGAAATCAATGAAATTATCACAACTGATAAATTACAGAGTGTTGTAATGAGTATAATATTTTGAGCTTTTCTAAAATGAATTAGAATAAACTCAGAACAGCAAAGATGTGTGACATTTCATTAGATATTCAGATCTTCAAAAATTTAGAATTCAAATTAACAGTGTTCAAGATATGACAAGAATACATCAACACTGTTATGAATTCAGAAAAAAAATCTCAAAAACAATTGCAGATATTTACAAGATTAAATTCAGGATATGGAAATGATTAACACACGATGATTTTATACAAATAAAGCATATTTCCAAAAAGATCATGAATTCTGCAACTGGAAGTTTAAGAAGTACAGACAAAAAAGAATATGACAGTGTCAAATCAAAAACAAAAAACAGAAGGAGATAGAGGAAGGAATAAAAACAGACAATAATAAAAAAAAGAGAATATACAAAGGTGAGTTTAGAGATCATACCAGAATCCAATGTAAAGCAGAATCTCTAACTCAACAAATGTTGGCCTAAGGAACTGTAAATGACACAGAATTATAGACAATCTTGATTTCAAATTTCGTTTCAGCACAGCAGTTCCTCAGCCTTCACTGGTACCTAGCAGTTGAGAGAATTAAGTGGTCTAACAAAATTTGTAAAACCACTCTGAAATATGTTTACCACTTTTGGTACCCAAACCTGTTTGTATAACAAACCATCAGAATTAACCTTTGTACCCTTTGGAACCCAAAACTGTTTGAATTTAGTCAAAGTCGTTTTATTTTTATTCGGGATCCAAGATTGTTTAAATGGTTTATTATAAAACGATTTCTCATCACAATTTCGATTCAAAAAACCTTTGGAATTTTCAGAGTTCAAATTTTCAACGTAGTTCTTTCCAAAGCAATTTGAGGGATTTTTCAAATCATTTGAATTTTGTTTTCCAAAAGCATTATTCTTCCCAAAACCAAGACCACGTTTATTTCCAACAGAAAGTTGGTTTTTCAACAACATATCCAAAGATTTTTCACCGTTTGAAAATTTAGATAAAATTGTTTCAAGTTGTTGAATTTCAGTTTTAAGATCATCGTTTTCTTTTATTAAATCTGAACAACGACTTTTAGTGATCTTACATCTTTCAAACTCAGATTTCAAAACCAAATTTTCATCATTAAGCAATTTGATTTTGGTTTGGGACTTAGCCATTTCAGAATCAAAATATTTTCGACTTTCAGATTCAAGTTTCTTCCAATTTTCAATTTCGATTTCAAGCTCTTTCAAAATCAGATCTGTTTTCAACAAACTATCATTTTCAGCGTTTTCATGTTTGGAATTTTTGATAGCCTTGAAATTTATAAATTCCTTTTGTAAACAATTGTTTGCATCTTTCAGCTCAATCTCGTTATCTTTTAAAATTAAAATTTCTTCTTCAAGCCTTCGAATATTATTATTGAAATGAACGAGATCAGTTTTTAATTTCAAACAATTTTCACAATTAGAATTTTCAAATTTCACGACATTTGACAATTTCGATTCCAAACAATTCATCTTGTTGGTCAACTCAGAATTTATAGATTTCAGAGATTTATTTTTCGATTGGAGTTTGTCAACAGATTTGGTTAAATCAACACAAAAATAAATCAGATCTTCATATGAAAAATTTCTTATCTCATCATCTGTTGAGTCTTCATCAGCTGATTCATCTGTTGAACAAAGATCTGAATCTGAGTTGACAGTTGAGGGTTTTGAGAGGTTGCTGTCGTTTCCATATCTTGTAATTAGAGCTGTCCAAATTTCCTGCGCAGTTAAACAATGAGAAATCAGACTGTATTGATTATCATCAAGGTGAGAATACAGAATATGTGTAGCACGAGAATTAGAAGCTTTATCTACCATGTCAAACCCATTGATAACAACATCCCAACATTTAATATCAACAGATTTTAAATAAAATTCCATTTCGGATTTCCAATTTAAAAAATCTGTTCCAGTGAAAATAGTTGGAAATGAACTGGACTGACTCTCTGTGGACTGACAGCAAGGTTTACCCATGACTCTAGAGTTAATGAAATTACCAGGCTCTGATACCACTTGTTGGATCTAGAATAACCCTAGAGGGGGGGTGAATAGGGTTTTTCACAGTTTTTAACTGAAATAAAAACTTAACGAGATATATAATAATAAACTGATCACAGAAAATAGCAGAAACTGAAATGCAGAAAATAAATCACACACAGATATACCCAGCTTCGGCAAAACCCTGCCTACTGCTGCATTTCTAAGGTTTCTACTAGGTGATAGAACAGTTCCCGCATACAAGACCATGTACACTCGCAAACCCCTGCTCCTATTCTAACCCTACGCTCAAAACCGTAGACTGATCTAATCCCCTAGATCAGATTTCCCGAATTACAAACCCTGTAACTCGTAACTCAGATTTACAGACTCTGAAACTGACAGTCAACACCTTGACTAAATCCCCCTAGATTTTACAGACCTAGAACTGTTCAGAAATGATTTTACAACACAATTTAAAAAACAACAGAATGTAAAACAAAAATATAAACCCTAATTCTTAAAATAAAAATAAAAAAAAGGAGTTTATATTAAAGGGGTCATCCCCTTTAAACAAATCCAAAGCCCCTTTTTATCTTGGCCGACCCATTTGTTTATTTGCCCGATCACTTTTGCTTTTGCTCTGGAGATTAAAAAAATGGCGGCGGCGATTAGAAACTAGGGTTTCTTCAATTTGCTCCAGACCAAATCGATGCTTGATTGTTGACGTTGTGATAATTCCGAAGCTTGATTCTTCGATGGCTTTCCTCGTCTGACTTGGAGTTGCTCTCTGGCTCGATCGAATCAGTGAGTTCTCTGAAATTTGTTGCTTTGAAAAAATTGAACTATTTTGTGGGTTTCGATTTCTTGACTGTTGCGTGTGGATTCGATTTTTATTGCCAATGATGAAAATGGTGATTAAATAGGGATTTAGAAAACCCTAGAAACCCTCTGATTTCACGTGTTGACTTGTCTGATTTGTGGTGCGATTTTTGCTCCTTTTATTTACTTGCGTGATTGATTCTTGCCAATAAAAAAACTGTTGCCTTTTGTGTTGAATCGGCTTTGAGATGATTTTGTGATGTTTCCTCTTGTGACTGTCTCGGTTTAGAAATGGATTTCTTGGCATTAAAAGGCTTTCCTGAAATGCTTTGTGGCACCTTTGAAATTTTCTTTGCGATATTGATGAATTGTTGCCTTGGAAAATCCTTTGTTGATTTAAAACACTTGTTTGATTCCAAAACTAGAAAGATTTGGTTCGATTTTTCTGGAAATAAATTGTCCCAAACAAAATTGCTTGTCTTGCCAAAAGTTACCTTACTTGAATTAAAAAAAAAACTGTCTTGAACAAATTTCTGAAAGCATAATTATCAAAACAGGAAAGAATTGATTTCGACCCCTTATGAAATAATCTCTGATTGATTTCTGTTGCCTTAAAAAAACTTTCCTCGAGTTTATCCATTAAGCTTTTGCCAAAAACTATTCACTGTGATTTTCTGGAATTCATTGTTGCCAAAATAAATCATACACGCTTGAACCATGCTGTGTCACTGAGCTGCTTTGAATGTCATTGAATTTTGGCAAAAAAAAACTTGCCCATTTCAAAACTGATTTCTTGTTTGAACTGAAAAACTTTTGAACTTGCTGTTGCCACCATGTGCTCGACCCTTGCACCATTCATTTGGTCTTCCTTTTTCATACTTGTTGCACTCATGAATTCTGAAACTGATTTTGCACCATTCACTTGAGTTTGATGGCTCCACCATGCATTTGTGTATGTGGTGACCAGACTGAACACCATTGTAGTTGCTGAAATAAACTCTTGTAGCTGAACTTGATCATTTGGACTTGTAGAGCTGCTATGATCCACTATGCTCCATGTTTGCCTCTTTTGACAATGCTGTGCACCTTGTTCTTGCTGGTTTGAGTTTGCATGTGTTTTTCATGCTATTTTGGTCCGTGAACATGCATTGGACTTCCATGTCATTGCTGTGTTTGATTTTGAGTGCTACTTCACCTTTGAACCATTCTGAAAATGCTTGTAGTTTTACCATTGATCATCCTATCACTTGTACATGCATTCAAGTTGCACTATGTTTTCCTGCTTGTTCATGCTGTTATGCGCATTTCCATTTCTTCTCGACCATTCTGTTTTCTGTGTATATACACATGCATATGCTGTTGCACACATGTACACTTGCATGGTTACTTTTGCTCGGCCCTCATTTTGGAAGTTGTTCCTTTTTCTAACTGGAACACGCTTTTGCTGTCTCCACCATGTACAATTGATTGCTTACAGCTCAACCATGATTTGTATTATGTTGCCATACTCCATTTTGTATATTCAAGAGTTGTTGCAGTTGATCCATGCTGTGCTCACTCATATTTGCACCTGCATAATACATGAAAACAACTTTGATTTCTGTGTTGTTTGCACCTTTTCTCGAATTGTTTGTGCTGATCTGTCTTGTTCTGGTTTCACAATTGTTTTGAATGTTTGCTGAGTATAGACGAGTTGAGTTGGTCCATGTAGTTGTTATTTGCTGTAGCTCCGTCATGTTTATACCATGCTTGCTAGTTTGTTTTGAAATTTCCTTTACTATACTTGCTGAACTCCATGACCATGCTGCATTGTTTTGGACCTTGGCTCGACACTTGAACAATGGGACTCGACCACTTGACCTGTCCATTCTGATCCTTGCTGCATTGCCCTGTCTTGATCCATGCACCACTTGATCATTGCTGCCATGTCTTTGTTTCATGTTGACATTGAGTTTTAGCTTTCCTGTATATGTGCCATGACTTTTCTCGACTATGGTTCGACCCCTTTTCATTGCCGTTTTGATTTGAACCATGTTTGAACTATGTTGAGCTTTCACTTGAATGTTTGTTGTAGCACTGAGTCGAGATGGTCCACGTGGCTCCTCCTCAGTTGCATACACTAAATTGGCGTGGCAGTGCACATGTGTATATATATATATATATATATATATATATATATATATATATACACGTGTGTATATGCAGCCAGTCAGAAAATTTCCTGTCCCTGTACATATACAAACTGTCTGCTAGACACAGATGAATCAGATCAAGTCATGAAAAATGATGAGAAACACACCAGAAATCTGAGGCAAATAAAATTTAAAAATAAAATTTATATACACATGTATTTAGTTTAAATTCTATTGCAGTGTACTGTGTGTGTGTTCTTGTATATGACAGGTATGAAGACTGGACTGATGGTAAAGATAGAAGACTGAAGATACAAGACAGAAGATAAAAGACCGAAGATGATAGAGAAAAGTATATGTGTCAGTTTATGGGAAAAATGTATGTCTGAAATGTAAACAAAGTGAATGATGTAACAGTGTTAAAGTATATATGAAATGTATATCAGTGATATGTACAAATAGTGGAGTGTACTGTTTGAAAAGTTGAAATAACATATCATATTTAAATAAATTACTGTTTAAATATTTAAATTCGTGTACAGTAGTATTCTGTTTAAATATAAATATTATATTTCTGTCTGTGATGTATATTAACAGTACGATATCAAACACATTTATAATATATATATATTTGTTTGTTATCATCAAACAAAAATCATATAATAGTGTATACGACTACGTCATATACAACATAACTGAATTTAATTTAGTTTGGATTGCTTTGATTTTTAATTTTTATGGTTTCAATTCGATTTTGATAGTTTTTTTTTCTCTCAAAACCGATTGAACTAACAGAAACCGCATCCCTATATTGATCATCATTTGCTCACGATTGACCTGTGGTTGGTACAACAATACTGATCCAAGCACACTCCTAGTAGCTCACTTTAACAAGGAAACAATAGTATATCCAGGCATGGTTGAATTTGAGTGATGCTAGGCAGATATAAAGGTACCTTAAACAAAAGTAACAACTAGGGCTCTGAACGGATATTTTCAGATACAGATAGTGCTATATCTGTATCCTTATCCGAAATCATTTTCGAATATCGGATATCCGTATCCGCGGATATGGGCCGATATCAGATAATTATCTTATCTGTCAAAGATTGATAAATCAAGAAATATAAATGGAAATTTTTAGTTTAACATAAATGTTTTTCAATTCCATTTATCACAAAATTGTGAAAAATAAACATATATGATGAAATTATGTAAATTTGAGTAGCTAATATGCATTTAGTGCATATAATATGTACCTTCGACTTAGTAAAGCAATAAATAAATTCCATTTATTTTACTATAATACATATAATTTTGAGCATAATGTTAAAAAAGATCGAATGGATAATTTTCGGATATGCAGACCTATGTATCCGTCTTCGCATATCTTTTTTCGAATATCGGATATTTATCCACTTTTCGGATACGAATGCAGAGAGATTTCGAATTTTTCGGATATCGATTGACATAACAACCATATTTTCTTACAACCTGTTTAACACTTCAAAGAAACGAATAAGAAGTAACAACCAAAAGTAATAATAATTATTAACTGATTGGAAATTCAAAGAAACCGGCCTGTGTGACCTGTATTTTAAGCAAGTAGTGCAATAGTTACTATTGGTGATGCTGATTTTAACATCTTTAAAAAGTCACATGTTGAAATTCATTGATCTGGACGTGGGTGGGAAATACAAGCACGTAAGATAGGACAGACTAAAAGAAGTGGATAGGCCTGCCACGTTGCACACTTATGTAGCGTTTTTTTTGAACGGGCAGTGTCTGCGTCCACCCGACGCATTTTACTTGTCGAACGTGGACCCACTGAATGGCTCAGCCAAACAGAACATTTGAATATTTTCTGTTCGCGTCTGACTTTAACAAAAAACTAGAATAAAGAAAATGATAAATGTAACTAGCATATGTTATTAAACCTAATTTATTCAAAGTTTGTCTTAAAAAATAAAAAATGAAACTTTGTGTCTTTTAACCTAATTTGTTTTCAAAGTTTGTTCTTAAACCTATTTTCCACTTGATGTAATTAATAGCTTTTTATTAATTTTAAGTAAATATCAAATTATAATATAAAAGAAAAAAAAATTGATAAGTGAACATTTTAAAGTTGTAAATTAGAATTATGAAATTTGAAATCTACAAACATAAAACAAAAAATAGTAATTTGAATTTTGAATCCAAACTTAGTAGCTTGCTAATTCCCCAATTTAAAAATAAAATTGAAAACCATTCATTTTTTAAATATTAGACTAAGTGTCACAAAGTTGATTTCAGCTATTTGTTGGAAAAATAAAGCTAACAGAACGATGGAGGTTCGAGCGTTGATTTAAGAAAATATGTTAAAAATAATTTATGTAAAGTCGTTTGAACATTGTGCGAGATGTCATGAATTTGAATCTTGTCTTGCAGAATTTAACCAGCTTGACACGTAGTGTGTTATATACTATCCAAATTTATATGCAAATCATTCTATTTCAATACAAACAAACCAAAAAAAGAAAAGGAAACTTTGTACTATTTAGTATTGCAAGCTTACCGGGGACAAACCTTTTAAATTATTGATTTGATAAATTTGAACAATTTAGTTAGTCCACTTAATGTAGGATAAATATGCCATCCGACGGTAAAGATTCGCATTTATACAAATTTATGTGGTATTTTCAATGCATCTTTACACTACTTAAAAGTTTCATTTGATCCCATAACCCTGTTTTTATATACCCTTTGATTTCTTTTATTTTTATTTCGTTCAAAGAGGTCATGGACTAAAACGCATGAAAGAATGTATTTAATATAAATAATCTATTGCGTCATATTTTGATTTGAGCATGCAGATTCATATTTATCAACGTATCCAGTATCCTGAATACCTTGTTCCTCTTTGTTTGGTTTATTATTCATATTTTTCTACGATGCTTAAATGGAATGGTTGACCCATTTATAAAGTCCATGAAGATGATGATGAGTCCTATTATTCAAGTGGGCCATTACATGACTTGGACCCACAATCTTTCCAGCTGCTAATGGGCCGCGTATGAGTGGGGCTGAATTTTTTTCCTCTTAAATAATATGAACCAGGTTGAAAGTTCGACAAAAATCAAACAAGTGACAACAGCAATATTGTATGGCTAATTCAACGAAAACGGGTTGTGTAACGTTTTGTAACAAGACAAAAAGGACAGTAATGCTGATGTGCAACTTGACACGTTCTGAAAGTCGCATGTTGAAGTTTTTGGTCAAGCTGTGGGCGAGCAGTACAAGCAAGCATGCGAAGACCAACGGCATGGGACAACATTTAAGGTACTCAATACTGCAATACGTGAAAAACCGATCATTAAGGTACTCAATACTGAAAAAACATAATATAGCGGAAATAACATGATATATTGAACATAACGGAATATAGCATGGCTTACAACGGAGAGACTTTACCAGATGTTATCTGGGAAATGTTTAGCGGTGATAATCCGCTAGAGGGTATAACGGGGCTATAGCGAGGAGTTAATTGCACAGAATCGATATGAAATATAAAATTATTTATTAAAACATATTTCAAGTTAGATTTTATTTAAAAATTTATAACTGTATACTTTAAGAGAAAATGAAAGTAATTAATAAAGTAGAAGTTCAATTAAACTGAATTTTACATGTAAACCAACTTGAGACTATGAATATACTATCAATGTATTGATTCAAATTAAACTATATTATCTTACAATGATGGAAATGGAATGGTTGACCTATTTATAAAGTCCACAAAGAATGATGAGTGTTATTATTCAAGTGTGAAAAAAAAAAAAAAAAAAAACAATGTAGCATGGCAGATGGATATAAAAATTAAGGAAAGCGGCTTGTGTAACGTATTATTTTTCAAGACGAAAAGGACATTAATGATGATGTACTCGGCTTGTGTAGCGTATTATTTTTCAAAATATAAAATTATAGTTTCTCATTATATTTCCACTTTACTTTTATACGAACAGTGTAGAAATTCTAAATTTTGTGATTTTTTGAGGATGTTTCATATTTACGTGCGTATTATAAATTCTAGTTGTTCTTGTTATATATCAAACTTAGACATTTTATCAACTAGGATGAAGTATGATATAAAAGTATTAGGGAATGTATGTAAATATTAAATGATAGGATCTAAGTGGGATCATATAATATTAAATGATACAAAAGGTTTGAATTTTGAATTCAAAATCAGTAAGTTGGGGAATTTGTAAGTTTACAAAATAATCCAAAATGGTTGGATTGAAAACCAATTACATCCATTTAAATATTAGACTAAAGTATAAGAAAATAATTGGTTCAAGATATCTGTAGGATGAATAAAGTTAAATACCAAGAAAAACGTGTTAAAAATAATTTATGGAATGGCTTTTTGGCTTGTAGACTTGTACCGTTTAGTTTTGCCAGCTCCCTTAAAGCAAATTTGATGGTTGGTTAGTTCACCTAACGGAGGAAAGGAAAACATGCAATCGGACGTAAAGATTTACAATTATACAAAAACGAGTGTTATGACGCGTGTTTTGTACGTGATCATCTAAATGATTTACGCGTGAATTGCATTTTTGGAAACTGTATATGTTTAACACATTCAAAAAAAAATGATTTTTATGAATTATTATTTTTATATTGAAATCTTAAGTAATTAGTTTGAATTTTTGTTTTTAAATTGTAGTATCTAATTTCTTATTAGTTTTAATTTTTCTCCGTGTTGTTAATTTACAAAGAACAATGATGTAACGAATGTCTATTTGTCCGATCATGCTTTTAAATGGTACTAGGATTTGTTAATATGTGTACAAATGTAATTCAAATTCGTAAAAGTATTTAATTGTTATATCATATTTTTAAGTTGATATATAAAACTAATATATATAATGTTGTTTTTTAAAGTTCGCGATTGGACCAAAAGTTTGTCCTTCTAACAGCTATTAATAAAGTTTTAACCAGTACTTTTAATGATAAATACCCCTATTGTATATTCATTTAAAAATAAACTTTTAATGAACCATGTTATCATGGCAAACGGGTCCAATGTAATAGAACTCATAAAATCATACACCATCTTAGTCGGCTTATTTTAAGCTAGTAAAGGAAATTCAAAAAATAATAATAAGAACAACAACAATAATAATAACAACATCATTTCTTAACCGGCTTATTTTAAGCCGATCAACAGAAGTAAAAAAAATAAAATGCTTTAGTAGAAGGCCGTTGAAGAAGAAAAAAAGAATTTACGAGATAACTTATTTAAAGCCGACTAACCTATTTCAAAAGAAATCCAAATAAGTTGGTTTGACAACCTTCAGGATTCTCAAAACAACTCAAAAGAGTGCAATAGACCCCCTCCCCCCTCCCTCCTTCCTAAACTGATACTTGGATGGGAATGCTCTAAGCACTTGCATTATAACTAATTGAGAGTAGGACGTTTGTCAATTTTTTTTTTTTTTTTTTTTTTTTTTTTTTTTTTTCAGATGAGCCATGGGCTAAAACTTTTGTAAGAATGTATTTAATACTTAATAACTTGCTGCATTGAGTATGCATTTTTTATTTTATCCAGGTATTATTAATTCCTTTTGTCTTGCTTATTTTTATTTTCTCTAATGCTGGAATGGTTGACCTATTAATACAGACAATGCTGGAATGGTTGACCATATGAATTCGACCCATAATCTTGCGATTCTTGCCTGCTGCCCATGGGACTCATGTGAATAGAAGCTGAAAGATAACGTTTGAGCATTTAAAAATAAACATAATGCTAGGTTTTCTTAAAGCTTTGTTTTCTTAATTAGTAGGATTAAAAAGAGAATGAAGAAGATGATAAGAAATGAATTATTTATCTTTTTTTTTTTTTTTGCCATCTCACAAAATACAAAAACGAAAAATTGTTTTTTATAACTGTGGTTTTTTGCAATTTTTTTCTAGTAAGTAAGAAAAAATATACGAAAATAAATTGTGCAGTACTAGGTAGTAGCTTGTGTTCAACATAAGTATTCTGGTTAAGACTCATGAGTTTGGTGTGCTGTCCAGCCAAGTGCTAAGGCTTAAGATAGAACGTACTTACCCAAGCATATATTATCAAAATAGTAGTAGCAGCAGCGCATATGATATCAGTTCCTTATGGAAATTAGAAACACACTTTTGCTAGCAAGGGATGATGAATTCTGCTGTGTTCAAACCAGTTGTCTCGTGACTTCAATCTCCAGCCAAATTAAATGCGCAGAGAACTAAATTGCAGAGAAATAAGGGTCTGTTTGGTTAAAAATGAGTTTTGGGTTTTTTGTTTTCAAAATTAATTACAAAACTTTAAAGGTGTAGAAGAAGAAATGGTAGAATGAAAGCAAGATGGAGGGGACCGCGGAGGGGATGTAGCAATCATGAAACGAGGATTTGGTCTTTATATTTCTCTCATTTCTCAAAACATGAAAAATTGATAAAAGTTGTTTTTTATTTTGTGTGTTAACTTTATTTTCTAAAATTGTTATTTTCATGATTTACATGCGATGTGCACATTTTTGTATGGACGAAAATCCAAAACTTAAAATGGTAAATCAAACACTACCTAAATTTTTAAAACTGGCCAGATATACCTAATCTAATTTGTCAACGGCTAGCTATTTTACTACTCCATAATGCTTATTTTATTAGGTTCAAGTCAAAATTCTAGCAACTTGTCTATGGTTTATCTGCAGTAGTAACCGAGATGCTGTAGCGAGCAACAACCAGAATGTCGTACGGCTAATTGGTTGAGAATTCAAAGAAATCAAACAAGTAACTGTACATACGGCTCGTTGATCAAAAGTTTCAACGAAACCGGCTTGCACAACGTATTATTGCAAGAAAGAAAAGGACATTCGTTGCTACTGGTGATGTACAGTATAAGCATCTTTGAATGTTTGTTTGAAGTTGTTTGGTAAATTTGTAGGAAGCAAAGACAGCATGGGATAGGCCAAATGTGCTTCTAACAAGAAAGGTGTCCATAAAGACTTAACTAAAAGATATAACCAAACGAGGGTGGAAATGAATTTGTCGAGATACAACAATTATTTGGTAGTGGTAGGCGATACCCGAATTCGTCATAAATACAAAAGTCTTCGAAAAGAGTGGGTAAGATGGAAAAGTCTTAACAATAAGATGGGTGTTGGATGAGATCTTACTAAACAAATAATTTATGTAGCGATGAGTGGTGGAATGAACGTGCATATATAATTTTTCAAATTTAAATTTAATGTTTGAAGTCGTTTCTTATATATATTTAAAATTTCAGGATTTTGGTAATATAGAAAAATATCACTTGATAATTTGGATTTGCAACAACAATTATTCAAGGGACGCATGCTACTAGGCAAACATTCTATACGTCTGCCCAAACTCATAAAGACTTCACTTTAATTGCCACGCCACCACCTTCCTCGTTCAACAATCCATGGGTTTTGGAGGATTTCAAAACTCTTTTGATGACATCGAAAATGAAGACGAGTACATTCCAAATTTGAATGATCCTCCAGCATAACAAAATATACTGCAACAAACTCTAGTGCATCGAAATCCAATCCAACAAAATCGACATGTTGGTTCATCTTCTGCTGTATGGAAAAACTATAGTAGACGTCGCTATGAAATAGACGATAAAATAGTTGACACTGTTGACGTCATACACGAGCGACAATTAAAGAAATATCGTACAAACTCTGATAGTTTGGGACTACATATTACAAAACAAAACAAAAATATTTTCGTGGCAACCATAGCTGCAGAAAATTGATTAAACATATCTGTAGGATGAATAAAAGTAAATACATGAAAGACATTAGAGCAATGATTTAAGAAAAACGTGTTAAAAATAATTCATGGACCTTTTTTGTCTTGTAATAATCGTTGTGCTGTTTAGTTTTGCAAGCTCCATAAAAACTAGGGGTGAGCCTTCGGTTGGTTTGAGGTTAAAAATCTCAAACCGAATTGAAATCGAAAATTTTCCAAACCGAAACGAACCGAATCGAATTAATTTCGGTTAATTCAGTCAATAACCTATTTAACCGAATTTGAAGGATGTATTATTATTTAAATGATGGATACAATCAAAGTAAAACATAAATTCATCTTTGAAAAAAATTTATATAGTAAATTTTATGTTTATGATAATATTTGATCTATTTGCAATAATGTCTTTGTATTATAAAATTAAACTAATTATTTAAAGTACTACAATACCATAAGATTAGATAATAAATTAAAAGTTCGGTTAAACCGATAATGAAAAAAGTTTATTTTACAAATCAATTTAGTTTTAAAACTGAAATGAACCAGTTTGATCGTTAATTCGGTTTGAACCGAATATTGCTCATCCCTAGTAAAAACAAAACTTTTGTAGCGGTCCATCATATAAATTTGAATGGTTTAGATAAACATGCAGTCGGATGTAAAGACTTAGGTTTATACAAAAATTTATCCTGTATTTTAAATGATAGATAGCGGTGCATGCCGGCCCAAGCACAGATGTTGGCCTAGGCAGGGAAGCCATAGCGAAGTTCACTAGGAAAAGGTTAAAAGAAACATTTAGTTAGTGCAGAGATGATTCGAACCCAACCCAGTAAGCTTAAAGGTAAAAATATCAACCATACACTACTATCGTATTTCTAATATTTTGATGCCCTGGATTATATGTATTCCCATACTTCATGAAAGATGCTGGAACATTTTGCTGTCCCTTTCACTATGTCTAGAGGTATTGCCAAAACAAATGTCTTGCTGGGCTTGTCCTTGGGCCGAGCTTTGATAGCAGTGTCATTGTTCTCTTCCGTTGTGTTGGACCTTCATGAATGGAGATTGCTTCTTTATACTACGCCAAATTCTAGTTATCCAACACCCTATTGTATATTAATATGCTCTTTGAATTTATTTATTTTTTTGGTCCAGATGGGCCGTGGGCTAAATGGTTTGCCAGCTGCCCATGGGACTCACGTGAACAGAGCTGAAGATAACGTTTGAGCATTTAAAAATTAACATGGTGCTAAGGGTGTGTTTGGCGCATGCGGAAACGAAGAATTTTAGCGGAGCATTTCAACAGAGTATTATAACGGAAAATTGGAGTTAGCGGAGAATGCGTTTGACCCGTTAAGCGGACTATTTAAGCGGAGAGTGTTAACGGGGTGTTTAGTAGAATGGAAAAATTGTAAATTACTCCAATTTAGTCAAACCAACTCCATTACGTAGAGCACTTTGATACGATCACAACGCAAAAAACCGCATCTCAAACGAACCTTAGTTGCATGACTTATTAATTTTTAAAATATATAAAACACTAGATTTACTAATTAAATTAATTAAGTAGCCTAACTAATCAAAGCCGACGTCCATTTGAAGCTAACAACTCAATTCTCGTGCAGTGGGGAAACGAGGCAGAAATTTGCCCCGAATACACCCTAAGTTATTTTAAGCTTTGTTTTCACAACATTAATTAGAAAGATGAAAAATTAAAATTCATTTTTAATAACCGTGGTTTTTTGCGGTTTGCATACGTATTTTTTTTCCAGTAAACAAGAAGAAGTATATTAAAAATAAATTGTGTAGTACTAACTAGCGTCCAACATAAATAAATAAATGTAGATATGTCATGGATAGAAACTTTTCTTTAAAATGAACAGCGAACCTTGCATGATTCAAACAAGGCACACACAATAGGAAGCAAATCGAATTTCCTCTACATCAACACTTTAATTATTTTTACTAGCCGGAGTCTATAAGTTTGGTGTGCTTCCCTTTGGCCCGACCGCTAAGGCTTAATATATAAAGTACTTACTAAAGCATATATCACAATATAAGTAGTAGCACACTTGCTATGTAAATGCATCATACATGGTTCATACATGGAAACACACTTTTGTTGGTAAGGGATGGATTCTCATGTGTTCAAACTAGTTGTCTCATGCATTCAATCTCGAGCGAAATTAAATGCCCAAAAAATGGTAGTGTTTGGTTTATTTTGTGTTTTGAGTTTTCAACGTTAATTTCAAAATGTACGAAAATTTGAAGGATAACAGAGTTGACGGACTAAAGGTGGAACGAATAATAGAGGGGACAGTGGATGGATGGACGCTATCGGTTTTCCGTCGTTTCTTAAAATATAGAAAATAAAAAAAAGTTGTTTTCTTTTTTGTGTGTTAAATTCGTTTTGTAAAACGATCGTTTTTCACAATATATGTGTGTGATTCGTAATTTTGTATGTGGAAAAATCGAAAATTAAAAATATAAATCAAACGCACCATTGTTTTTAAAACTGGTTAGATATATGTAATCTAATTTGTCAATGGCTAGCTATTTTACAATAATGTTTATTTTATTCGGTTGAAATCAAAATTCTAGCAACCGGTCGATGGTTTATCCAGGGTCCCTGTATGGCTCGTTGATTAAAAATTTCGATGAAACTAGTTTGTGTAACGTATTATTGCAAGAAAGAAAAGGACATTAGTTGCTATTGGTGATGTATAACTTAAGCATTTTTGAAAATTTCATCCTTGAAGTTGTTTGGTCAATTTGTGGGCGAGCACTACAAATAAAGCAAGGATGCAAAGATAGCATGGGATAGGCAAGCCTGACCAAGTCCACTCTTAAATCTGAATAAGGTGTTGTTCGCACAGCGGAATTCACTCGTTTCGTTGTTGGAGGCGTCGGACATGAAATGAGGAAATTCCTCTATTGGTCAATGGGCAATGCCCTTTCCCCATTCGAATAAAAAAACTGCTCCTTCTGCTTCATTGCTCAATCATTCCTATCTAAAAAAAGACAATATTTTCAAGTAATTTTCAATACCATTATGCTCTTTTTTTTAAAAAAAAATGTATAACATATATTTTTACTAATTGTTTTTTTTTCATATTTGAAATTTTATTTTTGTAGAATGACAAATCGTCAAAAACATCATTGGTTCCTGAAGTGCACTTGAATGCAGCTAAAACTTGCAATTCCCTCTTATGCTAAATGTGCTGCTACCAAGAAGGGTGTCCATAAGACTTAACTAAAAGATATAACCAGAAGGTGGTGGAAATGAATTTACAGAAGTATAACAATTATATTGTAGTGGTAGACGATACTGGAGTTTGTCATAAATACGAAAGTCTTCGAAGAGAGTAGGTAAGATGGAAAATCTGAAAAATAAGACTGGTGCTGGATGAGATCCTACAAAGCTCTAACAGTTTCAGGTAGCGATAAGTGGTGGATTGATCGTGCACAAATATTCAAAATTCTAATTTAATTTGTTTGAAGTCAATTTGTACTTATTTCTAAACTTTCAAGAATTTGACCTAAATATTCCGAAATATAGAAAGACACCGCTTGATAATTTGGATATGTAAGAACAATTGTTCAAGGGACGCATGCCACTAGGCAAACATTCTATACGCCTGCCCAAACTCAAGAAAACTTCAGTCTAATTGCCACACCTTCACCTCTCCCGTTCAGTAATCCATGGTTTTGGATGATTTCAAAATCCCTTGACAATACCAAAGATGAAGACGAGTACATTCCAAATTTGAATGATCCTCCTGCATACCATAATCCATCACAACAAACTCAAGTGCCCCGGAATCCAGTCCAACAAAATTGACATGTTGGTTCTTCTTTTGCTACACGTGCTGCTATCAAGCATGAAGTAAGGCCCAAAGGTATCCTAAAAAGTTATGTGATAAGATTTAATGTGACAGTTATTGTCGTTGATAGTCCATAACATTATATAATCTTAATGGCGACTGTGTCTGGATCCACAAGCAAGATCCATTTTACGATTCCTCTGGAAATGGATATGCTAACATATATTGTGGTGTTTTATCATGTGGCTGAGAGATATTAACGTCGGGATGGTATCGAAGGTGAGAACATTGAAATTTGCATTGTAGATAATGGTGGATTCTCCGAAATAGGATGCGTAAAGTATAAAGGAATTTAAAGAGTTAATGACGTTTGAGCAGAACCAAAGTTCACTTCTTATGCTGAGCTAACAAAGAACCTGGAAAGTGTATATCTTGATATCAAGGATAGATCCCTTATTGAGAGCCAGCTATTTGAGAACTTACATATCGGGAGAGAATATTCAGAAATTTTTCTTCTTCTATGAGTTGGATGAACCTGGGGAAAATGAGGGTAGACACCTCAATAACCTAATAAATGAACGGATTTAGATTAACTAGCTACAACCAAATGTAAGGAGACAATTTTAATAATGCAAATGGAATAATCATCATTTATAGTGAATGTAATAAGTAACAACCAAAGATCTTTTCTGGGATTCAAATTCAGTGATCAAGATGAACGGGTTCAGGTATGATTTTTATGCTCTACATTTTTCTTTCTTTGAATAATTAGGATAACAACAACATCAAATGGCTAACACATATACGAGGCCTAGATTGGCCACATGACAAACTCTAATTTAGATGTTAGGCTAACTTAAGTATAGAAATAATGACCTACGATAGATAACATATGTATCGGATCTAGAGGCGCGCTATAAGTCAAATGTCTAGGATGAAAAACATGATCCATGCTTGCTTGCTTTGATCTGAATGTCTGAATTTCAAAAAACCCACTTGAATATGATGACTGATATTGATCTGTTTAAGCTCATACAGACGAACATGATCAGAGTAGGTTGCTAGTTCCCATGCTAGAGTGCGTGTAAATGGATTTGTATGGTATTAATCGCTTTAGGTATTATCTTGAAAGATGGGAACAAAGTGCACATAATAAGTCCTCTCACTAAAGATGGAGTGATTATGCTTTCTTGATCGTTGAGTTCCCTCACTGGTGGGTGATTGAATTGGGCTTAGAAAGGACAAGAAGAGGTCAAAATTAAGTTGCAACATCAGAGAGTGAGCAAATGGTCTTGCTTGCTCTTTAGTCCTCACGTTGAAGAGAAGAATGATTGAACTCAACAAGAATCCAGAGAGATTGATGTTGAAATTGATGATTCAAATATTTGTAGAGAAGTAAAGAAATTGATTGATTTTCAATCAATTAATTGGCTTGTATATGGAAAGATATAAGAGGAAGTTTTCTTTTTGGAAGAAAAATAATAGGCCAATCAATCAATTAATGAAGAATCAATTTACTCAGGGAAAGAGATTGAGACCATGATTGCGCCAACCATTTATGCTCCAATCAAATAAAGGAAGATATTATATTTATTTTTCTTCATGTCTAATTAATCTAGAAACTTCTCTTCTTTATCTCCAAGAAATCCCTCTATATAAATAGGTAGGGGTCATGTTATTGTATGAACGCAAGCAATTCATCATTACTCTTCTCTCTATTGTAATCTTACGTACTCATTCTTCATTGAGAAATTAAAAAAGTTGTTGGATCCGTGGACGTAGGCAAAGCCGAACCACGTTCAATTGGTGTGTTCTTTCCTCTATTTTCTGTTTTTGTTCTCTCTATAATTTGTGCTACTTGATTTTATTTTATTTTTGGCATTGTTGAAATAGTTGACAGACTAGATCATTGGGTTTCTTCGTTTTCTGTAATAACCCGGAAAATCTGGGCCAGTTTAAAATTTTTATTTTGGCTATTTTAGCGAATTTAGAATATTTAAAATGGATTATTTTAAATAATATCGTCGAGGAATTTATTTTAAATATAATTCGAACGTATATATTTTACGCATCGTCGTTAGAATATAAATATTTATATATAATTATAAATAGAATTGAAAATGGCGCGGTAGTTCGATAATTCGATTTCAAACTTCAATTGAATGTACCGGGTGCAAAACAATCCGGATTTTAGTGAAACCAAAAATGATAGGATCTAATTGATAATATCTTTCCAACGAATCCGAATAATCAAATTTTCATAGCGGGGATCAAAAGATATGTCCAGTTGAAAATTCTGAATAGTCGCTATGGAATTCAGGCCCTTAAAAATGGGCATTTTGCAAACCACCTCGGATTTCGATGAAACCAGTTTTGTTGGGTCCGGGATGTAAAGTTATTGCTAGGTTTCAAATTTCATAATTTTTCGAATCAATATGTGAGCGGGGCAAAGGAAAACGCGTTTGACCAGTTTCAGTTGATTTCAATCGACTGGAAATTGGCCATTTTTCAAACGGTCTCAGAATTCGACGAAACTAGTTTTGTTAGGACCGTATCGTCAATACGAAGCTAGAAAATATTTTTCTGGAATTTTTCTAGTTGGTATGTGACCCCGGTAATTTGAAATGTACGTTTAAAATTCAATATAGTAATTTAAATGTAAATTTAACGGAAACTGATTGTAACAGCCGAATTGGCCCACGATACATATCCCATTGTGTTCAAAATGGGGGTATTTGGCTAGAGGCAACAGTCTTTGGGTTCGATTTAGAGTTCATGAGGATAAACAAGGGTTCTACGAATAAATAAATAAAAAAATATAAATACTCCATTGGTCAGAAAAGTGGGTCAAAGCCCTCATAATTAATTTTCTCAGTCAACCCTCCCTTTTCCGCCTCTTTCCTCGATGAACGACGATAGTCGTTCGAACCTTCCCTCTCCTTTAACTTTGAATCACTAATCCATTTCAACAACTAATTAAAGGAAATCCAAAGAGGCTCGAGAGATCGTTAAATCCATCCAAACCTCATCATCTCTGGCGAAGTTATGAACTCGAATTTCCGTACAGAAGTCGCCATGTTCGAGCTCAAATTCCGAGAAGACCAGGCCGCCGAGTTGCATGGGACAAGAAGGAGGAGGGGCGCTGCTCGTAGCCGGACGTCGTGGAAGACCCAGATCGTCGTTGAAGTCACTGTAGGAGGCGCAAAGTTTAACCCTAGGTCGGGAGCTCTGTTCGACGGTGCTGGAGTAATTAACAGTGAAAGGTTTATTTCTTTATTTAATTTTACTGATTCTTTTATTTAACATATACAGAGTTTTTAAATAAAAGAAAATTAACATTGTTTTTAAATATGTTTTTGAAAATAAAATAGCGTATGTTTTTTTTAACAAAATTTGCTTTGCTTTCAAAACAAAATTTACTTTGTTTGAAAAATATAGAAAATTTACTTTGTTTGAAAAATATAGAAAATTTGCTTTGTTTTAAAATAGAAATAACAATATAAAAATATGATTTTTATATATATAGTTTTGAATTAGAAACATGATTTTTGAAATATATAGCGTTGATAAAAGTATGATTTTTATACAATAGAGAAATTAAAAATAGGATTTTTTATATATTGAACTTCGATAGAAAAATGTGATTTTTTATATATTGAACTTCGATAGAAAAATAGGATTTTTATATATTGAACTTCGATAGAAAAATGTGATTTTTTATATATTGAACTTCGATAGAAAAATAGGTTTTTTATATATTGAACTTCGATAGAAAAATAGGATTTTTATATATTGAACTTCGATAGAAAAATAGGATTTTTATATATTGAACTTCGATAGAAAAATAGGATTTTTATATATTGAACTTCGATAGAAAAATAGGATTTTTATATATTGAACTTCGATAGAAAAATAGGATTTTTATATATTGAACTTCAAAATAAAAATAGGATTTTTATATATTGAACTTCAAAATAAAAATATGATTTTTATATATTGAATAGCGAAGTAAAAATTCGATTTTTACATAGGTAGTGAAAGCGGGCGACGAAGGTAACAAAAAGGCGAGAACGAAGAAGATTTCTATCAAAGAGGAGTCAAGATGATTGGATAGCTATCAGTGAGAATTTCTCACCTTTCAATTTATTTTCTAGTTATATATATATATATACTAGGATGCAGACGATGCTTAGTAGCACCCGACACAATCGTCCACAGACCATGGACTTGTTTGTTTGGTTGCATAGCTTAGTTATATTATTTGATTGAAATTGAATGGTTTGGTGAAATGAATTGATATGATTGATGTGTGAATGGCGTGGGCCTTCACTAGACCGGGGATAAGGCTAGGCCTTGTATCGTTTCTAGTATCGTGCCGTTATGCCGCCGAAATTTTCTAAAATGTGTTAGAAAAATAAAAATATCATTTTATTTAAAGAATGAACTTAATAGAAATTCATATGTTGGAATAAAATGTTTTATCGTTAAAAATATAATTTTTAACGTGAATGTGAATAAACAAATATTCATTTACAAACCAGACGGTTTGTTTATGTACACCTATTTGAAGGACATTGATTGGGACGATAAATTTTACACATCGCCCAACTGCACGAATAAAATATTTGTTTGATTGTTTGAAACCCCACACGGGTGTTGGGATGAAATATGAAGTTCACTCATCCTGATTGATGGAATATGTCGATCGATTGATTGACAGGCTGTTATAAGCGTTAAATGTCTATATTTGATGCTTATACAGTGTAGTGCACTTTGGTTGATGGTTGATTATTTTTCAATGCTATTATATACATGTGTTGTATGAAAATCCATATAATTAACATTATATGGTGATTGATTGGGCCTCATTCCAATTTAGAAAATAAAGAATATTATAAAATAACGGTTCATGTGTTGACAGTACTCATCCTTTGAGATTGGTCATGTGTTGAACGAAATATTTTGATAATAAAATTTACATCTTTATCAATATAAAATAACGGTTCATGTGTTGACAGTACTCATCCATTGAGATTGGTCATGTGTTGAACGAAATATTTTGATAATAACAACTATTTTGAAAAAGAAATATTTGAAATAAAATATTTGAAATAGAAATTTATGAAGCCGTGTTGGTTAGATTGACGCCATTTTGACGTAAACGATATTTATATCGATTTTATTCATTTTGAAATGAATTGAATATATAACGATTTCGAAATGAATTGAATATAAAACGATTTCAAAATGAATTGAATATACAACGATTTCGAAATGAATTGAATATAAAACGATTTCGAAATGAATTGAATATAAAACGATTTCGAAATGAATTGAATATAAAACGATTTCGAAATGAATTGAATATAAAACGATTTCGAAATGAATTGAATATAAAACGATTTCGAAATGAATTGAATATATAACGATTTCGAAATGAATTGAATATAAAACGATTTCGAAATGAATTGAATATAAAACGATTTCGAAATGAATTGAATATAAAACGATTTCGAAATGAATTGAATATAAAACGATTTCGAAATGAATTGAATATATAACGATTTCGAAATGAATTGAATATATAACGATTTCGAAATGAATTGAATATATAACGATTTCGAAATGAATTGAATATATAACGATTTCGAAATGAATTGAATTGAAAACGAATTCAAAATGATTTGAAAGCAAATTGAAATGAATTCAAATTGAATTGAAATTTGAATTGAATAGAAATGAATTTTAAAACGAATTTATAAAGAAGAATTCAATTTTGATTTGAATTGAAATGGAAGTTGAAATTGCTTTTGAAACGAATTTAAAACTATTTATATAATTCGTTTTAAATAGAAATCGATGAAATATATATTATATATATTATATATATAATATAATGGCCTGAATAGAACGCGCCGCGCCGCGGCAGTTCGTGAATTTCGACCATTTATTTCAAACGGACATTACGGGAGATCCGACCGTCGGATTCTCCTAAAACCGGAACCGTTGGGTTCGTATCGAAAAGAGCTTTCTAATGAATATTTGAAATTTGAAATCTAACGGTTGGATTTGGAGTTACGTCCAAATCAAATTTGAAAAAGGTCGCTGTAAGTGCAGTTCGATGGCCATTAATGGAAATCGACTGTACGGGCCTTGATAAAATTATTAAAAATAGTAATAATTTGTGTAAAATCATAAGAAATGATTTGGGAAGAATTGGGATGAAAAACTCCATATTTGAAAAGATAAAAATAGATTTTTATCGAATTGAACTAGTTTTGAACTAGAATTATAATTCTATTTATTTTTAAATAAATAAATTGAATTCGAAAAGGGTTTTAAAAATAACCAAAATTTCCTATGATTGCATTGGAATGGATTTGAATCGAAATTGTCTTCGGAATATTTCGATGTTGAAATTCGTGATTATACAGGTGTTGTTATGGAAATTTGAAAGATATATATATTTATATCGTTATTTCCAATACGACATTTGTTAATCGTAGAATTTGATATTGAATATAAGCCGGGATATTTTCTATTCAGAGCCTTGTATTTAATATCAAATGTGATTTGGGTTTGTCGTGAATGGTGTCTTCATTAACACTGTTCTTGAACCCAGTGGAAAAAGATTAAATCTTTTTATTTAGATTTAATGAAGTGTACCAATTAAATAATGTTTAATTGGAATTGAATTGATATTGATTTTTGGGTTTATCGTGGACAGTGTTTTTAAATAACACTTGTTCTTTAACCCGATAATTAATGAAGGTGATTTTGGGTTTATTGTGGACTGTGTTTTTAAATGACACGGATTCTTTAACCCAGTCACAGATTAAAACTAAGTGGAGTTTTAATGAATCTTTAATTAGATTGAAATAATCGAAATGGAGTATCACCAGTTTTGCTCCAGGCGATAGTTAAATCTTTAATTAGATTTGAACGTGAAATGGTAATTGAATTTACCGATAACACCGTGGTGTTAGATATGAAGTATAACCAGTTTTACTTCATGGGATGAATAGGTTGGGATTGGAAAATTAAAACAAATGATTACTTCGGTAAGGTTCGCTAATCCCGACTAGTTTGAATTGAGATTCAAAAATAGATTAAAGAATAAATTCAAGAAATTTATCTTGGATAAAATTAATGGGAACCTTTCCCTATGAATGTGAAATTTAGAGATTGACTGTCGGTTAGCCAAGCAGAATGGTTTTCTGAATATTGATCTGATGTTGGTTTCGGCCTTCGGGGTTAATATTTGGGAAATTATTCTCTTGATTAATTTACGGTTAGTGACTGATGAATTGGAATGAGGCGTATGTTGTGTTTGTGTAACACTTATTCAAAATATACGCGAGTTATTCGGAAAGACCGGGTTTATCCCATTCTGAATAACTGATACGACGATAAGTCGAAGATGAAGACGATGGTCGAAGACCGGAGGTCTTCACGTCGTTTGGGTGATAACTGATGATCTTGATTGGGCTGTACACCCAAGAAGATGGAAACAGTTAGTGATCGTCCAGAAGTACTTGGAGATCGATGGATATGCGGGGTACTAGGTGCCTCCGGTTTCGTTCAGACCCAGAACGGACTTGTAAATGGACTGTGTGTCTGACATTGGATTTTAGTCCGTGTGATTGATCTCTATTAAATATATATCTGTTTGGCGGCGGAGAATTTATTCTCTTGCTTAACGCCCTTCTCTGAGACGTACGAGCTCAGGGGTTATATATTGATGGATATCAAACGCATGGAGTGAATTGCCTGTGTGGCATGCCTAAGTGGCAATTGATCGAGGCTTTTGTTGAAAAGCAAAGTCTTGTGGTGATGATCAAAGCACGGCCTTTGTGGCGTAGCTTTGTGTAACGTTTACTTCGCGAGTTTCACACCCGGTATGAACCAAAAACGGGAGACGGACCTCAGGGAGGGCCTGCGTTTCCTCCTAGCTAGAAGTGGCGTCAGTGGTTTTACACGCCCTGACGAGTTTGACTTATGTGGTTGTTGCTGTTGCGAGGCGCCTCGGTTAGATCGGACGATCCGGGTCCGATGGAGTCATTCGTTGGCTCGCTTACGCCCCAAAGGGCGGCGAAACGCAGTGTTCAGGGTTTAAGTTTAATCCACATCGGTGGACCGGCCCTGTCGCTCCAAGGGTCGATGCGTTCTGATCCTGAGACTCGGGCTAGGCAGTCTCGAATCGGTTGAGGACTATCTTTTGCCTCGGTTCATAGACGGAAATCCAGTTTCCAAATACGTGACATTTGCGGTTTTATTTGTAAACCTATATATGGCGACATAGTGGCATGGGACGCTCATGCCGCCTATGATTGATACTTATGATTTGAAGTTGTTTTATACACTATGCACTTATAATAGTATCAAATGATTTGTTTTAAAACGTATCAAGCATTCTTTGGCTGTTATAAGGGAAAACCCTATCCCCCGGCTTGCGTTTGCATTGTGTGATAGGACCTGGGTCTTATAACAGCTTCATTTTTCTTTATTTAGCATTGCGCTGTTTGTTTTATGCACTGGTATTCTTGGGAGGAAACCCGTTCCGTGTTATACGGCGTGGTCCCTTGATTTACCTAACTTTTAAAATAAAGAATAATAACTGTTTTAGTTCTCACACCAGTCCCATGACTGACCTGGAGTTTATTGTTTTGACCTAAACTCTGGGTGCCCTTATTTTCGACACGGGCAGCTAGTAGTTTTGGTTTTGCAGATTTATATTCACAGGATCCTGGTTTACAGCTGGAACGATATCCGGAAAGCTTTGTATCCGTATATCTCCTTCTAGTTGTGTATTGTATTATTTTCCGCTGCTATGTATTTAAACGTAATTTAAATCTCTGATATTTCTGTGTAATATTCATTTATACTCTGTATATTCTTGTAATCTGATTCGTTGTTGTGATATACAATGAAATGTTCTTTTGTATGCGTTCTGTTTTGTCGTGTTCTCAAAACGATAGGGCGTTTCGAACGGCCTGGATCGGTTTAGCGACTGGTTCGGACCGAGCGAAATTCCTTGCCGTCACAGTTGGTATCAGAGCTTTGGTTTACAAAGCTAGAGAACAAGGCACATTAGAACTATACGAAAGAATTCATCAGATATTGGGTTAGTAATATCCAATGAGAATGACTCGTTAGAGATGGGATCAGTAGTATCCTAGAACGAGTGTGAAGAGTATATTTTTAACGTGAAAACAAATTTTGTTTTGAAAATCTAAATCAATTATTCGTATTTGATTATTTATTTATATAGATGTGGACAATCCAGTATATATAGATTTTGCGTATACGTCTGATCCGCGTGTATTAGAAATTTTAATATACTGGATAGATATAGAATTACACTCTAATCGCCCGGAGATGATTTTGATGGTGGAGCTCCATCATTAGAATTTATGTTCGAGTGACGAAAGTGGGCTTTCTATATATTTCCTATTGACTGGTGTGAGAACCAAAAACTATATAGGATATATTGTTGTGATTTGGCACCAAAAATCTGATTTTTGTATAAGTATCAAAATTATGAATTTGAAACTCTAATTCACTAATTGATTGATGTTTGTGTTGTTTGTTCATTTGTTTGCTAATTTTGAACCATTATGCCTAATTTGATCGAATAATGAATTGTATTGAAATTGGTCGCATTTGCTTGCATATACATATACTTATTTTGAACAGGTCATAGCAAAGAGGCTAGAGCCGAAGAATAAAATTTGTTTGCCCGACAAATAGGTACATGTTTACTACATAATTTCCTGTTTTGTTTGGGTGATGATGATTTTGTGAGCCTATTGGCTAGCCGCTTGGCTTTTTCTTTTTCTTTTTGAGATCTGAAGGACTGGGGAAGCTATTTGAAATTCCCCGATGCTCCCGGTGCAGGGGAGGTTATGGCGAAATTTTTCAAAAATTTAGGGTGTTAGCCAAATTTTTGAAATTTTGAAAATTCTCAGAAACTAAAGAATTGGAGAATGAAAGCCAGATCGAACGTAGAGTTGAATAATCAAACCACTTTCGACTTTGTTCCTTTTCGGGGACGAAAAGTTTTAAGTGGGGGAGATTGTAATAACCCGGAAAATCTGGGCCAGTTTTATTTTGGCTATTTTAGCGAATTTAGAATATTTAAAATGGATTATTTTAAATAATATCGTCGAGGAATTTATTTTAAATATAATTCGAACGTATATATTTTACGCGTCGTCGTTAGAATATAAATATTTATATATAATTATAAATAGAATTGAAAATGGCGCGGTAGTTCGATAATTCGATTTCAAACTTCAATTGAATGTACCGGGTGCAAAACAATCCGGATTTTAGTGAAACCAAAAATGATAGGATCTAATTGATAATATCTTTCCAACGAATCCGAATAATCAAATTTTCATAGCGGGGATCAAAAGATATGTCCAGTTGAAAATTCTGAATAGTCGCTATGGAATTCAGGCCCTTAAAAATGGGCATTTTGCAAACCACCTCGGATTTCGATGAAACCAGTTTTGTTGGGTCCGGGATGTAAAGTTATTGCTAGGTTTCAAATTTCATAATTTTTCGAATCAATATGTGAGCGGGGCAAAGGAAAACGCGTTTGACCAGTTTCAGTTGATTTCAATCGACTGGAAATTGGCCATTTTTCAAACGGTCTCAGAATTCGACGAAACTAGTTTTGTTAGGACCGTATCGTCAATACGAAGCTAGAAAATATTTTTCTGGAATTTTTCTAGTTGGTATGTGACCCCGGTAATTTGAAATGTACGTTTAAAATTCAATATAGTAATTTAAATGTAAATTTAACGGAAACTGATAGTAACAGCCGAATTGGCCCACGATACATATCCCATTGTGTTCAAAATGGGGGTATTTGGCTTGAGGCAATAGTCTTTGGGTTCGATTTAGAGTTCATGAGGATAAACAAGGGTTCTACGAATAAATAAATAAATAAATATAAATACTCCATTGGTCAGAAAAGTGGGTCAAAGCCCTCATAATTAATTTTCTCAGTCAACCCTCCCTTTTCCGCCTCTTTCCTCGATGAACGACGATAGTCGTTCGAACCTTCCCTCTCCTTTAACTTTGAATCACTAATCCATTTCAACAACTAATTAAAGGAAATCCAAAGAGGCTCGAGAGATCGTTAAATCCATCCAAACCTCATCATCTCTGGCGAAGTTATGAACTCGAATTTCCGTACAGAAGTCGCCATGTTCGAGCTCAAATTCCGAGAAGACCAGGCCGCCGAGTTGCATGGGACAAGAAGGAGGAGGGGCGCTGCTCGTAGCCGGACGTCGTGGAAGACCCAGATCGTCGTTGAAGTCACTGTAGGAGGCGCAAAGTTTAACCCTAGGTCGGGAGCTCTGTTCGACGGTGCTGGAGTAATTAACAGTGAAAGGTTTATTTCTTTATTTAATTTTACTGATTCTTTTATTTAACATATACAGAGTTTTTAAATAAAAGAAAATTAACATTGTTTTTAAATATGTTTTTGAAAATAAAATAGCGTATGTTTTTTTAACAAAATTTGCTTTGCTTTCAAAACAAAATTTACTTTGTTTGAAAAATATAGAAAATTTACTTTGTTTGAAAAATATAGAAAATTTGCTTTGTTTTAAAATAGAAATAACAATATAAAAATATGATTTTTATATATAGTTTTGAATTAGAAACATGATTTTTGAAATATATAGCGTTGATAAAAGTATGATTTTTATACAATAGAGAAATTAAAAATAGGATTTTTTATATATTGAACTTCGATAGAAAAATGTGATTTTTTATATATTGAACTTCGATAGAAAAATAGGATTTTTATACATTGAACTTCGATAGAAAAATGTGATTTTTTATATATTGAACTTCGATAGAAAAATAGGTTTTTTATATATTGAACTTCGATAGAAAAATAGGATTTTTATATATTGAACTTCGATAGAAAAATAGGATTTTTATATATTGAACTTCGATAGAAAAATAGGATTTTTATATATTGAACTTCGATAGAAAAATAGGATTTTTATATATTGAACTTCGATAGAAAAATAGGATTTTTATATATTGAACTTCGATAGAAAAATAGGATTTTTATATATTGAACTTCGATAGAAAAATAGGATTTTTATATATTGAACTTCAAAATAAAAATAGGATTTTTATATATTGAAATTCAAAATAAAAATATGATTTTTATATATTGAATAGCGAAGTAAAAATTCGATTTTTACATAGGTAGTGAAAGCGGGCGACGAAGGTAACAAAAAGGCGAGAACGAAGAAGATTTCTATCAAAGAGGAGTCAAGATGATTGGATAGCTATCAGTGAGAATTTCTCACCTTTCAATTTATTTTCTAGTTATATATATATATACTAGGATGCAGACGGTGCTTAGTAGCACCCGACACAATCGTCCACAGACCATGGACTTGTTTGTTTGGTTGCATAGCTTAGTTATATTATTTGATTGAAATTGAATGGTTTGGTGAAATGAATTGATATGATTGATGTGTGAATGGCGTGGGCCTTCACTAGACCGGGGATAAGGCTAGGCCTTGTCCCGTTTCTAGTATCGTGCCGTTATGCCGCCGAAATTTTCTAAAATGTGTTAGAAAAATAAAAATATCATTTTATTTAAAGAATGAACTTAATAGAAATTCATATGTTGGAATAAAATGTTTTATCGTTAAAAATATAATTTTTAACGTGAATGTGAATAAACAAATATTCATTTACAAACCAGACGGTTTGTTTATGTACACCTATTTGAAGGACATTGATTGGGACGATAAATTTTACACATCGCCCAACTGCACGAATAAAATATTTGTTTGATTGTTTGAAACCCCACACGGGTGTTGGGATGAAATATGAAGTTCACTCATCCTGATTGATGGAATATGTCGATCGATTGATTGACAGGCTGTTATAAGCGTTAAATGTCTATATTTGATGCTTATACAGTGTAGTGCACTTTGGTTGATGGTTGATTATTTTTCAATGCTATTATATACATGTGTTGTATGAAAATCCATATAATTAACATTATATGGTGATTGATTGGGCCTCATTCCAATTTAGAAAATAAAGAATATTATAAAATAACGGTTCATGTGTTGACAGTACTCATCCTTTGAGATTGGTCATGTGTTGAACGAAATATTTTGATAATAAAATTTACATCTTTATCAATATAAAATAACGGTTCATGTGTTGACAGTACTCATCCATTGAGATTGGTCATGTGTTGAACGAAATATTTTGATAATAACAACTATTTTGAAAAAGAAATATTTGAAATAAAATATTTGAAATAGAAATTTATGAAGCCGTGTTGGTTAGATTGACGCCATTTTGACGTAAACGATATTTATATCGATTTTATTCATTTTGAAATGAATTGAATATATAACGATTTCGAAATGAATTGAATATAAAACGATTTCGAAATGAATTGAATATATAACGATTTCGAAATGAATTGAATATAAAACGATTTCGAAATGAATTGAATATAAAACGATTTCGAAATGAATTGAATATATAACGATTTCGAAATGAATTGAATATAAAACGATTTCGAAATGAATTGAATATAAAACGATTTCGAAATGAATTGAATATAAAACGATTTCGAAATGAATTGAATATAAAACGATTTCGAAATGAATTGAATATAAAACGATTTCGAAATGAATTGAATATATAACGATTTCGAAATGAATTGAATATATAACGATTTCGAAATGAATTGAATATATAACGATTTCGAAATGAATTGAATATATAACGATTTCGAAATGAATTGAATATATAACGATTTCGAAATGAATTGAATTGAAAACGAATTCAAAATGATTTGAAAGCAAATTGAAATGAATTCAAATTGAATTGAAATTTGAATTGAATAGAAATGAATTTTAAAACGAATTTATAAAGAAGAATTCAATTTTGATTTGAATTGAAATGGAAGTTGAAATTGCTTTTGAAACGAATTTAAAAATATTTATACAATTCGTTTTAAATAGAAATCGACGAAATATATATTATATATATAATATAATGGCCTGAATAGAACGCGCCGCGGCAGTTCGTGAATTTCGACCATTTATTTCAAACGGACATTACGGGAGATCCGACCGTCGTATTCTCCTAAAACCGGAACCGTTGGGTTCGTATCGAAAAGAGCTTTCTAATGAATATTTGAAATTTGAAATCTAACGGTTGGATTTGGAGTTACGTCCAAATCAAATTTGAAAAAGGTCGCTGTAAGTGCAGTTCGATGGCCATTGATGGAAATCGACTGTACGGGCCTTGATAAAATTATTAAAAATAGTAATAATTTGTGTAAAATCATAAGAAATGATTTGGGAAGAATTGGGATGAAAAACTCCATATTTGAAAAGATAAAAATAGATTTTTATCGAATTGAACTAGTTTTGAACTAGAATTATAATTCTATTTATTTTTAAATAAATAAATTGAATTCGAAAAGGGTTTTAAAAATAACCAAAATTTCAATGATTGCATTGGAATGGATTTGAATCGAAATTGTCTTCGGAATATTTCGATGTTGAAATTCGTGATTATACAGGTGTTGTTATGGAAATTTGAAAGATATATATATTTATATCGTTATTTCCAATACGACATTTGTTAATCGTAGAATTTGATATTGAATATAAGCCGGGATATTTTCTATTCAGAGCCTTGTATTTAATATCAAATGTGATTTGGGTTTGTCGTGAATGGTGTCTTCATTAACACTGTTCTTGAACCCAGTGGAAAAAGATTAAATCTTTTTATTTAGATTTAATGAAGTGTACCAATTAAATAATGTTTAATTGGAATTGAATTGATATTGATTTTTGGGTTTATCGTGGACAGTGTTTTTAAATAACACTTGTTCTTTAACCCGATAATTAATGAAGGTGATTTTGGGTTTATTATGAACTGTGTTTTTAAATGACACGGATTCTTTAACCCAGTCACAGATTAAAACTAAGTGGAGTTTTAATGAATCTTTAATTAGATTGAAATAATCGAAATGGAGTATCACCAGTTTTGCTCCAGGCGATAGTTAAATCTTTAATTAGATTTGAACGTGAAATGGTAATTGAATTTACCGATAACACCGTGGTGTTAGATATGAAGTATAACCAGTTTTACTTCATGGGATGAATAGGTTGGGATTGGAAAATTAAAACAAATGATTACTTCGGTAAGGTTCGCTAATCCCGACTAGTTTGAATTGAGATTCAAAAATAGATTAAAGAATAAATTCAAGAAATTTATCTTGGATAAAATTAATGGGAACCTTTCCCTATGAATGTGAAATTTAGAAATTGACTGTCGGTTAGCCAAGCAGAATGGTTTTCTGAATATTGATCTGATGTTGGTTTCGGCCTTCGGGGTTAATATTTGGGAAATTATTCTCTTGATTAATTTACGGTTAGTGACTGATGAATTGGAATGAGGCGTATGTTGTGTTTGTGTAACACTTATTCAAAATATACGCGAGTTATTCGGAAAGACCGGGTTTATCCCATTCTGAATAACTGATACGACGATAAGTCGAAGATGAAGACGATGGTCGAAGACCGGAGGTCTTCACGTCGTTTGGGTGATAACTGATGATCTTGATTGGGCTGTACACCCAAGAAGATGGAAACAATTAGTGATCGTCCAGACGTACTTGGAGATCGATGGATATGCGGGGTACTAGGTGCCTCCGGTTTCGTTCAGACCCAGAACGGACTTGTAAATGGACTGTGTGTCTGACATTGGATTTTAGTCCGTGTGATTGATCTCTATTAAATATATATCTGTTTGGCGGCGGAGAATTTATTCTCTTGCTTAACGCCCTTCTCTGAGACGTACGAGCTCAGGGGTTATATATTGATGGATATCAAACGCATGGAGTGAATTGCCTGTGTGGCATGCCTAAGTGGCAATTGATCGAGGCTTCTGTTGAAAAGCAAAGTCTTGTGGTGATGATCAAAGCACGGCCTTTGTGGCGTAGCTTTGTGTAACGTTTACTTCGCGAGTTTCACACCCGGTATGAACCAAAAACGGGAGACGGACCTCAGGGAGGGCCTGCGTTTCCTCCTAGCTAGAAGTGGCGTCAGTGGTTTTACACGCCCTGACGAGTTTGACTTATGTGGTTGTTGCTGTTGCGAGGCGCCTCGGTTAGATCGGACGATCCGGGTCCGATGGAGTCATTCGTTGGCTCGCTTACGCCCCAAAGGGCGGCGAAACGCAGTGTTCAGGGTTTAAGTTTAATCCACATCGGTGGACCGGCCCTGTCGCTCCAAGGGTCGATGCGTTCTGATCCTGAGACTCGGGCTAGGCAGTCTCGAATCGGTTGAGGACTATCTTTTGCCTCGGTTCATAGACGGAAATCCAGTTTCCAAATACGTGACATTTGCGGTTTTATTTGTAAACCTATATATGGCGACATAGTGGCATGGGACGCTCATGCCGCCTATGATTGATACTTATGATTTGAAGTTGTTTTATACACTATGCACTTATAATAGTATCAAATGATTTGTTTTAAAACGTATCAAGCATTCTTTGGCTGTTATAAGGGAAAACCCTATCCCCCGGCTTGCGTTTGCATTGTGTGATAGGACCTGGGTCTTATAACAGCTTCATTTTTCTTTATTTAGCATTGCGCTGTTTGTTTTATGCACTGGTATTCTTGGGAGGAAACCCGTTCCGTGTTATACGGCGTGGTCCCTTGATTTACCTAACTTTTAAAATAAAGAATAATAACTGTTTTAGTTCTCACACCAGTCCCATGACTGACCTGGAGTTTATTGTTTTGACCTAAACTCTGGGTGCCCTTATTTTCGACACGGGCAGCTAGTAGTTTTGGTTTTGCAGATTTATATTCACAGGATCCTGGTTTACAGCTGGAACGATATCCGGAAAGCTTTGTATCCGTATATCTCCTTCTAGTTGTGTATTGTATTATTTTCCGCTGCTATGTATTTAAACGTAATTTAAATCTCTGATATTTCTGTGTAATATTCATTTATACTCTGTATATTCTTGTAATCTGATGCGTTGTTGTGATATACAATGAAATGTTCTTCTGTATGCGTTCTGTTTTGTCGTGTTCTCAAAACGATAGGGCGTTTCGAACGGCCTGGATCGGTTTAGCGACTGGTTCGGACCGAGCGAAATTCCTTGCCGTCACATTTTCCGCTGCCCAAATCTCTGATTCTGCACTACAGATTGGTATCAGAGCCAGGTTGTCCTATTCAAAGACTTTTTCAGCCATGTCAAATTCCGCAAAGAATAACAGTGGTAGAAGCGCTACAAATTATGGAGTCGCTAGATTTGATGGAAAGGGGGATTTTGGCACATGGAAGATGAAGATGGAAGCGGTGTTGAAGAAATAGAGGACATTTAATCTTGTCTCAGATCTAGAGAAATTGAAGAAATTAGCACCTGAAAAGATAGAAGAATTGGAAGATGATGCTCTTACTACCATCCAACTTAGCCTTTCTGATGAAGTACTTAGAGAGTTTTCTCAAGTGAAAACTACTAAGGAATTTTGGGATGCTCTTCAGAGAAAGCTCAACGACAGGTCTATCACCAACCACATCAACTTACAACAACAACTTTATTCTTTCAAAATGAGTCCCGGAACAGATGTATTTGCTCATATAGATGCTCTCAACACACTTATCATGAATCTTCGAGCAGCTGATGTAAAGATCGAGGATGAGGTGTAAGCTATTATTCTTTTATGTTCTGTACCTGTAGAGTATAACACTTTTGTTAACTCTATGATCTATGGACATTCGTCTATTTTCTTGGAGGATGTGAAGACAAATTTTCATAACGAGATGTTGAGAGGAAAGTTAGCAAGCATAATCATGGAGAATGATTCTGAAAGCCTTGTTGCACATAGAGGAAAAAGTAAAAGTAGACTCAAATATGGTGGAGAAACAGCTAAGTCCAGATCCCAGTCAAGAGGATCTCGGAAGGGAGTTTGTCATTATTGCAAAAAATCTGGACATTATATTGCAAGTTGCCTCAAGTTGGAGAATAAAAATAAAGATGTTCCCCAGAAGGCTTCAGCATCTACAACGGAGACATCAGATTCAGATAATGATCCTGGCATTTTTACAACTTCCGTCTCTCCTATGAAGAGTACTATGTGGATTATTGACTCGGGAGCATCCTATCACATGACATCTGATAGGCACTCTTTTTCCACTTATCGTCAGCTTGATGGAGGAGAGGTTCTCATGGGAAATAATGCGTCTTGTCGCATGATTGGTATTAGAATAGTAAAAATCAGGATGTTTGATGGTGTTGTTCGTACTTTATGTGATGTCAGGCATGTGCCTGATTTAAAGCGTAGTTTGATCTCCATTGGAGCATTGTGCAATTTTGGCTTAAAGCGTATAATAGAAAAAGATTTATTAAAAATTAAAAATGGCTCATTGATAGTAATGAAAGGGGTAAAAGCTAGAAATCTATATTTGTTGAACGGTACAACTGCTATTGCAGATACTGCTTAGGTTATTGATTCAGTTGATTACGATTCTACCAGATTGTAGCATTTTCATATGGGTCACATTCGAGAGCGCAGTTTTGAAGTATTGAGAAAGCGAGGCTTGATTGACAATGTTCATCATTCAAAACTTAACGTTTGTGAAGGATGTGTACTTGGAAAGCAGATGAAGGATTCTTTTGGCGTTGCAGAGCATAAGTCTAAAGATGTTTTAGAGTATATTCATACTGATGTTGGGGCCCCGCATCATGCCCATCTTATGGAGGAGCAAAGTATTTTGTTTCATTTATTGATGATTTTTCTAGAAAAGTATGGGGTTTTGTAATAACCCGTATATCTAATAACATGATAATGACATAAAACAAGGCAGAATTAAATAATAAAATCTGAATCAAGGGAAACGGGCTATGCCATTGCGTTCGTCTCGGAAAAATACGCGAAATAGAGTCCGAGTTTTCGGAAATCGGAGTCCGTATGACCCAGTTATGGCCCATCAAAGTTTTCAGAAAATTCAAGGTCTAAAAACAGATTCAAATTCAAATAATTTCACCTAAAGGTTAAGCGGGAAAGTTTCCCGCCAGAAACCCAAGTCGACAGGTGTGTCGACTTGGGAGTCGACGCACCCAGGGTGTGTCGACAGCCCTATCGACAGGGTCTGTCAGCCCAACCTGCCTGGGTGCTTCTGGCTTGTTTCTTGGACATGACTTAGGGCTAGTGACGGTTTTGGAGGGCTCAGATCTGAATTAGGGTTAATCCTAGGGTCTAAACTATCCTAAACATCTATAAAAAGGACCCTAACCCTACCCTAAACACTCATAAATCAATCCTATAACCAAACTATGTCCAAATGCTCACTCATGGCCTCCACCCTCTTGTCATGATCTCTTCCTTCATGCATATGAGAGTTTTCATATTCATTTGAGTGATTTAAGCTTGCGTAAGAGTCCTAAAGCTTCATTCAAGGCCAAAGTTTCAACCTTTCCTCTTTAAAGCTAGGATTTTTCTCAAGGGGTTTCATAGGAGCTTAGTTTGGGATATTGTAGAGTACTAAGTGGCTTCGCCTCAATCTAATTTGATATTGATTAGTCTTCATAGCATTGTAAGCCTATTTCTACCCTTGTATTTTAACTATGAAGTTAATATGTTATGTTGCAAGTTGAGTTTGGGGTTAATCATGATATGTGCTTTTGATCTTATGATGTTATGCATAAGCTCACTCTATGCATGTTAGGAAAGTCATTACCTTGGCTTTATGCATAGAAAGATATGATCTTTGGTTGGAAATGTTGCATGAAGCAACTTTGAAACTCTCATAACCCTTGTATTAACATGCATATAATGTTATATGCATGTCACTAGCCCTTATCTCATGCCATCTATGGCCATGTTCCACCTATTTGCCAAGTTTGATGTTATGCATGCATATGAACCTTATGCAAGTTGAAACCATGTTATGCATGCATATGAACACTGTGCAAGTTAAAATGATGTTATGCATGCTTATGAACATTATGCAAGTTGATAAACATGATATGCAAGTTTAAGATCACATCTTTGTCTCATATGCCACCATGCTTAACTTGTGGCCAAAACTTATCACTTATGCCCAACTTGTCATGTTATCTTGTTTTTCCCCTTTTGTGATCTATTTACGCTTATGCGAGTTTATATGCGATGGGGTAACGTTATGGGAAAACTAAAATGATAAGAAACATGATTTGAAAGTATGACGTGAAAATATGGCATATGAGTATGCTTGAACATGAACTTGGACATGACTTCTAGAAAACATGAGAATGGCCAACTCGAGGTTGGGTTGAGCTTGTGGCATAAACCTACCCGGAACCGACCGGCTTAACTAGTGGCTACAAGCAATAGGACCCAATGTGAGTAGTTGGTCATGTTGCACGTGAAACCCGAGGTTAGACTAAGTTGTGGTGTAAACCTACACGGACCCGCCCGGCCTAACTAGTAACCACAACGAGGTCTAATGTGAGAGGTTGGGTGCATTAAATTAATTAATGCCACATGGTAAGGTTAAGTCATGGACCGCTTGAATACTTAACCAATTAAACACGATGGGTTGGTAGGGTTAAGTCAGGAACCTTGGGTACACTTAACCAACTTGGTACTGGAATGAGTTGGGTTAACCACGTTTAACCCATTAAGGGAACCCTAGTTACGTGGTCCTTTGCACCAGTAACCCTCTTGGAAGTATCATGATACCCTAGGGACTAGGCTAGGGAGGGGCACGATTACTGGGATGACATGTAAGCGACCAAAACGACGGCTGAGTAGGTGCGCCGGTGTAGGTTCAGGCGGGCCATGGTCGTGCACATGGTCCAGAGTTGAAAAAGCAGACACGGGCACCAGTAGGTTTAAACTGTGCGTGCTTGGTTTGTGTCAGTGGTTGACACCCTAGGACTTGATACACCCTAGGGTGGACCTAGCACAGTTTAGCTACACTTCGTAGTTGGGCCGTATGACACCGACACTTGACGAGTTAGGCTTTAGGGAGCCGATCGACTAGACCGTGCTAGTTGGACCTTGGATTAGGTCATTCCTGATAATGGGCCAAACTTGGGCCTGGGGATCACTTCTTGGTTACACTTGACATAACTTGGAATACTAGTACACTTGGTGCAAACCTCAACCTTGTATATGCGGTGCCACACTTAGTCTATCTTGTTGACTTTTCACCATGCCAGTTATCATCCTATGACTCATCCTTGTTTACATATACAGTTAACTTTATTAGTTATTGTACAATAGTAGGTAGGACTTACCAGTCTTTTGACTGACCCATTTTCTTTCGCCTCTTTTCTTTCGTTTCCCCCCCCCCCCCCAGGTTTACAGGGTGGGAATACCGACACTTAGCTTGGATCTTAGCCGCTTTTCTTGGATAGCTCATGTATGCTTTGGGACTTGAGCTTGCTATGGTTTTCTACCTTGGGGATAGCTACCTTATGTTTTCCTTTTCAGTTTTCAGTTTTATGTTTCTAGACTTTGTTTATGGAAAATAATGATCAAGTACTGTGCTGTAACTTAACTTATGGTTTTGATATGCTAGTTTTTATCAGCTGTTATATTTACTCTGTTTTATATGTTCTGTCTTGTGATATCTGCATGCATGTTTACCTAGTTCAACACCCCTCCAAAGCCGGTGTCCTTGCAAGAGCGGCACTGGCGGAGGTGGGGTGTTACATTTGGTATCAGAGCATAAGGTTTACGAGATTGGAGCAAAAAGTGTTTTAAAGTTACTTTTAAAAGCTATTTTCAAAACCAATTAAGTATTTTCCAAAGAAAAGTCTAGTTTATTTTGAGAGGCTATCCCCCAAGAGCCATAAGCACTATCCTTCGTTTCCTCGTTCTAAATCTATCTTTTCCTTTTTCAGCATGGCCGATCTCAATCTTCCTGAGGGAGTCACCATTCCCGGATGGTTCCGGAGATACTTGGAAGCTAGGGCCAACAATGCAGGTCCAGCAACCACTCCCACTATCACTGAGGTTCCACCCCCTCCTCCTCCTCCTCAGCAACCACAAGCCGATTTCGCCAAGGTTTGCAAGGACTTCAAGGCAATGGGTGGCAAGAATTTTGTTGGGACCGAGACTTTTGTAGAGGCAAGAAACTGGTTGAAGGAGACCGAAGATCTCTTTGCCATCTTTGATATAGAGGACCGTAGAAAGGTTCTGTTGGCGGTTTGGCTACTAAAGGAGGAAGCTGCTTATTGGTGGGAGGTCACCAATGCAACTAGGCCCGTAGAAACCTGGGCCGACTTTAGGGCAAGGTTTGGGCTTAAGTTTCTATCATCTGCAGAGGCGAATTTGCAACTAGAGAAGTTCATAGCTTTGAAGCAAGGAGACATGATAGTGAGAGAGTATGTGAATAAGTTCAACCAGCTTGCCCGATTCGGTTTGGACATGGTCAATACTCCCGAGAAGAAGGCTCTACGTTTTGCACGAGGGTTAAATGAGCCATTACAAGGTCTAGCCATGTCGCACATACCCATGGGGGCCACTTTCGAGAACCTAGTAGACATGGCATTGCTGCAGGGAGAGGAGAAGAATGGGAAGAAAGAAGTCAAACCCAATGAGACTCAGCCTAAGAAGACAGACTCCAAGTGGGGAGGGAATCAGAGTAATCAGAACAATAAGAACAACAAGAATGACAAGGGCAACAAGAACAAGGCAAAGGAAACGAGAAAGTGCAACTTCTGTGGGATTGTTGGGCACGTAGTCAAGGACTGTAGGAAGAAGAAAAGGAAATTAGGTGGGTGCTTTCACTGTGGAGAGATGGGACATTTTAGCAAGGAATGCCCTAGGAAGCAGGGGCATGGACAGACTCAACGTGCAGGTTCATCTGGAGGGCAAGTGTATGCTCTCAACGCCGCTCCAGTTCAGGACCGAGGTACTATTTCTGTGGAAAGTCTTGTTTATATTTCTGGTTTTCCTGTTCGCACTTTGTTTGATTCTGGCGCATCGCATACCTTTATTTCTTCTGATATTGTTGAAAGTTTGCACCTAAGTACTAGTCTTGTTGAGGATCCCGTTAGTGTTTCAAATCCGATTGGGGGTTCAGCCCATTTATCTATGATCTGTATGGATTTGAGGATTTCTATCTTGACCGTGGAATTCTCGTGTGATGCTTATGTTCTCGGGTTTATGGGATACGGGTTGATCTTGGGCATGGATTGGTTGTCTAGCTATGGGGCCATTCTCGATTGTGAGCATAGGGTGGTGAGACTCATGACTCGCCTTGGTAATACCCTAGAGATTTCTTGCAACCCGCTAGATCCCGTCATGCTATGTTATCTTGAATCTCTTGGCTCGTCCATCGACGATCTGCAATCTGTAAAGGTGGTTCGAGAATACCCTGATGTCTTTGAAGAAGTTAAGGGGTTACCCCCTAAGCGAGAGATAGATTTCCGCATTTATCTGGTTGATAATGCTAAGCCAGTCTCCTTACCAGTTAGGCACATGGCCCCGCGTGAAAGGAGAGAGCTCAGTAAGCAAATCAAGGAGCTTCTTGAGAAGAATTTTATTAGGCGAAGCATTTCTGAATGGGGTGCTCCTGTGGTGTTCGCCACTAAGGCGGACGGCTCGCTTCGTCTATGTGTTGATTATCGAGAGTTGAACAAGCTGACCAAGAAGAATAGACATCCATTACCGAGGATAGATGACCTCTTCGACCAGCTTGTTGGTGCTTCTGTTTTCTCTCAGCTTGATTTAGCCACCGGATTTCATCAGCTTAGAGTGGCCGAAGACAGCATTGATAAGACTGCATTTAGGACTCCAGACGGATTCTTTGAATGGCTTGTCATGCCATTCGGTTTGACTAATGCACCCGCCTACTTCGTAGATTTGATGAGTAGGGTGTTCAGGGAGTTCCTTAACAAGTTTGTTGTTGTCTTCGTGGATGATATTCTGATCTTTTCAAAAGACGAGGAAGAACATGCTAGACACCTCAAGGAGGTGATGGATACGCTTAGAGCCCATCAGTTGAAAGCCAAGTTCTCCAAATGCCACTTTTGGAGAAAGGAAGTCCGGTTTCTTGGGCATATAGTTTCTAAGCAGGGTATAGCTGTGGATCCCGCTAAAGTGGTTGCAGTTCAAGACTGGAAGACTCCTAAGAATGCAACCGAAGTGCGAAGCTTTCTCGGTCTGGCAGGCTACTATAGGAAGTTCATTAGAGACTTCGCCAAGATTTCGGCCCCTTTCACTAGATTGACGAAGAAGAACTTAGTCTTTGCATGGGACTTAGAGTGTGAGCTTGCTTTTCAAAGGCTAAAAAGGGCCCTTACCACAGCTCCAGTTTTGGCATTACCCGATGGCGGTAAGATGTTTACCGTGTACACCGATGCATGTGGCACGGGGTTAGGCGCCGTTCTGATGCAGGAGGGAAGAGTGATATGTTATGGGGGTAGGCAACTTAAAATTCATGAAAAGAACTATCCCACTCATGACTTGGAGTTAGCGGCGATTGTCTTTGCACTCAAGTCCTGGCACCACTATCTTTTAGGCGAAAGGTTTGAGTTGTACACTGATCACAAATCACTCAAGTATCTCTTCTCGCAGAAAGATCTGAATCTTAGGCAGCAAAGGTGAATGGAATTCTTGGCATCATATGACTTCGAGATAGCTTATACCCCTGGCAAGGGTAATGTAGTGGCGGATGCACTAAGCAGAAAAAGGTTGACTTTGAGTCCCTTGTTTGTTGAGATGAAGAGCCTAGAGTTCCTAGCAACCTTTGATTTCACGACAGCTGTTGAGTCGATGACAGGGTCGTTAGCATCTCTCGAGCTTAGACCCACACTTCTTGATCAAGTAGGGACTTCCCAGAAGGAAGACCCACAGATAGTTGAGATCATGAGTAAGTTGATTCGGGGCGAGACGTCTAGTCACCTTGCTATATATAATGTTGATGACAAGGGTTGGCTAAGGCGTGATGGGAGACTCTGCGTTCCACAAGTGGGAGATTTGATGCATAAAGTTCTCGAAGAAGCACATCACTCAAAGATGACTATACATCCTGGTGGAGATAAGATGTATAGGGATATGAAGCGCATTTTCTTTTGGCCTGGAATGAAGAAGGATGTGGCAGAGTATGTTTCAAAATGCATGGTGTGCCAACGAGTAAAAGCTGAGTCGAAGAAGCCAGGTGGGCTATTACATCCATTGGAAGTCCCGCAATGGAAGTGGGAGAGCATCTCTATGGACTTTGTAGATGGATTGCCTAGATCAAGAAAAGGGAATTCGAGCATATGGGTCATAGTCGATCGACTTACGAAGAGTGCTCACTTCATCCCAGTAAAGAGCAAAAGGACTGCATCATGGCCGGCGTCTGTTTATCTTCGAGAAATAGTAAGATTGCATGGGGTCCCTTCTAGCATAGTCAGCGAACGTGACCCAATCTTCACTAGCCAATTCTGGAATAGTTTGCAGGAAGCGATGGGTACGCAATTGAATCTAAGTACAGCCTACCACCCCCAGATGGATGGCCAAACCGAAAGGGTGAATAGAGTGCTAGAAGACCTTCTGAGGCTATGTGTTCTTGATTTTGGTGGTACTTGGGAAGACCACCTTCCTCTTGTGGAGTTTGCTTACAACAATAGCTATCAAGCTAGCATAGGGATGGCACCATTTGAAGCTTTATATGAGAGGCCGTGTAGGTCACCATCTTGTTGGTGGGAGACAACAGATAAGCTTGTACTTGGGCCCGATATGATACGGGATACATCTGAGAAAGTTGAATTGGTGAGAAGACGGATGAAAGCGGCCCAAGATAGACAGAAATCCTATGCTGATAAGCGAAGGACAGATTTGGAGTTCGAAGTTGGAGACATGGTTTTCGTGAAGGTTTCTCCTTTGCGTAATGTGGTTCGCTTCGGAGCAGTTGGGAAGCTGGCACCCAGATTCGTAGGACCCTTCCCTATTATAGAGAGAGTTGGGAAGATGGCTTATAAAGTGCAATTGCCCGAGAAGCTGTCCGGAGTGCATAATGTCTTTCATGTCTCGCATCTCCGAAAGTGCCTACATGAGTCCGCTGAGGTGGTTGAACCTAGCATTCTTGAAGACGTGGAGGTAGAGAAAGAGGCAACCTTGAGGAGAGCTCCGATTCGCATTTTGGGAACGGAGATCAGAAAGCTAAGGAATCGAGAAGTCAAACTGGTGAAGGTTCAGTGGAGTGAAGCCGAAGAGGATGCAACTTGGGAGACAGAGGAGAAGATGCTTGGGCTTTATCCATTTCTTTTTTAGGGTACATTCTCGATCTCTTTTCCTCTTTAGCATACCTTTCTTTTGCTATCCATGTTTATCCTGTTTATCTTGTAACTTTGTCAATCTTGTCATGAGAACCTTAGGTAGAAACCCCTTGGATGAAACATGTATTTGAAACATGTTATGCTTGATGGTTGCAAGTGGTTGCAAGTGTTTGCAAGTGGATACTCGTGGATGCATGATACACATTAGGCACTAAGATCGGCTCACACACTTTCATGATTGCGTATGCATGAGTGCTTATACTTATTCATAGCTGAAACTTGTTATGCTACCTCATGGATGTTGCATATGGATGAATGTTATGTGCACTCATGTAGAAATTATAAAATTAGGTTAGGAATTTGCATACATATGGACGCATTTCACCAGCATACTTTGCATTAAGGAGGTTTACTGAATCAGTAACCGCCTGATTTTCGCATTAGATAAGTACATATACACACACCTTTGCATATGAACATACAGCATTTAGAAATGGTAAAGGACAATGGTTACTCATGGATGATGTGGTGAGTAGATGGATGATGGATGGTAGGACACTTTCTTCCTAACTTAGAGATTTCGGGGACGAAATCCTTTAAGGAGGGGAGAATGTAATAACCCGTATTTCTAATAACATGATAATGACATAAAATAAGGTAGAATTAAATAATAAAATCTAAATCAAGGGAAACGGGCTATGCCATTGCGTTCGTCTCGAAAAAATACGCGAAATAGAGTCCGAGTTTTCGGAAATCGGAGTCCGTATGACCCAGTTATGGCCCATCAAAGTTTTCAGAAAATTCAAGGTCTAAAAACAGATTCAAATTCAAATAATTTCACCTACAGGGTAGGCGGGAAAGTTTCCCGCCAGAAACCCAAATCGACAGGTGTGTTGACTTGGGAGTCGACGCACCCAGGGTGTGTCGACAGCCCTGTCGACAGGGTCTGTCGGCCCAACCTGCCTGGGTGCATCTGGCTTGTTTCTTGGACATGGCTTAGGGCTAGTGACGGTTTTGGAGGGCTCAAATCTGAATTAGGGTTAATCCTAGGGTCTAAACTATCCTAAACATCTATAAAAAGAACCCTAACCCTACCCTAAACACTCATAAATCAATCCTATAACCAAACTATGTCCAAATGCTCACTCATGGCCTCCACCCTCTTGTCATGATCTCTTCCTTCATGCATATGAGAGTTTTCATATTCATTTGAGTGATTTAAGCTTGCATAAGAGTCCTAAAGCTTCATTCAAGGCCAAAGTTTCAACCTTTACTCTTTAAAGCTAGGATTTTTCTCAAGGGGTTTCATAGGAGCTTAGTTTGGGATATTGTAGAGTACTAAGTGGCTTCGCCTCAATCTAATTTGATATTGATTAGTCTTCATAGCATTGTAAGCCTATTTCTACCCTTGTATTTTAACTATGAAGTTAATATGTTATGTTGCAAGTTGAGTTTGGGGTTAATCATGATATGTGCTTTTGATCTTATGATGTTATGCATAAGCTTACTCTATGCATGTTAGGAAAGTCATTACCTTGGCTTTATGCATAGAAAGATATGATCTTTGGTTGGAAATGTTGCATGAAGCAACTTTGAAACTCTCATAACCCTTGTATTAACATGCATATAATGTTATATGCATGTCACTAGCCCTTATCTCATGCCATCTATGGCCATGTTCCACCTATTTGCCAAGTTTGATGTTATGCATGCATATGAACATTATGCAAGTTGAAACCATGTTATGCATGCATATGAACACTATGCAAGTTAAAATGATGTTATGCATGCTTATGAACATTATGCAAGTTGATAAACATGATATGCAAGTTTAAGATCACATCTTTGTCTCATATGCCACCATGCTTAACTTGTGGCCAAAACCTATCACTTATGCCCAACTTGTCATGTTATCTTGTTTTTCCCCTTTTGTGATCTATTTACGCTTATGCGAGTTTATATGCGACGGGGTAACGTTATGGGCAAACTAAAATGATAAGAAACATGATTTGAAAGTATGACGTGAAAATATGGCATATGAGTATGCTTGAACATGAACTTGGACATGACTTCTAGAAAACATGAGAATGGCCAACTCGAGGTTGGGTTGAGCTTGTGGCATAAACCTACCCGGAACCGACCGGCTTAACTAGTGGCTACAAGCAATAGGACCCAATGTGAGTAGTTGGTCATGTTGCACGTGAAACCCGAGGTTAGACTAAGTTGTGGTGTAAACCTACCCGGACCTGCCCGGCCTAACTAGTAACAACAACGAGGTCTAATGTGAGAGGTTGAGTGCATTAAATTAATTAATGCCACATGGTAGGGTTAAGTCATGGACCGCTTGAATACTTAACCAATTAAACACGATGGGTTGGTAGGGTTAAGTCAGGAACCTTGGTACACTTAACCAACTTGGTACTGGAATGAGTTGGGTTAACCACGTTTAACCCATTAAGGGAACCCTAGTTACGTGGTCCTTTGCACCAGTAACCCTCTTGGAAGTATCATGATACCCTAGGGACTAGGCTAGGGAGGGGCACGATTACTGGGATGACATGTAAGCGACCAAAACGACGGCTGAGTAGGTGCGCCGGTGTAGGTTCAGGCGGGCCATGGTCGTGCACATGGTCCGGAGTTGAAAAAGCAGACACGGGCACCAGTAGGTTTAAACTGTGTGTGCTTGGTTTGTGTCAGTGGTTGACACCCTAGGACTTGATACACCCTAGGGTGGACCTAGCACAGTTTAGCTACACTTCGTAGTTGGGCCGTATGACACCGACACTTGACGAGTTAGGCTTTAGGGAGCCGATCGACTAGACCGTGCTAGTTGGACCTTGGATTAGGTCATTCCTGATAATGGGCCAAACTTGGGCCTGGGGATCACTTCTTGGTTACACTTGACATAACTTGGAATACTAGTACACTTGGTGCAAACCTCAACCTTGTATATGCGGTGCCACACTTAGTCTATCTTGTTGACTTTTCACCATGCCAGTTATCATCCTATGACTCATCCTTGTTTACATATACAGTTAACTTTATTAGTTATTGTACAATAGTAGGTAGGACTTACCAGTCTTTTGACTGACCCATTTTCTTTCGCCTCTTTTCTTTCGTTTCCCCCCCCCCCCCAGGTTTATAGGGTGGGAATACCGGCACTTAGCTTGGATCTTTGCCGCTTTTCTTGGATAGCTCATGTATGCTTTGGGACTTGAGCTTGCTATGGTTTTCTACCTTGGGGATAGCTACCTTATGTTTTCCTTTTTAGTTTTCAGTTTTATGTTTCTAGACTTTGTTTATGGAAAATAATGATCAAGCACTGTGCTGTAACTTAACTTATGGTTTTGATATGCTAGTTTTTATCAGCTGTTATATTTACTCTGTTTTATATGTTCTGTCTTGTGATATCTGCATGCATGTTTACCTAGTTCAACACCCCTCCAAAGCCGGTGTCCTTGCAAGAGCGGCACTGGCGGAGGTGGGGTGTTACAGGTTTGCTTTATGAAGTCCAAAGATGAAACTTTTGATAGATTTCAAAGTTGGAAATCTCTTGTTGAGAAGCAGTCTGAAAAGAAAAAGAAGGTTCTTCGTTCAGATAATGGTGGTGAATTCACTTCTCAAAAATTCATCAAATTTTGTGAGTCCGAGGGAATCAGAAGACAACACACCACACCAAGAGACCCTCAGTCAAATGGGGTTGTAGAGAGAATGAATCGGACTTTGTTGGAAAGAACTTGTTGCTTATGGCTGACTGCGGGATTAAATAAGTGATTTTGGGCAGAAGCATTATCTATGGCGGTTTTCCTTATCAACCGCACACCTTCTACCGCCATAGATATGAAGATTCCTGAAGAAGTGTGGAAGGGAGAGCCTGTATCATATTCCTTTCTTAGAGTGTTTGGTTGTCCAGCTTATGTGCATGAGAGTAAAGGGAAGTTGGATCCAAGATCGCGCAAGTGTATTTTTCTTGGCTTAAGGAAGGAATTAAGGGTTATAGGATGTGGTGTCCATCTACCCAGAAGATTGTTACTAGAAGGCATGTTACATTTGATGAGAAGGTAATGTTGAAGGTGGAGTCTTCTTCTTCTTCAGTTAGTGATGATGTTGAGAGCACAAATTCAGAAAACCAAACACAAGGCAGATCATCAAACTTCCATACACGTAAAAATGGTGATTCCGATGACACCATGGTTGATAGGGAAGAGACAGAAGATCAATCTCAAGGTAGAGCTCAAATTCAAACTCGACCAACGAGAGAGAAGAAAAGACCTACGTGGCTTGATGATTTTGTGGGATTAAGCATTAAAGATTGTAACGACCTGGGGATTTTCGACCCTGAAAATCAACACAAAACCCATGTCGAATATTCAGACATCGAAAACACTGGATCATTATTAGAAAGAAGTTAGAGAGTGAGAAATAGAAAGAAAGAAAGTTAGAATAGAAGAAGAAGATCACAATAGGACAGAATCAGGATAAGCACGAATCTCACAGCAGAACAAATAAAATATAATATATAACATAACTTTGACATACAAACTGTATTTATACTTGCATATATCATCAGAGTACATCACATGTATATCATAGCAGAAATAAACTCTATATATAACTAGTATTGAAGCCTCCTACTCCAAGCTCCTCCAAGTATCTGTAAAATCCTAAGTACTTGACTGTCCATACAAATTTGGGCACCCTAGAGTTTAAGGAAAACAAAACAAACTCTGGGTCAGTCATGGGACTAATGTGAGTAAACTCCAACCATTCGGTTTAACCTTGAAAAATCCTTTTAAAAGAAAAGGATAATAGTAAGACCAGCCCACACATAAACATGGACGGTTTTACCATACTATAACCCAAAACATTTTCAAAATCAATGCTTTTCTAATATTATAATAGTGTCTAATCACAAGTAAATAAAATCTAGCAGAACGCTTGCATCTCACGCTCCACATATATAATATACAATCAAAATTACGGGCTCTTATTGGAGATTGGATTCTGACTATGACAAGGTATGGAACCACCTGCCGATAGTGTATCTCTAGAGAGGAATACACTAGGGTCAACAAGAACGTCTTGCAACCTGGCCACACATGACCGACCACTCATTTCTCTCAAGTGTATCGAATATATTGTCACCTACAGTTGCTAGCAACATAACCGTTCCCAGGAGATACAGAAGCGAAAAGAAGTAACAAATATGAATATTCTCTAGATGGTGACAATACACCCTAATAGGGGTGACCCACATAGCCATGATGCCTGCCCGATTTTTGTCATTTCCCGATTGATGAGGCTCGAGGCCATGACGGCATGACGTATCTTTTGACAGATCACACCTCCATTTATTTTGAATGCCACATCATCATACCCGCCAAATCACAAATTGATTTCCACAAAAATACCACGGGTATAAAGCTAAAAGAAACGAATTTCTCCTCCACCAAACGTGAATACGTTTGAAGAGATCAACTTACGTGGTCTATTAGATATACTCTGTCAGATATTCGTCCATTCAAGTTGTCCTGGGACAGGACAAACCGAAGGCACTACCCTATAAAAAGAACAGCCCTTGCATAAACTCCGTCTTTAATTATCTTCATCATATTTGATTCATAATACTTATTCCCAAACGGAGTGGTTTTCAGATAATAAATCTGATTCCGGTCTCTCCGTATTGACAACAAAAATGGTCAAAAACTTTGATAGCCGATTATTTAACTATCAAAGGAAAACATACATACATACGACGATCTCGTTTCCAAACGGAAATTATATCGATTAACCATAAACCAACACTAAGCCCCTTTAATTTAATTTATCATTAAATTATTCATTTTCCAATTTCTCTCAAATCACTTTACCCAAATATTTCTACAACTCGTTTTAGCTACTCACGGTTTTCGGAAAATGTTACTATCTATTTCTATATTTAGAAAATTTCTCCTTTTTAACACGAGAAAATAATTCCATATATCTGTGAGTCTTATTTTCAATATTTAGAAAATATATATTATTAACATTGGAGAACATTTACATTACTTTTTCATGCCTCACTATTTTCCCACATTCACCAGTCTCTTACTGTAAACTAGTAGGAGAACAGTCTTCTAAGTAACAACCCCGAAGGCCGAAACCAACATCAGATCGACATCTAGAAAGCCATTCAACCTAACTAATCTCTAGTCAATTTCTAATCTTATTAACTCCATTTCTTAATTTCACAATCATTTCATTTCATACAGTTAGAAAACATCTCCGGCTATATTTGGAAAACATTTCCAAAATCCATATATATAGATTTAACGTATATTTTACAAAACATTGGCTATAAGGATAACTTATAACACCTGGTTCCAAAATATTTGAAAATATAACTTTGATTCTGTATTTAGAATAACAAATAGTATTTAATTAATTAATTAAACCTTAATCATTTACGGAAAGTAAACAATACCTTTCTGGATTTGATAAATTATATACCAATTCATAACTCTCTTTCGAATAATATATATTCGATTAACGTCTCGACTTTGGAGTAAACTTACCATTTCGGGTCATCTTGACTTCTAAATTCATTTTTGAATTTATCTCTCTCAATATTTACCAGTTTCCCTTTTGTAACCAATTAAATCTGTAAAACGTTTGCTTTTAAATCATTATTCATTTTAGAACATGAATATTACTTCTACCAGAAAACTAGACTTATTTTATCAAGCCAAATCCTGATTTTTCATTTATAAATATTATTATAGTTTAAAACCTCACCTATCAAGTGATTTCACAAATTTTCATTCATATGTCGCTTTATAATCTCCATTTATAAATCAACTCCTTGTTCATTATATATCAAGTTTATACCTTAACCTTGAGTACACATTCGATTATAAGTTACTGGTTTTTAACCCAATATTATTTATCTAGTCAAATTCTGAATTATAAAATATGTAATCCCTAAAATAAATTATTTTAACAACATTCGACAATGTCGAATTATAATTATAAATCTTTATGGATTTATTTAAATCTATTCATATCTCGAACTTCGAAAAAATCTTCATCGTTTCCTTTGAATGATTTCCCATTTCCCTTTCTCTAATTCATTTTTGGGTTTACATTACCAAATTTCAATAATAATTATTCTATTTCTAAAACTCGAGTCATTTTCCAATATATTTTTCGGTATTTAAATACCAATTATTTCAGGTCAATGTTATTCAAACACCCCAACACACAATAATCAACACATGATTATTTGTCACATCATATAATACAATATATATGAAAAGCAACAGTATAATTATTGAGGAATCCAGTTGGATCCCTCCAACCTGTTTCCCTGCATCCATAGATGTTAATCAACATAATTAACACAAATTTCATACCAATATGAAATATTAAAACGAACAGAATCAATATTTAACAAATGGTTTATACAAATAACTACATCTAAAATTTCAACCAGTTAATCCGCAAATCATCCAAACAACCATCACACACAACATTCAACCATTTTTATCAATATTAAATAACGTTTATAAAATTTTAAAACTGATCAGAGTTAGTGAGTTTACTCACCTTGGTCGTTAATCATTGAAAAATGATTAATGTCAGTTGATTTGAATCAAGCGTTTAATTCCGCCATAAATTGAAACGATCTCAAAACCAATCCAAACTGGTTTCATTTTGTAGCCTATGTCCATATGATCCCAATGGTACTAAATTTGTTTAATTCTGATAACGAATGCATGAGTTATAATGTTTATAAATATATGATTTAATTTAAAGTAAATTATGCCTTATAAATTTTGACTAATTACCTTAGTCAGCATTATTAACAAATCGCGGTCTTAAACACGCTATCACCATCGCTTCGTTCCAGTGAAATAGGGGGGAGTTGAATCACCAACTATGGCCTGATGTTCCTGTTTTATGACACCGGACTTCATGCGCGATTCGCTGCTGCGACCTCTGCCGTTCATATACTTTTGCTGGTCAGTTTGAGCCCATCAGCGCCTCGGATACACCCACGGCAGTGACCCATTCTATGATTTTCACGTTACTTCAGTTTTTTCTTTAAACAGCTAAGGGCCGAAGCCCATCGTGAATCAGAGCCCATCTCCCCATTGAAAACTAAACCGCATGCAGTGATCTCCATCTTCCACCCAGTTTCTGCTCCAACAAACTCCTTCCACTTCAAACCACAAGCCTCAATCTTCCCCAGCTCCATAACTAAGGCATCTGCTTCTTCTTCCCATCCCCTCTACATGCAGCTCAAAACTCTAATCACCAATGTGTATCACCAGATTCTCTCATGCTGCCTGATGACGCAACAAACTAAAACATAATCGAGACTTTTGCTGCCATTCGTCTGTTCGAAAATAATCAGCCAATTATACACCGTTCCTCCAGTTTTCGTCCTTCTGCATTGTCCTCTTCTGCACGTTGACTCTCTAACGTGACTGCATCCTTGCCTCTTCTTGCTATCATCCATCCGACCGCACTACACATAAACACAGCCCGAACTCCATGTAAAACATGCACCGCCCCCTTTCTTCTTTTCTCTCTCTTCTTCCCATAAACTAATGAACACGATACAGTAATAACTCTCCCCATACTTTCTTTCCACTCCAATTTGAACTCCTGTATATTTTTCATCTTCCCGATGGATTAAAAATTTCGCTCTCCAGTATTTTCCCTTTCATGCTCACGCTCCAGTATGTTTTGCTCCAGCCTATGCTCACACCACTCACGTGTATATTTTTTTTCTTCAGCCATTACAAACATTGGCATGGTTTTCAGAAGTAGTAAAAAGATAATGAGAGCAGCGTGTATTTATAATTCAGGACCCGTGAGTGCCAAGGCAGAAGGGTACAAGTAGGTTGGCTGTTCGTCTTAGGGTAGGAGCATGGTTTATATTTTCAAAGTGTGTGCTGTAGAGATAAGAAAAGTCTGCGTGTTGGATGTTTGTGTTTTCTTTTTCCCACTTAGGGTAGCTGATACTATTCTTACGAATTTTCTTTTCATAGGGTTCCCTTTCTTCTATTCATAGCTGTTGCGTTAAAATGCTGATAATAGGTTTACAGTGAGCTTTAGCACGTGAGGTGTATATAGTTTCAAATCGATAGGTAGATATGGTGTTTATCCATTGATACGAAAATAGGATAGTTATAATAATATTAGAATTGAAGATGGGGATAAAAGCTCTTGTCTTAGAAGTAAAATCCGAGAATAGACAAACGTAATGGATGGCACAACAAGCATTATCCCATGCTTTTGGCGATTGTGCATCGTGATATTCTTTTGGGAATTGTTCACATATACTTCATATGCAAAGGAAACAATAATGTCCCTTCTTTTCGTTAGGCTATGTGGTTTCTTTTCACTAATGCTTCATCGTGAAGGCATGCGGGGTAGTCTAGATTAGGGAGGTGATTGAAATGGTAGGCATGCAACACGTGTACATGTGCTTTAGTTTAGGCTTTAGTTTTAGGCTTTAGTTTTAGGTAGTGTAATTTTCAACGTGTATCCACTATCAGGTCTGCGCATGAGTTTTCACATCATAGGCTTCTTAGGCACTGCGTGATTCAGTTCTTAGGACTGCGTACTGTATCTATATAATTCACGAATACTCTTATTTATATGTGGAGAAGTTAATTTATACTTCGTGCGTGTGCGTTGTTTTAGGGACTTCGGGTTCTAATTGGTCCCTTGAGTGTGAATAGGCTCAATGGACAAGTGTTACTTAGCACTAGTTGTTTTAGCTATAGCTTTTGTCTCCACAGTTGAGCTTGAGAATTTATTTTTATATGGTTTGAGTTGAAATGTTTAGCGTACCCGTTATATAATACTTCGTTCGTGTAACAGCTGCCACGGACATGAACAAAAATATCGTTGCGACAAGCCGTGTGCCACTACTCCAAAACTATAATAAAATATACAAATTATCTTATATTGTAAAATCTCAAAAACGCTGATTTAGGGTGTAAAATACTCCAACTAAAAAGTTGCTTATTTTCCAAATTAAAAATTACAGTAAAATTCTAAAAATAAAACTAAGTATACGTCTCAAATATTTTGTCCTAATTCGAAACTAGTATTTAATTATAATTAAATACTCGTTGTGACTTATAACTGATTTCACAGCGACTATTTCAAAATTTGATTTGGACATAACTTACCATTCACACGACGAAATCTCAAAAACCCTGTACACTCAGTTGAAGTTCAAAACTCAATATTATGAACTACCGCAACGTTACGAGCTCGATTATAATTTATGTTATAATTAATACGTTCAACTGTCATTTTAAATAATATATTCGTTATTCAAATAATTAAATATATTAATTATTATGTTGCTAAAAACCCGGGACGTTACAAAGATATTGGTTTTGATGACATGGCAGCTTATGCATTAAGCATATTTCATGATGAACCAACAGACTATAGAGATGCCATTAGTTTAGTTGATAGCTTAAGTTGGCTAGTTGCAATGGAGGAGGAGATTGAGTCTTTGCACAAAAATGACACTCGGGATTTAGTGCCATTTCCTTTCGGCAAGAAAGAAATTAGATGTAAATGGATCTATAAGGTGAAAAATGGCGGCAATGGTGACTTGAGGTACAAGGTAAGATTACTAGCGAAGGGTTATGTTCAGAAGAAAGATGTGGAGTTTCATGAAAAAATTTCTCCAGTTGTTAGACACACTTCCATTCGCATTCTTTTGGCGTTGGTTGCTCACTTCGACATGGATTTGGAACAACTAGATGTGAAGACAACATTCTTGCATGGTAATCTTGAGGAGGACATTTGCCTGCATCATCCAGAGGGGTTCATTGATAGCAGCAGGCCAGGTCATGTTTGTAAACTTAACCAATCTCTTTATGGCTTAAAACAGTCTCATAGACAGTGTTATAAGAAATTTGATAAATTTATGATCTCACATGGTTACTCTAGAAGCTTTAAGGACCAATGTATCTATTTTAAAAAATGTAATGATGACATCATTTATTTGTTACTTTATGTTGATGATACGTTGATAGCTTCTAAGAGCATGTCTGAAATTTCAGAGTTGAAGATGAAGCTCAGTAAGGAATTTGAGATGAAAGATTTGGGAAACACACAGAGAATTTTGGGGATGGCGATTCAGAGGGATAGAAAGCAAAGAGTTTTGAGGCTCACTCAAACTCAATGCATCGAGAAAGTCCTATCTCGATTCGGTTGGAGAATGCTAACCGATGGATACTCCATTAGGCTCTCAATTCAAGCTATCCAAAGATATGTGTCCCACATCGGATGAAGACAAAGGGATATGTGTAATATACCTTATTCTAGTGCTGTTGGTAGTCTCATGTATGCAATGGTGTGCACGAGACCAGATTTGGCCCATGCAGTTGGTGTTGTCAGTCGATATTTGTCTAACCCAGGTAAAGAGCATTGGCAAGCAGTGAAGTGGATAATCAGATATCTTCGTGGCACTTCTTCAGTTGTCTTGTTATATGGTGGATTAGACGGAGACATCTCTCTTAGAGGATACTGTGATTCAGATTATGCTGGGGATAGAGATGGACAGAAGTCAATGTCGGGCTATGCTTTTACACCTTGCATAGGCTCAGTTTCGTGGAGATCAAAGTTGCAGTCTATCGTAGCCTTGTCTTCTACCGAAGCAGAGTTAATATCGTTTGTGGAAGCAACAAAGGAAGGATTGTACTTACTTCAGTTGTTGGATGATCTTTCAATGGCGGAGCAGACTGTGGAGCTATTTTCAGACAGTCAGAGTGCAATTCATCTTGTTGAGAATCAAGCTTATAGTTCACGGACGAAGCACATTGATGTTAGAGGCTTCTTCCTTATGCTTGAGGAAGAACGAAGCAAGATCAAATTATTGAAGGTGGGTACTTTGGATAATACTTCAAATATGATGACCAAGTCACTTCCAAAGGACAAGTTTGAGCATTGCTCAAACTTGATCAGTTTGCTTCCTGTTACTTCAGCACCATGGGGCCTGGGCCTAATAACTTCTATGTTGATTGTTGAAGATGAGATGATGAAGAAAGATTGTCATATTTGAGTCAAGGTGGAGTGTTGAAATTGATGATTCAAATATCTGTAGAGAAGAAAAGAAATTGATTAATTGTAAATCAATTAATTGGCTCGTATATGGAAAGATGTAAGAGGAAGTTTTCTTTTTGGAAGAAAAATAATAGGCCAATCAATCAATTAATGAAGAATCGATTTACTCAGGGAAAGAGACTGAGACCATGATTGCACCAACCATTTATGCCCCAATCAAATCAAAGAAGATATTATATTTATTTTTCTTCATGTCCAAGTAATCTACAAACTTCTCTTCTTTATCTCCAAGAAATCCCTCTATATAAACCAGTACACAGGCACACCCGATGGGCGTGTGCATAAATGAATTTGACCAAAGCTAGAGACGAAGTTTAAAGTGGGCAATAGCTATCGTCAATATTTCTTAATATAAATAAAAAGAACGGCACACTTGCCGCCAGAAGTATCATTAAAATTATGATAGGATAATATCCTAGCCTGAAGAAGTAATAATACATTGAGCAGATATAAAGGAGTAGCGTCCATAAATATAGTGTTTACAAGTTTGATAATATGACCAAGAAAATTCCTACCACCAAATAGTGATTATTCAGGGGCAACACATGCCAGCCTGAATTGGATTTACACATGTAATCTACTGCACAAATATATTGATTCATTCAAGTGTTGCACTCCTATATACATGCTGAGTGCGTCTGTTTCAAGACCGAAGCACCAATTCTTCTTAGCAACATTTGTGTCCAGAGCGAATTCTCCAGCAAGAGTCTTTGTTTGATTCATATAACTTGAGTGGGAAGCTTAGGAGTTAACAAACTCATTCTCTCTTTTTTTCGTCCTGAAACTTGATATATAATTCGTCAAACACAATATATATACTACCAAAATTACAAAATCCAAATCTTTCAAAATTCTGCTAACCATAGACAAAAGTACAATGAATATTTATAAATTCCTCTTTTGATTAAAAGATACTAAAGTTATTTGGTTAATGCTTGCTTCGACCCATCATTAGGTTTGAATTATTTATGTTTTAACTCCCAGTCTGCAATTTTTTAAAAAAGAGATAGAAGTGAATGGTAAATATTAAAAAGAAAGCCAATCATTCAGATCTTTTGGAAAAAAAAACGCCACTACTCAGAAGAAGTAGATATTGCAAAAAGAAATCCAGTGAGTGACTTGCTCAAAATTAAAGGTATGGTGTAAATAACATACCCACTATATGATTAAGATCCCCAGCTTACTTTCACACAAAACATAAGAAAAAAAATCATTTTCTTATATATGAAAAGTGAAAATAATTCGGTGGTTAGAAGCAACTATAAATGGATAATATACATTGCAGTTAAATAAAAAAAGGAGAGAAACGTATAAAACATGCATAAGTAATTAACCCCGAGGCACCATCACACATTAGTTATAAAAATGTATAACATGAAGCCATACAACCAATAGCAGTGATGACTCATCAGTATGGTAGGGACAGTAGCATTAGAAATATAATGTATAACTTGAAGGAGAGAATTATTACACACAAAGGCAAATCCCATTATCAATAGATTGTTACTTCAAATTCTGAAGACGTGCAGTGCACTAAAGCTATACACTACATAGCCTTTTCTATTTGAAAATAATATCTTATACAAAGCACTATAAACTGCACGTGCTTAGTTGTTTAACTCATAGATAAATCAACTGTCAACTACATAGCCTTTTGTGGTAGAAAATATAATTGTATATAAAATACTATCTGCTATATAATCATTGGAAAACAAATAAAAATAGATGATGCTCAAAACGACTTACAATGTTAAAGCTAAGCTTTCTTTATAACTATCCTAAAGGGTACTTAAAATTGAAAATATACAAACCCATTGCCAAAATTATGAACACATATTTTTTTTCCTCCTCAGGATATCACACAGCTGTATTTCCCGATTTCTTTCAAAGATTAAGGCATATATCATTGATGAATGAGTTAAAAATTTGTAACTCTTTCTATAATGCATAAACCATAATTTAAATAAACTTTATAAACTTCTTACATGTCATCGTGTATGGAAAGGTCAACTCCATTGAAAAAACACAACCACATCAAACTTGCCAAAAATTAGGAAAGAAAAATGTAGTATAATAATGAATAAGTTCTAACATAATAAGAAAATAAGGATAGGCAATATGTACCTTTCCTTTTCTTGTTTTATACTTATCATAATATGATCCTTTCCTTTTCAAACTCTTTTTCATCCATTTCTAGCTCATCAATAAATTTTGTAGCTTGACCCACCTTCTAGATTACTGTAAAATCCATTAAATGTTCAAATTATTAATTTGTTTGAAGCAACTCACTACTAAATAGATCTCTTTATAAATTTATTGCTCAAGGATAATGGACTAAAAATGGAAACAAAATATGTGTGGTAATTAGTGCATAAAATAGACATATCTGAATGTATCATGAGATAAACCTTAAAGGACTAAATACTAATTGAATACTTGGAAATGGCTTAAGAATGGTTAAATGATGAATAATTAATGGCTAAAATCTCTACTTGAGACATGGATATCCATGCATGAGCCGAAAACGGATGCTGTAATTAAATCTCTATTTGTTCATATCACATTTCATAATAAATGGCTAAAATCAAAAGGAAAAAATGTAGTATAATAATGAATTAGCTCTTGCAGAATAAAAAAAGGCAATACCTACCTTTCTTTTCTTGTTTCATAGTTATATAATATGATCCTTTCCTTTTCATACTCTTTTTCATCCATTTCTAGCTCATCAATAAATTTTGGAGCTTGATCTACCTTCTAGATTGCTGTAAAATTAATTAAAAAAGTTCAAATTATTAATTTCTTTGAAACAACTCACGATTAAATAGATCTCTTTATAAATTTATAGCTCAAGGGTAATGGATTAAAAATTAAAAATAAAATATATATATACATGCTGTAACATCGGAACCGGTAAGTGATAATCTTCGGACAAACAATAAAAATAGAAGATGCTCAAAATGACTTACATGCTAAAAGCTTTTCAATGCACCGATGTCCGTATGTACTAATTAATGTATATGACTCCTTTGTAGAAGCAATTGCTGGATCCTTATCTGGACTACGACTTCTATTTTTAATGAATGAATACAAAAGACAAAGTTACTGAATGAAATAAGAGAGCAAATAATTAATGCCATTAATCTTAGAAGTTTCCAGTCTTTCAACGTAATGTATGTATAGTTAATTCCTTTGCTACAGATAATTGAGAAAATATCGGTTGTATATGCTGAATGAAAAATTTATAAACATAAATGTCATGTCAAAAAAAGTCTATAAGAAAACATGAGATTATAGCTTAATTTGTGAACTACTATGAATATTGCCTTGATTGCTAATGAAATTTAAGAACACGATCCTGTTTTCTTCTATTTTAATGAATGGAATACAACAGTCCATCCCACTTGCTGAAAAAAAATCAATATAGATGTTTGGATATGACATATTGTTATGGATGTAATTACCCAATACTGACAAAATCATCTAAATCTCAAATCGTCAGGGAAAAAAAATCTAGCACAACAGATCTCGAATCAAACCAATTCGTCATCAAATCTAGCGTAAGCAATAATCTGAATTTACTGGTAGAATCGCCTAAAAGCATGGACAGCATAACAACCAAAAATATAGTGCAAACATACATTAATGAAAATAGTCAACTGACAAATTCAGCCAAGTAAAAGGTTTGGTCAGACGACTTAACAATTGAATTGGGCGCAAAAAGTTTGGTCATAAGACTTAACAATTGAATTGGGCATAAAGCCATTTGATAATAAATGAGTACTGCGCTAATCATAAAAACAGTACGATTACTTTTTTTCCTTCTGATATAACATGTATAAATTTAGCAATGTCTAAATATAGAAAACACAATGTTAATTTACTGTAAAGAAATAAACATATTCTTATTGGAAACCAAGTTATTGTACCTTGAACAATTGCTAATCTGACCATATCCTGCTAATTTCTCCAATCAATTTATTAGTACAACCTGTAATCAAAAAGCAACATCTTTAAAACATATTACCCCAAATTTCAGATCTGACTTCTGAACGCAGAGAGATGTCAAATTATGTTACCAATCAGTCCTGAAACCCCAAATTTAAACACAACTGAAACATAAGTTAAATCAAGAGAGTAGGAAGCAGTTGATACAATGAAATAATAATAAGAATTAGGATGAACGAAAAAAATTCTGCCGCTGATGTCATCTTGTCCATAGCCAGATCTGAAGTAGAGTAGCAGATCCGAGCAAAGGATGAAATTGTAAGGTAGGTAAAGCCTAACGTAGAACCATTACAGCGATTTAATATAAACAATTAGCTAAAAAGGAAGGAAGCAATAAAAAAAACTTTACCGCTGATCTCATCTTGGAGGCGGAAATAGGCAGATCTGAAGTAGAGTAGCAGATCTAAAGGCTGTGGGTCTGAACCGAAGAAGGCAGCTAGTCGGTGAAGGTTGATTATAGGTAGAAACCAAGTTAGAAAAGGGTTGAGAATGGAGAAGAAAAGGAATAGATGGAAAATGTGGAGAGAGGATGGAAAACAAAGGAAACATTGGAAGATTGGTTGACTAACCGCTGAAACACGTTCTTTGCTAGAAAGTGGTCAGATGGAAGACCTGTTTGCCCTTAAACCCAATTTTATGCCATCTTATGTTGTAAAGAGGGCCAGGGATGTTCTTGAAACTGCACAAAAGCTTCACCATCCCTAAAGATTTTCTTTATTAGTAGATATATGTAGGGGTCATGTTATTGTATGAACGCAAGCAATCCATCATTAATCTTCTCTCTATTGTAATTTTATGTACTCATCTCTTCATTGAGAAACAAAAAAATGTTGTTGGGTCTGTGGACGTAGGCAAAGCCGAACCATGTTAAATTGGTGTGTTCTTTCCTCTATTTTCTGTTTTTGTTCTCTCTATAATTTGTGCCACTTGATTTTATTTTATTTTTGGCATTGTTGAAATAGTCGACAGACTAGATCATTAGGTTTCTTCATTTTCCGCTACCCACTTGATTCTGCACTACAATTGAAGCCTTAGATTGGACGATGAAAGGTCTAAAGAGATTAAGTCCTAGATTAAAAAATGGATGGTAAAGCGAGACCAGGCCCTGGAGTGGATGTCGATGCAATCATATAAATGAAGATTAATCCTAGACAAACACATGATAGCTTGAAATCATGAAATGATTTCTTGTTGATTCACTAAGATTAAAGTAGTCATAGAGCTCTATTACCAGAGTCTAATTACTAAAAGCTGTTCTTAAGAAATGTGCACCTTATCTTCAGAAGTTGTACATTTGAAGGGAAAGTATTAACTTGCTTTTAGTGAAAGAAAATTTTAGTTAGTATTGTAAGATCAAATTGAAACGAAATGACTTACGGACTTGGGAATAAGATCAAAAAGGTTAGGAGAACTAAGCTCTAGAAGTTTGAGTTGAATATTGACTAAGGCAATAACTTAGCGGTGAGTTATTTACGCCGATGCTGCAAATTACCCCCTCACTCTACCTCCCAATCAGCATATACCACTAGTTTTACTTTTGTTTTACTTGTACAACTTTGGATCGCCTACTTAAATTCGATGTAGTTGGACTTCTAACACTATCCCTATATTTTCCTAAAAAGTTGTCATGTCTACTAATAAAAGAGGATTAGATCTTAATTCTACTCTTCTGTCCATTACCCTTTCTATCTAGAATCTACTGGACCTTTTTCACATCTATTCGTTAACTTAAAAGTTCTTACACTCCATTATTATGTAACATCCCTAATTTTCTACGATTTAATAATTGATTTATTTTATTCGATTTGATGATTTAAACGGTTAGAATTCAAATATTTTGAATATTTAAATTAACATAAATACTGGAATAATATAATTTAACTGTGAAATGGTCAGAAATAGTCAGATGGACATTGAATATATATATATATATATATATATATATATATGTATATGTATATGTATTCATTCTTTAACTACAAAGCTTGGCATAATGTAACAGTTCCATGATTAAAAGGAAGTATACAATGTTCTTCTATTGTGAAAGGTTAGAGATATGAGTAGCCATTCAAGCTGGCCTTAAAATAGCTTAAAATAATTGTATTTTTTATGGATATATATTTATGTTAATTTGAATACTTAAATTACTTTATGGAATTATATGTTTGGAAAGAAACTTATTTTTCTAGTTACTACTTGCAGTCTTTCAATTCAATATGCCTAGCAAGCATTACATTACTCTACAATGCGATGTTTCTATAAAGAATGCCAAGGGTGTGACCACTGACCACAAAGTAGGCACATGTAGATACAAATTTTCTATGGTTTAATACATTGTGTATAGTCATATGAAACAATGATAAAATATTACGCTATTTAATAGTTTTCATCAAGACATAATATCTAAAACTCAGCACTGCACACTTTTCTAGCAGCATCAATGTCCAATACGCCCAACATCACTAACATTGAGAATCCTTCCAAACAAGGGTGTGATGAGTCCGATGACAGAATTGGAACAAGTCTTCGCCAAGGATAGAACTAATGAAAATGAAACAGTGAAGACACACTATTTTGCATAAATAAAATTAATAATATGATAAGAATATGAACATCTTATTCCCTAAGGAACTCAATTACGCATACGAACTACAAACCTATATATTTAGTAATCGGCGAGCATGTGTAGTTACATCAACTACCGACAGCTCTCGTCATTTTGCCTTAAGGACTAAGGTAAACCAATTCCTTTGCCATGAAGGAACGTAAACCTATATATATACACAGCTCTCATCATTTTTCCTTTTCTGAAGGCAAAACGTTCACGCAAGGCGCTGGGAAGAAGAGGACAAGGACAACAACTATGGAAGAAGATATGCCAACTTCACTCATAAAAGGTTCCAAACGTCCATGCAAAGACCTACCTGTTGAAGAAAAGGGTTATGAATTAGTAGATAGTAGCGTCAAGCCATTGACTGGCTCCAAGGCTTTACAGTCGGATAAAGTAACCGAAACTTCAGAATTTACCACACTAACAAAAGCTGAAACTTGAAGCCGCGATGAACAATGAGAAGTGAAGTGTACTGGTACTTTAGTTTGGGTATTGCGCGAAGAAGATGTGGTGTATGGGAGGGGAACCAGATGAAGTGAAGATGAAGGCACTATAGAAACAACTGGTTCCTGGAGCTGTTCTAACCATGGAAGAAGCTTGTCTGCTTCTTTTATTTGCAGAAAATGGAAACGCGGGTGAGGCCAGTTTTAATTCAAAAGATATATATATATATATAATAAAAGTAAAACAAGGGTCTGGAAAGGAGACGGTGAAAGGCTGGAGGACTATCGCATTTTACTGATGCGTGCGAAATGGCCTAGACCAACCGTGTTTGGGAAGTTTAAATCGGATGGGAGCAGAAGAAGAAAATGGGTACGGTTTGAGGTTATATGCGGAGGAGGAAGGGGATACAGGCTTATATATGGAAGCTGCGTATAATATATTGGAGAAGAGGGAGGGCTATTCATTAATAAGTGGTGCCTTGTTTAAATGTGGAGAAGTCAAAGCATTAGGATTAAAAGACCCTGTAGGTTTTTGCATGGAATAATAAATCTGATAGGGATCAAGAGACACATCCCATGTGGCATTTTCGAAAATATACTATGGTGCAAAAGTGGAATTTGTGAATGGTGAAGTAAAAACTGGAGATGGGCCTACGAGTTATGGGTAGATGGAGTAAGGAAGGAGCATAGAAGGTTGAAATGGAAGTGGTGATTCGGTAGAGAACTTGGAGTTGGATTTTGGCCTAATAAAATAAAAAAAAAGTAAGGCCCGTATGCTAGGGAGGGAGGATAAGTTTGAATGTGAACAACGAATATGCCCAGACATTAGAAAAAAAAGGAGATGGTGCTACAATAAATTGCAAAGGGCGGGTTGCACTTGAACCAAGAAAATGTGTTCTTTTGCCGGACGTATGGGTATTGAAAGGGATGATCTATGTCGTTAGCTGGATAATTGAGGTAAGGTTTACTGATATTATAATTTAATTATTTAGTATACGTTATGACTATAAATTAGGTTAAAATGGAATAAGTGGAATTAATACATTTAGTTAATAACATTTAATCCATGTCGAAGTATAACACGCGTATATATCTCATATGATATCAGAATTAGATGAAAATGAACTACATTGGATTTGTATCAACAAAGGCTATGCGTATAAGCTGGTTTAGGGCGATTTGGAGCTTGTTACAGTTATAGTGAAATAAACGCTTGATCAGATTTACCGACGTAAATCATTATTCAACGGTTAACAAACAAGATGAGTAATCTCACTAACTCTATCCAGTTTTATAATTTTATAAATGTTATTTAATATTGATAAAAATGACTGAATGTTGTGTGTGATGGTTGTTCGGATGATTTGCTAATTTATTTGTTGAAATAATATATATAGTTATACATAAATCGTTAATTGAATACTGATTCCATTTATTAAAATATTTCATATTTACATGAAATAAATGTTGATTAACATCTGTGAATGCAGGTAAACCGGTTAGAGGGATCCAACTAGATTCCTCAACAATTATACTATTGTGTTTCATATATTGCATTATATGATGTGACAACTATTCTTGTGTTGATTATTGTGTTTTGGGATGTTTAAAAATCATTGACCAGAAATAATTGGTATTTAAATACCATAAGATATATGAATATATCAGAAAATAAATTGTGGTTTTAAAAAGGGAATATATATTTTAAATTTGAAATGAGATTTCGATTGGTTAGAATATATTTACATGTTCAATTATATAAAACAAGTAATTTGATTTATAAACGATATTAATAAATGAAGCAAAATTGTTTTTATTAAATAGTTTGGAAATATAAATTTAAGGAATTTATAAAAAAGGGAAATGGGAAACTCGTTTGAAAAGAAAACGATGAAGTGATTTCGATGTTTGAAATGAAAATAGGATTGAAATAAATCCGTAAGGATTTATAATTAGCATTCAACTATGTCGAATATATTAAAAATAATTTATTTTATAAATATATAAAATGAAATTCAGGATTTGGCGCGATAAATAAATATTTGGATTTGTTATCGAAAAGGAAATCGAGATTTAAATTATAACTTAAAGTCGGTGGCCACCACAAATCGCCCATGTGCGAAGCACGGGTCTCGTCCTAGTTATAACGTATGAAATAAGTTTATGAAATGAAATACGAAGTATAGGTCATAAAATAACAAAATAAGTGGGATTTTAAATTGAAATTGTATTTGTTGTTTAAATTAAGATTTAATTTAATAAAATGAGTCCATATTTCTGTAAAGAAATAATATTCACATTTTAAAGTGAATAATGGTTTATAAGCAAACGTTTTGCAAACCAGAGTGGTGATAAATGGAAATTGGTAAATGCTGGAATTGACAAATTCAAAAATAAATTTAGAAATTTGGATTGACCTTTAACTGTGAGTTTATTCCAAGGTTTGGAAACGTTAATCGAATATAGATTATTCGTAAGGGAGTTATAAGTTGAAATTCCATTATATCAAATCCAGGAAAGTAATATTTGCTTTCTGTTTTTAGATGAAGATTATTTAACTAATAAATTAATTAAATATTATTTATTTAAATAAAGAATAAAAGTTGTATTTTGAAATAAAATATTTCAAAGGCAGAGATTATAATGTCATCATAATAATCAAAGATTTTCGTAAAGAAGTGGTTTCATAAACTGAATACGAGAGTTGTGCAAATAGTTTTATAAATAAGAAATATAGAAATGGAGTCAAGGAAATTAGAAACTGACTGGAAATTGGTTAAGTTGAATAGCTATTTGAGTATTGATCTGATGTTGGTTTCGGCCTTTGGGGTTGACGCTTAGAGAGTTGTTCTCTCACTAGTTTACAACTAGGGACCGATTAATGCGGAAGAATAGCCATGCGTGAATAAGCGAATGGAAATATTTTCCGATGTTAATAACATATATTTTCCAAATATAGTAAGTAAGAGTTGTAGATATATGGAGTTAATTCCTGATGTTAAAAAGAGATATTTTCTAAGTATAGAAAATAAATAGTTTAAAATAGTGGGAAACGTTTTCCAAAGAATCGTGAGAGGCTAAATGAGTTAGAGAAATATATTTGGGTAAAGATATTAAAGGGATATTGGGGAATGAATTGATGATTGATCGGTAAGATTTCCATTTGGGAATACGACCGTTGTTTGTACACATGTTTTCCTTTGATTATTAAATCACAGACTATCAAAGATTTTGACCATTTCCATTGTCAATACGGAAAGAGCGGGATCAAATTTATTATCTGAAAACCACTCCATATGGGCATTATTGTTTCGAATCAAATTGATCGAAGACAATTGAAGATGGAGTTTATACAAGGGTTATCTGGCGATCCTAGGTAGAAATTGCCTAAGAGGGATTTACAGAATAATTCCTTCGGGTTGTCCAGTCCCAGGATAACTTGAATGGATGAATGTCTAACATATTAAATCTGGTAGATCACATAAGTTGATTGTTTCAAACGTATTTACGTTGGTGGCAGAGGAATTCGTTTCTCTTAGCTTATTCCCGTGGTATTTTTAGGGAAATTAATTTGTGATTTGACGGGTATGGCGATGTGACATTCAAAGTAACTAAAGGAGTGTATGTATAGTAGTAAGTTATGACCTCAAGCCTCAGCAACCAGGAAATAACGAAAATTGGGCTGGCAGCATGGCTAAGTGGGTCGCACCCAATTAGGGTATATTACCACCATCTATAGAATATTCATATTTGTTACTTCTTTAGCTTCTGTATCTCCTGGGAATGGTTATGTTGGTATATCAACCGTAAGATGATAGTATATTCGGAACATTCAAGTGAAATTAATGGCCGGTCATGTGTGGCAGAGTTACATGATGTTCTTGTTGAACTCCAGTGTATCGCTTCTAGATTACACTGATCGTAAGGTGGTTCCATACCTTGTCATAGTTGGAAATCCATTACCCAATAAGAGCCTGCGGTTTTTGATTATATATTGTATATGTAGAGCATGCGATGAAAGCGTTCTGCTAGATTGCTATTTACTTGATTTAGACATTATTATAATATCAGCAAATATTGATCTTAAGAAATATTTTGGGTTATCGTAAGGTAAAAACTATACGTGTTTATGTGTTTATCAGTCTTACGGTTTTCCTTTCTTTTGAAATGGATTTTGAAAAGTTAAACCGAAAAGACTGGAGTTACTCACACCAGTCACATGACTGACCTAGAGTTTATTTTGTTTTGTTTTCCCTAAACTCTTGGGTGCCTAAATTTGTACGGGCAGTCAAGTAGTCGGAATTTTTTAGATATACCTGGAGGTGCTCGAAGTAGTGGATTCAGAGTTAGATATATAGAGAGAGTTTATCTCCGCTATGATATACATGTGATGTACCCTGATAATGTGTGTAAGTATAAATACAGTTTTGTGTTTCAAAGCTATGCTATATAATATATTTTTATCCGTTCCGCTATGAGATTCAAGTTTACTCTGATTGTGTTATGTTGTTATCTTCTTCTTCTATTCTAAATTTCTTTCTTTCTATTTCTCACCTTCTAACTTCTTCCTATTAATGATCTGGTATTTCCGATGCTTGAATAGACCACATGGTATGTTATGTCGATTTTCTGGGTCGATAATCCTTGGGTCGTTACAGCAGTATCAGAGCTGAAGGTTAAGTATTTACCTTGGCTCTATGGCGTAACTCAACAGAGATGGGATTAGTAATATCCTAGATTGAATTTGAGTGTACATGTATGAGTGAACGTATTTGTAGATTATATAAAAATGGTTTCATATTGTGGAGATTTATTGATTGAATGACTTATAAACTCTAGTCGATGGTGGGGCACCACAAATGTCGATAAGGGTTTCTAAATACTTGAATACGATGAACCGACATAGTATGTGTTGAAAAGAGGGTAAATGAAATAATTTTACCCAAAGTATATTTTGATATAAAAGAACTATTTACATTGAAATTGTTATAATATATATATATTTAGTGTGTTGGTTGTAATTATAATCGAATAAGAGTATAATTGAAAATGGTTATGAATAACAAATCAAAACTCGTATAAATATAAATTTATAAAATCAAATAAACTAAATCTGAATTTAAACTAGAAGTGGAATTAAAATTTTGGGAACCTGAAAAGGTATTGTAAATGGATTCAGGATTTAAAATACATGGAAATTTTAAGATCCTGGGGAAAATTTTAAAACATTTTCCAAGCACGGTGAAGCATATTTTGAAGTAATTTCAAAAATGGAAGTGTTTGAAAATGAGTTTTGAAATAATATAGTATTGAACTCACTTCGATCACTGGAAAATAATTCTGGTGATGACGGTCGCATAATTAGTGTCATTTTGGGTTTTTGAGTGACGAATTACTACCAAAAGATGTGTTTTTGAATTGTTTTGAGGAAATAAGTTGCTTAAGAATTCAAATGCTTTGAATTGTTATTATTATATGTAAATATATATGATTTCAAACAGATTTGAAATAAAGCCCAGGAATTTAAAATTCTGAATTTCAAAATTTAAGTTATAAAGATAAAATGCTAAGGGTGAATAAATAAATTGGAATTTAACTTTAACAGTCAAATTGGTTTAGAGAAAATCTGGAATGGAATTTGATTTGTTAAGTAAGAATTTGGAATAAAGGTTGTAACTGGAGTTTGAAATAGAATTTGACTTGAGTGGTAGAGAATAATAGGATTTGAGAATGAATCGATTGGATATCAATTGGGAAGACATTTGTATATGTTGGATTGAAAGCAAAGGGAACGTATAGAGTTGAGATGTGTAACGACCTGCATTCTACGCATCGAAGGATCGTAGAATATTTATTTCTTTCACATACGAAGTCGTATAGCCATGTAACTTTGGGAGAAGACTATTGGGGTCATTTCCCATGTTCATGATTTTCGCCGATTTTTAAACGACCATTTTACCCCTAGCTAATCTTGTTTTGGCCATAACTTTTGATTGGAAAGGAGTTTTGACCTGAAACCACTTCCATTAGGTCCGGATGATGGTTTACCTTTCCGTAGAGTGGTCATAATTGTCAAACGGATTTACCATTTGGGAGATATGGCTGAATTAAGGTTTAGAATGTATAAAACAGCTTAAATGGGCTTAATTGGGAAGTTAATAGCTAGGCCCATTGGGGGATTTCAGGATTAAGGGTATATAAGGGTTGATTAGGGTTAGAAAACATTTCTTTAGACACTTTTTCAGCTGCCACTTTCATTCTTGGAACCCTAACAATGGCCTCCAACATCTAGAATCACCTCTAATCACTTTCTAATCAAGTATTAGCCTAATCTTCACCGAATCAAAGGGAAATAGCACCAAATTAAGGTAAGACCTGCTGTGTAGCCTTGGGAACATCGCCAAACAGAGGATAATTTTAGATTTGGTATTTTGTTTGTGGCTAAGGTGAGTGATTTGCATAGTTCCTACCTAATTATAGTTAATTAAGGGTAACTAGTGTTAATTAGCGAAGTTAAACATGATTAAATTCTGGAAAAATATTTATAAATTCTGAAATATTGTTTTAGGCCTCTGTTAGAAAATTTGGTTAGTTTGGTTAAGTTTTGCTAATCATATCATTAGTTATGCTTAAACATGATTAAGGAAAATATGGGTTTTTGGGTATGTTTGATCCGTTTTGACATGTTAATTCATTGTTTTGGTGTTTATGTTTAGTTCTTTGTGTTGTTGTGACTGTATGGTATGCTTTGTGATTGATTAGAAGAGTTAGAATGGTCGAAAACGCCGTCGTATGGCGTAAAACAGTCGCTGGGAAAGTTGCAGGAACTGTGCAGAGTTTCGAACTGGATCGGATTGGGTATGGGGCTCGGATCGGATAATGGAACTGGGCAAAAGGATTTGATTCGGGTCGGAACTTGGCACCTGAGAAGACTTGGCAAGAAGGAAGGCCATTTGCATTGAGTTGGGGTTGGGATCGGACCTAAGCTTGGCGTGGGGATCAGACCGGACTAGAGCTAGGGAGCGGAATCGGATCAGATCTGGATGGAACATGGGATCGGATCAGAATGAGTAAGCTGGAGCAAGAAGGACGAACCGAATCGATGTGACGTGGTGGACCTCATATATCGAACCGAACCAGATTGATGGTTAGGAACTGGAGTAAGCCGAACCGAACCAGGGAAGGACAACCAAACCGAACCGCATCTGGAAGCCAAACTGAACTGCATTGGAGCTACGATTACACGATGACTCTTCTGAAGACCAACTCCAATTCGACCAAAACCCGAGAGGCAAAGGAAGTCCAAATAGGAGGTTATTATTTAGGATCCAGATGGGATCAATGGGTTAACTTCATGAGTTGGGCTTTGCTGCGGGACTTGTGCTAAGGGGTTGTCGACGTCCATAGTTTTGATTCCCCATGGAAAGACAAGTGTTAGGCTGTGGATCAGTGCAGTGGGGGGAGTTACTACTCCATGGGGCAGAGTGATCGTAGCATGGCTATGTGCCAGTGCAGTGGAGTCTTCATGACTTCATGGGGAAGAGTGGAGATAGCAAGGACTAGTGGCTATGGATCAGTGCAGTGGAGTTGCCATGACTCCATGGGGCAGAGTGATCATAGCGAGGACTTGGGTGATCAAAGCGGTGGATATCGTATGCTTTACGCACTGAGTGAGAGATGTGAGGATGATTCCTATGCTTGATTGTTTGCCATCACTATGACATGCACACCCCCACCCCCGTATTCTTTACACCATATGTTAGTGGCACCTTAGAGTATTGTACAGTATGTAGTGCTAACTCTTTGGTTGCAGGTCCAGGTTCCGGTATGGTTTAGTATACCTGTTATTATTCTGTTTGCTGCTTATCGCTCATACCAGACTTTTGTCTGATCCAGAGTTTTATGTCTCTTCTTATTACTCTGGGAGCTCTTAAACGAGTAGACTAGAGACTGGTTAGCTGGTTATGCACGAGTAGCTGATCCAGAGACAAGCAGGAGTCTCCTACGTATTATCTACATATATTCTCCCTGTGTTGTTGATGGTCACTGCTTTGGGCATTAGTAGTATAACTCTCCTTTCTTTTGCTTTAGTGACAGTATTTTGAAGTTGTAATAATGGTTATGGATCATAAGCTGTATTTTGGATTTCTGCTGCTATGATGATTATGGTTTAGTTTTCAGCTTATGCACTGTCTCGCCTGTTTTATGTCAAGTATGTTATTATTAAATTTTATTCCATGCGCTGTGAGACATTCTACATGTTCCTTGTTAGTTCAAATTTCTTTCTTTTCCTTTCTTTGGCGACCGTCCTGTGTTAGTCGGGCATTGGCACAACGCACTTTCATTGGAAATGTCGGCTGGTGTGGGGCGGGCCGTCACATTTGGTATCAGAGCTCTAGGTTGCGTAGTTAACCTAGGGAAAGACACCAGGGAGAGATAATACGTATATGAGAGCGCATATTTGTGATTATTTTGGTTTTCAAAAGCTATATATATACACACACTATTAGTATAGCTAAGTATGAAGTCGCACTGCACTGACACCACAAAAAGGATGGTTAATCGTTTCTCTTTACAGATTGAACGATGAGCCGATATACGAGGGATGCTGGTAGAGGAGCCAATAATGGGAATGCTCCTGACATGAGGACTATGTTCACTAACTTCATGAGAGAGATGCTTAGGGACGTTCAGAGGGTAGTTCCTAATGCTGCTAATGGTGGTGGTGGCGCCTAGGGCCGATTTCTCCAAGCTATGCAAGGATTACACTAGCCTTGGTGGGAAGCCGTTCCACGGAATGAAATTGGCCACAGAAGTTCAGGATTGGTTGGATAGCTGTGAGCGTATCTTCGAAGACTTAGGTATCGAGGATGCAATGAAGAGGAAGTTAGCATCCCGTCTGCTGCACGGACGGGCAATGAATTGGTGGAATGCTATTAAGGCAGCCACTCCTGAGGATCAAGTTACATGGGATCAATTTAAGGCCCGATTCAGTGATAAGTTCATCCCAGCTGCCCAGAAGTCAGAGTTGTTTAAGAAATTTCTAGAGCTTAAGCAGAATGGTAGGGCAATCTCGGAGTACATTGCAGAGTTCGATACTCTATCGAAATATGGATTATCCCTTATTGATACTGCCGAGAAGAAAAACGAAAAGTTCATAACAGGCTTAGACCAGTACTTGGGGGAAAGGCTTATAAACCATGTCGATGAGACGTTTGAATCGATTGTGGGGAAAGCTTTGAGATCAGAGAGTATATACCCTAAGTCGAAGACTGAGGTCGCATCTGCAGAGGAGCCAAAGCCACAAGTAAGCGGTGGAGGCAAGAATGGTTCTCAGAATAAGAGAAAGCGGAATCAGACCAAGGATGGCCAGAAGAAAAATAATAAAAAAGATGTTGAGTGCTTCAGTCGTGGTAAGAAGGGCCACTATGCCAAAGAATGTCGGGCCAAGCCAGCGGATTGAAAGTGCTTCAACTGTTGCCAAGTGGGACAGCACAAGGACAAGTGTCCGCAACCCCCTAAAGAAAAGCAGATTGTGAAAGCATATGCTATTAATGTTGTTCCTTCTTCGTCGAATGCCCCAACCGCGGCGGAGAAAGGGAAGAATGTTGTTATTCAAGGCATGCTTTCTGTTTATGATGTTCTTGTTCATGTATTGTTTGATACTGGGGCTTCCCGTTCCTTCATATCTAGTGACCTGGTAGATAGGTTGGGATTGGAACCCGAGATAGCCGATAGACCTTTAGCAGTTACGAACCCGATTGGTGGTTCGACTAGCCTTTGTTTGATTTGTCGTAATGTGGTCTTATCGAGTCATGGATGCATGTTTGTTTGTGATTGCTTTGTTTTGGGCTTTACTGGGTTTGGCATTATTTTGGGAGTCGATTGACTCCAAAGTTACGGGGTGGTGGTAGACTGTGAGGGCTTTTTTGTGACAGTTAGAGCGGATGATGGGCGGAGGATAGTATTTGGTGGTCTACCTAGTGATGGGGTAATGTCTAGTTTTCTAAATTCCCTCGATATCCCGCATGATGAGTTGTTAGATGTGCCCGTGGCTGGCCAGTATCCCGACGACTTCGAGGAAGTGACCGGACTTCCACCACACTAAGAGATTGATTTCCGTATTGATTTAGTGAAAGATGCCAGACCTATAGTGACGCCACTTCGTCGTATGGCGCCAAGGGAGCAGCAAGAGCTAGAGGTTCAAGTAAGCGATCTTTTGAAGAAGGGACTTATCAGAAGAAGTGTTTCTGAGTGGGGAGCACCAGTTGTGTTTGCTACCAAGGCAGATGGTTCTCTTCGTTTGTGTGTGGACTACCGCGAGTTGAATAAGGTGACGAGGAAGAATAAGTATCCTCTACCGCGGATAGATGATTTGTTTGATCAGTTGAGTGGCGCGAGAGTAATCTCCCAGTTGGATCTCACGACAGGTTTTCATCAGCTTAGAATGGAAGCTGAGAGTATAGCTAAAACGTCCTTTCGGACGCCGTCTGGATTTTATGAGTGGTAGGTCGTGCCATTTGGGTTGACCAATGCACCAACATATTTTGTGGATCTTATGAATAGGGTATCCTGAGATCAATTGAATAAGTTTGTTCTTGTGTTCGTGGATGATATCTTAGTTTATTCGAGGGCAGAGGAAGAACACAAGGAACACTTGAGGATAGTGATGGAGGTGTTAAGAAAACACCAATTGAAAGCAAAGTTTTCTAAGTGTCACTTCTGGAGGAGGGAAGTGAGATTCTTGGGCCATGTTGTTTTAGATAATGGTATTGCCGTGGACCCTCCGAAGGTGGATACGGTACAAGATTGGTCTACGCTCAAGAATGCAACAGATGTAAGAAGTTTCTTGGGATTAGCTGGATATTATCATAAGTTTATCCAAGACTTCTCCAAGATAGCAGCACCGTTGACTCAGTTGACTAAGAAAAATCAAGCTTTTGTCTGGGACGAAAAGTACGAGAATGCATTTAAGAGTCTAAAGGACAAGTTAACATGTGCACCAGTGTTAGTCATTCCTAAGGGGAATGAAGAGATGACGGTATACATAGATGCATGTGGTACCGGACTAGGTGCTGTATTAATGCAACGAGGTAGGGTTGTAGCTTATGCAAATCGGCAACTGAAACCGCATGAGAAAAGATATATTACCGATGATTTGGAATTGGCAGCGACCGTGTTCGCATTGAAGATGTGGAGACATTATCTCTTGGGAGAAAGATTCGAGTTGTTCACGATCATAAGTCGTTAAAGTATCTTTTCTCTCAGAAGGACCTAAATCTCCGACAACAAGGATGGTTAGAATTCTTGGCTTCATATGATTTTGATATCGCATATACACCAGGAAAAGGCAATGCAGTAGAGGACACCTTGAGTAGGAGACATGCCAGTTTATGGGCTATGTTTCTTGAGTGGAAGCAATTGGAGTACATCGTTGGGTATGATTTCATACCAAAGTGTGAATTGGATCCAGAAGTATTAGCAAGTTTGATGGTCAGACCCACTTTAATTGAGCGGATTGGTTCCAGTCAGAGGGACGACCCTAGCTTATTGAAAATCATTTCCAAGTTAGAGACGGGCATCAATGAGGAGATGAATGAGTATAGGCTTGATAGAGATGGATGGCTTAGAAAGAATGAAAGACTAGTTGTACCCAATGTCAATGGATTGAGAGATGAAGTGCTTAGAGAACGTCATCACTCAAAACTGACTATACACCTCGGTGGTAACAAGATGTATCGAGACATGAAGCAGACCTGCTACTGGGAAGGGATGAAAAGAGACGTTGGGAAGTTTATATCCAAATGCATGAATTGCCAGCTAGTTAAAGCTGAGCAAAAGAAGCCTAATGGTTTGTTGCAACCATTAGAAGTTCCAGAATGGAAATGGGAACAAGTCTCAATGGATTTCATTGATGGGTTACCAAGAACTAGATCGGGCCATGATAGCATTTGGGTGATTGTGGACCGATTGACCAAGAGTGCAAGATTTATACCCGTCAAGTAGAATAGAACGACAGCTAAGTTAGTTGAGCTATATATGAAATGGGTAGTGAGATTTCATGGAGTACCTAAAAGCATTGTGAGTGACCGAGACCCGTTGTTTACTAGTGGGTTTTAGAAGAGCTTACAAGAGGCGTTAGGATCAGAATTACATCTCAGTACCGCATATCATCCTCAGACCGACGGTCAAATAGAGTGGGTGAATCGTATATTAGAAGATCTCTTGAGAGCTTGCATATTAGATTTTGGTGGATCATGGGATGACCATTTGTATCTAGTAGAGTTTACATATAATAATAGTTATCAATCTAGTATTGGTATGGCTCCATTTGAAGCTTTGTATGGAAGACCATGCAACTCATTGTCATGCTGGTTAGAAACTGGTGAGAAGTCTGTGCTTGGACCAGATGTGATAAGAAAAACTTCAGACAGGGTTAAGATCATTCAACAACGAATGAAAACTGCCCAAGATAGGCAGAAGAGTTATGCTGATAAGAGGCGAAAGGATTTGAAGTTCTCCGTTGGCGACTTGGTGTTTATCAAAATTTCTCCGTTAAAGAGCGTGATACGATTTGGCAGGAGAGGCAAGTTAACACCAAGGTTTGTTGGTCCAGTCCTAGTTCTTGAGCAAATTGGGAATTTGTCATATAAAGTTGAATTACCAGCGAAGATGGCAGGAGTTCACAATGTATTTCATGTTTCCCAGTTAAGGAAGTTTGTGCACGACCCTACTGTGACTATTACACCGGATCAGTTGGACGATATCGAGGTTGAACCCGAGGCGGTTGGGAACCGCAGGCCTATGCGTATTGTTGGGAACGATACGAAGGGGCTTCGAAGGAAGGCAGTGAAACTAGTCAAAGTTCAGTGGGGGTGATGATGAGGAAGACTATACTTGGGAAACAGAAGAGAACACGAGGAGGAAGTATCCAGAACTCTTTGCCTGGTAAGGTTTTTATATCGGTATAATACTCCCGTATTAGTAAATCGCATGCTAGGATAGGCTTGTTGTTTTGTTTAGTATGCTTGATTGTTTTGTTAATGATTGGTAGGCATGCGGGATCCTATGTATGTTTTGGCTTAAGGAATTTCGGGGACGAAATTTCTTAAGGGGAAGGGGGGGGGGGGAATATGTAACGACCCGCATTCTACGAGGCATTCTACGCATCGGAGGATCGTAGAATATTTATTTCTTTCACATAAGAAGTCGTATAGCCATGTAACTTTGGGAGAAGACTATTGGGGCCATTTCCCATGTTCATGATTTTCGCCGATTTTTAAATGACCATTTGTCCCTAGCTGATCTTATTTTGGCCATAACTTTTGATTGGTAAGGAGTTTTGACCTGAAACCACTTCTATTAAGCCCGGATGATGGTTTACCTTTCCGTAGAGTGGTCATAATAGTCAAACAGACTTACCGTTTGGGAGATATGGCTGAATTAAGGTTTAGAATGTATAAAACAGCTTAAATGGGCTTAATTGGGAAGTTAATAGCTAGGCCCATTGGGGTATTTCAGGATTAGGGGTATATAGGGGCTGATTAGGGTTAGAAAACATTTCTTTAGACACTTTTTCAGCCGCCACTTTCATTCTTGGAACCCTAACAATGGCCTCCAACATCTAGAATCACCTCTAATCACTTTCTAATCAAGTATTAGCCTAATCTTCACCAAATCAAAAGGAAATAGCACCAAATTAAGGTCGGAACTGCTGTGTAGCCTTGGGAATAGCGCCAAACAGAGGATAATTTTAGATTTGGTATTTCGTTTGTAGCTAAGGTGAGTGATTTGCATAGTTCCTCACTAATTATGGTTAATTAAGGGTAATTAGTGTTAATTAGCGAAGTTAAACATGATTAAATTCTGGAAAAATATTTATAAATTCTGAAATATTGTTTTAGGCCTCTGTTAGAAAATTTGGTTAGTTTGGTTAAGTTTTGCTAATCATATCATTAGTTATGCTTAAACATGATTAAGGAAAATATGGGTTTTTGGGTATGTTTGATCCGTTTTGACATGTTAATTCATTGTCTTGGTGTTTATGGTTAGTTCTTTTTGTTGCTATGACTGTATGGTATGCTTTGTGATTGATTAGAAGAGTTAGAATGGTCGAAAACGCCGTCGTATGGCGTAAAACAGTCACTGGGAAAGTTGCAGGAACTGTGCAGAGTTTCGGACCAGATCGGATCGGGTATGGGGCTCGGATCGGATAAGGGAACCGGTAAAAGGGATTTCATTCGGATCGGAACTTGGCACCTGAGAAGACTTGGCAAGAAGGAAGGCCATTTGTGTTGAGTTGGGGTTGGGATCGGACCTAAACTCGGCGTGGGGATCGGACCGGACTAGAGCTAGGGAGTGGAATCAGATCGGATCTGGATGGAACATGGGATCGGATCGGAATGAGTAAGCTGGAGCAAGAGAGACGAACCTAATCAATGTGACGTGGTGGACCTCATATATCGAACTAAACCAGATTGATGGCTAGGAACTGGAGTAAGCCGAACCGAACCAGGGAAGGACAACCAAACCGAACCACATCTGGAAGCCGAACCGAACCGGATTGGAGCTACGGTTACACGATGACTCTTCTGAAGACCAACTTCAATTTGACCAAAACCCGAGAGGCAAAGGAAGTCCAAATGGGAGGTTATTACTCAGGATCCAAATGGGGCAGCGTGATCATAGCAAGGACTTGGGTGATCAAAGCGGTGGATATCGTATGCTTTACGCACTGAGTGAGAGATGTGAGGATAATTGCTATGCTTGATTGTTTTCCATCACTATGACGTGCACCCCCCCACCCCCGTATTCTTTACACCATATGTTAGTGGCACCTTAGAGTATTGTACAGTATGTAGTGCTAACTCTTTGGTTGCAGGTCCAGGTTCAGGTATGGTTTAGTATACCTGTTATTATTCTGTTTACTGCTTATCGCTCATAACAGACTTTTGTCTGACCCAGAGTTTTATGTCTCTTCTTATTACTCTGGGTGCTCCTAAACGAGCAGACTAGAGACATGTTAGCTGGTTATCCATGAGTAGCTGATCCGGAGACGAGCAAGAGGCTCCTACGTATTATCTACAAATATTCTCCCTGTTTTGTTGATGGTCACTGCTTTGGGCATTAGTAGTGTACCTCTCCTTTCTTTTGCTTTTGAGACAGTATTTTGAAGTTGTAATAATGGTTATGGATCATAAGTTGTATTTTGGATTTCCGCTGCTATGATGATTATGGTTTAGTTTTCAGCTTATGCACTGTCTCACCTGTTTTCTGTCAAGTATGTTATTATTATATTTTATTTCATGCACTGTGAGACATTCTACAGGTTCCTTGTTGGTTAAAATTCCTTTCTTTGGCGACCGTCCTGTGCTATTCGGGTATTGGCACATCGCACTTTCATTGGAATTGTCGGCTGGTGCGGGGCGGGCCGTCACAAGATGCCCGACTAGAAGGTACATGTTTATATTATATATGAGTTTGAGATTTATGAGCCAATTTGGCAAGCCATTTAGCTGTTTGATTTTCATTTGGATTGTAGAAAGTCTAAAGAGGCGAGTTGTAGTTGTACCGATTGAGCCGTGCAAAGGAAACGATGGCAAAATTTTCTAGAAATATAAGGTGTTAGAAATTTTTCTGATTTTTTTTAGTTTATTGGAATGAATTAATATTTAATTGAAATTAATCGAAACTGAAATGGAGAAGTGAAACAAAAGATTTAAACCTAGTTAATAAAGATTTGTAATATTTTTCCTACCTTAGTAATTTCGGGGACGAAATTATTTTAAGGGGGAAGGAATGTACCGTCCCTAATTTTCAGTAATTTAATAATTAATTTTTTAATTATTTTATTCGGTTTGATAATTTAAACGGTTAAAATTCAAATATTTTGAATATTTAAATTAATATAAATACTTGAATAATATAATTTAACTTTGAAATGGCCAGAAATAGTCAGATGGACGATGTTATGTTTATTATATATATATATATATTCGTTCTTTAACCCCAAAGCTTGGCATAATGTAACGGTTCCATGATTAAAAGGAAGTATACAATGTTCTTTTATTGTGAAAGGTTAGAGATATAAGTAGCCATTTAAGTTGGCCTTAAAATTGCTTAAAATAATTGTTTTTTTATATTTATTTATGTTAATTTGAATACTTAAATTACTTTATAGAATTATATGCTTATGGAATTATATGTTTGGAAAGCAACTTATTTTTCTAGTTACTACTTGCAGTCTTTCAATTCAGTTTGCCTCTCAAGCATTACATTACTCTACAATGCGATGTTTATGTAAAGAATGCCAAGGGTGTGACCACAGACCACTAAGTAGGCACATGTGGATACAAATAATCTACGGTTTAATACATTGTGTATGGTAATATGAAACAATGATAGAATATTACGCTATTTAATAGTTTCCATCAATACATAATATCTAAAACTCAGCTCTGCACACTTTTCTAGCAGCATCAATGTCCAATACGCCCAACATCACTAACATTGAGAATCCTTCCAAACAAGGGTGTGATGAGTCTGATGACAGAATTAAAACTAGTCTTCATCAAGGATATAACTAATGAAAATGAAACAGTAAAGACGCGCTATTTTGTATAAATAAAACTAATAATATAATAAGTATATGAATATCTTAGTCCCTAAGGAACTCAAATGCACATACGAATTACAAACCTATATATTTAGTAATGGCTAGCATGTGTAGTTACATCAACTACCGACAGCTCTCGTCATTTTTCCTTAATGACTAAGGTAAACCAATTCCTTTGCCATGAAGGAATGTAAACCTATATATAAACACAACTCTCATCATTTTTCCTTTTCTGAAGACAAAACGTTCACGCAAGGTGCTGGGAAGAAGAGGACAAGGACAACAACTATGGAAGAAGACATGCCAATGTCACTCATAAATGGTTCCAAACGTCCATGCAAAGACCTACCTATTGAAATCAAGGGCTCTGAATTATTAGATAGTAGTGTCAAGCAATTGACCGGCTTCGAGGTTTTACAGTCAGATAAAGTAGTTGGAACTTCATAATTTGCCACACTAACAAAAGCCAAAACTTGAAGCCGCGATGAACAATTAGGAGCGAAGTGTACTGGTACTTTAGATTGGGTATTGCGCGAAGAAGATGTGGTGTATGGGAGGGGAACCAGATGAAGTGAAGATGAAGGCACTGTAGAAACAACTGGTTCCTGGAGCTGTTCTAATCAGGGAAGAAGCTTGTCTGCTTCTTTTATTTGCGGAAAATGGATACGCGGGTGAGCCCAGTTTTAATTCAAAAGATATATATATATAATAAAAATAAAACAAGGGTCTGGAAAGGAGATGGTGAAAGGCTGGAGGACTGTCGCATTTTACTAATGCGTGGGAAATGGCCTGGACCAACCGTGTTTGGGACGTTTAAATAGGATGGGAGCAGAAGAAGTAAATGGGTATGGTTTGGGGTTATACACGAAGGAGGAAGGGTCTACAGGCTTATATGTGGAAGTTGCTTGTAATATAATGGAGAAGAGGGAGGGCTGTTCATTAATAAGTGGTGCCTTTATTCAATGTAGAGAAGTCAAAGCACGTAGGATTAAAAGACCCGGTAAGTTGTTGCGTGGAATAATAAATCCAATAGGGATCAAGAGACACATCCCACGTGACATTTTCGAAAATATACTATGGTGCAAAAATGGAATTTGTGAATGGTGAAGTAAAAACTGGAGATGGGCCTGCGTGTTATGAGTAGATGGAGTAAGGAAGGGGCATAGAAGGTTGAAATGGACGTGGTGGTTAGGTTGAGAAGTTGGAGATGGGTTTTAGCCTAATCGAATAAAAAAAGAAGAAGGAAGGCCCGTTTGCTAGGGAGAGAGGATGTAACGTCCCGTATTTTCCATAGTCAAATATTTAATTTATTTTATTATATTAAATATTGATTTGGAATTTAAAATGGATTTAAATTATATAATTCGTTTATAAAACGAAGTTAGAAAGTTTAATTTATATATTAATATAAATCGAGCTCGTAATGTTGCGGTAGTTCGTAATATGGAGTTTTGAACTTTAATCGAATATACCGGATCCGATATAAGTCGGAATTCTGTGAAACAAGAAACGTTTGAATCTGTTTGATTATAATTTTCTGTTGGAAGAGAAAAATTGAGATTTCATTTTATATATTGAGAGTTATGTCCAATTCAAATTTTAAAATAGCCGCTATGGAATCATTTATAAACCATAACGATATATTTAATTATAATTAAATATTGATTTTGAATTTGGACAAGATCTTTGAGACGTAGTTATAATTTAATTTTTAGAATTTTTCTGTAATTTTTATTTTGAAAAATAAGCAAATTTTTATTTGAAGTGTTAACACCCTATATCTGGTCTTTTGGGGTTTCATAGAATAAGCTAACTTGACTATATTATTATATGTTTGGGATTGTGACACATTGCCCGATACGATAGAATTTTTATTTTTGTCTATAGCGACCTGTATGTGAATGAAATTTTAAGTAATGGAGTACGCTAAACTTAACATGAAAATAGGTATATCAAAAATATGTCCCTCTTTGTTTCATTGATCAAGTGACTTAATAAAGTCATTTCTTCACGAGTAAGCAACAGTAATACCTTACTCAATAAAGTCATTTCTTTCACCTTTCACATGTAAGCTAGATATAGCATGCAATCCCATTTTTTACTGTGTTGACGCATGACAATACGAGCAGAGCACGTCTCTCCCGTATTTAATTTTGCCTTGCTAGTTAAGGGAATTTATATTTTATTTTATTCCTATTACTTAGCAGCTAAGATTTACCCTTCTATAAATATAGCACGCAGCCAAATTTTCTTTTCCGGTTGCTTTAGAGAAACTAAATTACAAAAATCAAATTAAAACAAATCAATGTAGAAATCCAAACTCAGTATCTTGTTCGCGTCTGAAGGGGGATGAAGGCGGAACTGAGTGGTGCGAAATCTGGGCTAGGTGTTGAGGCTGGAGAGGCGCTTCTATTGGCGGTCTCTGATGGGTGGTCTGACGATCGGGAGGAGACGCGACTACGGGGTGTTGTGATGAAGGCTTGAAAGTGCTATAGTGGAAAGAAATAATAACGGAGCTTGGTTTTGTTAAAGCAAGAGAAAGGCCAGGGTTAGTTTACTTACTGTTCGAAGTTGGGTACAAATAAAGGAACAATGTGAAATACAAATTGGAGCCTGGGTATATTGTTGAAGCGGTTTTCAAACAAAATGTGGGTTCCAAATACAAAACAAAGTGGGGGCACGAAAGCATGGGTTATCGCAAGAGAAAGAAGGAGCAGCTTTGTGGGACGGGGGAACAATGTGATTCCACTGTATAAGCTTGGATTATGTGTGAATCGAAGGGCTGTAAAAGAAGTGTTGGCCTGTTGTTCTATCCAAAGAAATGGCAGAGGATTTATGTGAAGGGGAGTTGGGTACATAATCAAGTAAAGAAGTTGCGGCTTGTTTTGGTTGCATGGTGAAATGGGCTTAAACGTGGCAATTTAGCGAAGTCTGTAGGAAGGAAGAGGTATGGCATTTTGAATGTGCAGCAGAAGAATGCATGGTTTTTGGAACAAGATACTGAAATGAAGAATGCATGGCATTTCGTGAGTAGCAGGATTCGAGAGGAATGGGAATTAATTGGTTTACGTTGGGTAAGGAAGAAGAGGTGGTAAGGAAGGAAGTTTACACGTGACATAAGTATTAAGTGGCGAACTGGGCTATTTGAATGCAAAGAAATTTTGGGCTTGGTCCCATGACTAAATGAAAACAAGGAATCCAACAAATTTGGTTTAAACATAGTGAGAACAGTCTACTAACCAAAGTAAATTTATTAGTTAATAATTAATTTTAATTAAGGAAAATTAATCATTTAATTCAAATGGCGAACTTATATTGTTTATATCTGGTACATGTATTATCAGAATCGAACAAAACCGAAGACACTGGAATCGTGGTAACGAGCAGACAGTATGGAACCGTTTTGGATAAAGACGGGGATAGTTGGAATTTACAGTTAAATTAAACGACTGTTTAATTTAACTGTAACTGAACCAGTTCAGAAAGGAATCAAACCAAAGTGAGTTTAACTCACTCAGTTTACCCACTTATATTTATATAAGTCGGGTTTATTATTTGTGTGCTATGTTTGTTAATTGTTTGATGGATGCTATATATATATATATGTGTGTGTGTGTGTGTATGTGTGTGTGTATGTGTGTGTGTGTCAAACTGAACTGATTAAATTAGACGTTTGTTTAATTTAATTTGAATCAAATCGTATTTTTAACGATTAATTCCAAACAAGGTAACTTGCCTTGATAGTTACGTTTATAATAAATGTTTTAAATTAAAATATGGGTGATTGGATTACTATTATTATTTATTGTTAAATGTTATTCAGTTATTGATATAACGTATTTGATGCAGGGAAAAATAGGTTGGAGGGATCCAACGGGATTCCTCAAATTTATTGTTATTTTCATATCACAATTATATGAACTGTTTCACCAGTATGGATTGGACAATTGATTTGGTTGTTGACTATTGAACTGAATTTCAATGGCTGTTTATTTTTAACCAATGAGTTACATTGGTTGAGTAAACAACATCAGATGGCTTGAAAATCAATTGGTTTATAAATATGGATTCACTATCAGGTAAATTGACAGAAATGAAGTTATAAAAAAATTATTTTTTTATAACAGAGAATAGATTTTGAAATCTATTATTTTGAATTGAAGTTTATTAAACTAGAAATAAGTATTTGTTATTTATTAACTAAGCTATAAATAACTACAGAATTATTTTATAAAGCAAATTCTTACTATAAGGAGTTTTATAAGCAAGAAAGCAGAAATTAACCGACTGTTAAGAATTGAATAAATTGTTTATTAGAAACAATTAAATGAAGTTATTTAAATTAATTATATTATTAATTAATTTAAAGGAAGAATTAATTCTATTATTAATTACTTTAAATGGAGAATTAATTAAAATTGGTTAACGAGATAACCGTGTTTTGAGTTGACGAAGTCAATCGCTTTTATTGGAATTGATTATTAAATTATATTAGTTTATTATCAATTAATCTATTGAAATAGTTTAATGAACATTTGTTTTAATTTAATAAGGCATAGAGGGAAAATTATTATTTATTTAAGTTAATTAAGTAATTATCTACTTTTTACAGTAGTTAGTGATGAAGTTAATTATTAATTTAATTAATAATAATTGAAGAGATTTCTTTTTAAGTGAAATTCATTTAAGTAAGAAATCAGAGTTTGAAATGAAATCGAGTTGAGTTGTGAAAGGAGATCTGAACGGGTTTTATATTAAAACCGAGTTTTATAACTAAGTTATGAAGAGATTTAAGCGAGTACGGTAGCTTAAATGAAATGTTACTTAATAGTTGGATTAAGTAAAAGGAATCGAGATATAAGAAGGAATCGTGATATTAAAAGGGATATTGATATATAAAGGGATTTATATCAAACCTAAGTTTATAAATAAGATTTATAAAAGAGACGAGGAGTTAAAATGTTGATTTTAAATGGGCGAGACTTAATAATGAAATTAAGTGAAGTGAATGGAATTTAAACGAGATTTCCAAAAATGGAAAATAGTTAAATGGATTGCAAGTGAAATCTAATGGGTTGATAACGAGTCAGATAAGAATTGGAATCTAATTGGAGATTGGTTGAGTTGAGTGATTTGTCGAGTGTTAATTTGATGCTGATTTCAATCTTCGAGGTTGATACTTAGAGGATTATTCTCTTACCAATTTACGGTCTAGGACTAATGAATGTTGAAATACAGGAATGCATGGATAAAAGATATTTCCATAGTAAAAGGGAAATAGAAAACTTGAGAAAGGATAGAAGATATTTCCAAAGGAAAAAATGGAAATAAAAGATATAAGATGAGATTTCTAGGGTAATGGAAATGAAAAGGAAATTGTGAAAATACATAACGATATTTTCAAAGTGAGAAAATGAGAATTAGAATGGTTTTATTCTAAATTGAAAGTGTGGGCTATGATTTTCAAGTATTGAAACAAAAGAGATTATCGTAATGATTATTTTTACGAATAAGAGGATAAACTGATTTCCCAGTTTAGGAAATGGAAAATGTTGTGCAAATGATAATTAAATGGGATATTGGACATTGTTATAATATTTTTGTTGAAGTATTAGAATAAAGGGGTTTTGTGATTATTAGTAAGAAGTGAAATGTTATTTCCAAATATTGGAATATTTAAATTTACCATTTATTTAATTATTTTAAATTAAATAAGCCAAACGGTGCTGAGTACTAAACCAGTAAATATATTTTATTTTATGGTCGAATGGTTGTTTAATTGATAGTTAAATAACCGACTATCAAATCTGGCCAATACAATTGTTGGTATGGAAAGACCGGGATCGAATTATATTCGAAAACCATTCCGACCAGAAAATACGAAATGTTGAAGATTTCAGATACTAATCGAGATGGAGAAACTGAAGACCGTGGAACTTCATAAAATGGTAGAATGACTTAAAATCTCTGGCTTAGCGGCCAGAGATATACTGGGGTTCTGTCATGGTTGAAATCTACGGATTTGCAAGGACTACTCGCTACTGATCTCTAGGATGATACTTAGGATGTGGTAGGAGGGTACCTTCGGTTCATCTGGTTCCTGGATGACTTGTATGGACGGATGCAGGAAAAAATATTTCTTAAGAATCATGTACGTTGATTTTTACAAACGTATTGCTGTAGTGGTGGAGGAAATGCCTTTCTCTTAGCTTAACGACCAGAGTATGGTTGTGGACGTCAATTAGTGATCTGGCAGATCTGACGATGTGGCATTCAAAGTGTTGGTGATGTGATGTGCTAAAGGTAGTGTTAAACCTCAAGCCTCTGCAACTGGGAAATGGTATAAAATCGGGTAGGTCGCATGACTAAGTGAGTCGCACCCAAATAGGGTGTATAATCACCTATTTAGAGCAAATCCAGTTCATTCTTTTATCTATTTCGATGCTGTCCCTTTTCGGGAAACGGTGGTTTGAGCCCAACCGATTGTGATATACATTTGGCACACTCAAGCGAAATGAGTGACTGGTCATGTTTAACCTGAGTTGCAAGATGTTCTTTTTGAACCCGGTGTATTCCTCTCTAGAGGTACACTGTCGGAAGGTGGTCTCATACCTTGTCAGTTAGAAATCCAAACTCCAACAAGAGCTCGCGATTTTTGATTTGTATACTATATATATGTGGCACGTGAGATGCAAGCTTTACGCTAGATTGATATTTATTTGTGTGTAGACACTATTATAATATCAGAATAAGCTATGATTTCATAAAAGAAATGACTTGACTTTAAAATCAAGTTGTGTGATGTTTTTAAACTTAGTGTGTTTTCTCACTCTGATTCACCAGACTAATCTGGAATTTTGTAAATGCTCGGGTTAGACCGGGTTGTATAGGTTCAGGTTATCGGATGCTGTAGAGTCCGAAGATAAGCTGGATGAGTTCAGACGTATGATATCTAGTGTGTGTTCCGTTGTGTGTTGTATATGAGGACAGAGTATTATAACTGTCCAGATTTATTGATGTATGCTGATGATTGTAACTTTATTTCAAAGCTCTTAATAAAGTTTTATTTCTATATTATATTTTGTTCTGCTGCGATGTGAGACTCTGATGTTGTGTTCTTCTTCTTCTTCTATTCCAATTTTTCTTTCTTTCTTGTCTCACCCTCTATATTCTTTCATTAACTATCCGGTGTTTTCGATACTTGAGTTCTGGCAGTAATACGAGTTATGTATTATTGTTGGAATTCGAGCGTCGAAATCCCCGGGTCGTTACAGAGGATAAGTTTGAAATGTGAAAAAAAAATATGCCCAGACTTTAGAAAAAAAGGAGATGGTGCTACTATAAATTATAAAGGGCGGGTTGCACTTGAACCAAGACAATGTGTTCTTTTGCCGGACGTATGGGTATTGAAAGGGATGATCTATGTTGTTAGCTGGATAATTAAGGTAAGGTTTACTAATATTATAATTTAATTATTTAGTATACGTTATTATTATAAATTAGATTAAAATGGAATAAGACGAATTAATTCATTTAGTTAATAATATTTAATCCATTTCAAAGCATAACACGCGTATATATCTGATACGATATCAGAATCAGATGAAAACGAACTACATTGGATTTGTATCGACAAAGGCTATGCATTTAAGCTGGTTTGGCGCGATTTAGAGCTTGTTACAGTTATGTCTAAATAAATGCTTGATCAGATTTACCGACGTAAATCATTATTCAACGATTAACAAACAAGGTGAGTAATCTCACTAACTCTGTCCAGTTTTATAATTTTATAAATGTTATTTAATATTGATAAAAATGACTGAATGCTGTGTGCGATGGTTGTTTGGATGATTTGCTAATTTAGTGGTTGAAATAATATATATAGTTATACATAAACCATTAATTGAATACTGATTCCATTTATTAAAATATTTCATATTTATATGAAATAAATGTTGATTAACATCTGTGAATTCAGGGAAACAGGTTGGAGGGATCCAACTGGATTCCTCAACAAGTATACTGTTATTTTTCATATATTGCATTACATGACGTGACAAATAATCTTATGTTGATTATTGTGTGTTGGGATGTTTAAACAACATTGACCAGAAATAATTGGTATCTAAATACCATAAGATATATGAAAATATCAAAAAATAAACTGGGGTTTTAAAAAGGGAATTTCTATTTTAAATTAGAAATGAGATTTCGATTGGCTAGAATATATTTACTTGTTCAACTATATAAAACAAGTAATTTGATTTATAAACGATATTTATAAACGAAGCGAAATTGTTTTTATTAAACAGTTTGGAAATATAAATTTAAGGAATGAATTCATTCAAAAGGGAAATGGGAAAATCGTTTGATAGGAAAATGATGAAATGATTTCGATGTTCGAAATTAAAATAGGATTGAAATAAATCTGTAAGGATTTATATTTAGCATTCGACTATGTCGAGTATATTAAAAATTATTTATTTTATAATTGTATAAAATGAAATTCAGGATTTGACGAGATAAGTAAATATTTAGATTTGTTATCGAATAGGAAATCGAGATTTAAATTATAACTTAAAGTCGATAGCCACCACAAATAGCCCGTGTGCGAAGCATGGGTCTTGTCCTAGTTATAACTTATAAAATGAGTTTATGAAATGAAATATGAAGTAAGGGTTTATAAAATAACAAAATAAGTGGGATTTTAAACTAAAATGATATTTGTTGTTTAAATTAAGATTTAATTTAATAAAATGAGTCCATAAAGAAATAATATTCACATTTTAAAGTGAATAATGGTTTAGAAGCAAATGTTTTGCAAATCAAAATGGTGATAAAAGGAAATTGGTAAATGGAGGAAGTGATAAATTCAGAAGTGAATTTATAAATTTGGATTGACCTTTAACAGTGAATTTATTCCAAGGTTCGGAATGTTAATCGATTATAGATTATTCTAAGGGATTTATAAGTTGAAATTCAATTATATCAAATCCAGGAAAGTAATATTTACTTTTCGTTTTTAAATGAAGATGATTTATTTATTTAAATAAAGAATAAAAGTTGTATTTTGAAATTAAATATTTCAAAGGAAGAGATTATATCGTCATCATTATAATCAAAGATTTTCGGAAAGAAGTGAATTCGTAAACTTAATACGAGAGTTGGGTAAATAATTTTGTAAATAAGAAATATAGAAATGGAGTCAAGGAAATTAGAAACTGGCTGGAAATTGGTTAAGTTGAATAATTGTTTGAGTTGGTTCCGGCCTTCGGGGTTGACACTTAGAGAGTTGTTCGCTTACTAGTTTACAATTAGGGACCGATTAATAGGGAAGAATAGCTATGCGTGAATAAGAAAATGGAAATGTTTTCCGATGTTAATAACATATATTTTCTAAATATAGTAAATAAGAGTTGTAGATATATGGAGTTAATTCCCGATGTTAAAAAGAGATATTTTCTAAGTATAGAAAATAAATAGTTTAAAATAGTGGGAAATGTTTTCCAAAGAATCGTGAGAGGATAAATGAGTTAGAGAAATATATTTGGGTAAAGATATTAAAGGGAAATTAAGGAATGAATTGATGATTGATCGGTAAGATTTCCATTTGGGAATACGACCATTGTTTGTACCCACGTTTTCCTTTGATAGTTAAATCACATATGACCATTTCCGCTGTCAATACAGAGAGATCGGGATCAGATTTATTATCTGAAACCACTCCGTATGGGCATTATCATTTCGAATCAAATAGATCAAAGACAAATGAAGACGGAGTTTATACAAGGGTTATTCTCGCAACCCTAGGTAGAAATTGCCTAAGATGGATTTACATAACAATTCCTTCAGGTTGTCCAGTCCTAGGATAACTTGAATGGACGAATGTCTGACATAGTATATCTGGTAGATTGTGTAAGTTGATTGTTTCAAACGTATTTACGTTGTTGGCGGAGGAATTCATTTCTCTTAGCTTACACTCGTGGTATTTTTGGGGAAATCAATATGTGATTTGACGGGTATGGTGATGTGGCATTCAAAGTAAATAAAGGAGCGGTATGTATAATAGTACGTTATGACCTCAAGCCTCAACAACCAAAAAATAACGAAAATTAGGCTGGTAGCATGGCTAAGTGTGTCGCACCCGATTAGGGTATATTATCACCATCTAGAGAATATTCATAGTTGTTACTTCTTTTTCTTCTGTATCTCCCGTGAACGGTTTTGTTTGTATACCAACCGTAAGATGATAATATATTCGGACATTCAAGCGAAATGAATGGTCGGTCATGTGTGATCGAGTTACAAGATGTTCTTGTTGAACTCTAATGTATCGCTTCTAGAGTACACTAATCGGAAGGTGGTTCCATACCTTGTCATAGTTGGAAATCATTAACCAATAAGAGCCTATGGTTTTTGAATGTATATTATATATGTAGAGTGTGAGATGAAAGCGTTCTGCTAGATTGTTATTTACTTAATTTAGACATTATTATAATATCAGCAAATATTAATCTTAAGAAATATTTTCGGTTATCATAAGGTAAAAACCATACGTGTTTATGTGTGGATCGGTCTTACGATTTTCCTTTCTTTTCGAATGGATTTTCAAAAGTTAAACCGAAAAGATTGGAGTTACTCACACCACTCACATGACTGACCCAGATTTTATTTTGTTTTGTTTTCCCTAAACTCTTGGGTGCCCAAATTTGTACGGGAAGTAAGTAGTCAGGATTTTTTAGATATACCTGGAGGAGCTCGGAGCAGGAAAATTTAGAGTTAGATATATAGAGAGAGTTTATCTCCGCTGTGATATACATGCGATGTACCCTGATAATGTGTGTAAGTATAAATACAGTTTTGTATTTCAAAGCTATGCTATATAATATATTTTTAGCCGTTTCGCTGTGAGATTCGTGTTTACTCTGATTGTGTTCTATTGCTATCTTCTTCTTCTATTCTAAATTTCTTTCTTTCTATTTCCCACCTTCTAACTTCTTCCTATTAATGATCCGGTATTTTCGATGCTTGAATAGTCGACATGGTATGTTGTGTCGATTTTCTAGGTCAAAAATCCTTGGGTCGTTACAATTAATCTGGAGTCCACTTGATTATGCCATCTCAATGAAAATAGATTGTATCGGAGAGAAAAAACTAATAAAAGGGATTGAAGTGGATATAGAATGGACATTATGACTAAACACTATATAATTGTATCCTAGTTTCTGCTTTCTCTTTTCTTATATCCAAACAAGTGCTTTGAACTAGTACTTAGAAGTTATGCCATTTTTTAAGTCAACAATATTGATAATTAAAATATTTATATATTCTTATATTAGTATATTATAATAATATTTAATATGTAGCATTAATACTTTTTATAAGATTGTATAACACCCCACATTTTTACAGTTATTAATTAACCAATTTTGAAAATGGTAGAATATATATTTTGCAAATGTTGGAATTTGGCTAAGAAACTTATATCATTGTGTTCGTGGTGATATTCTAATGAATTTTCATACATAATGTTATTGATCGGAGTTCAAATGGAATAGTTATTATGAATCGAAGTTTTAACATAAAAAATAATAATACATGTGTGTGTATATATATGGAAAAATTAATTACTTACCAACATATGAAATTCAAACTGGAAAACAGAAAATGGTAGCAGATTGATTAGGTTTCATAATGGGTGAAAATTTACCATGAGAATGGATTAAAACTGAAAAAGAAATAATTAGAAATTAATTATAATAATTCATATATATACACACATATTACAAAGCATAGGAGTTGAAGATCGCTTATGGTGGTCAATCGCCCCTTTTTCGATCAATAGTGGCCGATCAACCGTCCATACTAGCGGTTATCACCAAGTCACTATGATGATGATTTATGTAGGACTTATGTGGCCCAAAAAATAATAGGATTTGATTAGACAGGTAGCGCTGATTTGAACACCTATAATTAGGCGCATAAGGCTTCACTTCTAACTCATTATTTTTCCAATGAGAACGGAAGCTCTACCATTATTATTTTATCCCCAAAACTTATCAACACAAAATTTTTAGATCTAGGTTGCATAAATTTAAATTAGAGGAAAATATGATAAAAAACAACTAGGACGTGATTCAAATCATAAAGCTACATCGAAAATGTAAAACCCTAGATTTAGTTTTATGTTGTTAATTTGAATCAATATCTTATGTTCACTAAATCCAATTTAAAATATCTATGTAAATAACATTTGTAAATCCAAGTATTATATTTCAAAGAGAAAAACACAAATAATAGGGTTAGATTTAAAATTAATATAGGGATCTGGAAAGCTTTCACGTGAGCGGATAAATTATATATTTTTATATAATGCTAAAACACATCGTTATAGATTTGTTCCATTTCAGATAATTAAAAAATTCAATTTTATTTGGTGAGTTATGTAAATGAAAATTGTTTATGGCTTAGAATTGCACCAATGATAATTTGACTCTGAAAAAATGAAAGGTTATATGCTTTGTTCATTTATGTCCAAATTATTTAAGCTGGAATTAAAATAAGTGGGAAATGTTATTCTTTAAATCTAAGGCTTGAAATAAGTTTTACTTCATTTTTTGGAATTTGTTTGATGTTTTGATTAATTAGGATGGATATTAAGACAAGTAGATATCCACATTTTTTTACATCAAATCCTCATAAAATGCGATGTGTATAAATACATGATTTTTTTTCAAAAGAAAGAGAAGAACAAAAAACAATAATTAATGTAATTTATACTGCTTTTTCAAAAAATAAAGTGGAAGATTCCATTAATTACAAACAGCACACAAAGTTTCACTTTTTGGGTAGAAAACGGGAATAAAACTTTGTAGCAATTAAGGTTATAACCTTACTCAAATTTATTAAAATATGGTAGGTTCTAGGAATGTAATGGTAAAAAAAGAATAAACCAAAATAGCTTAACAGGTTTGGGAAGGGGCGTAAAGGTAAAAGTGGAAAACATAGATTAAATAAGGAAATGGCATAAGGTGCAGAAAATGGAATATAAAGTAAAATGAAAATAATATGGATAACAAAAAAAAAAAAATGAAAATGCAGATGAGATTAATTAAAATACAAAATAAACGCATAATGGTTGGAATACAGAACTAGGGTTCAAATAAAAAGGAAAATGGACAAAAAGAAAAAGGATAAGTGAAAGAAATAAGTAAATGTACAAATTGTATAAGTAACCCAGTATATGCATTTAAATTGGTTTCAGAAAATTTTATAATATATGAATGGGTGGTACGTTATAGACGTTATAGTTAAAACTCAATAGGCCCTTGCGTAGGTGTGACGGCCGGGAATTTCGCTCGATCCGAATCAGTCGTTAAACCGATCTAGATCGTTCGAAACCCCTGATCGTTTGAGAACAGGACAAAATAGAACGCAGACGGAAGAACATTTCATTGTTATTACAACAATTCCATCAGAATACAAGAATATACAGAGTATAATTGAATAAATTACATTCGATATATATCAGAGATTACAATAAATTACATAGCAGCGGAAAATAATACAAAGCACAACTGAAGGTGATATACGGATACAGAGCTTTCCGGATATCATTCCAGCTGTAAACCAGGATCCTGTGAATATAAATCTGCAAAACCAAAACTACTAACTGCCCGTGTCGAAAATAGGGGCACCCAGAGTTTAGGTTGAAACAATAAACTCCAGGTCAGTCATGTGACAGGTGTGAGAACTAAAACAGTTATTTAAAGCTTTACTTTAAAAGAGAGTAATTCAAGGGACCACGCCGTATAACACGGAACGGGTTTCCTCCCAAGAATACTAGTGCATAGCATAAACAGCGCAATGCTTTTTCGAAAAATGAAGCTATTATAAGACCCAGGTCCCATCACACAATGCAACGCAAGCTGGAGGATACGGTTTTCCCTTATAATAGCCAAACATGCTTGGTACGTTTAAAACAAATCATTTGATACTATAATAAGTGTATAGTGTCCAAACAATTTCAATCATAAATATAAATCATAGACGGCATGGGTCCCATATATCATGTCGCCATACTAGTTCTACAATTAAAACCGCAATACACGTATTGGAAATTGGATTTCCGTTATGAGTCGAGGCAAGGGGCAAGCTCCTCTCCGCTTCGAGACACTCTAGCAAATGCCTTAGGACTACACACTCTGGGTAACCCTGGATCGGCTGGGCTGGTCCTCTCTTACGTTTGAGGATTGACAATTCCTGAACACACGTTTCCCAGTCCTTACAGACCTAATATCGAGGCGCCTCATTCCAACAACCACAAAGGTGAAAAGTATATAAATGTCAGGGCTGGTAAGTCACTAACACCACCAAAGCTAGAAAGAAACGTCGTGTTCTCCCAGCGGTCCGTATCCCGTTTTTAACTCATACCGAGGTGTGAGGCTCGCGAATTCACGTTATACACAAAGCTGCCACGTAGGCCGTGCTTTGATCATCAACCACAAGACTTTGCTTTTCAACAGAAGCCTTGATCCATGCAACTCAGCGTGCCACACAGGCAATTCATGCCATGCGATTGATATCTATCGATATATAACCTCTAAGCTCGTACGTCTCAGAGAAGGGCGTTAAGCAAGAGAATAAATTCTCCGCCGCCAAACAGATATATATTTAACAGAAATCAATCAACACAGAATAAAATCCAATGTCAGACACACAATCCATTTACAAGTTCGTTCTGGGTCTGAACGAAACCAGAGGCACTTTCCTCGCATATCCGTCGATCTCCAAGTACGTCTGGACGACCACCAACTGATTCCCTCATCTTGGGTTTACAGCCCAATCAAGATTATCAGTAATCACCCAAATGATGTGAAGACTTCCGGTCTTCGACCACCGTCTTCATCTTCGACTTATCGTCGAATCGGTTATTCAGAATGGGTATAAACCCGGCCTTTCCGAACAACCCGCGTATATTAAAACAAATGTTACACAAACATACAAACGCCTCATTCCCATTCATTAGTCACTAACTGTAAATCAGTAATAGAGCAATCTCCCAAATATAAACCCCGAAGGCCGACACCAACGTCAGATCAATACCCAGGAAACCATTCTTCTTAACTAACCTTCAGCTAGTTTCTAAATTCCAATTCTTAGGGAAAGGTTCCCATTAATTTTATCCAAGATAAATTCTTTAAAATTTATCCTTTAATCTTCCTTTGGATATCCTTTCAAACCAAATTATGGTTTTCCAGACTAATCGAGATTAGCGAACCACACCGAAGTAATTATTTATTTTATTTCCCAATCCCAACCTATTCATCCCATGAAGCAAAACTGGTAATACTCCACATCTAACACCACAGTGTTATCGGTAAAATTAATTACCATTTCACGTTCAAATCTAATTAAAGATTCAACTATCGCTTTGGAGAAAAACGGGTGATACTCCATTCTCGCTCAATCTCTAAATTTGATAATTTAGATTATCAATTCACATTTCAATTTAATTGCAGATTCATTAAAACTCCTTTTACTGGGTTAAAGAACTAGTGTCATTTAAAACACAGTTCACGACAAACCCATATCACATTCTGTTTATGATCGGGTTAAAGAACAAGTGTTATTTAAACCACTGTTCACGATAAACCCACAAATCAATTTTATTTAAAACCCATTTCAAATCCAATTTATTTATTTAAAAATAAATGGGTTTTAATTTCAGTTCAAAACTAGTTCATTTCGATGAAAATCTATTTTTATCTTTTCAAACATGGAGTTTTTCATCCCAATTTTTCCCAAATCATTTCTTATGATTCTACACAAATTATTACTATTAATAATTTTATCAAGGCCCGTACAGTCGATTTCCATCAATGGCCATCGAACTGCACTTACAGCGACCTTTTTCAAATTTGATTTGGACGTATCTCCAAATCCAACCGTTAGATTTCAAATTTGTAATATTCGTTAGAAAGCTCTTTTCGATACGAACCCAACGGTTCTGGTTTTAGGAGAATCCGACGGTCGGATCTCCCGCAACGTCAATTCGAAGTTAATGGTCGAAATTCACGAACTGCCGCGGCGTGGCGTGTTCTATTCAGGCCATTATATTATATATATAATATATATTTCGTCGATTACTATTTAAAACAAAATTTATAAATAGCTTTGAATTCGTTTCAAAAACAATTTCAACTTACATTTCAATTTAAATCAAAATTAAATTTTTCCTTATAAATTCGTTTTAAAATTCATTTCTATTCAATTCAAATTTCAATTCAATTTGAATTCATTTTATATTCAATTAATTTCAAATTGGTTTTATATTCAATTCGATTCAAATTGGTTTTCTATTCGATTCAATTCAAATTGGTTTTCTATTCAATTCAATTTAAATTGGTTTTCTATTCGATTCAATTCAAATTGGTTTTCTATTCGATTCAATTCAAATTTCATTTCAAAATATTCGATTTCGAAATCACTTTTCAATATTCATTTTTAAATGAATAAAATCGATATAAATATCGTTCACGTCAAAATGGCGTCAATCTAATCAACACGGCTTCATATATTTCTATTTTCAAATATTCTATTTCAAATATTTCCTTTTTTCAAATATTTCCTTTTCAAATATTTCTATTTCAAATATTTCTATTTCAAATATTTCCTTTTTTTTCAAATATTTCTATTTCAAACATTTCGTTCAACACATGACTAATCTCAACGGATGAGTACTGTCAACACATGAACCTTTATTTTATATTGATAAAGATGTAAATTTTATTATTAAAATATTTCGTTCAACACATGACTAATCTCAACGGATGAGTACGGTCAACACATGAACCTTTATTCTTTATTTTCTAAATTGGAATGAGGCCCAATCAATCACAATATAATGTTAATTATACGGATTCCATACAACAAATGTATATAATAGCAACGATAAATAATCAACCATCATCCAAAGTGCACTACACTATATAAGCATCAAATATATATATCTAACGCTTATAATAGCCTGTCGATCCATCGATCGACATACAATTAAATAATTGGGATTAGTGTACCCAAATATCATCCCAACACCCATGTGGGGTTTCAAACAATCAAACACAGATTTTATTTGTGCAGTTGGGCGATGTGTAAAATTTATCGACCCAATCAATATCAGTCAAATCAGTGTATATAAACAAATCGGCCGATTTGTTTATAAATATTTATTTATCCACTTTCACGTTAAAAATTATATTTTTAACGATAAAACATTTTATTCAACCTATGAAAATATTCTATTCAGTTCATTTATTAAATAAAATGATTTCTTTATTTTTCTAACTTATTTTAGAAAATTTCGACGGCATAACGACACGATACTAGAAACGGGACGAGGCCTAGCCTTATCCCCGGTCTAGTGAAGGCCCACGCCATTCACACATCAATCAAATCCATTCTATTTCACCAAACAACTCAATTCAAACCAAATAATCTAACCAACTACACAACCAAACAAACAAGTCCATGGTCTATGGACGATTGTGTCGGGTGCTACTAAACACCGTCTGCATCCTAGTATATATATAACTAGAAAAAGAAATTGAAGAGTGAGAAATTCTCACTAATAGCTATTCCAACTTCACGCCACTTCAAATGTAGAAGTCTTCGTCGTTCTCGCCTTTTTGTCATTTTCGCTGCCCGTAGCCACTACATATATAAAAATCGAATTTTTACTTCGCTATTCAATATATAAAAATCGAATTTTTACTTCGCTATTCAATATATAAAAATCGAATTTTTACTTCGATGCTATATAGATAAAAATTCTATTTTTACTTCGATGCTATATAGATAAAAATCCTATTTTTACTTCGATGCTATATAGATAAAAGTCCTATTTTTACTTCGATGCTATATAGATAAAAATCCTATTTTTATCACGCTATTCAATATATAAAAATTGAATTTTTACTTCGCTATTCAATATATAAAAATCGAATTTTTACTTCGCTATTCAATATATAAAAATCGAATTTTTACTTCGCTATTCAATATATAAAAATCGAATTTTCAACTATAAAGATTTCTCCTTTTCAAATATAAAGACTTCGCCTTTTTAATTTCATCATTATAAAAATCACATTTTTTATTTTGCTACACATATAAAGATGATATTTCTAATATTCCTATCATGTAAAAATTATATTTTTAATTCTCTACATAAACAAAAATCACGCCTTGCTCCCTTTAAAAATATCGTTTTTCTTCCTTTAAAAATCTAATCTTTTCTATTTTAAAAATCTAATCTTTCATATTGTAAAAATCATAACTTTTCATAAGTAAAAATCTATCATTTTCTACAATAAAAATTATCTCTTTTTGGTATATAAAATCCCAACCTATTCATAAATTAAAAACAGATCTCACAAAATATTAATGAACAAAATTAGGCCAAGAACTCACTGTGATAATCGAAGGAAGTGGAAGAAGGGAGGAGTGAAGAGGAGAGGGTGCGCAACTGAAAGGGGGAAAAGGGAGGGGGGTTTCGCGGATTGTCGGAAGGGGGGAAGAGGAGCAGGGGAAGAAGGGGAGGTTCGTGGTGCTCGTCGGAGCTGGCGGAGGTGGTTAGGGGGTACGGTGGTTCAGGCGGCGGCTGCTACTCGCGGTGGAGGGTTCAGGCATTGAAATCGAGAGGGAGAGAGAAGCACGAGAGGGGGAAGGGGAAGGGAGATGGCGGCGGCAGTCGAGGAGGTGGGTGGCGCGTTAGAAGGGGGAGCGACGGTGGCCAGAACGCGGGTGGCGGCTTGGTTCCTTCGCGATTTCCTTTTTCTATTTTTTTTATTTGGTGTTGAATGAGGGGGAGAGAGAGTCAGAGAGGTTTTATATATTTAATTATTTAATTATTTTAACTTCAAAAAGTTGACTTTACATACGACCTCTAAACGAGGCCCGCCGCCTGTCGTCCATAGCTAATTATGCCCATTTCGAACACAATGGGATATGTATCGTAGGCTGATTCGACCATTTCGATCAGCTTTCGTTAAAATCAACATATAACTCTATATATTGAATTTGAACGCGCATTTCAATTTACTGGGGTCACATACGAACTCTAAAATTTCCAGAAAAATATTTTCTAGCTTCATATTGATGATACGGTCCTAACAAAACTAATTTCATCGAATTCCGAGAGCATTGGAAAAATGGCCATTTTCCAGTCGATTAAAATCAACTAAAACTGGTCAAACGCGTTTTCCTTTGCCACGCTCACATATTGATTCGAAAAATTATGAAATTTGGAATCTAGCAATAATTTAACACTACGGATCCAACAAAAGTGGTTTCGTCGAAATCCGAGGTCGTTTGTAAAATTTCCATTTTTAAGGGCCTGAATTCCATGGCGACTATTCAGAATTTTCAACTGGACATATCTTTTGATTCCCGCTATGAAATCTCGATTCTTCGGATTCGTTGGAAAGATATTATCAAATATATCTATTATTTTTGGTTTCACTAAAATCCGGTTTGTTTTGCACCCGGTACATTCAATTGAAGTTTGCAATCGAATTATCGAACTACCGCGCCATTTTCAATTCTATTTATAATTAAAATAAATATTTATATTCTAACGACGATCTATATAATATATTCGTTTGAACTATATTCAAAATAAATTTCTCATCGAAATTATTTAAAATGATCTATTTTAAATATTCAAAATTCGCTAAAATTGCCAAAATAAAATTTAAACTGCCTCAGATTTTCGGGTTGTTACAGTAGGCATTTAGTTGGTACATCAACAGGAACCGGGTAAGGTATAATAAGTTAGTTATTGCACATCCTAACAAAAGTATGGTACATTTCATCCGGACCAGAAAATAAGTAGCTAAAACTAGATTGTGAGAAGTTTGATTATGGCAATGTACATTAGGTATCATCAAAGCAAGCAATAAGAGGCTTAGTGCTCTCGCTGATAATGACTATATGTTTAACCTTAGATCCATGGGAAAGGCGGTAATGTTAGAGGAATATTCAGTGATTGATCTGCGATGCAGGCATGGTGTGACGACCCCATTTCCCGTACAGACGGAGACAAGGGTAATATTTGGAATATAACACAGAAACAGATAATAGCATAACAGAATTAAATAAATAAACCAGATAATGAACAATAGAATATACTGGATAAAAGTAATCATCAGAGTTACACAGTATACAGGATCTTACTTAGTACAAATACAGTTCAGCTATACATAAATGTCTACAGCGGAAACAAACAAAATATGTACAATAGGAGCTGAACAACATAAAAGGAGATAAATAATAGAATCCATCTTCAGCTCCAACTATCCAGAGAAAGCCAGCTAAACCTGAATACAAGGCTGCCCGTGTAGAAAAAGGGGCACCCTAGTTTGAAAGTGAAACAAACTACGAGTCAGTCATGGGACTGGTATGAGAAATCTATTCAACACATTCATAATATGGCTAATCACAGGACCACACCACTTTCGTGGAACGGGTTTACTCCATCGGATTGCCAGTGCTTTAAAAAAAAATCATCTTTTAAACATCGCAATGCTTTTTATAAAAATGAAGCCATTATAAGACTCAGTTCCCATCACACAATGCATCGCAAACCGGAGGATAGAGTTTTTACCTTATAACGGCCAAAATATGCTTGATACGAATAAAACAAAAGCATTTGATATTATTTCTAGTGTTTATATGTTTTAAAAACAATTTCAAATCATAACTATCAATCATAGACGGCATTAATGCCCCATACCACTATGTCACCATATATAGGTATACAATCAAAACTGCACAGTCACGTATTTGGAAATTGGATTTCCGTCATGAACCAAGGCAAAAGATAGTCCTTACCGAATTCGTGACTCTCTAGCCCGAGCCACAGGCAAGTACTCAGTCAAGCCTTTGGATCGTCAGGGCCGGTCCACCGATGTGGATTAAAATGCCTGAACAATGCGTTTCCTCGGGCGTAAATGAGCCAACGAATGACTCCATTGGACCCGGATCGTCCGATCTAACCGAGGCGCCTCGCAACAGCAACAACCACATAAGTCAAACTCGTCAGGGCATGTAAAACCACTGACGCCACTTCTAACTAGAAAGAAACGCATGTCCTCCCTGAGGTCCTTCCTCCCGTTTCTGGTTCATACCGGGCGTGAGGCTCGCGATTTCACGTTATACACAAAGCTACACCACACAGGCGGTGCTTTGATCATCACCACAAGACTTGGCTTTTCAACAGAAGCCCTGATCATTTGCCACTTAGGCACGCCACACTAGCAATTCATGCCATGCGACTGATGTCCATCGATATACAACCTCTGAGCTCGTGCGTTTCAGAGAAGGGCGTTAAGCAAAAGAATAAATTCTCTGCCGCCAAACAGATGTATGTTTAACAGAGATCAATCAACACAGAATAAAATCCAATGTCAGACACACAGTCCATTTACAAGTCCGTTCTGGGTCTGAGCGAAACCGAAGGCACTATATACCTCGCAAACCCATCGATCACCACGTATGTCTGGACGATCACCACTCATTATCCATATTTCGGGATGCCTCCCAATCAGGACCTCGGTTACCATCCAAACGAGGTGAAGATCTCCGGTCTTCGACCACCGTCTTCATCTTCGATTCCTTATCGTCGATTCAGTTATTCAGAATGGGATGAACCCGGTCTTTCTGAGCAACTCGCGTATATAATAAACAAGTGCAACACTAACATACACACGCATCATTTCAATTCATTAGTCACTAACCGTCAATCAAGAAGAGAACGATTTCCCAAATATTAACCCCGAAGGCCGAAACCAACATCAGATCAACACCCAGGAAACCATTCGACTTAGCCAACCTTTAGTTAATTTCTAAATCACATCTATATCGTTTATAATATTTTATAACGATTTATCGCTATTTTTATTTATTTTAAAATAGCCATTTTATTCAAAACGACGCTTCGGGCCATAACGCGACCGTGGCGCTGTTTTTCTTCAGATTTGATTTACACATATCTAAAAATCTAACTGTTGGATCTTCACAAAATTTACATCATTAGAAAGATCTTTTCAAAACGAATCCAACGGTTTCAGTTTCGGGAAAATCCGACTGTCGGATCTCCCGGAATAATCGTTTGAAGTTTCGATTTCAAAATACGAACTGCAACGTCGTTATTCGAGACAATCCAACCGTTGGATTTTTACAAAGTTGGTGCCGTTGGAAAGATATTCTTTTCATACATTTGATAAAAACGATATTTTTATCTAACTGTCTTCTATTTCAACATTTCACTATTTTTAACAATTCATGTATATAATAAAAATGTGATTTTTATTGTAAACAATTCATTTCAAAACTCTATTATTTTATATAGTTCATATAGGTAATAAAAATGTGATTTTTATTATAAAACAATTTATTTCAAAATATGAATACCATTCAACACATGAATTTCAATTCAACGAATGAATATCGATTCAACACATGAAGGTTTTCTATAGTTTATATATATAGAAAAAAAATGTGATTTTTATATTTAAAACACGAATACCATTCAACACATGAATTTCTAATCAACGAATGAATTTCAATTCAACATATGAAGGTTTTCTATAGTTTATATATATAGATAAAAATGTGATTTTTATATTTAAAACACGAATACCATTCAACACATGAATTTCTAATCAACGAATCAATATCGATTCAACACATGAAGGTTTTCTATAGTTTATATATATAGAAAAAAAATGTGATTTTTATATTTAAAACATGAATACCATTCAACACATGAATTTCTAATCAATGAATGAATTTCAATTCAACACATGAAGGTTTTCTATTCAACGAATAAATATAGTTTCAGCAAATGAAAATAATTCAAACACATGAATATTATTCAAAATTTCGGCAGCATAACGACAGGGTAGTTAAAACCGGGACCGTCCCTAGTACGGTTCCCCTCTCTACCTTAAAACCTCGTGGTTTTTGACAATGGGGAATCATGCATCTAGTTCGCACGCAGGCGGCATGTATATTTATTTCATTTCCACAAACTAATCCTATGTGGTTTCAACGAAATATTTCTCAACCACAAACGGGTATTTTTCAACCACAATCACAATCAATCAATATCAACCATTCGCTATCAATCAATTTTCACACCAATCACAACCAATAAATATCGTCCATGGTTTGTGGACGAGGGGCGTGTATATATATATATATATATAGCAATTCACTTCTATTTCAACATATATATAACTTTTACAACGCATATACAACTTATACATCGAACGTACAACTTATACAACGCTTATACAAGAGGTGTACAACGCTTATATAACTCATACGTCAACTATATAATTTATACATCGTCGTTTTCCATTTCGTTTATAAATTAGAAATCTCACATTGGGTTCCACTCCACCAAAAATAGCAGAAGGCTCAGAAAAATATGCGGTCTCTTCTAGAGGGTAGAAGACGTCCACACGAGTCAACTGTCTCTTGTTTCACTGGATTTCGACAAGAAACGAAAAAGATATGATTTTTCAAAGTTTGCAACGGTTTTAAACTGTTAAAAACAGTTTTAATTAAACAGCCGTATACCTCTATTTTTCTTCAAAACTAGGTTTTAGGATTTCTTTCAATCTGCGAAGTTGCAGCTCGATCGGAGGATACAGCGTCGAAGAGCTACGAGAGAGCTTCGCGTGCGTGGTGGTGGGGTCAGGCTCGGTGCACCCTGGTGGCGGCGGCGGAGGTCGGAAGGCGGTGACTTTGGAGGAGGAGATCTCGCTGATGGGGCGATGAGGGGTGGCGTACCAGCTATGGATGTGAAGCTCTCGGAGAGATCTACAAAAACCTTAACTGGGTGGAGGTGTTTCGTTGCGTGGATTAGCCAGAAAAGAGGAGAGAAGGGAAGAAAAGCTTTCCGTCGTCGCGCCTGAAGCAATCGGGGAGAGAGAAGATATTATTGGCCAATCAGATTTTTTTGTTTATTTGTATATTTTTAAAAATCCGAAAATACCCCTTGTCACACATGAACACCAATCCAAACCCAACGACTGTCGTCCCCAGTGTTTTACCCCCATTCCGAACACAATAGGATATGTTTCGTAGGCCCATTCGACTGTTTCAGTCAGTTTCCATTCAATTTAAAATATATAACATTCAATATTCGATTTGAACGTACATTTCAATTTGCCTGGGCCACAAACTGATTCGAAAAATTCCAGAAAAATAAATCTGGCTATGTTTTGACGATGCGGTCCCAACAAAACTAGTTTCATCGAATTCTGAGACCGTTTGCAAAAAGGCCCATTTCTGGTCGATCCAATTTAACTGTAATTGACCAAAACACGTTTTCCTTTGCCACGCTCACATACTAGCTTCAAAAATTATGAAATTTGAAACCTAGCAATAACTTCACATTCCGGATCCAACAAAAGTGGTTTCGTTGAATTCCGAGGTCGTATGCAAAATGGCCAATTTCACGGGCTATATAAATTCCATAGCGACCTTTCTGATAATTCATTTGGCCATAACTTTTGCTTTCCGCTATGAAAATTCGATTTTTCAGATTCGTTAGAAAGGTATTCACTAACATATTTAAATATTTTTGGTTTCACTCAAATCCGTTTTGTTTTGCACCCGGTACAGTCCGACAAAGTTTGAATTCAATTTTTGAAACTACAGCGCCATTTCAGGCCTTGTTTATAATTAGAATTAATTATATTCGTTTTCAAACGTCGATTCAAACTCATTTTTCATTGCTATTATTTGAAATATTTATTTTAAATATTTAAAATCCATTATTTTAGCCAATTTAAAAAATTTAAATTGGTTCAGATTTTCTGGGTCGTTACAATCTCCCCCACTTAAAACTTTTCGTCCCCGAAAAGGAACAAAGTCGAAAGTGGTTTGATTAATCAACTCTACGTTCGATCTGGCTTCCATTCTCCAACTTTTCAGTTTCTGAGAATTTTCAAATTCTTCAAAAATTTGGCTAACACCCGGAATTTTCGAAAAATTTCGCCATAACCTCCTTTATACGGGGAGTGATTTGGAAATTTATTGGGCCGTATTAGGTACCCAATAAATCCTAATAAGCATACCCATATTTATAGTGATATATTCTGGTGTTTACAGGGGAGCGTGTATTGATAATAACTCCAGAGAATAAATTCTCGTCACCCTGTCAAAGCCTGAGCGAGTGTGTATTTTAAATGCTCCAGAGGATAAATCCTCGTCACCTCGTCCCGTGTGGGAAATAAATAGTCCATGTGCCGTATCTAATAACTAGAGAGACATGATTATTGTCAACTCCAGACCCGTGTGGGGTTTTTATTAATCTTGCAATTTTATCATTACAATTTAAATAGTCCATATCAATCATCAGTTCAACCTGTAAAATATAGTCATCGCCATACAAGCCTCTCGTTTGTATGGTAAATCTTCCACCTCGTCACACAAGCTCCAAATGCTTATGTGGTATATGATGAAGTATGCCTATCTTCAGAAGTATGCCATGTAATGTAGTTCAAAATTAATTGTTACTATCCTATGGTGACGTTTATTTTTACACACAGAATAACCAGCACTCCGCATCCAATGGCATTCACAGGAGTTGATATAATAATATTTCGCATCCAACTCATTAAGGTTTACCTATTTGTCGGGCACACAAATAAAATCTTTACTCAACAGCTATCCATTTACTTGTTCAAACATATATAATGCACAAGTATATTTTTCTATCTATTTTTAAATCAGTTCAAAGTGTGATATAATCGAATAAATCTTACCATTCATTCTCTTATTAATTTAATTAACTATCGTTTCAATAATTTTAATTAATCAAATCTACTATCACACAATGCACACAACAAGCAATTTGTTTTTAACTTTTCAAAATCATACAAATCAATTTCTATATTCTTTTAAAATCATTCAGACTATAGAATTAAAAGTGCACATCCATGGAAAGAAAATAACAACAGAATAGAGGACTAATTGGTAATGCAAAGTATGGTAAATGTACCTTGCACCGGAGTCAATCAGAAATATCCACTTGGCATCTAGGATAGGCTTTCTGAATGCTCTCCTCTGTTTCCCAAGTACAATCTCGCGGATCTCCACTCCATTGCACTTTGACCAAGTGAACTTTCTTGTTCCTCAGCTCTTTGGTTTCTTTGTCGATGATCTTGAGCGGTTCTCTTCTCACAGCTAGTTCTGGAGTAATTTCAATATCCTGCTGAGCTGCCTCTTCCACGATCAAGTCTGGATCATGAACGTGCTTTCGAAGTTGAGATATGTGAAATACATCATGAACTCCAGGCAACCAATCAGGCAATTTAACCCTATAAGCGAGAGTTCCGATCCGTTCCAGAATAGGAAACGGACCAATGAATTTGGGCGCCAACTTTCCAGTTTTACCGAACCGGATAACTCCTCTCATCGGCGATACTTTCAAATATACGTAGTCGCCAATAGCAAAGGATATATCTCTTATTCTTCTATCGGCATAGCTCTTTTGTCGACTTTGAGCGGCGAGTAATCGCTTCTTAATAAAATCGACTTTGTCGGCAGCTTCTTGGATCATATCTGGCCCTAACACAAGTCTATTTCCAGGTTCAACCCAACAAAGCAGGAGATCGACACGGTCTACCGTATAATGCTTCGAATGGTGACATTGTCAGACTTGCTTGGTAGTTGTTGTTATAAGAGAATTCAGCCAAATGTAGATGGTCTTCCCATGATCCACCGAAATCTAGAACACAAGCCCGCAATAGATCTTCTAGTATTCGATTCACCCTCTCAGTCTGACCATCTGTCCGAGGATGATAAGCGGTGCTCAAGTTCAGCTTCGTTCCCAGCTCTACTTGAAATGCCTCCCAGAATTTACTAGTAAATATTGTATCTCTATCACTGACTATACTGAGCGGCACTCCATGTAGTCTAACAATTTCTTTGAAATATATCTGCGCCAGACTCTGAGCAGTTCTGTTTGATCTGACTGGTATGAAATGGGCGGTCTTCGTGAAGCGATCTACGATCACCCAAATACTGTCATTCCCTTTTCTGGTTCTGGGCAGACCATCTATGAAGTCCATAGAAATATGTTCCCACTTCCAGCCTGGAACGTCTAGCGGTTGCAATAATACAGTTTCTGAGCTGCATCCTTTGCAATGAAGCTTCGTGACGCGCCTATATCAAATAGTACTTTAACAGGTATGTCTTTGACAGTAAGCATGCCTTCTAAAACATCAGCCCTTTCTTGACTAGCTGAGGGCTCGGAAGTCTCTGCTGCTTCATTTATATGTACTGCTTCAGATTTCTTTGAGAGTTGGCACTCCCGTGCAATATGACCTGCTTGGCGGCACTTATGACATCTCCTTTCCCCATGTGGGTTCTTTTGTTTCATAGTGCGCTTAGATCCACTCTTGATCTGTTTCTCTAAAGATCAACAACTTATCGAGAAATGTCCTCGCCTATTGCAGTTATTGCATACGGCGGTCGTTACGGGTTCTTTCTCAGCTCTGGCCCTTTTCCTTTTGGCACTGGGCTTCTTATTGATCTCAGACCTCGTACCGGCTTCAGGAATATCAGTTTCCGACTCTTCTTTGTCACTAGAATAGACTTCTTCGCCGCACAACATTCCTTTCTTATGGAGATCTTCATACTGATAAGCCATGTATATCATTTCTGAAAAAGGAAGCTTCACATTCCTTATCACACTATTCTGATATCTCCTTTGCAGGCCATGAATAAATCTCAGATTTTTCCTCTTTGGGTCTTGAATCAGATGAGGAGCAAAGTGAGAAAGTTCGTTTAATTTCTTATGATATTCTGGGATAGTCATATCACCTTGTATCAGATAAGAAAATTCATCACATAATCGCTCCGTCGCTTCAGGAGGAGTAAATCTTTCTAGGAAAATCTCTTTGAATCTATCCCAGGTGATATCACCTTCTGGATTATCTTTGATGATTGTTTCCCACCAGATTAAAGCTTCTTCTTTGAGTGCCCAAGAGGCTACTAATCTTTTCTGATCATCTCTCAACTGGATACGTTCAGATATTCTTTCGACAGAACTCATCCAAGCTTGAGTTTGAATAATAGATTCATTGCCCGAGAACTGTGCTCCGTTTAGATTTCGATATCTCTTTAATAGAGCCTCTAGATCGGGTTCTGCATTTCTCCTGTTTCTGACACTCATTTTTCTAGTACTTCTGCAAATGGCAGATCAAGTGTCAGGTCACAGAAAAGATAATTTAAAATATAGAAACACATACTTCAAATGTAAATGTGTCTATCGAGGTGTAATTTCATTCTGCTTTACTCATACTAGGATATTGCTGATCCTATCTGTATAGAGTTACCCGTCCTAGAACACTACTGGTTCTATTTCTGACGAGTTCGTTAATATGTCATATTCCAGAACTAAGCTTAACCAGAGCTCTGATACCACGATGTGACGACCCCATTTCCCGTACAGACGGAGACAAGGGTAATCTTTGGAATATAACACAGAAACAGATAATAGCAGAATAGAATTAAATAAATACACCAGATAATGAACAATAGAATATACTGGATAAAAGTAATCATCAGAGTTACACAGTATACAAGATCTTACTTAGTACAAATACAGTTCAGCTATACATAAATGTCTACAGTGGAAACAAACAAAATATGTACAATAGGAGCTGAACAGCATAAAAGGAGATAAATAATAAAATCCATCTTCAGCTCCAGCTATCCAGAGAAAGCCAGCTAAACCTGAATACAAGGCTGCCCGTGTAGAAAAAGGGGCACCCTAGTTTGAAAGTGAAACAAACTACGAGTCAGTCATGGGACTGGTATGAGAAATCTACTCAACACATTCATAATATGGCTAATAACAGGACCACGCCACTTTCGGGAACGGGTTTACTCCATCGGATTGCCAGTGCTTTAAAACAAATCATCTTTTAAACATCACAATGCTTTTTTATAAAAATGAAGCCATTATAAGACTCAGTTCCCATCACACAATGCAACGCAAACCGGAGGTAGAGTTTTTACCTTATAACAGCCAAAATAAGCTTGATACGAATAAAACAAAAGCATTTGATATTATTGCTAGTGTTTATATGTTTTAAAAACAATTTCAAATCATAACTATCAATCATAGACGGCATTAATGCCCCATACCACTATGTCGCCATATACAGGTATACAATCAAAACCGCACAGTCACGTATTTGGAAATTGGATTTCCGTCATGAACCAAGGCAAAAGATAGTCCTTACCGAATTCGTGACTCTCTAGCCCGAGCCACAGGCAAGTACTCAGTCAAGCCTTTGGATCGTCAGGGCCGGTCCACCGATGTGGATTAAAATGCCTGAACAATGCGTTTCCCCACCCTATGGGGCGTAAATGAGCCAACGAATGACTCCATCGGACCCGAATCGTCCAATCTAACCGAGGCGCCTCGCAACAGCAACAACCACATAAGTCAAACTCGTCAGGGCGTGTAAAACCACTGATGCCACTTCTAACTAGAAAGAAACGCATGTCCTCCCTGAGGTCCTTCCTCCCGTTTCTGGTTCATACCGGGTGTGAGGCTCACGATTTCACGTTATACACAAAGCTATGCCACACAGGCGGTGCTTTGATCATCACCACAAGACTTTGCTTTTCAACAGAAGCCCTGATCATTTGCCACTTAGGCACGCCACACTAGCAATTCATGCCATGCGACTGATGTCCATCGATATACAACCTCTGAGCTCGTGCATTTCAGAGAAGGGCGTTAAGCAAAAGAATAAATTCTCTGCCGCCAAACAGATGTATATTTAACAGAGATCAATCAACACAGAATAAAATCCAATGTCAGACACACAGTCCATTTACAAGTCCGTTCTGGGTCTGAACGAAACCGGAGGCACTATATACCTCGCAAACCCATCGATCACCACGTACGTCTGGACGATCACCACTCATTATCCATATTTTGGGATGCCTCCCAATCAGGACCTCGGTTACCATCCAAATGAGGTGAAGATCTCCGGTCTTCGACCACCGTCTTCATCTTCGATTCCTTATCGTCGATTCAGTAATTCAGAATGGGATGAACCCGGTCTTTCTGAGCAACTTGTGTATATAATAAACAAGTGCAACACTAACATACACACGCATCATTTCAATTCATTAGTCACTAACCGTCAATCAGTAAGAGAACGATTTCCCAAATATTAACCCCGAAGACCGAAACCAACATCAGATCAACACCCAGGAAACCATTCGACTTAGCCAACCTTCAGTTAATTTCTAAATCACATCTATATCGTTTATAATATTTTATAATGATTTATCGCTATTTTTATTTATTTTAAAATAGCCATTTTATTCAAAACGACGCTTCGGGCCATAATGCGACCGTGGCGCTGTTTTTCTTCAGATTTGATTTACATATATCTAAAAATCTAACCGTTGGATTTTCACAAAATTTACATCATTAGAAAGATCTTTTCAAAACGAATCCAACGGTTTCAGTTTCGGGAAAATCCGACGGTCGAATCTCCCGGTATAATCGTTTGAAGTTTCGATTTCAAAATACGAACTGCAACGTCGTTATTCGATTAAATATAATTATATTTATTTATATATATAAATATAATCGATTCTGGCGCTGTTTTTCTTCAGATTTGAATTAAACATTCCAGACAATCTAACCGTTGGATTTTTACAAAGTTGGTGTCGTTGGAAAGATATTTCCAAAGCGAACCCAACGGTTGCGATTTCAGGAAAATCTGATGGTCGGATCTCCCGGTATAATCGTTTGAAATCACGGTTTCAAAATACGAACTGCGGCGTCGTTATTCGGTATATTTTTAATTCTATTTATATATATCGATTCTTCGATTTCAAAACTATATTCTTTTCATACATTTGATAAAAACGATATTTTTATCTAACTGTCTTCTATTTCAACATTTCACTATTTTTAACAATTCATGTATATAATAAAAATGTGATTTTTATTGTAAACAATTCATTTCAAAACTCTATTATTTTATATAGTTCATATAGGTAATAAAAATGTGATTTTTATTATTAAACAATTTATTTCAAAATATGAATATCATTCAACACATGAATTTCAATTCAACGAATGAATATCGATTCAACACATGAAGGTTTTCTATAGTTTATATATATAGAAAAAAAATGTGATTTTTATATTTAAAACACGAATACCATTCAACACATGAATTTCTAATCAACGAATGAATTTCAATTCAACACATGAAGGTTTTCTATAGTTTATATATATAGATAAAAATGTGATTTTTATATTTAAAACACGAATACCGTTCAACACATGAATTTCTAATCAACGAATGAATATCGATTCAACACATGAAGGTTTTCTATAGTTTATATATATAGAAAAAAATGTGATTTTTATATTTAAAACACGAATACCATTCAACACATGAATTTCTAATCAACGAATGAATTTCAGTTCAACACATGAAGGTTTTCTATTCAACGAATAAATATAGTTTCAGCAAATGAAAATAATTCAAACACATGAATATTATTCAAAATTTCGGCAGCATAACGGCAGGGTAGTTAAAACCGGGACCGTCCCTAGTACGGCTCCTCGCTCTACCTTAAAACCTCGCGGTTTTTGACAATGGGGAATCATGCATCTAGTTCGCACGCAGGCAGCATGTATATTTATTTCATTTCCACAAACTAATCCTATGTGGTTTCAACCAAATATTTCTCAACCACAAACGGTATTTTTCAACCACAATCAATCAATATCAACGATTCGCTATCAATCAATTTTCACACCAATCACAACCAATAAATATCGTCCATGGTTTGTGGACGAGGGGCATATATATATATATATATATATATATATATATAGCAATCCACTTCTATTTCAACACATATATAACTTTTACAACGCATATACAACTTATACATCGAACGTACAACTTATACAACGCTTATACAAGAGGTGTACAACGCTTATATAACTCATACATCGACTATATGATTTATACATCGTCGTTTTCCATTTCGTTTATAAATTAGAAATCTCACATTGGGTTCCACTCCACCAAAAATAGCAGAAGGCTCAGAAAAATATGCGGTCTCTTTTAGAAGGTAGAAGACGTCCACACGAGTCCACTGTCTCCTGTTTCACTGGATTTCGACAAGAAACGAAAAAGATATGATTTTTCAAAGTTTGCAACGGTTTTAAACTGTTAAAAACAGTTTTAATTAAACAACCATATACCTCTATTTTTCTTCAAAACTAGGTTTTAGGATTTCTTTCAATTCGCGAAGTTGCAGCTCGATCGGAGGATACAGCGTCGAAGATCTACGATAGAGCTTCGCGCGCGTGGTGGTGGGGTCAGGCTCGGTGCACCCTGGTGGCGGCGGCGGAGGTCGGAAGGCGGCGACTTTGGAGGAGGAGATCTCGCTGATAGGGCGACGAGGGGTGGCGTACCAGTTATGGATGTGAAGCTCTCGGAGAGATCTACAAAAACCTTAACTGGGTGGAGGTGTTTCGTTGCATGGATTAGCCAGAAAAGAGGAGAGAAGGGAAGAAAAGCTTTCCGTCGTCGCGCCTGAAGCAATCGGGGAGAGAGAAGATATTATTGGCCAATCAGATTTTTTTGTTTATTTATATATTTTTAAAAATCTGAAAATACCCCTTGTCACACACGAACACTAATCCAAACCCAACAACTGTCGTCCCTAGCGTTTTACCCCCATTCCGAACACAATGGGATATGTTTCGTAGCCCCGTTCGACTGTTTCAGTCAGTTTCCATTCAATTTAAAATATATAACATTCAATATTTGATTTGAACATACATTTCAATTTGCCTGGGCCCCAAACTGATTCGAAAAATTCCAGAAAAATAAATCTGGCTATGTTTTGATGATGCAGTCCCAACAAAACTAGTTTCGTCGAATTCTGAGACCGTTTGCAAAAAGGCCCATTTCGGGTCGATCCAATTTAACTATAATTGACCAAAACACGTTTTCCTTTGCCACGCTCACATACTAGCTTCAAAAATTATGAAATTTGAAGCCTAGCAATAACTTCACATCTCGGATCCAACAAAAGTGGTTTCGTCGAATTCCGAGGTCGTATGCAAAATGGCCAATTTCACGGGCTATATAAATTCCATAGCGACCTTTCTGAAAATTCATTTGGCCATAACTTTTGCTTTCCACTATGAAAATTCAATTTTTCAGATTTGTTAGAAAGGTATTCACTAACAGATTTAAATATTTTTGGTTTCACTCAAATCCGTTTTGTTTTGCACCCGGTACAGTCCGACAAAGTTTGAATTCAAATTTTGAAACTGCAACGCCATTTCAGGCCTTGTTTATAATTAGAATTAATTATATTCGTTTTCAAACGTCGATTCAAACTCATTTTTCATTGCTATTATTTAAAATATTTATTTTAAATATTTAAAATCCATTATTTTAGCCAATTTAAAATTTTTAAATTGGTTCAGATTTTCTGGGTCGTTACACATGGGTGATTCGTCAGCGGTTGAGCGTGCTTTAAGTCATCAAGGGGACATTTCCTTGATTGCACAAAGAAACCTATTAATGGATGAGATTTAGCTAGATAAATTATGCAGCTAATATGCGTGAAGGTACCAAACATTAAGGGTAGTTATTACAATTCTATTGCGTCATCAATTGTTCTAGTGGTAAAGCAGGAAGAAGATGGGTTATACCTTTAGTAATGAGCTTTCTACCAAGCCATTCAGGTCGGTTACATAATGCGGCAATTGTCCATTTAGATTGTTGTTAGGGAAATTCTAGTTAACCCATATAGAAATTCCTTCCCATTGAGACGGTGGGTAGATCCTAGTCTGTGAGGAATAAGACAAACTAAAATATACCAATTGAATTCCACGCAACATAGTAAACTGAGCGATCTATTTGTATAATTTAGAGAATCCGTGATTTAGGTATTGGGCGGTCCATTGACGATGAAGATTATACATGTTTGGGACGTACGGTGAAACATGTTTGGGTGGTGTATTGTGGATGAAGGCCATACATGCTCGAGATATGCATTGGCTATCTCATGATAGCTGGTATTGGGTGCTCTATTATAGATGTAGGCTATACGTGCTTGAGACACGCAATGGTAATCTCATGATAGGACGAGTCGGTTGATACCAACGAGGTGCTTGCGAAAGATAATAAGGAAAATATCTAGATACAACATATACAAAGAGATTTATGTATACATATAAAGGGTAAATCTCTTGGGATGTAGATGAATGTGGTTTGTACATTGTGATAGAGTCCAAAAGACTTAAAATAAACCTTAACGTAACCTTAATGGTTAGCAATTAACATATGATTGTATTATGTATAAGATATATAATTGACGAATCATCAGAACATTGTCCAGGCACTTCTTCATAATAACCCATGGAATACACGGAAGGCAGGTAAAAGTATTTTGAGTATTATTAGTGTTGATAGAGACAATTGATTTAAAGTTTCAGTTTTATGTTTATTATTTATTTAATATTATCTTATAAATTTGTAACGAACTAAGATTTTTGACCTAGAAAATCAACATAAAACCCATGTTAATTATTCAGGCATCGAAATTCCAGATCATTAATAGAAAGAAGTTAGAGGGTGAGAATAGATAAGATAGAAAATTAGAATAGAAGAAGGAGAAGAACATAATAACAGAATCAGAGTAACACGAACTTCACAGCGGAACGAATAAAATATATTATATAACATAACTTTGAAATACAAATATGTACTTGAATATACATATCATTATCAAAGTACAACACAGTGGAAATAAACAATTGCAACAAAATCCTGAAGCCTCCTGCTCCAAGCTCTCAGTATATTTGTAAAATCCTGACTACTTGACTGCCCATACAAATTTGGACACCCAAGAGTTAAGGAGAAACAAAACAAAATAAACTCCGGGTCAGTCATGGGACTGGTATGAGTAAACAATTTAAAACAGCTTGAGAAAATAAACGATATCTCATAAGACCACGCCGTGTAACATGGAACAGGTTTTTCCCTTATGAGAATCCAAAACACTTGATTTAACATTCAAAATCCTTTTGAAAGAAACGATGATCTTTATATCAAAACTCTTTTGATATTATAATAGTGTTTATTAACCACAACTAAATAATCATCTTGTAGAACACTTTCATCTCATGTTCCACATACAAAATGTATAGTTAAAATCCACGGGCACTTATTGGGTAATGGATTCCAACTGGCAAGGTATGGGACCAACTTCCGACAGTGCATCTCTAGAGAGGAATACACCGGGTTCAATAAGAACATCTTGTAACCTAGGCTAAACATGACCGGTCACTCATTTCGCTTGAGTGTATCGGATGTATTATCACCAACAGTTGGGATCAGCAACCGTTTCCCAAAAGGGATAGCATCGAAATAGATTATAGAAGTAAATGGAATTTCTCTAGATCAGGTGTCAATACACACTAATTGGCAGCTAACCACTTAGCCATGTGACCTACCCGATTTTATATCATTTCCTAGTTGTAAGGCTTGAGGCCACGCTTATCTCTGACAGATCACACATTTATTCACTTTGAATGTCACATTGTCATACCCGCTAAATCACAAATTGATTTCTCCAAAAATATTACTGGTGTACAACTAAGAGAAACGAATTCCTCCGCAACCAAACATAAATACGTTTGAAGATATCAACTTACGTGATCTATTAAATATACTCTGTCAGACATTCTTCCAAACAGGTTGTCCTGTGACTGGACAAACCGAAGGCACTATTATGTAAATCCATCTTATGCAATTTCTACCTAGGATTTTCAAGAATAGCCCTGCATATACTCTGTCTTCAATTTTCTTCATCATATTTGATTCACAACGCCAATGCCCATACGGAGTGGTTTTCAGATAATAAACCTGATCCCGGTCTCTCCGTACTGACGACGGAAAAATGGTCAAAACTTTGATAGTCGGTTATTTAACTATCAAAGGAAAACATCCATACACACAACGATCTTATTTCCAAATGGAAATTTTACTGATCAGTCATCAATCAACATTTTTCCCTTTTAAATTAATTTATCATAAATTTATTTATTTCCCCATTTCCATATGTTCGTGAATTCTTATTTTCTAAGTTTAGGAAATATACATTATTAACAATGGAAAACGTTTCCATTTCTTATTCACGCATCATTATCCTTCCCCATTTATTAGTCCCTAACTGTAAACTAGTAAGAGAACATTTCCCTGAATATCAACCTCGTAGGCCGAAAACAACATTAGATCGATACCTAGAAAGTTGTTCAACATAACTAATCTCTAATCCGTTTTTAAATTCCTTAACTCTGTTTCCTATCTTCTTATCAAATTATTGCTTATGCAACTCTTGGATTTTCACGAATCTAATTCTTTTATGAAAAACATTGGTTATAACGATTAACATTATAATCCCTACTTTCAAAATATTTAAATTTAAATAACAAATTTATACCTTAATTTAATTAAATAAATAAACGATTTATTAAATAAATGAATCTTGATTTAAAAACTAGAAAGTAAATAGTACTTTTCTACATTCGATATAGTTAAAATAAATGCATAATTTTCTCTTGAAAATCTCTATTCGATAACTCTCCTACGAATAATTGCCATTCGTAACTCCCTTTAAATAATTTATATTTGATTAACTCTCTTCAAATAAATTATATTCAATTAACTCTCTTCGAATAAATTATATTCGATTAACTCTCTTCGAATAATCTGTATTCGATTAACTCTCTTTGAATAACTTATATTCGATTAACTCTCTTTGAATAAATTATATTTGATTAACTCTCTTCAAATAAATTATATTCGATTAACTCTCTTCGAATAAATTATATTCGATTAACTTTCTTCGAATATTTTATACTCGATTATAGAATATCGGTTTCTAGCGAAACATTAATTATTTTGTCAAATCCTGGTATATTCAATATATAATTTCATAAATAAATTACTTTATAACATTTTTCCTAGTCGAATTCTAATTACAAATCTTTATGTATCTTACTTTAATCCTATTCACATTTTAAACATCGAAATAATTTCTGTAGTTTCTCTTTTAAAACAATTCCCAATTTCCCATTTTAAATTCACTACTGAATTTACAATCCGTATTATCCTCTGATAATTATTTTTATTTCATTTATTAACATTGTTTATAAATCACACTACTTGTTTTTAATATTAAACAAGTTATTTATTCCTATCCCATTCGAAATTCCATTTCTATTTTTAAAACAGATTTTCCCTTTTCAATTTCATATTCCATCCTTTATAATTCCCTTTATAAATGTTACGTTTACTTTCCATATTCAAATATCGGTGTTAAAACCGATTTTCACTTCTCTATATAAATTCAGACTTATATTTTGAATTTATCAAATGATATATATTTACTTAATTTATAAAACATTATTTATAAATTAATCTTCTCGATTTTATCTATTAAAACAGATTCCTGTTTAATTCTACTTTAAATTAATCTTTTCCATTTATCTGTTAAAACATATTTCCATTTAATATTTATTTTCCACTTATTTCATTTTATAAAATTCTATTCATTTTATAAAATACTTCCTTTTATAATATCTTATTTATTTCCCAAATATTTCCTTTTTATAATTATTCTATTTATTTCATATAAATATTTCCTTTTTATAATTATCCTATCTATTTCATATAAATATTTCCTTTCTACATTCCAGCATCACTTATAGTATTTAAAATACCAATTAAAAAGACCAGTGTCATCATAAACAATCAACAAATTATATATCACATCATATATCACAATATATGAAAATAAACAGTATTATAAATATTGAGGAATCCAGTTGGATCCCTCCAATCTGTTTCCCTGCATTCACAGATGTTAAACAATATAATTAACATTAATTTCATTTCAGTATGAAATATTCTGATAAACAAAATCAATATTTAATTAATGATTTTATATATATAACTATATCTATATTTTCAACCAAATAATTAGCAGTTCAACCAAACAATCATCACACAGCAAATTAGTCATCATTTATCAATACTAAATTACGTTTATAAAAATATAAACTGACAGAATTTGTGAGTTTTACTCACATTGGATATTTATTGTTAAATAACGATAATTGTCGTTGATTCAGATCAGACAATTTATTTTGCTATAAATTGTAACGAGCTCCCATTCACTCCAAATCATTTCCACTGTGTAGCCGTCGTCCATACGATCCCAATGGATCAAACCGCTCGCAATTCTGTTAACCGATGTACGATATATTAAAGTTATAAGTTTATATATTAATTTAAATTAAAACAAACTTAATGTATTAATAAACCGGGACTCACCATTTAATATTCGGCCCAATTTCCCATTGTAGCCTACCCATTTGTAATAGTGCTTCACTTTCTGCTCTTAAAACTGCATCTCCAACAATGAATCCAACAACAACCAACTTTAATCCATGCCGCACTAAACCTAATTCCAACATCATGTTCAAACTCTTAATTGTGTTATTAAGCTTAATAAAAATCATTAGTTAAATATTATACCATATAATTCCTCATGTTTTCATACTTCAGGAAAATAAAACTGATTCTGTATTTTATAGTTTCAGGACCTGACATCACCGATAACACTTCATCTCTTCAAATTTAAAACCATGCTCCTATATTGGAATGCCATTTTGCATGCTTGCATTCTCTTTCATTATCATTACAACTTTGCTCGAGCCTCATCCCACACAGCAATAACACCCACGTCTTCCCAGTAAAGCCTTCTTCCACTCAAACTTTTTTCTTTCTTGTACTCCTTCTCTATTTACACTATATATCTCTATCATTACATTAACAACACAATGCTTTACTCATGTTTTTTTTACCCTTGACAGCAGTGCTCATCATTTTCTTCTCCAGATATATACATGAACCCATGCTTCCTCCTTACAAGCCATGGACAAACTTGCTACTCCCATATCTTCCTCAATGAATGAAACCCTTGGCTTGCTCAATTAACCCACCACCCCACATTCCGTTTATCCCTCCTATGCGACTAATCTCCTAACAGACGCATGGAAAACGTGTTGCATACATATTTCGTGAGTTCTGTTTACAAGAGAAGAGGGAATAGAGAAAAAGAAAGTGTTTTTCTGTGAGGAAATAGGAGTGAATTGTCGGCAGAGAAGAGAAGTGACAAATTCCGTGTTGGCCATTCGTAGTAAAAATGGGAAAAGGAAGTCTAGGTTTGAAAACAAAACTTGTGTTAGAATATAATGTATTTATAGCATGGAGAACCTTAACCATTAAGTAATACAGTAGAGCACAACTACTTACATAGGTCTGGATTGATGTAACCAATTCGATGTTCTTAAGCTTGTGTTTTCTCATCATCTGGTCAGTTCACAAAAGCCTGCGTGATGTATAGTCTACGGTAGGAAAATATTGGTGTACGAAAACTTGGTTGCAAAGCAATGGAAAGACATATAGTACACATTTTCCTATCTCTTTACATGTGTGAGGCCTGAAACTTGTTAGAGTGTACATAGTGCATGCATATAATATTTGTTATGAAAAGTTTCCATCCCATTTTTATCATTATCGGGTTAAAGCCATGCAACGAGAATTGAATTTGTTTCTAGTAGAGATGATGAGTTTTGTAAGGGAATAATCACGGGAAAAGATCTCACACAATGAATGTGTATGTATATATTTTACGTTAATGCAGTGCCGGTCACAAATAACTCAGTATATATATACATATATATATATATACTACTATGGACAAAAATAAAAATATGATCGCGATAAACAAGGTGCCACGATTCTAAAAATATAATAATATATTCAAGTTGGCTTATTTTATGATGTCCAAAAAACGATGATTTAGGGTGTAAAATACTTCAAAATAAAAAGTGCTTATTTTCCAAAATAAAAATTACAGTAAAATTCTAAAAATTTAATTATAACTACGTCTCGAAGATCTTGTCTAAATTCAAAATAAATAATTTATTAAAATTAAATTATCGTTATGGTTTATAAACGATTTTATAGTGACTATTTGAAAATTTGATTTGGACATAACTTATAATCTATAATACGAAATCTCTATTTTTCTCTTCCATTAGAAAAATATAGTTCATCAGCTCTGAGCATTTCTTGTTTCATAGAAATCCGACATAAAACGAATTCTGTATATTCGTTTAAAGTTCGAATTGCTAAATTACGAACTGCTGCGCTATTTCGAGCTCGATTATAACTATAATATAATTTGTATGTTCTAACGCCGTTTATTAAATAGAATCATTATTATAATTCACACGACATAGCGAATTTCACTATTTCGGAAATTGAATATGTTATTTAATTATTTACATTAATTTAATATTCAATATTATTTAATTAACCAACCATTTGTATCTCTAAATCACTATTTAAATAATTAATTAATTATTATACCATAAAAGTACGGGACGTTGCATTCTTTCCCCCTTAAAATAATTTCGTCCCCGAAATGGCTAAGGTAGGAAACAAACCCTATTAACTGGGCTAAAAAAATATTTGTTCCCTCCTTTATCTTCAGTTTCAACTAAACCAATTTAATTCTAACTAAAATATTAATTCATTCTTAACAACGAAAATTTTCAAAAATTCTGAAAATTTTCTAACATCTTAAAATTTCGAAAAATTTCGCCAGCATCTCCTTTGTACGACTCAATCGGTACAACTACAACTCGCCTCTCTGGGCCTTTTCTAATCCAAAAGAAAATCAAACAGCCAAACGACTTGCCAATTCGGCTCATAAATCACCAATCCCCTATAGAAATAGACATGTACCTTTTTGTCGGGCATATCATTATACCCTTTCCATCTGCTACCAATCCAGCATATACAAATGTCATCCCAATCAATCTTCAATCGATTCATCTTCAAACTCAATCATTTGGTTCTATCCAAGCCAAATTTCATTTCAAATCAAGTTTCATTCTTGATTCCAAACTCTTACCAATCCAATTTACTTGATATCAATCTATTTCCATTCAATTTCCACTTAATCTTTGATTCTGTTTCAATTTGCTTTCTCACATTTCTATTTAATTAGTTTTTAATTCAAACAGTCTCTTCCTAGGAGTTTTAAACGGCTTTTCTTTTCTCAAAAATCAAATATTCATTTCGAAATATCAAAACAACTTGCTTTTCTCACAACGATTCAAAAACAATCTCTTTGGTGGTAATCCTTCACTTAGAACTCGAAAATGAGCACTGATGATGTGGCCAGCATCATAAGAGTTATTTCCCAGCGATCGAAGTGAGTTCAATACTATAACACTTTTCGTAACCATTTCTTAATCATTTCCATTTTGAAATTATTTCAAAATATCCTTCACAATGTTTGTAAAAAAAATTAAAATCTCCCAAGATTTTAAAATTTCCTTATATTTAATCCAAAACCATTTACAAACACTTTTCCTAGTTTCTTGAATTGTTAATTCCAATCCTGGTTTTAAATTCAATTTTAATCCACCTGACTTCGTATATTACGCTCATGTGAATCCTGATTGGCTATTTACATAACCATTTTACTTTTGTAATCTCATTAAATTATAATAATAACCAACACATCAATTATACTATGATAATTCTAATATAAATCCTTTATATCAAAATAAAAATTGGGTAAATTTATTTCATTTACCCTCTTTTCAAAACATACTGTTTCGGTTCATCGTATTCAAGTGTTTAGAAACTCTTACCGATACAGTGGATCAAATTGATCGACCAGAACTCATAAACAACTCAACCAATAAATCACCACAATATAAAACAATTTTCTTATAAAATCTACAAATATGTTCACTCATATATATACACTCAAACTTAATCTTTGGTGTTTCAAACCCTTTCTCTATCGAGTTACGCCACAGAGCCAAGGTAATTACTTAACCTTCAGCTCTGATACCACTGTAACGAACCAGGATTTCGACTTCGAAAATCGACACAAATACCAATGTCGACTATTCCGGTATCGAACATTCCAGATCCTTAATAGAAAGAAATTAGAGGGTGAGAATAGATAAGGTAGAAAATTAGAATAGAAGAGGAAGAGGAACAACAACAAAATCAGAGTAACATGAACCTCACAGCGGAACGAATAAAATATACTTTATAACATAACTCTGATAATGATATGTATATTCAAGTACAGATTTGTATTTCAAAGTTATGTTATACAGTATATTTTGTTCGTTCCACTGTGAGGTTCGTGTTACTCTTATTCTATTGTTGTTCCTCTTCCTCTTCTATTCTAATTTTCTACCTTATCTATTCTCACCCTATAATTTCTTTCTATTAATGATCTGGAATGTTCGATACCTGAATAGTCGACAATGGTATTTGTGTTGATTTTTGGAGTCGAACATCCTGGTTCATTACAAAATTATTCTGCTATGAGTTATAGAGATATGATAAACACCTTTGTTCATTTACAAGATACCAAACAAATGATTCATGTGTCATTCAATCTGGATTTTTGGATAGTGCAAAATTTTGGGCCTACATTTGATGTTGAAGCATACGTTAGTAGACTCTAAAAATATATGGAGTGAGCGCATTTGTGTATGGACTATAAATATGGAATAATATATAAAATTGCGCCATTTGGAAAGTTTTTGAAAATGGATTTTTACATGATTTTGAAGTTGGGCTAAGGTAACCCAATTATGTTAGGTCCCCATGTGATTATCGATTGATGGCGTATAATAATTCCTACCATTGGAAAGGTAATTATCCATAGAAAGTGAGTAGTATATGAGTGGGGGATGCTAGTATTTTAGGTGGAAAAAGATTTAAGTATAGGAAAAAGGATTTTCAAGACTTAGGAAGGGAGTTTTTCTAACAAAAAGTTAAAGTTTGAATTTGATTCCAACCCTTTATATGTTTTTAAAAGGTAAAAAATAATTCTTTTTAAGTAGTATACTCAAAAAAATAGATTTTTCGAGCATGCTATTAAATAAGGTATTTAAAAAGTAAACGAGTTTAAACAAAAAGCGGATGTTTGGAAAAGAAGTATACTTTTAAATGGTTGACAATATAATTAGAATGGGAAAAAGGTAATTATGGGAATGGAATAAAAAAGTTTTATGTTGTACAAAAATCGAAAAGGTAAAATAATGTAATGTTATTGAAAATGTGAAGGTTTTACTTGGAGGGAAAAGTAGGTTATGGAAACCGGTGACGGAGCACAACAATGGACAGTACTTAGTAGGATTTAATTTGAAGCATTTGTTGAAGAGAGGGAACAAATGGGAAGACAAATGGAAACAAGAACGATAATAATAATACAGTGGTCGACCAGCTATAAAATCGGTCAACTGGCTAAAGAAGCAATCAATTGTAAAGGTCGACCACTCGTTGCTGAAGTCCACCCTTGTTTCATTTTTTCAATAAGAACGAAAATTGCTTTGTTGTTTCATGTACCCCTTCTCATTTTCTTTAAAGTCAAACCCAAATCTTTCAGCTCCTAATCAGCCTTCACCATCTCCAAACTCCACTAAATAAACCATAATTGCCACCATGCTTCACCATCAAGAGAGAGCAACTCAGAACTACTCCTAGTACTGCTTTTCCCTAGTTGATAGCATAAGAGTTGGCATGCTATCAAAATGGAAAAGCTGTTGTTATGTTATATGTCGATCGATTAATTCAATATTTATCATGGAACGATGGTCAACTTTGGAACATTTGCTGCGATAGGATTGGAACAACTATTTACAGTAGTAGAGATGGATTAGATATCAGGGCATGACATCTTTGAGCGAACCTGTTGTCTGTGTTTGGTGTGTTTCTTTAGTCTAATTTGATTACGGAATTCCACACCCATAAGGTTATATTTATATCAAAGGTGAAAGAAAGTATATAACTTACACTGGTGTTCATTAAGAGGGATGTCGAACATTCGATGGGCAGGTTTGGATTTAGATGAAGTACAAATGATGGGCCTGATGATGGCAAAAAATGTCGTAACACCCAAATATTCTCCGTTACTTAGAGAATTATGTTTCACGTGGGGAAAGTAGTGCCGAAAGCAGTAAATAACATAGTACATTTATAGTGGTTCGGTCACATGAGGGGCCTATGTCCACTATAAAAGAGTTCGCTGATATTTTATTCACAATAATAGATTACAAGCTTTGAACATCATCTAGGAATTTGATTACAAGTGTTTCCATGTAATTGGGAGTCATAGTTGTCACATACGGGTCTTGGGAAAAAGTGGTCTTTATGCTTCTTCTTCCTCAAGCAACAGGCTGCCATTAATGAGTTTTTGGAGCTCTTAAGAGATGTCAAGTCAGCAAAAATCCAACCCCTTTGAAGTGTGAGCAAGGGGGTATTTATTGGTTAAGGGTTAGGCAGGAGTAGGTAGGATTTAGGGACCACACAACATATTTTCATATCCTTGTGAGGTAGTACCCAAAATTTCGACTCTGTGTTGACATGTTTGGAAAAAACCCATATACCTTTCTTGGGGTATGAATTTCTTGTCCCAAGGGATACGAAATTCGTATCCCTTGGGATACAGAAAGACATATCCCCTAAGGGATACAGATGCTTATGTACCCCCAGGGGATACGAGTTATTCGTATCCCCTTAGGGATACGAGCTCGTATCCCTGGGGATACGACATTTTCCCCACGTTGTGGGGTTCGAGCTTGCTGCTATTGAGGGAGCCAAGATGTTAGGGGCCGAGGACACGAAGGTCCTTCTATTTGAGGGAAATGAAACTTCGTGGAGGCGAGGGAGTCGAAACTTTTAGTGAGAGGAGAGAGTCGAGACTTTCTAGAAGCTGAGGGATACGAGGTTATGTGGAGTTGAGGGAGTCATGGCATCGAGTACAAAATAGGGGGTCCGAAGCTTGTCGAAGAAGAGGGATTCGAAGTTAAGGGGTTCAAAGTTTTGATATATGAGGGGTACAAGACTTAGGGATTCGAAATCTCTTATACGAGGAATACAAAAATGTGATTAGTGTGTGGTTTTAAGGAGTTGTGAGGCTCCTGCTCACACAACTTCTTCTAAGCTTGTACCCTTGGCTTTTAACGACACTTCTAGCTTTAACTTCACGTGATATCGAGTGTGTCTGGTATACTTTTGGGAACTGGACCAAAAGGCCAGTTAACATTTTCCCCCTAAAGTATGTCTTATCTTGACATGATGTGCTTTGAGTTGAAAGAATTATTTTTGTTGAATCAACTAATTCCTGTTAACTCATTAATATATACATTAGTTGTCGACTCTCGTTAAGTTGTTACATGAGCGAGTGGTTATTGACTTGACACCATGCGTACGCTCACACGTTTTCATGTGATTTCGCACGATGCGACGGGGAGTGAAAATGGAATGTAATACGTGTACACGTATAAGTGTGAATATATATGAGTACACGTTTGCACACGTTTGATTTCTTGGAGCGCGAAAACTCGCATATGAATAAGTTTCACACACACGACATTGTTGTGCATGCTTGCGTATAGCATACATATTCACATGCGTGTCACTTACATAGGCATAAGCATACATATAAGATCATATATATGTATTATATATTCGTTTTTTAAGGCTCGTACCCCAAGTTTAAGACATGAGATTTTCGTATGCCACGTGGGAATTCAGTGTCTTGGTGGGATACGAAATTTCGTATCTCTATGTGTGATGCGAACCGCCAACTGGGCTAAGCCCAAACTCCCCCCATAAAATTCGAGCCACCTCCTTCATTCTCCCTTCTTCCTTTACTTTTCCTGATTTTGTGACTTAAGATATTCGAACCCCATAAGTTGAGTACTTTGAATCACTAAAAAACTGGTGAGCCCTGACATTGGTTGAATCTCAAATTGAGCATGTCCATGGTGCTTAGACAGATCTCGAGTCAGACCTCGGGGTGTATTCAAAGATTGTCGTGCCTTTGATCTCCTGATTGGAGTTTGATAGGCTTAAGACCGATCTTTGAATTCAAAGTCAAGGTCGTCCTACGGGGTCTTGGTCTGAGCTAGGCGCGTGTGTTTGGGTTTGAAATTGGGAAGAAGGAGAACTAGGAGAAAAGGAACCGTAAGGAGGATGAGTTTGGAGAAGAGGGTGAGGAGGGAGAAGAAGGAGGGAGGGGAATCAAAATTTCGTATTGGATGAAGGGGCATGGAGCGGTGAAAGGAGGAGCCAAAATTTTGGGGATCCGAAGAGATGAAATTCGTACCCCTTTGTTATGGACACGAAATTTCGTACCCCTTAGGGATACGAAATTTTGTATCCTAGATCGAGATACAAAGTTCTCTACTCGACCTAGGATTTCGAGCCTTGGTCCTGTGTTGTATTTCTTCTCCGGGATTTCGAATTTTTGACTCCTTTCCTCGGGATTCACATCGCTTCCGTAATGTTTGTAAGACTGAGCTTACACTTATGTTAACCATTATTTAATTGAAAATTCATCCTGGCACGTAGCAGTAGAGCATAAAATTGGACTTTGACTGAACTATCAAACTGTTGAACATGCTTTGTTTTGGATTTAGTCGTAATATAATCATGACTCGATGCGAATGTGGCAACGTTGGTTGACGACGATGATGGTTACAATCTTGAAGATTTGTGATCGTTGCTGTGTCCCAAGTTTCTACGTTATAATTGTATTAGCACAACACTGCACTGCACGTACATGTCAGCTTACATCAACACAAGGGGTACAGGTTATACAATGCAATGTCGAATCCGAGTATAGTGAAGTATAGCTAATAATGGAGACAAGATCTAAAACACAATAGAATCTAGAAGCCGAAGATTTGCAACATTCACTGTCTCCATCCAGTTCAACTAGCGATGCTAGCTCAGGGGCAGTGAGCTTGAGACCTCTGGGGAGTCCACTCCTCAATCGATAGATTAGCCGAAAGTGCCCAATCATGGAGTGCTGCCGGAAGTACAACAACCGTCGGTCGAACATTTGGCGGAGTTACTGGCGTAGGGATGGCTTGGAACGAATGGAGGTGAGCATGAAGGGGAAGAGCGTGTAAATATCGTTGAGGGAAGCATGTTGGTGGCGCCGTATATGATGGCGGGCATGGTTATACTTGAGAACCCGCCGGGTTCGGTGCCATTGCATATGGATGAGACGATGGTGAGGCGCATGGCGACGCGGTTCGGTATTCCCTAAAGAGATGTTCGCGTGCTCGGTAAGGATGACATGGCTCACGCACCACCAGAAGAATACACTACCTGGAATAGGAATACGTGCATTTCTGGGTGTGTGCCCCCGGCTAACAACTTCATTCAGGATATACTGCACTACTTTCGCCTTGGGTCATCGCAGCACCATCCGAATGCGTATGCTTCCCATTTAGGTACCTGTGTTCTCTACAGAGAGTACATGTAGCGAGAACCCACCAAAGAGGACATCCGGTATATCTTTCAGTTTAAGAGGAGAGCCAATGTCGCCCCCTCTCAGTATTTCCTGGAAGCTCTGCCTAGTACCAAGTTCTTTGATGGGAAGTGAAGCAAGTCAAGCATGTACAAACACAACTGGTTCTTTGTACGTTGTCCTCTTGTATTTGTGAGGAGATGGTTGGAAGGAAGTAAGTACTCTGAATTGCTTCAAGTTTGAAAAACGTCGAGCTAATAACTTAGCACTTACTTTGTTCTTATGTGACATGTGATCCTACTGCAGCAACATCTTGAGTCTTTGTAGGCCATCCCGGCCAAGGCTCGTTCTACCGAGAGCGTTTTGGATTAGGACCGACTTCGTCGTGTGGGCCTGCTTCCCGTTGATCGTGCAATAATCAGACCAACCATTGTCGGGGGTTGAAAGAAAACCGAGACTCGAAAGGAAGTAGGCTCTCCAAGCTAAAAAAGGAAAGCATCCTGTTGAATAACAAGATTTTGGTCGATGCCAATGAATAAAGCTACTATGGGAATCGAATCGTAAAGATAAGGTTATGTATATATACATATAACTTGATTAGCACATTCGTGTATATATACATATAACTTGATTAGCACATTCGTGTATACACGAATGTGCTAATCAAGTTATATATATATATATATATATATATATATAATTAAAACCTTAAAAAGCCAGATATGTGCAGAAACTGGCCTACTAGTCGACTGGTAGGAAATGGACCAATCGACTGGTCAAGCTGTTTTTGCACATAACGGCTAGTTTTAAAAGTTTTATATAAATAATTTAATTCTACCAGTCAACTGATGATTTTTAACCAGTCTACTGATTCGACCCAGAAACTATTTTCTGAAGAGTCACTATTCTTTATGAAGAGAATCCTCTTTGTTAATCAAAGGAAATGGACATAACTTTTTATGGAAACTATTCATGAAGGATTGCTACTCTTATACTACAATATAAACAAGTTTAATCATGTTTTACAGTCACCTAATCTATCCGAATTTTACTGATTTTCTGATCATTATTCTACTCTCTCCATTTACATTCTTTGCAATTAAAAAGCTCTCCAATTCAAATATTTGTTGAATCCGTGAATCAATTTAATATCATTTGATTCAACAAGCAATATTCTTCCATAAATCTTCGCATTTAAAGCATATACTCGAGGATCAGATTATAGGAATGTTGTACTTAAAATATTGGCTATCCGTGTTGATTCAAGAACACAAATTAGAAGTCAAACACTTGTAATTTTTGAAGACCAGTGTAGTTGCTCAGGCGAGAGGCATCCTTGTTGGGGCTCGGGTGTATCGACCTATTCCTCCGGATTAAGAGAGGGCATTGTTAGTAAATTCCGAAGAGGAGCTTCGAGACTGGACATAAGGCAGGAAGTCCGAACGAGTATAAAAATTCATGTTGTCACTTTACGTTACTTTCCGCATTTACTTTGATTGTGATATACCTACGTAGTTTAGATTGTATTTGACTATTGTATATCATTTAGCTAGCATATCACAAATATTTCCACTATATCCATATAGATCCTTTACGTCGTACATATCAACTCTTTTCAATTGGTATCAGAGCAAGGCCATCATATAATCATAAAACCGTAATTTGAGACATTGAAATTATGGATAATAATACTAGCATTAGCAATAACACCGGATATTCTGAAGGCCAATCATGACTTCTTAATCAAGTTACCAAGTTCCCCTCGCTTATTAATTTCAGTCATATAACTTAACCCGTTTAAGTTTATTAGTAAGCCAACAACATGTTATTCTCTAGATTGTGATTCAAGGTCTGTAATCCACAATCTCTTATACTCTTGTTTGATTTCACAGTTACAATAACATGTTCTACTTAATATGTAATTAAGTATATCTCAGTTCACATGTTTAGTATTTAACATGTCACTTATCATTTATGATTAAATATAACTTATTTCATTTCATAAGTTTGCCTCACTCTTTCCTATTTAATCATAATTCACTCTTACACTGTCACTACAACTTATCGCTGTTTACTTATTAACTTAGTTCTCTTAACTAAGGTTCACTAATAAGGCTCCTTTCCATTTATTATAACCTATGTTAAATTTTCTCTTGTCCCTAGGACAAGCCTTAACATGTTATTCTTATCAGCATATTTACAATTTCCAAGTTTTCAAACTACTTAATTTATAATTAAGTACAACTTCTTTCATTTCATAAATTTTCCCATTTGCTGATTAATTAATTTACAATTAAGTACCATTTTTCCCATTACACAAGTTATCTCATTTCCTTACTAGTTTATTATAACCTAAGTTATAATCTTCACTTGTCCCTAAGACAAGTCTATCTATTATACAACATTCTCATTAATGTAATTTACTTATAATGGTTATTATCATTCTGCATTCATTCCAATCCTTTTACTGTTGTATCTTTCATTCAATTCCATTAATTCCAATTAATGTTGTTCATCAGCCCTGCTATTTACATATATTTATATATATGTATATATTTATGCACTAGACCTCTCACATTAAGCCTATACTTGTGGATGTTGGATTTGCCAGGCGGTTCCGAGCAGACTTCTACCACAAGTTGACTTAGCCTCATGTCTTAGCGCCATTACATGTTTTATTTATGCACTTAGATCCCTCACATTAGATTTACCACTTGTGAATGCTGCATACATCGGGCGGTTCTGGGCAGACTTCTATCACAAGTGTAATCTAACCTTATATCTAAGTGTGGTTACAGTTTCCTATTCACTGTAAATTTTCTATATAATTTAGGTGTTTCCATTCTTTCAAATCTGTATTTTACATGTCATCATATTAAACCCATTTTATGTCGCATGTTTTTTCTAACATACAATAAATTCTATTCTAACATGTTATCGTTAAGTCATGTAATTGTTCAAATCAAACAAACTAACATGTAATGTTCTCATTTTCTACCGTTAATGGTCCAGACACATAAATGTCACAAATTAACATTGAATTGAAACAACAGTAATCACTACACATATTTTGACAAGTTTATATTTCAACATATGAATTTTCCAACATATTAATATCTTAGCCTATTAATATTCCAACATGTTATATTCATCACTTTAATCCTTTTAACATATGTTTAAACATTTCAACATATCATATTTCAACATGTCATAATAACATTTCAATACTTTTAATTATTCTATCAAATTCACATTGTACGATAACAGGGAATGTTGAACGATAATATATCATTATCAAAAATGATGTTACTTAAATCCACGCACCTTGTTTTCTTTCCAAATCCTGGATCTGGTCCAGATCTATTATTCCATGGTTTTCCCCTAATTGGATTCAGAACCTAACAGCGATGGATTCATAATTTGTACTAAAAGAAGTAGGGAAGAAATAGGAAGAAAAGTGAATAGACCAGATCTAGAAAATTACCTCACTTCATGATTCTGAACACATTTTTATTAATGTCATTCTTTTCCTTCAGATCTTGATTTAGAATTTTTCCTAAACTAGTAGTCTTAATTTTCTGAAGAGATTTGAGGAGGAAGAAGAATGATAGAGCTTCTGCGTTGTCTAAAAAATATGAGATTTAGCTAGGCTCTGCTAGCCTACTTATAGGTATTCAGGATTTTATCGTACACGCATAGCTGATTCAGCATTAAACTTGGTTAAGAAAACAGTCCATGTACGTCAACGAACTTGCCCAGATCTGGGAGGTGTCAACCCCGGTGTCGAAACCCCTACAGGGGTATCGACCCCCCGGGTCCCATGAGTTGTTTCGGCGTAGAATTTTGATTTTCAAATGTTTGAGTTTCATAGAATTTATTTATATGTTATATTCATATGTAATTTTCTTATGCGTATACAAATCTTCTAATGATAATTTTACACGTATATATATATACGCGCAACTTTCTTTTCGTTTTCAAAATTCAAACGGTGTTGCATCGTTATTTGATTCTTTCCATATTTCATTGATTGTAGCCTTATCTTGAACTTTATCTCTTGTATATATATATATATATTTGCACACATATACATATATATATATATTCTCATATATATATATACACATATATTTTCTTAACTTTCTTATATGTATATTTTTCCTTATATGTATGTTTGTACATATTTTCCCTCATGAATATGTGTTATTTTTAGTCGTTTCCTTAAAACAAAAATATGATAGCGGTGGGGATCGAACTCTGCACCTCTTGTATATAAGTCACATGCTCTAACCAACTGAACTACTAAGGCTATTGTTAACAAGGCTTAGAACAATGGTAATTATTGTTCTTTTCTTATTTCTCTTTTTCATATTTGTTACAATATTTTAATCAAACCATTGCATGAACCTTTTTTTTATTTCTCTTTTAATATTAATGCATAATCAGTGCATGCAACTTGTTTACACTACATGCAACCAATCTTTTCTTTCTTTTAATGCATGCATTACATTTTTATTCGCATTAATATTTTCTTCTTTTTAATATATATGTCAATGCATATATATACACATATGCATTGTTTAATTATTAAATTGTTACAAAATGTGGGGTGTTATATTTCACAACACTCTTTAATTTCTATCCTTAGAAAATAACTGTTATTACAATGGGAAAACATTTTCATATACTTATCTCTTTCATGAACCTATTCATTTTCTATACTTAGAAAATATTCATTATTATACCTTTAATCCACACTTTCTTGGGTTAAAACAAATATTTCATAAAACATCATTGTGACAACCCACATTACTGCATATTAACTATATCTAACATTGATCTTCGACGTCAAACCTTTTCTATTTATTAGTTAATAATAAAATCAATCGAGTTGGGGTAAAATTACCTCTCAGACCTTGATTGATACCATTCTTAACTTCAAAATGGAAAAGATAATCCATTCAAATATCAACATTATATATATATGTTAAAATCTTAAATTTAATTAGAACCATTTCTTTGCAAAATAAATTACTATAAAAATAGAGTTATAGTTTACTTCTTCTAATATTTGGGAATGTCTCTTATATCAATAAATATTGGAAACCACTTTTCTGATAATGAATTCATTCCAAAACACCTTACAAAATCAGTTTCAGTTTCGAAAATACCAACAAGCCAATTATCCAATTTCTGATTTCCAAAGACTAATTTATCAAAATAAATTTGATTTCACCTTTATAATCCCTTGTTTGCGATCCAATTATATTTTATAAAATTCTTTAGATAATTAAATTTCCAGTTTTTGGCTCGTTTACCCAATTTATAAGTTTACCTTCCTCTTATATTCCCTTTTACTTATAAAATACATACCATGCTTTAACAAAAACAAACCATCTTAACATTTCTAAAATTATTACCAATTCCCATTTAATTTTATAAACTTCTAGTTATAAATTCTTTAACCTATAAAATTACGTTATAAGTTCAACTTTTATCAAATCCAATATTAGGCCCAAACTCACCTTAGTATTGTTTGTAACTCCATATTGATTTCAAATCCATTCATAAAATATTGATTCAAAATCCAATATAAATCCACTTATCTAACTTCCATTGTATATTTACTTATACAAATAAAATATAAATCTTGTTCATAAAATAATTTGCTTCCTTACCCTTCCGTTTTACTCTAATACTCAACTTCTCTCTTTAAAAGTATTTCAAATGCCATAAAATTTATAATATTTAAAGGACCTTTTATTTGATTTCTACAAAACTTTCTCATTTAAAAATTCCAATTTAAGATAATATTATATTATTACAAAATTATATATATGTATATAGGATTTATTTCTAAATATTTAAATACAAAAATAATAGCTTCTTAAAATATTCAATTTTAAATTATAGTTCTACTAAATAAAAGTCAAATATCCTTTCTAAAAATAAATCATTTTTATAAAACTCGACATAGTCGATTTCCGGTTATAAATCCTTCTAGATTTATCTATATTCTATTTACATTCCGAAACTTAGAATAAAATCCATCATTTCCCTTCGAATCGATTTCCAATTTCCTTCAAAATTCACAATTATTTCCAAATTATCATATGATAGTTAGTTCACTTCATTTATAAACATCGTTTTTAAATTTAACTCCTCGTTTTTCCAATTAAAACAAGGCTATATTTCAAAGCCCATTTAAAATTCAACTTTTACTTGGAAAAGTAAATTTCCTTTTCATATATCTCAAATTACTTTTTACATTCGAATATATTTTATGGTATTTAAATACCAAAATTTAAGGCCAGTGCTATTTAACATCCAACATACAATAATTCGTCATAGAATATTCAGCATAACATATACCACTACATATATAGAAACAACAATATAATTGTTGAGGAATCTGGTTGGATCCCTCCAACCTATTTCCTTGCACCCACATATATTAGTCAACATAAATAATACCAATCCCGATTCAAGCCAGGATATGGCAGTGTGAAGGGTCATCCGTTATTATGCGGGGCACATTGGGTCTCATCCGCTAAAATATGCGGGAATATCCAACTACAAAGCCTATGTCTACTTATATTTTGAATAGAAATAATTGCTTATAATTTTATAATCCATGCAAACACCTAACAATTTATTTTTAACTATAAAAATAAATTCTAAATATTAAATTCTGAGTGAGATTTACTCACCTTTATTATTCATTCGATGATTTTGCATATTTCTATCTAATTTTAAACAAGTGTTTAAAATTACACAAAAATCTCTATTAGCTCCAAATCCTGCCCAATTAGTTCTGTAGTGTAGCCTACGTCCATAAAAACCTAAAGCTTCTGATCGCACTCGATTTGGACTTAGTATGGCCGAGTTATGCAGTTTATAAATTTCATTTTTATTAACGATAATTGCCAAACTAATTACCTATCTTAAATTAATTATATACCTTATTCTCTCATTAAGACCATCTTCTCCATATCGCGATTCTAGGATTTTCAATAGCCGAACGAAAAAAACTCGACCAACAAACTCCAATGTACCACCCTCCATACATCAGACATCTGACCGACCATCTTCCCAGTACAACCTTACTTCCAGCACCTACGCCTGAAGAACCCATCTACCGTGAAGCCCAACATCGCCACTGAACATCTCATACCATGAATTGAACCACTGCTACATCTGAAAATCGCAGCATGAGCCATTACTATAGGAAGCCATCAGCATTTCCCAACTTTGAATTCAATAAAAGAATCACCATCGAAGCTACTCACTCCCCTGAGAATGAAATCAAAATCCATTTCATTTCTTAATGCCTAAAAACGAACAAAGGTCCTCAACCCCTAGCTAACTGGTTTGAAGGTCGAACTCTATGGTTGATCACACCCTCGCCCAGATCCAAAGCACACAAAATGATATATTGAATAAAAAATTGAATTTGGTTTCCATTTTTTTATAATCGAAGTGAAATTTTTGTTTGACGGGTAGAGAATAAGAAAAGAATGAAGGCTTTGTTATTTGCTGAGGAATCAAATACTTATTTGCTAGTGCGATTGGATAAAAAGAATGGAGGCAAGTCACTTTAAAACCAAGGTACCAGTCCCTATTAGCAAGGGAAAAAAACAAAATCCTTGCTGAGATTTTGTTCAGATATTCAAAGATTTTGAAATACTTTTTCAAAGATTTTAGCAAAGATAAATTTAGATTTGAAAACGATATTTTTGAAAGCGACCCTTATTTTATAATATTATTTAATGTGTAATTAATGTTCAACGTTTATAGCTCGTACGACCATATACAAACTCCGATCACGATAAAATTTGAAATCCTTCCATAACTTAAAATTGCAGACCCAATGGAACTAGTTTCATCGAATTCCAAGACTATTTGTAAAATCACAATTTTAATTTCAAAAACATAAATCGATATTCATTTAAATTGCGCACGCTCACATAGCAACTGTGATCGACACGAAACTTGAAATCTAGCAATAATTAACCATTACTGATTAAATAAATTTTGTTCCGTTGAAATCCGAGGTCGTTTGAAAATCGGCTACTTTTAAGTGTTAAATTAAATGGATAAAATATATATCGATTTTAAACACTTAAATCCATTAATAATAAATGGTTATCATTGTTATGATTCAAATAAAATTTATATAGATAGCTATAATCGTTTTGATTCATTTAGAATTCAATTATTTCTCGTTTTCGTATTACGATAATTGGATATATTCGAAATTAAATCGAATTCTACTTTATTACATCAATAAACTCCATGTCAAAATCCCTCAATATTTCCAATTCAACATTTAAAACAAGTTTAAATGTTTAAAACTAATCGATAAAAAATCCAGGTCGTTATAGTGAATGAAAGTCTCCAAGCAAGTTGCACAATGCCATAACTTTTTGTTTAGATTGGTTATTATGGCATCGCTAATTAACCCACCTAAGATTCCTTCAATGACAATAGGAAATAGGAAAATTAGAAAATTCCCAAATGAATTTCGCGCAACATAGGTATTTGGCGGTCCGTTAGCGGAATTCAAAACATTTGTGATGTAAGCACTAGGCACTCCATTGCAGATGTAGTTTATAAGTGCTCGAGATACACAATGGTACATTCATTACATAGATATTGGACGGTCCATTGTGGATGTAGTTGTATATGCAGGAGAAACATGAGAGCGTATCATAATAGGATGAGAGGGATGATCCCAGCGAAGTGCTTATGAAAGGCATTAGGGGAGTGGATCAAGGGTGTTATATATACAGTGTTATATAAAGGATAAATCTATAGGAAAATAGATGGGTGCGGTTCTTATCCAGTGGCGGAGTCTGAATGACTTAAAATAAAACTTAACGTAGCATAAATGGTTAGCGATGGGAGTATGATAGTTTTATGTATAAGATCTATAATATACCAGTCATTAGGACATTATTCTGACCTCTCTCCTCATAACAAACCACATGATAAACAGAAGGCAGGAAAAGGTATTTTGGCAAGAGTGGTGCCGATAAATATACTTGATTTAAATATGTCAATTCTATGGTCCGTATTTATTTAATGTTATATCTTAAATTATTCTAGTGTTATTTTAAAGCTTTAATAAACATTCTTTTAATTAGAAAATACAGAGCGAAAGATCTGTGTTCCAGCAGACTTGGAATTTTCGTTTTTTTGTGAGAATTCAGCCTATTGGGGTATGAATTATAAATATATATGTATATATTTAAATGCTTACATAAAATAATAGTTTGTATATAGGCAATTTTACTTGCATATTGGCAGGTCCAACATGTTTGTTACGTTGTGAATCTCAATTTCTATATGCTGACATGTTGTACCTTGCACAAGTTGATATGTTACACATGAAAACACATAACACACAAACACATACATACATGTACATATATATATATATATATGTTACATAAACTAACTTCAACTGCATCTTTTTTTGAATCCCTAAAAGGCCCTTACATTTTGAATATGCGCAAATCCCATTATGTTTCCTCTTCCAATTCACAAAACATAATCATTTCTCCCTAGATCATCATATTTCTAACCTCAATCCCATAGAGCGCTAATTCCTTTCGTTGTCTTCACCCGATCCAATTCCAAAATGAAGGATTCTCTTCCTTGCAGCTCAGTTTGTAAGCATCACCAGAGATGTAGCTTCCGTTCATCCCTAAATTCAATTTCATGACCGAACTAACTTCAACGGTAGTTCCCATATTCCTTAATTATTGTAACACCCAACATCCATTAATGTCACTCTCAAAGGGAATACATTAACTTTCATGGAGTATTATTGGCGTATAGAACAGAATATAACAAGAAAGATACATATATTGGTACTTGAAAAATTAAAACAACTTTTATGGCAGCGGAGAAATAGTTTGGTTACAACAACATCAAAAACCAACAATAAAACCAAGTACACTTAATACCCATCTTGACAAATTATTTTCTGAGTACATAAAGTAAAAAGCATAACCCCAAAAAAATTAGCCATAAAAGAGATAAGTTGAACTTTACTTTCAGCAATCCAAGCACTTCCAAAAGAGAGAGAAAGAGGTCCAAATCAAGCTCCACTAGCACTAGTCCCACCCTGAGAACCGGAGAGGGGGGGGGGGGGAAGGAAGAAAAGAGGCGAAAACAAAGGGGGTCATACATAAAGTCTGGCGAGTCCAATAACTTTAACAATATAATTATTAAAGTAATTAGGATAAGACATAAACTGGTAAAACAAGGAATGACTGTGAAACAAATGGGCATGACAAAGCAAACAAGAGGAATAAGATAACGTTAATTGCGCCTCCAACACTATAGGATAATTACTATACTGCACCAATACTAGTCACCCTAAAAGTTGATCCCGCCTACTGAACAAAATAATAATAATGGTAGTTTCATGTACTCCAAGCTGTCTTCATATGTGTCGCCTGCTCCTATCTCCCCTAGTTGCACCCACTACCATCCCCATTCTAATTACAACATTTATTCATAATATGGTAGTTGTACTCGTAGCTGTCTTCACAGGTCAGAAAAGACTCAGCAACCAGTCAGAATGGTCACAGTTCAGATCTGCCCGAGGGGGTTGGTCGACCCCTAGGTCGACCCCCAGGTCGACCTATATAGGGGAGGTTAACCCCCTGGTCTACCTGGCCTGGGGCGGGGAAAATCCCGCCCAACCCGCTTCTTTGTTTGATTTCGAATTTTTGAATTTAAATCTGAGCTGTTTTTAATTTGTATAAATTCCTGAAACTTCTGAGGGCCATAACTTCCTCATACGAAGTCCGATTTACGAAAATTTGGACTCTACTCCGAGCAGAATTTCGAGATGAACGCAATGGCGTAACCCGTTTCCCTTAATTCTTCTCCAAAAAATTAAGTGTTCTTAAAATTGTTAATTTTAATATTTAAAATTATGGGGTGTTGCATTCTCCCCTCCTTAAACGATTTTGCCCCCGAAATCTACAATTAAGGAGAATGCATATCCTAACATCCAATCATCCATCTACTCAACCATCAAACAAAGGCATCCATTATCCTTACAAGATTTATAATGCCGTATGAACATATGCAAAAAGTGTGTGCATATGTTCCTTATCCAATGCAAAATCAGGCGGTCTACTGATTCAGTTGACCTCCTTAATGCAAATCATTATAGTGTCATGCGTCCATTATGTATGCAAAAGAATCATAACGATACATATTATTTCTACATGTGTGCACAACCATTCATCAAAATGCAGTATCCATATGATAACACAACCATTATACATCTATTAATTTAAATATGCACACATATTTATATGCAATATGAAAGTGATTGAGCCGATCTAGTGCCTAAGGTGTGTGTACATGCATCCACGAGCAATCACTAGCAAACACTTGCATCCACTTGCATCCACCAAACATAACATGTCTCAAACACATGTTTACAGCCATAAGGTTTTTCCTAACTAAAGATCGAAGATATAATCGCAAAGACATACTAAATGATAGGACAAGTATAAACAAAGCAGCAGAAAAAGGAGATGTTAAAAAACATACCCACAAAAAGGAAAGGGTGCAGCGTACGCATCTTGTCTTCCGCTTCTCAAGTCGCGTCTCCTTGATCATCTCCCCATTGCACTTTGACCAACTTGACCTCTTTTTTGTGTAGTTTTTTTACCTCCAATCCAAGGATGCATGTAGGGGCTCGTCTAATCGGGTCATCTCACTCCACTTACACTTCTCTAAGCCTGCTCGGCTCTACTACTTCCACGATATCTAGTAAACACTTCCGCAAATGTGACACGTGAAACACATCGTGAACAACACTAAGCTTGTTGCCTCTTCTCATGCCCCTCCAAAATCTAGGACACATAACCTCAAAAGATCTTCAAGGATTCTATTCACCCCATTCTGTCCGTCCATCCGTCTGTGGAAGATAAGCGATGCTCGCACTTGCCGCCTTTTACATATCACCTTTTCCTCCTGCATCGAAAACTGCTCCAAGCCATGTCCCGCAAGCACCGGTATACACTGTGAATGGCTTACTTCCATCTGGCAAAACTAAAACTAGAGCTGTCACCAAAGCCCTCTTCAAATGCTAGAAAGCAACGTCACGGTCAACATCCCAAGCAAAAGTCCAGTTCTTTTTCGTTAACCAAGTAAGTGGGGCTGATATCTTCGCGAAGTCCTTAATAAACTTCCTATAATAGCCCGCCAGCCCTAAAAAGCTTCTTACTTATGTTGCGTTCTTAGAAATCTTCCAATCTTGGTTTGCCACCAACTTCGCGGGATCCACAACTATCCCCTCCTTAGAGACCACGTGTCCTAAAAACCTCACTTCTTTTCTCCAAAAAATGGCATTTGGAGAACTTAGCTTAAAGTTTGATGCGCTCGTAGGCTCTCTAAGACTTCCCTAAGATGTAGGGCATGCTCTTCCTCGCTTCCAGAGAAAATCAAGATATCGTCCATAAAGACTACCACAAACTTGTTTAGAAACTCCCTAAACACCTTACTCATTAATTAAACAAAGTATGCGGGTACATTCGTCAAACCAAAAGGCATGACGAGCCACTCGAAGAAACCGTCAGAAGTTCTAAATGCAGTCTTATCTATGTTGTCTTCAACCACCCTTAGCTGATGAAATCGTGTTGCCAGATCCAACTGCGAGAAAACCGAAGCACCGACCAACTGATCGAATAAATCGTCTATCCTCGGCAATGGTGTTTGTTCTTCTTGGTAAGCTTATTCAGCTGTCTATAGTCCACGCACAGTCTAAGTGAACCATCATCCTTTGTAGCAAAAACAACTGGAGCACCCCATTCCGAAATGCTTCCTCTTATGAACCCCTTCTCTAGCAACTCTTTCACTTGCTTACTGAGTTCCCTTCTCTCTCTTGGAGCCATGTGGCGCACTGGTAATGCAACTGGCTTTGCATTATCTACTAGGTATATACGAAAGTCTATCTTGCGCCTCGGGGGTAAACCCCGAACTTCATCGAAGACGTCACCATATTCACGGACCACATGAACAAATTCCAAATCATCGTTGGACGCGTCAAGAGATTCGAAGTAGCTAAGCATCACTGGACCTCTAAGGTCACAAGAAATATCAAGGGTCTTTCCACAACGAGTCAACAATCTAACTACCCTTCTTTCACAGTCTAGGATGGCACCGTATCTGGCTAGCCAATCCATGCCTAGAATCAAGCCGAAGCCCATGAAGCCAAGAACGAAGGCGTTGCATTCAAACCCAACGCCCAAGATAGACACTCTCAAATCCTGACAAATCATCGAAAAATGAGCTGAACCACCAATAGGATTTGAGACTACTGTGGGATCCGTAACTAGACTAGTATTTAGGTGCAGTGTTTGAACTAACGAAGCAGATACAAACGAGTGTGAAGCACCAGAATTCAAACAAGGTTAGAACAGGATGATCAAAAAGAAAAACCAAACTTCCAACCAAGATATTTCTACCTCTATCAGGTATGCCAGCCATGAGGGAACGCTTCTGCCCTCCAGAAGATCCTGTACTTTGTCCTTACCTTTGCCTTTAGCTTCTTTGGACGATCCTAATAAGATGTCATGTTTCTCCGTAACGATAACAACTAGTCTTCTTCTTCTTCTTCTTCTTCTTCTTCTTTCTAACGTCTTTATTTAAGTAGTCAGGTATTTCACAAGTGTGGCCCTACCTTTTCTCTTGGCCCCTTGTTATCCTTACCGCCTTTCTTTGGATCTACTTTCTTATCGTGTGTCCTATCCATGTCTCTCCTGCACATTCTCCATTCGTGACCTCCTAGCAAAATGAGGCTTCTTCCTTCATTAACCAAGAAACTAATTGAACCTTCCTCCCATCGTCTATCTAAAAGGTACCAACAAGTCCTCTACTTTCTTCTAGCTTTGACAAATGTCCCAGTCCCATAAAGTAGTTTTTCGCTCATCGTACGAAAGTTCTTACATATCTTAGAAAAATCGTCTATACGTGGAGGAAGAAATTCAAAAAGGAAAGAGGAAGAGATTTAAAACGGAGAATCAAAGGAAAGATATATGGCTCTTGGGGGTTATGTTTTTCAAAACAAACTTTTCTCTTAAAAATACTCTCCTTAAAACATATTTTTGAAAGTATTTCTTTATAAAAATGCTTTTGAAAAAAACAGTTTTTCAAAATCTCTTACCTGTTCTGGTAACCTTCAGCTCTGATATAACGTGTAACACCCCATGTCCATTAATGTCACTCTCAAAGGGAATGCATTAACTTTCATGGAGTATTATTGGTGTATAGAATAGAATATAACAAGATAGATACATATATTGGTACTTGAAAAATTAAAACAACTTTTATTGCAGCGGAGAAATAGTTTGGTTACAACAACATCTAAAACCAACAATAAAACCAAGTACACTTAATACCCATCTTGACAAATTATTTTTTGAGTACATAAAGTAAAAAAGCATAACCCCAACATAAGTATCCATAAAAGACATAAGCCGAACTTTACTTCAGCAATCCAAGCACTTCCAAAAGAGAGAGAAAGAGGTCCAAATCAAGCTCCACTAGCACTAGTCCCACCCTGAGAACCTGTGGGGGGGAAAGGAAGAAAAGAGGCGAAAACAAAGGGGGTCAGACATAAAGTCTGGCGAGTCTAATAACTTTAACAATATAATTATTGAAGTAATCAGGATAAGGCATAAACTGGTAAAACAAGGAATGACTGTGAAACAAATGGGCATGACAAAGCAAACAAAAGGAATAAGATAACATTAATTGCGCCTCCAACACTATAGGATAATTATTATACTGCACCAATACTAGTCACCCTAAAAGTTGATCCCGCCTACTGAACAAAATAATAATGATGGTAGTTTAGTGTACCCCTAGCTGTCTTCATAGGTGCCGCCTGCTCCTATCTCCACTAGTTGTACCCACTACCCTCCCTATTCTAATTACAACATTTATTCATAATATGGTAGTTGTACTCCTAGCTGTCTTCATAGGTGCCGCCTGCTCCTATCTCCGCTAGTCGTACCCACTACCTTCCCCATTCGATCAGCTCCCTAACTCGTAGATACTCGTGTTGGTCCCACAGTGAGGTGTATCAATCCCCATAGTGGCAACCCGATACCACTAAAGATGCACAGCTTATACCTACACGATGCAACAACGTCTTACCTACCAGCCCGGGTCCATGCATGCACATGACCCCGTTGGACTTGCGTTGCCACCACTAACCCATTTTGACCTCTTACAATCAAACCCAGTAAACGTGTCCCATCCTCGATCTAGATCGAGCTCACTTAGATACTAAATGGGTTACTGGTTGAAAAGGGTCCCCACACTTGACACAAGCTTTCCACCTATGCTTGGTCCCCACTAGGATTTCCCACTTAACCCCCTCTTATTCATATCTTCTTACATGTTTCAACTTGGTTAAGTGTTTATAATTATATCCCACATGTCACCCATGTTACCCACTTATCAAATCAACATGTGTTATTGGTTAAGCTTGTCTTAACCTTATCCGCTTATCAGATCAATATATATATATTATTGGTTAAGCTGGTCTTAACCCTATCCACTTATATATTATTGGTTAAGTTGGTCTTAACCCTATCCACTTGTATATTATTGGCTAAGTTGGTCTTAACCCTATCCACTTATCAGATCAATATGTATTATTGGTTAAGTCTGTCTTAACCCTATCCACTTATCAGATTAATATATATATTATTGGTTAAGTCTGTCTTAACCCTATCCACTTATCAGATTAATATATATATTATTGGTTAAGCTGGTCTTAACCCTACCAACTTATCAAATTAATATATATTATTGGTTAAGCTGGACTTAACGCTACCTACTTATCAGATTATTGGTTAAGCTGGTCTTAACCCTATCCACTTATATATTATTGGTTAAGCTGGTCTTAACCCTACCCACTTGTCGGATTATTGGTTAAACTGGTCTTAACCCTATTCACTTATCATGTTTTATGTATCGTGTATATATATATGTATATATATATATATATATATAACGTATAACATGTTTTACTTAATTTATGATTAAGTACATCTTTGTTCACGGATACATTGGTTAAGAGAATAACTCCCTAAGTATCAACCCCGAAGACCGAAATCAACATCAGATTGGTACTCAGAGAATTACTCAACTCAACCAAACTTCTGTTTGTCATTCATATTTATCTTTGATTAGCATTAATTAATTATTAATGCACAGACCTCTCACATTAAGTTGATTGCTTGTGGCCGCTGGATATGCCGGGCAGTTCCGGGCAGATTTCCACCACAAGCCAGACTTAACCTCGTGTCTAAGCATCTTTTAATTATGCCTACAACCTCTCACATTAGACTGCCGTTTGCGGTTGCTGGATGTGCCGGGTGGGTCCGGGCAGTCTTATACCATAAACGAATCTAACCTCGTGCCTTAGGCATTTATTATGCATTTAATTTATGCCTTTGACCTCTCAATTAGACTACTGTTTATGGTTGCTGGATTTGCCGGGCGGGTCCGGGCAGTCTTATACCACAAACGAGTCAAACCTCGTGTCTTAGGCGTTTATTATTACACATAATTATTTAACCCCAAATTTGAATTAATATTCCTATTCAAATTGTCAATAATTTCCAAATTAATCTATGTCCATAATTGTCACATAATTATGTCCATAATTTTCAGGTATATAAATTATACCAATTAATGTCTCAAATTAATTATATGCCTTTAAAGCCATTTTATGCCAATTCACAATTTGTATAATTAATATTTTCCCATTGTCCCTACGCCGTTCGTACGTTTAATATGGAATACGTTAGACTCGCAAATAGTCTAACTCATAAAAAGAAAAGAAACATCACAACTTGCATAACACATAAAATAGATCTAACTTGCGAATAAGAATTATAACATAAGTTTGCATAGCCAATAACTTGCATAGGCAATGGACATATAGAACATAAATTTGCATAAACTACCATGGATCTAAATATAGATCTAAACATGAAATTGTGAACTTACATATATGAATATGGTTTTCACCTAAACTTGCATATGTGAATATGGTTTTCACCTAAACTTGCATATGGATTCCTACAAACTTGCATATGAATTTAAACATATAAACTAATATCACATGTTTTACATATAAACTTGCATATGTATATATATACTTGATTCACATATAAACTTGTGTATAATTCGCATGCAGACTTGCATATAATTCTCATACAAACTAGCATATGATTTACTTCCCAAACTCGCATATAAACTGATGTCATAAAATGAATCAAGTTAAACATATGTGATTGGACATATGAAATAAATCTACTAACATAAGTTAACAAAACTGTCATATGTTCACCAACAGACGATATCAAAGTTAAGTAACGTCACCAAACACCACCTCACAAGCGGGCTTGCCATTTAAGATTTACTTCTCTAATCTGACAAGCAGCTTACCATTTAAGGTTTACTTCTCGAATCTGACAGCGAATGATAGGCAATTTCTCTTTTCTTCTATGTTCTTCAAAAGGTATGCTACTGTACTCACTTTTGTTACTGCTAGTTCATATGCGTGGTCACTGTTTTCCATTTCCCTTGCTTGATTTACTCAAAAAAAAAATGGCCAGGCCAAACGGGTTTTGAAGATCTGTAACACTTTTCCCATCAAAGCAAATAATGAGTACAAAATAATATAGGAGATAGTCAGATTGACTATTTGCTACATACATTCCTAAAAAATAAAAGTGACACCACACAGGGTGACAAATTATCTAGAAAAGCATAAGAAAGTGTAACCAGCTGCCCAAGCAGTCTCCTAAGTGTTAATGATTACAATCACAGCATAACAGATTTACATACACTGGCTGAACATAGTCCCAAAGCTAATAAGAAATTACACAAACTGGAAGCACAAGCATTCACATCACCAACAGGGTGCAGCACCTAATGCAAATCAACACCACCTAGAAGCCAGCCTCCAAGCTTAAGACAAAAGTTGCACACCACTTCAAGCAGAACCAATATCCCGGAAAATCACTCAGCACATCCAGTAAAACAGCTAGCCAAAAACCTTCTTCACCAAAGCTCATAATCACCAATCTCCACAAAGGGTATAAATCCAAGAACCAAAAGAAAAGGTTACTTAGAGGTTACATAACTTCATCACTCAGGGAATTCCACACCAACGTAATAAAAGAGCATAACCTGGAAAGAACCCAACCAAACTCACCAACACTCTGACAAACGTATAAAGACCAATCAGCAACCAAAACAGATAAATACCTCACCCGATACTTTCACCAAGACAACCAAATACAAACATGTTGAATGCCACAATATTAACCAAAGACGAACACCCTATCCAAAGAAACAACCTAGATTCGCAGACCACAAGATACAACAACCCCTAATAGAATGTAGAACACCAACTTATTGAAATAAAATGCTCAGATCTAGAAAAAAATACCTCAAACAACACGTCGACTTCTTGATCCACAACTTAAATAAAGCCTCCCTTTCGTTTGCAGCAGAGTTTCCAGAGTCTAGCAGATCCGATCGAAGTAAGGAGGGTCTAAAGAGTCGCAAAAAGGACGAGTTCTGAGGCACAACTGAGGAAGTATTCAAGACAAGAGGACTCCGCTGGTCAAATAGCAATGGAGCGGTAACAAAAGGAAGAGGAGATAAATCGCAAAGGAAGATAGTAGATCTGGAAATGGAATAAATCGAACTTACAGGGAATGAGAAGCTCCATTTACTCAATGCTAGAGAAAGCTAGGCGAATGCGAAGGTTTAGAAAATGAAAGGAGTCGAAAGAAGTGGGAAAATGGGAAGCGGTTGAGAGAGTTTAAAACCTAGTCCCCATTATTGGTATAAACGAAGCTTCGTGCACATTGTTAGGGGAAAAGAAGTGGTGCATACTAAAAGAATTTTTTTAGAGCATCTATAACAGTTCACTACTTCATGGTCTGAATTCGAAATTGGGGGCAAATCGCTTCCCAACAAATATTCTTCCCCTAACTATTCAGGGGGAAATTACGGGGCCAATTCTGAATCTTGAATTGGCCGTGCGCGGCCTATGATGTAGTGCGCCGATTTTTTTGCTGTGATCCCACGCGATATCACACGTGATAAAATCGGCGCGTCATTCCCAACATCTAAAAACTGCTTGCATTTTCACTAGAGAACAACAAAACGGTCATATTTTTCCCAACAGCTATAAAACGGTCAAAAAATTCCAATGGTAATATTTTCAGTTATAAATTGGTTTCTTTATAGCATTATACATCACAACATATTCACAATTCCTTTCTATCTTTTAAATCTAAAGAAACTCTAACTCTATAACGTCGTCACCATTTGGAAATTTTTCACATCCGACGATGGACGGAAGCCAGTTTTCGCAAGCCAACACGAACAATGTCCTAAGTACTCAATCAAGCAAACAAGCAACTATTCCATGGACAGACGAACAGGACATCGATCTATGCACCATCTGCTGTCATTTCTCGTAAGATTCGGCTATGGGGAACGACCAATCAACCGCTACGATTTGGAAAAAATTATGACTGCCTTTGTTGAGAAGCATCCAGTATGGCTACGGACCTTGTCGGTGATTCAAGGTCGTTATGGCAAAATAAGTCGTCAAACAATGTTTTATGAATCACAAGTTTACAAAATAAAGATAGAGAAATCAAGCAGCATGGAAGGAGAGGATAATGTGGTATATTTTTTTACTACATACGTCAGTGGTTGATAGATTGTTTTTATGATTCATATTGCCTATTTTTATTAGATACGAATGGCAAACGAAGAGTTCAAGAAGCATTTTTCTAGAGAAAATGGCACGAAAAGGCCACATTTTTATTAGTTTATGCATTGTTATGACATGCTTACTCGTCAACCAAAATGGAACTCAGAACTTGCTAAGAGCCTTCACGATGTTCAAACTGCTAGCAAGAGCAAGAAAAAACTTCTAAGTTTGGGTATTCTTCCATTCCAAGCGAGTAAACTGACCAGATTTCTCAATGTGCAGGGGAAAACCTATTTGATGTGTTAAATACCACGATTAACGAAGATTTTATACCTGAGGTAGTCAAAGCTACGAAAAGAAAGGGAAAAACTATGGTTGAGCTTGGAGGAAAAGTGAACACACGCCATGAAGAACACGGCCATAGACATGTAGAAAGATGTGTAGAAGCTAAGGAAAAAATAGAAGTTATGAAAATGTTTGTTAGTCTGGAAGAGAAGAGGCTGCAAATTCTAGCAAACGTGTTACCATATAAGCAACAAAAAGATAAGAATGCTATCTTGGCTAATGATTTGACTCGAATGGATGACATAGAGAAGGAAAGTTTGGATGGGAATGAAACAGCGTATTCTAATGTCAAGGTTTCCTCAGTTATAAGTAGAGTGTTCATCACTATCTTTATTACTAGTTGCTTGCATTATGTTGATGTAGTAACATTATATGTCCAACTGTAGTAACTATTTTCTTATAAATGCAATGTGTGCTTTTATATTGGTACTGTTTCCACAAGCTGATAGTTTTATATTGTGTACTAGATTATAAAATTGAAAGAATTCCATATTTTCCGTATGTCATTAAATAAAAGAAAAGTTTAACAATTTGTAAACAAAACCATTAGCCTATTCAGCCCTATATCGGGCTAGCCAACTATAACGCGGTTTATAGGCTTTGTGGCTAACAAAATCAGTATCGTACTCTGCAAGGTAACGAGAATCAAAAGTTGCCTTAGTTAGCTTAAATATGTCTTTGTCTTCAACCGTCTGTATAAACTTTTGTTATTGTTCACAAGCTTCTACAAAACACCGATAAACTATATGAATTTCGATAGAAGAACATGTAGTAGTGCATGTACGATGGTTGTTATGTAATCTTGCTATCATGGACCAAAATTCTTCATGGTTTAAACCCACTCCATTTTGCATCAGTAACAAATCTCTTCGATTAACTTCGATATAGGATTTCATGAGTACAAGTAAATCGTAAGGAGAGAATTCTGTTGTAGTGCACTGGAGCTAGAATTACTTTGGTTGTAACGATTATGGTTAACCATTTGCTTCGCTCTGTTGTTTCGTGAACGTGCTTTCGGATTTTGAACTTCAACTACTCATTGAGTACCGCAAATAATTTCATTCTGAACTGGTTTGTCCGCCTCTTCTACTTGTGTGTCTAGAAAGAAGCAACCCTCTTCCTCATCCTCCTTGATCCATTCATACTCATCATACAATTTATCCATGATTTGATCATTGATCTCCCAATCGTCCATTTAAGCTATACAAAAACAAAAAAAGTATTATCTACACAAAGAAGTTCTTGAACACGTAGAAGCAAAAAGAGTAATAGTTTCTCACCTTAATGTCATGGTTGATCTAGAATGCACAAATTATAGTTAGGGTTGGTGGACGAAATATAAACTCTTTAAACGAGTGGGGGTGATTGTTGAGGTCTTCCTATACCATATGTCATAGTTGTACCATAACTTATCGCTTGTAATAAATCTCTATCATCAATAGTTGAGTTGTAGAATAGAGACATATGACATGACTACACTTTATCCTCAATAGTTGAGTTGTCCTCGCTGTACCGTAGAACAGTTAGCGTTACTACACTCTACAACACTTGGCAACGTACTATAGCTTGTCCAAGGAATAGAAATAACATGACTGTAAAGGAAAATCACACATAAAAATACCCAGCTTCGGCAAATTGTGCCTACTACTGCATTCCTAAGATTTCTACTAGGTGTTATAAACCGTTTACAATCCCATGTAAACTTGAAATGCCTGCTCCGGTCTTAACCCTAAGCTCAAAATCCTAGACTGATCTGTGTACCATAGACTGTATTTTCTCATACTACAGACCAGTAATCTGTAAAACCTAGTTTTGAAGAAAACTAGTAAAACAAGACAATATTTTTAATAGGTAAAAACAAAATACATTAAAAAGAAAAACAAGCCCTTAAATACAAAGCACCCCCTTTGTATCTTCAATTAGAAATCGACCATTCTTTTCCTATTTCTCCAAGCAAATAAAATGGTGCATAAGGATTCTTTAATCTGAGGCCTTCATGGCTTCAATTCAATCCAAACTCTTAACGCTATCTTCTATCTCGACTTTGAGTTGTTCTCTCTGCTCCGATCCAACAAGCATGCTCGACACTACAACAAATATACCCTATTACAACTGTAATTTTACAACTGTCGCTGAGTGTCAGTTGCTATAGAGGTTTTTTTACAACAGTTTTCTGCAGACAGTTGTAGTAGATTTGTTTTCAACAACTCTTTCATTTCGCAGGTTGTAATAAAGGCCTGTTACAACTGTTCCTAATGGTCAGTTGTAATATATACTTATTTTTGACAACTCTTCTTACGTCAGTTGTAATAGACATCTATTACAACTCTTTTTAGCAGTTGTAAAAGATTTTAGTTTTTAACAACTCTTCTTTTTTGCCAGTTGTAATAAATGTCTATTACAACTCTTTATGTTAGTTGTAAAAAATGCTAAATAATTATTAATTAAATAATTGGTAAAAAGTACTATTAATAATTAATATTATTATCAATTGTAATACATGCAAATTACAACTTTTTGTTTTTGCCAGCTGTGATAGGTAATTTTTGTTAACTCTTTCTTTTCGGTTAGTTATAACATGTTTAATGCAACCATTTTCATTTACGATTTGTAATATGTGACAATATTTGCCAATTCTAATTTAATTACTAGCTAATTTGAAAAATGAAACAATTCCTATTAACAACTAGTAATTAACAATCATAGTAGTCAACAATTGATAACTAGTAATTAATTAATTACTGTTAGATTAATAATTAAGAAACAAATATTAAACACACAATTTAATTGAAAATTAGCAAATAATTCACCATTGATTACTAGTAATTAATGTGTTATAATAAATTTAGATGTAAGCAGTTACAAGTTAAAACGATAGTAATGTGCCATGTCTAATCTTGTGAATATATTGTATCTTACATAAGGATGATATCATCTGGTAAAAAAAAACTTAGCTTAATTTTAGTTGTAATTAATATAAAACATATTGTAGTTAGTATAAGCTATATAGTAATATTATTGCCAGTTCAGTTGGAACATGGTTGAAATTGTTGAGTTTTGGCTATATGTATGTCCACACCCGCATTACACGTGTGATGCAAGGTTGGCCTTGGCCTAGTGCCAACCGTGCCTACGCACAAGGCATCGAAGACATAGAGGGCATCAAATAACATGCGAAGCGGTAAAATAATCAGCAAAATCAAAGATGTGAAGAAAAGAAAGAAATCACAAGGAGCAGCTCCACGATTGCTAGAGGTTGTACGATTAGGTAATGATTGTGGGTCCGTGGCAACATCTGTAGAACAGTGGAAAGGAAGGTCTGGTTAGGTCCGAATAACGGCTCAGCGAGAGTATAACTTGTAAGGATGAAGTTCAGCGAGGTGGTTTATTGTGTGGTCATGAATTCATGAAGGTGGAAGCCAGATCTGAGGGACTGGGTGAAGTTGGGTTCCAATTGGAGGAGGTAATTATGGCCCTATGGATTTGATTGTTATTTTTTGGATCCTATTATTACTGGAAATAGGAATATCTAATAGAAGGAGAAATGCCAAGTTATTTGAATTAGATTTTTAATTTTGACAGTGGTGATTAATAGATGTTATATAGGTTCATGATTAATTTTTCTTTTCAATGAATGTTATAATCCATTTTATGTTTAGAATTTGAAAAGTAAATTGAGGTTTAGCTAAATTAAAAGGAATTTTTAAGTGCAACTTATGTTTAACGGCTACATTTTTAGTTCTGTTTAAAGTTACAAAATTTAAAAGGTTACAATGTTAAGAGGAAATAAATTTAGCTACAAATTTAAGATAACTTAATTTTGGAAATGATTGTCATCCTGTAAATAAATTATACTTAATTATTTAACTTATAGTTAAAAATATTTTTAGCAAATTGTGCTATTTAAGCTTAGTGTACATGTAATTTTGTTCCGCAAGAACGTATTTGCAAATTGCAGAAAGCAAGATTTAATTAACATTTTAAGTATATTGATGAATAACCTCTTTAGTATTAACTGTTAAATATTATTGATGGTTTTTCTTTCAAAAATGAAAATTCAAAACATTTTACATGAACATTTCTTAATACGAAGGGTTAAAACCTTATGTCATACATACTAATTGATTGTTTGTTTCCAAGTTGCGCTCTTTATGTCTTCCCGTTCTATAACAACATTTTCCTATAAATAACCATGTTATCCATATTTTGATTTACTTACATATAAGAATAAAGTGTAGTATTTCTCATGGTACAAAGAAAGCATATAGCGATCTATAGAATACCTTAAGCCTTTATGTAAAATTTCTCAATATTATGACTTATTATAGCATATATTTTACATTACAATTATGCTTTTTAATTTTTCTATTCTTTACGATGTTAGTAAAGTATTCTGTTGTACTGATTTTTCCAAAATAAAGTATTATTTCCTATAAAAAGAACTTTATTCAATAATGTATAAACGATTTTCTATAACTAGGGACATTATTTGAAAATCTGCACTTGGCATTATACATCTCAAAACCGGCTCTGATGTTGTGTGTGTGTATATTAAAATATTTTTCTACAAAATATAACAAGCTTGAATCATAAACTTTTATTTTACATACGGTCTTTAAAACAGACGCATTGAATACGACATTAATGAGTAAAATAAGCATATTACTTATGAATGCATTGCTCAAAAGTGTGGATAATTCATAAAATAACATATTAATATTAAGAATATAACAAATATAGATAAACTGAAGAAAAAAAAACTTTTTGTCCTAACTGAGATTCCAACCCGTGGTTTTTTGTCATGGTTGAAACTTAAAAGTTGTAATCTTCGTAATTAAATATATAATCAACGCACACATGTTTGGCTCCAAAACAAAGTTTCTGCGCGGTCCAAACCAAATTTCGCGTGTGCGCTTCAAATGAAAATTTCGCGTGTGCGCTTCCTCTCCCACTTATAAATTTAATCTCCAGCCTCCACACGTTCTTCTTCCAAACCCTAATAACTCAAACCCATCAACCCCAAAATTATCTAAACCCGAGACCCGTTTAAATTATCTAAATCCGAACCCAATAGCCTAAATCTGGCCACGTCGTGAATTTTTTGAAGAGGTGACGCTTCTTCCTTCTCAGCTACTTGGTTCGGAGGTGAATCCCCTATCGGGTCTGTGGTGTAACTCCAGTTCGAAGAGAACCAGATCTCAGCTACTTGGCTGATGCTTACCTCCAACGGATTACGCCTGCTACTTCCGCATTTCATTTTGGTAATTTTTCATTTTTTTCTTCTTTTTGTATCGTTTGATTTGGGTTTACTTTGATAGTTTTATCCTATTTGCGTGAAACTGTGAAATTATCATCTTCAAGCATTTGTTTACACCGAATGAACTGAAGATGTTCATCTACAATGTAAACTCTGCTTTGCTCAAGTGTCAATGTTCTTTCGAATTTTAATCAAAAGAATTGGTTTTTGAAGAAACAAGAGAAGAGAAAAACCAATTGGATTTGGCTGTTAATGTGTAGTGTATGTATATTTTTTTACTTTGTTAATTTTTTGACAAAACGGCCAAAAGCTTAACTACAGAAATATACTGTAGATCGTCAAAAGACTTTTTTTTAGAAACACATCTATTAGTACTACTACAGTGATCACAGATTATGAACACAGTATTTCTCATTTCATTTCAAATCAGTTTTCAATTTGAGGCTTACAATGAGTGTTTTCACCGAATGGTTGGGTATTTGATAAACTGTGGCGATCTAAAGTGAAATGGCTGAAGGAGAAAAGGGTAACTGGATTCTTGCAATACAAAGGACACCTCCAATCTTTTTCTTCTCTTCTGCGCTAAGTCCCTTTCTCACTCAGCTTAGGCGTTAGTGTTAGCTTGTATGATTAAAAAAAATCCTTAGTGTTAGTTTTAACTTTTAATTTATTTTACTTCTCCTTTGTTATTTTTACAAATAAACTAAGAGATTTTTGTAAAAATAAAGTAATCTGGATTTCTATATGCACCAAACTCACACCAAACTTTTACAGTAATAAAAAGTACACCAGCAAACTTTTACTGTAACAATCCTTAGTGTTAGCTTGTATGATGATGAAACCGAGTATACTGTTGAAATGAGTAGGTTGAATTTTATGCAAGTAATGTCAGAAAACCCCTTTTGTTGGAATGCATTATTGATCAACGGTTGAATACTTGACTTTGGGGTTTTGAGTCTTCTTAATTCCAGAAAATTGTATTTAATGCTGAGGCGTTAAGGAACTAAAGATGTATAGATTGGTTTTATGTGGTTGAATGTACTTTAAGATACTATGGGGCTTGAGACTTGTTATTTTTTTTCTATTTTGTTTCTTTTCAATCCATCTTGAGTTTTTGATGCTACAATTAAAAGCAGTGGATATATATATATATATATATATCTGATATCTCCTTGTTCATTAACAAATCATTTTCAAACATGAACTTACTTGTGCTGATAATATGTATATATATATATAGGAGCGATCGGGGGCACCCCTGTTTGTGAGCACCCCTTTAGCACCCCTGTCGATCTGTGTGCTACGGCGATCCAAATCGAATGAGAATTTGTAGATGTTCAATCCACATATATTTAAGGACCTATACAAAATTTGAGTTCGTTCCGACATCCGTAGCATATTCAAAATTTTAGCTCAATTATTCACCGTTCAGACATTTATTCAAACCGTTAAATTTAAACACCAAATATATTATTATACGGATGTCGGAACGAGCTCAAATTTTGGATAGGTCCTTAAATATATGTGGATTGAACATCTAAAAATTCTCGTTCGATTTGGATAGCCGTAGCTCACGAAACGGCAGGGGTGCTAAAGGGGTGCTCACAAACAGGGGTGCCCCCGATCGCTCCTCATATATATATATATATATATATATATATATATATATATATCGGGTATATTTTTGATGTTTTCTATGTTTAATGTTGTAGATTGAACTTTCTTATTTTCATTTGAAATTGCCATAAACTATTGCACTGCAGTGCATGAATTATCTATTTTTTATTTGGGTGAAAATGCATTGCAAACGTTTATTATGCATATTAAATGTAACACAAAATAAAGTGCTGGTTTTAAAGCTACAGGATATCAAATTTATGAAACATTTATTCCATTGAGTTGCCAAACAAGTCTATAAGAATTCAATCGGTCTTTAATTTTGATTATTAGTTGTGTTTGCATCATTATCTGTATTGATTTCAATTTGGTCATTGCAGTTGTAAGTAGAGTTGCTGGTTGGAGATTGAGGGGCTATGAAATCTAAAGCAACATAGTAGAATTGCTTTAATTCTGAGTACGTGTTTCAGTCTGCTTTGTAGCTGTGTCATGGTGCACTTTTTTTTCAAGATGATACATTCTATGTGGACCGACTTCACATTATACTGGAGTTCTTTTGCATCTTGTTTGCTTTTGAATTACATTGGGATGTACTAAATTCTATAGTAATGTTAATTGGTTGAATTTGTCTATATTTAATTCTTGTCATATGTAGCTTGTTTTGGTTTTCTAAATGGATTGGTATTAAGCATGATATTTGTTTGAGCCATTTTTTTTTAAAATGCATTGACTTTAACAACTGGCTAAAACAGTTGTAAAAAATGCTTTTTACATCCATAAGCGCCCTTTTGCAATTGCTAAAAACAGTTGTAATAAGTTTGCTACAACCGTCAACTATCAGTCGTTATATCCCAAGTTGTAATAGAAATATATTTCTTCACAACTGTCTTTGATAGTTATAATTTTTTTCTACAGCTGCTTTTAGCAGTTGTAGAAGATTTAATTGCAACTGTTGTAGACAGTTGTAAGAATATTTGGTTTTATTACAACTTGGGATATAAGGACTGGCGGATGCCAGTTGTAATAGATCTATTACAGCTGTTTCTGGCAGTTGTGAAATAGCATTTTTGTTGTAGTGAGCTCTCTGAATTGTTTTTACGGTTTGAAAATGTTTTCGAATCGTTGGATGGATTTTCCAATGAGGAATGGTGTGTTTATATAGGGGATTTGAAATATTTATCCTCCGATTTCAATTCAATGGCTTGCCCGATTTGATTGAGGAATATTTAAAAGAAATTCGAATCGAATTTATGTCCTTGATTTTGAGTCGGCTATTTTGAGAAATACTTTGAAACCGAAATTGTTTGTTTCTCTAGAAAAACATTTCTATCAATTCGAATTTGAAAAACAAGCAATGAATCTGGACACAATTTTTCCTTTCTTCATGAACATGGTCGGTTTTATTTCCATTGCTGAAAATTGATAATTGCAGATGTTTTTCGAGTTTGATTCTTACTTAGTCACCATTTCATAAATTAATTAAATCCAATCTTTAATGGTTTTATTATGTTGGAGAAAATGCTTGAAATTGCCTAGTTTCCCAGTTTGAAACATGTTGAATCATCACACTATTTTTGCACACATTTAAGCATTATCCATGTTTCCTCTTCGTCCCCTGCTTGATTGAATATTAGGAAAGAAAAAAATTGGTGTCCATAAATGCAGCCTTTGATTGTTTTATTGGAAATGCTTTTGAAACAAATTGTTATTGTTGATATATGTTATTGTGATAAAACACTTGCCACAAATAGTCAAGCTTTCCAAACATTTGCACTGTAAATCTGGTTTCATTAAATCAGCTTTCCAGTTATGTAAACACACAAAAAAACTGTTTTGAAGAGAAACTGCATGTAGACCAATCTCTTTAACCATAACATTCGAGTGCACCATCTTGTACTTTATTCAGCAGAATCACTTGGCTTTCTCCATAAAACTGTTTCATGTGCTTCTTGCTTGACTACACTGTTTCAACCGTGCATGCTTGTATTATGCACCACTTCTCACTTTTGTTGTTGCCCTTCTTGCTTGCTGTGCTAAAACCATGCTTTGCATGCTGAATTGAACTGTTACATGTGTGTTGAACTGCCTTGTTATTTTTTTGAAGGTTCACCACATTTTCACTTGTGTTTGGTTTGCACACTTGCATGCTTGTCTTTTTTTGTGTAGCTTAAACTTGAACCAAACTGCTTCACCTTAGATGCTATTCACTTGTATATTCTGCCATGAAGTTGCTGTGTTGTTGCATATTTTACTTGAGTTTGATCATTGGCTTGAGCTAATTGCATCCATCATATTTGCATCCATGCTGATTTGCATATTTGATTTGCATTTGACTTTGTTCTTGGGCTTTGACCTATCTTTTGTTAATTTGGACTATGTTGCTTGACATTTTTTATAAGTGTGCATGTATGTGAAATTTTATGAAAAAACCATCAGCAGACTGACTGCACTATGTTGGGGCTAGTCAGAATCAGCTGAGTGTAATGCTGGTTCTGATCAGCAAACTAGTCTGCTTATGTTGAGGCTGATCAAGTCAGAAAGATGATGAGAAAAACACACAGAAAATCTGAGATAAATAAAAATTTAAAAACAAACTTTTATTTGTTTAGTGTTTACTTTTTAATCCAGTTTACTGTGTGTATTTCATTTCTTTGACAGGTTTCAGGATGATGCAGCAGGAGCAGATCAGGATGAGGAGATAATAAAAGTGTATAGATGTAATTGGGTGAGAGTGAAAAATGTAGTAAAGTCCATTTGCAAAGAAAAATGATTTGTGAATACTTGTATGTATATAGTAGGGAATTCTGAAAAGATGTACTGAATTATTTGTGAAATAAAAATTGATTTTTGAATAACAAATTCGTTTGTGAATATTTTGATCTTGTGTATAGAAATTATCAGTCAAAAATCAATTTCATTTCTGTATGATGTGGAGAATAGAATCCCTTATAGTTTCAAACACATTTGTAAAAATAAAATATGTTTGTTATTATCAAACAAAAAATCATAGGTTCAACAATCTCCCCTTTTGATGATGACAAACACACTTAAGAATTTGAATATAGCAAAAGTGTTCGACAATGAGATTATAAGAACTCCTGCTATATATGTATTCCCCTTATAACACAGCTCCCCCTATAACTGTAAGCATACATAACAAATATGAAAGAAATGTTTGGAAAAAAAATAGAAAATAATAAACACTTAGCATTAGTGGCAAAAACAAATTCTATAGATGTCTGCATACGTATCAAAATCTTAACTCTTCTCCCCCTTTGTAATCATCAAAAGATGGACGGGTCTGGACATTTGCAAAGGATATGGACCACAATAAGAAATCAAGTCATTTGACAAAATTAGAAATCGGATATCCCAACCAATCAAACAAAAAATCATAATAACCCGTAAGATAGGAGCACATTTCACAATTTAGAGGATGGATTGTAGAGTTAGTTAATATATATCAGGGATGATTTTATATATAAGTAATATTATATCTATATACATATACCCTTTTTTGCATATATATATATATATATATATATTTCAAGAGCACAATAATCACGCATAACCAGAGCTTGGATTTTTAAATGGTATTAGGTGTATCATGAATTATTATTATTATATATACATTTTTCAAGAGCATACTAACCACACATAACCAGAGCTTGGATTTTTAAATGCGATTAGTTGCAACATGAATTATTATTATTATTATTATATACAAAATTACCTTAATATATATAAAAAACTATAATGGATGATAGAAGGATGGTAGTGATAGAGATGGATGTGAAAAAATTCCTAAATTACTCATATTATAAAAATATATTCAATCAAATTAGGGTTATTGAGCAACTTTCAACCGTCTCATATTCAGAAATCTAACACAATCACAATTTCATTATAAAGGTCCCCAAAAAAAACGGTTCTTTTCTTGATGATTTAAAGAATGGATTGGTTTGTCAGAAAATGAAACTGATAACAGAACCCTTAAAAAAAAAATTCAAAAATGCAGAGTAAATAATTAATTTCTATAATTTCCTAATCCAATCGTAATCTGCAAAATCTTTCCTCAGGAAGAGGTTTAGTAAAAATATCAGCAAGTTGAGATTTAGTTGGTATAAATTCAATACAAATGTCCTCACTAGCAATATGATCTCTAAGAAAGTGGTGTCTCACATTATTGTGTTTTTTGCGTGAATGATGTATCGGATTATTTGATAAATCTATTGCACTCTTACTATCAAATTTCAAAGGAACTTGTTTATAGAATAGGCCAAAATCAGATGGAGTTCGCGTCATCCATAAAATTTGTGCACAACAACTTCCTAATGCAATATATTCAGCTTCAGTGGTAGATAATGCAACATAATTTTGTTTACAACTTGACCAAAAAATAAGAGAATGTCCTAGCATGAAACAAGTTCCACTAGTGCTCTTCTTATCAGTGAGTGAACCAGCATAATCAGCATCAGTAAAACCAACTAAATCAAAATTATCACAAAATGGATACCACAAGCCCAGTTTTGGTGTGTGCAACCAATATCTTGGAATTTCTTTTGTGAATTTTTAAATGAGATTCTTTTGGATTAGATTGAAAACGAGCACACAACCAAACAGAAAACATAATATCATGTCTAGAAGCAGAGAGATAAAGAAGTGAACAGGTTATACAACGATATTTTTTCTGATCAACAACAACACACTTTTCATCTTTGTCAAGCTTAGTTGTTGGGCTCATTGGTATTCTCATTGGTTTTGCATCTTCAACTCCAAATTTCTTCAGTAGCTCCATCACATACTTCGTTCGGGAAATGAATATTCCTTTGTTGCTCTGTTTGATTTGAAATCCAAGAAAGTACTTTAGTTTAGCAACCAAGCTCATCTAGAATTTTTCCGGCATAACTTTCTCAAATTTCTCACACAAAATATCATTAGTAGCACCATTAATTATATCATCGATATAGATCTAAACAATTAAGAAATCATCACCATCATGTAATAGAAACAAAGTAGTGTCAGCACATCCCCTTTAAAGCCATTTTCCAAGAGATGTGAACAGAGACAGTCATATCAACCTCGAGGAGCTTGCTTAAGGCCATATAATGGTTTTTCTGGTTTGTACACATGATTTAGAAAATCACGACTCTCAAAACCAGGGGGTTATTCGACAAAAACTTCTTCTTACAACTCTCCATTTCGAAAGGCGCTCTTAACATCCATTTGCTTGAGTTTGAAACCCTTGAAACATGCAAAACTTAACAAGATTTGGATTTCTTCTAGCCTAGCAATTGGAGCAAATGTTAAATCAAAGTCAATGCCCTCAATTTGATTGTATCCTTTAGCAACCAACCTAGATTTGTTTCTAATTACATTTCCAGATTCATCAAGTTTATTTTTAAACACCCATTTTGTTCCAACAACTAGATAGTGTTTTGGCCTAGGCACCAAATTCTAGACTTTATTCCTCTCAAACTGGTTAAGTTCCTCTTGCATAGCTAAAATCCAAGATTCATCATTAAGAGCAATATCATACGAACTTGGTTTAATTTCAGAAATAAAAGCACCGTGAATACAAAAAGCACAAACATTCTTATTGAGAGAGGAACAGGGGCAAACGCCTGTTGTTGGACTTCCGATCACCAAATCTGGAGGATGGTTGGGTTTGAATTTCAGCCTTTCAGCTTCAGTTATTGCTTCTGCGACTTCTTCGTTGTTTGCTTAACTTCACTGCTTTCATTTTCACCTACTTGCACAACATCTTATCTTTATCATTTTCAGAAGCCATCTCCAAGTTTGATTCATTGAACTTCACATTAATGGTCTCCACAATTGTTCTTGACTGTTTATTGAAGATTCTGTAAGCTTAGCTCCTTGAATAATAACCCATTAAAATCCCATCAAATGTTTTTGGTTCAAAATTTTCAAGCTGATCTCCTGTGTTCAGAATATATAACAAGGACATCCATATACTCTAAATTATGAGATGTTAGGATTTTTGTCAGACCACAGTTCATATGACGTTTTATTAAGTATTGGTCTAATCATGACTCTATTCATTACATCCATGAAGTATTAACTGCCTCAGCCCAGAAGGTTTGAGGTAATTTATATTCACACAACGTAGGTCTAGCCATTTCTTGTAATGTTTGATTTTTCCTTTCGACTACACCATTTTGTTGGGGTGTCCGAGGGGCAGAAAATTCATGTTTAAAATCATTTTCTTCACAGAATTTTTCAAATTCTAAGTTTTCAAATTCACCTCCATGATCACTTCTCAAAGTTTTAACTAAAACAACTTTTTCATTTTGAAATTTTTTTGAAAACTTTTAAAAATAATCAAATGTTTCAGACTTTTTGGCTAGAAAATAAACCCATGTAAATCTAGAGTAACCATCAACCAATACATAACAATAACATTTACCGTTTAAGCTAGCAGTATCAGTTGGTCCAAACAAATTCATATGAATCAACTCAAGAACACGTGAAGCACTAACGATATTTTTCGGATGGAATGACGAATGACTAAGTTTGCCCATGGAACATGCTTTACACACTTTGTTATTTTTAAATTTCTGATTTGGTAAACCTCTAACAACCTTGTTTGTTTCTAGTTTTTCAAGGAGACCCAAACTAGCATGTGCTAGTCTTCTATGCCATAAAATTGCCTCTTCTTCTGTGTCTACCAAACATCTAGAAACAGTTACATCATCAAACGAAAGTGTGTAAATATTACCTTTTCTTTTGCCAGTAAAAACAACTTTCCTAATGGATGTTTCAATAATTTTGCAAATCCCACAATCAAAAACTACATTCATTCCTTTATCACATAGTTGGCTTATAGAGATAAGATTGTGATATGAATTATCAACATATAGGACATTGGCTAAGGTAAAAATGTTGTTTCCTACTTTTCCTTTGCCAACAAGCTTACATTTGCTGCTGTCACCTAATGTCACACTTCCAACTTTATATTTTTCTAGGCTAAGGAACAGTCTCCTGTCTCCTGTCATATGTCTGGAGCAACCTAAATCCAAATACCATTTCTGTTACTCCTTAGCCCGCCAACGTACCTACACAAGAAGAGAGAAGGATGACCCGGAGAAGCTACTGGGTCCAAGAATATCAATGACTGAAGCATGATGAAAACAAGAATCTTTTGGAACCCACATTTGTTTTGACCTCTTTTTTGTGTTCCAGAAATTATGGTAATTGTGTGCCAAGTGCTTAGGAACCCAAACTCTAGTGAATTTTTTGATTTTATTCCTATCCTTGTAATTTTCTAGATTGTGCCCAATTACCCTACATTTTACACACTTAGGAAGGATGCTTCTACCTTTTGCAGTGTCAATCACAGTCACATCATTTTGCACCTTCCCAAAACCTAGTCCTTTTCTATTGTTAGCAAACAATTGATTTCCTAGCAGCATTTTGAAAGATGTTTGACCAATTGAAAACTTATTCAAGGTAGCTTCAAGATCCTGGACTTTGGTTCTTAATGTTGTATTTTCATTCACAAGTTAAGTGCATCATTTAATGAAATTCTCTCTTTTAATCTCATCTGTTTCTTTCAAAGACAAATTTTCTTTCTCAAGATTTTCAATGGTGGATTTAGGAGTCGACAGTTCTAGATTCACACAGTTACAGTTTTTACAATCTAGGTTTTGAGTATTTGAAATTTTTTCCAGTTCAGATTCCAACCTATTATTACTGTGAACAAGTTCAAGATTTTTTGCTTTTAGTTTTTCTACTTTTGATTCTAGTGTATTAATGATTTCAGAAAGATGTTTACACATTAAAATTAAGTCATTGTAATTGTATACCTCGATCGATTCCTCTCTACCATCTTCTGAATTTGATTTTGCCATGAAGCATAGGTTACTTTCTTCCTCACTGTTGTCTGAGTCTTCTTCTCCTTCCTCATCATCCCAAGTTATAGCAAAAGCTTTCCTTTTCTTCTTGTTTCTTTTGTGTTGAAGAAGTGAACTGTTTGGTTTCAGATGTCCAGGCTTTTGAAAGTTATAGAAAAGTGGTTCCTCATCAAAATGTTTAGAGTTCTTCATCTTGTTGGATTTTGGTTTGTTTCTTTGAGGTTTGAATTTGCTCCACTTTGTGAGTTGTCTGACAGACATAGCAAGCTGTTCGATGGGGTCTTCGCCATCGCTGTTGACAGTATTGGACAAAGCAATTGACTTCTTCTTTAGATCAGAGTTGTTGCGATCATCTCGTGTTTTTAACTCCATTTCATATGTCATTAGATTTCCAATAAGCTCCTCCATGCTCAGCTTACCCACATCCTTTGATTCTTGAATGGCTGTAACTTTTGCTTCGAAATTCATTAGTAGAACACGCAGAATCTTCCTCCAACTTCAGTATATACTTTTCCAAAAGCTCTAGGATTGTAAACCAGCACAGAGAAACGACCAAACATGTCCTTGATACTCTCATCCTTCTGCATAGTGAAGTTTTCATACTCATTGCTGAATAATGCAAAATGAGATTCTTTTACTTGAGACGTTCCTTCGTGAGTGACCTCCACAGTATGCAAGATTTCCTGAGCTGTTTTACAATGAGATATTCTGTTATATTCAGTTTTACCAAGAGCACAAATCAAAGAATTCATTGCCTTAGAATCAGTAGAGTACAGTTTCTTATCATTCACATCCCACTTATCTATTGGTTTACGAATTTCGGCTTCATTAATAATTACAGTGGGGGTTTTATATCCATTTTCAACGATATCCCAAACATCTTAATCAATAGACACTAAATAGATTTTCATCCTAGCTTTCCAATAAGCATAATCACTAACATTAAACATAGGTGGTCCAGCAATAGATTGTCCCTCAGAAAAAGCAAACTCATTGTTCTCCTGACTCTAGAGTTAATTAGACACTGGCTCTGATACCAATTGTAGGATCAATATTAACCCTAGAGGGGGTGGGGGTGAATAAGTTTTATTCGATATTTTAAACAACCACTAAATAATATAAATGTAATAAAGGAAAATCACATACAGAAATACCCAGCTTTAGCAAATTGTGCCTACTACTGCATTACTAAGATTTCTACTAGGTGTTATAAACAAATCCCATTTATAATACCATGTAAACTTGCAATGCCTGCTCCTGTCCTAACCCAAAGCTCAAAATCCTAGACTGATATGTGTACCCTAGACCATATTTTCTCATACTATAGGCCAGTAATCTGTAAACCCTAGTTTTGAAGAAAACTAGTAAAACAAGACAATGTTTTTAATAAGTAAAAACAAAATACATTAAAAAGAAAAACAAGCCCTTAAATAAAAAGCACCCCCTTTGTATCTTCAATTAGAAATCAACCATTCTTTTCCTATTTCTCCAAGCAAATAAAATGGTGCATAGGGATTCTTTAATCTGAGGCCTTTATGCTTCAATTCAATCCAAACTCTTGACGCTATCTTCTATCTTGAGTTTGAGTTGTTCTCTCTGCTCCGATCCAACAAGTATGCTCTTTGAATTGATTTTACGGTTTGAAAATGTTTTCGAATCGTTGGATGGATTTGCCAATGAGGAATGGTGTGTTTATATAGGGGATTTGAAACCTTTATCCTCTGATTTCAATTCAATCGCTTGCCCTATTTGATTAAGGAATATTTAGAAGAAATTCGAATCGAATTTATGTCCATGATTTTGAGTCGACTATTTTGAGAAATATTTTGAAACCGAATTTTTTTGTTTCTCCAGAAAAACATTTCTGTCAATTCAAATTTGAAAAACAAGCAATGAATCTGGACACAATTTTTCCTTTCTTCATGAACATGGTCGGTTTTGTTTCCATTGCCGAAAATTGATAATTGCAGACGTTTTCCGAGTTTGATTCTTGCTTATTCACCATTTCATAAATTAATTAAATCCAATCTTTAATGGTTTTATTACATTGGAGAAAATGCTTGAAATTGCCTAGTTTCCTACTTTGAATATATATGCACAAATTTAAGCATTATCCATGTTTTCTCTTCGTCCCCTACTTGATTGAATATTAGGAAAGAAAAATATTGGTGTCCATAAATGCAGACTTTGATTGTTTTATTGGAAATGATTTTGGAACGAATTGTTATTGCCGATATATGTTATTGAGATAAAACACTTGCCACAAATTGTTAAGCTTTCCAAACATTTGCACTGTAAATCTGGTTTCATTAGATCAGCTTTCCAGTTATGAAAACACACAAAAAAACGGTTTTGAAGAGAAACTGCATGTAGATCAATCTCTTTAACTATAACATTCGAGTGCACCATCTTGTACTTTATTCAGTAGAATCACTTGGCTTTCTCCATAAAACTGTTTCATGTGCTTCTTGCTTGACTACACTATTTCACCCATGCATGCTTGTATCATGCACCACTTCTCACTTTTGTTGTTGCCCTTCTTGCTTGCCGTTCTAAAACTATGCTTTGCATATTGAATTAAACCGTTACATGTTTGTTGAACTGCCTTGTTATTTTTTTGAAGGTTCACCACATTTTCACTTGTGTTTGGTTTGCACACTTGCATGCTTGTTTTTTTTTTTTGTAGCTTAAACCTGAACCAAACTACTTCACCTTAGATGCTATTCACTTTTATATTCTGCTATGAAGTTGCTGTGTTGTTGCATATTTGACTTGAGTTTGACCATTAGCTTGAGCTAATTATATCCATCGTGTTTGCATCCATGCTGATTTGCATATTTGATTTGCTTTTGACTTTCTTCTTAGGCTTTGACCTATCTTATGTTAATTTTTACTATGTTGCTTTATATTTTGTATAAGTGTGCATGTATGTGCAATTTTATGAAAAACCATCAGCAGACTGACTGCACTGTGTTGGGACTGGTCAGAATCAACTGAGTGTAATGCTGGTTCTGATCAGCAAACCAGTCTAGTTATGTTGAGGCTGATCAAGTCAGAAAGATGATGAGAAAAACACACAAAAAATCTGAGGCAAATAAAAATTTAAAAATATACTTTGATTTTTTCAGTGTTTACTTTTAGTTTCTGTTTACTGTGTGTATTTCATTTCTATACAGGTTTTAGGATGATGCAACAGGAGCAGAGTAGGATGAAGAGATAATAAGAGTGTATAGATGTAATTGAGTGAGAGTGAAAAATGTAGTAAGATCCATTTGTAAAGAAAAATGATTTGTGAACACTTGTATGTATATAGCAGGGAATACTGAAAAGATGTACTGAATTATTTGTGAAATAAAAATGATTTTTGAATAATAAATTCTTTTGTGAATATTTCAATCTTGTGTATAGATATTATTAGTCAAAAATAAATTTCATTTATGTATAATGTGGAGAATTGAATCCAGTATAGTTTCAAATACATTTGAAATAAAATATGTTTGTTATCATCAAACAAAATTCACAAGTTCAACAATCTCCCCCTTTTGATGATGACAAACATACTTAAGATTTTGAATATAGCAAAAGTGTTAGAAATTGATATTATAAGAATTCCCCCTATATATGTGCTTCCACTACAACTGTAAGCAGACATAACAAATATGAAAGAAATACTTGAAAAAAATAGAAAATAATTAAACACTTAGCATTAATGGCAAAAACAAATTCTATAGATGTTTGCATACGTATCAAAATCTTAACTCTTCTCCCCTTTGTAATCATCAAAAGATGAACGGGGCTGGACAATTGCAAAGGATATAGACCACAGTAAGAAATCAAGCCACTTGACAAAATCAGAAACTGCAAACCGCAAGCAATCAAACAAAAAATCATAATAACCTATAAGATAAGAGCATATTTCACAATTTAGAAGATGGATTGTAGTGTTAGCTAATATATATCAGGGATGATTTTGTATACAAATATTATTATATCTATATACGTATACCTTTATTTATATACATATACATACATATATATATATATATCAAGAGCATACTAATCACGCATAACCAGAGCTTGGATTTTTAAATGGGTTTAGGTGTAGCATGAATTATTATTATTATACATATATATTTCAACAGCATACTAACCACGCAAAACTAGAGCTTAGATTTTAAATGGTATTAGTTGCAACATGATTTTTTTTATTATTATTATATGCAAAATCCCCTTAATATATATAAAACTATAATGGATGACAGAAGGATGATAGTGATAGAGATGGATGTGAAAAAAATTTCCTAAATTACTCATATTATAAAAATATATTCAACCAAATTAGGGTTATTGAGAAACTTTCAATCATCTCATATTCTGAAATCTAATACAGTCACCATTTTATTATAAATGTCCAAAAAAATTGTTCTTTTCTTGATGATTTGAAGAATGGATTGGTTTGTTAGAAAATGGAATTGATAACAGAACCCCTTAAGACAAAATTTATCTAAAAATGTAGAGAGATTAATTAATTTCTATAATTCCCAAATTCAATTGTAATCTACAAAATCTTTCTTCAGGAAGAGATTTAGTAAAAATATCCTCAAGTTGAGATTCAGTTGGAATTAATTCAATACAAATGTCCTCACTAGCAATATGATCTCTAAGAAAGTGGTGTCTCTCATCAATGTGTTTTGTGTGTGAATGATGTACAGGATTATTTGATAAATCTATTGCACTCTTACTGTCACATTTCAAAGGAACTTGTTTATAGAATATCCCAAAATCAGATGGAGTTTGCGTCATCCATAAAATTTGTGCACAACAACATCCTAATGCAATATATTCAGATTCAGTGGTAGATAATGCAACACATTTTTGTTTACGACTTGACCAAGAAACAAGAGAATGTCCTAGCATGAAACAAGTTCAATTAGTGCTCTTCCTATCAATGAGTGAACCAGCGTAATCAGCATCAGTAAATCTAACTGGGTAGGAAAAGAAAACAATGGGTTGTGCACTTTATTTTTAAAGCAATAGGGCATGAAGAGCACATAGCAGGGTGCTAATAGATGGACCCCCAAATCAAATTATCTAAAACAATAATTGAGTACCAAGGAGTTGAGGCAATAAATGAATTGTCTACCATAGATTTATTACACATTGTATAATCTTAAATATATTTATTACAAACTGTGTAATGTCATTATGGTTAGGATTTTTGATCTTAAGAAGATGTTTTTATAATGAATTTGGATTTGTTATGAAATATTTAGAATATAAGGCATAGGAACTAATTGCATTCCTAAAATAATTCTACAAGCACACGAATTTGTGAGGGGTGAGTAGAAATGTGAATTGATATCAATAATGAATTTCTATATCAATCTAAATCACATAGAACCGTAAAGGTGAGAATTTAATGAGTATTGTTAATGCCAATCCAAAAATGGTTAAGGGGGTTTTTTTTGTTTTTTTTTTAAATTTTACTAAGGGGAGTAACATTTAACATGGTCCTCCCTCAACAACTTAAAAAATATAGACCAAAATGCTCTTTTATTATTTTACCCAAATTACATTTTACTGTTCGTTAAACCCTAATCATCATCTTCATCTCAGAGTAAACAATTAATCATTTTTTTTAATGGAGGAACCAAATTCTAACGAAATTTCTAATTTTGAAAAAGAAAAAAACATGATTTTTACTCGAAAAAGCGAACGGCATGTTGAATTTTTGAAGAAATCACCGAAAAGATAACAATTTATTGGACAAAATGGAGGCTTGTTTTCAATCATCTATTTTCGGCATGTTATTTCCCAACTTTTACTGAATTTCAGTATGTTCTTGTCAAAGTTTACTGTATTTTGTATATTTGAATGGAGGGTAAAATTAGGTTCTTTTATTTATTTTTTCTTTGTGTTTGGCTCCCTTTAACAATTTAATTTTTAATGTAGTGAAAATAAAATGTGACCCCCTTTATCCGTTTTTGCAGTGGCATTAACAATACTCAAATTAATTTATACAAATATTAAATTATACTTAGAAATGCATATTTTTGTTTAATATACATCTATCTACGTTTAACTCAAAGAAAAAGTAGTTTATGAGTTCAAACTTGGTAAGGATTATGTATCATTTATGTATACGTCGGAAAGTGATGAGAAGAAACAATATAAAGAAATAGCAAACACGGGAACCATGCAAAGAAAATGCTTTTTTGGAATTATTCAGATCATAGGTTAATGTCCTAATAGTTATTGTTGGAAACGTTTAGTATATGTAGGGAATTTATTAAAAAACTACAGTTACTAATAATTTATCATTGATCCATTATTGCAATAGAGCCATTGAAAGTTATAATACTAATATATATATATATATATATATATATATATATATATATATATAAAAGCCACTATTGTGATTGAGCAGTTACACTAGCACAACAATCAAATATTTATGTGACTTTTTATCGATCTGTTATAAAAACAAATAATATTAAAATATTCCTATGAATGATAATAAATTATTTTATCATTCATCACTTTTGAAATGTATATGATTTACATGTTATAAATTGCAGTTTTTTGACCGTTTCTTTTATTTATTATGGTATTATTTGTGATTCAACTTTCCTTCCATTAGCAAAGTGAATATTACATTTTTGCATTCTGTCTATATAAGAAATGGAACAGACAAAGCAAAAAATAAAACAATTTTTTTCATCTTCCTCTCTTCTCAAAAACCACCTTATCTTCATTAAAAAAAATATCATTACAAAAAGAAAAGAGCAGGACAGTTTTTATTATTTGAGTGCAAATCATGCTTAGTTCATTTATGCAAACGAATTGATATAAAAGAAGAGGTTGTTTTATCCTAGAGGCGGTGATGAAAGGTACGAACTACTTTGCACCATTGAGCAGATTGCCAAACGTCTTTGAGAGAGCGATTTTGTACGTGACTCAACCACTGTTTTTTCGACCAATTGAAGATGTTATTCGAAAAACAGTGGCTTCGACTGCAATTGTTGATGATGCTACGCCTTCCTCCACGTTTCAGATCCTTCTCGTGACCGCTGAAGAATAAGTACGATACAGAGGAGGCATGGGCAAAGAAGTATGTTGTCAATCGCTACCTCAAATATCAGATGACAGACGACGGGTTAGTATATATGCAGTCCCATGAGCTTTAGAAAATATCTCATGAGATCATCTCCAAAGGTATGGTTTTAGATGCTTAAACTTAATGTTGAATCTAATAAAGTGACCAGTTCTGCTTACATATTGTGTGATTTTAATATATGGCACTCTAGATTATGTCATGTTTATAAATGTATAATTCATAACATGATCATCTTAGATATGATTCCTAAAATGTCAAAAATTGATTTTCATAAATGTGAATTCTTTACTCAAGCTAAAATTACAAAGTAAGCACATAAATTTGTTGATAAAGTGTCTGAACCTTACATTTAATTCATTTTGACATATGTGAGCTTGATGGCACATTGACTAGATATGAACACCGCTATTTTATCACTTTTATTGACGATTGTTCTGATTTCACTTATGTATATTTTATGAAAAATAAAAGTGTTGCATTTGACAAGTTTAAAACATTCAAAACTGAAGTTGAAAATCAATTCAATAAGAAAATTAAGAGACTTCGTAGTGATAGAGGAACTGAATATGAATCTGGTTCAATTCTGGATTTCTATAAACTACATGGTATAATACATGAGAGAATCTCACCTTATTCACCTGAAATGAACGATAAAGCTTAAAGAAAAAATATATGACCTTTACTAAACTGGTTGTATCCATTTTATCGAATTCGGGTGCAGAAAAACATTGGTTGGTTGGGGGGGGCTATATTATTCATGTGTTATGTTTTAAATTGAATCCCTGAATCAAAAAGTAAAATTTCACCTTTTGAAATTTGGAAAAATTACAAACCCAATAAATCCTATTTTAGAACTTGGGGATGTTTGGCATATGTTCATATTACAGATCCTAAGAGAATAAAATTGGCAATTAGTTCATATGAATGTATATTTATTAGCTATGTTATTAATAGAAAAGCATACAGATTTTATGACTTAAATACACATAACATAATTGAATCAAATGATGTTGATTTTTATGAATCAAAATTTCCTTTTGAATTAGGAATAGTAAGGACTTATCAATTAACTTTATGCCTATTAGAATAGAACTTAAAGAATATTCTGAAATTGAACTCAGAAGAAGTAAAAGATCAAGAACCGCAAAAAAATTTGGTTCAAATTTTTGTGCTAATATTATGGAGTAGGATCCCTTAAACCTCAAAGAGGCCTTATCTTCTTTAGATGCCGATTTTTGGCAAGAGGCTATAAATGATGAGACATATTCTTTGGAATCCAATAAGACTTGGCATTTGGTAGATTTACCACCTAGTTATAAATCTATAGGCTGTAAATGGGTACTTAAAAGAAAACTAAAAACCTGATGGCATAGTTAATAAATATAAAGCACGTCTAGTAGCTAAGGGTTTTAAACAAAGAGAAAATGTGGACTTTTCGATACTTTTTCACTGTAACTGGAATTACGACCATTCGAGTATTAATTTCACTTGCAGCTATACATAATTTGTTAAAACTGCTTTTTTAAATGGCGAGCTAGAAGTAGAAATTTATATGGACCAACCTGAAGGATTTATAGTTCATGGTCTAAAAAATAAAGTTTGCAAATTAGATAAATTATTATATAGTTTAAAACAAGCCCTTAAGCAATGACATGAAAATTTTGATGACTTAATAATCTCACATGGTTTTAAAGTTAATGAAAGTGACTAATACATTTATTATAAATCTGAGAATGACATTTGTATTATCATATGCTTATATGTGGATGACCTACTTATTTTTTAGGTCAAACATTCATGTCATAAACATCATGAAATCTTTGTTATATGCCAATTTTGACATGAAAGATTTAGGTGAAGCGAGTGTAATCCTTGGTATTAAGATAATTAGGTTTGAAAAGGGACTTTCTTTGGATCAATCTCATTATATTGAGAATATTCTAAAGAAATACAATTACCTTGACTGTAAACCTGCATGTACACCATACGATCTCAATGTAAAACTATTTAAAAGCACTGGTGAGAGTGTAAGACCGTATGATTATGTGAGTATCAATGGAAGCTTTTAGTATGCTACTATTTGTACTAGACCCGACATTGCCTATATTGTGGGATTATTGTGCAGGTTTACCTGTAGACCTAGTATAGAGCATTGGCACACTACTGAAACACCCCACCTCCGTTAGGGTCACTCTCAAAGGGAATGCCCTAATTTTGGTGGAGGTTTATAAGTATAAGTCACAGATATACAAGACAGATATAAGAACACATATTTGTAAACAGCGGAAAAACAACAACTTTTATTTCATAAAAGCAAATACGTGTTACAACAACATCACCATAATTGTCTTACATCTTTTCCAAAAACATAACACTTTCATAATCTGTCTTGATTACATTATTTAAAGAAGCATAAAGAAAACATAGATAAAACTGCAAAAGCCCCATAGTGGTTGTCCAAAGCCATAGTTCAAAAAGAAAGGTCCAAGCAATACATTTCTCTTCTTCAAGCTGGATGATAAGGCTGGTCAAGCTGCAGTGTTCGATCCCTGTGGACCTGGGGGGGAAACGGAAGAAAAGAAGACGAAAGAAAAGTAGAGTCAGACGTAAAGCCTGAGTAAGTCTAGGACTATTCTGTCTATGAACAAAGAACTGGGTATGATAAGTATAAACAAAAAGTGGGAAAGCACTATAAACTTGGTTAAGTTGTCTAGGGTCGAATATACTATCGTACCTCATGTTAATCTCTGAACCCATATAAACTAGTTCCCAACTGGCACCCCATAATCAGGGTGATGTGATCCATTCTATGATGATCGGCTCCTACTCGCATAGTTTCATGTGTCTTACGGCCCCCGTTGTTGTAGTTACCTATGCTGGTCCCACCATGGGGTGTATCAAGTCCCATGGTGGCGGCCCGACACAACCTTAGAATGCACAGGTATGCTACTGGTGCCCAGTGCTTTATTTTTCTGCGCCGGAGTGTGTGCACGCCCGCACCCCGTTAGAACCTACACTGCTACACCACCGCCGTCGATTTGACCTCTTAAATCAGCCCAGTAATCGTGCACCACCCTGCCTAGTTTCAGGGTATCCTGATACACCTTTTAGGGTTACTGCTGAAAAGGGTCCCCCGTTACTAGGTTTTCTATCTCTAGCCAACATGCTAAGTTGGTTAAGTGTTTCCTATCCTAACCCCCACCAATCCGTTTAGTTTAGCATGTTCCCTTTCGATTAAGTCTTTAGTTCACTTAATCCTAACAATCCTGACTCAGCCTTAATTGTCTTATTAAGGCCCTGACCTCTCACATTAGACAGGTATTGTTGTGGCTGCCTGTTGCCGGTTGGTTCCGGGCAGTCTTACGCCACAACTCAGTCTAACCTCGGGTCCTTATTGGGCTCCATGTTTAACCTCTCACATTGGATAGGTATTGTTGTGACTACTGGACAGCCGGGCGGTTCCGGGCAGGTTTACATCACAACTCAATCCAACCTCGGGTTAAACACATCGTATTTTCTACATTTACACATTTTGTCTTTCTTCTTTATTTTCTTATATGTAAATATTTGCGGCCCATTATTAAGTTAATGGTGTAAAGGTTACACCAATCATGGGCCCAACCCATACTTGAATTTTGGGCCCTTCTACTTTATATTTTCATTGATTGATTAATTTGGCCCAACGTTATTTTCCCCCGTTTAATACGTTCGTTTATATGTTGGGCTTAACCTTTTTAAGCCCAACTTAGCCATGCGAAAGAGGGGAGGCTTAAAGCGTGATTACATACACAAAAAGGGGATTGTGAGCGCATGAACTTGCAATGTGACGTTAGAACTACAAAATAGAAACTGGTGTACTTGCATAGTGGTAACATATACTTTGGTCATAAAGCATAAGTGACATGAATCAACCCATGTAAACTTGTAGTTAAGTTAAGAATATCACTATTGACACATAGGCTTAACTACAACATAAACCTATACTTTTATAATGTCAAACATAAGCAAGTCATGTTCATAAGATTACTACATGTTTACAAAGGTGTTTACTTTTGTTATTAACACAAAAGTATAGTTCAACTTAATCATGATTATAAATCTATTCACCTAACCATGGCATAAATATTTCTAACATGAAATCATGATTTTTGCTTCAGTCATGGAAACTTGCAAAAGGGGATTTTGAATCTAACCTAGCCATGTACCACATATGTCATCGTATAATTCTTGTTAACAATATAGACCTAACATGGATTTCAATTATGCAAAATATCAGTCATAGCCTAGACATATTCATAAATTTACAAATAGGTTTTCTAGTACAAAGCATGGCTTAATACATAGACCATGATGCCAAACTTTTCGATATAATTTCATGTTAATTATAATAACCCCAAATTTGTTCCAATTACGCACAAAATGATTTTTGTACAAAAATACACATTATGATGGCATAGTAGTAAAACCCCAAACTTGCATGAATTCCAATTAAACAACTACATACATGTAGCTTCAACATAAATTACATATTTTGCGAATATCCAAACGTCATACTTGCATAAAACTACCGCAAACATGTAGTTTTTATAATGAATAACATAATTCGAGAATATCCAAACGTATACAATATTCCAAATCGATAGCAACGCACAAATATGAATTACTTTATCGCCACAAATCAAGTATACATACCAACACAATTATTTGTTCATACCAAAATAATACTCTACTTACAATCGTTGTGGCGAATTCTCTAATTTAGGGATTAGAAGATGCGATTCCTTGTTGATTTGATTTGTTTAGGTTGCTTGATGCTTTAGAATTTGCCTCCTAATCCTCTCTCCAATTGGTGGCTACTCTTAGTCGTTCCTCAGCAACATGGCGGCTTTGTTCTTATTTTTGAATGAATAGATTAGGGTTAAGTCTAGGGTCATTTTTATAGGGTTTATGAACTGATTAGGACCATTGATGTTGCTTGGATTGATCGTAGCCATTCATTCGAAAGAGAGACCAATTAGAGCCTGCCACCTAGCCCTAATGACAAAGCAGACTACAGAAAACCGACCAACATAAAATAGGCCAGCCAGGTTGGGCTGGGTTCGACCTGGCTCTGGACCAGGTCGACATGCCTGTCGACAGCCCTGTCGACCTGGCTAGACCAGGTCGACAGCCCAGTCGACCTGGGTGCGTTAGGCGGGTGTTTTTCCGCCCTGGCCCATTGGGCCCCATTTTGGAATTTAAATTTGATTTCCTGAGCTATTTTATTATGTTTGAATTTTAAACTTAATTTAAAAACTTCCGAAGGCCATATCTTCTTCATACGGACTCCGTTTTTCGACAACTCGGACTCTATTTCGCATATTTTTCCGAGACGAACGCAATGGCGTATCCCGTTTCCCTTAGTTCTTTGATTTTCAGATTAATTATACTTTAATTTTGTGAATTACATAGTTATAGAATTCGCGGGGTGTTACATTCTCCCCCACTTAAAAGGATTTCGTCCCCGAAATCTTCAAGTTAGGAGGAATGTATATCCTAACATCCAATCATCCATCTACTCATCCATCAAACACGAGCATCCATTGTCCTTAAGAGACTTCTAATGCTTCATGATCATATGCGAAGTGTGTGTGTACATGTACTTATCTAATGCAAAATCAGGCGGTCTTACTGATTCAGTTGACCTCCTTAATGCGAGTTATGTAAGTGCCATGAATCCATTATGTATGCAAATTTTCCTATTCATGATTCTATATGAGTGCACAATCATTCATACAAATGCAACATCCATATGACAACACATTACAGTTCAACCATATACGAATGCAAACATATATGCATATGCAATATGAAGTGACTGAGCCGATCTAAAACCTAGATTGTGTGTGTATATGCAACCACGAGCAACCACTAGCAATCACTTGCAACCACTTGCAACCATCATCCATAACATGTTTCAATTACATGTTTTCATCCAAAGGGTTTCTACCTAAAAGATAAGGTTGAGGAAATATACCTAAAAAGATAGATAAAAGCGCAACTTAAGGAAAAAGAAAGATCAAGGATGTACCCTCGAAAAGAAAAGGGTAAGCAGTGCGTATTCTAGCTTCAGTTTCCCAAGTCGCGTCTCCCTCGGCGTCGCTCCACTGAACTTTGACGAGCTTGACTTCGCGGTTGCGTAGCTTCTTCACTTCCGTTCCTAAGATGCGGGTTGGAACTTTTCTTATGGTTGCTTCGCGTTCCACTTCGGCCTCTTCGAGGATATTTGGCTCTACCACTTCAGCAGACTCATGTAGACATTTTCGGAGATGTGAAACATGAAAAACGTTGTGGACTCCAGCCAACTTCTCGAGTAGCTCTAATCTATAGGCCATTTTCCCAATTTTCTCGATGATAGGGAATGGCCCTACGAACCTTGGCGCTAGCTTTCCTGTGGTTCCAAAACGAACAACGTTTCTTAGCGGTGATACCTTGAGAAAAACTCTGTCTCCAACCTCAAATTCAAGGTCGGTCCTTCTCTTGTCGGCATAGGACTTTTGTCTGTCTTGGGCCGTCTTCATCCTTCTTCGTATTAAGTCTACTTTCTCTGAAGTCTCTCGGATCATATCTGGTCCAAGTATGAGCTTATCCGTAGACTCCCACCAACAAGTGGGCGATCGGCACGGTCTTCCATATAAAGCTTCGAAGGGCGCCATTCCGATGGTTGCTTGATAGCTGTTGTTGTAGGCAAATTCCACCAAAGGAAGGTGGTCTTCCCACGTCCCTCCGAAGTCAAGGACGCATAGTCTTAAAAGGTCTTCCAAAACTCTGTTCACTCTCTCCGTTTGGCCGTCGGTTTGGGGATGGTAGGCTGTGCTCAAGCATAACTGCGTTCCTACTGCTTCTTGCAGACTCCGCCAAAACTCGCTGGTGAAGATGGGGTCTCGGTCACTAACAATACTAGATGGTATTCCATGGAGTCGAACAATTTCCTTGAGGTAAAGTGATGCTAGGGATGAGGCAGTTCTTTTACTTTTAACAGGTAAAAAGTGGGCGCTTTTAGTAAGCCTATCCACTATTACCCAAATGCTAGTGTTGCCTCTCCTAGACCTAGGCAGCCCATCGATGAAGTCCATAGAGATGCTATCCCACTTCCACTGCGGGACCTCCAGAGGATGTAGCAGTCCGCCAGGCTTTTTCTGTTCCGCCTTAACCTGTTGGCACACCATGCACTTAGAAACGAATTCTGCCACGTCCTTTTTCATGCCGTTCCAGAAGAAAGTCCTTTTTATATCTTTGTACATTTTATCTCTGCCTGCGTGTATCGTCATCTTGGAGTGATGTGCTTCCTCGAGAACCTTCTTTACTAAATCTTTTGTCTGTGGGACGCATAGTCTTCCGTCTCGCCTTAGCAAACCCTTATCGTCGATGGAGTATCTGTTGAGGTGACCTGAAGTCTCACCCCTAATTAACCTATCAATTGTTTCCACAAGCTGAGGGTCTTCGCGTTGTGTTGTCCCTACTGAATCCACTAAAGTTGGGCGCACTTCGAGAGATGCTAGCAAGCCTGGTACGAAATCGGAGGAGGGCCTAAAGTCGAAGCTGGCTATAAACTCTAGGCTTTGTCTTTCAACAAACAACGGGCTTAGGGTCAATTTCTTTCGGCTCAACGCGTCTGCAACTACGTTGCCTTTCCCCGGAGTGTAGGAGATTTCGAAATCGTACGAGGCAAGAAACTCCATCCATCTTTGTTGCCTCAAGTTAAGATTCTTCTGCGAGAAAAGATATTTCAACGATTTATGGTCAGTGTAAAGTTCGAACTTCTCACCTAGGAGATAGTGTCGCCAAGACTTGAGTGCAAAGACGATGGCGGCTAACTCAAGATCGTGGGTCGGGTAGCTCTTTTCGTGCACCTTCAACTGCCTCCCACCATAAGCTACTACCCTTCCTTCTTGCATTAAGACAGCGCCTAGCCCTGTCCCACATGCATCCGTATAAACAGTGAACATCTTGCTCCCATCTGGCAACGTCAAAACTGGGGCTGTTGTGAGAGCCCTTTTCAGTCGTTGGAAAGCAAACTCGCAATCCAAATCCCAATTGAACACTAGATTCTTCTTGGTCAATTTTGTGAGCGGAGCTGAGATTTTCGCAAAATCCCTTATGAATTTTCGATAGAAACCTGCTAGTCCTAGAAAACTTCGGACCTCAGTTGCATTCCTTGGTGTCTTCCAATCCTGTACCGCCACTACCTTAGCAGGGTCCACCGCTAACCCTTGTTTGGATACTATGTGCCCAAGGAACCTCACCTCTTCTCTCCAAAAGTGGCATTTGGAGAATTTGGCTTTTAGTTGATGGACTCGCAAAGTTTCCATGATTGCCCTTAAGTGCTGAGCATGTTCCTCTTCACTCTTTGAGAAGATAAGGATATCATCTACGAAGACCACTACAAATTTGTTGAGGAAATCTCTAAATACCCTACTCATCAGGTCCACGAAGTAAGCAGGTGCATTTGTCAAGCCGAAAGGCATGACAAGCCATTCAAAGAAGCCGTCTGGGGTTCTAAACGCCGTTTTATCGATGCTATCTTCAGCCACCCTTAGCTGATGAAAACCGGTTGCTAAATCGAGTTGGGAGAAAACAGACGCTCCTACAAGCTGGTCAAATAAATCGTCAATTCTAGGGAGAGGGTGCCTATTCTTTTTCGTTAGCTTGTTGAGCTCCCTATAGTCAACACATAGACGGAGTGAACCATCCGCCTTTGTAGCGAACACCACTGGAGCGCCCCATTCTGAAATGCTCCTCCTAATGAACCCTTTTCTAGAAGCTCTTTAATCTGTTTACTGAGCTCTTTTCTTTCTCGTGGAGCCATGTGTCTAACGGGCAACGCAACGGGCTTTGCATTATCTACAAGATATATGCGGAAGTCTATTTCCCGCTTCGGAGGCAAGCCCTTCACCTCTTCGAAGACATCCGGATATTCCCGGACCACTCTAACTGATTGCAAATTTTCAACAGAGGCATCTAGCGATTCAAGGTAACTAAGCATAACCGCATACGAGGGATTACAAGAAATTTCCAAAGTATTACCGAGCTGGGTTAGGAGCCTAACAACCCTTTTCTCACAATCAAGGATGGCCCCATTACTGGATAGCCAATCCATACCCAAAATCAAACCATATCCCGAAAAGCCCAAAACAAAGGCACTACATTGAAATTCTACACTTAGAATAGAAATTTTCAATCCCACACAGATCATAGACAAATGAGCTGGGCCCTCAATTGGGTTTGAAACAATTAAGGGGTCCTCTACCATACTAGTTTTTAGGTGCAGAGATTCTATTAAAGCAGACGAGATAAAGGAGTGTGATGCGCCAGAATCAAATAAAGTGCGAATGGGGTGATCATAAAGATAAACTACACTTTCTACAGAAGTGTTGGTACCTCGCTGTTGCAGAGGTGGCGCTTCTAGCACATGAACCTGTGCCCCTGGGGTGGATCCAGCCCTCTGCCCCTGTCCTCGTTTCTTTGGGCAGTCCTTAGCCCTGTGGCCTGTCTCACCGCAAGAAAAGCACCCACCATTCTCCTTGGCCTTCTTTTTTCGGCAGTCCTTTACTAAGTGCCCCACTTTGCCACAGAAATTGCACTTCCTCTTCTCTTTGTTGCCTTTCCCGCCCTTCTTAAAGTCTGTCTTCTTAGGCTGCAAACCCTCTTTCTTCCCTTGAGAGCTTTCTGCCTTTGTCTCCTTCTTGCCCTTATCCTCTTCATTCAGCAATGCCATTTGCACCAATCTTTCATACGTGGCTCCCATGGGTATATGGGTCATGGCCAAACTATGTAATGGCTCATTCAACCCTTTGACGAAACGGAGAGCCTTCTTGTGCGGGGTGTTGACTAGGTCAAGCCCAAACCTAGCCAGCTCATCGAACTGATTCACATACTCTCTGACTGTCTTGTCCCCTTGCTTAAGAAATAGGAATTTTTCCAACTGCAAACTTCTTTCCGCATCTGAGAGAAATTTAGTCTCAAACCTTGCCCTAAAGTCCTCCCATGTCTCCACTGGTCTTTCAGCATTAGTGACTTCCCACCAGTAGGAAGCCTCGCCCTTCAATAGCCATACTGCCAATTGTACTTTTTGTCTATCTTCTACCTCAAAGATGATGAATAGGTCCTCAGTTTCTTTCAGCCAATTCCTAGCTGCTACGAAGGACTCAGTTCCATGGAAATCCTTTCCTCCCATGGCTTTAAAATCTTTACATATCTCAGCAAACGTGTTCCCCCGTGGAGGAGGTGGAGGAAAAGGTGCTGCTGCAGCTGGATGATTTCCTGCATCTGGGGGAGGAGGAACGGTAGGACCTGGCTGAGTGGCCCTTGCTTCTAAGAACCGTCTAAACCAACCAGGTATTGGTACCCCTTCCGGCAAGTTAAGATCTTCGGACATGCTGAAACAAAAAGGATAGATTCAAAACGAAGGATAAGAGATAGTACCTATGGCTTTGGGGAGTGGACTTTGCCTTTTAAAATAAAATAATATTTTTATCTTTTAAAAATGCTTCTTTAAATTTCCTTTTTGAAAATAATTTTTCAAAACTTTTTATCTTATCTGGTAAACCTATGCTCTGATACCAAGTGAAACACCCCACCTCCGTTAGGGTCACTCTCAAAGGGAATGCCCTAATTTTGGTGGAGGTTTATAAGTATAAGTCACAGATATACAAGACAGATATAAGAACACATATTTGTAAACAGCGGAAAAACAACAACTTTTATTTCATAAAAGCAAATACGTGTTACAACAACATCACCATAATTGTCTTACATCTTTTCCAAAAACATAACACTTTCATAATCTGTCTTGATTACATTATTTAAAGAAGCATAAAGAAAACATAGATAAAACTGCAAAAGCCCCATAGTGGTTGTCCAAAGCCATAGTTCAAAAAGAAAGGTCCAAGCAATACATTTCTCTTCTTCAAGCTGGATGATAAGGCTGGTCAAGCTGCAGTGTTCCCTCCCTGTGGACCTGGGGGGGAAACGGAAGAAAAGAAGACGAAAGAAAAGTAGAGTCAGACGTAAAGCCTGAGTAAGTCTAGGACTATTCTGTCTATGAACAAAGAACTGGGTATGATAAGTATAAACAAAAAGTGGGAAAGCACTATAAACTTGGTTAAGTTGTCTAGGGTCGAATATACTATCGTACCCCATGTTAATCTCTGAACCCATATAAACTAGTTCCCAACTGGCACCCCATAATCAGGGTGATGTGATCCATTCTATGATGATCGGCTCCTACTCGCATAGTTTCATGTGTCTTACGGCCCCCGCTGTTGTAGTTACCTATGCTGGTCCCACCATGGGGTGTATCAAGTCCCATGGTGGCGGCCCGACACAACCTTAGAATGCACAGGTATGCTACTGGTGCCCAGTGCTTTATTTTTCTGCGCCGGAGTGTGTGCACGCCCGCACCCCGTTAGAACCTACACTGCTACACCACCGCCGTCGATTTGACCTCTTACAATCAGCCCAGTAATCGTGCCCCACCCTGCCTAGTTTCAGGGTATTCTGATACACCTTTTAGGGTTACTGCTGAAAAGGGTCCCCCGTTACTAGGTTTTCTATCTCTAGCCAACATGCTAAGTTGGTTAAGTGTTTCCTAACCTAACCCCCACCAGTCCGTTTAGTTTAGCATGTTCCCTTTCGATTATGTCTTTAGTTCACTTAATCCTAACAATCCTGACTCAGCCTTAATTGTCTTATTAAGGCCCTGACCTCTCACATTAGACAGGTATTGTTGTGGCTGCCTGTTGCCGGTTGGTTCCGGGCAGTCTTACGCCACAACTCAGTCTAACCTCAGGTCCTTATTGGGCTCCATGTTTAACCTCTCACATTGGATAGGTATTGTTGTGACTACTGGACAGCCGGGCGGTTCCGGGCAGGTTTACATCACAACTCAATCCAACCTCGGGTTAAACACATCGTATTTTCTACATTTACACATTTTGTCTTTCTTCTTTATTTTCTTATATGTAAATATTTGCGGCCCATTATTAAGTTAATGGTGTAAAGGTTACACCAATCATGGGCCCAACCCATACTTGAATTTTGGGCCCTTCTACTTTATATTTTCATTGATTAATTAATTTGGCCCAACGTTATTTTCCCCCGTTTAATACGTTCGTTTATATGTTGGGCTTAACCTTTTTAAGCCCAACTTAGCCATGCGAAAGAGGGGAGGCTTAAAGCGTGATTACATACACAAAAAGGGGATTGTGAGCGCATGAACTTGCAATGTGACGTTAGAACTACAAAATAGAAACTGGTGTACTTGCATAGTGGTAACATATACTTTGGTCATAAAGCATAAGTGACATGAATCAACCCATGTAAACTTGTAGTTAAGTTAAGAATATCACTATTGACACATAGGCTTAACTACAACATAAACCTATACTTTTATAATGTCAAACATAAGCAAGTCATGTTCATAAGATTACTACATGTTTACAAAGGTGTTTACTTTTGTTATTAACACAAAAGTATAGTTCAACTTAATCATGATTATAAATCTATTCACCTAACCATGGCATAAATATTTCTAACATGAAATCATGATTTTTGCTTCAGTCATGGAAACTTGCAAAAGGGGATTTTGAATCTAACTTAGCCATGTACCACATATGTCATCGTATAATTCTTGTTAACAATATAGACCTAACATGGATTTCAATTATGCAAAATATCAGTCATAGCCTAGACATATTCATAAATTTACAAATAGGTTTTCTAGTACAAAGCATGGCTTAATACATAGACCGTGATGCCAAACTTTTCAATATAATTTCATGCTAATTATAATAACCCCAAATTTGTTCCAATTACGCACAAAATGATTTTTGTACAAAAATACACATTATGATGGCATAGTAGTAAAACCCCAAACTTGCATGAATTCCAATTAAACAACTACATACATGTAGCTTCAACATAAATTACATATTTTGCGAATATCCAAACGTCATACTTGCATAAAACTACCGCAAACATGTAGTTTTTATAATGAATAACATAATTCGAGAATATCCAAACGTATACAATATTCCAAATCGATAGCAACGCACAAATATGAATTACTTTATCGCCACAAATCAAGTATATATACCAACACAATTATTTGTTCATACCAAAATAATACTCTACTTACAATCGTTGTGGCGAATTCTCTAATTTAGGGATTAGAAGATGCGATTCCTTGTTGATTTGATTTGTTTAGGTTGCTTGATGCTTTAGAATTTGCCTCCTAATCCTCTCTCCAATTGGTGGCTACTCTTAGTCGTTCCTCAGCAACATGGCGGCTTTGTTCTTATTTTTGAATGAATAGATTAGGGTTAAGTCTAGGGTCATTTTTATAGGGTTTATGAACTGATTAGGACCATTGATGTTGCTTGGATTGATCGTAGCCATTCATTCGAAAGAGAGACCAATTAGAGCCTGCCACCTAGCCCTAATGACAAAGCAGACTACAGAAAACCGACCAACATAAAATAGGCCAGCCAGGTTGGGCTGGGTTCGACCTGGCTCTGGACCAGGTCGACATGCCTGTCGACAGCCCTGTCGACAGCCCTGTCGACCTGGCTAGACCAGGTCGACAGCCCAGTCGACCTGGGTGCGTTAGGCAGGTGTTTTTCCGCCCTGGCCCATTGGGCCCCATTTTGGAATTTAAATTTGATTTCCTGAGCTATTTTATTCTGTTTGAATTTTAAACTTAATTTAAAAACTTCCAAAGGCCATATCTTCTTCATACGGACTCCGTTTTTCGAAAACTCGGACTCTATTTCGCGTATTTTTCCGAGACGAACGCAATGGCGTATCCCGTTTCCCTTAGTTCTTTGATTTTCAGATTAATTATACTTTAATTTTGTGAATTACATAGTTATAGAATTCGCGGGGTGTTACAACTACCGAGAGGGTCATTAGATACCTTAAACGAACTATGAACCTTGGATTACATTATGAAATGTTTCTCGCTGTTCCTGATAGTTATTTCAACCCAGACTGGAATATTTTATCTAATGATTCAAAAGTGACCAGTGGCTACATATTTAGCACTGTTGGAGGAGTTGTTTCTTGGAAATCAAAGAAACAAGCTATTTTGACTTTGACTACAATGGAGTCTGAGATGATAGCACTAGCCACAGGTAGTGAAGAAGCAGAATACTTGAAAAATCTACTAGCTAAGACTCCCTTATGGGAAAAACCGATACCAGCTGTGTTGATCCATTGCGATATTACAACGGCTATTGCAAAAGTACAAAACCATTATTATAACGGCAAGAGACAACAAAAAATACATCGTAAGCACAATACTATTAGAGAGCTGCTCTCTTCAGGTACTATCAGGGTAGATCACATACGTAGTGATGAAAATTTGTCAGATCCTTTGATGAAAGGACCATCCACAGAGAAACTCCTTAACACTTATAAAAGAATGAGACTATTGCCCTTAGATTGTTGAGTCATTCATAATGGTTACCCGACCTAGTAACTGGAGATCCCAAGAACTAGGTTTAATGGGTTAAAACAAGTTGTGTAGTGATAATGGTTGAACATGCTATTTTTATATACTATGAAGAATGTATTCCTGAAGTAATTAGAGGATGAGTTAATAGAAACTATTAATGAGATTTATCCTCTATTTGGAGTGGAGCACCTACCTTTAGGAGTGCTCTTGATAGACTCGCATATGTGAATGTGAAAATATAGTCGTTTTCTATGGAGTGATAGGCAAAAATTCTAGAGAATTCACTAAACTAAGATAAACGTGCATGGCTATAAACACACACTAAAGAAAGGTTGTAAGCTGTCTGAAGTCGGGAATAGAGTTCAAGACTATGTGCCACTCGTGTAAAAATTGAATCTTAATTACTATGCAAAGGTTCAAGTCAGAAGACACCTTTGTTTATGCACGATCTTATGTTTTTTTTTGGAACTTCTTGGAAAATATTTATAAAAATAATTCAAGTGGGGGATTGTTGGAAACATTTTGTGTATGTAGTGAATTTATTAAAATAAATGCAGTTATTAAGAATTTATTATTAATTCATTATTGCAATAGAGCCGTTGAAAGTTATAATGGTAATATATATGTGTGTATATATATATGTATATATATATATATATGTGTGTGTGTGTGTGTGTGTGTGTGTATTTACATATGGGAAATATTCCACTACACCTCTTATATCCATGTGTAATATAAGAGGTGTAGCGGAACATATATATTTACATATATATATATATATATATATATATATATATATATATATGGGCCATTATTATGAATGAACAATTACACTAGCACAATGGTCATATATTTATGTGATTTTTATTGAGCTATTACAAAAACAAATGGTAATAAAATATTGCTATGAATGATAATAAATTAAAACTTATTAACATTCATCACTTTAGAAACATATACAATATAGACGTTATAAATTGCAGTATTTTGACCGTTTCTCTTATTTATTATGGTATTAATTATGATTAAACTTTCCCCTCACTAACATAGCAGAAGTTACATTTTTGCATTCTGTCTATGTAAGAAATGGAATAGACAAAGCAAAAAATAGAACAATTTTTTTCATCTTCCTCTCTCTTAAAAAACCTCCTTATCTCCATTGAAAAAATTTGATTACAAAAAGAAAAGAGCAATACATTTTTTATTTTAGTGCAAATCAAGATCAATTCGTTTGTGCAAGCGAATTGATATAAACGAAGAGGCTGTTTTATCGTAGAGACGACGACGAAAGGTACGAACTGCTTTGCACTATTGAGAAGATCGCTGAAACGTACTCAAGAAAGCGACTTTGTACATGACTCCGCCATTATATTTTCAACAGTTATCAAGCACATACTCTTTTGCATTGCTTAATAACATATCTATACCATGTACACATACACTATTTAATATACTATATAGGACTAGCAATGATTGCTATAAAATCTATTGTTTATTCTGGAGAACAAAAATAAATTGCAGTAAGAACAATAATGACACGGTCAAGAAGATCATCTAGCAGCATGTGTAGAGCGCAAACACACGAAAAATTCAAAATAGAATATCGATTGCACCCTATTCACCAACCAGTGATCCTATGAACACTATTAGAATATCTAGCTACAACATCGATGCTTTAACATTAGTTTAAAAAACCACCGATGTTAAAGGTATTGTCGATATTTTTTCAACCGATGTTAAAAGTATTGTTACTACCAAAATTAAGAATGAAGCGAGCTAGCCGTGAAGGCGTATCAGACAACCGAAGGTCCACCAAAAGCTCGACAGAAAGTGGAACTCGTTATTAGGAAGGGTTAAAAGCTGGAAAGAATAACTTGAGACGCGGCACTAAACGAAACACTTTGGGAAAAGGATCGCGAAAGCTACAGGGTATAACTGGTGGGATTTATCCGCCAGGGCGAATCCGATAGGAATTCTCCAAGCAGCATCGGCCCGACAAAGAAGTCCTATGGCAAAAGATCATCCTAACTCGAAACCAAGTAAGCCGGAAACAATAGATCCGATGGACAAGACCCAAATGAATCTTCGATAATGGCGCTTGCCCAAATATCGATACACCGGAAAATGAAACATCGAAGGCACCAACCTGGGAGAACGGGAAGGCCACTCAGAACCAACTTCTGGAGCATCTACTACATAAATACGGAAAGGTCGCATCCATAAATAAATAAGAGTGACACCGGAGGCCACCCTACAAGAATACAGGCGACCGCAAAGGCCCTATCGGAGGGCTGGCCGAAGCCACGGCAAGGATACAGGCTACCAGTACTAGTCTACCTAGTACAAAAACCCGTAGTGGTTTCGACCCGACAACTATCAACATACACCATAGCGTCAAACCCCTCTAAGTATTCACGATAAAGCCGAGAGCCTACATCCGAAATTTCATATCCGCAAGCTTACATTCAGAAGCTGCCCTCAAGAGTTCGAGTATCGTAACCGAACACACCAAAGACGGTCGAAGATCAAGCACCCAAAACCGAGAATAAAACGTCCGGCAAAAACCCATGCGGGCCTGATAGCCCTCCAATAGAAGCGGCCCTGAGCCACTATATATAAGACCTCAGAGGTTTCGTTTAAGGGGACTTTTTTCTCTTACTTTCTGTTCCCTCAGATACGACTTGGAAATTAAGATCAATGGAGAATTCCTCCCTATGACATTCATGTACTTCCAATAAAAGCTTAATGAAAAGGGATCTTCTTATAGGAAAACTGCTCTGTAAGTGTGTAATATTTTTGCTCTAATTATAGTAGTCTCAGTTCATTATTCATTCTATAGAGAAGCCTAGGTTTGCACTCCTCAATATCCTCGAATAGCAGTCAAACCTCATTCACGGAGCCTAGATCCGATTTGATAGTCCTCAGCGGTCCTGCACCTTTGAGTCCTAGCATCTCAAGTTCCCACTAAAATCAATTGGGGAAGTGAGACAATCCATCTGATTTCCCGTTAGGTACGTCCCTGTTGATCCATTTCCGGTGTTGATGAAAAATATCGTTAACATTTTAGCGCTAGAAGGTGGGCTCGAACCTCCGACCGTGTGGTGAAGGGCCATATATCTACCTGTGTTGTTCCATCCCGTATCAGACCAGCTTTGAAGAAGCGAAGTTATGAGCAAAAAAAACCTGATAAAGGCTTTCAGGATCTTGAGCTGATAATTCGAGAACCACCAACCATAGGGTAATGGAGGAGCAGGAGTTAAGAGCAGAGGCATCGCGAGTAATAAAGCGGAAGCGGAAAATGGAACTGCATGCTTACGAGATGGAGAATAGAAGCTCTTCCCACATAGGAAAAATCATGACGTTCCAACCCAGTGGATCTACATCAGAGGACATTAGCATTTTCCCCCACTTAAAGGATGCTCTCTACGGGCAAGTTAAGGGAATGACGCTCGAATGCGAAATAATGGACGATTTCAACCACTTCGCTGACAAATGGACTAAATAGACAACAACCCGATTCCGGTATGTTCCGAAAAGAGAGGACAAAAGTATAGGAACCACAACCGTGAAGATTTGCAGGAAGACTAAACACCATCAGCGAAAAGGGAAGTGTACGCCGAAGATACCCCAGGAACGCTACCTCACTACTTCAAGGGAGAATATTTACTTCCTAACTAAACACGAACTTGACTATTGGACCTCCATGAATAAGAGGCCTAATTACGAAAGAAAGACATGCGGACCTTACTGCCATTACCACTCGATGAATGGACATGAGACTAATCACTGCAGAACTCTCGAGGAAGCCATCGTCAGATTCGTCAATCAAGGTTGATTACGAGAGTTTATACAAAATCAAGACGAGTTTGAGAAAATCCTTAGGAAAAGGATTAATACACATGTGCCAATGTACGGAAAGCCCTTCCCTCAGAATTTTAAAAGGAAAACCCAAAAGTGGTCCAATCTCCAATGGATTAAATCCTTTGTCATCGCCAAATTGGCTGGGGCGAGGCATCCCCCGGAGGGGGATGGTGTGTTAGTCTTTATCCATGCCCAAACCAGAGGGGGTAGGGTTAAAGCATCAAAAGCGTAAGCTGTCATTTCATAGCAGAAATGTTCATGGCGATGCATCTAAGATTAGCATGCCCTACCTTTGCTCATAGAAGAGCACGCTCTGCCTCTGGTAGAACTAAGCAAATCCTACATTTGCTCGCAGAAGAGCACATCCTACCTCTGCTTATGTTCCGCATTACCCGCATAAGGGAACACAAACCCCTATCATCGCCTACGATGGTCAGGATAGGGCACCCCTTGGAGGGGGTGACGTATAAGCCTCTATCAGTGCCTATGATGGCCCGTATAGAGCGTCAATAGAGTAAACCTTAGTTCTGTGCCTACATGGCCCCGTATAAGTTTCTAAGCCCTTATCATCACCTACGATAGTCAGGATAAGGCACCTCTTAGAGGGAGGTCGGGTTAGTCCTTGGGCCCTGCTTGTGGATAAGCTAGCCAAGCGCCCCGGACGCACAGGCCCAGAGAGTGGCCAACAAAGCACGTACATCCTCTGCTTTGACATCAAAAGCATAAGGGGAGGCTCAAAAAGCACATACAACCTATGCTTTCCAAATCAATACTGGAGGGGAGTTCCGATCTTTAATACTAATACCTGAATCTACATCGATTCAGCGTTTTAGCAATATCGGAGGGGAGTTTCGGTCCTCAATAATACCCGAATCTGGGTCGATTCGGCGTTTTACCAATACCGGAGGGGAGTTTCGGTCTTCAATACTAATACCCGAATCTGGGTCGATTCGGTGTTTTACCAATACCAGAGGGGAGTTCCGGTCTTCAATACTAATACCCGAATCTGGGTCGATTCAGCGTTTTACCAATACCAGAGGAAAGTTATGTTCTTCAATACTAATACCCGAATTTAGGTCAATTTGGCGCTTTACTAATACCGGAGGGGAGTACCAGTCTTCAATACTAATACCCGAATCTAGGTCGATTCGTCCCTTTACCAATACCGGAGGGGGGTTCCGGTCTTTTATACTAATACCTGAATCTGGGTTGATTTAGCGCTTTACCAATACTGGAGGGGAGTTCCAGTCTTCAGTACTAATACCCGAATCTGGGTTGATTTGGTGCTTTACCAGTACCCAAGGGGGGTTCTAGTCTTTTATACTAATACTGGAATCTGGGTCGATTAGGCGCTTTGCCAATACCGAAGGGGGTTCCGGTCTTTTATGCTAATACCCGAATCTGGGTCGATTCGGCGCTTTACCAATACCCAAGGGGGTTCCGGTCTTCTATGCTAAGACCCGAATCTGGGACAATTCAGTGCTTCACAAATACGGAAGGAAATTCCGGTCTTCTATGCGTATTCGGATCATGGTCAACCCAATCCTTGGCAAATATTGGGAGAAGCTATTTAACTCCGACTCAAGGTCGAACCACAGCGCAAATTGCACACTGGTAGCCTTTATCATTTCTCCTTTGTACTCAGGAAAGTATCACTGATTTACACGGATGCACCAAATATTTGCATTAATACACAAAACATGAGCAAGTATCTTGGATCTTTTATGACCAACGCACTATGATATTGCTAATCACAAAAAGGGTATGGGACATTGTTTTCAAGACCACAAGACAGACCCCAACATAGCATTCTGTGCCTAGTCACAATATAACATAGCTAAAAGGAAAGCGCCTAGATTAAAATACACAATTGCATGCCAAACAATATCATTATAGGACTTACTCTTATCTATGTGCGCTGTTTATATAAAATGCTACACTCTGTTGTTAAAATACATGGTACTTTGCGCATTACATAGATTCTTTAAAAAAAGAGGGAGAAAGGGGAAGGAAGCACCCCCCCCCCCCCCCCGCCCGCACAACGACTCCCGTATGATCAATAGACCGACTTCCGATAGGATGCGCGCTATTCACGGAACCCGAAGGAAGTGGCAGTACGATGAATCGCGGCACGCAAAAGGTCATCGACCTTTTGCACCTTCCCCATCACTATGTCAGGGTCATCTGAGGGTTTAAGTTGCCACTTTAAAGCTAGATTGTAACCCTTGCCCATCACACGAAGATTTTTGTTTCCTTCCTCAGGTCGAAAGCATCTCCGCACAAGAACTGTTTCTCCTTTGTAATTGCTTGAGTTTGGAGCTATAAAAGTCAGCACGATGAGAGTTGCCCTAAATCTTCTTCTTGTCATAAATACTTTTCACGCCTGCCTTAACCCGTCTATGCCACCTGGCAGCAAGGGAATGATCTATCCCAGGGGGAGGATCCCCAATCTCAAATTTCAAAGAGACGCATTTCGTCGAGACCCGCGACTCATTAGAGGCAGAGACCCCAAAAGCACATCCAAATGCAATCTCCCATTCTTTGCATTTCACTTGTACATTTTTGCATCTCGCCTCTAAGTCCCTAACTTGATGTTGCAACTCATCCCTTTCTTCATAAAAATCGATAGTAGGATTCGATTTTATGATCCTCTTTACCTCGAGGATGTCTTTATCTTTTTGCCTTATTTGAGTCTCCAACACACATATTTGTTCTGCCAAACGTTGCGCCAATCGTTTCCCGGATAGGGCACATCTGCCACCTATGGTGGTAAGAGGAATTCCCGAAAAATCTCCTAAACACAAAGGAAACAATGCATCTCTATCCACAAAAGAGGAAGTGTCTTCAGGTAAATCGTCCTGTTTAAATAAGCAGATAAGCTATCTTTTGCAAGAGTATTTCAAACCCAGGAAAAGCATGCAACAAAAAGGAGGTAAAAAACAAATACAATTCACATTCACACGCGTTGTTGTCAAGAAATATATAGATATAACAGATTTCTTTTCCTTCATTTTACATATTAACTTTGCAAGATGAGTCCTAAATTTCTTTAATATTATCTCCTTGTCGTTCCCCAAGTAGTTGAAAGATAACTGAGGATACTTCATGTAAATACATTTGAGTTCTTTCAAGAAGCATTCTCTATCGAACCTAAAGGGGGGCTTTGTGAGAAATTCCTTCTTCAGCTTAGAAAGAGAATGAAGATCATCCTTAAAAAAAAAGGAGGAGAGGTGAGCAGAAAGGACATCATTCCTATCACCATGGGAACAAGTCATCAAGGGTCAACTTGTACAAGTAAAGAAAGAATTCAGAGGATGGAATTTATACCTAGAGAATAGGGGAACCTGCATGCACCGCCAGCTCTCTCTCACCAAGCTCTGGAAGATTTACCCCTTTCATAAATCCATTATCTCCATACAGGTTGTCAACATTACCACCTTCTTTATGCAAAATTAGATTTTCATTACCCCCGGATGCTTGGCAGTCGAATGTCTTTTCGAAAAACAAAAGATCCTCGACCTTCGCTTTCTCTCCTTCAGAATCTCCAGTACCCTAATCTAAGGCAATAACACCTCTTAAGGTTTTGCTCCGAAGGGACGAAGGAAGGGAAGGAAAGTTCACGTTAGGAAACTTGCCACAGTTATCACGGTAAACTAAGAGGAGAACCTTTTCATAACAGCCATACATCATATCTGGAAAATTCACTTTCATGAACAAAGAAATCTGGTCTCGAGTTTCGTAAATTATTCGCCTAGCATTTGAAAGAGTCACTTTCCTTCTTTTCAATCTCCCTGCATGCTTCATCAGCATATCTGCCGCTCACGCCCGAGGGCCAAAACATCGGTAGTCAGGGAACTGTTGGCCGCCTTTTCCCTCTTAAGGGACTCCTTCATCCGACTACGAACCTCTTCGTTGCTACTCTTCGCAAAGGTTCGATCATGAAGCTTAGACTCCAACATGGCATTCTCTCTCTGGAGTTATTCTTTATCCCGAGATGGGGGGAGGGGGCAGTTGTAGACTTGGTAACATACCAATCCTTGGATATCTAAAAAAAGGAGGGCCGAGGGAGGTAAGAGCGATACGATGTTAGTCCTTACATAAATAAGGCGGATAAAGAGCCATAGGGGAATAAAGATACAAACCAAAAGTTGTCGTTTAACAAAGTTGAGATAGAACTTAAACCATCCTTCAGAGGCAAGTTCCTGAACGTCAGAGACATTGATAGAGGATAAAGCAGATCCTATAATTGTACCAAAGTATGAGGCCTGAAAAGACGGACCCGCTAAGTCACGTAGATAATGAGGAGAAAGGGAGGATTCACGCTCTCTTAAATCCGGATCTCCGTGAAAATCAGATCTTAGGAAACCAGTAACAAAATCACTTCTAATGGTCTCTGCAGAGGAGGGACAAATGTTATGAAAATTTCCATGAGAAAATGCAAGAGGGGTGTGCAGTAGTCGACGACAAGCTAACGCAACAATTTCACCTTCAGAAGACCATGAAATAGAATTTACCCTTTTGTGATTCTGAAAGGAATCGCTGTCAAAAACTGAAGCAGATCTCTTCTTAAGTAGAAATTCAGGGGAAGAAGAAGCCATAGAAGGTGGGAATAAACTATCCCCAAGAAATGCAGAACTAGAAAGAGAAGTTTGCTCTAGAAAATCTTGTCCCAAAGAAGAAGGACTTACCTAGGGGGAAAGTTCGAGAATAACAGTTCAGAATGCTGATTCAAGACACCTGGGATTTAATTTAAAATATTTCTCACTTGGTGTTCCTTTATCCCAAGCCCCTCCTCCGTCAAATAAAGCCTGGACTTGTTTGGAATGAAATCACCAGTTTGCATAATCCTATATATAGTCCTGCCAGGTGATACCATAACATAAACATGTAGTTCAATCTGATTTTTCTTTAATGATAATACACATACACCACATAGGCAAACGAACAATTTGGAATTTCATTATCCTATAAAACATGTTGAGTTACCCACCGCTACACGTTTTTCGTTTATACAGGTTTTACTTCCCAAACCCCGGTAGTGAACGGCATGGGTATGACCTCGTAGAGGTTTACTATTAATTGTCAATTCAGACAGTCAATGAGGGTTCAATCAACATTAGAGTTATAAAAAAACTTACTGCCAGTTAGAGCGAAAATGTAACACCCCGTATTTTTTGAGAATATTAGAGTAACAAATTAAAGAATACTTAATTTCAAAAGTGAGAACTAAGGGAAACGGGTTACGCCATTACGTTCGTCTCGGAATTCTGCTTGAGATAGAGTCCGAGTTTGCATGAATCGGACTCTGTATGAAGAAGTTATGGAGTTCAGAAGATTTCATGTTTAAACAGAAAATTATATAACTAAATGATTAAATAAACAAAACAGTTCGAATTTCAAAATCACGTGAGTCAACTAGGCGGGAAAATTCCCACCATAGGGGTCGACTCCCCCCGGGGGATCGACATAGGTGTCGACCCCCCAAGAGGGGTGTCGACCCCCCTATAGGGGTCGACCCCCTCGCCCAGATCCAAACAGTGACGATTTTCTGATTTGTTGCCGAGTCACTAGGGCATAGGTGGCGATTCTAGATAGCTCTATCTAGTCTGGATGGTTCTGATTGCTCCTAGGTTAATTAACGGCTCACATAATTCTAAACCTCTATAAAAGCAATCCCAACCCTCAACCCTAAATCACACAATTTCATTCCAAGGAGCCACCATGTTGTCCATGGTCAACCTAGCATAGCAACCATTTCTTCTCCAACTAGGAAGCAAACTATAAAACAAGTTAGAAGCTACGAATCAAATTTAAATTAGAGAATCGATAGTCTACGTCAAAGGATATCTTTTTAGTTTCAGAAATCAGATCCCAAAATTCAAGACTGTTCTGTAATTTGTAAGTTCATGTTACTTTTAGAAATAAAAGTTAATTGTGATTCTGACATTGTAATAAATCTGAATCTGAGGTTATGCCTATTTCTATTTGTCTTTCTATATCCGTTGGATCTATCTCTTTGATAATATTATGTCCATTCTTTTTCTCTTCTTTCCTTCTTCCCTTTTTGTTTTTATAGCCAGGCTACTACGAGACTGAGCCAAATTTCATAAAAGATGAACGTACGTTGGAAATAAAATTGGGCATAATATATGATTTGAACATGGCCAGCGCTAAAATTGGGCATAATATATGATTTGGACATGACCAGCTCTAAAATTGGGAAAAGTATTAAATTATGTATAATTGGGCATAACTGATTTGTAATGGATTTGAGGACATAACACATGTTGTATTTAAAACATAAAGTGTATCGAACATATGACTTGAGATTTGAGGCATAAAGTATATTGGCCATATGACTTGGGATTTGGGGCGTAAATTGGGATTTTGGGAAATTGGCATGCACTATAATTAAAGGCTATAATTTGGCATAGTTTATACTATGAATCATGATTGGGGGTTTTTGGAGAATATTTTGTATGGTACAATATGACTAAACCTTAGGGCATGTGTTATATCGTGATTTTTGGGGCATGACTATTATAGCAAATTTGGGAAAATTGGGTGTAACCTATTTCGAGTAATAACTTGAATTTGAATTTATGAGGCATAACATGTAATCAACTTTGTTGGGGTATAACTTGAGAATTGGAACATGACTAGTTTTGTGAATTTGGGATGATTAGCATATAAAATCTAGACTTTGACATGTATGGTAAATATGCTAAATGATAAACATGCCTAACCCGAGGTTAGATTGAGTTGCGGTGTAAAACTTCCCGGAACCGCCCAGCACATCCAGTAACCGCAGCAACATAGATCTAATGTGAGAGGTTAGCGCATTTATCCTAAAACCCGAGGTTAGAATGAGTTTGCGGTAGAAGTCTGCCCAGAATCGCCCGGCACATCCAGCAATTGCAAACAACAGTTCTAATGTGAGAGGTTGGTGCATTAATAATTAATGCCAATAAACAGACATGCTAAGAATGGTAAGGTTAAGTAAAAATTTAGAACACTCAACCGTTATAACATGTTAATTAGACAAGAAGGTGGGGTTAAGTAAATTTAGAACACTTAACCGTTATAACATGTTAATTAGACAAGTGAGAAGGGATAACTTAATAAGAAATGCTTGACCAATATGACATGATGAATGAGTAGGGTTAAGTTAATAAGAAACACTTAACCAATATGACATGATGAATGAGTATGGTTAAGTTAATAAGAAACACTTAACCAATATGACATGATGAATGGGTAGGGTTATGTTAAAATAAGAAAGCAACACTTAACAAATATAACATGATGAATGGGAAGGGTTAAGTTAACACAAGAAGGCAACACTTAACCAATGTAACACGACAAGTGGGTGGGTTAAGTTAACTTGAATTGATTGATGACACTTAACTAATACATCATGATGAACGCGTGGGGTTAAGTTAATAAGAAACACTTAACCAATGTAACTCGATGAACGGATGGGGTTAAGTTAATGTGAAATACTTAACCAATATAACATGACGAATGAATGGGGTTAAGTTAATAGGAAGCACTTAACCAATCCAACAGGACGAGTGAGAAGGGCTAATAAGAAACACTTAACCAACATGACATGATGAGTAGGTGGGTTAAGTTAACATGAATGGACAACACTTAACAATTATGACATAATGTGTGGGAGGGTTAAGTACATATCGGGTTGGTGGGTAATATTAGTAAATATAGGCCCACAAACTTAACCATTAAATAAACATGCTTAAATCAGTTGGAGGGTTAAGTACATAACGGGTTGGTGGGTAATATCCGTATATATAGGCCCACAAAACTTAACCAGTAAGAAATCCTAGTAACGGGGACCCATTTTAGCAGTAACCCACATAGATGTATCAAGGTACCCTGAAACTAGGCAGGGTGGGGCACGATTACTGGGCTGATTATAAGCAGTCAAAATAGCGGCAGGGTTACGTCAGTGTAGGTTCCGACGGATTACGGGCGTGCACGTACTCCGGAGTGGGAAAAAGCAGGCACTGGTTACCAGTAATAATACACTGTGCATCTTGAATCGTGTCTGGTTGCTATCATAAGGATTGATACACCTTATGGTGGGATCAGCACATGATATCTACACGCAAGAGAGGGCCGATTGACACAGACCCATGGAACATTAATACAAGTAGGGAGTCGATCGATAGGGTAGTAAGGGTACATCTAACATCTTCATGGCAATTGGGTTGATTGAGGTAAGATCCTCATATTAGATGTACACCTGAAGGCTACCATAATTGCGGGGATTGGGATCACGTTGTAACATTATCATTTTACACAGATTACTAGTTGGGACACTAGTTAGGCGGTGCAGAGATATAAAAATCAGAATAGCAAGGTAGTAGCGAAGCAGAGATCAGAGTAGAAGCGCACTCAGTTCATCTTGCCATGTCATATCTTGTGATAATCTTATGTTATCTTGTTATCCTTGATCTCACGGTATTGTCTTATATTCAGTTTATTCATGTCATGATGCTTTTGCCTGTTTATATGCTGAAAGTCATTGGACTTACCAGACTTATGTCTGACCTAGTTTGTTTCGCCTCTTTTCTTCCGTCCCCCCCCCCCCGGTTTGCAGGGAGGAAATGTTACCACTTAAGCTCGGTTTTCTTTCCAAGGACGGAGATAGTCAATGTATTTCTCTGGACTCTCTCTTCCACTGCTATGGCTGGTTCATGCTTTATTGGAGAATATCATTGTTATTTTTATGCTTCTTTTATACTTGGAAGTTTTTGAATCAAGACAGAAGTTCTATGTATTACTTTGAAGAATGATTGAGACAACTGTTGTAAAAGCTTGACTAAACCACATTGTTTATAAAATGACTTTATTTTTCGCTTCTTTATTTGTCTGTCTTGTAATTTATCTGCATCTTTTACCTAAAACGCTCCACCGAAGTTAAGGCATTCCCTTTGTGAGTGACCTTAACGGAGGTGGGGTGTTTCATAAAACCCTGTGAAAATAATACAACAAATTTCGATGAATAGTAATCTTGCTTTAGTAAAATGCTATGCGGGGAAAGGAAGAGAGAGAAAGAGAAAAAGATCTACTTTGCCACTTAGTTGTTGAGACGGCCCTAAATCCCATTCTGACGGAGACAAGGGTAATCTTTAGAATATAACACAGAAACAGATAATTGCAGAACAGAATTAAGTAAATACACCAGATAACGAACAATAGAATATACTGGATAAAAGAAATCATCAGAGATACACAGTATACAGGATCTTACTTAGTACAAATACAGTTCAGCTATACATAAATGTCTACAGTGGAAAACAAACAAAATATGTACAACAGGAGCTGAATAGCATAAAAAGAGATAAATGATAGAATCCATCTTCAGCTCCAGCTATCCAGAGAAAGCCAGCTAAACCTGAATACAAGGCTGCCCGTGTTGAAAAAGGGGCACCCGAGTTTGAAAGTGAAACAAACTACGAGTCAGTCATGGGACTGGTATGAGAAATCTACTCAACACATATATAATTTGGCCAATCACAGGACCACACCACTTTCGTGGAACGGGTTTACTCCATTGGATTGCCAGTGCTTTAAAACAAATCTTTCTTTTAAACATCGCTATGCTTTTTGTAAAAATGAAACCATCATAAGACTCAGTTCCCATCACACAATGCAACGCAAACCGGAGGATAGAGTTTTACCTTATAACGGCCAAGATATGCTTGATACGAATAAAACAAAGGCATTTGATATTATTGCTAGTGTTTATATGTTATGAAAACAGTTTCAAATCATAACTATCAATCATAGACGACATGAGCGTCCCATGCCACTATGTCGCCAAATATATATATACAATCGAAACCGCATCGTCACGTATCTGGAAATTGGATTTCCGTCATGAACCAGGGCAAAAGATAGTCCTTACTGACTTCGTGACTCTCTAGCCTGAGCCACAGGATCAGAGCTCGAGTGACCCTAGGAGCGACAGGGCCGGTCCACCGATGTGGATTAAAATTCCTGAACAATACATTTCCCCGCCCTTTGGGGCATAAACGAGCCAACGAATGACTCCATCGGACCCGGATCGTCCGATCAAACCGAGGCGCCTCGCAACAGCAACAACCACATATGTGAAAAGTATATAAAGGTCAGGGCTGGTAGGTCACTGACACCACCCTAGCTAGAAAGAAACGCATGTCCTCACTGAGGTCCTTCCTCCTGTTTCTGGTTCATACCGGGGTGTGAGGCTCACGAATTCACGTTATACACAAAGCTACGCCACACAGGCAGTGCTTTAATCATCACCACAAGACTTTGCTTTTCAACAGAAGCCCTGATCACTGCATCTTAGCATGCTACACAGGCAATTCATGCCATGCGACTGACGTCCATCGATATACAACCTCTGAGCTAGTGCGTTTCAGAGAAAGGCGTTAAGCAAAAGAATAAATTCTCCGCCGCCAAACAGATGTATATTTAATAAAGATCAACCAACATAGAATAAAATCCAATGTCAGACACACAGTCCATTTACAAGTCCGTTCTGGGTCTGAACAAAACCGGAGGCACTAAATACCTCGCAAACCCATCGATCATCACGTACGTATGGACGATCACCACTCATTATCCATATTTCGGGATGCCTCCCAATCAGGACCTCGGTTACCATCCAAACGAGGTGAAGATCTCCGGTCTTCGACCACCGTCTTCATCTTCAAATTTCAATCGTCGGTCAATTATTTGAAATGAGAATTAACTCGGCCTTTTCAAATAATTCACGTATTTTTATAATTTCAAATCAATTTATTTCAATGGTTAGATTATTTGACAACGCCAATATTGTTCTTTAATGTAATTTTCACACCAAACACATTCAACCATCAAATACCACATAAATCGAGCAAATTCAGTTTATTTTCATTCCATATCGTTTATGATATTTTATAATGATTTATCGCTATTTTTATTTATTTTAAAATAGCCAATTTATGCGAAACGACGCTTTGGGCCACAACGCGGCCGTGGCGCTGTTTTTCTTCAGGTTTGATTTACACATACCTGAAAATCTAACCGTTGGATCTTCACAAAATTTACATCATTAGAAAGGTCTTTTCAAAATGAATCCAACGGTTCCAGTTTCAGGAAAATCCGACGGTCGGATCTCCCGGTACAATCGTTTGAAGTTTCGATTTCAAAATACGAACTACAACATCGTTATTCGATTAAATATAATTATATTTATATATACATAAATATAATCGTTTCTGGCGCTGTTTTTCTTCAGATTTGAATTAATCATTCCAGACAATCCAACCGTTGGATTTTTACAAGGTTGGTGCCGTTGGAAAGATATTTCCAAGGCGAACCCGACGGTTGTGGTTTCGGGAAAATCCAATGGTCGGATTTCCCGTACTAGTTGTTTGAAATCACGGTTTCAAAACACGAACTGCACGGCCACGTTTCATTTTAATTTTATTTATATTTATATATTTATATAAATATAGTTCATTCAACAATTTCAATATCGTTTCCACTTCAAATATTTTACTAACGCCTTTAAATTTTGGAAAATTTCGCCATAACCTCCTTTGTACGGGAGGGGCTGGGAAAATTCCCAAATAGCCACACGGGCGTCTCATGTCGAAAAGAAAAAGAAAAAGCCAAGCGGCTAGCCAACAGGCTCATAAAATCATCACCCAAACAAAAACAGTAAATGTGTACCTATTTGTCGGGCACAAAATTTTATTCCTCTTCTCTAGCCCCTTTGCTATAACCTGTTCAATAAATATGCATGTACATATATATAGTTCTTATCACTTATCATTTTCTATTCAACTTCATATTTGATTTCCATTTGGTTTAAAAACACCATTCATTCTAATGTTGCATGTATAGGCAAAAATCGTATCATTAGCTAATTAATGAATATTTCAACTCATATATATTTATTTGAACGAGTGGCTATTTTTAACACTTCACATTTCAACGATTCATGCATATAATAAAAATGTGATTTTTATTGTAAAACAATTCATTTCAAAACACTATTATTTTATATAGTTTATATCGGTGATAAAAATAGGATTTTTCTTATAAAACAATTTCTTTTAAAACGATATTATTTTACATAGTCCATATGGATGATAAAAAGGCAATTTTTATTATAAAACAATTTATTTCAAAATATGAATACCATTCAACACATGAATTTCTAATCAACGAATGAATATCGATTCAACACATGAAGGTTTTCTATAGTTTCTATATATAGATAAAAATGTGATTTTTATATTTAAAACACGAATACCATTCAACACATGAATTTCTAATCAACGAATGAATATCGATTCAACACATGAAGGTTTTCTATTCAATGAATAAATACAGTTTCAGCAAATGAAAATAATTCAAATACATGAATATTATTCAAAATTTCGGCAGCATAACGACAGGGTAGTTAAAACCGGGACCGTCACTAGTACGGCTCCTCGCTCTACCTTAAAACCTCGCGGTTTTTGACAATGGGAATCATGCATCTAATTCGCACGCAGGCGGCATGTATATATTTATTTCATTTCCACAAACTAATCCTATGTGGTTTCAACCAAATATTTCTCAACCACAAACGGGTATTTTTCAACCACAATCAATCAATATCAACCACAAACAATCCCAAACAATCATTCGCTATCAATCAATTTTCACACCAATCACAATCAATAAATATCGTCCATGGTTTGTGGACGAGGGGCGTATATATATATATATATATATATATATATATATATATATATATATATATTATTCATATATAGCAATTCACTTTTATTTCAACACATATATAATTATTTTTACAACGCATATATAACTTATACATCGAACGTACAACGCTTATACAAGAGGTGTACAACGCTTATATAACTCATGCATCGACTATATAATTTATACATCGTCGTTTTCCATATCGTTTATAAATTAGAAATCTCACATTGGGTTCCACTCCACCAAAAATAGCAGAAGGCTCAGAAAAATATGCGGTCTCTTCTAAAATGTAGAACGCGTCCACACGGTCACGATGCTTCCTGTTTCATCGAATTTCGTTAACGAACGAAAAAGATATGATTTTTCAAATGTTTGCAACGGTTTAAAGGTTTTAAAATCAAATTAAATAAAATCAGCCGTATACCTTCCTTTTGATTCAAAACTAGGTTTTGAATTATCGCGAAATCCGTGAAGCTACATGACGATCGGGTGCTGCAGCGTCGAAGAGCTACGAACGGCGCTCAGATCGGTGGTAGGCACGACCAGTTCGGTGGTCATCGACGTCGGTGAAGGTGCTGACTTCACGGGGCTCGTTCTCACAGGCGGCGCGATGGGAGGTGGCGGGACCTGGTCAGATTTGAAGAGGAGGGAAGGGGCTCTCGATTCAAGGTGGTGGCGGCGGTGGAAGATGGCTGAGGCGGCGCGATTTTGGTCGGGAAGTGGGGAGCAAGCGGCGCCGTCAGTCGCGAAAAGGAACTAGGGTTTTTTATCTTCTTTTTTTAAAATAAATAATGAAAGAAAAATTCCTATTCACCGATATATATTTATTTCAAAAATTAGAGTTTTCTTAAACGAACCCCAAATTAAACCCAACGACTGTCGTCCCAAGCGTTTTACCCCCATTCCGAACACAATGGGATATGTTTCGTAGGCCCATTCGACTGTTTCAGTCAGTTTCCATTCAAATCAAAATATAAAACCTTCAATATTTAATTTGAACGTACATTTCAATTTGCCAGGGCCACAAACTAATTCAAAAAATTCCAGAAAAATAAATCTAGTTATGTTTTGACGATACGGTCCCAACAAAACTAGTTTCATCGAATTCGGAGACCGTTTGCAATAAGGCCCATTTCTGGTCGATCCAATTTAACTGTAATTGACCAAAATACATTTTCTTTTGCCACGCTCACATATTAGCTTCAAAAATTATGAAATTTGAAACCTAGCGATAACTTCACATCCCGGATCCAACAAAAGTGGTTTCGTCGAATTCCGAGGTCGTATGCAAAATGGCCAATTTCACGGGCTATATAAATTCCATAGCGACCGTTCTGAAAAATCATTCGGCCATAACTTTTGCTTTCCGCTATGAAAATTCGATTTTTCTGGTTCGTTAGAAAGATATTCACTAATAGATTTAAATATTTTTGGTTTCACTAAAATCCGTTTTGGTTTGCACCCGGTACAGTCCGACAAGGTTTGAATTAAATATTTGAAACTACAGCGCCATTTCAGGCCTTGTTTATAATTATAATTAATTATATTCGTTTTCAATTGTCGATTCAAACTCACTTTTCATCTTACTTATTTAAAATATTTATTTTAAATATTTAAAATACATTATTTTAGCCAATTTAAAATTTTTAAATTGGTTCAGATTTTCTGGGTTGTTACAAACTCCCCCACTTAAAACTTTTCGTCCTCGAAAAGGAACAAAGTCGAAAGTGGTTTGATAAATCTACAATCACACAACACAACAACCAATCCAATTGTTTTTAACTTTTCAAAGCCATACAAATTAATTCCTATTTTCCTTTTATAATCTTTCAGGGTATAGAATAAATAGTGCACATCCATGGGAAGAAAATAGCAACAGAATAGAGAATTAAATGGTAATGCAAAGTAGGGTAAATGTACCTTGCACCAGAGTCAATCAGAGATATCCACTCGGCATCTAGGATAAGCTTTCTGAATGCTCTCCTCAGTTTCCCAAGTACAATCTCGCAGATCTCCACTCCATTGCACTTTGACTAAGCGAACCTTCTTGTTCCTCAGCTCTTTGGTTTCTTTGCCGATATTTTTTAGCGGCTCTCGTCTCAAAGCTAATTCTGGGGTAATTTCAATGTCCTGTTGAGCTGCTTCTTCCACGATCAAGTCTGGATCATGAACGTGCTTTCGAAGTTGAGATATATGAAATACATCATGAACCCCAGGCAACCAATCAGGTAGTTTGACCTTATAAGCGAGAGTCCCGATCCGTTCCAGAATAGGAAACGGACCAATGAATTTGGGTGCCAACTTTCCAGTTTTACCGAACCGGATAACTCCTCTCATCGGCGATACTTTCAAATATACATAGTCGCCAGCAGCAAAGGATATATCTCTTCTTCTCCTATCGGCATAGCTCTTTTGTCGGCTTTGAGCGGCAAGTAATCGCTTCTTAATAAAATCGACTTTGTCGGCAGCTTCTCGAATCATATCGGGACCCAACACAAGTCTATTTCCGGGCTCGACCCAACAAGCAGGAGATCGGTACGGTCTACCATACAATGCTTCGAATGGCGACATTGTCAGACTCGCCTGGTAGCTGTTGTTATATGAGAATTCAGCCAAATGCAGATGGTCTTCCCATGATCCACCGAAATCTACAACACAAGCCCGCAATAGATCTTCTAAAATACGATTCACACTCTCAGTCTGACCGTCTGTCTGAGGATGATAAGCGGTGCTCAAGTTCAACTTCGTTCCCAGCTCGACTTGAAATGCTTCCCAGAATTTGCTAGTGAAAATTGTATCTCTATCACTGACTATACTGAGCGGCACTCCATGTAGTCTAACTATTTCTTTGAAGTAAATCTGCGCCAGACTCTGAGCAGTTCTGTTTGATCTGACAGATATGAAATGGGCGGTCTTCGTGAAGCGATCTACGATCACCCAAATACTGTCATTCCCTCTTCTGGTTCTGGGCAGACCATCAATGAAATCCATGGAGATATGCTCCCACTTCCAACCAGGAACTTCTAGCGGTTGTAATAATCCAGCCAATTTCTGTTGGTCGCTTTTGACTAGCTGGCAAGTAGGGTATCGACTAACATATATCGAGATGTCTCTTTTTAACGACTTCCACCAGAATGTGCGTTTAATATCGTTGTACATTTTATTCACACCCGGATGGATACTGAGCTTAGATTTTTGGCATTCATCAAGCACATCTCTTCTGAGTTCAGGAATTTCTGGAACGCAAATTCGTCCTTCTAACCTCAGAACCCCTTCGCTATCTAGCTGGAAATCCGAAGCATTGCCTTCATGAATTCGCTGATTCATTCCTTTGATAAATTGGTCGTCTTCTTGGAGAGCCGATATCTTATCAATCAACGAAGTCGCAATGATGAAACTGGCGATCATTTCATTCTTTCGGCTTAACGCATCGGCCACGACATTGGCTTTCCCTGGAGTGTATAGAATTTCAAAATCATATGCTGCAAGAAACTCCAGCCAACGTTGCTGCCTCAAATTCAAGTCCTTCTGGGTGAACAGATACTTTAACGACTGGTGATCTGTAAATAGTTCAAATCTCTCACCCAGTAGATAGTGTCTCCATATTTTCAAGGCGAATACTATAGCCAACAACTCAAGATCATGAGTTACGTAGTTCTTCTCGTGTGGCTTCAGTTGCCGGCTAGCATAAGCAATCACTTGGCCTCTTTGCATTAACACTGCGCCAAGGCCTTCTCTAGAAGCATCAGTCCAGACTTTCAAATCCTGGTTGCCATCGATGATGGTTAACACTGGAGCAGTCGTTAGTCTTAATTTTAGCTCTTTGAAAGCCTCCTCACTTTCTGGAGTCCACTTGAATTTAGAGTGCTTCTTCGTAAGCTTCATTAAATGACCAGATATCTTCGAAAAAATTTTAATGAACTTCCGGTAATAACTAGCCAATCCGAGAAAACTGCGGACTTCAGTGGGGGTACTGGGCTGTTTCCAATTTTGAATAGCTGTGATTTTACTTGGATCCACAGCGATTCCTTCTTTTGATACGACGTGGCCCAGAAATTTTACTTCATCTTGCCAGAATATACATTTGGAAAACTTTGCTTTCAATACATTCCTTCTCCGAATTTCTAGAACTTGTTCCAGATGCTTTTCATGTTCGGCTTTTGATTTAGAGAAGATTAAAATATCGTCAATAAAAACCAGAACAAATTTATTCAAAACTCCCCTGAATACTCTGTTCATTAGATCGACGAAATAGGCTGGAGTGTTACATAAGCCGAACGGCATTACTAACCACTCGTAGAACAAGTCGGGACCTCTGAATGCTGTCATTGGAACACACTCTTCGACAATTCGAAGTTGATGGAAGCCTGTAGCTAGGTCCATTCTTGAGAATACTTGTGCTCCATTTAATCGATCCAACAAATCATCAATCCGCGGCAATGGATATTTGTTCTTTATTGTCTGGTTGTTCAAATCACGATAATCCACACATAGACGTAGAGTACCGTCAGATTTTGGGACAAACACCACTGCTGCTCCCCAGTCAGAGAAACTAGGCCTGATCAGACCCTTCCATACGAGCTGTCATGTTTGATTGTCTAATTCCTCTTTCTCTTTCAAGGACATTCTTCGAATAGCGTGAACTACCGGCCTTGCATTCGGAATCAAAGCAATCTTGAAATCTATTTCTCTCTGCGGAGGTAAGCGAACAACTTCTTCGAATACATCCGCATAGTTCTTGACGACAGGGATGTCTTTGATGAGGTCAGGAATATTCTCTGCGACTTCTGGGATATTTTCTATTTGGGCTGGAGAAACATCGAGAGCTGACCAGAAATCTTTTCTATTTGAAGTCGGGCCTTCACATGGTATGGTTATATAATTTCCCTATTGGGCCTTTGCTTTAACAACTCTCTCGGCGCATCTAACCTCCGCTTCATATTTGGTTAGCCAATCCAATCCCAAAATAAGATCGAATTCGTTAAAATTCATGACGATAGAGATAATAGGGAATTTATAGCAAGAAAAAGAGACAGGCACTGCACAAACCCAACTGAGATTGATGGAACCCCCAACTGGATTTTGGACAGTCATTGGCTCTTTGAGCTTCTTCAAATTCAAATCCAGTTTCTTGACTGCACTCTTTGCAATAAAGCTTCGTGATGCGCCTGTGTCAAACAGTACTTTAACTGGAATGTTTTTGACATTGATCGTGCCTTCTAAAACATCAGACCTTTCCTGAGCAGACGAGGATGCAGGTACTTCTACCACTTCATTTACATGTACTGCTTTAGGTTTTTGGAATAGCGGGCAGGCCTTTGAAAGATGACCGGACTGATGGCATTGACTACACTTTCTATTCTCTTGGAACTTCTTGCCAGATTTAGATCCATCCTTTACTCGTTTCTTGAGAGATCTGCAACTTACCGAAAGGTGCCCTTGCCTATTGCAGTTACTGCATATAGCTGTCGTTACTGGTTCTTTTTCTGATCTGGCCCTTTTTCGATTTACTTCGGGCTCCTTACCGACTTCAGACATTGTACTGGCCTCAGGACGATCAGTTTCAGACTCAATTTTATTACTAGAGCTGACTTCCTCCTCGTCGCGCAACATGCCTTTCTTATGGAGATCTTCATACTGATAAGCCATATAAATCATTTTTGAAAAAGGGAGCTTCACATGCCCCATTACTTTATTCTGATATTTCCTTTGAAGCCCGTAAATAAATCTCAAATTCTTTCTCCTCGTATTCTGAATTAGATGGGGAGCAAAGTGAGAAAGTTCGTTGAATTTCTTATGATATTCTGGGATGGTCATATCTCCTTGTATCAAATAAGAAAATTCATCACAAAGGCGCTCAGTCGCTTTGGGAGGGGTAAATCTTTCCAGGAAAATCACTTTGAATCTATCCCAGGTGATATCACCTTCTGGATTATCCTTAACAACTGAATCCCACCAGAACAAAGCTTCTTCTTTGAGTGCCCAGGAGGCCAGTAATCTTTTCTAGTCATCCCTCAGCTTTAATGCTTCAAAGATTTTTTCAGCCGAATGAATCCAAGCTTGTGTTTTCATAATTGCTTCTTCACCCGAGAACGGCTTTCCACCCAGATTTCTATATTTCATATATAGGGCTTCAATATCCGGGTCTGTACCACTTCTTCTGTTTCTGGCACTCATTTTCTAGTTCTTCTGCAAATAGCAAATCAAGTATCAGGTCCACGAAAAAGATATTTGAAAATATAGAGACAAATACTTGAATGTAAATGTGTTTATCGAGGTGCAATTTCATTCTGCTTTACTTATACTAGGATATTGCTGATCCTATCTGTATAGAGTTACCCCTCCTAGAACACTACTGGTTCTATTTCTGATGAGTTCGTTCAAATGTTATATTCCAGAACTAAGCTTAACCAAAGCTCTGATACCACGTTGAGACGACCCCAAATCCCGTTCTGACGGAGACAAGGGTAATCTTTGGAATATAACACAGAAACAGATAATTGCAGAACAGAATTAAGTAAATACACCAGATAATGAACAATAGAATATACTGGATAAAAGAAATCATCAGAGATACACAGTATACAGGACCTTACTTAGTACAAATACAGTTCAGCTATACATAAATGTCTACAGTGGAAAACAAACAAAATATGTACAACAGGAGCTGAACAGCATAAAAAGAGATAAATGATAGAATCCATCTTCAGCTCCAGCTATCCAGAGAAAGCTAGCTAAACCTGAATACAAGGCTGCCCGTGTAGAAAAAGGGGCACCCGAGTTTGAAAGTGAAACAAACTACGAGTCAGTCATGGGACTGGTATGAGAAATCTACTCAACACATATATAATTTGGCCAATCACAGGACCACGCCACTTTCGTGGAACGGGTTTACTCCATTGGATTTCCATGCTTTAAAACAAATCTTTCTTTTAAACATCGCTATGCTTTTTGTAAAAAGGAAACCATCATAAGACTCAGTTCCCATCACACAATGCGACGCAAACCGGAGGATAGAGTTTTACCTTATAACGGCCAAGATATGCTTGATACGAATAAAACAAAGGCATTTGATATTATTGCTAGTGTTTATATGTTTTGAAAACAGTTTCAAATCATAACTATCAATCACAGACGACATGAGCGTCCCATGCCACTATGTCGCCAAATATATATATACAATCGAAACTGCATCGTCACGTATTTCGAAATTGGATTTCCGTCATGAACCAAGGCAAAAGATAGTCCTTACCGACTTCGTGACTCTCTAGCCCGAGCCACAGGATCAGAGCTCGAGTGACCCTAGGAGCGACAGGGCCGGTCCACCGATGTGGAGTAAGATTCCTGAACAATACGTTCCCCGCCCTTTGGGGCGTAAACGAGCCAACGAATGACTCCATCGGACCCGGATCGTCTGATCAAACCGAGGCGCCTCGCAACAGCAACAACCACATAGGTGAAAAGTATATAAATGTCAGGGCTGGTAGGTCACTGACACCACCCTAGCTAGAAAGAAACGCATGTCCTCCCTGAGGTCCTTCCTCCCGTTTCTGGTTCATACTGGGATGTGAGGCTCACGAATTCATGCTATACACAAAGCTACACCACACAGGCGGTGCTTTGATCATCACCACAAGACTTTGCTTTTCAACAGAAGCCCTGATCACTGCATCTTAGCATGCCACACAGGCAATTCATGCCATGCGACTGACGTCCATCGATATACAACCTCTGAGCTAGTGCGTTTCAGAGAAGGGCGTTAAGCAAAAGAATAAATTCTCCGCCGCCAAACAGATGTATATTTAATAGAGATCAATCAACATAGAATAAAATCCAATGTCAGACACACAGTCCATTTACAAGTCCGTTCTGGGTCTGAACGAAACCGGAGGCACTAAATACCTCGCAAACCCATCGATCACCATGTACGTCTGGACGATCACCACTCATTATCCATATTTCGGGATGCCTCCCAATCAGGACCTCGGTTACCATCCAAACGAGGTGAAGATCTCCGGTCTTTGACCACCGTCTTCATCTTCAAATTTCAATCGTCGGTCAATTATTTGAAATGAGAATTAACTCGGCATTTTCAAATAATTCACGTATTTTTATAATTTCAAATCAATTTATTTCAATGGTTAGATTATTTGACAACCCCAATATTGTTCTTTAATGTAATTTTCACACCAAACACATTCAACCATCAAATACCACATAAATCGAGCAAATTCAGTTTATTTTCATTCCATATTGTTTATGATATTTTATAATGATTTATCGCTATTTTTATTTATTTTAAAATAGCCAATTTATGCGAAACGACGCTTTGGGCCACAACGCGGCCGTGGCGCTGTTTTTCTTCAGGTTTGATTTACACATATCTGAAAATCTAACCGTTGGAACTTCACAAAATTTACATCATTAGAAAGGTCTTTTCAAAACGAATCCAACGGTTCCAGTTTCGGGAAAATCCGATGGTCGGATCTCCCGGTACAATCGTTTGAAGTTTCGATTTCAAAATACGAACTGCAGCGTCGTTATTCGATTAAATATAATTATATTTATATATATAAAAATATAATCGTTTCTGGCGCTGTTTTTCTTCAGATTTGAATTAATCATTCCAGACAATCCAACCGTTGGATTTTTACAAGGTTGGTGCCGTTGGAAAGATATTTCCAAGGCGAACCCGACGGTTGCGGTTTCGGGAAAATCCAATGGTCGGATTTTCCGTATTAGTTGTTTGAAATCACGGTTTCAAAACACGAACTGCACGGCCACGTTTCGTTTTAATTTTATTTATATATATATAAATATAGTTCATTCAACAATTTCAATATCGTTTCCACTTCAAATATTTCACTAACGCCTTTAAATTTTGGAAAATTTCGCCATAACCTCCTTTGCACGGGAGGGGCTGGGAAAAATCCCAAATAGCCACACGGGTGTCTCATGTCGAAAAGAAAAAGAAAAAGCCAAGCGGCTAGCCAACAGGCTCATAAAATCATCACCCAAACAAAACAGTAAATGTGTACCTATTTGTCGGGCACAAAATTTTATTCCTCTTCTCTAGCCCCTTTGTTATAACATGTTCAATAAATATGCATGTACATATATATAGTTCTTATCACTTATCATTTTCTATTCAACTTCATATTTGATTTCCATTTGGTTTAAAAACACCATTCACTCTAATGTTGCATGTATAGGCAAAAATCGTATCATTAGCTAATTAATGAATATTTCAACTCATATATATTTATTTGAACGAGTGGCTATTTTTAACACTTCACATTTCAACGATTCATGCATATAATAAAAATGTGATTTTTATTGTAAAACAATTCATTTCAAAACACTATTATTTTATATAGTTTATATCGGTGATAAAAATAGGATTTTTCTTATAAAACAATTTCTTTTAAAACGAGATTATTTTACATAGTCCATATGGATGATAAAAAGGCGATTTTTATTATAAAACAATTTATTTCAAAATATGAATACCATTCAACACATGAATTTCTAATCAACGAATGAATATCGATTCAACACATGAAGGTTTTCTATAGTTTCTATATGTGGATAAAAATGTGATTTTTATATTTAAAACACGAATACCATTCAACACATGAATTTCTAATCAACGAATGAATATCGATTCAACACATGAAGGTTTTCTATTCAATGAATAAATATAGTTTCAGCAAATGAAAATAATTCAAACACATGAATATTATTCAAAATTTCGGCAGCATAATGGCAGGGTAGTTAAAACCGGGGCCGTCCCTAGTACGGCTCCTCGCTCTACCTTAAAACCTCGCGGTTTTTGACAATGGGAATCATGCACTTAATTCGCACGCAGGCGGCATGTATATATTTATTTCATTTCCACAAACTAATCCTATGTGGTTTCAACCAAATATTTCTCAACCACAAACGGGTATTTTTCAACCACAATCAATCAATATCAACCACAAACAATCCCAAACAATCATTCGCTATCAATCAATTTTCACACCAATCAAAATCAATAAATATCGTCCATCGTTTGTGGACGAGGGGCGTATATATATATATATATATATATATATATATATATATATATATATATATATATATATATTTCATTCATATATAGCAATTCACTTTTATTTCAACACATATATAATTATTTTTACAACGCATATATAACTTATACATCGAACGTACAACGCTTATACAAGAGGTGTACAACGCTTATATAACTCATGCATCGACTATATAATTTATACATCGTCGTTTTCCATATCGTTTATAAATTAGAAATCTCACACTGGGTTCCGCTCCATCAAAAATAGCAGAAGGCTCAGAAAAATATGCGGTCTCTACTAAAATGTAGAAGGCGTCCACACGGTCACGATGCTTCCTGTTTCATCGAATTTCAATAACGAACGAAAAAGATATGATTTTTCAAAGGTTTGCAACGGTTTAAAGGTGTTAAAATCAAATTAAATAAAATCAGCCGTATACCTTCCTTTTGATTCAAAACTAGGTTTTGAATTATCGCGAAATCCATGAAGCTAGAGGACGATCGGGTGCTGCAGCGTCGTAGAGCTACGAACGGCGCTCAGATCGGTGGTAGGCACGACCAGTTCGGTGGTCGGAGGCGGGAGATCGACGTCGGTGAAGGTGCTGATTTCACAGGGCTCGTTCTCGCAGGCGGCGCGATGGGAGGTGGCGGGACCTGGTCAGATTTGAAGAGGAGGTAAGGGGCTCTCGATTCAAGGTGGTGGCGGCGGTGGAAGATGGCTGAGGCGGCGGGATTTTGGTCGGGAAGTGGGGAGCAAGCGGCGCCGTCAGTCGCGAAAAGGAACGAGGGTTTTTGATCTTTTTTTTAATAATAAATAATGAAAGAAAAATTCCTATTCGCCGATATATATTTATTTCAAAAATTAGAGTTTTCTTAAACGAACCCCAAATTAAACCCAACAACTGTCATCCCTAGCGTTTAACCCCCATTCCGAACACAATGGGATATGTTTCGTAGGCCCATTCGACTGTTTCAGTCAGTTTCCATTCAAATCAAAATATAAAACCTTCAATATTTAATTTGAACATACATTTCAATTTGCCAGGGCCACAAACTGATTCGAAAAATTCCAGAAAAATAAATCTAGCTATGTTTTGATGATACGGTCCCAACAAAACTAGTTTCATCGAATTCTGAGACCGTTTGCAAAAAGGCCCATTTCTGGTCGATCCAATTTAACTGTAATTGACCAAAATACATTTTCTTTTGCCACGCTCACATATTAGCTTCAAAAATTATGAAATTTGAAACCTAGCGATAACTTCACATCCCGAATCCAACAAAAGTAGTTTCTTCAAATTCCGAGGTCGTATGCAAAATGGCCAATTTCACGGGCTATATAAATTCCATAGCGACCGTTCTGAAAATTCATTCGGCCATAACTTTTGCTTTCCGCTATGAAAATTCGATTTTTCTGGTTCGTTAGAAAGGTATTCACTAACAGATTTAAATATTTTTGGTTTCAGTAAAATCCGTTTTGGTTTGCACCCGGTACAGTCCGACAAGGTTTGAATTAAATTTTTGAAACTACACCGCCATTTCAGGCCTTGTTTATAATTATAATTAATTATATTCGTTTTCAATTGTCGATTCAAACTCACTTTTCATCTTACTTATTTAAAATATTTATTTTAAATATTTAAAATCCATTATTTTAGCCAATTTAAAAATTTTGAATTGGTTCAAATTTTCTGGGTCGTTACAGTTGTCCATCGGAGACTGAATCAACGAACGAGATTCATACGAGGAAAGTAGAGATGCTGTACAGGGGTAAAGAGAGAGAAAATATACTTTTATTCAGAATCCAAAGGCAATCCAAATCACCCGAAAGGAGATCAATCAACGTTCCTGATCGAAGGAAGGCAGGAGGCACAAAAGCAACACTTCGTAGAAAAGACAAAATTTGACTTGTAAAGTCGAAAACACCCCTTCACTAAGGGGGGATGTTACTACCAAAATTAACAATGAAGCGAGCCGGCGGTGAAGGAGCATCAGACAGTCGAAAGTCCACCAAAAGCTCGATAGAAAGTGGAACTCATTATTAAGAAGGGTTAAAAGGTGGAAAGAATAACTTGAGACGCGACACCAAATGAAACCCTTTGGGGAAAAGGATCGCGAAAGCTATTGGGTATAATTGGCGGGATTTATCCGTCAGGGCCAATCTGACAGGAATTCTCCAAGCAGTATCGGCTCGACAAAGGAGTCTATGGCAAACGATCATCCTAATCTTAAACCAAGTAAGCCGAAAACAATAGATCCGATGGGAAAGACCCAAAGGAATCTTAGATAATGGCCTACCCAAATACCGATACACCTGAAGATGAAAGCATCGAAGGCACCAACCCAGGAGAACGCGAAGGCCACTCAAAACCAACTTCTAGAGCATCTACTGCATAAATACTGAAAGGTCGCATCCAAAAATAAATAAAAGTGACACCGCAGGCCACCCTCCAAGAATACAGGCTACCGTAAAGGCCCTACCGGAGGGATAGCCGAAACCCGGGCAAGGGTACAGGCTACCCATACTAGTCTACCTATTACCAAAACCCGTAGTGGTTTCAACCCGACAGTCATCAATATACACCATGGGGTCAAAACCCTCTATGTATTCACGATAAAGCCGAGAGCCTACATCTGAAAGTTCATGTTCGCAAGCTTACATTCAGAAGCTTCCCTCAAGAGTTCAAGTATCGTAACCGAATACACCAAAGACGGCTGAAGATCAAGCACCCAAAACCGAGAATAAATGACCGGCAAAGATCCACGGGGGATTGATAGCCCTCTGACAGAAGAGACCCTGAACCACTTTAAATAAGACCTCAGAGATCACATTAGGGGACTTTTTTTTCCTCTCACCTTTTGTGCCCGTAGATACAACTTAGAAAATAAGATCAATGGAGAATTACTCCCTATGACATTAATGTACTTCTAATAAAAGCTTAATGAAAAGGGATTTTCTTAAAGGAAAACTGCTCTGTAAGTGTGTAATATTTTTTCTCTAATTGTAGTAGTCTCTGTTCATTATTCATTCTAAAAAGAAGCCTAGGTTTGCACTCCTCAATATCCTCAAATGGCGGTCAAACCTCATTCACGGAGCCTAGATCTGATTTGATAGTCCTCAGCGATCCTACACCTCTGAGTCCTAGCATCTCAAGCTCCCACTAAATCGATCGGGGAAGTGAGCCAATCCACCTGATTTCCCTTTAGGTCTGTCCCTGTTGATCCATTTCCGGTGTTGAACAAAAATATCGTTAACAAGTATTCATGGACATCGCTTATTAAAATAGCCATTATCTATCTTGCTGTTTAAAAAAGTGAAAATTACCCATATTACATTCCCCCTTTAGAAAAATCATTTCGCTCCTAAAATTGCGTTCCCTCCCTTTACCAAAATAACCCTCGTCTTCTCTACTCTCTCTCTCTCTCACCTATCCCTCTCGACCTACTTTCTGTCGAACTTTGTCTCTCTCCTGTCTATCACTCACCAGATCATCATCTCACACTCACAGACACAAACCTTCATCGTATGTCACCTTCTCACGCTCACAAAATTACAAACCCAGTTTTCGATTAGTCCAAACCTAGCTTCAGATTGGTTTTATTGGTGTTAATTAGATAAAATCCTACTTGAATTAGTAAGTATGTTTCAAATTTTATTTGAATTAATTGGTTTGCATGTTATCAGAATGTGTATATGTTTGTGTATTATGTGTTTTCAATTACTCTATTTATTTAATTCACTATGTATGTTAAAGGCTTGTCCTTAGTAATGCATCTGTAATGTGTATGTGCCTAATCTGCCTAATCTATTCCTAAGTCACTAATTTGGAGGTTAGTCTACTGCCTAGAAACTTTTCATGATTAAATTAAATTTATACTTATTTGTGTACAATATGATTGTTCATGTCATTTTCTGTTAAAAATGAGAATCATGTAGGTTGCTCTTCGTAATACGAACAAATGGATAAGTCATGGATTTCAAAAGATAGGGATTCTTTAGAATACGAAATTAAGGTTGAAAAGTTCTTGATTTATTTAGAAGAAAATTCTAGTATTCTGAAGAAAATTCCTTGTCTATGTGCATGTTGTGTTAACTTTAGTAAATTCTCTACTAAAATAATCAGGGGTAATTAATATGAAAATGAGTTTAGTTTGGGGTATATTGATTGGATTTGGCGTGGAGAAGATTGTTCAAAGAATATTAGGTCATCTATTGGTAGTACATATCCACCATCTGAAATCTTTGACGTTTGTGAAGCAACATTTAATTCGGTGAGTTACGATGATGACAATTCTAATAACTTCAAGAGTTTTGTCGCTGATGCTGAACAACCTTTGTATGAGGTTAGCCAGTGCAGTAAGTTAGAGTCAATGTTAAAGTTGTGATAATTGGAAAGCTAGGTTTGGTATCAGCGATAGATCCTTCACTAAACTTCTCCCTTCTGTTGACTCTTTCCTTCCTGAGCATCATGTGTTGTCGGCTAACGCATATGAGGCAAAGAAAACCCTATCTGATTTAGGTCTTGAGTACGTAAAATTTCATGCATGTCCGAATGACTGCATAATGTATAGGGGTATAAATTTTAATGCTTTTGAGTGTCCTAAGTGCCATCTACCTCGCTGGATGGTAGGGAAGGATGGTAAAATTAGGGTTAATATGGCTAATAAAGTTATGTGGTATTTCCCGATCATTCCTAGATTTGAACAAATGTTTAAATATCCTGGTATTGCTGAACAAATGACTTGGCATGCAGAACAATGAATAGATGATGGTCACATTCGACATCTGGCAGACTCTCCTTCTTGGAAGAATACCAATTATTGGTGGCCTACTTTGCTAGTGAGTCAAGAAATATTCTGTTAGTTTTGGCAGCAGTCAGCATAAACCCTCATAAAAATGGCCTAAGTAATAGATATAACTATTGGCCAGTAGTATTGATAACTTATAATCTTTCTCAAGATGAAGTTTATGATGTTATCAATATTAGTTTTTGGGCCTCAAGAGCCATAATAATATTGGCGTCTATCTAGAGACGTTGATTGATCATTTGAAGAAGCTTTAGAAAAAAGTTGAATCAAATGTACATGATCCTTACATTGAATCTTATTTCACTTTAAGAGCAATTTTGATGTGGATGATAAATGGCTTCCCTGCTTATGGAAATTTATCTGGTTGTGTGAATAAGGGTTATAAGAGTTGTCCAATATGCGTTGATAATACTGTAGCTAAATATTTAACTCATAGCAGAATAATGTGTTACCAAGGTCATCGTAGATATTTGGCCATGCATCATCCGTATAAGAGGCAAAACGTAGATTTTAATGGAGAACAAGAGTTTCAACAAGCACATCCACCCTTTTCTAGAGAAGAAGTTTTAGCACAGAAAGAATATATTGTATTTTCTTATGGGAAAGAAGTGAAGAAGCCAAAGAAGGTGGACTGTCCATAGAAGAAAAAGTCAATATTTTTTGAGTTAGAATAGTATAAGTTTCACCATGTTCGACACTGTCTCGATGTTATGCATATTGAGAAAATTTTGTGTGATAATATTATTGGAACACTACTAAATCTATAATTTAAGTCAAAAGATAATGAGGCGGCTCGACTTTATATGATTGAAATGGGTGTTAGGGATGATTTAGCTCCACAAGTAGGAAAAAGAAAAATCTACTTGCCCTTTCCGCTTTTATGTTGTCAAATGCTTAAAAAAAACAATGTTGTCATCATTCTTGTCCATGAAACTTCCCTATGGACATGCGTCGAACATCAAAAATTATACTTCCATGGCTGATATAAAGGTGTATGGGCTGAAGTCCCATGATTGCCACATCCTCCTCTAACAATTACTCTCGGTTGTAATTCGCTCCATTCTTCCAAAACATGTTAGGGTCGCAATAATAATATTATGTTTCTTTTCCAACTCCTTACGCAACAAAGTAGTAGTTGTCTCGAAACTAGATAAACTGCAGTGCTGTAATAGTTACCTTATGTGAGTTGGAAAAAATGACCCCTGCCTCATTTTTTGACGTAATGATACAACTCACCGTCCACTTGGTTCGGGAACTACGTTTATATGGACTAGTGTTCTATAGATGGATGTATGCAATTGAACGGTTTAATAAAGTGTTGAAGAGCTATGCACGAATTCGTTATCATCTGGAAGGTTGTATAGTAGAAATTTATCTTGGAGAAGAATAGGTAGAATTCATCTCAGAGTTTGTCAAAGAGAGCAGCACAACTGTTGGTCTTCCAAGAGACTAAGAAAAGCTTTCTGGGCCATTATCCATTGTGAAAATAAAAGAAATGGAAGAACAAAAGCAAGATGAGACATATTTAACTGCCCTTCTAAACAACCTTGAGGTGTATCCTTATATTATGTAAGTTAATTTATTTGTTTTCTTGTAAATCCTCTCTTTTTTGGTAAGTACTTTTCTGGCTATTCATTTAGTGTATCCATTTTTTGTAGAATGCATAAGCGATATGTAGAAGGAATTCATCGAGGAAAAAAATAGTGTTCACTGGCTCATGGGAGAGAACAATTTGTTGTTTGCTGATTGGTTTGAAAAAAGTTAACTTCTTTATTGTTTCTTCTGTTAATTATATAATATAACTGCTATTGTTATTAGTTTTTAAAATTTGGTTTACGAAAATGTATGTAGGTTAGGAGTGAAATATTGGAGAATCGCGTTGGAGTTTCAGAAACAATAAGATGGTTCGTTGGCAAGCAACCATTCTCCGTTTTGACTTACAAAGGTTATCTAGTAGATGGGGTTCTATACTTTATGCAAGATCGAGATGATTCAAGGGTTGTTCAAAATAGTGGTGTGTCTTTGGTTGCTAAGATTGTCCAAGTCTCTAGTGCCAAGGATTTAAATCTCATGGAGAGTGATACGATGTTCTACAACATCATCTTAGAGATATGGGAGTTAGATTACCATGCGTTCAAATCCCCATTGTTCTTGTGTAAGTGGGAAGAAAATGATATAGGAATCAAGGTGGATGATCTTAGCTTCACACTTGTGGATTTTAGTTGACAAAGACATAAGAAAGATAAACATGTTTCTATTGACCAAGTCAAGCAAGTTTTTTATGTTGAAGATCCAGTTGATTCTACCTGGTCCATAGTATTGACCTCTATGACTTGAGACTATCATGAGAGCTATAATGAGGATTATTTGGGAGACATGTCCATAGAACATCCCCTATTATACTCTAAAATACCTATATGTGATATTGTCGATGATGTTGAGCATAGTGTTAGAGATAATACTAATGGAATTTAGGTCAAAAAATGACCTAAATAATTCACATCGTCTCTTATTTTGTTCTGAACTATGCTACAAGTGTTACCATTGTATACTTGTGGACTTATATTTTGCACTTTACTTGCATTTTTAAATTCTTTCATATACTATTTTATTTCAATGCAATTTTAGTTTGCACTCTTAATACCTTTTATAATTCCTGATTTTACTATTTTATTTGAATTCACTTTTGGTTTGCGCGTGTAGTTGCATATTTTAACTTCATATATAGATGCAATTGCATATAGCATACATATATCAATGACTAATGAGTTTATGTTGTTTTTGTAGATTGAAGGATAAAAATGCATCTAAAAAACAAAAAATCAATGCACAAAGCAAAGAACATAATAACCACATTGAAGATGCCAAGCAGTTGTGCAACACCCTGAATTTTCTATGAATATTAAAATTAACAATCCTAAGAATACTTAATTATTAAAGTGAGAATTAAGGGAAATTGATTACGCCATTGCGTTCAGCTCGAAATTCTGCTTGGAATAAAGCCCAACTTTTCGTAAATCGTACTTCGTATGAGGAAGTTATGGCCCTCAGAAGTTCCAGTAGCTTTATATAAAATAAAATAGTTCAGAATAATAAATTCGAAATTCAAATTCAAACAGGGAAGAGGCTGGGCGGGAATTATCCCGCCCAAGGGCCAGGTCGACCAAGGGGTCGACCTACCCTATACAGGTCGACCTGGGGGTCGACCAACCCCCCTCGGGCAGATCTGAAATGTAACGATTTCTCACTCTATGCTGAGTCATTAGGGCTGATGTGGCTGCTCTAGATAACTCTATCTAGACAGGATGGTTGGGATTGCTCAATCTAACGACTTAGGTTGATTCAAACTTCTATAAAAGAGTGCCTAGACTCAAACCTTAAACCTAAACGAAAATTTGTCTCTTGGCCACCATGCTGCTGCTAGGATAGTTTTCCTTCCTAAAGCTTAGAAAGTCAGAATTATAATTCAAAAGACGAACAAATCATTCTCTTCTCTAACCTATCTTTGTGAGTACTATTTCTTTCACAATATAATTAATAAATTAGTTATGATGAGTTATAATTGGATTATGAGAACATGTCTATTGAATCACGTAATGTTGTTTAACTTTGTTATCTTACGTTGGTAGATCTATTTCATATGTCCAATTATACATGTTAACTTGATTCAATTTTATGCAAGTTTGGGATATTAAATCATATGCTAATTCGTATGTGAATTTTATGCAAGTTTGGGATGTTAAATCATATGCTAATTCGTACGTGAATTTTATGCAAATTTGGGATGCTAAATCATATGCTAGTTTGAATATGAATCTTATGCAAGTCCGTTTTTACATACGTTAATTCGTATGTGAATCTTATGTAAGTTTGGGATGTTAAATCATATGCTAATTCGTATTTGAATTTTATGCAAGTTTGGGATGTTAAATCATATGTAATTCGTATGTGAATTTTATGCAAGTTTGGGATGTTAAATCGTATGCTAGTTTGAATATGAATCTTATGCAAGTCTATATGTGAATTATACACAAGTTTATATGTGAATCAAGTATATACATATGCTAGTTTATATGCAAAAACATGTGATAAATTCATATGCAAGTTGTAGGAATCCATATGCAAGTTTAGGTGAAAAACTATATTCACATTTTTGGGTGAAAATTATATTCACATATGCAAGTTAGGTGAGACCCATAATCCATATATGCAAGTTCACAATTTCATGTTTAGATCTATATTTAGATCCATGGTAGTCTATGCAAATATATGATTCTATATGCCCATGCTAGTTATTGGCTATGCAAATTTATGTTATAATTCCTATTTGCAAGTTAGATCTATTTTATGTGTTATGCAAGTTGTGATGTTTCTTTTCTTTTATAAGCTAGACTATTTACGAGTCTAACATATCTCATATTAGAATGTACGAACAGCGTGGGGACAAAAAGGGAAAATATTGATTATGCAAATTGTGAATTGGCATAAAAATAACTTTAAAAGGCATATAATTAAATTAAGACATTAATTGGTATAATTTATATACCTAAAGAGTATGGACATAATTTAGGTGACAATTATGGACATAATTAATTTGGAAATTATTGAAATTTGAATAGGGATAATTAATTCATATTAGGGTGAAATAATTTGTAATAATAAACGCCTAAGACACGAGGTTAGACTCGTTTATGGTGTAAGACGGCCCGTACCCACCCAGCAAATCCAGCAACCACAAACGGTAGTCTAATGTGAGAGGTCGAAGGCATAAATTAAATGCGTAACAATTGTAAAGACATGAGGTTAGACACGTTTGCGGTATAAGACTGCCCGGACCTGCCCGGCAAATCCAACAACAGCAAACGGGAGTCGAATGTGGGAATTCTTACAAGGTTACAGTTACAATGAATTAAGTAACACTTAACCAAGATAAACATATGGTGGGACATGGAGGTTAAGTGGGTGACATGTGAAATATGATTAGAAACACTTAACCAAATTGAAACATGTAACAAGACATGAATAAGAAGGGGTTAAGTGGAAAATTTTAGTGGGGACCAAGCATAGGTGGAAAGCTTGTGTCAAGCATGGGGGGCCCTTTTCAAACCAGTAACCCATTAAGTATCTTTGTGAGCTCGAGTTAGATCGAGGACGGGACATGCTTACTGGGTTTGATTGTAAGAGGTCAAAACGGGTTAACGATGGCAACGCAAGTCCAAGGGAGTCATGTGCGTGCGTGGGCCTGGGCTGGTAGGTAAGACGTTGTTGCATCATTTAGATATAAGCCGTGCATTTTTAGTGGTATCGGGTTGCCACTTTGGGGAGTGATACACTCCACTGTGGGACCAGCACGGGTATCTACGAGTTAGGGAGCCGATCGCATGGGGGTAGTGGGTACAACTAGTGGAGATAGGGGCAGGTGGCTCCTATAAAGATAGCTAGGGGTACACGAAACTACCATTATGATTATTGTGTTCAGTAGGCGGGATCAACTTTTAGGGTGACTAGTAATGGTGCAGTATAGTAATTATCCTATAGTGATTAGGAGCGAGATTAACGCCAAAATATTCCTCTTGTTCGTTTTGTCTTGCCCACTTGTTTCACGGTCATTTCTTGTTTTACCAGTTTATGCCTTATCCTAATTACTTTAGTAATTATATTGTTAAAGTTATGGTACTCGCTAGACTTTATGTCTGCCCCCCTTTGTTTTCGCCCCTCTTCTTCCTTCCCCCCCCCCCCCCAGGTTCTCAGGGTGGGACTAGTACTAGTGGAGCTTGATTCGGATCTTTCTCTCTCTTTGGAAGTGCTTGGATTGCTGAAAGTAAAGTTCAGCTCATCTCTTTTATGGCTACTAATGTTGGGGTTATGCTTTTTTACTTTATGTACTCAGAGAACAATTTGTCAAGATGGTTACTAAGTGTACTTGGTTTTTCTGTTGGTTTATGATGTTGTTGTAATCAAATTATTTCTTTGCTACAATAAAAATTTTTTTGAAAATTTTCAAGTACCAATATATGTATCTGTCTTGTTATATTCTGTTTTATTCACCAATAATACTCCATGAAAGTTAGTGCATTCCCTTTGAGAGTGACAATAATGGACGTGGGGTGTTACACGTGGTACCAGAGATGAAGGTTAACAGAACAGGTAAGAGATTTTGAAAAACTATTTTTCAAAAGCGTTTTTAAAGAAATACTTTCAAAAGTATGTCTTAAGGAGAGTATTTTCAAGGGAAAGGTTTATTTTAAAAAACATAACCCCCAAGATCCATATATCTTTCTTTCAAATTCTCCTTTTTGAATCCCTTCATTTTCTTTTCAGCATGTCTGGGTTACCCGAGATACCCGAGGGAATACCGATACCATCCTGCTTCAAAAGGTATCTGGAGGCTAGGGCCATCGCCACAGGCCCAACAGACATCCCTCCTCCCCCAAATGCAGCCACCGCTCCTCCTCCCCCTCCCCATGGTTATACTTTTTCAAAGATATGCAAAGACTTTCGAGCAATGGGCGGAAAACCTTTTCATGGATCAAAGACAGTTGTTGAAGCTCGAAATTGGCTTAAGGAGGTAGAAAATTTGTTTGGTATCTTCGAGATAGAAGATGGAAGGAAGGTCCAATTGGCTGCTTGGTTAATGAAGGATGAAGCCTCATTTTAGTGGGAGGTCACGAATGGAGAGCGTCCAGTGGAGACATGGATGGATTTCAGACATAGGTTCGAGTTGAAATTTCTCTTACGAGCAGAAGAGAATTTATACATGGAAAGGTTCTTCGCATTGAAGCAGGGGAATTTATCAGTAAAGGAGTACGTCAACAAGTTCAATCAGTTGGCGAGGTTTGGCTTAGACTTGGTGAACACACCTGAAAAGAAGGCCCTGATATTCGTTAAAGGTTTGAATGAGCTACTACATGGGTTGGCTATGACCCACATTCCTATGGGGCTACCTTTCAGAAACTGGTTGACATGGCGCTTATGCATGAAGAGGAGAAAGGCACTAATGCTAATAAGGCACTAGAAATGAAAGGGGACCAAAAGAAGTCACAGCAGCAACCTAAGAAAGGAAAAGGGCAACAATAGCAAGGAAAAGAAAAGATGCTTTAATTGTGGAACACCAGGCCATCTGAGCAAGGATTGTAGGAAGAAGAATAAGACCGGCTGCTTCAACTGCGGTGAGGCAGGACATCTGATCAAAGACTGCCCGAGGAAACAGGGGCAAGGGCAAAGAACAGGGTCTACTTCTGGGGGACAGATTCAGACTCTCATGGCACCGGGGCAGGCAAGAGGGCAAGTTCATGCTCTCATTGCACCAGGACAGGAGAGAGGTAAAAACATTTCTGTTGAAAGTTTGGTTTTTCTGTTTGGTCATCATGTTCGTACTTTGTTTGATTCTGGCACTTCACACTCGTTTGAATCTGCTTCATTAGTTGAAAAACTACACCTAAATACTAGTCTAGTTACGAATCCCATAGTAGTCTCAAATCCTATTGGTGGTTCGGCTCATCTTACAATGATTTGTCGGGATTTGAGAGTATCTATCTTGAGCGTTGAGTTTGAATGCAACGCCTATGTTCTTGGCTTCACGGGCTATGGGTTGATTCTAGGCATGGATTGGTTATCTAGTAATGGTGCCATCCTCGACTGTGAAAAGAGAGTGGTTAGACTTATGACTCGCCTCGGCAACACTCTCGAAATCTCTTGTAATCCCATATATTCTATTATGCTTAGCTACCTAGAATCTCTTGATGTGTCTGTTGAAAACTGGCAGTCTGTTAGAGTAGCCCGTGAATACTCAGATGTATTTGAAGAGGTGAAGGGCTTACCTCTGAATTGGGAGATAGACTTCCGCATATACCTTGTTGATAATGCAAAACCCGTAGCTCTACCCGTTAGACACATGGCTCCAAGGGAGAGAAAAGAGCTCAGTAAGCAAGTCAAAGAGCTGCTCGAAAAGGGGTTTATAAGACGGAGTATTTCTGAATGGGGTGCCCCAGTAGTATTCGCAACCAAAGCGGATGGTTCACTTCGCCTATGCATTGATTATAGGGAGCTAAACAAGCTGACCAAGAAGAATAGGCACCCACTTCCAAGAATATTTGACTTGTTTGATCAACTTGTAGGTGCGTCTGTTTTCTCCCAACTAGATTTGGCTATCGGGTTCCATCGGCTAAGAGTGGCTGAAGACAGCATTGATAAGACCGCGTTCAGAACCCCGGATGGTTTCTTCGAATGGCTTGTCATGCCTTTCGGCTTGACAAACGCACCCGCTTACTTCGTTGACTTGATGAGCAGGGTGTTTCGAGAATTCCTTAATAAGTTTGTGGTGGTCTTCATAGACGACATTTTGATTTTCTCGAAGAATGAAGAAGAACATGCTTTGCATTTAAGGGAAGTCATGGATACTCTTCGTGAACATCAGCTGAAAGCCAAATTCTCCAAGTGCCATTTCTAGAGAGAAGAAGTGAGGTTTCTTGGACATGTGGTGACCAAAGAAGGGTTAGCTGTGGACCCCACAAAAGTAGTTGTGGTGCAAGATTGGAAGGTTCCACGGAATGCAATCGAAGTCCGAGGCTTTCTCGGGCTAGCGGGCTTTTACCGAAAATTCATTAAAGACTTTGCAAAAATCTCAGCCCCACTTACAAGGTTAACGAAGAAGAACCAAACTTTCGCTTAGGATTTGGATTGCGATATTACTTTCCAACATTTGAAAAGGGCTCTAACAACAGCCCCAGTTCTGACATTGCCGGATGGGAGCAAGATGTTTACAGTATACACGGATGCATGTGGTATGGGACTAGGTGCTGTCTTGATGCAAGAAGGGAAGGTAGTAGCTAATGGAGGCAGACAGTTGAAAGCACATGGGAAAAACTACCCAACCCATGATCTAGAGGTGGTTGCCATCGTCTTTGCGCTTAAGTCTTGGCGCCACTATCTCCTAGGTGAGAAGTTTGAATTGTATACTAACCATAAATCGTTGAAGTACCTTTTCTCACAGAAAGATCTTAACTTCAGACAGCAAAGGTGGATGGAATTTCTGGCCTCATATGATTTTGAGATTTCCTATACCCCAGGCAAGGGCAATGTGATAGCAGACGCCTTAAGTAGGAAGAAGCTGACCTTGAGTCCTCTCTTTGTAGAAAGGCAAAGCTTAGATTATATAGCAAACATTAACTTTAGACCCTCCTCTGAAATTGTGCTTGGTCTGTTAGCATCGCTAGAGGTGCGGCCTACTCTTTTGGACTCAATAGGAACCGCGCAACGAGAAGACCCTCAGCTAGTTGATGTGATGGATAAGCTAGTTAGGGGTGAGACTTCTAGTCATCTCAATAGATACTCCATCGATGATAAGGGTTGGTTGAGACGGGATGGAAGGCTATGCGTCCCACAAGTAAGGGAATTAGTGTAGACGGTTCTTTAAGAAGCACACCATTCTAAGCTAACCATACGCCTAGGCGGAGACAAGATGTATAAAGATATAAAAAGGGTTTTCTTTTGGAATGGCATGAAGAGTGATGTAGCTGAGTTTGTCGCTAAGTGTTTGATATGCCAACAAGTCAAAGCAAAGCAGAAGAAGCCTGGTGGTCTGCTTCATCCCCTAGAGGTCCCACAGTGGAAGTGGGATAGCATTTCGACGGACTTTGTTGATGGGTTGCCTAGGTCAAGAAGCGGAAATACCAGTGTTTGGGTAATAGTGGATAGGCTCACAAAAATTGCTCACTTTATACTTGTTAAGAGTAGAAGGACTGCCTTGTCCCTAACATCCATTTATCTTAAAGAAATAGTTTGACTCCATAGGATACCCTCTAGCATAGTGAGTGATCGAGATCCTATCTTTACGAGCGAGTTTTGGAAGAGTTTGCAAGAGGCAGTAGGCACACGATTATGCTTAAGCACGGCCTATCACCCCCAAACCGATGGTCAGATGGAAAGGGTAAACAGAGTATTGGAAGACTTCTTGAGATTGTGCATTCTTGACTTTGGAGGGACATGGGAGGAACATCTTCCTTTGGTGGAATTCGTCTACAACAATAGCTATTAAGACACCATAGGCATGGCGCCCTTCGAAGCTTTATATGGAAGACCATGTCGATCACCAACTTCGTGGGAGTCTACAGACAAGCTCGTACTTGGGCCAGACATGATTAGAGAGACCTTAGAAAAGGTGGAAGACAGATGAAGGATGCACAAGATAGACAGAAGTCCTACGCCGACAAAAGAAGGACCGACCTTGAGTTTGAGGTTGGAGACAGGGTGTTCCTTAAAGTATCTCCTTTGAGGAATGTCGTTCGCTTTGGGTCCGTAGGAAAGCTAGCACCAAGATTTGTAGGACCATTTCCCATCAATGAAAGGATTGGGACGATGGCTTACAGAATAGAGCTATCCAAGAGACTAGCTGGAGTTCATAATGTTTTTCATGTTTCTCAACTACGAAAGTTTTTACATGAATCTGCAGAAGTGGTGGAGCCAAGTATACTAGAGGAAGTAGAAGTGGAATGAGAAGTGATGGTGAGAAGACTTCCAACTCGTATCTTGGATACGGAAGTCAAAAATCTACGCAACTGTGAAGTCAAGCTTGTTAAAGTTCAATGGAGTGATGCTGAGGAAGACGCGACTTGGGAAACTAAGAGCAAAATACGCGCAGCCTACCCTTTTCTTTTTTAGGGTACCTCTTTGATCTCTTTTTCCATAAGTTAATTCATTCTTATATCTATCTTTTAAGTATATCTCCTCAGTCCTATTCTTTATCCTTAGGTAGAAACCGATGGATGTAAACATGTATTTGAAACATGTTATGATTGATGGTTGCAAGTGGTTGCTCGTGGATGCATGTACGCACACTTTAGGCACTAGATCGGCTCAATCACTTTCATATTGCATATAAATGTGTGTGTGCATATTTAAATTAATGTATGTATAATGGTTGTGTTATCAAATGGATGTTGCATTCTTATGAATGGTTATGCACACATGTAGAAGTAATATGTATCGTTAGGATTCTTTTGCATGCATAATGGACGCATGGCACTATCATGATTTGCATTAAGGAGGTCAACTGAATCAGTGGACCGCCTGATTTTGCATTAGATAAGGAACACATACACACACCTTTTGCATATGTTCATACGGCATTAGAAATCTTATAAGGACAATGGATGCCTGTGTTTGATGGTTGAGTAGATGGATGATTGGATGTTAGGATATACATTCTCCTTAACTTGGAGATTTCGGGGGCGAAATCCTTTAAGGAGGGGAGAATGTAACACCCTGAATTTTCTCTGAATATTAAAATTAACATTCCTAAGAATACTTAATTATTAAAGTGAGAATTGAGGGAAATGGGTTACGCCATTGCGTTCGTTTCGAAATTTTGCTTGGAATAGAGCCCAAGTTTTCGTAAATCGTACTTCGTATGAGGAAGTTATGGCCCTCGGAAGTTTCAGTAATTTTATATAAAATAAAACAGTTCAGAATAATAAATTCGAAATTCAAATTCAAATAGGGAAGAGGCTGGGTGGGAAACATCCCGCCCAAGGGCCAGGTCGACCAGGGGGTCGACCTACCCTCCTCCCCTCGGGCAGATCTGAAATGTGACGATTTCTCACTCTGTGCTGAGTCATTAGGGCTGATGTGGCTGTTCTAGATAACTCTATCTATACTGGATGGTTGGGATTGCCCCTATGATAATCTATCGGCTTAGGTTGATTCAAACATCTATAAAAGAGTGCCTAGGCTCAAACCCTAAACCTAAACGAAAATTTGTCTCTTGGCCACCATGCTGCTGCTAGGATAGTTCTCCTTCCTAAAGCTTAGCAAGTCAGAACTCTAATTCAAAAGACGAACAAATCATTCTCTTCTCTAACCTATCTTTGTGAGTACTATTTCTTTCACAATATAATTAATAAATTAATTATGATGAGTTATAATTCGATTATGAGAACATGTCTGTTGAATCACGTGATGTTGTTTAACTTTGTTATCTTATGTTGGTAGATCTATTTCATATGTCCAATTATACATGTTAACTTGATTCAATTTTATGCAAGTTTGGGATGTTAAATCATATGCTAATTCGTATGTGAATTTTATGCAAGTTTGGGATGTTAAATCATATGCTAATTCGTATGTGAACTTTATGCAAGTTTGGGATGTTAAATCATATGCTAGTTTGAATATGAATCTTATGCAAGTCCGTTTTTACATATGTTAATTCGTATGTGAATCTTATGCAAGTTTGGGATGTTAAATCATATGCTAATTCGTATGTGAATTTTATGCAAGTTTAAGATGTTAAATCATATGCTAATTCGTATGTGAATTTTATGCAAGTTTGGGATGTTAAATCGTATGCAAGTTTGAATATGAATCCTATGCAAGTCTATATGTGAATTATACACAAGTTTATATGTGAATCAAGTATATACATATGCTAGTTTATATGCAAAAACATGTTATAAATTCATATGCAAGTTATAGGAATCCGTATGTAAGTTTAGGTGAAAAACTATATTCACATTTTTGGGTGAAAATTATATTCACATATGCAAGTTAGGTGAGACCCATAATCCATATATGCAAGTTCACAATTTCATGTTTAGATCTAAATTTAGATCCATGGTAGATTATGCAAATATATGATTCTATATGCCCATGCTAGTTATTGGCTATGCAAATTTATGTTATAATTCCTATTTGCAAGTTAGATCTATTTTATATGTTATGCAAGTTGTGATGTTTCTTTTCTTTTATAAGTTTGACTATTTGTGAGTCTAAGTATCTCATATTAGAACGTACGAATAGCGTGGGGACAAAAAGGGAAAATATTAATTATGCAAATTGTGAATTGGCATAAAAATAACTTTGAAAGGCATATAATTAAACTGAGACATTAATTAGTATAATTTATATACCTAAAGAGTATGGACATAATTTAGGTGACAACTATGGACATAATTAATTTGGAAATTACTGAAAATTTGAATAGGTTCATATTAGGGTGAAATAATTTGTAATAATAAACGCCTAAGACACGGGGTTAGACTCGTTTGTGGTGTAAGACTGCCCGGACCCCCCGGCAAATCCAGCAAACACAAACGGTAGTCTAATGTAAGAGGTCGAAGGCATAAATTAAATGCGTAACAATTGTAAAGGCACGAGGTTAGACACGTTTGCAGTATAAGACTGCCTGGACCCGCCCAGCAAATCCAGCAACCGCAAACGGGAGTCTAATGTGGGAGGTCTTACAAGGTTACGGTTATAATGAATTAAGTAACACTTAACCAAGATAAACATGTGGTGGGACATGGGGGTTAAGTGGGTGACATGGATGACATGTGAAATACGATTAGAAACACTTAACCAAGTTGAAACATGTAAGAAGACATGAACAAGAAGGGGTTAAGTGGAAAATTTTAGTGGGGACCAAGCATAGGTGAAAATCTTGTGTCAAGCATGGGGGACCCTTTTCAAACCAGTAACCCATTAAGTATCTTTGTGAGCTCGAGTTAGATCGAGGATGGGACACGCTTACTGGGTTTGATTGTAAGAGGTCAAAACGGGTAAACGGTGGCAACGCAAGTCCAACGGGGTCATGTGCATGCGTGGGCCCAGGCTGGTAGATAAGATGTTGTTGCATCGTATAGATATAAGCCGTGCATTTTTAATGGTATCGGGCTGCGACTTTGGGGAGTGATACACCCCACTGTGGGACCAACACGGGTATCTATGAGTTAGGGAGCCGATCGCAGGGGGGTAGTGGGTACAACTAGTGGAGATAGGGGCAGATGGCACCTATGAAGACAACTAGGGGTACACGAAACTACCATTATGATTATTGTGTTCAGTAGGCGGGATCAACTTTTAGGGTGACTAGTAATGGTGCAGTATAGTAATTATCCTATAGTGATTAGGAGCGAGATTAATGCCAGAATATTCCTCTTGTTCATTTTGTCTTGCCCACTTGTTTCACAGTCATTCCTTGTTTTACCAGTGTATGCCTTATTCTAATTACTTTAATAATTATATTGTTAAAGTTATGGTACTCGCCAGACTTTATGTCTGACCCCCTTTGTTTTCGCCCCTATTCTCCCCCCCCCCCAGGTTCTCAGGGTGGGACTAGTGCTAGTGGAGCTTGATTCGGATCTTTCTCTCTCTTTGGAAGTGCTTGGATTGCTAAAAGTAAAGCTCAGCTCATCTCTTTTATGGCTACTTATGTTGGGGTTATCCTTTTTTACTTTATGTACCCAGAGAACAATTCTTCAAGATGGTTACTAGGTGTACTTGGTTTTTCTGTTGGTTTATGATGTTGTTGTAATCAAACTATTTCTCCGCTGCAATAAAAGTTGTTTTGAAAATTTTCAAGTACTGATATATGTATCTGTCTTGTTAATTCTGTTCTATTCACCAATAATACTCCATGAAAGTTAATGCAGTCCCTTTGAGAGTGACATTAATGGACGTGGGGTGTTACAAGTTGTTACCAGAGGTCGAAGTATCAGATACAACTGATTAGTCTCACGGTCCACAAGCATTGGATGCTCAACTTTCAGAGTCTGTAGCAGTAGTAACCAGTACTGAATCTACAAAAAATTATATGGAACTACACAAGGTGTTTCAAGAATGTATCACGGGAGAAAAAGGCTCAGGGAAAGAAATTGAAAGTAAGATGCAATGAATTTGAAGTTCCCATTGGAGATACTAGGCACACCTTATAGTCCTACATAGGGATGCTGGCTCGGACTATCATTCCCATCGGCACTTAAAGTTGGCCAAATGTAGATCTAGTATTAAAAGCAAATTTATGGGAGGAATTTTGGTAAAATATAATAAAAAATTAATTATACATTTGACACACACAATAATAATATAATTTGTTGTTAAAAATAATTATATAAATTTTATTGTTGTTATCCAACAGTATGCTTTCATATTGCTCTTTAGGCTGCTTTCAATCTCTCTTCTGAATGTGAATTAGTGGTGCTAAAATCCATTGGGACGAAGTGGAGACAATTTAGAACTAAGTTAACTACTCAATATGTGCTGTCGTACTTTGGATAGAGGAAGAAATTGAGGAAACCTCCAAAAAATATGCATTTGTGAGTAAGGAGGCTTGAAATAATTTTGTTGTAGAGAGGACTTCCGATAAATGGCTGTTATGCAAGATGACTTCGCTATTGTTTATTAATTTACTGCAAATCTTGATTTTGTGTAAAAAAACATATCTTTAGGTGTTTGCAATATTATCTACAAATACTTTTAAACTTGTAAATTTAAATATTCCAATTTGTTTCTGCAGTCAATACGTAATGAACAGGTTGAGAGATTGTGTAAGCGAAATATCCACACTGCTTGTCAAGGAAGGGGTATATTGGTTTGCAAGAAGAAGAAGTAAGAACCTATCGGTTTTATTGTATTTTTTGTTTTTTATAAATTTTAAATGTTTATACATTTTATACAGATAAAGGCAGGAAATTGGACCCTAGAGAATAACCTGATAGGGCAATTTTGCGGAAAAAGCTCGTATACCAAAGGATGAGAAGATTGATGAAGAGCTAGCGAAGATAAATGCCAAAATTGTAAGCATCTATTATCACTAATTCTCAAAATTCTAAGCATATATTATTCTAAAATCAATCTTAGCAGGTATTAAAATAGTATTAAATGTTACTTGTTTGTAACTAGTTGACACACATAATGAAATATATCAAAATTTTATACTCACAATTTAGCCCTACCTTGACATAATTTTTTAATTTGAATGATGTTGTTGACAGTAATGTTAATAGAAAAAAAGTAAAAGGTGAATTACGATTGTATGGAAGTGAAGATGTCTTAAGTACTGCACTGAAAACTCCTGAGCATTCAGGTAGGGTACGAGGGTTAGAGGCTTTGTCACCCCTAAAATGTTCTTAAATTTACCGAAGAGGAATCAAATCACAAAGGCTTAGTTGTTGGCCCGTGATCGACAACGAGAGGAGAAGTTGGAGAGAACCAAGAAAGATTTTATGGCGCAGATTGATGCTTTAAAGGCACTGATTAATCAGTCGAATCTTCCATCTCCAATGTTGTCGGACAAATCAACCTACCAAGAAGTGTTTCAAGGAACAAGGGGAAAACCTAAAATTGCGAAAGAATTATTGGTGGATGATGACTATGTCACTATTGACCCCCTTCCACTTGATAAAAAGGTAAAATAAGTAGTATGTTTGTATGCTCTAGTGCACATAATACCATACAAATTGTTATTTTTAATTTAACATATTCTCTTTTGATGGTATGGTCCACGATAGTGTAAGCTTGTAGTGGGAAGTATCATAAACAAGGTTGCATTTGAAAGGGTTTTTAATGAGACAGAACTGAATACATCAGTAAATGGAGTGCCTCTGCAGCCTGGTTGTGTTCGTGTTGTGGTGGATGGTATCATTAAATGGGACGCCTTAGTTCCCATGTCGATAGCAAGTGAAATAGAGAAGGTCAACGAAGCAGTTGGCGCTCACATAGCATGGCCTCGAAACTTGGTAATCTTCCGGACTGTGGAGGAGATTGTAATGGAGTCGACCGTGGGAAGGTTTTAACTATAAACACGAAGAGAATAGGCCTGCCTCAGTCAAAGGAGGACAATGAGTTGCTAAGACTGCATATCTTTTTCACCACAATACAACCAAATAAGAATGTGTCTAGCTGTTTTAGGATGTTGTATAACCATGCGAAAACATATATATTAGTTTTTGGGACCTCAATACCGATTCATTGTGAAGTCTTTGGAGTTGAGAAGATGGTTTACATTTTGGCTGAGAATCTAATTACCTTGTTAGAGTTTGACATGCTTGGACAAGCTGGAATATCTGCATATATGGCGTAAGTATATTTTTAATCTTAATTTCTTGTCATTCTGGACACATGGATATGTTGATTAGCTATTTCATATTTATACTTAGGTCCTTGCATGCTTTGTTCATAAGAGTAGCGATTTTGAGTTGTTTGCCTTTGTCGATCCTGGAGAGACACTTATCCTCAATAATGAATTTGAAACTTACGTTCTTAATTGGTTGAGACGGTAATCTCAATCGTCTATTCTTAATGCCACATAATGAAAAGTAAGTGTTGATACAATGTATATTATTATTTTTATGCATTTTTTTTTACAAACTCTGACTTTTGTATATTTTCTAATAAAACAACGCGCGTTGGATTTTAGTCCTAATATGGGATGGTGACATTTACGTTCTCAATTCTTTGTCTCATCAGGCATGTTTTTCAGCATTAGAAAAAGTATTATCAAGGCAATAAATTTGTATGATAATAATGTGATTCATTGATGTGCTATTCACTTAACATTTGATTTTATTCTACTATCACTGTTGCTAGTGGTTGCTTGTTGCATTCACCATGAGTTCATGATTGTTTCATATTTCATTTATGTAAACAGATTTTGTATTCCAATAAATTTGAACATATGCTATACCTTTTCTTGCTCTTGTCATATTTGTACTTGCTATGATTTTGCTTGATGTACACCTTCTTGTATATTACTGATAAGGATAGATATATAGTTGATCCCCTACTTCATATGTCACCCTCTTCTACTGCCCATTTGTGAAGTCATGACTGTTGATCATTTGTAATGCCATAATCTATAACCTGTAAAATCGGGTATTTCATGGTTTGTTTGAACATTTGTATTGCATGTATTCACTGTCCATATTTGTTTTCATTTGCCTTATGTGTTACCGACATTGTTGCATTTATGTAGTGTAATCAAATCTTTTAGCGCTCAAACCGAAAGAGAAAACAGAGTTCCAAAAGTTAAGAACCTTATAGCAAGAATTTTGCACTTTAGTTAATTTGCCTTACTTACTGGTCCAACTTCCTTTTGGTGTTGACGGAAAAAACCCAGCTTATTATTATTATTTTGGCAAGGCCGACCGGTTTTTATAGTGTTCCGTAACACTTTTTGTAACACCCCGTAATTCTGTGACATTAAGATTCTCAAATTAAAGTATAATTAATTTTTAAAAGAAAAATTAAAAGAAAAAAAAGATCCATGCAGTTGTTTAATTTAAGTATTGTAACTAACATGAAAAAGAGAAGTAAGGAGAGAACAATAATTAGTATTGTTCTAAGACTTATTAACAAAAGCCTCTGTAGCTTAGTTGGTTAAGGCATTGGATTTGTAGCATGGAGGTCGGGGGTTCGAACCCCGGCGGCGGCATAAATTTTTATCTTTGTTTTAGAGAGGGCCAACTGAACATGCAAATATATGTACGTATACAAATTCAAAATTTGAAAGGATAAGAACGTACATATAAGGAAATAAAGAAAATATATATATACATATGAGAATATATATATATATATATGCAAAAATATATGTATACGAAAGATAAAATTCAAGATAAGGCTACAGTCAATGAAATATGGCAACATCATTTGAATTTTGAAAATAAAATGAAAGTTGTGCGTATATATATACGCGTAAAATGGTCGTTAGAGGAATTGTATACATATAAGAATATTTCATGTGAATAAAACAGTTAAATAAATTCCAGAAATTCAAAAGTTCGAAAATCAAACTTCTACGCCAAAACAATTCATTCGAAATTCAAATTTCTATGCCAAAATAGCTTGTGGGACCCAATGCTGACTCAGCACTGCGTGTATGATAAGGTTTGGCTAGATTCATCTACGTACCTGGACTATTTTCTTAACTGGGTTCAATGCTGACTCAGCGCTGCGTGTACGATAAGGTCTTGAGCAGCTATATAAACAGCCCTAGTCTTCATTCTCTTTGCACCAATTCTCTTCTATCCTTATGCTGCTAAGATTCATGGCTTCTTCCCCTCCTCTAAATTTTCTTAAATAATTAAAATAAAATATAAATTCAAGACATGGAGATGTTGCTCAAATCTGTTCAAGAGAAGATTCAAATCAAAGTGAAGAATTCAAAGGCAAAATCAACAAACCTCGAGCAACGACATACGAATCTTAGCATCGCCGTTCTTCTATTCTAGATCTAATTTCTGTAAGTTGGTTATTTCTAGACTTGAACGTTTTATTTTTATTTGTGACATGAAATTAAAAAGATACAAGAAAAATGCCTAATCTCTTCACTTGGATCTGTGTTTATTTAAGTTTTTGGATCTAATTCTTGACTATGGCCCAGAACATACTATGACTTTGATTGACGGCCTATGACTATTGAACAAAGAGGATATGCCTATGCCTATGATCATGATTATGAGAACTATGACCATGAACCTATGGCCTTTGAATTACGAACATGAACCTTGATTTGGGACATACAACATATGACTATGACATTGCCTATGACAATGACTTATGACTATGGGAATTGTTTTCCCTTTTGGACTATGAACATTGCCTATAACTATGAACTTTGCCTATGATTCATAATTAGGAAAATTGTTGCTTAAGTTTTGTGGCTATGAAATTGGGTCTAAACCCGATTATCTATTTTATCTGTTCCTTGTTTTTCTTTGGTTTTAGACTGTGGGAATTTACCTATTCAGTTAGGTCTACCCATGTTCTTGAACCTATTCTATCTATTGGTTTTAAACCGTGGGAATTTACCTATTAAGTTAGGTCTACCCATATTCTTGAACCTACGTCGTTATCCAAACCTTTTATGCCAGTTATTATCCCTTTTCATAGCATCTTTGGTTCATTCCCTATTTTCTACGAATCTAGATTTATTTACAATCTAGGTTAAATCACGATTATACGAACGGTGGGAATGCAATTTGGGGAAAATATGAAAATGAACATAAATGTAGTTATAAGCTTCGAAATTGGCATAAATTGGGAATATGTATTATGGCATGTTCATAGGAATGCAAATTGGATAAGTCTGACATATTAAATTTAGTATTAGCAAGTAAGCTAAATTTTAGGCATGAAATGTAAACTAGAATAATAATTCTAGTCTTACCATAAACTGTGAATTAGGAATGTTAAATCAAAATTGTGTTAATTAAAGATTTGGAATAAGTATATTAGCACAATTTTGAATTTAGCCATAATTGTGAGAAATTGTCATGTTTAGAATAAATTATGGTTAGTGACACTTAATTTGGTATAATTTACATACCAAAAAGTATAAATATGATAAATAAGAGGGAATGGGCCATAATAATAAATGTGACAATGTACATTAAAAGTGTAATAATGAAATAAGTAAATTAGGAGTAAATTTACTTATAGAATTTGTCATAAATGATAAAGTGTTCATTTACCACAAAATATGTAACTTGCATGTAGGTAAAGTTTTGGCCATAAATTATAAACTAGGATATTTAATCTAGTTTTGGCAATGAAATAGGAAATGGCCTGAACTGCAAGTTGGGTTAGGACTTGGGCCTAGAATATAAGTATACTAGTGGGTAGGACAAAATGAAAATGGTATAGGCCAAGTTTATTTAAAAAGGGAAAATGGACTTTGAATATAAATTGTTGACAATTTATATATGGACAAAAGAAAGGTTTTCTCTTTGAATAACACATACACCTGAAAGTTCTAGGGTGACAGAGAGGATAGTGTCTAGGCTTGGGTTTGGAAAATACAAGTTTCCTGCCCTCCCTGGCTATCCCTAACTGATCCGAAGGACGGGATGGTTGTTTTCAAAACCAGATTTGGAAATTAATCAAAAACCCTTTGAACTTAGAAAACATGAATATGCCTAGCCCGAGGTTAGACTGAGTTGCGGTGTAAACCTGCCCGGAACCGACCGGCACATCCAGTAACCGCAGCAATATCTGTCTAATGTGAGAGGTTGCGGCTTTAATTTATTAATTAAAGCTAGAACAAGAATGGGAGAGTTAAGTCCATAAGAACACTTAACCAACTTAAGCACAGTTAAGCTAGAACGGAGGGCTAAGTCCACAGGGACACTTAACCAAACTCATGGTAATAAGACAAGATTTGTAGAGGTTAAGTAACTAAGAAAACACTTAGCCAAATTTACATGTTAACTAATCTAGAAAGTGGGGTTAAGTAGAGTTAATACACTTAGCCAAATTAACATGTTAACTAGACTAGAGGTTGGGGTTAAGTAAATACACTTAGCCAATTTAGCATGATAGCTGGACCAGACCGTAGGGTTAAGTAAACTTGAACACTTGACCGTCAGATTGTGATAAAGGAATAGGGTTAAGTCTAAAACATGAAGGGATAATACTTAACCATTAATAATAACATGTTAGTTAAAACAGACGGGTAAGGTTAAGTTAAAAAGGAACACTTAACCAACACAGGGTGAATGGGTAGGGTTAAGTAATAAATACTTAACCAATATAACTTGGTTTGTGGTAGGGTTAAGTCAACATGAGTTACTGACAACACTTAACCAGTTTAACAGGGTAAATGAGGAGGGTTAAGTAAGCCTGAATTGACTATGACATTTAACCAATCCAAATTGACGGGATAGAGAACTAAGTAAACCTTAATTAAGAAAACAACGATTCTGGAAACTAAGTGGTAAATCTTAGTTAATAAAACTAAGTAGTAATTCTTAGTATAACACGAGGAGGAGCGAACGTCCGTCTGGTTAAAATGAAGGCTCCAACGAATTGGGTTACGAAGCCCGAGGCTTCGAGGGGACGTGAGGGTACTCTTGGTCTCCCTCTGTGAGGCTGCAGATGATCCGCCTGGGCCCACAGAGGTTAAGGTCTGCGTAGAAGAACCAGGGGTATGCCTTGGTTGCAATACATGGCAACCTAAAGACTAGGATGGACCGGCGTGATTCGGCGAGCAAACGGTAGCCCTGTGATAGCGACTCGTCGTCTACCATCCATCTTGAGTCAATCGAGATACGTGAAGCGGAAAGGCGGAGAACTCCAAAAGACCATATACTTGCTATCTAGTTATGGTTGCGGATGGCCATAGGATAGTGGGGCACCGGGGGCCGGTGTATAGTTCTCATTTTACAAGGTGTGTCTTTCATTAGTTGAGGGAGGGGTCAAGTGGGACCATAGCCACTGGAATAAAAACAGACCTTAGCATCTGCATGGGCAGATATCTGAAAGCTCCCGACCGAGTTTGTTTTCCTTGATTTGCCCTGACACAGGACTCGGACCGTACATTATGGGACATGTGCACCTAGACAAGCGATAACGATTCGCGATACATGCGTGGGGAAGTATAGGAACATGTACCACTCTAGGTAGTGTATCCTAGACTTGGGGGCATCGTTAGACAGGTAGCATAATTCCTAGTTGAACTAGGTGGCATAAACCCTAAATCCGAGAAGCGTTCAGCAGATAGCGTAAAACTCTAGTTAAATCTAGAAAGCACTTGATAGAAAACCCTAGATTTGATCTAGGTAATAAATAATGAATGTATGCCGGAAGGCAATGGAGAATACAGGGATTGGGATCACGTTATCGTTACTAGTTGGGACACTAGTTAGGCGGTGCAGAGATATAGAAACCAGTATAACAAGGAAATAGCGAAGCGGCAAAAGTATTAGAGCATATCCAGTTTGTCTTAGTTTAGCATATCTTGTGTTAATCTTATCTAATCTTGCCAACCCTATCATCATGGTGTAATCTTGTATTCAGTTAATTCATGTCGTTTTGTTTTTCCCTTGTTCACATGCTAGAAGTTACTGAACTTACTCAGGCTTTATGTCTGACTCTGTTTTTCTTTCGTCTTCTTTTCTTCCGTTCCCTCCCCCCCCCCCCACCAGATAGTTGAGGAGGGAATAGTATAGCTCAGGTTAAGTTGGAATGTCACTCTTTCCCAGCTTGAAGATTTGTCGAAGTTTGCTTGGATTCTCTTTTCGGATGTTATGGCTGGCTCTTGCTAAAATTGGGGAATATAAATATTGTTTTATGCTTCTTTATTTTGTAAGACATATGATACTCTGATATTGTAAAGAAATCTTTGTACAAACTATTTTATCAATAAAGCAAAGTTTTATTTTCCGCTGTTTAATTTCTGTCTGTCTTGTAATTTATCTGCATCTTTTACCCTAAATACTCCATAGAACTTAGTGCATTCCCTTTGTGAGTGACACTAACGGACGTGGGGTGTTACACGTGGTATCAGAGCTGAAGGTTACCAGATCAGATAAAGGATTTGAGAAATTATTTTCAAACGGTTTTAAAAGAAGCATTTTCAAAAGAAAAGTTTTGTTTTAAAGGCATATTCCCCAAAGCCATACGCAGTGTCTTCTCTTCCTCTGTTTGAATTCTTGTCTCCTTCGTTCTTGAGTCTCTGGGGCTCCTGGCTTTCTGGGAGGTAACCTCATCGAAAGGCAAAGTAGTGCCCGTCTTCCATCTATAGCCGTAGTTGTTTCACTTACGGCCAGTCTTCTTTTAAGTTCATATGGTTTTCCGTACGATGGAAGCAGCTTTCGAGAGATTTGCCAACATGGTTATACACGGAAAGGGATGAGGTGTTTGGCAAAGGAGCACAACCCTAGGATGAGGAATTCATGGAGATAGGTTTAGCTCACGAAGGAGGAAGAAATTATAGAAGAAGAAGTATCTTTACTTGGGTATGATAAGGCATATAATTAAGGAAGAGGGCAAGAACAAAGGACAAGATTTTCAGAAAGGCAAGTACATGCTGAGCGTACCTAGGAGATAGGTGGTAAAAGTTTCTATTGGAAAGAATCTAGTTTTTCTATTCGTACTCTTTCCTTTTTAGCGCTTCGCAATTGTTCATATTTGCTTCCATAGTTGAGTCTCTGCACCATAGTACTTGTATAGTAAGAAGATCCCAATCAGTCTCAAACCCAGTGGGTGGTTCGACCCGTTTATTTTTGGTTAGTAGGGGTTTGAATAGCTATCGAGTTTGCTTATATCATATCACGTCGATCATCTAAAATCGGAGGAGATATTCCCTGGATACTTATCTGATATTGGTTTAGGCCTTTGGGGCTTGTACTTGAGGAATGTCGAGTTCGACTAGGATGGTTTGCGTGAGAGATGAATAGTTGTGACAGGCGCTCTAAAAAGCGCGTAGTGATCTTTCAACCCTTATAGTTATGGCATGGTGGATAAGGGAGAGACCTCTAATCATACACTTGGTACCGTGATTGACATCTGTTTATTTTGGAAATGGAGGTTAGGAACTTCACAATCGTGAAGATAAATTGGTTAAGATACAGTAGAGTAAAGCTCAAGAAGGCTAGAAACTAGCAACATGCCCTTTTTCCTTAAGGGTGCATCCTTGATTTCTCTGTTTAGGAGCTTTACGCGTAGTTGTTTCTCTTTTTCCAAAGTATATCCTCTAGGTCGTATCTGCGATCCTTAGGTAGAAGCCAACGGATGTAAACATGTATTTGAAACATGTTATGGTTGAATGGTTACAAGTGGTTGCAAATGGTTGCTCGTGGATGCATATGCATACGTATTAGGCACTAGATCAAGTTCGGACGCTCTCATATTGCATTTACATATATGCATTTGTTTATAAGTTGAACTTGATATGATATCATACGGACGTTGCATATGGATGAATGGCTGTGCACGCATGTAGTATTTACATGACTAGGGATGTTTGCATGCATGATTGGACGCATGGCACTAACATGATTTGCATTAAGGAGGTCAACTGAATCAGTAGACCGCCTGATTTTGCATTAGATAGAGACATATACACACACTATGCATATGAGCATGAAAGCATTAGAAATCTTTTAAGGACAATGAATGCCTGTGATTGAATGGTTGAGTAGATGGGTGATTGGATGGTAGGACACAATCTTCCTAACTTGAAGATTTCGGGGACGAAATCCTTTTAAGTGGGGGAGAATGTAACACCCCATAATTCTGTGACATTAAGATTCTCAAATTAAAGTATAATTAATTTTTAAAAGAAAAATTAAAAGAAAAAAAAGATCCATGCAGTTGTTTAATTTAAGTATTGTAACTAACATGAAAAAGAGAAGTAAGGAGAGAACAATAATTATTATTGTTCTAAGACTTATTAACAAAAGCCTCTGTAGCTCAGTTGGTTAAGGCATTGGATTTGTAGCATGGAGGTCGAGGGTTCGAACCCCGGCGGCGGCATAAATTTTTATCTTTGTTTTAGAGAGGGCCAACTGAACATGCAAATATATGTACGTATACAAATTCAAAATTTGAAAGGATAAGAACGTACATATAAGGAAATAAAGAAAATATATATATACATATGACAATATATATATATGCAAAAATATATGTATACGAAAGATAAAATTCAAGATAAGGCTACAGTCAATGAAATATGGCAACATCATTTGAATTTTGAAAATAAAATGAAAGTTGTGCGTATATATATACGCGTAAAATGGTCGTTAGAGGAATTGTATACATATAAGAATATTTCATGTGAATAAAACAGTTAAATAAATTCTAGAAATTCAAAAGTTCGAAAATCAAACTTCTACGCCAAAACAATTCATTCGAAATTCAAATTTCTACGCCAAAATAGCTTGTGGGACCCAATGCTGACTCAGCACTGCGTGTATGATAAGGTTTGGCTAGATTCATCTACGTACCTGGACTATTTTCTTAACTGGGTTCAATGCTGACTCAGCGCTGCGTGTACGATAAGGTTTTGAGCAGCTATATAAACAGCCCTAGTCTTCATTCTCTTTGCACCTATTCTCTTCTATCCTTATGCTGCTAAGATTCATGGCTTCTTCCCCTCTAAATTTTCTTAAATAATTAAAATAAAATATAAATTCAAGACATGGAGATGCTGCTCAAATCTGTTCAAGAGAAGATTCAAATCAAAGTGAAGAATTCAAAGGCAAAATCAACAAACCTCGAGCAACGACATACGAATCTTAGCATCGCCGTTCTTCTATTCTAGATCTAATTTCTGTAAGTTGGTTATTTCTAGACTTGAACGTTTTATTTTTATTTGTGACATGAAATTAAAAGGATACAAGAAAATGCCTAATCTCTTCACCTGGATCTGTGTTTATTTAAGTTTTTGGATCTAATTCTTGACTATGGCCCAGAACATACTATGACTTTGATTGACGGCCTATGACTATTGAACAAAGAGGATATGCCTATGCCTATGATCATGATTATGAGAACTATGACCATGAACCTATGGCCTTTGAATTACGAACATGAACCTTGATTTGGGACATACAACATATGACTATGACATTGCCTATGACAATGACTTATGACTATGGGAATTGTTTTCCCTTTTGGACTATGAACATTGCCTATAACTATGAACTTTGCCTATGATTCATAATTAGGAAAATTGTTGCTTAAGTTTTGTGGCTATGAAATTGGGTCTAAACCCGATTATCTATTTTATCTGTTCCTTGTTTTTCTTTGGTTTTAGACTGTGGGAATTTACCTATTCAGTTAGGTCTACCCATGTTCTTGAACCTATTCTATCTATTGGTTTTAGACCGTGGGAATTTACCTATTAAGTTAGGTCTACCCATATTCTTGAACCTACGTCGTTATCCAAACCTTTTATGCCAGTTATTATCCCTTTTCATAGCATCTTTGGTTCATTCCCTATTTTCTACGAATCTAGATTTATTTACAATCTAGGTTAAATCACGATTATACGAACGGTGGGAATGCAATTTGGGGAAAATATGAAAATGAACATAAATGTAGTTATAAGCTTCGAAATTGGCATAAATTGGGAATATGTATTATGGCATGTTCATAGGAATGCAAATTGGATAAGTTTGACATATTAAATTTAGTATTAGCAAGTAAGCTAAATTTTAGGCATGAAATGTAAACTAGAATAATAATTCTAGTCTTACCATAAACTGTGAATTAGGAATGTTAAATCAAAATTGTGTTAATTAAAGATTTGGAATAAGTATATTAGCACAATTTTGAATTTAGCCATAATTGTGAGAAATTGTCATGTTTAGAATAAATTATGGTTAGTGACACTTAATTTGGTATAATTTACATACCAAAAAGTATAAATATGATAAATAAGAGGGAATGGGCCATAATAATAAATGTGACAATGTACATTAAAAGTGTAATAATGAAATAAGTAAATTAGGAGTAAATTTACTTATAGAATTTGTCATAAATGATAAAGTGTTCATTTACCACAAAATATGTAACTTGCATGTAGGTAAAGTTTTGGCCATAAATTATAAACTAGGATATTTAATCTAGTTTTGGCAATGAAATAGGAAATGGCCTGAACTGCAAGTTGGGTTAGGACTTGGGCCTAGAATATAAGTATACTAGTGGGTAGGACAAAATGAAAATGGTATAGGCCAAGTTTATTTAAAAAGGGAAAATGGACTTTGAAGATAAATTGTTGACAATTTATATATGGACAAAAGAAAGGTTTTCTCTTTGAATAACACATACACCTGAAAGTTCTAGGGTGACAGAGAGGATAGTGTCTAGGCTTGGGTTTGGAAAATACAAGTTTCCTGCCCTCCCTGGCTATCCCTAACTGATCCGAAGGACGGGATGGTTGTTTTCAAAACCAGATTTGGAAATTAATCAAAAACCCTTTGAACTTAGAAAACATGAATATGCCTAGCCCGAGGTTAGACTGAGTTGCGGTGTAAACCTGCCCGGAACCGACCGGCACATCCAGTAACCGCAGCAATATCTGTCTAATGTGAGAGGTTGCAGCTTTAATTTATTAATTAAAGCTAGAACAAGAATGGGAGAGTTAAGTCCATAGGAACACTTAACCAACTTAAGCACAGTTAAGCTAGAACGGAGGGCTAAGTCCACAGGGACACTTAACCAAACTCATGGTAATAAGACAAGATTTGTAGAGGTTAAGTAACTAAGAAAACACTTAGCCAAATTTACATGTTAACTAATCTAGAAAGTGGGGTTAAGTAGAGTTAATACACTTAGCCAAATTAACATGTTAACTAGACTAGAGGTTGGGGTTAAGTAAATACACTTAGCCAATTTAGCATGATAGCTGGACCAGACCGTAGGGTTAAGTAAACTTGAACACTTGACCGTCAGATTGTGATAAAGGAATAGGGTTAAGTCTAAAACATGAAGGGATAATACTTAACCATTAATAATAACATGTTAGTTAAAACAGACGGGTAAGGTTAAGTTAAAAAGGAACACTTAACCAACACAGGGTGAATGGGTAGGGTTAAGTAATAAATACTTAACCAATATAACTTGGTTTGTGGTAGGGTTAAGTCAACATGAGTTACTGACAACACTTAACCAGTTTAACAGGGTAAATGAGGAGGGTTAAGTAAGCCTGAATTGACTATGACATTTAACCAATCCAAATTGACGGGATAGAGAACTAAGTAAACCTTAGTTAAGAAAACAACGATTCTGGAAACTAAGTGGTAAATCTTAGTTAATAAAACTAAGTAGTAATTCTTAGTATAACACGAGGAGGAGCGAACGTCCGTCTGGTTAAAATGAAGGCTCCAACGAATTGGGTTACGAAGCCCGAGGCTTCGAGGGGACGTGAGGGTACTCTTGGTATCCCTCTGTGAGGCTGCAGATGATCCACCTGGGCCCACAAAGGTTAAGGTCTGCGTAGAAGAACCAGGGGTACGCCTTGGTTGCAATACATGGCAACCTAAAGACTAGGATGGACCGGCGTGATTCGGCGAGCAAACGGTAGCCCTGTGATAGCGACTCGTCGTCTACCATCCATCTTGAGTCAATCGAGATACGTGAAGCGGAAAGGCGGAGAACTCCAAAAGACCATATACTTGCTATCTAGTTATGGTTGCGGATGGCCATAGGATAGTGGGGCACCGGGGGCCGGCGTATAGTTCTCATTTTACAAGGTGTGCCTTTCATTAGTTGAGGGAGGGGTCAAGTGGGACCATAGCCACTGGAATAAAAACAGACCTTAGCATCTGCATGGGCAGATATCTGAAAGCTCCCGACCGAGTTCTGTTTTCCTTGATTTGCCCTGACACAGGACTCGGACCGTACATTATGGGACATGTGCACCTAGACAAGCGATAACGATTCGCGATACATGCGTGGGGAAGTATAGGAACATGTACCACTCTAGGTAGTGTATCCTAGACTTGGGGGCATCGTTAGACAGGTAGCATAATTCCTAGTTGAACTAGGTGGCATAAACCCTAAATCCGAGAAGCGTTCAGCAGATAGCGTAAAACTCTAGTTAAATCTAGAAAGCACTTGATAGAAAACCCTAGATTTGATCTAGGTAATAAATAATGAATGTATTCCGGAAGGCAATGGAGAATACAGGGATTGGGATCACGTTATCGTTACTAGTTGGGACACTAGTTAGGCGGTGCAGAGATATAGAAACCAGTATAACAAGGAAATAGCGAAGTGGCAAAAGTATTAGACCATATCCAGTTTGTCTTAGTTTAGCATATCTTGTGTTAATCTTATCTAATCTTGCCAACCCTATCATCGTGGTGTAATCTTGTATTCAGTTAATTCATGTCGTTTTGTTTTTCCCTTGTTCACATGCTAGAAGTTACTGAACTTACTCAGGCTTTATGTCTGACTCTGTTTTCCTTTCGTCTTCTTTTCTTCCGTTCCCCCCCCCCCCCCAGGTAGTTGAGGAGGGAATAGTATAGCTCAGGTTAAGTTGGAATGTCACTCTTTCCCAGCTTGAAGATTTGTCGAAGTTTGCTTGGATTCTCTTTTCGGATGCTATGGCTGGCTCTTGCTAAAATTGGGGAATATAAATATTGTTTTATGCTTCTTTATTTTGTAAGACAGATGATACTCTGATATTGTAAAGAAATCTTTGTACAAACTATTTTATCAATAAAGCAAAGTTTTATTTTCCGCTGTTTAATTTCTGTCTTGTAATTTATCTGCATCTTTTACCCTAAATACTCCACAGAACTTAGTGCATTCCCTTTGTGAGTGACACTAACGGACGTGGGGTGTTACACTTTTTATTTTAAAAAATTTGGAGAATACATGAGAGTACAGGTGATATACATAGTATACATAAGCTGAATCTTCCACACATGGAAAACGGGTACTACTTTCACAATTTCAGAATTTCAAGTTCACATTACATTTTATATTGCCTCTTCTTTTATCTCCTGAGACTAACACCGCCTAATGACAGACTGCTAGCCATTCACTTGTAGATTTCTTAGCATTTCCTTCTCTATGCTCCTAATTACAGAAGCTTTAGGTCCTTGCTTTTTCATTGGAGTTAGTTATCATTTGATCAGTGATGATGTCTGGAGGTCTCTTCCTATAAGTAGCAGGGGTGCAATATGCGCATATGGGTTGGCCGTTTTGTCTTTGACAGTTGGTGACTTTCGCATCTTCTTCTTCCACTTGCAATTATTTTTTGCAAAACTGCCGACACATAATCAAGCTTCGCAGTATGCAGTTGATCATAAACAATTCCAGCACAAAATTTATTAAATCTCCTACCTTCTTCTCTATTTCAAGTAACTTTGGTGTGTCAACTTCACATTGAGCTAACTCAGCTTAGAGGGCGCTGGAGATAGTTGATACGTCGGCATCCATTGTTCGAATGTGAGCAGTTCTAGCAGATTCAATTGGACTCAGCTCTTTCATGTCTTTCTGTATTTGCTTTTCCTTGATAGCTGTAGAGACATGTTCACTGGTCTTCTTAAGTGTTGTGTCAATGCAGCACGTCTTTACAGATTTTATAAGATGATTCCATCCACCTGCATTTTCTCTTCCTTGCAACTTATCAGGTATAGCAATCTCTTTGGTCCTACTTTATCATTATCCCACGAACTACTAAATGTATTTAACGGTACCTCTTCAACATGAGTAGCACCGATTTCCTGTAAATTGTTAACAACGTTCCTATATTCAGCTTGAATACATTCAATTATCCACTGTGTATTATTGCCTTTCTCATTTTCTTTGATCTCATCCCCACCTATGTTTTCATTTTTACCATTGTCATCCATACTTGCATTTTCAATCTCCTCATGTTCAATCTCATAGTCTATTTTATATTAATTCTCTTCCTCATTACAACTTGGCAGCAACGATAAGCAATTCGACGTACTAATTGCATTCACAGCAGGCGGGGACGCCTCAACCAGTACTTGCTTACCTTTATCTTTACCACTAGCAATGAAACGAACTGGATTCTTCTTCCTTACTACTCGGGTCCATGTGTTATATTTGTTATTTGTTGGCGTGAGCGTTGGAGCACCCTACTCGGTCTGTCATTCTTGACAGCAGCTAGAACTTTTTTTCTTCTCTCAGTATCATTCTCTTTTTCCTTTTGCTTCCTTGTTGTATTAACACGACTACCTGCTGCACTGTTTGTTTCCAAACTATTCTTTTCCTCTTGGGTTTTGCAATTTTCAGTCGAGTGCCCAAAAACTTTGCAGTGTATGCATAGTTTAGGTTTCCAGAGGTAATAAACTTTCACCAATTGAATGAATCCATCAAGATTACGAACAGGAAAAGAATCTGGTAAGGGAGAATTAGCGGTAACCTTGACCATACATTTTGCGAATTCTAGTCAGTTTAAACTTTCTGTGTTGGAGTCCATACACAAAAACTTCCCCACTCTGGTAGACATATAGCTGATACCCTGCTTCGGCCATGCGACGAGTGGTATATTAAACATCTTAATCCATACTAGAATAGCTATGACGTTGTTAGCATCATTACTCAAACAGGGTTCCCATTGTTTAACACTAAAGAGTTTATTGTGAATGGCGACAGGGTCAGCTTCAAGAACCTTGTTACGATTTTCCATTGACGAAAACTGGAAGAAGAAGATACTACCATTTGATTTAATTTCAATCGTGCCTTGTGGCCCTAATGTTTCTGCAAATAGTTGATAACAGTAGTGTATGGCAGCGGCGTATCAAGGAAAAACCCTACAAGATACCCAGTACATCGCTCTATGCTAGTTGGTACTATGTCATCGGTAACAACTAGATTTTCCCCTTCTAATTTCAGGATGATATAATTGACCTCAAAGATGCCAGCGTTCTTTGGCTTCGAAGCAAATAGCGAGGACTATTTAAGTTGAGGAAGAGGATCTAGGATGGCGACATGTGGAGGAGGTGGGTTCGACAGGTTGGATGGGTTGGCGGTGGGATGAGGCTCGGGTGATGGTGGAATCGGTTTGGGCGGAGGGTCCCATTGCTGATTTGAAGGAAGGGATGAGTCGTTTTTGGGGAGAGGATTTTGTGGATCTGGATTGGCTATCGCCATTTTTTGTGAAACTTAAAAAGTCAATATAAATCTTTTTTTCTTAAAGGATTAAATTTGAAGCAAAAGAGATGTGCCCTAAAAATTTCCCCTTCTCATCTTTGAGGATAACATGGAGAAATTGACTCACCTTATTATAATTTGCCTTTATTATTGTTTGAATAGGGATCTCCAAAACAACCAGGTGGTACTGTATGCGGCTACGTTTTGGTGCGCTATATGAAAGAAATCATTTCGGATAGGGAAATGTTTTTTTACTACCAAGATAACCTACTTTATATTTTGATTGAAAGATAGTAAGATATTTGGATGAATACACTATGCTTATTTATGTGTTACACTTTTTAGTGGGTGGCTAAGTCAAGGAAATCCTACACGATGCAAGAGCTTGATGATGTGCGCTGTGAGGTTGTCGAATTCACATAAGACAAAATGTAAAGGTTTTTATCATCTTATGAATTCATCTAAGGAAAAATGTAATTTGACTTAAGGTTGATTGAGGAAATAAGAGACAGGGAAGTACTGTACTTTGTTTTGTGCGGATTCATGTCTGGGTTGCTTAGAATGTTCTAAATGTTGTAGTTTGATGGATTATTATTGGATTGGTATTAGGGTCGAAAAATGAAACTGAATGGAGTTGTAATGTACTTTGTTTTTGGATCATTGTTACAACAATAAATGTTAGTTCTAGCAGTAACGTCAGTGTTATATTTGAATATGTATGTTAGTAAGCAAGACAAACATACATCAGGATGTCCAAAACTGATGTTTATTACTATAAAATCACATTGTATGCTATAAAAACCAATGTCTATATTCAATATTTAACATGGCTACGAATAAGGTAATCGTTGTCTATCATACCTAATTAACATCACATATCGTAAGAAACTGATGTCTACAACTACACGTTTACATCGCTTGCTTTACAAAATCGATGTATATAACAAAAAGTAACATCGGTTCCTTTAAAGGTGACTAGCATAATAAACATTTTAACAACAGTTATTTATAAATAACCGGTTTAGAATTCTTGTGGAGACATTGGTCGTAAATCATCGGATATCCTAATAAAAACGTTGGATAAAGCCTTCTTAGACATCAGCCAAAAACCAATGTTAAAGACTTCGACCTTTCTCTACACATGTGAAGACTTCGGTTGGAAATATTTTAGACATCGTTCAAAAACCAATGTCGTAGCTAGTATTTCTAGTAGTGGAAGTTTATCTTCATGCATAGTGTTTTTAGTGCTTGCAATGAGTCAAAAGTTGGAGCAAAATCCTGGTTATTCAGTCATGTGCAAAGCTGTATTATCATCATTCACGAACTAAAAGGTAGAATTGAAGAACTTGTTCGGTCTACAATTGCCAATGTAAAAAATGAGTTTCACAAAGGCTCGCTACATTTAGCCCTTTATCACCTCTAGATTCTCTTGATCCAAAAAAATGAATTGGGACAGTTTGAGCTACAATGATAGTGGCAACCAAAGGAATAAGGGAACATAAGTTAGAGACGATGATAATGAGTTTTGATTGGAAAAATAAAGCCAACTGTCATGGGAGAGGTAACTACTGCTACTTAGAATTTTAAACTTCATTTTTTATTAACTTATTGATTTTGAATTCAAGTTCGTATTTGCTGACATCAGAAGCAAGAAGAAGTTAGATGGTGTTATTCCAATAGTAGCTAAGTATAAGTGCGACATAACATTGTGTAGGTTATGTGTTTATACTTAAGAAGGCAGTAATTTTTTGAAGGTATATTAACATATACATAGTCAATATACAACGTCAATAAACATGTTAATTTAACAATTCACTTTTAAATGGACGTTAAAGTAGTTTCCATTGATTTGGCAAACAATAAGATGACGATGATAAGCAAAGCAGATCCACGGAAGACTCGATAATGCATGCAATCCAAAAGGCAAAAGAAAGTGGATTATATTTTGCCTAAAAATGTACCCAAGAAGGAAGCCGTTACCGAAGATTTTGAAACCAAAAAAGAACAGACTGTTAATGTGAAGGATAAAAATTCTACTAATAAAAAAACAAAAAGAGGTAATTATAGTACATATGCTCATATGTTCTATCATTCAATTTATATTTCACCCAATTAACCCATTTTGTGGTGTTATACACCCAAAAATGTTCGCACTTGACTTATTCCAATTTATGTATGCGTTTACACCCAAACTAGGATCCAAACCCGAATCAATTATGAAACAATTCAAATCCCAACCTTGTTAGGTCAAATCAAATGATAGTAGCGGTGAATTGCATAAAATATAGATAATAATACAATACTCATGTTTACCTTTAATTCAATACAAAAACCACAATTCTTCAAAATCAATATCACATGAAAATTTCCTATGTGATTACAAAGTAGAAGGTTTGGGGATTTTTCATGTTTTATTATCGCATAACCAAATCTTCATAGGAATAACAATTCATATAGAAAACTGGTACTAATATGAATATGCCTTTAAGAAAAACTAGATTCCACTCACAAATCAAGTGGAGATGTGATAGAAATCTCCAGATCTGCGACGGTTCTCAACGTTCAAGCGGGCTCTGATTGATCTTCTAACAAAATAAATATAAGAAACATATAATTATATTACTATATATATTGTTTGTGCTAAATTCCAACTTTCTAAACTTATATAAATTGAAATAGAGAGATATATGAATGGAGGTAGAGAAGTAGAAGAACCTTCATCCTTTTTCTCTTTATTTTCTATGGAATTCAGCAGCATGGAAGCAGAGGTTTAGAATAATTAGGGTTTCTAGTGTGTTGTTTGAGCGGTTATTTATACTTGCTCGTGTGAGCAGAAGCCGTTGGATTTATAAAAAATATTAATCCGAACCATCCATATAAACACAACCTCTTTAGAAAACTCTAATTACACAGCCTTAATGGGCTGTTCATTTTTATTAATTATGTTCTTTATTTTCTTAATTACTTGCCTTTATTACCAATCTTTTTCCTTATGTTACACATCCTTTGTCCCCTTGTCTTTATATATCTATTTGGATTTCAAACCCACCTAAGGGAAAGTTATTATTGTCCAAACATGTAGTTTATCCCTTAGATATTATCAATTCAAACACATAAATTAACGCAATTAATTCTAATTACATCTTTCCATATATCCAATTTTCTTTGTCCCGTTAATATTATCTTATCTCCAATTTCAAAATTTTAATTTCCCTCTTTTTATTTATTTATTTTAAATTATTATTTGGACAATATATATAATACTCACATAATTATATATAAATATAATTTCTACGTACACTGTCCAAATTCAACTGTTCATAACTTCTTCATACGTTAACCATTTTCAACATATTATATATGAAAACGATGTAGAATTTCTCCATGAATCCAAAAAAAGAGTTTCGTAGCCAAATTCCTGAGGCTGCAAAAATTCCATTTTCCAGCTCGGCTTATGGTCAGGTCGGCATAGTCAAAACGGATGCACATCGAACCACATTTGCCACCAATATCTTAACCGAGCTAGATATAGGTCGATCCGAATTTCGCACTCTACCTAACTTAGTCAAGCCGAGATTGGTCGATCGTGATTTGTGACTTAGTTGTGATCACTTCGTTTGATTCCTTAGTGTATGAATGTATATGAGTCATGTCTCGAGTACTCTGGCCATGACTCTTTATGAACTTGATGACTTTGTTGAAAGGCAGGTTGTGATGACCTGCTGTATACCATTGGTGCTCAGAACTAAAATTCGCGCTATACTAGAACACGATCGATGTAAAGCAGTCGTCAAGAGAAAAAATAGTAGGAAAGAAGAGAAAAGGTGAAGAAAAGAAGAAAATAGAAGAGAATAGAAAGGATAGAACGGAACATAAATACAATTAGGGAACCTGTCGTATATCTCACAGTGCATCAGATAACATATTATAATAACAATATTTGATTTAAAATAGGTGAGACAACAGTAACCATATAAACCAGATAATTAGGGTATTCAGGATCATATAGTTATACAGAGCAGCAATAGATTTATACATGAGGTACATAAAATCAACTGATACACTATCTTGAATATGAATACATAATACTGTCAAGGTTCCATAGTGTTACATAATGGAACAAACAATAAGGATACAAGTATAAATATTTAAAACATCACCTCCTACGAGTCCACCTGCGCAACCCTGAATATTACCTATACTTGTCACCGGGTCTTCTCATTAACATCGGCGATTAGCACCGAATGTAATAAAAGGAAAATAAAACCTTGGGTCAGAAAAAAGTCTGGTGTGAGTGATAAACAAAACTCAAAATATTATAAAAGTCATAATAGTATATACAGCATGAAGGGTATAGAGAATCATACTTGCCCTTCCCCTGCATTCACAAAGTCAAATATAAGAATATATAGTACTCTATGATAATAATAATAATGAAGGTGTGTCTTACATCAGAATACAAGTGTGTCCAAATATCTGAATCGATGATATTCACATCACATGACGCCCCTAAGGTGATAAAAGATTAAGCAAACATAACATCCATCTTCCATCCTCAAATCTACTCACTCGGTGCGTTGAACATATGATAACGCCTCCATTCCTTGGTACATGAATCAATGCCACTTAGTTAGCTAGAAACTAAGTTGCACCCATTGGTACAACCTAGGACGACGACCCTGCACTAAGTCCAAGTGTGTGTCACTAGTTTCCTCACACTTGGAAACAATCTCCTCGCGGCTGAACAAAAGAACTCGCGCTAGTCTAAATGGACCACACATTCGCCATCCCTTCTCCCCGAGTACCTGTCGAATTGGCACATCGATAATCCATTTGCACACGTATTCTATAGCAGAGTCAATCTTGGAACTACTGCCATGACTCCTCATTAGTAGCCCCTTTAGATCTATCATCCTTACTCTACATCCCGGAATATTGCTATTCATCGTCGAAGCCATAGCTACTTCGCCTCCCATCTTGGAATCACCGTCTTCGGACAATGAACCATGGATCGAAGAGCCATCATGTAGAAATCAACATCGAGTAGACCATTATGTCCTACTCCTCAAAATTGCACCATCATCCATGTCAAATTGACCAACAACAATAGTAATCATTATCAACTACTTCAAAGTGATCGATAACGACAACTCGATCACCTATTTAACCAAAATTAGTTAAATATGCATCTAAAGGAAACGTCCGACATACATTATGAAGTGCAATTCATCACCAAGCCCATCTGTCGTCTTTAGATTGGCCACAAGCTCCAACGTCGCTCCTTCGTCTAATCCATCGCCGAGCACTAATGTTGCTCCATCATCAAATCCATAGCCAAGTTTCAACGAGTCATTAGATCCATCCTAGCGTTATGAACCTCCGTCATGAATGTATCTTATCTGTTCAAGTATATCCTTCTTCTGCACTCAATAATATACACTAACATATGTATTTGATCGATAAACACCCCAAACTCTGACGACATGATTTGTCCAAATATTAGATCGTCTACGAACGGCATTTTAAGCTAAACTAAGAAAAAGCAATTCTATAATGCAACCAATAAGCATACAAATCCTAACTTAGTATACAAACATCCATAATGAAAATGATAAATCAAATATATCCTATCTATAGCAACCAAAGTGAAATATATGTCCAAATAGTCTGAATCGAGCAATATGGTCAAAACAGTTCGCAATAGCGCGTGAACGGCTAAGTAGCGCGCAACTAGGTAAAAGGTGCTAATAATGGTTAGAATACTTAAATTGCTTTTTAATCTTTTTATTAATTATTTACTAGGTTCAACTATCTTAAGTATTACATTTTATAAATAGAAATCAATTAAAACGTCAAAACTATGCTATACGGACAAATATAGTCTAATGAGGGAAAATATCACTTGCCTCATCCAAATCAGCCCAAAGCAGCCCTAAAATGTATAGCTCATCAATACGAGTTCATAGGAAGAAAAAACGTCCAATTCCGACTTCGTATGCAAAAGCTGCACATGTTACAAGTTTTGATATTAAATTAGATAACTAAATGACTTAAACCAAAATTAATTAAGTTAATCTAATTAGCTATTCTCCTAAATATTTATTCCTTCCCAACCACCGTACATGCAAATATCACAACCCAAAATGGTTGTGTCCTATCTCCACTGACATAGAGTTATGTCGATCCATTTCAAACATTATATTCGCCACCCATGATCACGCCGCCTACCTTTTCCATGAAAATGGCGACTAACAGCCCTCCCCTCACTGCCTAAAACACGTGTGTCACCAATGGTGATAGAATAACCTCAAATTTTTTCTAGAGAAGCATCTCACGACTCTCGACTCAATTATGCACTCATATTCCTCCAAAACCCGACCATCTCCCTACTAGATCGAACCCTGGTCTCCAAGCCATAGTTGTGACCATCACCGGTCATCAGAAGATGGATATGAGCGAGGAGCGCCATTCGATGCGATTGCAACATGCATAAGATTGTTATATATCGATGAGAGAATCATTTTATCTCGATTTTCAAAGGAGAGGAAAATTGGACATTGTCGGGTAATGGAATAGTAAAATGGATTTTGAGAGAGAAAACACTGCGCCATAGATTGCATACTGCAACATTGGAGAAGTGATGCAGAAAGTGCCAAAAAGTGTTGTTGTAGGCAAACAATGATCTATGGCAACACTTCCTTTGTGTTGCGTTTTTCCGCGTTGCCTTAGAGTCAAAGGCAATACATTTGCAACCCTATGACAACATCGGTACAGGTGTTGCCATAGGTACCACTGCAGCAAATGATACCATTTCACAACTGCCAAAAATAGTTGTAATATGTATATTACAAATGGCATGTGCCACTAGTTATACCTGCAATCATAATAAAGTCAACCTTTTTTACAACTGTTTCTAGCAGTTGCTAAAATTTTACAAGTGTTAAACCTCAACTGCTATTAATCGAAATTTCATAATATTATAATTATAACCGCTATTTCACTAACAACAAACGTACATTAAGGGAAAAATAATTCAAGTTCACACCAACTTCATTACAAAAAGTAAACTTGAGTAGCATATGACTTGAAAAGTACTAGAATGCAAGATTCTCATCTATGAACTAAAATAAGTACATGCATTTTTAAGACAAATTACGTCTGGCTTTGCATGTTTTTCCCTAGCTTCTCCCTCTGCTTTGCATCTTCAATTTCTTATATTTCCTGCAAAAAATATTTCCTAAATATAGGCTACCCTTTGAGAAAAGGAGAGGTCGCTGGTAGACAAACGATGCAGCATGAATCAACAACGCTCTTGCTGTAAAACCCCAAATTACTAATTTACAGTCTCCAACTTCAAAGTTGAAGTAATTAATTAAAGATTTACTGCCTGTTCGGACCATCTCTTCAGATCTCCAGTTCTCATATTTTAGGAGCATTTCTAATGAGGCATCAAAAATCATGTCAACTTCCGAAGCATTTAAGACAGGCGTGAATGCTTTTCTGTTGGCAAGTATCCCAATGACTGGAACCACCATAATAAAATGCTGCAAAGGTTCAAGAAAATGAATGAATCATATGAAAAAAATACCTTAAGTAATGATAGCAATAGCATTGGAACTAAGAAACGATTATGCTGACAAACTATACTATATTCAACTCGGTTATGCAATAGTCAAGTTCAAATTGTTTATTCTGATAGATTTGTCTTTGGTGGCACAAAATTGAATAGCAAGTTGGGACTGAACGTTTTCATACCTCAAGCCATCAACTCTCTAAGCAATAGTGAAAACAGTACATTGAATTCAAAATGAAAATTGCTGGAAATTTAAGATGAAGATGAATTAAAACGTGTTTATTTTGTTAAATGTTAAGAACCAAGGCTACAAAATTGCCTTGACAGAAAGTCAGTAAATGCCTTACTTGAAGTCCTCATCATCAAAAAGTGACATGGAGAGTAACACGTCAACAAGTGCTAGACTGGATAGCTTACTGTATGAACTTGATGCTTGGAGTGAACAGGGAAGTTAAGGCAAACTGGATTATGCTTCCATATCAGAGAGAAAATCATCATATGTAGCGTTTAACTCCAAAATATGAAATGAAGTTGCAGCAATATCAAATGATAAAATGTAACACTGTGGTCCTATCTAGCTCGAAAAGCCAAGTCTGCAGGCCAGAGAAGAATGTATACAAAATTACCAAGCTTTCACTATTAATAACAAGCTTATAAAAATGTTCATAATCTACTAACATTTGTTTTCTATGACACAAATACAGTACCAAAAGGTATTACCAGAAAAACATAGCAAATGATGGTATATGAAATTCCGTTGAATAGAAGATGCCATTGCAGTTACTAGCTGCGTATCAACTCTTTTTAATTTCCAGAAAAGACTTCACATCAATACCGATTTCATTCTAGTTATCTGTTGTTCCTAATGAATGCGAAGACCACATGCAGGAATCCTATCTATCATTTGTGACATATTTCTGACCCTATTGTCAACAGGTACACCAGTTGTAGAAATAGATGAGATTTGATTCAGATAAAAACTGTAAACATTATCGCTACTTACATCATTTCATTTAAACCAGCAATAATCTGTTAAGCATGTAGAGTCAGTTACATCCAGCAACTGTCTCATACAAGTCTTTTATGCATGCAGTCTCATCATTGTGTAAAATACATGATTTAACTATTTTTTTTTTGCCTTAGACTACTATTTTTCATTATAATTTTTTCAACTACAATGTAGTAGAAGTGGATTATCACAGCAAAATATGCCCAAACGACGACTCAGCAACATGGGGTAAATTTAAAACTCTATAAACTAATTCTCTGTCCAGACAAACAGATTCTCACCTGAGAAGGTACTCATTCCTGCTTATAGCTCTATAAACTCATTTGACGAGTAGATTATGAATCGAATATCCACCTATCCTACAACATCCATTTGAACATTGTTTAGATTACAAAGGCAATAAGCTATTAGTACAACCAGTACTTATTAAAAAAAATGTGGTGTATATATTACTTGTGTATATATAAAACATATAGAAAAGTAAGTGTTGCATAGACACAGTTGTGTGTATATGACAAAAACATAAATAAAAATGTACAATTTATTAATAAAACCTCTAACATGCTAACATATTGACATAGCAGTGGTAATAACTAATATTATCCAATGTTAACTATATAAAATATTATCATCCATACCTGCAAGCAGTTTGATACATTCCATATAGTGCGAAACTGACCGCCTTTAGTATGACTATTCCCTGAGGTTGCCAAAAAATATATGATTCATTTCAAAATAGTGTTTTTCAAGAAGCAAGACAAATGATTCATAACAGTAGATAATTATTTGGTGGTGTGACAATGAAATTCGATACAATGTAAGATGACCACGTATAATAGCAACCATATTATGGGGTTATTATCTGGTCTTGTTACTACATCATTGATTGTGTGTTCTCTAAGCTAAAGTATTGTTTGTACTTCCATCTACTTATAAATTAAATCATTCTATATTTTCAACAACATTTTGTTATTAATTCATATATAGCTAAAGTTTTGTGCGCATACTCACTATACTCATTAAGTCACTCGAATTACTTTGATTAGATTAAGTGTTTTTTCAATCTTAACATCATGATGGATTTTGTCTTTTATTCGAGTAATTAAACAACCAATAAAATGGATGTCAGCAAAATCATCAACATGTTGGCAAGGCGTTCAAACTCTACTTGATAAGAAGCTATCATGGAAGTTTGCTTGAGACCTATAAAAGCTTACATTAGATCATTCAACTTGGTGGTTTGAATCGATGCAACAAATTTTTAGAGAAATCACTCTCAGGTTGTATTAGTAGAATTTTATCTTGATGGAAGGAGGTTGACTAAACACGTTGAATTAAGGATTTTTTTTTTTTTTTTTTTTTTTTTTTTTGGGAATTCGAAGTTTGTTTAATTCTATATATCCAAATAGTTGGGTCTTTACCACAAACACTGGTTTTTGAACAACTACACTTTTTTTTCCATGGATCTCCATGGAGGTCCGGTACAAAGGTAGTGATAAAGAATTAAATTCATTTAAGTTTGAATTTCATACCAATGTTCTAGTCAAGATTCCTATTTCCATGTGCCCGTACTCGCCCATACAAAGAATAAACCTGGAAAAACTTGACAATCAATGGAATTTCATACCAATTAGTCAAACAAAAAACACCAGAACATGGGTTTCCCCAGAGAATTAGTCGCAAGTTCAGAAATAACCAATAGAGCTGAAACGAGACCAAGCCATTAATCTTTGTTTCGCCATTAAAGAAATTTAGATGGGAATCGGAAGCAATTGGCACCAATTTTTGATTCTCCAAAGAACCCTAAGTCTAGATCCATAATTTGGTGATTTGGAGGAGAATGAAATGAAAAGAAGCGCTTAGTGAAAATGTTAGCAGGAAGCAATGCAGGTGGGATAGATAGTTGATGGACGGTTTAGATTTTATTTTAACCAATGGCGTGGATTGCTGAGCTGTTTTTTTTTTTTTTTTTTTTTTTATTTAGAATATATCTATATCTACTGCAACATCGTTCTGATATCTATGCTAACACCTTCATGAGTGTGTTGCAATAGGCCAAAATTATCATAGATATCATTACATTATAGCTAGCAACACCTTAGATTTTCGTTGCAGTAGGCCATCTATGACGTAGTGAAAGGAGATGCAGTTTGGGCCCGTTTCTATAGCATGTTAGTTAGGTTTATTTTTATTTAATTATTTTATTCACCAATATGCCCAAAAACTCGCGACCTCTAGTCGACACGTTCCACCTGCCGTCATCTATGGAAAAACGTCTTCTAAAAACAACGGGACTAGTACCGAGACCCATTTCGGTCGTATGTGGAAATAGCCATTAAAACTCGAATTACAATGTCAGTTTCTTACAAAAATTAGCATACGTATAATTTACGCACGGTCGAACGATACGTCTGATCATTAAGAAACTTGACGGCATACAATAATCAACTGTAACGATTCTAGAAATATAATTTTCATCACAATTTGACACCCTACCCCAGAAATGACTATTTGTGCATATTTTGAGATCGATACGACCACCGACTGCTCTAGACTTGAAATATAGCAATCCAAGTGCTCATTTTCCATGTAACGAATAATTCGGACCCAATGGAATCGGTGCCAAGTCCTGCTTTGATCGTTCAAGGAAAAATCACTTTTGGGACCATCATTCGAATAATTAACGATCAATAATTAAAAAACGTTTAAATATCTAATTATTGAAATACGGGTCTTTTCATTCTTTCCCCCTTAAAGGATTTTGTCCTCGAAATCCTCAAGCACAAAACAAAATGACCTAATGCTCTCGAGTAAGCAGCATCACCAAAGAAATTATCACTTACCGCTTTCAAAAGCAACAAGTAAAAGTGATCCCTACAAAGGAAATAGACATAATTTGGCATGAAGCCAACATTCTTATTCCTAAGTAAAACCATGATTAAACTGGACTCCATGTAGCCAAGACAAACACCTAACTTGTATGTTTATTTTTCAAACTAAGTGATATTAGAAAATAAAAGTGACAACTTACTATTTGGAAGACAATTCAAAATATTATCGCATATTGAATTTCTTTCCAAATGTGGAAAAATTCATTAACAAAGTTCGATAGCTTCTCCCTTGTACGGCTTGATCCACAAAAATCACAAATCACCATGCAAGGCTCATACCAACAAAAAAGCCCAAAAGTGACTAATTATACATTGGGCAAAATGCACCAAATGGCAAAAACCACAACTCTACAACTACTACATACCTCTTTTTAAGCAAGCTTAGCATTTAGATGCAAATAAAAGTGAATTAATATTCGAACAAATCAAGCCTTACTTCTTTGTATCTAGGCATGTACTCAACAAAGAGGATTAGACAAAATAATAGAAATAGCAACAAGGGAATAAACATGTTAAATAAACTGAATTTATCTAACATAGCATGTCAAGTCATGTATAGATTTTATTTAGAATAAAATAAACAATATAACAATACAATTATTATAAATGCCTCACAATCATATGAATATATATAATCATGTAAAACATTAATAATCAACACACACAAGAAAAACAATGGAAATTAAAGAAAATAACATCATACTTATAATATAACTAATAGGACACATCGAATATTAAATTCGATTCATATATGACTTGGCAACTTGGTTGCCATTTCAAAAATAGGGAACAGTAATCGAGCATCTCTTGTCAATAAATCGAGCATGACTCGAGCGCTATCATGCTATTCCTAATTTCTATGGCAATTTGTTGATGAAAACCATCGATAGATATTCCCGCATTCATTTGGAGATCTCGAATATTCATAGAAAACTGTTTAATCCATCTCATTCGGCTATAGCAACCTAACCTCACATTCATTATAAAATGAATGCACAACCAACCCCTTTCTCGTGATGTTAGAAAAAAACATTCATTCCATACGAAGCCAACTCTCACGGTCGAGTCCATACTACCTTACCACGAGTTATGGAATCATAACCTGTAATAAACACAAGCAACGTTCACTAAAGGGAATATCACTTTCAAACTAGTACATCCCCAACTCGACACATACACAAACAACTACATCTCCTATACATACCCATAGGAAATCCAAACTAGTAAGAGGCCAAGATTTCCAACCATTGCCACCAGCAAAGGTTGAGATACCACTCAAACCACCCACACAACCAAGTGAGTGTTATCAGCTTCTCGTTCCTGCTCGAAATGAGAAATCAATATACTCATGGGCCAACCTCAACTTCCAAGCCATCAAAACTCCCGAAGGACATATATTAATTTCCTACTAGAATTAACGTGACCCAAGCACTTCACTTTTATCACCAAAAAGTGAAATTCCAACAAAATGACCACAAAATATGTTGATTCACTGGTTGGCTCGAACGGCCCGGTCAACCAATCAAGATCAAAGTGGCGCATGAGACACTGTAATCAGCATACACCAACCAAATACTCACAATCGGTTAAATCCCCTCGGGATTCCAACCGATAGAACATACATAACTAGATCGATATAGAACTCAACTCAAACATGGTGGCAATCTAGTCACCTCATCGAATATGTCCAGATACTCTCAAGCTACAAGCTCAAGCGACGACTCGCTACTAGAGAACTGCCTAAACCCACTGTCGTTCAATCATAAGTGACTCACCTGCTGAACGTCCAAGTCTCATTCCACTATCGCTAAATCTAAGACAACTTACTACAAATGAGCATGTCCTAGCTCACTACCGTCACCAGCAACCTTTTATTACCACCTGTTGACGTGGGGAAATGACTATTCACGCACGCCAACACCCAAGTGTATGTTTTAGAGAGAGAGAAACAATCCGAACATCCAAAGTTGAGAAATGTAAAGGAAGGAAACAGCTTTTACACAGGATTGACACTAACGTCTACGCCCACTTTATAGTAATCAATCATCATATAATTGTCGATTACAAATGTTGTACAAGTTCGGGCAATTTCTTGTACAAGGTTGTATAATAGAACAATAAAATATTTGTTAATTCTAAACTTTGAGCAAAATGTCATTCATCTTCCTCTTTGAGTGAAAATATGAGTCAATGTCCAAAAAGTAGCTTTAATGTCCAAAAAATTCCAAAGATATAAAATAATGTCCAAAAGCGGCGCAAATATCCAAATGTTGTAGGAAAATGTTTATGCAATGTTTAGAGATCCAAGCTATGTCCAGTAGGCATAGAGAAGAAGATGACAACCATTAAAGGTGCTTGAAAGCTCCAAGAAGTCCAAAATACCAAATGAGAACCAGCCCCTTTAAATGCCAAACTTGGGGGTTTTTTGTAGGTGAATTTTAGGGGTGTCAGCCCGAATTTAGTATCCCTGAGGGATGCGAAATTCACATCCCAAAAATGAAGCCAAAAAACCAAGTTACCGTTGAAAATTCACATCCCAATGCTTGAAAAATTCGAATCCTAGAAAATGAGTGCCAAACACATGCGGATCAGGCAAGATGGGTGATCTGCACAGTGAAACTAAGTTTGCCAATTTCGTTTGGAATTTTCCAAACTCTGAATCCTGGTGCCAAACCACACTTCGAATCCCACTTCGCATCAGGGGATCTTTGAATCCCATCCAAGCCGATCACCAAATTTTGAATTGCCTAATTTGTATCCCATATTTTCCATGCATTTTTCGACTCCCTAATCCATGATGCGAGATCGAGATTTCAACTCCATATCCTGTACTGATCCATGTTTTTTGACTTCCCAAAACCTTGCACCACCCAAACTTACCGTGCTACTTTCGTATCTCGAACCCCATGTAGAACTCGAGAAAATGCCTGCTGAGGTCGATGCGAGATTGGGGACTTCGTATCCCTGATGTGATACGGAAATTGGGATGCGAAATCCCATGTTACCAAGACAGAATTCCAAACTTGATCAAGTCGATGCAGAGCCATGGAAATCACCGATTTTCCCATGACGATTGCTGCATTTTCAACATTCCAGGCCAATTGATCAACCTAATTTCAAACATGATCAGCCAAGCATAAACATGTTATTTTCAACGATTTTCACGTGTCGATCACCTGTTTTTGAACATACTAAACCAGAAATTTGTCAAGCGCTAGATTTTGATGTTGTGAGTCACGAAGCCATTTCTCGTGATCGTGCCATGTCGATTAACTGTTTTTGAGTGCGCGAAACCAAATCTTACCGAATCCATACATTTTTCCACGATGAGTTTTTCCATGTGATTGGACCGACACACTCAAGAATTTTGAGCAGATCGTACGGAGTCGACCATGTGTTTTTACCATGTCGGTATTTTCATGATCATTAATGACGATTTTACGAATCGATGCTACTTTCCAACCTTTTCTAAACGCATCGCGACTTTGACCAAATAATTTTATGTTTTCTAATGATATTCTCGAGACTTGAGCGCGTTGCTAACCAAAATCTTGATGTGTAACTGCTTTTCCAAAAAGGTAGTCATCACTTTGCCCTCCAAAACATGTTTGCTTGCTTGAAGGAAGATGCGTTTTACGAGAAAGCCAGAACTCCAAAACCCAAAGCCGTACGAAGTCTAAAGAAAACTTCTATTACCAAAAAACCAAAGAGCCATGATCGCACTGGATCGTATTAACCAGAAATCCAAATCCATCCAAAATCCACATTGCTTTGGATCGTATTAACCAATAAAACCAAAAATCCAATGAAAGCTGATGATCACTCCAAATTATTTAAAGATAACCAGAATACTAGAATAACCAAGATAGCCAAAGTAATGGAAATACTACATGAGTTCGATAACCTGAATAACTAAGAAATCCATAACCGGGAAATCGGGAAAACCCGAAATTCATAAATATAGAATAACCAATAACCAAATAGCCGGATATCCAAGTGAGTCCAAGGCGACCTTGCCGAGGGAAGATGACCAAGAATAAGGCAGAGAGTTCCAAGATGGCCCCACCGAGGCAAGACGACCAGGGAAAAACCAGAAAATTCTAAGGCGGTCTTACCGGAGTTAGACGACCAAGGAAAAGCCAGAAAGTTCCAAGAAGGCATTAACAAAGTAAGACGACCAAGGAAAGCCAGAAAATCCTAAGACGGACTACCAGAGCAAGACGACCATGGAAAGCCAGAAAAGTCCCAAGACGGCCTTACCGGAGTAAAACAACCAAGGACAAGGCAGAGAGATCCAAGACGGCCATACCGGAATAAGACGGCCAAGGATAATCGATGGACTGGGGACAGTTTTTGGTTTCATACCCCACAAGCAAGCGTCTTTACTTTGCAAAGTAATCTTATTAAAGTTATAAAACTTTAGAGTTTTTAGTAAAAACCAAAAAGAAAAATTAGTGGTTTATCATCTGTAAAGAGCATGCCTAGGGACTCACTTATTCCCGTACATGGGTATGTGGACTTATCCTTTTTTGGTTTCAAATTCATTCATGAAGAAGACTGAATGGTTTATCCCTTACCAAGAGCATGCCTAGGGACTCGCTTATTCCCGTACATGGGTAAGAAAACTTGTCAATTCAAGTTACAAAACCATAGTCATCTCAAGGCATCCCTGCCGGAGCAAGACGATCAAGAGCAGCCAGAAAAGTTCAAGGCGGCCTTACCAGAGTAAGACGACCAAGAACAAGCCAAAGTGTCCATGGTGGCCTACCGGAGTAAGACGACCAAGGAATGCCAGAATGATTCAAGGTGGCCTTATCGGAGTAAGACAACTTAGAAAAGCCAGAACCAATCCATTTTATTAATAACCAGGGGGTGATGGTGTGTTGTCGAGCAAAGAGCATGCCTAGGTATTATAATAGCTCCCGTACATGGTAGGTCGACTCAACCGTCAATAATTTGGAAAGCCGGAAGATAAATCCAGTGGGCTAGAGCATACAAAGCTAAAACCATGGGGCGAATCTTGAGTATCCAAATCCAAAAAAAGTCGGGAGAGCTAAACCAGAAGCTCGAGAAGCCAATAAATTCAAAAGCAAGGAGAGCCATAAGTAAGACGATCGTCATCTGAAAGCTGGAAAAATCCATAAACCAAAGAACTAAAGAAATCCAAAATCTAAAGTCAAAGCACTGAAGGCTTAGAAAACCAAAATCCAAGAAACCGAAGAAGACCAAAACCAAGAATCCAAATAGACAAGATAAATATCCAGAAGACCAAGAAGAGACCAAGACCAAGTAACCAAAAGATCCATAAAGCTAGAAGATCAAAAATCACAACCCAAAAGATCTTGATGCCCGAGAGGCCTGCATCCGAGATATCAGAGCCAGAAAGGGGTTTAGTTCATAATAATGCCACTAGAATGAGTGTTGGTCTCAGGGCTATCCTGAGTAGCATGAGGGGGTTGTTTCTGTCCTAGCACCACAACCATTGTCCCAATAAACTATGCCAGCTCTCCATGTCTGACACGCTCCTCAATCATATCCATGAGACATCGACAATTGTTTGTATTATAACCGTCGAGATCATGAAATAAGCAACGCCGACCAGTGTCCCTTTCACTTATAGTTGACTCCCTTGCAGGTGGGTTTATAAAAAGGATCAGTGGAATGAACCTTTAAATAATTCTCTTCAGGGGTGCAGGTAAGTTTTGAGTAAGTCGGAAATTAGGTTGCCTCCAAGCTATGTTACGATCATTCCCCGAAGAAGGTTAACCTATACCAAAATCCTTAACTTTACCAGAGTCGAACGGTTTCCCGCCTTTAACCACATTAGCTTCGAGAACCTTTTTGTTAATCCTCGCATCCTCTTCCCTAAGATCAGCTTCAAAATAGAACTTACCAAGATCCCTCCGTGGGTCCTAATGTAAAGAAGTCTTAAAATCAGATTTATTCAAAACTCCAAAGACTACGGCCATTAAAACCAAAGACAGATCGAGTCTGTCCACCAAAGCTACCGCAACATTGAACCGTTTCAGGAACTTATGCAAAGTCTTGTTGGAATCTGCTTGATGTCTATTGGAGTCATCACACTTTTCGAATGAGCGATGTAAACTCTGAATTGTTCCACAAACCTACTAACCAAAGCATTCCAAGAAGTGATATAATCCGTTTCCAACTGCCTGAACCACACGGTAGCGATGTCTGTCAAGTAAAGAGGAAAACACTTTTCCATGACACCTTCTAAAGCAAAGAGAACTTCCATATGACGCACGTACCACATCAAGTAAGCAGTCGGATCCTTCCGACCATCATAAGGTTCCAACACCAGTAATTTGAATCCCAGTGGATTCTAAGAATTTCTAATATCCAAAGAGAACTGACTGCGAGTGACATAATCGAAGTTCGAAGAAGAGGCACCGCTTCGAGTGAATCGACGAATAACATCCACGATTTGAGATCCATTACCAAGAGAGAGCAACTGATTAAAGTTATGAAAAGCAACACTGATGCCTCTAGTGTTTAATTCCATATTAGGAACTGGTTGATTAGCAAGAAGAATATCCGGTTGAATTCCAACTTGAAGAGACATATTGAGAGCATTCCTTACTCCCTGAATGGCGGGAGTGCTTCCATCTAAACATACACGCACCAGTGCTTGAACCACATTACCAACAGCGGAGCCCACGACTTAACCAACCAAAGCCTCAGGGGATGGAGCGATGTCAGGATTAAGGGTACACCCGAGTGTAGCGGGACTGGCACCGGTCCGAGGATCAGTGTCGGCCTGCTGATTAGTTCGCGGTATTGTCCACAAGTCCCGATCCACAGCTTGAGGAACACTGGTTATTGTGCAGTTAATGCCCCGCTATTACCCTGCAATTTCCCCGCTATATCATGTAGCGGGTTTATGCCGCTACGCAATTTCAAAATAGCCTTTGATATAGCCTTTCCGCTTTAAACCCCGCTATATTCCGGTATTCCCACTATATCTCATTATTTAAGTTTTATTCCACTATTTCCGCTATATCTTCTAGAAAAGAAATGAATTAAAAAATAATATCTATAATGTTAGACCAAAATATGGTTCTAACACCCAAATTATCTTGATTTGCAGAGAATAAAAACTAGAAATGACAGAAAAGGCAATAAACACACCAAATTTATAGTGGTTCGGCGTTAAAGAGCCTACATCCACTTTATATGACTTTGATTATACGTTTGATGAAACACCCCACCTCCATTAAGATCACTCGCAAAGGGAATGCCTTAACTTTGGTGGAGGTTTATAAGTAAAAGTCACAGATAAACACAAGACAGATATAAACACATATATATAAGCAGCGGAAAACAAACAGACTTTTATTTCATTAATACGTGTTTATACAAAAAAATTCCATAATTGTCTCACAATAACTCCCAAAACATTACATCAACATTTCTGTCTTGATTATTAAATAAAGAAGCATAAAACATAATTAAAGCTGCATAAATCCCCATAGAACGTGTCCAACAGCCATAGCCAAGGAAAGAGAATCCAAACCATACATCAACTATCCTGGAGCTTGCAAAGAGTCTGACTAAGCTGGGTTGTTTCCTCCCTGTGGACCTGGGGGGAAACGGAAGAAAAGAAGACGGAAGAAAAACAGAGTCAGACATAAGGCCTGGTAAGTCTAATGACTCTTCAGTATGAGAATAAGAAAAAGGGCATGATAGGTATAAACTGGAAACAGGAAAGTATCATAAACTAAGATAAAGCAGTTTTGAAACGAATATACTATCGCACCCCACACTATATCTCTACACCTACTTATATTTGTTCCGATTGGCACCCCATGATCAGGGTGAAGTGGTCCCCTTTTCTAAAGATCGGCTCCTACTCGCAAAATCACATGTGTTATACGGCCCCCAATGACTGTAGATACCTATGCTGGTCCCACCATGGGGTGTATCAAGTCCCATGGTGGAGGCCCGACACAATTCTAGAATGCATAGGTTATACTACTGGTGCCCAGTGGCCTGTTTGTCTTCTCCAAAGTGTGTGCATGCCCGCACTCTGTTAGAACCCACACTGCTGCACCAACCGCCGTCGCTTTTGACCGCTTACAATCAGCCCAGTAATCGTGCCCCACCCTGCTTAGTTTCAGGGTACCATGATACCTAATTGGGTTACTGCTGAAATGGGTCCCCCGTTACTAGGTTTTTCTAGTCAAAAATGTTAAGTGGTTAAGTGTCTGCATTTACCTAACCCCACCCATCAGTTTAATTAACATGTTGAATTGGTTAAGTGTTTTAGTTAACTTAACCCTACCATCCTGACTTGTTTGTCCTTAACCTTAATTAGTTAAAGCACCGACCACTCACATTAGACATGTATTGTTACGGTTACTGGATGTGCCGGTCGGTTCCGGGCAGGTCTACACCGTAACTCAGTCTAACCTCGGGTCTTTATTGGGCTCAATACTTAACCACCCACATTGGATAGGTATTGTTGTGATTACTGGACAGCCGGGCGGCTCCGGGCAGGTTTACATCACAACTCAATCCAACCTCGGGTTAAGCATGCTCGTGTTTTCTAAATTTACATATTTGTCTCTTTTACTTGTTATATGTAAATTAAATGTTATGGCCCACTTTCCAAGTTTAACATTTTTGGTATAAGAATTTATATCGTTTAAGTGCCACCAATTTTGGCATGTGACAAACATGCCAATACATACAATTTTCACCAATTTATGTCAAGTTTCCTATAATTACCAATTTTTCCCAACGTTACCCCGTCTAAATATTAGGCTAACGATCTTAGCCTAATTTTTCGTCCGCATGATTTTTAACATTTAGGCTAAAAACTTAGCCTAATTTAGCGTACACAAAATTGGCATAAAGAAATTCATTAACATAAACATGACACAGGTGTAAACTTGGCATTTTCGGCATAGTCAATATGAACATCATAGGTGTGAACTTGCACAATAGTCAACATGAATATCATAGGTGTGAACTTGCAACGTAGACTAAATCAACATACATATATGTGAACTTGCATTGAAATAGAGATCTAACTAAATAGGTGTCACATGAATTAGCATATGATTTAGACAACATAAGCCCAAACATGTTTAGATCTAGGCATAACATCAAACATCACTAGCATATGACAAGAATATGACAGGTCCACAAAATATGTAAAAAAAATATCGCATGTGTGAACTAGATCCAATCATGTTTACTACTATAACATGAAACTTGTACTAAAATGGATCTTGGCATGGATCCAATTATGAACTTGCAACTTTTGTATAAACATATGAGCATGTATATGAACTTAATCATTTAGGCATAGAGGCTTTAACATAAAGTATATACATGAGATCTTAGCTTGGACATAACACATACAACCTATATTAAACATATAAACATATAGGTGTAAATTCCAACATTAACCATATACTTGTATGTGATGTTGCTTTCATTCTCAATGTACAATAGGACCAACATCAAGTCAATTATACCACAACATCCCAATACCATTCACAACACAATCATTTCAATACATAGATATGAATTAACATCTTCGTTATACAATAGCATAATTCCACTTCCATTTTACATCGAATCAAGTCTTAATTTTATTCTCATCGGAAAAATCACTATACTTACATCAAACGATGGTCTTGTTTTCTGATTTCTGAGTTCTGAATTTGCAATGCTTTCCTTTGGGTAGATAAACGTTGTTTGAATCTTGTTTTACTTTAGTTTTTCTCGTCTCTAGGCTTTCTCTAACTGATGGCTACTCTTAGTTTCCTCCCAACAGCATGACGGCTCAAGTTCTATTTTATTTATGTGAATTTAGGTTGAGTGTTCGATCGTATTTATAAAATTTCAGATTGATTTGAGCCGTCAGATGATCATAGAGTGAATCCAGACCATACACACCAAGAGAAGCCAATCAGAAAGTGACAAATCAGCCCTAGTGACACACCAGAGCTCAGGAATTCGACCAGAACCCGACCAGGCCAGCTAGGGACAAACCAGGTCGACCATATGGTCGACCCCCAGGTCGACCTGGGTCCTGGCCGGAATTTTCCCGCCCAGCCCAGTTTGGGTTTGTTTTTCGAATTTTGAACTGAATTTGAACTGTTTGAATTTTAAATTGAATTCTGAAACTTCCGGAGGTCATAACTCTTTCGTACGGAGCCCGATTTACACAAACTCGGTCTCTATCTCTAGCAGAATACCGAGACGAGCGTAATGGCGTAACCCGTTTCCCTTAATTATTTCTTTTAGAATTAATTATACTTTAACTTGTTAATTTATAGTTAACATAAAATTCGGGGTGTTACATTCTCCCCTCCTTAAAGGATTTCGTCCCCGAAATCTTCAAGTCTAGAAGAACGTATATCCTAACATCCAATCATCCATCTGCTCAACCAACAAACACAGGCTTCCATTTTCCTTAAAAGACTTCTTATGCTTCATGATCATATGCATAGTGTGTGTACATGTCCTTATCTAATGCAAAATCAGGCGGTCTACTGATTCAGTTGACCTCCTTAACGCAAATCATATAAGTGTCATGAATCCATTATGTATGCAAATTTTCCCTATTCGTAATTCTACATGAGTGCGCAACAATTCATACAAATGTGACATCCATATAACAACATATCAAGTTTCAACCACATACAAATATGAATACATATATGCATATGCAATATGGAAGTGACTGAGCCGATCTAATACCTAGGGTGTGTGTATATATGCATCCATGAGAAACCACTAGCAACCACTTGCAACCACTTTCAGCCATCAATCATAACATGTTTCAAATACATGTTTAATCCATTAGTTTCTACCTAAGGATAAAAGGGTAAGACCGAGGAGATACACCTAAAAAGATAGATACAAGCATAACTTAAGGAAAAAGAGAGATCAAAGTTGTACCCTCAAAAAGAAAAGGGTAAGTCGCGCGTATTCTGTCCTCAGTTTCCCAAGTCGCGTCTTCCTCGGCATCGCTCCATTGAACTTTGACAAGCTTGACTTCGCGGTTGCGTAGCTTTTTGCTTTCAGTTCCTACAATTCGAGTTGGAACTCTCCTCACCGTTGCTTCGCGTTCCACTTCGGCTTCTTCTAGAATGCTTGGCTCCACCACTTCCGCAGACTCATGTAGACATTTGGAGATGAGAAACGTGAAAGACGTTGTGAATTCCAGCTAACCTTTCAGGCAGCTCTACTCTATAAGCCATTTTCCTAATCTTCTCGATGATAGGGAACGGTCCTACAAATCTTGGTGCTAGCTTTCCTGCGGATCCAAAGCTAACGACATTCCTTAAAGGGGATACCTTAAGAAAAACCCTGTCCCCAACCTCAAACTCAAGGTCGGTCCTTCTTTTGTCTGCGTAGGATTTCTATCTATCTTGGGCAATCTTCATTCTCCTTCGTATCAAGTCCACTTTTTTTGAAGTCTCTCTAATCATGTCCGGCCCAAGTATAAGCTTGTCAGTAGACTCCCATCAACAAGTTGGTGATTGGCACGGTCTTCCATACAAAGCTTCGAAGAGCGCCATGCCGATGGTGGCCTGGTAGTTGTTGTTGTAGGCGAATTCCACTAAAGGAAGGTGATCCTCCCATGTCCCTCCGAAGTCAAGAACGCACAGTCTCAAAAGATCTTCTAATACTCCGTTCACCCTTTCCGTCTGACCATCAGTTTGTGGGTGATAGGCCGTGCTCAGGCATAACTGTGTGCCTACAGCTTGCAGACTCCGCCAAAACTCGCTCGTAAAGATGGGATCTCGGTCACTCACTATGCTGGAGGGTATTCCATGGAGTCGAACTATTTCCTTGAGATAAAGAGATGCTAAAGATGAGGCAGTCCTTCTACTCTTGATAGGTATAAAGTGGGTGCTTTTCGTGAGCCTGTCCACTATTACCCAAATGCTAGTATAGCCCCTTCTTGACTAGGCAACCCATCAATGAAGTCCATTGAAATGCTATCCCACTTCCATTGCGGGACTTCTAAAGGATGAAGCAGTCCTCCAGGTTTCTTTTGTTCTGCCTTGACCTTTTGGCATGTCACGCACTTAGAAACGAAATCTGCCACATCCTTCTTCATGCCACTCCAATAGAAAACTCTCTTTACGTCCTTGTACATCTTGTCTCCACCTGGGTGTATTGTCATCCTGGAATGGTGTGCTACCTCGAGAACCATCTTTACTAAATCCCTTGCTTGTGGGACGCATAATCTTCCATCCCGCCTCAGCCAACCCTTATCATCGATGGAGTACCTATTGAGGTGACTGGAAGTTTCACCCCTAATTAGCTTATCAATCACATCCACAAGTTGAGGGTCTTCACATTGTGCGGCCCCTATTGAGCCTAAAAGAGTGGGTCATACTTCTAGGGATGCCAACAAGCTAGGTACAAAATCAGAGGAGGGCCTAAAGTCAAAACTGGCTATATACTCCAAGCTTTGCCTTTCTACAAAGAGAGGGCTTAAGGTCAGCTTCTTTCTGCTCAAGGCGTCTGCTACTACGTTGCCTATGCCAGGAGTATAGGAAATTTCAAAATCATACAAGGCAAGGAACTCCATCCACCTTTGCTGCCTCAAGTTAAGATCTTTCTGCGAGAAAAGATACTTCAACGATTTATGGTCAGTATATAATTCGAACTTCTCACCTAGGAGGTAATGCCGCCAAGACTTAAGCGCAAAGACGATGGCGGTTAACTCAAGATCGTGGGTTGGGTAGTTCTTTTCATGAACTTTCAATTGTCTTCCACCATAAGCTACTACCCTCCCTTCTTGCATCAGAACAGCGCCTAGTCAAGCACCATAAGCATCCGTGTATACTATGAACATCTTGCTTCCATCCGGCAAAGTCAGAACTGGGGCTATTGTAAGAGCCCTTTTAAAGCGTTGGAAAGCAATATCACAATCCAAATCCCAAGCGAATGCTAGATTTTTCTTTGTTAGCCTTGTGAGTGGAGCTGAGATTTTCGTGAAATCCCTAATGAACTTTCGGTAAAATCCTGCTAGCCCGAGAAAGCTTCGGACTTCGGTTGCATTTCTTGGTGTCTTCCAATCTTGCACTACCACCACTTTCGCGGGGTCCACAGCTAACCCTTCTTTGGACACTATATGTCCAAGAAATCTTACTTCTTCTCTCCAAAAGTGGCACTTGGAGAATTTGGCTTTTAGCTGATGAACTCGAAGAGTTTCCATGATCTCCTTCAGATGTTGAGCATGCTCTTCCTCATTCTTTGAGAAGATCAAAATATCATCTATGAAGACCACCACGATTTTATTGAGGAATAATTCTCTCAATCTCCCTTTTACAACAGTGATTCACTCAATAATTTCGAAATAATTCTGATTAAGAATAGTGGAGATATGATAATGGTGGAATCTGAGTTTTGAATTGCCAAAAGATCCCCAAAAATGCAAAGTATTGGGCTATTTATAGGTGATTTCTGCAGGTGGTTCGTGAAGGCACATGGCACGAATCCCGAGGATCTCAAACTCGTTCATGAGTGGATGGAAAAATGGTCAACATGGCGGTTATGGATATGTGTCATCAGATCACGGATGTGCGGTTCGTGGGTGACTAAGTCACGACCTCCACTTCTTGGACACAGAGGCGACTCCTGATATTTTGATACAAGCGGGTCGTGGATCATTCTCCACGAGCGAGTCGTGAGATGAGCCTCAAGCCGATGGTGAGGGATAGTGATCACGAACCGATAAGAGTATAGGACCACGAGCCGCCTTCACCTAGATGTGTCACGATCCAGTGTGCATTCTCTTAAGCTTGTGCATATTAATACCATTGTCCATTCAAATACAAGCATTCATAATCTTGGTGGCTTGGCTAAAAAGCTAGCCAACATTTTGCCCCCTCGAAGTACGTTTTATCAAGGATGGAACGTTCTTCGAAGTTGCTAAACTATCTTTTCTTGAAACAATAGGAGTCAACAGTCGCATTCATTGGTAAAGTCGTGATGCTTCAAAAAGTTGTGTCCCCTGATGGGTGTAAATACATCTTTGAGTTTCCAACTGTTTCGTTGTTTACCAGTCATTTTCTAGCTTTGAACATATCACGAGCAATTTTTAAGGTACAATTCCAAACTTCCTAGACTATAGCCTGAGGAATTTTACATTGATCACTGTACTCGTCTGATCAATGGCTTCAAACCTTTAAATTGTGACTTATCTCAATAGTTTGATCTTTAAATCGAACTATTCATTGTTATTTAATTAGTGATGAACTTCTTTTTTATTTCATTGACTCGCTCCATGGTGCTTTACAGGCGACTGGTAAGGCTCGTAGCTGTACCATCGAGCCGTACTCCAGAAGCCCATCTATCCCCTTTCACGATCGTGAGCCTAGCTGTGATATTTGAATGGTTCATCCTTTTGCCTATTTAAGATATTTTTTATTGTTTACCATTCACTTGCTTTCTAAACCTTTTACTGTCGTCATTTTCTTTTTCCCGATTCCAAGAACCCTAATTCCTTCTAATCCATATCGCGGATCTTCGAACTCAGATATTAGGTATTTCAACCCCCTAGTTATGGTTTATTTCTTCGATTTATATGATTCGTGAGTCAAGAATCAGTTCTTATGTGAGCCTCTTGCTTTCCGCGATCGAGAACCCAGATATGAACGTTGTTGACAGCCTCGTCGACGCTGGTGGTATCAACGACGCTCCAAGTGAAGGCCTCAGGGATATGCGCTCGTCACTTCGTGAGTAGACTCGAGATAGCGTGATAGTTTACTAATCTATGGTTAAGTTAAAAACAGTAGCACCATGGTGTTCCAGTTTGTAGAGGTAAGAAGCGAGGGAATGGTGAAGTGTTGCTTCATAGCAGAGCAGGAGCGGGTCGTGAAGCACGGTGATGGGTTCGCCCATGGAAGGAAACGAGACCTCGGTTCATGAAAAGGGGCGAGGCATCGGTTCGTAAAAAGGGGGTTGAGTTGGGTCATGAAAGTAGTTCATGAGCCACTTGCATACGAGCCGATGAGCTTCACATCCCAGTCCTAGGATTAAAATTGGTTCGTGATCCAACCTTTACCTCACGAACTGGATCGGGCGAACCGTCATGGGGGATGAGAGGACATACGTTCACGAGCTCCATCACAAGCACGAACCGAATTTATTTATGAGTCATTTCCTTGTCACGAATTGAACCACAACCCTTTACAAAACAACACTTGAGTATGACTCGGTTATACCCCGAACAAATTGTTGGACAGTTGGGCAAGAGCCATTAAACCAATTACTCTGGACTGGACAAAGACAAAACTCTAAGACATGCGACGATTGATTGTTCTTTAATTTGCTTTACTTCATGCTTTTCTTTTCAGCATTAGACATATTAACGTACACTAGCATTTGCACATACACGGGGTTCATGGGTATTTATGCTCTAATTGTTTATGTTTATTCACCAACACAGTAGACATGTCCGGTAGGCGCTCAGCGAGGATATCAGAGAAGAGTGCAGATCCAGAGTCGTCAAGTTATTACACTCCTAATGCACTTCCATCAGACCCGGAATGGGAAAACTCTAGATCTGATTATGACATAAATATTGTTACGGAATTAACATCTTCTGAAAGCACATCGCTTGAGGACGAAGAGGAATATTGGGCTCCCGATGAACTTGAGGGTGTTACGAAATTAGACAAGCCAAGTGATTCCATATCTTCCAAACTGGATGATTAAAAATTAAAGAAAATCTGTTTAAGGCATGGGATCCTCTGGGATGATGTGAAAACCTCGGAGAAAGAGGACATACCCCACTTTGCCCCAGAAGGGTACATAACTATTAGCAAGCTTATGTGCACAGTAGGTACTATTCCTCATTTTTCCTCCAATCGTTATCGATCTCCTGAGACGGGTACGTATTACTCCTATGCAACTACATCCCAATGCTTACGCTGCACTGTACACCTTGTATATTGCATATGCAGAGATCCTAGAGACCGAGCTCGTGGCTCCCTCTGGTTCATGGCTCGTGACACCCCCCTGCAACCGGCTCGTAGCGCCCCCTTGAAGATGGCTCATGGTGCTCCCTGAACACGTCTCGTGACTTGATCTTGAGGGCAGCTCGTGATCCCCTCCTGGGATCGGGTCGTGACCTCTTCATGGGCTCGATTCGCCCCTGCGAGCCGTGAGCTAGAGGTTCCACTTCGGCTTGCTCCTGAACACTTTCTTCATTAGCTTCATTTGCTCGCGAAACTCATGAATCCTTGGATTTCTTTGTAACCATAACGTCTTGTCTTTACTGAAATCTTCAAAAACCAAAACAGTGGAAATACGGATTATTTTCTTCGGACTTGAAAATCCAAATAGTAGAGCAATAATCCAGTAGGCTGGGAATTCAATTCTCAGTGAAAGCACCAAAATGTTAGACCAAAATATGGTTCTAACACCTAAATTATCTTGATTTGCAGAGAACAAAAACTAGAAATGAAAGAAAAAGTAATAAACACACCAAATTTACAGTGGTTCGGCGTTAAAGAGCCTACGTCCACTTTATATGAAATTGATTATACATATGAATGCATGTACAATCACAATATTCTCTCAATCTCACTTTTAACAATTTTGAAATAATTCTGAATAAGAATAATGGAGATATGATAATGGCAGAATATGAGTTTTGAATTGCCAAAAGATCCCAAAAATGCCAAGTATTGGGCTATTTATAGGTGATTTTTGTAGGCGGTTCGTGAAGACATGTGGCACGAATCCCGAGGATCTCGGAGCCATTCGTGGGTGAATGAAGAAATGGTCAACATGGAGAGTGATAGTGATCACAAACCGATAGGAGTATAGGACCACGAGCTGCCTTCACCTAGGTGCGTCATGATCCAGTGTGCATTCTTTTAAGCTTGTGCATATAAATACCATTGTCCATTAAAATACGAGCATTCATATTCTTGGTTGGCTTGGTTAAAAAGCTAGCCAACATATACATTATAAAATTTGTTTTTTTAATATAATTTTTTAACATATATTTTTTAGAGTCTAAAACACTATATTATTCTATTACATTTAATCAAGTTAAATAGAAGTTTACATTTATTTACATATATTTTCTTATGCTTTTATTTAAAATTACAAATGTATTAAATATAATTAAGTTGAATTTTAATTTTCCATTTATATATCATTTACATGTTTGTAAAAACAATAAACACAATTTTTATATGCTATTTTAGGCTCATCCGCTATATCTTGCTATTTCCTTACTTTATCTCTGCTACAACTTTTTGCATCTCTACTGCATTGGATCCGCTAAGCGCTTTAACCGCATAGGTATTAGTCCCAGTAATGTCTGCTTGTGCAGTTAAAACGCTTAGTGGTTCTATAGCGGCGGAGGTGCAAAAAGGTGTAGCGGGGACAAAGCGGAGAAATAGCCGGGATATAGCGGAGGTACAAAAAGGTTTATTAAATGTAAAACCTGATATTTGAAAATTAATAAATCATCTTTATCATACTATATGTATGCAAGAAACTAATAGTAATTAACGTTATATAACATTATCAAGGAATCCATAGTTATGCATGCTAAATTTGATGAGTGCAATTGATTATTATTATATATTAGATACTTATGCTTTAAATTTAGCCCTTCACTCTACTAAAGCTTTTAAAAAGACAACTAGTGAAATCAAGCTTTATATACTAATAGTGCTAAAGCGAACACTAAAAATCCTTGATTTAGCGGATGTAGCGGAAAATAGCGGGGCTAAAAGTGGATCTACTGTTCATTAGCGCTAAATTGAAATAGCGTAGCGGTTGAAGAGTGATATGGGCGATAGCGGGGATGTTGCGGGGATTTATCGGGGCTTTAACTGCATAGTGTCTGCCTGGCCTGTTGGCCTTCCTATACTCCCAAGCCTAGCCTCAATATGAGTGAGAAAGTTATTCAATGTTTCATCCTGTCGCTTGAGTCGAGTGTTCAAATCTGTAGTCAAATTCTTAGTGATCCCATCAGCATCGTCACGGGTGATCTAGTTCGAGGGAACTTCGGTCAAAGAAAGTTCTTGACTTCCTTCACCTCCTGTACCTTGAGCTTCAGCGATAGCGTCGAGCTTCTTACACTTAAACGTGGTGAAAAGCGAGTGACAAAGTCGAAGTTGAAAACTAAAACCAAGATCGAAAACCAAATCCGAAGATCAAATCCTAGAACCAAATTCGAAGCAGAAGTAAAACATGCGTGCCCCCTTCCTAGCACGCCAAGGGGTTGACATAGGGAAATGGCTATTCGTGCATGCCAACGCCCAAGTGTATGTTTTAGAGCAAAACAACAATTCGAATATCCAAAGTTGTGAAATGTAAAGAGAGGACACAACTTTTATAGTGGTTCGACACTAATGCCTATTTCCACTTCATAGTGATCATTCACCATACACTTTTTGATTCCAAATGTTGTACAACTTCGGGAAATTTATGTGTACAAAGTTGTACAAGTTCGAGCAATTTCTGTATACAAAGTTGTATAATAGAACAATAAAATATTTGTTAATTCTAAACTTTGACCAAAATGCCCTTCGTTTTCCTCGTTGAGTGAAAATATGAGCCAATGTCCAAAAGTAACTTCAATATCCAAGAAATTCCAAAGATATCCAAAATTGTCCAAAAGTAGTGCAAAAGTCCAAGAAAACGTCTTAACGTTGTAGGAAAACGTTTATACAATGTTTAGAGGTCCAAGTTATGTCCAATAGTCATGGAGAAACATATGGAAACCATTAAAGATGCTTGAGAGATCCAAGATGTCCAAAATACCAAATGAGAGCCATCTCCTTTGAATGTCAGGCTTGAGGCTGTTTATAGGAGGGTTTTGGGAGTGTCAGCCCGGATTTTATATCCCCGGGGGATGCGTAATTCGCATCCCAAATACAAGGCCAAGAAACCAAGCTATTGCTGAAAATTCGTATCCTGAAGCTTGAAAAAACCGAGTCTATAATACCCCACGTTTGTTAATGTCACTCATTAAGAGAATGCGTTAAGTTTCATGAACCGTTATATGTAGACAGAAATAGAAACAGAAACATTACAAGACAGATATGAAATAGCAGCAAAATTTAAAATTTTATTATTTTAGAAAACATAACATCGTGGTTCAAAACATCATAAATCTGAAAATACATAAACCCAGTACATCATTTTAAAATTTCTGTCGTGTGCTTAAAACATCAGAGTACAGTAATAAAAGAAGCATAATCCCCAAAAACATAGCCATGGTAGAAGAGTAAGAACTCGGACAATACATGTAAGCAACTCAAAGCAGAATCCTGATCAAACTTGAGTATTCCCACCCTATGATCCTAGGGGGAAACGAAGATAAAGAAGGGCAAACAAAATGGGTCAGACATAAAGTCTGGTGAGTCCAGTTACTTTTATCATATAAATAAGTAAAAGTATCATGATAGGCATATAAAGTGGATAAGAGAGATATTATCATAAAAGGAAGGTATGACAAGGTAAACAAGATAAACATGATAGAGTTTATTACATTCCTCTAATGATTTCTCTGTACCAATACTAGTATAACCAGAATGAGATGATCCCAACAACTATAAGAAGGTATACTAGGCGTACTTCTTGTGAGAAGTTTTGTAACACCCCGTAATTTTAACAACACTAAAGAGGCCAAATTAAAGAATAATTAATTTGATATTCAGAACTAAGGAAAATAGACTGCATCATTGCATCTGTCTCGAAATTCTAATCAAGATTGACGTTTGGTTTATGTAAAACGGACACCATATGAAGAAGTTATTAAGCCTAAAAGTTGTATACACACAAGAGAATTATATGTATACAAACAAATTAAAATATATATTAAAAAAAGTTCAAAACGGCGAATTGGGAGGGGGAATACCCGAACCTCTCCATTTTAGGGGTCGATCTAGGGTGTTTGGGGGTCGACACCTGGGTCGACCCCGAGGTCGACACCTTAATGGGGGGTCGACCCTCCTGCTCAGATTTAGGCAGATTCGATTTTCTAAACGTGGACTCTTTTCTTGACCCGGTTCATTGCATCTAGTCTATAAAAAGTACCCTAAACCTAGGTTTTATTCATCTAGAAAATAATGGTGACGGCGGGGCTTTGCTGCAACGAAAATTAAAATTGCTTTTCTCCTCCAAAATGAATTCAAAGAAGATTATACATATTCAAAGATTGCTAAAACAAAATCAACGTGCCCTTCTCAGTTATTTGGATCTATTTTCTTAGATCTATTCACTATGAGTTTATGTTATTTTATGATCTAAATATTTAACTGACAATCTTGATATGTATATAAAATTGGATATTGAATCATCACCTAAATCAATTCTATTATGACATATTCACCAGATCTCTTCTTATATGTTTATATCGCCACCATGCCAAATATTGTAACACCCCAAAATTTTAACAATGTTAAAGAAGGAAAATTAAAAAATAATTAATTTAATATTCAGAGTAAGGGAAACAGACTGCGCCACTACGTCCGTCTCGAAATTCTGGTTAAGATAGACATTTGGTTTGCGTAAAACGGACACCGTATGAGGAAGTTATGAAGGTTTGAAGTTTGTATACGCGTAGAAGAATTATATATATAGGACCCTAGAATTCAAAATTGGGAAGCGGGAAAAATCCCGCCTAGGGGAGTCGATCCCGAGGTCGACCCCTCGGCTGAGGTGGCAGTCAGTTTCTGGAGGCTGGTAGCTATATATAAAGGTCTATTTCTCTTGTTATCTCCATTGAGAATCCATTGAGGCCAAACTCTGCCAATGACTGAACTAAACGGAATACTTATCTTCTACAACAATCAAATAAGGTTAATCATTCAAGTGTAGATCCGCATCTCAACAAGCTTCTTTCCTAGTTCTATTTTATAGTACAAACACTGTGAGTTCTTAGTTGCTTTTAGATTTAAATATTTAAAAGTAAACCTTATATGACTATAGCTTGGATTTGTTCCTGTAACTAAATTATACTAGATCCATTGTAAATTGTGAACATATGATATTCTGAATTGGTTATAGCTTGGATCTAAATCTTTATCCAGTCGGATCTATTGTAACTTCTGTGACATTCTATGATGTGGATCTTAAACCTTATTTTTGTCAGATTTACTCTTAACTATTGGATCTGAATTATGTTGACATCTAAATTATTAACAAATCTAGCTTATCATTTAGATCTTCTTGTGCTTATCATATTTAATCTGAACCTGTTAGACATTTAAATTAATATTTAGATCTTTTCATGCTTATCTTAACATCTTGCTATGTTAAAACCAGTTAACTGTCACCATTTCATTGGATCTATGCCTATATGTTTACCTTGTCACCATGTTAGTATATGTTTATGCCAATTATGTTAGGACAATCATTTTTGTCGTATTCCCATCACCTTCCCCTTTTTATTGTTTATAGCTAGGCTACTTTTTAGCTTAGGCATGACACTAAATTTATGCGAACACGTTAGTTAGGCGACGGGGGAAAATATTAAAATTGGCATATGATTTTGATACATTATTCACTATGAACATAATTGGGTAAATGGGCATGAACAACTATAAAGACATAGGCTTAATTAGTTGGTTAATGATTAGGATGCCTAGAATTACAGTACTTAGAAATCATAACTGCACTTATGACACGAGGTTAGGTTGCATTACTGGTAGAAGTCTGCCAGGACCTGACCGGCACATCCAGCAACCACTAATGCTGAACCTAATGTGAGGGGTCTAAGTGCACAAATACGAGATGGGATAAGACACGAGGTTAGGCCCAACTTGTGGAAGAAGTCTGCCTGGACTCGACCGACATATCCAGCATCCACAAGTTGTAGGCCTAATGTGGGAGGTCTATCTCGTTACAACCATAAATGGACATGGTAACAAATTGGAATACTTAACCTAGTTAAATCTATAGGGATTGTACGAATACGAACTAAAGTTAGGGTTAAGTAAAATTGTTGAACAGTGGGTGGGTTAAGTAAATCTGAGGGGGTAGGTAATATTTACAATATAGGCCCACAAACTTAGCCCGATAAGGTTATGTAATTAAAGACACCTAGTGGTATACATAACCGGAGAAAATAATAAAGTTATGTAACTAAAGATACCTTTTAGGGTAAGCATAACTTATATAAATAATAGGGTTATGTAATTAAAGACAACTAGTGGTATACATAGCCAATGAAAACCTAGTGGGGGATACAAGACAAAGGGGAGAGCATGTATCATATTGTGTGGGACCCGTTTAAGTTAGTAACCCGGAGTAGGTATCAAACATATACTCCGAACTAGGTCGGAGAAGGGTCACGCTTACTGATCTGATTGTAAGAGATCCAAATGTGGAGGACAGTGTGGCTGGCGCAAACCTATCTTGTTTACCTTTTCATATCTGCCTTTATGTAGTTATCTCTCTCTTATCCACTTTATATGTATGTCTTGCTAATTTTATTTATTTACTTGCCGGGCCGACACAAAGTATCTACACGGATTAGGGATCCAATCGATTGGGGTAGTGAGTTAGGGTACATTTGGACGTCTGCCTAAGTCTACCACCTTATAGTGGAATGGATCATCTCATTCTGGATATACTAGTAGTAGTGCAGAGTAATAGTAGTGCAGAGTAATCATTAGAAGCATACACACCCTTGTCATGGCTGTCTTCATGTAGTTATCTCTGTCCAATTTATAGGTCTGTCATGCTACTTTTATTTATTTACTTGCTAAAAGTAACTAGACTTGCCATACTTTATGTCTGACCCTTTTTGTTTACTCTTCTTTCTTCCGTTCCCCCCTCCAGATTCATAGGGAGGGAACTCTTAGGCTTAGTCAAGACTCGATTATCATCTTGTAGGAGCTGCTTTTGAAGTATAGCTCAAGTTCTTCTCTCTACTATGGCTTAGCTCTTTTGTTTAGGGAATCATGTTTTTTTACTTATGTGCTCTAATGGTACAAGACAGAAGTTATATTATTGTAATGGTTTTTGAGACTTATGGTATTTTGAACCACGATGTGATGATTTATGTTTGAAATAAAAATTGGAAATTTCGCTGCTATTTTATTTATATTTGTCTTGTAATATTCTATGTCTATTTACCTATAACGCTTCACGGAACTTAATGCGTTCCCTTGGTGAGTGACATTAACGGACGTGGGGTGTCACACTTGGTGTCAGAGCTGAAGGTTACCAGATTAGATAAAAGTTTTTGAAAACTATTTTCAAGAAGGTTTTAAAAGAAAGCATTTTCAAAAAAAAAAGTTTGTTTTGAAAAACATTACCCAAAAAGCCATAAGTAATATCTTTCTATCCCTTATCTGATTCCCTTTCCTTTTCTTTTTAAGCATGTCTGGGGAACCCAATATCCCGGAGGGCGTTACGATACCAGGATGGTTTTGTAGGTATCTGGAGGCCACTGCGCCTGCCGAAGGCCCAGGAAACGTTCCTTCCCCAGCTGCACCCGTTGTTCCTTCTCCTCCCCCTCCGCGTGAAGACAACTTCTCTAAGATCTGCAAAGATTTCCGTGCTATGGGAGGGAAGCCATTCTATGGAACCGAGATATTTGTGGAGGCAAGGAACTGGCTCAAGGAGACTGAGGACTTGTTTGTAATCTTTGAAGTATAGGATCGAAGGAAGATTCAGTTAGCTGCTTGGCTACTAAAGGATGAAGCTTCATTTTAGTGGGAGGTAACCCAAGCAGGCCATCCGGTGGAAACCTGGGATGACTTTAGACAGAGGTTTGAGATGAAATTTCTTTCCCATGCTGAGAAGAGCATGCAGATGGAGAGGTTCTTAGCACTCAAACAAGGGAACTTGACTTTTAGAGAATATGTGAACAAATTCAACCAATTGTCCAGATTCGGACTAAAGCTGGTAGACACTCCGCATAAGAAGGCTTTACGGTTTGTTAAAGGACTAAACGAACCCCTTTATGGGTTAGCCATGTCCCGTATTCCAATGGGATCCACCTTTGAAAGACTTGTTGATATGGCCTTGATGTATGAGGAATGGAAAAGAGAAAAGAAGAAGGTTAAAGATGAGGAAACAACGCAAAACAAGAAGATATGGCCCAAGAAAGGACAACCACAACAGCAACAATAGAAGAAAAGTGGAAAGAATGACAAGGCTAAGGATAAAAGGAAGTGTCACAGTTGTGGGTGTGAGGGTCACTTGGCGAAATACTGTAAAAGACGAAAGAATTATTGCTTCAATTGTGGAGAGCTCGGACACTTTGTTACGGAGTGCCCGAAGAAATAGGGATAAGGTCAAAGGGAAGGAATTTTTGGAGGGCAGGTGCATGCTCTCGTGATCAGTGCTCCTGATAGAGGTAGAAAAATTTCTGTAGAAGGTTTAATTTCTCTTTCAAATCATCCTATTAGAACACTTTTTGATTCTGGTGCTTCACATTCCTTTATATCTAGTTCTATAGTTGAATCTCTGCACTGAAATACTAGTACAGGTAGTTGATCCCGTGGTTGTCTCAAACCCCATTGGTGGTCCGGCTCATTTATCTATGATTTTTCGGGGTTTGAAAATATCTATGCTAGGCGTCGAATTTGAACGTGACACATATGTGCTCGGTTTCATGGGATATGGGTTACTTCTAGGGATGGATTGGCTAACCACGTATGGAGCCATTCTAGATTGTGAAAGGAGGGTCATTAGACTTCTGACTTGCCATGGGAGGACCTTGAGATTTCTTCTGACCCCCCAGTGTCGGTTATTCTTATCTTCCTAGAGTCTCTTAATGCATCCATAGATGATTTGCAATCTGTTCTAGTAGTCCGAGATTATTCTGATGTTTTTGATGAGGTACAGGGTTTACCTCTGAGGCGCGAGATCGATTCTCATATATATCTGGTGGACAATGCAAAGCCAGTTGCATTACAAGTGCATCATATGGCTCCTAGGGAAAGGAGGGACTTGAGTAAGCAAATAGAGGAGCTACTTGAGAAAGGATTTATCACACTAAGCATATCTGAATGGGGTGCTCCAGTTGTATTCGCAACTTAGGCGGATGGTTTGCTTCGTTTATAAATGGACTGTAGAGGGTTGAACAAAATCACAAAGAAGAATAGGCACCCACTTCCGAGGATAGATGACTTGTTTGACCAGCTTGTTGGTGCCTCGGTATTCTCTCAGTAAGACTTGGCCACGGGATTTCATCAGTTGAGGGTGGCTGAGGACAGTATAGACAAGACTGCTTTTAGGACTCCGGATGGTTTCTTTGAATGGCTAGTTATGCCTTTTGGGCTGACAAATGCACCTACTTATTTTGTCGATCTGATGAGTAGGGTGTCTTGGGAGTTTCTAAGTAAATTTTTCGTAGTCTTTGTGGATGATATTTTGATCTTCTCTAAAAGCGAAGAAGGGCATGCCCAACATTTGAGAGAAGTTTTGAAAACTCTCCGTGAGCATCAACTTAAGGCAAAGTTCTCCGAATGCCATTTTTGGAGAAAAGAGGTGAGATTCTTAGGGCAAGTAGTCTCCAAAGAAAGGATAGTTGTGGATCCCGCGAAGGTAGTTGCAGTGCAAAATTGACAGATTCCTAAAAATGCAACAGAGGTCTGAAGCTTTCTTGGATGGGCATGTTATTATAGGAAGTTCATTAAGGACTTCGCAAAGATATCAGCCCCTCTCACCAAGTTGACAAAGAAGAACTTGACATTTTCATGGGATATACATTGTGATGTTGCTTTCCAACATTTAAAGAGGGCTCTGACAACAGCCCCAGTCTTGACTTTTCCCGATGGGAACAAAGTGTTTACGGTTTACACCGATGCTTGTGGTATAGGGCTTGGTACGATTCTGATGCAAGAAGGAAAATTAGGGTGTTATGGGGGTAGATAGTTGAGAGTTCATGAGAAGAACTACCCCCACCCATTATTTAGAGCTAGCTTCCATAGTATTCGCGCTAAAGACGTGGCGTCATTACTTACTTGGAGAGAAGTTCGAGTTATACACCGATCATAAATCTCTCAGGTACCTGTTCTCGCAAAAGGATCTTAATTTCAGGCAACAAAGGTGGATGGAGATTTTAGCCTCTTATGATTTTGAAATTGCTTATATCCCTGGCAAGCGTAATGTGGTGGCTGACGCATTGAGTAGGCATAGGATGGCCTTAAGTCCTCTGTTTGTGGAAAGGAAGAGCTTGGAGTTCATATCAACTTTTGACTTTAGACCCTCCATCGAGATTTTTCCTGATTTGTTTGCATCGCTAGAGATACGACCAACTCTTATGGATCAGATAGGAGCTTCGCAGCAAGGTGACCCACAGATTTTAGACATCATGGATAAGCTCAAAAAAGGGGAGACTTCTAGTCACCTTAGTAGATACTCCATAGGTGAAAAAGGGTGGCTGCGACGAGATGGAAGGCTTTGTGTTCCTCAAACTGGAAGCTTGATAAAGGCAGTCCTAGAAGAATCCCACCATTTTAAGATGACTATTCATCCAGGCGGTGATAAGATGTACAGAGACATGAAGAGGGTTTTCTTTTGGGCCAGGGTGAAGAAATATGTGGCATAATTTGTTTCTCAATGTTTAGTTTGCCAGCAAGTTAAAGTTGAACAAAAGAAGCCTGGTGGTTTACTTCATCCTTTGGAGGTTCCACAGTGGAAATGGGAGAGTGTATCCATGGACTTCATAGATGGTTTGCCTAGATCAAAGAAAGGCAACACCAGTATTTGGGTAGTGTTGGGTAGACTGACTAAGAGCGCTCATTTCATTCCAGTAAAGAGTAAGAGGATGACATCATGGTTGGCAGAAATTTATGTTCGTGAGATAGTCTGTCTTCATGGAGTACCTTCCAGCATCGTATGCGATCGTGACCTCTTCTTTACTGGTAAATTTTAGAGGAGGTTGCAAGAAGCATCAGGTAAACAGTTGAGTTTGAGTACTGCTTATCATCCTCATACCGATAGACAGACGGAGAGGGTGAACAGAATTCTAGAGGATCTTTTAAGGCTGTGTATCCTAGACTTCGGAGGGACTTGGGAAGAGCACCTTCCTTTAGTAGAGTTTGCCTATAATAACAGTTATCAAGCTAGCATCGGCATAGCACCCTTCGAAGCATTGTATGGACGACCCTGTAGATCACCAACTTGCTGGTGGGAATCTACAGAAAGATTGTTACTTGAACCTGATAGGTTAGGGAAACAACCAAGAAGATTGACCTTATTTGACGGCGGATAAAGACAGCTCAAGATAGGCAAAAATCTTATGTAGACAAAAGGAGGACTGACATAGAATTTGAAGTGGGGGACTTAGTTTTTATTAAAGTATCACCTCTGAGGAATGTGGTTCGCTTCGGATCTATAGGGAAGTTGGCACCCAGATTTGTGGGACCATTTCCCATAACCGAAAGGATCGGCCAAATGGCCTATAGAGTAAAGCTCCCAGAAAATCTATCTAGCACTCATGATGTCTTCCACATTTCTCATTTGCGGAAGTACTCGCATGACACTACGGAGGTTGTTGAACCAAGTATATTAGAGGAGGTAGAAGTGGAACGGGAGGTGACAGTCAGATGAATCCCTATCCATATTCTTGGATCAGAAATTAAGAAGCTCCACAATAATAAAATCAAGTTGATAAAGGTTCAATGGGGAGATAACCCAGAGGATGCGACTTGGGAGACCGAAAACAAGATTCGTGCTTCGTACCCTTTCATTTTCGAGGGTATGTTCTTAACTCCTTTTCCAAAAGTTTAATCTATGCTTGCTTCTATCATTTGAGTATGCCCTATCAATAGTATTTTCGATATTTAAATAGGAACCCTATGGATGTAAACATGTGTTTGAGACATGTTATGTTTAACGGATGCAAGTGGTTGCTAATGGTTGTCTGTGGATGCATATACACACACATTAGGCACTAGATCGGCTCAATCACCCTCGTACTACATATGGATGTGTGTGCATTTTCTTTTCTTTTAATGGATGAAAATGGGTGTATTATCAAATGGATGTTGCATTTGGACGAATGAATGTGCACACATATAGAACTTACATATTATAATAGGATTATTTGCATACATACTGGATTCATGGCACTAACATACATTGCATTGAGGAGGTCGACTGAATCAGTAGACCGCCTAATCTTCACATTAGTATTGGGACATATACGCAAACCTTTGCATATGTTCATATAAGCATTAGAAGACTTTAAGTTCAATGGATGCATATGGTTGATGGATGAGTAGATGAGTGATGGATGGTGGGATATACATTCTTATTAACTTGAAGATTTCGAGGACAAAATCCTTAAGTAGGGGAGAATGTAACACCACAAAATTTTAACAACATTAAAGAAGGAAAATTAAATAATAATTAATCTAAAATTCAGTATTAAGGGAAATGGACTGCGCCTTTGCGTCCGTCTCGTAATTCTGGTTAAGATAGACATTTGGTTTGCATAAAACAGACATCGTATGAGGAAGTTATGAAGGTTTGATGTTTGTATACGGTAGAAGAATTATATATATAGGACCCTAGAATTCAAAATTTTCAGTTCAAAATTTGAAATCACAGAAAGTGGGGGAAGCGGGAAAAATCCCGCCTAGGGGAGTTGACCCCGTAGGAGGAGTGTCGACCCCGGAGTCGATCCTAAAGGGGGTGTCGTCCCATGGGTCGAACCCCTTAGGGCTGAGGTGGCAGTCGGTTTCTGGAGGCTGGCAGCTATATATAGAGGTCCATTTCTCTTGTTTTCTCCGTTGTGAATCCATGGAGGCCAAACTCTGCCGGTGACTGAACTGAATGCAATCATTTATCTTCTACAACAATCAAATAAGGCTAATCATTTAAGTCGCATCTCAACAAGCTTCTTTTCTAGTTTTATTTTCTAATCCAAACACTATGAGTTCTTAGTTGCTTTTAGATTTAAATATTTAAAAGTAAACCTGATATAACTATAGTTTGGATTTGTTCCTATGACTATATTATACTAGATCCATTGTAAATTATGAACATATGATATTCTGAATTGGTTATAGCTTGGATCTAAATCTATCCAGTCGGATCTATTGTAACTTCTGTGACATTCTATGATGTGGATCTAAAACCTTATTTGTGTCAGATCTACTCTTTAACTATTGGATCTGAATTATGTAGACATCTAAATTATTAATCAGATCTAGCTTATTATTTAGATCTCCTTGTGCTTATCATATTAGATCTAAACCTGTAGGACATCTAAACTAATATTTAGATCTTGTCATGCTTATCTTAACATACTTGCTATGTTAAAACCAGTTAACCGTCACCATTTCATTGGATATATGCTTATATGTTCACCTTGTCACCATGTTAATATATGTTTATGCCATTTATATTAGGATAATCATTTTTGTCATATTCCCATCACCTTCCCCTTTTATTTTTTATGTCTAGGCTACTTTTTGGCCTAGGTATGACGCCAAATTTATGCGAACATGTTAGTTAGGAGACGGGGGAAAATATTAGAATTGGAATATTAATTTGGATACATTATTCTCTATGAACATAATTGGGTAAATGGGCATGAACAACTATAAAGACATGGGCTTAATTAGTTGGTTTATAATTAAGATGACTAGGATTACAACAATTAGAAACGGTAACTGCTCTTATGACACGAGGTTAGGTTGCATTAGTGGTAGAAGTCTGCCCGGACCCGACCGACACATCCAACAACCACTAATATTGAACCTAATGTGAGGGGTCTAAGTGCACAAATATGAGACGGGATAAGACACGAGGTTAGGCCCAACTTGTGGAAGAAGTCCGCCCGGACCCGACCGGCATATCCAACATCCACAAGTTATAGGCCTAATGTGGGAGATCTATCCCATTACAACCATAAATGGACATGGTAACGAATTAGAGTACTTAACCTAGTTACATCCATAGGGATTGTACGAATATTTACTAAAGTTAGGGTTAAGTAAAATTGGTTTAACAGTGAGTTGGTTAAGTAAATCTGAGGGGGTGGGTAATATTTACAATATAGGCCCACAAACTTAGCCCCCTAAGGTTATATAATTAAAGACACCTGGTGGTATACATAACCAGAGAAAATAATAAAGTTATGTAATTAAAGACACCTTTTAGGGTAAGCATAACCTATAGAAATAATAGGGTTATGTAATTAAAGACACCTAGTGGTATACATAGCCAATGAAAACCTAGTGGGGGATACAAGACAAAGGGGAGAGCTTATGTCATATTGTGTGGGACTGTTTTCAGCCAGTAACACAGAGTAGGTATTAAACATATACTCCGAACTAGGTCGGACAAGGGGCACGCTTACTGGTCTGATTGTAAGAGATCCCAACGTGGAGGACGGTGTTGGCGGCGCAAACTGACCGGGCCATGTGCGTGCATGAGCCGGGCAGAAGGGGATAAGACGACCGTGACACCTATAGATATGGGGTTGTGCATATCAACGAGGGGTTGCCACTTTAGGACGTGATACATCCTACTGTGGGGCCGACACAGAGTATCTACGCAAAGTAGGGAGTCAGTCGATTAGGGTAGTAAGTTTAGGGTACATTTGGATGTATGACTAATTCTACCACCTTATAGTGGAAGGGATCATCTTATTCTAGATATACTAGTAGTAGTGCAGAGTAATCATTAGAAGCGTACACACCCAATCCTGTTTACCTTGTCATATATGCCTTTATGTAGTTATCTCTCCCTTATCCACTTTATATGTTTGTCATGCTACTTTTATTTATTTACTTGCTAAAAGTAACTGAACTCGCCAGACTTTATGTCTGACCCTTTTTGTTTCCTCTTCTTTCTTCCATTCCCTCCCCTCCAGGTTCGTAGGGAGGGAATTCTCAGGCTTAGTCAAGACTCGGTTACCATCTTGTAGGAGCTTCTTTTGAAGTATAGCTCAAGTTCTTCTCTCTACTATGGCTTAGCTCTTTTGTTTGGGGAATCATGTTTTTTTTACTTACGTACTCTGATGGTACGAGATGGAAGTTATATTATTGTAATGGTTTTTGTGACTTATGGTATTTTGAACCACGATCTGATGATTTATGTTAGAAATAAAAATTGGAAATTCCGCTACTATCTTATTTATATTTGTCTTGTAATGTTCTTTGTCGGTTTACCTATAACGCTTCATGGAACTTAATGCATTCCCTTAGTGAGTGACACTAACAGACGTAGGGTGTCCCAAATTTTGTCATAATACGCTTTTTCAGTTTTTATGCCTGTTTCTGTCAGTTAATTATTGATTCGTTATTATGCCTACTCTTGACTCTCTTCTCTTCCTCTTTTCCCTTTTTATTTTGTATAGCCAGGCTACCTTCGAGCCTTGGCCTAACATTGAAATATGTGAACGCGTGAAATTGGGAATCGTTGGGAAAGATTAATTTGGGGAATAAATTTGAATATATGTGAATATTGAATTGAGGCATGAATTGGAACATATATGAATATTGAATTGGGGCATAAATTGGAACATATATGAATATTGAATTGGGGCATAAATCGGAACATATGTGAATATTGAATTGGGGCATAAATTAGAACATATGTGAATATTGAAATTGGGCATAAATTGTATATTGATTTATGACTTAAGAAGAAAGGGCATATTGGGCATAATGATATGTGAATTGAAAACGGGCATGGGAAAACCGATAATTAAAACAGGTTAGTGGCTAATATGAATACGCCTAAAAATTTGGAACAGTAGTAACGCTTAGACACGAGGGTAGATTGTGCTTGTGGTATAAGTCTGCCTGGAGCCGCTGGTATATCCAGCAACCACAAGTGGCTAATCTAATGTGAGGGGTCTAATGCGAAATGACACCACGACATGAGGTTAAGTTTAAACTTGTGGTTTAAGTCTGCCCGGAGCCGCCCGACATATCCAGCTGGCATAAGTGATTGACTTAATGTGATAGGTCTAGTGTGTTAACACGTATAAATGAAAAGATAATGACAACATGTTAAATTGAAATACATAACCGGTTTTAATGTGAAAAGGGGTTATATATGAACCCAACAAATGGAATAAAGGGTTAAGTAAATTTATATGAATTGATGGAGTTAAGTAAATCTGTTAAGCCTGCAGGGTTAAGTAAAACTGTTAAGCCTGTAGGGTTAAGTAAACCAATTAAATCTGTGGGGGTTATATGAACTTGTTGATCTAAAAAGATTTAACCTGCTACATCTGTTGGGGCCATAAGGACCCGTTAACTTGTAAAGTTTAACCCGTAAATCTGTAGGGGGTTATGCGAATTTGTTAAGTCTGTTTGGCATAACCTATCAAAATCTTAGTTAGTTGGGGACACAAGATCTATGGGGGTTGGCTTGTGTTATCTCTTATGTGGGACCCATATTAGTCAGTAACCCATTCTGGTATTAAACGTGGACCCCGCACTAGGTAGGGTTTAAGTCACGCTTACTGAGCTGATTGTAAGAGGTCCATCTAGGAGGAGGTGTTCTGATGGCGCGTTCCAACGGACTCATATGCGTGCATGAGTACGACTTGCTCTAGGAAAATAAGACATTGTAAAACCAGTAAATAGGTTTGTGTCCTTCTGTAGGTTGTCACTTTAGGAAGTAATGCACCCTACTGTGGGGCCGACACAGGGTATTTACGGAGTAGGGAGCCGATCGATTGGGGAAGGGTAGTAACTAGGGTACATCTAGTCCTGTCTGTTTCTGTGGGGTACCTGTATTTCTGTTTGGGTTAATACCCGTTATTTTTGTTTAGGTACCGGCTAATTCTGTTTGGGTTAAAACCCATTACTAGAGTATGCCTAAAACTACCATTATATTTTTGTTGGGATCATCCTGGTTCTGTTAAGTAATTAGGGAGTATGTAATCATGTTACATATCTATTATACTAGTATTGGTGCAGAGAAAAATACTTAAGAAGCGCAACATATCCAGTTTTGTTATCATGTTTATCCTGTTATACCTGCCTTATGACACTATTATCTCACTCTCCAGTTTATATGCATGTCATGATGCCTTTACTTATTTATATGCTAAAAGTAAATGGACTCGCCAGACTTTATGTCTGACTCATTTTGTTTCCTCTTCTTCTCTTTCGTTCCCCTCCCCCCTCCCCCAGGTTCTTAGGGTGGGAATACTCAAGCTTGATCGGGATTCTACTTTCATCTTACTTGGAGCTACTTAGATGTACTGTTGATTTCATGTTTTTCTCTACTATGGCTTATGATTTTGGGGATTATGCTTTCTTTATTATTGTACTATGATATTTTAAGTACAAGACAGAAGTTTTAAATGATATACTGGGTTTATGTATTTCCAGACATACGACGTAACCATGTTTTGAACTACGATACTTTATGATTAATAAAGTTTTTAATTCCGTTGTTGTTTTGTATTTGTCTTGTAATGTTTCTGTTCTGTTTTACCTATAACGCTTCACGAAACTTAATGCATTCCCTTAGTGAGTGACATTAATAGACGTGGAGTGTCACACTTGGTATCAGAGCTGAAGGTTACCAGATTAGATAAAAGTTTTTGAAAATTATTTTCAAAAAGGTTTTAAAAGAAAGCATTTTCGAAAGAAAAGTCTGTTTTGAAAAACATATTCCCCAAAGCAATATAAAATATCTCTCGATTCTCCACTTGATTCCTTTTTTCCTTTTTGTCTGGGGAACTGAATCTTCCCGAATGGTGTCCCCGTTGCGGCATGGTTCTGTAGGCATATTAAAACTATGGCACATGTCAAAGGACAATGAAGTGCCTAACTTCCATCTGTAGCCGTAGTGGTTTCACCTATGGCTAATTTTCTCAAGCTTTGTAAGGATTTCCGTGTGATGGAGGCGGCACTTGAGAGACTTGTTAGCTTGTTACACAAGAATGATAAAAAGGAGAATAAGGGAGTTAGGGCTAAGAAGCACAGCCTAAGGTGGAGGAAAATGATGGCCTAGGAAGGGAACATAGATAAAGTTCAGATAAAGGTGAAAACAAAGGGGCTGAGGTTGAGGAAACACAAAACAAGAAGGTATGGCCTAAGAGAGAACAACGAAAACAACAACAAAAGAAGGGCGGAAAGAATGACAAGACTAAGGATAAGAGAAAGTGCCATAATTGCGGACGCGAGGGTCATTTGGAAAAGTATTGCAAGATAAGGGAGGAATACTTGCTTCAGTTGAAGAGAGATCAGACACTTTGCTAAGGAGTGCCCGAAGCAACAGGGACAAGGTCAAAGGGCAGGAGCTTCTGGAGGGCAGATGCATGCTTTCGTGACCAATGCTCCAGATAGAAGTAGGAAAGTTTCTGTAGAAGGTTCAATTTCTCTTTCTACTCATCCGGTTAGAACTCTTTTTTATTCTGGCGCTTTGCATTCATTTATATCTAGTTATGTGGTTGAGTTTCTGCACATAAATACTAGTATGGTAGTGGACCCCATTGTTGTCTCAAACCCCATTGGTGGTTCGGCTCATTTGTCCATGATTTGTTGGGGTTTGAGAATATCTTTCTTAGGCGTCGAACTTGTGTGCGACGCGTATGTGCTCGGTTTTATGGGCTACGGTGTGATTCTAAGGATGGATTGGCTAGCCACGTACGGTTCCATTCTCGATTATGAGAGGAGGGTCGTTAGACTTTTGACTTTCCATGGGAGGACCCTCGAGATTTCTTGTGACCCACAAGGGTATGTTATGCTTAGTTTCCTAGAGTCACTTGATGCATCTATCGATGATCTGCGATTTATATCAGTAGTCGGTGAGTATCCTGATGTTTTGTGAAGGTTCGGGACTTACACAAGGTGCAAGATTGACTTTCATATATATTTGGTGGAAAATTCAAAGCTAGTTGCATTACCAGTGCGCCACATGGCTCCAAGGGAAAGAAGGAAGCTGAGCAAGCAAGTAGTGGAGCTACTTGAAAAAGGATTTATTAAGCGAAGCAAATCTGAACGGGGTGCAACTAAGGCGGATGGTTCACTTTGCTTATGTGTAGATTATAGGGAGGTGAATAAACTCACAAAGAAGGATCTAATATTTTCTTGGGGTATAGACTAAGTGGATGCTTTTTCAGCGATTGAAGAGGGCTCTGACAATAGCCTCAGTCTTAACCTTGCCCGACGGAAACAAAGTGTTCACAGTACACACTGACGCATGGGGTACAAGACTTGGTGCAGTTTTGATGCAAGAGGGAAGGGTAGTATGTTATGGGAGCAGACAGTTGAGAGTTCATAAGAAGAACTACCCTACCCATGTTTTGGAATTAGCTACTGTAGAATTCACGCTTAAGACTTGGCGGCAGTATCTTCTAGGAGAGAGGCTCGAGTTATACTTGGACCATAAGTTACACAAATATCTGTTCTCATAGAAGGATCTCAAATTGAGACAGTAGAGTTAGGTTTCTACTTAGACTCGAGACGATTAGAGAAACTTCAGAAAAGGTTGATCTTATCCATAGGCACATGAAGACAGCATGGGACAAGCAGAAGTCATATGCAGATAAAGGAAGGACCGATATTGAGTTTAAGATGGAAGGCACGATTTTCATCAAAGTATCTCCTTTGAGGAATGTGGTTCGTTTTGGATCTGTAGGGAAATTGGCGCCAAGATTAGTAGGACCATTTCCTATAATGGAAGGAATAAATCAAATGGTTTATACGGTAAAACTACCAGAGATGTTAGAGGATGTTCATTTGCGAAAATCTAGTAGAAGTAGTTAAGCCGCGTATGCTTGAGGAAGTAGAGGTGGAACGAGAAGCGATAGTTAGAAGAGTTCCTACCCGTATTCATGGATCAGAGGTTAAGAAGCTATGCAATCGAGAGGTCAAATTGAAGGAAGTTCAGTGGGGAGATGACAATGCTTGGGAGACTGAAGAAAATATTCGTGCTTCGTACCCTTTTCTTTTCAAGGGTGTGTTCTTAACTTCTTTTCCAAAGCTTTTTATTTATACTTGTTTTAATCATTCGTCTGTATCCTATCGATCGAATCTTCGACCTTTAGGTAGGGAACCCATGGATGTAAACATGGGTTTGAGACATGTTATGTTTGATGGATGCAAGTGTTTGCTAGTGCTGTGGATGCATATACACACACATTAGGCACTAGATCGGCTCAATCACTCTCATATTGCATATGGATGTGTGTGTGTATTTTTCTTTTTCTTTATGGATGAAATTGACTGTATCATCATATGGATGTTGCAATTGGATGGATGATTGTGCACACTTATAGAACTTACATGTTATAACAGGATTGTTGTATACATATTGGATTCATGGCACTAACATACATTGCATTAAGGTGGTCGACTGAATCAGTAGACTGCCTGTGGGAACATATACACACACCTTTTGTATATGTTCATATGAGCATTAGAAATCTTTTAAGGACAATGGATGCATGTGATTGGTGGATGAGTAGATGGATGTGGATGGTAGGATATACTTTCTTCTTAGCTTGGAGATTTCGGGGACGAAATCCTTTGAGTAAGGGAGAATGTAATACCCCGTAATTTTAACAACACTAAATAGGGAAAATTAAAGAATATTTAATTTAATATTCAGAATTAAGGAAAATAGACAGTGCCATTGCGTTTGTCTAGAAATTCTGGTTAAGATAGACATTTGGTTTGCGTAAAACAGACACCGTATGAAGAAGTTATTAAGCCTAAAAGTTTGTATACACACAAGAGAATTATATGTATACAAACAAATTAATATTTATATATAAACTCAAAACAGCAAATCGGGAGGGGGAATACCCGAACCGCCCCATTTTGGGGGTTGACCTGAGTCCCGCTGGGTCGACCCAGGGGTCGACCTAGGGTGTTTGGCGGTCGACACCAGGGTCGACCCATGGTCGACACCCTAAGGAGGGGTCGACCCCCCTGCTCAAATCTGGGCAGATTCGATTTTCTGAACATGGACTCTTTTCTTGACCCGGTTCGTTGCTTCTAGGCTATAAAAAGGACCCTTCGACCCCCCTGCTCAGATCTAGGCAGATTCGATTTTCTAAACGTGGACTCTTTTCTTGACCTGGTTCGTTGCTTCTAGGCTATAAAAAGGACCCTAAACCTAGGTTTTTATTCATCTGGAAAATAATGGTGACGACGGGGCTTTGCTACAACAAAAATTAAAACAACTTTTCTCCTCCAAAATCAATTCAAAGAATATTATACATATTCAAAGATTGCTACAAAAAAAATCAATGTGTCCTTCTCAGTTATTTGGATCCATTTTCTTAGCTCTATTCACTGTGAGTTTATGTTATTTTTAGATCTAAATATTAAATTGGCAATCTTGATATGTATATAAAATATCTTGAATCATCGCCTAAATCAGTTCTATTATGACATATTCACCAATCCGTTCTTATAGTTTATATCGCTACCATGCCAAATCTTTTCATAATATGCTTATTCAGTTTTTATGCCTGTTTCTATCAGTTAATTATTGATCCATTATTATGCCTGCACTTGACTCTCTTCTCTTCCTTTTTTATTTTATATAGCCAGGCTACCTTCGATCCTTGGACTAACGCTGAAATATGCGAACGTGCGAAATTGGGAATCGTTGGGAAAGATTAATTTGGGGCATAAATTAGAACATATGTTATTGAAGTGGGGCATAAATTGGAACATATGTGAATATTGAATTGGGGTATAAATTGGAACAGATGTGAATATTGAATTGGGGAATAAATCGGAGCATATGTGAATATTGAATTGGGGCATAATCTGGAACATTTGTGAATACAGAAACTGGGCATAAATTGTATATTGATTTATGACTTAGGAAGAAAGGGCATATTTGGCATAATGATATGTAAATTGAAAAGGGGCATGGGAAAACCTATAATTGAAATAGGATAATTGCTAATATGAATATGCCTAAAAATTAGGAAGGGTAATAATGCTTAGACACGAGGTTAAATTGCGCTTGTGGTATAAGTCTGCCCGGAGCTGCCCGGCATATTCAACAACCACAAGTGGCTAATCTAATGTGAGGGGTCTAATGCAAAATGGCACCATGACATGAGGTTAAGTCTAAACTTGTGGTTAAAGTCTGCCCGGAGTTGCCCGACATATCCAGCAGCCATAAGTGATAGACTTAATGTGGAAGGTCTGGTGTTAACATGTATAAATGAAAAGATAATGACAACATGTTAAATTGAAATACTTAACTGGTTTGAATGTGAAAAGGGGTTATATATGAACCCAACAAATGGAATAAAGGATTAAGTAAATTTATATGAATTGATGGGGTTGAGTAAACCTGTTAAGCCGGTAAGGTTAAGTAAACCCATTAAGCCTGTAGGGTTAAGTAAACCTATTAAATCTATAGGGGTTATATGAACCTCCTAATCTAAAAAGACTTAACATGTTACATCTGTTGGGGTTATAGGGACCTATTAACTTGTAAAGTTTCACCCGTAAAATTGTAGGGGTTTTGCAAATCTATTAAGTCTGTTAGGCAGAACCTGTCAAAATCCTAGTTAATTGGGGACACAAGATCTATGGTGGTTGGCTTGTGTCATCTATTGTGTAGGACCCACATTAGTCAGTAATCCATTCTGGTATTAAACGGGGACCTCGCACTAGATAGTGGTCAGGGCACGCTTACTGAGCTGATTATAAGAGGTTCATCTAGGAGGATGTGTTCTGATGGCGCGTTCAAACGGACTCATGTGCGTGCATGAGTATGACTTGCTCTAGGAAAATAAGATGTTGTAGCATCAGTAAATAGGTATGTGTCCTTCTGTTGGTTGCCACTTTAGGAAGTAATACACCCTACGGTGGGTCGACACAGGGTATTTACGGAGTAGGGAGCCGATCGATTGGGGAAGGGTAGTAATTAGGGTACATCTAGTCCTATCTGTTTCTGTGGGGTACCCGTATTTCTGTTTAGGTTAACACCCGTTATTTCTGTTTAGGTACCGGCTAATTCTGTTTGGGTTAAAACCCGCTACTAGAGTACACCTAAAACTACCATTATATTTCTGTTGGGATCATTCTGGTTTTGTTAAGTAATTAAGGAGTATGCAATCCTGTTACATATCTGTTATATTAGTATTGGTGTAGAGAAAAGTACTTAAGAAGCGCAACATATCCAGTTCTGCTATCCTATTTATCCTGTTATACCTGCTTATGACGCTGTTATCTCACTCTCCAGTTTATATGTCTATCATGATGCTTTTACTTATTTATATGCTAAAAGTAACTGGACTCGACAGACTTTATGTCCGACCTGTTTTGTTTCCTCTTCTTCTCTTCCGTTCCCTCTCACCTCCCCCCCAGGTTCTCAGGGTGGGATTACTCAAGCTTGATCAGGATTCCACTTTCATCTTGCTTGGAGCTGCTTAGATGTACTGCTGGTTTCATGTCTTTCTCTACCATGGCTTATGATTTTGGGGATTATGCTTTCTTTATATTGTACTTTATTATTTTAAGTACAAGACAGAAGTTTTAAATGATGTATTGGGTTTATGTATTTCCAGACATACGATGTAACCATGTTTTGAACTACAATACTTTATGATTAATAAAGTTTTTAATTCCGCTGCTATTTTATATCTGGCTTATAATGTTTCTGTTCTATTTTACCTATAATACTTTATGAAACTTAATGCATTCCCTTAGTGAATGACATTAACGGACGTGAAGTGTCACATGTTTAACCCCATACTATCAACAGGCAGCCCAACATACCGGATTTTACCCCTAAGGATTAGAATGGGCTCCTAAACATACCAGAGTCTAGATGTACCCTAATTACTACCCTAATCGATCGGCTCCTTACTCCGTAGATACCCTGTGCTGGCCCCACTGTAGGATGTATCACTTCCTAAAGTGGCAACCATTCGTTTTCAGGATGTGCACAACCATATCTACAGGTGTCACGGCGCCTAAACCTCCTCTGCCGGACCCATGCATGCACATGACCCCGTCGGAATGCGCCGCCCACACTGTCCCCCACGTTTGGTTCTCCTGTAATTAGCCCAGCAAGCATTACCCGACTACGACCTAGTTCGGAGTACTCGTTTGATACCTATACATGAGTTACTGACTGAAACAGGTCCACACACAAGATGATACAAGCTCCCCCCTACGCTTGCATCCGCACTAGGTTTTCCATAGGTTATGCCATACCAGAGTAAAAGATTGCATAACCCCACTGGTTAAGTTTGTAGGCCTATATATAAATATTACCCACCAACCCAAGATTTACTTAACCCACCCACTATTTCAAACTAGTTTACTTAACCTTTACTCAAGCTAACATGTGCATACAATCTGTATGGATTCAACCAGGTTAAGTATTTCAATTCATTACCATATTCATTTATGGTTATAATGTGTTAGGCCTCCCACATTAAGCCTACCACTTGTGGATGCTGGATATGCCGGTCGGTTCGGGGCAGACTTCTTCCATAAGTCGTACTTACCCTCGTGTCTCAGCACATCACGTGTTTATGCACTTAGACCCTCACGATAGATTCACCACTTGTGGTCGCTGGATATGCCGGTCGATTCTGGGCAGACTTCCACCACAAGTGTAATCTAACGTCGTGTCTAAGCGCAGTTACAGTTTCTAATTACTGTAATTCTAGGCATTTCCATTATTAACCAATTATTCCTATGTCATTATAGGTTTTCATGCCCCTTTCCCCAAGTCATGTTCATAATGAACCATATGCCCCCAGATTAAAGACCTTAATCACACGTTGATTTATGCCCCAAATTCATGTTCATATATTTCATTCAAATTATGCCCAAATTTCCAATTACAAGTTAAGCCCTAATTTTACTATTTTCCCCTCGTTCCCAATTTAACGCATTCGCATATTTCAGTGGCATGCCTAGGTTTGAAGGTAGCCTGACTATAAAAATAAAAGGGAAAAGATAAAGGGAAGAGGACGTAAATGATCATACTAATAAGATTGACATATAATGGCAGAAATAGGCATAAACATATAGTGGCATAATGAAAAGATAGGCATATAGGAATAGATCTGATGAACATGTGACAATAAAACTAATTCTAACATAATGGACATCATAAACAGGCATGATAAGATCTAAACAACGAATTAGATAACCAACTAACAACAGATCTGATTTAGCCACAAACATAGTAGGAATAGGCATGATGTGACCTATATAGTGAATTAGATCTATAAACAATGGCATATCTGACATGATAAATAGGTATAGGCATAGATCTAGTTCATAGTCATGTCAGAATAACTTAGATACACAGGCTATAGCAGATCTGTTATGATTCAAATAGTTACAACCATAGATCCAAGTTATAGTCATGTCAGGATTAACTTTTTAATTATTTGGATCTAAAATTAACATAGACTCACTATGATTGGATCTAGAAAATAGAAGAAGGATTGCAAATAATGAATCACAGATCTCTAAACTTGAATGACTTGATTGCTGAAGAAGAAAAAGGCTTGATTTAATATGGGCAGAGGCAACATCTAGTTCTCCATTATTTTTGGTGTAGAAAAACATGAGAAATGGGGTCATATATATAGCCATCACCAAACCCTAATATGCCCAGATGTGCCACAAGGGGTCGACCCCTCCTTATGAGGTCGACACCCCCTTATAGGTTTGACCCAGGGGTCGACATCCCCTTGATGGGGTTGACACCCTTGGGCGGGAATTTTCCCGCTCCCCTATTTTCTGCGATTTTGAACTGTTTTGAATTTCTGGACTTATTTTATTCATATGTATTCTTCTTATGTGTATACAAACTTCAAACCTTAATAACTTCTTTGTACGGTGTCCATTTTACGCAAACTAGGTTTCTATTTTGACCAGAATTCCAAGACGAACGCAATGGCATTGTTCATTTCACTTAATTCTGAATATTAAATTAATTATTCTTTAATTTATCATCTTTTATTGTTGTTCAAATACGGGGTGTTACAGATTTCCAGAAAATGAGTGCCTGACACATGCAGATCAGAAAAAATTGGGTGATCTGCATGGTGAAACTGAGTTTTTCAATTTCGTTTGGCATTTGCCAAACTTCGAGTGCCAGACCACATTTCAAATCACACTTCACACCACGGGATCCTCGAACCCTATCCGGGTCAATCATCAAATTTTGAATTGCCAAATTTGTATCCCTCATTTTCCATGCCATTTTGGACTCCCTGATCCACGATGCGAGATCGAGATTTCGACTCCCCATCCCGTGTCAATCCATGCTTTTCAAGTTGTTAGAATCTTACGTCCCCCAAACTTGCCATGCCACTTTCACTTCTTAAACCCCATGCCAAACCCAAGAAAATGCCTGCTAGGGCCAATGCGAGATTGGGGACTTTGCATCCCTGATGTGGTACGAAAATTGGGATGCAAAATCCCATGTTGCCAGGCCAAATTTCCAAAATGGCATGGCAAATTGTTAAAATACGGGGTGTTATAGATTTCCAGAAAATGAGTGCCAGACACATGCGGATCAGAAAAAATTGGGTGATCTGCATGGTGAAACTGAGTTTTTCAATTTCATTTGGCATTTGCCAAACTTCGAGTCCTAGTGCCATACCACATTTCAAATCACACTTCACACCACAGGATCTTCGAACCCCATCCGGGTCGATCATCAAATTTTGAATTGCCAAATTTGTATCCCTCATTTTCCATGCCATTTTGGACTCCCTGATCCACGATGCAAGATCGAGATTTTGACTTCCCATCCCGTGTCAATCCATGCTTTTCGAGTTGCTAGAATCTTGAATCCCCCAAACTTGCCATGCCACTTTCATATCTTAAACCCCATGCCAAACTCGAGCAAATGCCTGCTGGGACCAATGCGAGATTGGGGAATTTGCATCCCTGATGTGGTATGAAAATTGGGATGCAAAATCCCATGTTGCGAGGCCAAATTTCCAAAATTGACTAGGTCGATGCGGAACTAGAAAAATCACCGATTTTCCTATGTCGATCACTGTATTTTCTACGTTCCAAGCCAAGTGATCGGCAAATTCCAAACGTGATCAGCCAAGCACAAACACATGATTTTCAATTATTTTCACGTGTTGATCACCTGTTTTTGAACATACCAAACAAGAAAGTTGCCAAGTGCTAGATTTTGATGCCATGAGTCGCGCAAGCCATTTCTCATGATTGTGCCATGTCGATCATCTATTTTTAAGTGCGCAAAACCAGAATTTACCGAAATCCTTACATTTTTCCACGATGAGTTTTGCCGTGTGATCGGACCGACATGCTCAAACACTTTGAGCTGATCTGACCGAGTCGATCACGTTATTTTATTATGTCGGTTTTTCCAAGTCCATTAACGACGATTTTACGAATCGATGATGTTTCCAACCTTTTTCGAACATCGCGACTTCGACCAAATCACTTTATTTTTTCTGATTATATTCTCAAGACTTGAGAACATCGCTAACCGAAATTTTGATGTGCGACTGCATTGCCAAAAAGTTGTCAACACCACCGATGTTCTGTATCCTTCTAGTAAGTTAACTACTAGACTTAAATATTAATCCCATTTGAGCTCAATAATCAACAAGCAGATAATTTAGCAAACATGCAACCATGACTAGATGAGTTTACGTTTTAGCAAACCATGTATAATGTCAAGTATAGATTGTTATGCCATAACATTCCCCAACCTCGAGGCCCGACATTAATCGCTATGGAAGCTACATTCATCCACAGTATTATGTTTCGATGACCAAACACAAGATGTTACAAAAATATATAATTTGACTGAGCTCTCAACATGGTAAGTCTCACTCAAGAGAGAAAAATCAATTCACAAGTCCTATCCCATTTCATCCATCAAATAGCAAGATCAGATGGAACAATGAAATATCGACGCTAAACTAAAACACGTATGGAAACGCCACTGATGGTAACATATATCAAGCAATGACATTGTTATTTCCCGCTTAATCGAGGGAGCACTCAATGGAACGGGAATGACAATCATCACATACATCTCCATGACCTATCCCGATAAGGCAACACAAACCTTTACGATAGGCGCAAGCTTAAAGACTGCGAGCTTACTTGATTGACTCCTCCAAACCATCATTCACTCAAAATGAAATAATCATACTATAAGTAGATCTCACAACCCAGTCACAAACTGCGAACTTCGGATGACAAAGTTGAGAATAAACCTTACTTCGATATCACATCAAATCTATTCATACTCTACAGTACAAACACATTGCCTAAATCATCGAAATCTACATCGACTTCTAGGAAGTCGATACAATACTACTTTAAAGTGAATCATGAGCTGGTCTCGAGCAAAGCGATTTAGGGAATTCAAAGCGATAAAGAATCACGATCAATCCAGGATCAACCTGGAAGTCTATTAAGAGTAAACTTCTAATTCATTTAACTCAAACTCCAAGTTGTCGAAGAAAACCCTTGCGAGAACCCAAACAACTCTCGCACCACAACAGCCGATTTTGTTCTAAGGAACAGTATGCCATATTGATATGTAAGTATCCACACAACACGGCATAGTCGACTCACTACACTTGAGTGCCATAACTAAATGAGATTTTAAAGCATCATGGATAATGGAACGTACCATTACTGAAAACATAAGCTGTAAACCGAGGCTATTAGTTCTCGATTCTGCCAGGCTCTTAACTCCAGAGAAGATGTAATTAGAAGTATTTCTATTTCACTGGATCATCCAAGATAAGTGGTTTGAATGATCAATCGCTAATAGAGAAAACTATTCCAATGACACTCATGTGCAAAACGACCTATATTATATAAGCTAATAATATATAGATTTGATAACCAAAATATATAAAAATACACTCTCTCATATGCATTAACTCTCAAACTCGATACAGTTTGGTTAAACAATGCAGTCTAAGCTCTAATACTAAATGTGATGACCCGCCATACATCACCAGTACCCAGAACTAAAAATTCACACTGTACAAGCACCCGATCAATGTAAAGAGATCGTCAAGAGAAAGAAATAGTAGGAAAGAAGAAAAAAAGGAGAAAAAAAGTAGAAAATAGAAGAGAAGAGAAACGAGAGAACAAAACATAAACATAATTACAGAACTTGTCATATATCTTATAGTGCATCAAATAACATATAATAATAACAATCTTAGATATAAATCAGGCGAGACAGTAATAACTATATAAACCAGATAATCATAGTATTCAGGATAATACAGTTATACAGAGTAGCAATAGATTTTATACAAGAGGTAAATAAACTCAACCGATACACTATCTCAAATATGAACACATAATATTGTCAAGGCTCCATAGTATTAACGAAAGAACAAACAATAAGGGTACAAGTATAAATATGTAATACACCGCCTCCTACCAGTGCACCCGCGCTACAATGAATAATACCTATACCTGTCACCAGGCCTGCTCATCAGCATCGTCGATGATCACCCAAGGTAATAAGATGAAAATAAAACATTGGATCAAATAAAAGTCCAGTGTGAGCGATAAATAAATCTCAAAGTGCTATAGAAGTCATAATAATATTTATATCACGGAGGATATAGAGAATCTTACCAGCCTTCCCCATACTAGGGGTGAGCGTTCGGTCGGTTCGGTTAGTTTGGGCGTAAAAAGCCTCAAACCGAATTGGAATCGAAAATTTTCTAAATCGAATCGAACCGAATTAATTTCGGTTAATTCGGTTCGTAACCGATTTAACCGAACTTGAAGGATGTACTATAATTCAAATGTTAGATTCATTCAAAGTAAAACATAAATTTATGTTTGGAGAAATTTTATGTAGTAAATTTTATATTTGTGATGGAATTTGATCTATTTGCAACAAATTTCTTTATACTATATAACTAAACAAATTGTTTAAAGTACTACAATACCATAAAATTAGATAATAAATTAAAAGTTCGGTTAAACTGATAACTGAAAAAAAGTTTACAAACCGAATTCAAACCGATTTAGTTTTAAAACCGAACCAAACCGACTGAACTGAACCGGTTTGGTCAGTTAATTCGGTTTGAACCGAATATTGCTCACCCCTACCCCATACGTCCACAGAGTCAGCACGTATAAGAATATATAATACTATATGATGATGATGATGAAGGTGTGGGATACATCAAAATACAAGGGGTGTCCAAATATCTGGATCAATGATATTTGAATCAATGATATCAACATCACATGATGCCTAAGGTGATAAATAATTAAGCAAAAATAGCATCCATCATCCATCCTTACATCTGCTCATTCATTGCGTTGGACATACGATAACACATTCATTCCTTGGTACACGAATCCATGCCGCTGACCAGGAACTAAGTTGCACCAATTGGTACAACCCAGGGAGATGATCCCGCACCAGGTCCAAATTTGTGCCACTGGTTTCCATGCACCAAGAAACAATATCCTCGCATCTGGAGAAAATTACTCACACTAGTCCAAATGGACCACACACTTGCCTTCCTTTTCCCAGCACCCGTCGAAGCTGCATATCGATAATCCCTTTGCACATGTAATCCGTAGCAGAGTCAATCCTGGAACTACTACCACAACTCCTCTTTAGTAGCCTCTTTTGATCCATCATCCTTCCTCTACATCCTAGAATATTGTTATCGATCGTCGAAGCTATCGCCGCTTCGCCTCCCATCCTAGAATCACCATCATCAGATAACAAACCGCCGATCGAAGAGCTATATTATCGAATTCACTGTCAAATAGACCGTCATGTCCTACTCCTCGACATCGCACCATCTTCCATGTCAAATTGGACAAAATGGTCAACAACAATAGTAACCGATATCGACCATTTCGTAGTAATCGATAACGATACTCAGATCATATATTTATCCAAACTTGGTTAAATACGCATCCAAAGGAAGCTTTCGACATTCGTTGTGAAGTCCAGCTCGTCGCCAAGTCCATCCGTCATCTTTAGATTGGCTACTAAGCTCAAACGCCTCTCCCTCTTCAAACTCGTCACCGAGCAACAATGTTGCTCCGTCGTCAAATCCATCGCCAAGCTCCAATGATGCTGAGTCGTCAGATCCATCCAAGCGCTTTGAAGCTTCATCATGAATATATCGCATCCGTTCGAGTCTATATCTTTGTTCCCTCAATCAATATACATTATCATGTGTATTTGATTGATAAGCACCCTAAACTCTAACAAACAAGATTTGTCCTAATGCTAGATCACCTATGAACAATTTTTAAGCTAAACTAAGCAAACAATTCTATAATGAAATCAATAGGCATACAAATCCTATACAAACATCCATAATAAAAATTATAAATCAAATACAACCTATCCATAGTAAACAAAATGAAATATATGTTCAAATAGTCTAAATCTAGTAGTATAGTCAAAACAGTGTGCAAAGGTATGCAAATAGATAAATAATACACAACTAGGTAAAATGTGCTAATAATGATTAAAACTACTTAAATTTCTTTTTAACATTTTTATTAATTATTTACTAGGTTCAACTATTCTAAATATCACGTGTTATAAACAGAAATCAATTAAAACGTCAATACATACTATATGGACAATTGTAGTCTAGTAAGGGATAATATCACTCACCTCAACCAAATCATCTCAAGTTGCCTCTAAAATGTAGAGCTCGTCAATACGAGTCCATAGGAAGAAACAATGTCCAATTCTGGCCTCTTATGCAAAAGTTACATATACTATGAGTTTTGACATTAAATTAGATAATTAAATTACTTAAACCATAATTAATTAACTTAATACAAATTACATCTTTTCCTTATTATTTCTTCCTCCTCAACCACCATGCATCACAACCCAAAATGGTTGTGTTATATCTCCACTAACACAGTGATGGAGCCACGTCAATCCGTTTTAAATGTCGTCTTCTCCATTGCATTGCCCTTCGCAAACTCGTTTCAGTGAACCCAAGATCATACCACCTACCTCCTCCTTGAAGATTGCGACTAGCAGCCTTCCCCTTCACTGCTTGGAACATGCGCGTCACCCAATGGTGATGGAATCACCTCAAATTTTTTCCAGAGAAGCATCTCACGACTTTTGACTCAAGGTGCACCTAAATACCTCTAAAATATGACCATCTTCCAGTTAGATTGAACCCTAATCTCCAAGCCATAGCTGTGACTATCGCTAGTCATCACGAGATGGATATGAGTGAGGAGCTCTCTTCAACATGATTGCAACATGCATAAGATTGTGATGAGAGAATCATTTTATTTCGATTTTCAAAGGAGAGGAAAATTTGGTCATTTTTAGGTTTTGGAACAATAAAATGGATTTTGGAGAGGAAAGAGATGTGGGTTTGGACCGGTTACTGTAGAATGTTAGTTAAGTTTTATTTTTATTTAATCTTTTATTCACCAATGTGTCCAAAAACTCGCGGCCTTCAATTGATACATGTCGTCTGCCATTATCTATATAAAAACAACTTCTGAAAACAATGGGATTAGTCTCGATACCTAGTTCGGTCATATGTAGAAGATAGCCTTTAAAACTCGAATTACAATGTTAGTTTCTTACATAAAATTGACACATGTTTAATTTATGCACGATCGAATGGTATGTCCATTCATTATGAAACTTGATGACATATAATAATCCATTATGATGATTCCAGAAATATAAATTTCATTACAATTTGAAATCGTGCTCCCGAAACGACTATTTACGCATATCTCAAGATCTGTCCGACCATCGACTAATTCGGACTCGAAATATAATGATCCAGGTGCTCATTATTCATGGAACGAATAATCCAGACTTAATGGAATTGGTCTCAAGTCCTGATTCGATCGCTTGAGAAAAAATCACCATCTGGGACCGTCAACCGAATAATTAACGATAAATATTTAAATAAAACATTTAAATATCTATTCGTTAAAATATGGGTCTTTATACGGGTTAACAAATGATAGTATAATGGTTTATCCTAGCCCGTTGTAATATACACCAGTTACCAATGCGTGGTATAACATGTCCAGAATATTCATTGTAATTGAGGACTACGACAATAGTTTTTTAATGATGATTGTAATAGGTGTCAGGTTTATTGACATAGTACGACACTCTAAAGAGGCTCGTTGTATCTGAAAGATATTACACTGGTATCTTTTAGTCTATTGCAGTGGAAGCTAGTTTTCAATGATTCGATACAATGATGTAGCAAAGTCTGCTGTAATAGACCCTATACGATAATTCAAGAAAGCCAATTTTAATTGTAGTTAGTAACCAATAATACTTAATAATATATATTATTATATAATAATAATAATATTATTATTTTACTAGAGTAGCGAGCTTCCCGGAAATGGTAACTAGGACTGTATCTTTTTCTCTTGTTCTGTTGATCGCTTTTCTTCTTTTACATGTCTATCGACTCCCTTAAATTGACTATAGCTTTCACTATGCCTGGGTGCTCTTTGATCGTGCTCAACTTAACCCAATTTCCTATTCCTTGATCCAATTCGCCTTTTGTACCTTTAGCATGATGTGACGGTTTTGATGGTCCTCGTTGATTTGATGATTTTATAGAGATTTATTCTCCTTATTCTTCTACATCATCATTTGTTCATCTTTGTTCCTCACAACGTGACTGAATTTGAACAGACCGGGGAAGTTTTTTTAGGCTTAGAGTGTTGCGAATAATGGTGAGTTTGGAGTTGTTTATGAGTATCAATTTTATGAGATTTGCGTCTCATGTTTATTGGGTTTTTTGGTTGAAAGTTGTTTTTTTGGATCTATTCTTCCTCTGGTTGAGTGGTGCTTCAGAGTTGATGGTTGCGTGGTCTTTTTTCTCCGTGCCTATGACATCATATATTTGATAGCCTTGATACAGGGTGTTGTCTGTTGTAGGTCGTGCCTTTTCATTCAGTCACAACATCTCTCTTGGTCATGTAACCATTGTTTTTTTCCATGACATGTGCTCTGCTGCCTATTTTCCTATTTAGGTTCGTTATTTGGGACACTCATTGTCTTCTTTAGTGTTGGTCCATGTGATTTTGTTCGGTTATGGTCTGGTTTCTTCCTGTGTAAAGATCTGTGTTTGCTATGGCAACAAGGAAGTGAAGTTGGTTAATGTCATGTTGCAGTGGTTATTTTCAGATGTTTGTATTATCATGTTATAGCATTCTTGCTGATGGTTTTGGTTGTCTACCTCGGTGCTTGGCGACCTTACTGTTCACCTTCATTGTAATGGCCCGTATTTTACGTATCGACAGATCATAAAATAATTATGTTTTGTTCCCTAATGGTCGGATCATTCTCAGATTTTGATATATTGTTCATGGGGATGTGAGACATGTCCATGATTTTTACCGAATCTAATTATGACAATTTTTCCCTTTTGTTTACTGTTCGGGCTATAACTATAGATAGGGATCGAATCAGGTGTTGAAATCGATCTCATTGGATCGGAATGGTGGTTTACAATTTTGTACAGTGGTTGCATGAAGGATTTGGTTCAGCGGTTTGTGAGTAATCGTTGTTTTAAGTTTCAGCTTGTGTTAGGCAGATTGGTCAGTAGCTAATGGGCAAATTTGCCAAGCTTATTAGTCTAGTGACCTGCAAATATAAACAAGGGTGTTTAGGGAGAGAAGTAGTGTTACTATCTTCATTCTAAGTTTAAGTTGGGCGTCTGTGATTCTCCAATTCAACCTAAAACCCTAATTCTCCATTTTCTTTATCCATATTCATAGTAGATTACATCTAGAAGATAGATTAGCATCAAGGAAGATTAGATCACATCAAACTACATCAAGTTCGAAGGTTATCAATGTTGTCCAGATCTGATCTCATCGGATTTACATTAAATTAGGGATTAGGTGAGTGATAGATATCTCTCACACGGAAACTACGAATTGTATGGGTAAATTAGGATCATAATCATATCTTATATGCCATAATCACCTTAAATCTGATCATAAATGTTTAATTCAGATTAGAAACCTTAGGAATACCTAATTTGATCATGCTAACCGGATAGTTGTTAGATTAATCATGCTTATTCATATGTTTTGATCCAAAGCATGTTAGATCTCATGTTTATGATGTGTTATACCATGAGTGTGATACGTTCGTATTTGTATTGTATGAATTGATGTTTGTTTTGATTAAATTGATTGCATTGTTCGATTTGTTTGTTAGAATTTGTTATCGTATATCTTAGGACTGAAGAATAGAGCAAATTGGAGGTTCAAATGATCGATTTAGACGAAACTTGGAGGAGGCGCTCTGGAAGATGGGACGAAGGAACCCAAAAAATTTGGGCTTGAAAAAACTTAAGTACATCGACCGGTACCGGTCCATATGGATCGGTACTGATCCATCGTATTGCGACGGGTGACGACGAAAACTTCAGGGATGCTTTGTGATGATAAACCGAGGCTGCTTGCAAATTTTCAAGTCATTCGGAGTTGTTTTGGATGGATCAAGAATTGATTATTCAAGACATGGATGGATCAACAGAGGTTTCTATAGGAGTGTCGAAATACTTGGAAAATGGACCGGTAGATGCTCTCAAAACATGGATTGGAGCCAAAAACTTAGCGAAAATTAGCTAAATGTATGGACCGCTACCAGTCCTTTATGTATTGGTACCAATCCATCAGTTCAAGGAAGATGGGGTCCAAACTATTGGAGCTTAGTTGTAATGGTTTCCGGGGGTTGCTGGTGAAGTTTGGATGGAAATTGACTTCGAATGATTGATGTGTAACTCAATGATGAATTATGCTTTGATTGTGAACTCATGTTAGAGTGGTCGAAGTCGGATTGATGTGACACTGGTTGTGATTCGATATATGGTCTAGTATGATGATGGATTAATAAGATGAGAGTCAATAATGGATGATAATGGAATAGTTCGAGAAATGAATCCAGTCGCCGAGATGGAAGGGTTGACATGTTTGAAGCGCCAAGGAATTGTCGGTAATCGAAGTATTCTAGAAGATTCAAAGATGAGGTATTGTAGGGACACCTATTAGGATCAGATTCAATAGATCGTGTACCCTGGGCAATCTTGTTGGGCCTAGTTGTCTCCATTGTGTAAGGCCAACATACGGGTCATGATGATGTATGGTAGTTTGGCTAGAATCGAGGTTTCCATTAGCTCTTTTGATCGTTGAAATTAAATTCGATTATCGATGGATTAAAGGCTGTAGTCGGTGATAGCTAGGATATTGGATGTTATGCTTGATTGTGCACTTTCTTCTCTATTCTCTCCGGGTAGGCTATCACGATTGGGGGTTTTCCTTTCCTATTATGTAATGGCATATGATGGATGATTTTCACATGTTAACTTGTTGGTTGCTAGAAAGATCAGATTGTTGAGCCATCTAAACTCGTATTATCCTATGTAATCGTTGTTAGTTATTTTATTGCTCATTATGACTATTGTTTGTCTCAAGGTTTTATGTTTCCCTCTGATTACCTTGGGTTGTTCATCAATTGTGTTGATAAGAAAACTGAGTAACAGGTAGCAGGTTTGGTGCCGATGATGCTGTGCGGTAACGAGCAAGAAGCTGACATGCTAAAACTACCTATTATATAGCTATTTTCTTTTCTATTTCCGTTGTATGTAGATGGTTATTGATTCTTTGAGGGATGTAATGAGGCATATTATATTCAGAGATTAATGTACTAAGAGGTATTGTACTCAAGATTCTATGGTTTTATGGAAATTTGATTTTCTATTCAGTTATGTTTCACTACTATATCATGTTGTATATTTTATTATTATATATTATCCATGCGCTATGAGTTATATGACAAGTCTCATTTTGAGTTATTCTTTCTTGATGATCATCACGTATATCGGCCTAACACATCATACAACGCACCTTCATCTTAGTTTGGTGTAGGAGGTATGGGGCGGTCGTCACATTCATGCTACATGTTTATGTCCCTTTATGGTTACTCTCTATGCTCAGGGTACCCCGTAGTTAAGCCATGTCCTGAAGTGAAGCCTCTTTCTATAGTTTTGTGCTTGTCATCTCCTATAATACTATTGTAACAACCCGTATTTTTATAACCTGTTAAAGTCATAAATCAAGGCAAAATTGAATTCTAAAATAAGAATCAGGGGAAAACGAGTTGCGCCATTGCGTTCGTCTCGGAATCCTTCATGAAATCGAGTCTGAGTTTTCGAAAATCGGAGTTCGTATGACCAAGTTATGACCCTCAGGAATTTCAGAAATTTAAATAAAATAAAACAGCTCGAAAATAAAGCCAGAAATTCGAAATTCAAACCCAGAGAAGGCTGGCGGGAAAATTCCCGCCCATATACCCAGGTCGACTGGGGAGTCGACCCCCCCAACCAGGTCGACTGGGGAGTCGACTGGGGTGTCGACCTCCCCATGACTAGGTCGACTGGGTAGTCGACCTGGGGGTCGACCTGCCTCCCGAACCCACTTCTTGAACCAGATGCATCCTGATGTATTTAGACTCGTTTTCTATTCAGATCCGTCTGCCTAATCCTATATAAACTCACCCCTAGCCTCATTCTCTCCACACCATTTCATTCTGTCCTTATGCTGCTTCTGAGAGAACCAAAATAATAAGATGAAAAGGAAGAAAAAGGACTGCTCCTTCTCCATCAAGTCTATGCTTAGAGATTTTCAAATTGGGGGATTTCAATTAGAACACGATCAATCAAATAGAGATTCAACAATCAAATTCTGCTTACTAATTCTCGATCCACGCACTGTAAGTTCCAGTTACTTTTAGATGAAAACTGTAAACTTGATGTGGGCATGTTATAAATTGGAATTTGATATACGTATGATCCATATCTATTCTTATTCTTCTTGGATCTTGACATTTGGGAATATTGCTTTGAAAATCAGTTTGGGCCTATTCGCATTAAAAGTCAAACGTTATCATGCCTATGACATTGAAACCATTGTTAATGGCCAAGGACTATGACTGAGAACATAAGACTATGCCTATGCCTATGACTAAGGACATAAGACCATTGCCTATGACTATGACAAGGACAATTGTGGCTAATCACCTATGACTCGTGACTATGAATTACTGCCTATGATTATGAACATAAGACTATGACCATGACTTTGAAACTATTACAATTAATTGCCTGTGACTATTAGGGTAGTTGCCTAGAACTCTTTTAGATAATTATCCATGACTATTGTATAACTATTGTGGTTAATTGACTATTATAGTTGATTGCTCATAACACTATAGTTGAAAACCATGTTGAACACCGAATTGGCATTTAGTTGGATCCCATACCTAGGGTGTGACTTGCTTAGTTTATTTGTTATTATGTACAACAAAAACCATTGACCCATTATCCTTGTATTTGGCTTGCTTGTGCATGCCTATTCTTTTATGTCAAGTTTTTTTATCAGGACTATCGCCTTATTTTGCTAGATTTGAAAACCCTGTTAATTTCTATATGCCAGTGATGTTGTAACCGATTATCTCAAGTTATATCATGCCAGTCTTGTAATCTCTTTTATCGCTTTATGCTTGTCCCTTCTGCCTATCATAGTTTTGATGTTATTCCCTTTATCTCTAGATTTAGATTTGCTTGTAATTTAGAACGATTAACGTTTACATGCGATGGGAATACGATTTGGGTATATTAGGAAAAACATGAACTGGTTATAAACATGAATCATGAACTTGATAATAGGCATAAGTTGAAACATGAAACTTGACACGAACTTGACATGAAACTTGAACATGGTCATGACACTAGAATGAACTTGAAAATGGCCAACTCGAGGTTGGGTTGAGTTTGCAGTGTAAATCTGCCCGGAACCGCCCGGCAAATCCAGTTACTGCAAACAATAGGATCCAATGTGAGTAGTTGGTCATATCGCACTTGAAACCCGAGGTTAGACTGAGTTGTGGTGTAAATCTGCCCGGAACCGCCCGGCATATCCAGTGACCACAACAACAGGTCTAATGTGAGAGGTTGGGGTGCATTAATGAATTAATGCCACATGATAGGGTTAAGTCATGAACATGAATAACAACACTTAACCAATTTGAAACATGATTGGTAAGGTTAGGTCATGAACTTGAATGACAACACCTAACCAACTTAACACATGAATGGTAGGGCTAAGTCACGAACTTAAATGACAACACTTAGCCAACTTGATATGCTAGACTGATGGGGTTAAGTCTCGATTTAAATGACAACACTTAACCTACTAGATGGAAACCCTAGTTACGTGGTCCATTTCAGCAGTAACCCACTAGATGTATCATGGTACCCTGGAACTAGGCAGGGTGGGACACGATTACTGGGTTGATTGTAAGCGACCAGAACGACGGCTGTGTTGGTGCGCCAGTGTAGGTTCAGGCGGGCTATGGTCGTGCACGTGGTCCGGAGTTGAAAAAGCAGGCATTGGGCATTAGTAGGATTATCTGTGCATGCTTGATTCGTGTTGGTGGTTGGCACCATAGGGCTTCATACACCCTATGGTGGATCTAGCACAGGTGACTACATTCGTGATAGGTCCGTATGACACAGGAATACAACAAGCTAGAACTTGTAGGGAGCCGATCGATTAGTGGATCGTTCCGTTGGACCTAGTAATGGGTCATTCACGATACTGGGCCAAGGGATCCTTTCATGGTTAATACTTGACATGGGCTGGGATACTAGTACAGTTGGTGCAGCGAACCTTGAATATGCGATGCTATACTTGATTTATCATGTTATCTTAGTCTATCTTATCCATCTTGACATCATACTTATGTTTACTTTCAGTTTATACATGTCATGTTACCTTTACCTGTTTTTATGCTGAAAGTCACTTGGACTTACCAGTCTCTATGACCGACCCGTTTCCTTTTGCCTCATTTTCTTTTGTTTCTTCCCCCAGGTTCTCAGGGAGGAAACTCTAGCTCTTAGCTTGGATTTAGCTTGCTTTCTGTCAGCTCATGTACGGTTTGGTCTTGAGCTATACTATGGCTGCACGTCTGCTATTTTTGGGGAATAATTTACTTTTGTTATTTTAAGTTTATGCTTCTTTATTTATAACTTGATGTAATGGAATAATGGCAACTTGTACTTTGGATATATGAGATTTTGACTCTTTTCTTGAAAGTAATAAGATTTGGTTTTTAATTTCTACCGTTGCTTTATTTATGTTCTGTCTTGTGATATCTCTGTGTATGTTTACCTAGATAATGCTCCACCAAAACTAGTGCATTCCCTTTGTGAGTGACCCTAGCGGAGGTGGGGTGTTACATTTGGTATCAGAGCAGAAGGTTACCAGACTGGGCAAAAGCTTTTAAAAACCTTCTGAAACTATTTTCAAAACCGTTTATAAAGAAGCATTTTTCAAGAAAAGTTTATTTTGAAAAGGTCATTCCCCAAAAGCCATTAGCACTTTCCTTTGTTTCCTCGTTTGAATCTCTATCTTTTTGTTTTTCAGCATGTCTGGGAATCTTAACTTTCCAGAGGGCATGCCAATACCTGGCTGGTTCAGGAGGTACTTAGAGGCTAGGGCCAACGATGTAGGCCCAACAGATATTCCTCCAGCTGCAGCGATTCCTCCTCCTCCTCCTTGTGGAAATGCTTTCGCAAAGACGTGTAGAGACTTCAAGGCTATGGGTGGAAAGGACTTCTATGGGACTGAATCCTTTGTGGAAGCGAGGAACTGGCTGAAGGAGACCGAAGATTTGTTCGTCATCTTCGAAGTTGACGACAGGCAAAAGATACAGCTAGCAGTGTGGTTGCTTAAAGATGAAGCTTCGTATTGGTGGGAGATTACCCATGCTGAGAGGCCAGTGGAAACTTGGGAAGACTTCCGGATGAGATTTGAGATGAAATTTCTCTCCCAAGCTAAAAGAAGCCTGCAGATGGAGAAGTTCCTAAATCTTAAGCAAGGAAGCATGACAGTCAGGGAGTACGTCAATCAGTTTAATCTGCTGGCCAGGTTTGGGCTGGATTTAGTGAACACCCAACACAAGAAGGCTCTTTGCTTCGTCAGAGGTTTGAATGAGCCACTACACAGCCCTTTGCTATGACTCATGTACCCATGGGGGCGACCTTTGAGAGCTTGGTGGATATGGCCCTACTTCATGAAGAAGACGAGAATGGCAAGAAGGAGGTCAAGGCGAATGATTCTCAAAACAAGAAGAAAGACTCCGAGAAAGGAGGCAAGAACAACAACGACAATAAGGATAACAAGACACGTAAGAAAAGAAAATGCCACTTCTATGGTATTGAGGGGCATATAGTCCAGGATTGTAGAAAGAAGAAGATGAAGATGGGAGCATGCTTTCAGTGTGGTGAAACTGGACGTATCAACAAGAACTGCCCTAAGAAGCAAGGGCAAGCCCCGCAAGCAGGACCTTCCGGGGGTACATCTTTAACTTCTCCTCCTTAATGATTTGTTTTATCTTTCTTATCTTCTCGATCCTATCTTGAGAACCTTAGGTAGAACCATATGGATGGAAACATGTATTTGAAACATGTTATGGTTGATGTTTGCAAATGGTTGCATGTGGTCGCAAGTGGTTGCTTGTGGTTGCATAACACACATTAGGCACTAGATCGGCTCAGACACGTTTTCATATTGCATATACATGAGTGTTTATACTTGTTTATGGATGAAATTGAATATGTTATCATGTGGATGTTGCATATGGATGAATGTTTGTGCACACATATAGTGTTTATGTGACTAGGATTATTTGCATACATGTTGGATTCATGACACTAAACATATTTTGCATTAAGAAGATCAAACAAGCCTGATCATTTGCATTAGATAAGGAACATACACACACACTTTCTGCATATGTTCATATAGCATTAGAAATCTTTTAAGGACAATGATTGCTCGTGAATGATGGTTGAGTAGATGGATGATTGGATGGTAGGATATATTCTTCCTAACTTAGAGATTTCGGGGACGAAATCCTTTAAGGAGGGGAGAATGTAACAACCGTATTTTTATAACCTGTTAAAGTCATAAATCAAGGCAAAATTGAATTCTAAAATAAGAATCAGGGGAAAACGGGTTGCGCTATTGCGTTTGTCTCGGAATCCTTCATGAAATCGAGTCCGAGTTTTCGAAAATCGGAGTTCGTATGACCAAGTTATGACCCTCTGAAGTTTCAGGAATTTAAATAAAATAAAACAGCTCGAAAATAAAGCCAGAAATTCGAAATTCAAACCCATAGAAGGCTGGTGGGAAAATTCCCGCCCATATACCCAGGTCGGCTGGGGAGTCGACCCCCCCAACCAGGTCGACTGGGGAGTCGACTGGGGTGTCGACCTCCCCATGACCAGGTCGACTGGGGAGTCGATCTGAGGGTCGACTTGCCTCCCGAACCTACTTCTTGAACCAGATGCATCCTGATGTATTTAGACTCGTTTTCTGTCCAGATCCGTCTGCCTAATCCTATATAAACTCACCCCTAGCCTCATTCTCTCCACACCATTTCATTCTGTCCTTATGCTGCTTCTGAGATAACCAAAATAATAAGATAAAAAGGAAGAAAAAGGACTGCTCCTCCTCCATCAAGTCTACGCTTAGAGATTTGCAAATTGGGGGATTTCAATTAGAACACGATCAATCAAATAGAGATTCAACAATCAAATTCTGCTTTCTAATCTCGATCCACGCACTGTAAGTTCCAGTTACTTTTAGATGAAAACTGTAAACTTGATGTGGGCATGTTATAAATTGGAATTTGATATACGTATGATTCATGACTATTCTTATTCTTCTTGGATCTTGACATTTGGGAATATTGCTTTGAAATCAATTTGGGCCTATTCGCATTAAAAATCAAACGTTATCATGCCTATGACATTGAAACCGTTGTTAATGGCCAAGGACTATGACTGAGAACATAAGACTATGCCTATGCCTATGACTGAGGACATAAGACCATTGCCTATGACTATGACAAGGACAAGGGTGGCTAATCACCTATGACTCGTGACTATGAATTACTGCCTATGATTATGAACATAAGACTATGACCATGACTTTGAAACTATTACAGTTAATTGCCTATGACTATTAGGGTAGTTGCCTAGAACTCTTTTGGATAATTATCCATGACTATTGTATAACTATTGTGGTTAATTGACTATTATATTTGATTTCTCATAACACTATAGTTGAAAACCATGTTGAACACCGAATTGGCATTTAGTTGGATCCCATACCTAGGGTGTGACTTGCTTAGTTTATTCGTTATTATGTACACCAAAAACCATTGACCCATTATCCTTGTATTTGGCTTGCTTGTGCATGCCTATTCTTTTATGTCAAGTTTTTTTTATCAGGACTATCGCCTTATTTTGCTAGATTTGAAAACCCTGTTAATTACTATATGTCAGTGATGTTGTAACCGATTATCTCAAGTTATATCATGCTAGTCTTGTAATCTCTTTTATCGCTTTATGCTTGTCCCTTCTGCCTATCATAGTTTTGATGTTATTCTCTTTATCTCTAGATTTAGATTTACTTGTAATTTAGATCGATTAACGTTTACATGCGATGGGAATACGATTTGGGTAGATTAGGCAAAACATGAACTGGTTATAAACATGAACCATGAACTTGATAATAGGCATAAGTTGAAACATGAAACTTGACACGAACTTGACATGAAACTTGAACATGGTCATGACACTAGAATGAACTTGAAAATGGCCAACTTGAGGTTGGGTTGAGTTTGCAGTGTAAATCTGCCCGGAACCGCCTGACAAATCCAGTTACTGCAAACAATAGGATCCAATGTGAGTAGTTGGTCATGTCGCACTTGAAACTCGAGGTTAGACTGAGTTGTGGTGTAAATCTGCCCGGAACCGCCCGGCATATCCACTGACCACAACAACAGGTCTAATGTGAGAGGTTGGGGTGCATTAATGAATTAATGCCACACGATAGGGTTAATTCATGAACATGAATGACAACACTTAACCAACTTGAAACATGATTGGTACGGTTAGGTCATGAACTTGAACGACAACACCTAACCAACTTAACACGTGAATGGTAGGGCTAAGTCACGAACTTAAATGACAACACTTAGCCAACTTGATATGCTAGACTGATGGGGTTAAGTCTCGAATTTAAATGACAACACTTAACCTACTAGACGGAAACCCTAGTTACGCGGTCCATTTCAGCAGTAACCCAATAGATGTATCATGGTACCCTGGAACTAGGCAGGGTGGGGCACGTTTACTGGGTTGATTGTAAGCGACCAGAACGACGACTGTGTTGGTGCGCCAGTGTAGGTTCAGGTGGGCTATGGTCGTGCACGTGGTCCGGAGTTGAAAAAGCAGGCATTGGGCATCAGTAGGTTTATCTGTGCATGCTTAATTTGTGTCGGTGGTTGGCACCATAGGGCTTGATACACCCTATGGTGGACCTAGCACAGGTGACTACATTCGTGATAGGGCCGTATGACACAGGAACACAACGAGCTAGAACTTGTAGGAAGCCGATCGATTAGTGGATCGTTCCGTTGGACCTAGTAATGGGTCATTCACGATATTGGGCCAAGGGATCCTTTCATGGTTAATACTTGACATGGGCTGGGATACTAGTACAGTTGGTGCAGCGAACCTTGAATATGCGATGCTATACTTGATTTATCATGTTATCTTAGTCTATCTTATCCATCTTGACATCATACTTATGTTTACTTTCAGTTTATACATGTCATGTTACCTTTACCTGTTTTTATGCTGAAAGTCACTTGGACTTACCAGTCTTTATGACTGACCCATTTCTTTTCGCCTCTTTTTCTTTCGTTTCTTCCCCGAGGTTCTCAGGGAGGAAACTCTAGCTCTTAGCTTGGATTTAGCTTGCTTTCTGTCAGCTCATGTACGGTTTGGTCTTGAGCTATGCTATGGCTGCACGTCTGCTATTTTTGGGGAATAATTTACTTTTGTTATTTTAAGTATATGCTTCTTTATTTATAACTTGATGTGGAATAATGGCAACTTGTACTTTGGATATATGAGATTTTGACTCTTTTCTTGAAAGTAATAAGATTTGGTTTTTAATTTCTACTGCTGCTTTATTTATGTTTTGTCTTGTGATTTCTCTGTGTATGTTTACCTAGATAATGCTCCACCAAAACTGGTGCATTCCCTTTGTGAGTGACCCTAGCGGAGGTGGGGTGTTACAACTATGTTGCCTAACTTCTTGTATTTTCAGTGCTGTAAAGGTACTTTCCTAGGATACTCGTTGCTTGTGTTGTAATTTTATTGGAGACTAGTAGTGTTTGTATGTCATATATTTCTCTCCCTGCATGGAGAATATTATTGTGCAGACTGCTAGTCTAGCTCCTGTGTTGTAATCTAGATACAATGGTGCTGGACGATCCACCTTAGAAACGAAATTGTAGTAGGTTGGCAATTTTTCAATCTCATGTAATATTTGTAATTATTATTTGTTATAATAATAAGTGTTTGTAATCACTATAAAAACCGGTCGGTTTTGCCCAAAAACAAAACTTTATAATTTATAAATGGTAGTTTATAAAAAAAATATAAATGTCAACTTAAATAAATGAAGTCATTTATAATAGTTAATGATTATTAATACTTTTACTCTTATCTAAACATAGTAGGCGTGAATACCAAGATTTGGAACCTCTGAAATGGTGATCTCAAAAATAGCAACCTCTGAACCAATAATTCTCTCCTCCCTAATCGCAACCTCCTCTACGCGTTCCTGATGGAGAAAAAGAAGAAACCCCAGTATCTCTTTCCTGCTCCCCTCAACCAAGTGCTACACGAATCGATAATGTATTCTCAAATGTTGGCGATTTTGTCGTGTCTCCGATCCTTGTGAATGCTCAATAGGACTCCTTTGAAGAAATTGAGGAAAGAATCTCTCCTATAGTGGTGTTATTTGAACCAGGTTCAACCCCTTTTGCTCCGATTATTTATAATAATTTTTTTGGGGCGAGCCATTGTTCATAGAGAGAGTGGCAGTGTTCTGTGTAGTGAGGATGGCGTTTCAATTGTGTCGCAAGTTGTTAGTTTGAGTGCGAATGCTCCCAAAACTGATCGAGCTGAGCGTGCTTGCGTTATGCTCCAAAGAACAATGTTGAAACTGGTAATGCTGAACTACTACTTTAATTTGATTTCTGTGCACTTAAGTCTGGTTCAATCCCAAATAATGCTGGTTGCGAAGACAGTACTTCTCCAAGGAACACCATTTTGGGCGTTGCCAGGTCTGTTGTGGAAGGTATTGGCAAAACTTCTTGGTCTTCGCTGTTGAAAACCTTACCTAAGAATGCTGGTTGTTATGAGCCTACTTCATTTAATACCCCAGGTGTTGATGGTATGAGGGTACTGCCGGACAAAGCCATTAGATGGCGGTGTTAGCTATTGGGAGGGTCACTTAATTAGGCTCTTCCTGGATGTTTCAGCGCCTTATTATGAAGTGCGACCTCAATGTCTCTATGTGTGGAAACCGAGAGGTAACCTGCATGTTCAACTGTATAGGTCTCTATTCTACTTTCTATTCACGCATAAGGAATACTGTCTTCGTGCCTTGGAATATAGCCCTATCATAATTGAAGGTAAACCTTTCATAATCACTCCTTAGGGTATTGGACTAGACAAATTCCAAGAGCAACTCCGCTCGATTCCAGTTTGGGCAACTTTCACAAACATTCCTTTTGTTCTACAACCGTTAATTGTTCTTAATTGGTTAGCTAGTCTAATTGGGGGTTTCAGATGTTTTGACGCGGCAATTGAATCTCGTAGAAACCTTCTGTCAGTTAGAGTGTTAATAAAGATTACCCTAACCATGTTATTGCCAAAGAAGCTCAAAGTTAGAATTACTGGAGGAATTGACTTGGTGGTGGATATTCGTTATAGTTGGAAATAGGAAATTTGTCTATCTTGCCAATTTTTTTGCCATTCATCTATTGCTTGCCCTAATGCAACTTTGCTACCTACCGACATGCCACCACTATTTAGACCTAAGTTGATGTGGATCCCTAAGTCTCGTTCTCATTCGGATTCCATTGCCACTCCTAGTAATCAAGATGCTTCTCATGTGATCTCATCAGCTATTGATCCTTCTGATGACCTTCCGGTTGATTAATGTATTTTTGGAATGACATCGAGAGAACTTGAATACACGAAAAATATGAGATGAGGTATGATCCAGTAGCAGATAAATTTCATAAGCTTATGATAGAGGATGATGGAGATATTTTAATGTACCATGATGACGACGACTAATCTTGTCCTCTGATGGAAATGAAGGTTTTAACAATTGGTTGTTGCTTACTTGAACTTTCAGGGATAGGAAACATATGTACTCCCCGCTCTCGAGAAGCTATGGTCCTCTTTTTGCTTCTTATTTCACTGCCTTTCGACATGTCATAAGACCAAGTACTGACGTTGATATCAGTAACGAAAAAGGGGATTAAGGCTCCCCTTGTTTGAGTAGTTCGGCGTTTTTGTCTATATCCTATTCTTTTGTTTTTCTACTATGTGGTCTGGCCACGTTAAAATCAGTTTGTGTAGTTAGGCGATGCGCTTAGCTCCTGTGCATATGTACTCACCATTTGTTGTAATGAAAAGTAGTTGCGGCCATTATAAAAACCGGTTGGATCTGCCAAAATAATAATAATATTTAATTAGTTTACATTAATAATTGTTATTTATTATCAAAAGTTATTTTATCAAAAGAGTTCAAAATAAATAGTAAATAGTTTAACATTGATTGATTGGTAAATTTTTTAAGAGAAATGCTAAACACACTCTCTTTTAGAGAGAGTGAGCTTATACTTGCCACCTGATTGGTGGAAATGGATAGTATCAACCATTAGTCATGCATGATGTAATAAATGCCAACCCATTTCCACCAATCAGACAGCAAGTATAAGCTCACTCTCTCTAAGGGAGAGTAAGCTAGCATTTCGCATTTTTTAATTGATCATCAAATATTAGATATATAACAATAAAAAAATATCTACATAACAATTAAAATTTAATAATTAATATTTATTTATAATGAAGAACTAATAAGTAATAGCTAATTAAATAGTAAATAAGGTGTTCTACTTATTAATTAATAGTCATGTCTCAAAATGTATTATAAAAAATTATCTTATCAAAAATGTTCAAAAATAAAAATAGTAAATAATGTTTAACATTGACTGGTTAGTAAATTTTTAATTTTTTGATAATCAAATATTAGACATATGACAATTAATAACTAATAATATTCATATAATAATTAACATTTAACAATTAATATTTAGTTATAACAAAGAGCTAATAAGTAACAACCAATACCGAATAAGCAGTAAATAAGATGTAGTGCTTATTAATTATTAATTAATAGTTACATCTCAAATGTATTGCAACCCATGTATGATACAAATTGATGTTTCCTAATTTATAATTATTTAATTTTTTTTTGTGATCTATCAGAACTCAAATTTTCACCGTTGACCAAGTTTTGGATCCATTTCCCAACTTGTGGCGGCTCACCCAGATTTTTTTAGGCAAATTTTATTTAGACCTTCGAAAGTACTGAGTTGTCCCCCTAACTTCTGAAAAAACAACTAAACCCGCTGTTTTGCTGAGTTTCCCCCTCTTTTAAAAAAAAAACGAAAATACCCTCCCGTAGTGCCACTACGTGGTTTCTTTACATAACACGTAGGGAGACTACGTGGTACACTAAGTCACCTCGTAGATGCACTACGAGGCGAGCTTCAGTACCAAGTAGTGACACTGCGTGGTACGTTGACGAACAACGCAGTCTCACTGCGTGGTAACTCAAAGGCGCGAAAAAAAATATCAAAAGTTTTAATAGGAAGGGGGGAGGTGGGAGGGGGGGGAGGTGGGGGCGGGCCATTCATGAATAGAATTTGCCATTTTTTCATTATCTTCTTCGTCGTTTGCACCCTTTTTCAAAACCCTAATGAAATTGAATCATGAATTCCTTAACTCCCAATTTCTAATATGTTCTTCACCTTCCACTCTTCAAAATTTTGGCTCCATTCTATATTTTTTTGGCCACATTCCCAAAATTTAGGCTCCGCTCCTAATTTTTGTTGTAAACCTCCGTCTTCCTAATCATTTCAATGCAATAGATCACCGCTTTAAAGATATTCCAGTTGAGATGTCTTCTATGTGTTTCCATTTCCACTGTGTTTTATCTGTATTCGTACCAGGCACAGACTCTTTGAAATAATGGGTTTCCACCATTTAGGTTACAGTAAAACAGACTCTTTGAGATGTCTCTAGTACAGGTTCTGTTGGGCTTTTAAGTTTATGTTTTGGACAACAGAACCTGACTGGGGACAACTCAAAGAGTCCATGCTGTTAGAATTAAGAGCTCTGCCGAGCTTGAAGAAGAGATGCTTGCTAATATACCTAATTTGAAGAGCTTGAAGAAGAGATGCTTGCTTATATACCTAATTTAAAGCACAACCATTAAACAAGAAGGTTTCTTTTATATTTTCTTCTTTTGATAATGTTTAATGGTTACATATGATTTTGGAATACTATGTCAAAATCTCTTTCAATTCTCTTGAACATACTGTTGATACTGGAGTCACCCTTACTTAATTCATTTTTTAAAACTACTCCTCATCCTTTTGAATTTCAAGTAAGATTTTTATTGGTAGATTCTTTATGAATAAATTGCTTTCGCAGCGGTATTCTGACTAGATAATTTGAACAGGAATTTCATTTTAAAACAATGAAGAGGGCAAACCAACTCTCTGAGGCTTCCTCGGTTCATCAAAGTCCTCATCTCAGGTTTAATTTTAGTTTATCACTTTGCACACAATAAAACCAATGAGCCCAATTTAACTAACTTCATCAATTAACAGGATCACCACAAGCCACCTAAATTGGCAGAGCCCAAGCCTCCTTGCGTACAAACTTCATTACGTGAACGTCCACCAAAGTATGATACTTAATGTACTCTCATTTATAGGTATCTCAATATTTTGTTACCAGAATATTAAGTCACATAGTTTTCACAGGATTAAACCCTCCATTGAATTAGAAATAGAGGAACTAGAGAAGATTCCGAAGTTCAAGGCCTGACCATTAAACAAGGTCATCATTCAGTGTGTTTTGTTTATTAAATTCATGATATTATTCACGATCAGTATTAACTAGATTTTTTTTCTTTTTCTCCAGATATTTGAGTGCAAAGAAGGTCTTGGATTACCTGCCTTTCAAAAGCCAGAAGCAACTACTCCTAACGAGTTTCATTTTTCTACAAAAGAAAGCCTTGGACCTTTAGTTGTAAATGATATGTTTGATAAGGTATATTCATGCTGGATCGAAGGTATTATATGTCTTTATAAAAGCAACTATTCCTGAATAGAATTTGCCATTTTTTCATTAACTTCTTCGTCGTTTGCACCCTTTTTCAAAACCCTAATGAAATTGAATCATGAATTCCTTAACTCCCAATTTCTAATTATGTTCTTCACCTTCCACTCTTCAAAATTTTGGCTTCATTCTACAATTTTTTGGCCACATTCCCAAAATTTAGGCTCCGCTCCTAATTTTTGTTGTAAAAATCCGTCTTCCTAATCATTTCAATGCAATAGATCACCGCTCTAAAGATATTCCAGTTGGTATGTCTTTTATGTGTCTCCATTTCCAACGTGTTTTATCGGTATTCGTACCGGGCACAGACTCTTTGAAATAACGGGTTTCCACCGTTCAGGTTACAGTAAAACAGACTCTTTGAGATGTCTCTAGTACATGTTCTGTTGGGCTTTTAAGTTTATGTTTTGGCCAACAGAACCTGACTGGGGACAACTCAAAGAGTCCATGCTGTTAGAATTAAGAGCTCTGCCGAGCTTGAAGAGATGCTTGCTAATATACCTAATTTGAAGAGCTTGAAGAAGAGATGCTTGCTTATATACCTAATTTAAAGCACGACCATTAAACAAGAAGGTTTCATTTATATTTTCTTCTTTTGATAATGTTTAATGGTTACATATGATTTTGGAATACTATGTCAAAATCTCTTTCAATTTTCTTGAACATACTGTTGATACTGGAGTCACCCTTACTTAATTCATTTTCTAAAACTACTCCTCATCCTTTTGAATTTCAAGTAAGACTTTTATTGGTAGATTCTTTATGAATAAATTGCTTTTGCAGCGGTATTCTGACTAGATAATTTGAACAGGAATTTCATTTTAAAACAATGAAGAGGGCAAACCAACTCTCTGAGGCTTCCTCGGTTCATCAAAGTCCTCATCTCAGGTTTAATTTCAGTTTATCACCTTGCACACAATAAACACAATGAGCCCAATTTAACTAACTTCATCAATTAACAGGATCACCACAAGCCACCTAAATTGGCAGAGCCCAAGCCTCCTTGCGTACAAACTTCATTACGTGCACGTCGACCAAAGTATGATACTTAATGTACTCTCATTTATAGGTATCTCAATATTTTGTTACCAGAATATTAAGTCACATAGTTTTCACAGGATTAAACCCTCCATTGAATTAGAAATAGAGGAACTAGAGAAGATTCTGAAGTTCAAGGCCCGACCGTTAAACAAGGTCATCATTCAGTGTGTTTTGTTTATTAAATTCATGATATTATTCACGATCAATATTAACTAGATTTTTTTTCTTTTTCTCTAGATATTTGAGTGCAAAGAAGGTCATGGATTACCTGCCATTCAAAAGCCAGAAGCAACTACTCCTAAGGAGTTTCGTTTTTCTACAAAAGAATGCCTTGGACCTTTTGTTGTAAATGATATGTTTGATAAGGTATATTCATGCTGGATTGAAGGTATTATATGGCTTTATAAAAGCCACTATTCCTGAATAGAATTTTCCATTTTTTCATTATCTTCTTCGTCGTTTGCACCCTTTTTCAAAACCCTAATGAAATTGAATCATGAATTCCTTAACTCCCAATTTCTAATTATGTTCTTCACCTTCCACTCTTCAAAATTTTGGCTCCATTCTATAATTTTTTGGCCACATTCCCAAAATTTAGGCTCCGCTCCTAATTTTTGTTGTTAACCTCAGTCTTCCTAATCATTTCAATGCAATAGATCACCGCTCTAAAGATATTCCAGTTGAGATGTCTTCTATTTCCATTTCCACCGTGTTTTATCTGTATTCTTACCGGGCACAGACTCTTTGAAATAACGGTTTTCCACCGTTCAGGTTACAGTAAAACAGACTCTTTGAGATGTCTCTAGTACAGGTTCTGTTGGGCTTTCAAGTTTAGGTTTTGGCCAACAGAACCTGACTGGGGACAACTCAAAGAGTCCATGCTGTTAGAATTAAGAGCTCTGCCGAGCTTGAAGAAGATATACTTGCTAATATACCTAATTTGAAGAGCTTGAAGAAGAGATGCTTGCTTATATACCTAATTTAAAGCACGACCATTAAACAAGAAGGTTTCTTTTATATTTTCTTCTTTTGATAATGTTTAATGGTTACATATGATTTTGGAATACTATGTCAAAATCTCTTTCAATTTTCTTGAACATACTGTTGATACTGGAGTCGCCCTTACTTAATTCATTTTCTAAAACTACTCCTCATCCTTTTGAATTTCAAGTAAGATTTTTATTGGTAGATTCTTTATGAATAAATTGCTTTCGCAGCGGTATTCTGACTAGATAATTTGAACAGGAATTTCATTTTAAAACAATGAAGAGGGCAAACCAACTCTCTGAGGCTTCCTCGGTTCATCAAAGTCCTCATCTCAAGTTTAATTTCAGTTTATCACCTTGCAAACAATAAACCCAATGAGCCCAATTTAACTAACTTCATCAATTAACAGGATCACCACAAGCCACCTAAATTGGCAGAGCCCAAGCCTCTTTGCGTACAAACTTCATTACGTGCACGTCGACCAAAGTATGATACTTAATGTACCCTCATTTATAGGTATCTCAATATTTTGTTATCAGAATATTAAGTCACATAGTTTTCACTGGATTAAACCCTCCATTGAATTAGAAATAGAGGAACTAGAGAAGATTCCGAAGTTCAAGGCCCGACCATTAAACAAGGTCATCATTCCGTGTGTTTTGTTTATTAAATTCATGATATTATTCACGATCAATATTAACTAGATTTTTTTTCTTTTTCCCCAGATATTTGAGTGCAAAGAAGTTCATGGATTACCTGCCATTCAAAAGCCAGAAGCAACTATTCCTAAGGAGTTTCATTTTTCTACAAAAGAAAGCCTTGGACCTTTTGTTGTAAATGATATGTTTGATAAGGTATATTCATGCCGGATTAAAGGTATTATATGGCTTTATAAAAGCAATTATTCCTGAATAGAATTTGCCCATTTTTCATTATCTTCTTCGTCGTTTGCACCCTTTTTCAAAACCCTAATGAATTTGAATCATGAATTCCTTAACTCCCAATTTCTAATTATGTTCTTCACCTTCCACTCTTCAAAATTTTGGCTCCATTCTATAATTTTTTGGCCGTATTCCCAAAATTTAGGCTCCGCTCCTAATTTTTGTTGTTAACCTCAGTCTTCCTAATCATTTCAATGCAATAGATCACCGCTCTCCAGTTGAGATGTCTTCTATGTGTTTCCATTTCCACCGAGTTTTATCTGTATTCGTACCGGGCACAGACTCTTTGAAATAACGGGTTTCCACCGTTCAGGTTACAGTAAAACAGACTCTTTGAGATGTCTCTAGTACAGGTTCTGTTGGGCTTTTAAGTTTATGTTTTGGCCAACAGAACCTGACTGGGGACAACTCAAAGAGTCCATGCTGTTAGAATTAAGAGCTCTGCCGAGTTTGAAGAAGAGATGCTTGCTAATATACCTAATTTGAAGAGCTTGAAGAAGAGATGCTTGCTCATATACCTAATTTAAAGCACGACCATTAAACAAGAAGGTTTCTTTTATATTTTCTTCATTTGATAATGTTTAACGGTTACATATGATTTTGGAATACTATGTCAAAATCTCTTTCAATTTTCTTGAACATACTGTTGATACTGGAGTCACCCTTACTTAATTCATTTTTTAAAACTACTCCTCATCCTTTTGAATTTCAAGTAAGATTTTTATTGGCAGATTCTTTATGAATAAATTGCTTTCGTAGCGGTATTCTGACTAGATAATTTGAACAGGAATTTCATTTTAAAACAATGAAGAGGGCAAACCAACTCTCTGAGGCTTCCTCGGTTCATCAAAGTCCTCATCTCACGTTTAATTTCAGTTTATCACCTTGCGCACTATAAACCCAATGAGCCCAATTTAACTAACTTCATCAATTAACAGGATCACCACAAGCCACCTAAATTGGCAGAGCCCAAGCCTCATTGCGTACAAACTTCCTTATGTGCACGTCCACCAAAGTATGATACTTAATGTACTCTTATTTATAGGTATCTCAATATTTTGTTACCAGAATATTAAGTCACATAGTTTTCACAGGATTAAACCCTCCATCGAATTAGAAATAGAGGAACTAGAGAAGATTCCGAAGTTCAAGGCCCGACCATTAAACAAGGTCATCATTCAGTGTGTTTTGTTTATTAAATTCATGATATTATTCACGATCAGTATTAACTAGTTTTTTCTTCTTCTTTTTCTCCAGATATTTGAGTGCAAAGGTCTTGGATTACCTGCCATTCAAAAGCCAGAAGCAACTACTCCTAAGGTGTTTCATTTTTCTACAAAAGAAATTGGACCTTTAGTTGTAAATGATATGTTTGATAAGGTATATTCATGTTGGATCAAAGGTATTATATGGCTTTATAAAAGCAACTATTCAAGTGGTTCCACAAATTTGATAAGCTATATTCATACTGGATCAGAAGTATTATATGGCTTTATAATTTATATACGTCCTACCACATTGGATGGACGAAACAATGAGGGAGGCGCTAGAAGATATTGGCAAACAATTTCAAAGGCTTGGCATAGAATCACTTAGTGTAACGACCCGTATTCTACGCACCATAGGACCGTTGAATATTTGTTTCTTTCACATACGAAGTCGTATGGTCATGTAACTTTGGGAGACGACTATTGGGGTCATTTCCCATGTTCATGATTTTTCCCGATTTTTAAATGACCATTTTACCCCTAATTGGTACTGTTTTGGCCATAACTTTTGACTGGAAAGGAATTTTGACCTGAAACCACTTCCATTGGCTCCGGATGATGGTTTACAATTCCGTAGAGTGGTCACATTAGCCAAACGGACTCACCGTTTGGGAGATATGGCTGAAACAAGTTTCAGATGGTGAAAAAAAACAGCTTAATTGGGCTTAACAGGGTGATTAGCAGCTAGGCCCAGATGGGAATTTCGGGTTTAGAGGCATAGGACGGCTGATTAGGGTTAGGAAATCACTTTCATTTCAGTTTTGAGCCGCCACAAACCTTCTTGAGACCCTAGTAATGGCTTCCATCCTCTAAAACCACTCCAAAACACATTTTTAGTGAAGATTAATCCTAAACTGCATCAAATCAGGACCAAATAGCAACAGAGCAAGGTTGGAGCTGCTGCTATACATAGGAATTCGACCCAAACAGAGAGTATTTCAGATTTGGTGTTTTATTTTGTGGCCAAGGTGAGTGATTTGCATAGTTTTTGCACTAATTACGGGCAATTAAGGGTAATTAGTGAAGATTAGCGAATTTATACACTAATAAATTCTGGAAAAATGTTTAGAAATTCTTAAATAATATTTTGTGCCTCCGTTGGAAATTTGGTTCGATTTGATTAAGTTTCATTAACCCTATGATTAGTTTCATTTAATCACGCTTAAGGGAAAAATGGGATTTTGGGTATATTTGATCCATTTTGACATGTAAATTCATTGTTTTGGTGTTTGTGGTAAGTTTTCTATATTGCTATGACTGTTTGGAATGATTTGTGATTGATTAGTATAGTTAGATTTGTCAAAAACGTCGTCGAATGGCGTAAACAAGTTGCTGGAAAAAGTTGCAGAAAGTTGTGCAGGGTTTCGGATCGGATCGGATATGGGCTCGGATCGGATTAGAGACCTGGGCAAGGAACCCGACCCGAACCAGAAATCTAGCACATAAGAAGCTTGGCAAAAAGGAAGGCCATGCTGGTTAAGCTGGGGATCGGACTAACTTAAAGACGAAGGGCTCGGATCGGATCGACGTAAGGATGAAAGGGTAGGACTGAAGTAAGGCGGAGGGATCGGATCGACTAAAGGAATAGGATCGGATCAGCTAAAGGAGGAGGATCGGATCGGAGTAAATGGAGAACGAGGGATCTGATCGGAGAAGGAGCACGAACTGGAGGGAAGATAGAAACCCGACCCGACCCGGAGGAGGACACCCGACCCGACCCGAAGTGGGACGCCCGACCCGGACCGATGCGACGCTGTGGACCCGACTCGAACCAATGGCTAGAAGGAGAACCCGACCCGACCCAGTATTGACCAATAACCCGAGATGCAAAGGTAGTCCAATGTGGGAAGTTAGAGCTCAGGATCCAGTTGGGAACCGATGAGTTCACTTCATGATTGGGCTTTGCTGCGGGACGTGTCCAAGGGGCAGTCGATGTCTATGACTTTGGATCACTATGTATGGGAGGTACGTGAACGGATTCAGGGCCACAGTGGCCTAGGTATGACTAGAGGGCTATAAACCAATGAAGTGGGGTCATTTGTAAAGATTTGGTTATGACTCCATGTAGTAAGCTTGGCAGTAGCAGTAGTTGTACAAGTCGAACTCCGTCACTACTTCGATGGGTCTAGTGATTGACAGTGGTGGACATCGTATGCTTTACGCACTGAGTGAGGGATGTGAGGATGGTTGCTATGGTTGATTTTTTTGCTATCATTATGACATGCACACCCCACCCCCGTATCCATTACACTATTTATTATGGCACCTTAGAGTACTATACGGTATGTGGTACTAACTCTTTGGTTGCAGGTCCAGGTTCAGGTATGGTTTAGTATACCTGTTATTGTTCTGTTTAGATGCTTATCGCTCATACCAGGCTTTATGTCTAACCCAGAGTTTTATGTCTCCTCTTATTACTCTGGGTGCTCACACGAGCAGACTAGAGACAAGTTAGCTGGTGATGCACGGGTAGATGATCCGGAGACGAGTAGGAGGCTTCCACGTAATATATATAGTATTCTCCCTGTGTTGTTGAAGATCACTGCTTGGGCATTGGTGGTGCATCTTCTACTTTAGCTTTCTTTTGTTTAGAGACAGTAAATTTGAAAAGTTGTAATAAGCTGTATTTGGATTTCCGCTGCTCTGATGTTGATGTTGATTTTAGTTATCAGCTTATGCACTGTCTCACCTGTTTTATGTCAAGTATGTTATTATTATTATATTTTACTCCATGCGCTGTGAGACATTATACATGCTCTTGATTAGTTCGTTCCCTTCTTTCCTTTCTTCTGACGACCGTCCCGTGCTAGTCGGGCATGTGTACAGCGCACTTTCGGAGGAAATGCAGGCTGGTGCAGGGCGGGCCGTCACACTTGGTATCAGAGCTCTAGGTTGCGTAGTTAACCTAGGGAAGTTATCATGGAGAGATAGTATACGTATACGAGAGAGCGTATTTGTGATTACTTTGGTTTTCAAAAGCTATATATATATATTATTACTAGTATAAGGATGAAGTCGTACTGCACTAGCACCACTATGGAGTCGTTAATCGTTTCCCTTTACAGATTGACGATGAGCTGATATGTTAGAGGTACCGGTAGAGGGGCCAATAATGGGAATGCTGCTGACATGAGGGCGATGTTTACTGACCTTATGAGAGAGATGCTTAGAGATGTACAAAGGGCAGCTCCCAATGGTGGAAATGGTGGTGGTCCAATAGTGCAGGCGCCGAGGGTCGAATTCGCCAAGCTAAATAAGGATTATACTAGCCTTGGTGGGAAGCCGTTTCACGGAACGGAGTCGGCCACGGATGTTCAAGATTGGTTGGATAGTTGCGAACGTATCTTCGAGGATTTGGGTATCGAGGATGCGATGAAGAGAAAGCTAGCGTCCCGTCAGCTGCAAGGGCGGGCAATGAATCGGTGGAATGCTATAAAGGCAGCTACTCCCGAAGATCAGATTACTTGGGAGCAGTTTAAGGTTCGCTTTAGCGAGAAGTTCATTCCAGCTGCTCAGAAGTCAGTGATGTTTAAGAAATTCTTGGAGCTCAAGCAGAATGGCAGAGCTGTCTCGGAGTATATTGCTGAATTCGACACTTTGTCGAAATATGGTTATCTCTTATTGATACCGCCGAGAAGAAGAATGAGAAATTAATAACTGGTTTGGATCAGTACTTGGGGGAAAGGCTTATTAACCACATCGATGAGACGCTTGAGTCGATTGTGGGAAAAGCATTGAGGTCAGAAAGTCTCTACCCTAAGCCGAAGACTGAGGTTGCATCTGCAGAAGAGCCAAAACCACAAGCAAGTGGTGGAGGCAAGGGTGGTTCCCAGAATAAGAGAAAGCAGAATCAGACTAAGGATGGCCAGAAGAAAAAGAATAAGCAAGATGTTGAGTGCTTCAGCTGTGGTAAGAAGGGCCATTATGCTAGTAATTGTCGGGCCAAGCCAGCGGATAGGAAGTGCTTCAACTGTGGCCAAATGGGACATTACAAGGACAAGTGTCCACAGCCCCCTAAAGAAAAGCAAATGGTGAAAGCATATGCTCTTAATGTTATTCCTTCTTCGTCGAATGCCCCAATTGCGGCGGAGAAGGGAAAGAATGTCGTCATTCAAGGTATGCTTTCTGTTTATGATGTTCCTGTTAGAGTTTTGTTTGATACCGGAGCTTCCAGTTCTTTCATATCTAATGACCTGGTAGATAGGTTAGGATTGGAGCCCGAGATTGTCGATAGACCTTTAGTGGTGATGAACCCGATTGGTGTTTCGACTAGCCTTAGCATGATTTGTCCTAATGTGGTCTTATCGAGTCATGGATGCATGTTTGGTTGTGATTGCTTTGTTTTGGGCTTTACTGGGTTTGGCATTATTTTGGGAGTAGATTGGCTCCGAAGATACGGGGTGGTGGTAGACTGTGAGGGCTTTTTGGTGACAGCTAGAGCGAATGATGGGCGGAGGATAGTGTTTGGTGGTCTACCTAGTGAGGGGGTATTGGCTAGTTTTCTAAACTCCCTCGACATTCCGCATAGTGAGTTGTCAGGTTTGCCCATGGTTGGCCAGTATCCGGATGTTTTCGAAGAAGTGACCGGGCTTCCACCACACCGAGAGATTGAGTTCCGTATTGATTTGGTAAAAGATGCCAGGCCTATAGTGATGCCACTTCGTCGTATGGCACCAAGGGAGCAGCGAGAGCTCGAGGTGCAAGTCAGCGATCTTTTGAAGAAGGGATTTATCAGAAGGAGTGTTTCTGAATGGGGAGCACCAGTTGTGTTTGCTACCAAGGTGGATGGTTCCCTTCGTTTGTGTGTAGACTACCGCGAGTTGAATAAAGTGACGAGGAAGAACAAGTATCCTCTACCGCGGATAGATGATTTGTTCGATCAATTGAGTGGCGCGAGAGTATTTTCTCAGTTGGATCTCGCGACAGGTTTTCATTAGCTTAGAGTGGAAGCTGAGAGTATAGCCAAAACGGCATTTCGAACGCCGTCTGGATTTTATGAGTGGTTGGTCATGCCATTCGGGCTGACCAATGCCCCAGCGTATTTTGTGGATCTTATGAATAGGGTATTCAGAGAGCAGTTGAATAAGTTTGTCCTTGTGTTCGTTGATGATATTTTGGTCTACTCGAGGACAGAGGAAGAACACAAGGAACATTTAAGAATAGTGATGGAGGTGTTAAGAAAACACAAATTGAAAGCAAAGTTTTCTAAGTGTCACTTCTGGAAGAGGGAAGTGAGGTTCTTGGGCCATGTTGTTTCAGAGAATGGTATTGCCGTGGACCCGGCAAAGGTGGCTATAGTACAGGATTGGCCTACGCCCAAGAATGCGACAGATGTAAGAAGTTTCTTGGGGTTAGCTGGATATTATCGTAAGTTTATCCAAGGTTTCTCCAAGATAGCAGCACCATTGACCCAGTTGACCAAGAAGAATCAAGCTTTTGTCTGGGATGAAAGGTGCGAGAATGCATTCAAGAGTATAAAGGACAAGTTAACATACGCACCAGTGTTAGTCATTCCTAAGGGGAATGAAGAGATGACGGTATACACGGATGCCTGTGGTACCGGACTGGGTGTTGTGTTGATGCAAGGCGGTAGGGTTGTAGCTTATGCAAGTCGGCAATTGAAACCGCACGAGAAAAGATACCCTACCCATGATTTGGAATTGGCAGCGATCGTGTTCGCATTGAAGATGTGGAGACACTATCTCTTGGGAGAAAGATTTGAGTTGTTTACAGATCATAAGTCGTTGAAGTATCTCTTCTCCCAGAAGGATCTAAATCTCCGGCAACAAAGGTGGTTAGAATTCTTGGCTTCCTATGATTTTGACATCGCATATACACCGGGAAAGGGCAATGCGGTGGCCGATGCATTGAGTAGGAGACATGCCAGTTTAGGGGCTATGTTTCTAGAATGGAAGCAACTGGAGTACATCGCTGGGTATGATTTCAGACCAAAGTGCGAATTGAATCCAGAAATGTTAGCAAGCTTGACGATCAGACCCACTTTGATTGAGCGGATCGGCTCTAGTCAGAGGGACGATCCTAACCTCTTGGAAATCATCTCCAAGTTAGAGATGGGTATCGATGAGGAGATGAACAAGTATAGGCTTGATCGAGATGGATGGCTTAGAAAGGATGGAAGACTAGTCGTACCCAATGTCGATGGATTGAGGGATGAAGTGCTTAGAGAGTGTCATCACTCAAAACTGATTATACACCCCGGTGGTAATAAGATGTATCGAGATATGAAGCAGACCTACTACTGGGAAGGAATGAAAAGAGACATTGGGAAGTTTATATCCAAATGCATGAATTGCCAGCTAGTTAAAGCCGAGCAAAAGAAGCCTAGTGGGTTGTTGCAACCATTAGAAGTTCCCGAATGGAAATGGGAGCAAGTCTCGAGGGATTTCATCGATGGTTTACCAAGGACTAGGTCGAGATATGATAGCATTTGGGTAATTGTGGATCGATTGATTAAAAGTGCAAGATTCATACCAGTCAAATCGACCAGAACGGCAGCTAAGTTAGCAGAATTGTATATGAAATGGGTAGTGAGATTTCATGGAGTACCTAAAAGCATTGTGAGTGACCGAGACCCGTTGTTCACAAGTGGGTTTTGGAAGAGCTTACAAGAGGCTCTAGGGTCAGAGTTACATCTCAGTACCACATATCATCCTCAGACCGACGGTCAGACGGAGAGGGTGAATCGTATTTTGTAAGATCTCTTGAGAGCATGTATATTGGATTTTGGTGGATCATGGGATGACCATTTGCATCTAGTAGAGTTTGCATATAATAATAGCTACCAATCCAGTATCGGTATGGCTCCATATGAAGCTTTATACGGAAGACCGTGCAACTCACCATCATGTTGGATAGAGACTGGCGAGAAGTTTATGCTTGGACCAGATTTGGTGAGGGAAACTTCAGATAAAATCAAGACCATTCAACAAAGAATGAAGGCTGCCCAAGATAGGCAGAAGAGTTATGCTGATAAGAGGAGAAGAGACTTAAAATTCTCCGTTGGCGACTTAGTGTTTGCCAAGATTTCTCCGCTGAAGAGCGTAATACGATTTGGCAGGAGAGGCAAGTTGGCACCAAGATTTGTTGGCACATTCCCTGTTCTTGAACTAGTCGGGAATTTAGCATATAGAGTTGGCTTACCAGAGAAGATGGCGGGAGTTCACAACGTATTTCATGTTTCCCAACTAAGGAAGTTCGTTCACGACCCAGATATGACTATTTCACCTGATCAGTTAGAGGACTTCGAAGTAGAACCCGAGGCGGTTGGGAACCGCAAGCCGACCCGTATTGTCGAGCACGACATGAAGCAACTTCGAAGGAAGGCGGTGAAGCTAGTCAAGGTTCAGTGGGGCGAGGACGAGAATGATTGCACTTGGGAGACAGAGGAGAACATTAGGAAGACATACCCAGAACTCTTTGCCTGGTAAGATTTTGACTTCGATTTAGTTTTCCGCATGCTAGGATAGGTCTGTTTGCTTGTTTTGCATGTTTGATTGTTGTATGTGGTTGTTAGGCATGCAGGATCTTTTGTATGTTTTGGGTTAAGGAATTTCGGGGACGAAATTTCTTAAGGGGGGGAGAGTGTAACGACCCGTATTCTACGCACCATAGGACCGTAGAATATTTGTTTCTTTCACATACGAAGTTGTATGGTCATGTAACTTTGGGAGACGACTATTGGGGTCATTTCCCATGTTCATGATTTTTCCCGATTTTTAAATGACCATTTTACCCCTAGTTGGTACTGTTTTGGCCATAACTTTTGACTGAAAAGGAATTTTGACCTGAAACCACTTCCATTGGCTCCGGATGATGGTTTACAATTCCGTAGAGTGGTCACATTAGCCAAACGGGCTCACCATTTGGGAGATATGGCTGAAACAAGTTTCAGATGGTGAAAAAAACAACTTAATTGGGCTTAACCGGGTGATTAGCAGCTAGGCCCAGAGGGGAATTTCGGGTTTAGAGGCATAGGAGGGCTGATTAGGGTTAGGAAATCACTTTCATTTCAGTTTTGAGCCGCCACAAACCTTCTTGAGACCCTAGTAATGACTTCCATCCTCTAAAACCACTCCAAAACACATTTTTAGTGAAGATTAATCCTAAACTGCATCAAATCAGGACCAAATAGCAACAGAGCAAGGTTGGAGCTGCTGCTATACATAGGAATTCGACCCAAACAGAGAGTATTTCAGATTTGGTGTTTTATTTAGTGGCCAAGGTGAGTGATTTGCATAGTTTTTGCACTAATTACGGGTAATTAAGGGTAATTAGTGAAGATTAGCGAATTTATACACTAATAAATTCTGGGAAAATGTTTAGAAATTCTTAAATAATATTTTATGCCTCTGTTAGAAATTTGGTTCGATTTGATTAAGTTTCATTAACCCTATGATTAGTTTCATTTAATCACGCTTAAGGGAAAAATGGGATTTTGGGTATATTTGATCCATTTTGACATGTAAATTCATTGTTTTGGTGTTTGTGGTAAGTTTGCTATATTGCTATGACTGTTTGGGATGATTTGTGATTTATTAGTATAGTTAGATTTGTCGAAAACGTCGTCGAATGGCGTAAACAAGTTGCTGGAAAAAGTTGCAGAAAGTTGTGCAGGGTTTTGGATCGGATCGGATATGGGCTCGGATCGGATTAGAGACCTGGGCAAGGAACCCGACCCGAACCAGAAATCTAGCACATAAGAAGCTTGGCAAAAAGGAAGGCCATGCTGGTTAAGCTGGGGATCGGACTAACTTAAAGACGAAGGGCTCGGATCGGATCGACGTAAGGATGAAAGGCTAGGACTGAAGTAAGGCGGAGGGATCGGATCGGCTAAAGGAGTAGGATCGGATCAGCTAAAGGAGGAGGATCGGAGTAAATGGAGAACGAGGGAGCTGATCGGAGAAGGAGCACGAACTGGAGGGAAGATAGCAACCCGACCCGACCCGGAGGAGGGCACCCGACCCGACCCGAAGTGGGACGCCCGACCCGAACCGATGCGACGCTGTGGACCCGACCCGAACCGATGGCTAGATGGAGAACCCGACCCGACCCAGTATTGACCAATAACCCAAGATGCAAAGGTAGTCCAATGTGGGAAGTTAGAGCTCAGGATCCAGTTGGGAACCGATGAGTTCACTTCATGATTGGGCTTTGCTGCGGGACGTGTGCCAAGAGGCAGTCGATGTCTATGACTTTGGATCACTATGTATGGGAGGTACGTGAACGGATTCAGGGCCACAGTGGCCTAGGTACGACTAGAGGGCTATAAACCAATGAAGTGGGGTCATTTGTAAAGATTTGGTCATGACTCCATGTGGTAAGTTTGGCAGTAGCAGTAGTTGTACAAGTCGAACTCCGTCACTACTTCGATGGGTCTAGTGATTGACAGTGGTGGACATCGTATGCTTTACGCACTGAGTGAGGGATGTGAGGATGGTTGCTATGGTTGATTTGTTTGCTATCATTATGACATGCACACCCCACCCCCGTATCCATTACACTATTTATTATGGCACCTTAGAGTACTATACGGTATGTGGTACTAACTCTTTGGTTGCAGGTCCAGGTTCAGGTATGGTTTAGTATACCTGTTATTGTTCTGTTTAGATGCTTATCGCTCATACCAGGCTTTATGTCTGACCCAGAGTTTTATGTCTCCTCTTATTACTCTGGGTGCTCACACGAGCAGACTAGAGACATGTTAGCTGGTGATGCACGGGTAGATGATCCGGAGACGAGCAGGAGGCTTCCACGTAATATATATAGTATTCTCCCTGTGTTGTTGAAGATCACTGCTTGGGCATTGGTGGTGCATCTTCTACTTTAGCTTTCTTTTGTTTAGAGACAGTAAATTTGAAAAGTTGTAATAAGCTGTATTTGGATTTCCGCTGCTCTGATGTTGATTTTAGTTATCAGCTTATGCATTGTCTCACCTGTTTTATGTCAAGTATGTTATTATTATTATATTTTACTCCATGCGCTGTGAGACATTCTACAGGCTCTTGATTAGTTGGTTCCCTTCTTTCCTTTCTTCTGACGACCGTCCCGTGCTAGTCGGGCATGTGTACAGCGCACTTTCGGAGGTAATGCAAGCTGGTGCAGGGCGAGCCGTCACACTTAGGAAAAGTATAATGGACTTATAAACAAAGGTAATGCGACCAACATCAAAAATATAATTCCAGAGCTATTGTTGGAGAATCTTACTAAGGGGAAAGGTTTGTTTTATTGTTCATATATGAAGTCCCACATGGCATCCCTGATTTTCACTAATGTTTTTGGAGCTTTGATGGTGGTTGTTAATGGAAAGTTTACAAGATTAATAATTTAATGTTAAGAAGAATTATGTTGTAGTTTAGAAGTGCTTATAAAAAATGATAATCCCCAATTGCATCTTGTTGCTGAATTTACTGCAAATCTTGTGAGCCAGCAAATAGCCCATGAAATCGTTGCACCGGAATTGCTTATGGTTCTTCTGGAAAATCCAGCAGATGATTGTGTAGAGGTATGATGAGAGTGTAGAGGTATAATTTCCCTTCTTACAGTACAATTCTGTTACCAGTTTGAATTTCTATGCATCCTTTATTCTTTCTGTTATATGCAGTTAGCTGCTGGATTTTCAAAAGAAAGTGGTGCACTTCTTCAAGACCTGTCTCCTCAAGCATGCGTGGTAAGTCAATGTACTTTTAAAATTTGAATCCCTGTATTCTAGTTACAAAGTTATGTTCGATTAAAAAACTGTATTGGTTATTAATGAATTATATTATGGTGATGGTTAGCAAAACAGAATAGGTAACCATTACAATTGATATCTGTGCGGTTATGATTGAATATGAAAATTGACTTTGCCTTGCTGCTATTATTGAATAAATAATGATGTAAGGGGTGGGCATGTTCGGTTAACCGAATCGATTGGTCAATTTAAATGGTAGACCGTTGGAAACGATGGTTAACTGTTTCATCGGTTAAAATTACCAATCGAACTGATTAAATTTAACCGTGGTTAACCGATCAAGTTTACAGGTTCGTTAACCTTTTGAACCCCTTGGTTAACCGCTGTATGGTTAATCGTTTGACACTAACAGTTAACCAATGGTTAACCTTCAATATTGCAACATGTCATAAACAATAAATTAATGATTCTACGATCAATACAATCTACACCTTAAATCTTTAAATTCATGAACATGAACAGCAAAGCTAAACATTCCCAACTTAGTAAGTCTGCTATACATCTACAGTCCATCATAAACACAAATAACAATCACAAGTCCATATTTAAAAATCCACAATGACAACAGTCCACAATCCAGTTCCAGTGTTCCACACCACAGTACTACAAGTACAATACTACATAGCACATACTGTGCAAGCACAATAGTTTTCCATTGCAGATTATTTACGTCACCAAACACCAAGTATGCCAAAACAAGGGGTAGGATGATTGCGGTGCTTTAATTTCCTGTAAATTAAAAAATAAAAATCAAGCCAATTAAACAAAAATATGATTTTGAACCATAAGTAGAAACGAATTCAAAAGCATATCTAGATTTGAATCCACCAATATCATTTTGCATCTCTTTTAAGTTTTCAAGATATCTAGCAATATGAACACTCTATACTAGGTAAAGATTATGAAGATATTCAAAATTATGGTTTATGGTTTCATATGGTCCGAAGTTCCTTTAAACCTGCAATAGTTACTGGGAGTGATGCACACAACCCATATCCAACCCGACTCAACCCACATTAATTCAACCCAATCCAACGTAGTTCGGGTTGGATATGAATTTCAATTTTTAACCCATACTATATATGGATCGGATGTAATTTTTCTATCAACCTGACTTGTCTTCGCCTCCCGTCCCCTATTTTTAAATACTGACATCCGCTGTTTTCAACGAAATTTTTTACCTGTCGGTTACCCTTTCCCTACAAACTTCCAAACGACTACCCTTTCCCTACAAACTCCCAAACGATGGAATTAAACGATGGAATTAAACTGTCTTTGTCCACTCTCTTCTGTCCCCAATTTTTCCTCCTCCGTCATCCGCCTCCATTTTTCCCTCTGACAACTAAATAAATCTCCTTCTCCCTAAACATGAACAATTCAGATTTGATCTCACTCAAATCAATTTTAACAATTTAACCGTCTCTGACGACGAACTTCCGCTACTTCTCATCAGGCTTACAATTTTAAATCGATTCATCCAGACGATTTTCTTCAACAGCCGATTTTGCAACTCAATTACGTTGAAAAACCGTTAGAGAATGATGTGAAAGTCAGATTATTTCTATTGTGCATTTGTGCTGCAACCACCCAGAATGACGTGCTACATATGATGCCAAAAAATTCCTTACAGTCTTTGATGAAGCATTGGTATACATCAGTAACCATCGAGGCATGTTTTTTTCCATACCTCAGAATTCAGGAACCAACACCCAACCAGTGAATAAACATTGTACGTATTCTGTGTTTTGTTTACTGTTATCCACATAAACTTGGGTGAATTTTGTTCATATATTGATTTTTTTTACGGTACAAATTAATTGTCCGCGGAGTTTCGTTGCTTATTTGTGTTAACTTCTTCTCATTGGCCTTTATTTCGTACGGTCCAGGTTTTGCTGTAACATTACATGCATGAAGGTAGAGTCAATCCTATAAATAGGAAGTAATACTTTTTTATCTGATTAGTCTGATCTGATTGTACGATCAGTCCGAGTCTTCCATATCTGATTGGGAGTTTTCCTACTGCATACTACCTAAATATCATTATGATGATTACAATACTATTACCAAAGATTGACCTCTTATCACATTCATTTCCTGCATGCTGTATCCAAATAAACCTTCCCCATGAGGTACTAATGATACGTGCTTTACATGAAGGGAATGTTTAATTCAGTTGCAGCGAGACATGAATTGATGAATTCTGCTCTTACATGGGGCAGAATCATCAACCATAAACGTGAAAAATGGAAATGTTTTGGAAATCCATGATCAAGCCTTTCCAAGAAAAAATATAATTCCTACTGGACAATGGAGGCTTCACTTGGATCAATACTTTTGTAGTTAGCACAGCGATTTTATAACTTCAATTGGATCGATTCTAACTACATTCGTCTACTCATCGGCAGATCTACGAATCCATCTTGTCTTAAGTTGCTTCAAAGGTATTTATCTTCTATGACATTACATTATCACTCTTAACTTATTGTTTTGATGCAATCCATTCTGTGGTAGTAAAACTGAATACTAAGGATAAGTTCTTTTTCGTATCACTGCGTGTATTAACCTTCTTCCTAAATAATGTGTACGACAGCGCTATTTTGGCTTCCAGCAAGCCTACTTTGAAAGGCATGAACTCCGATATTAGCATTAGTATCGTTCCTTTTGTTTCGTCCTATTGATACTTTATAGAGATCATATTAACAAAATATTTTACAGGGAGCATTAGTTTTGTAGTTATTTTATACATAACCTACTATTACTGCGACTGTTAATTTATCTGAAAGGATTTTCAACCAACAAATATCTGAACTAAGTGTGGAGCGATGACCTATCAAATTCTATTGTTACCGAATGGGCATTCATAGGTGATGGATTGCTAGAAGTAAAAAAATTGTATTTAATTGGCAATGATTTTTGTAAAGTTCAGAGTATTTGCAAATAATTTATTTATAACTGCAAAATACATAAAAGCTATAATTGTTACTTTTATAATGTAAGTTGGAAAATAATACATGACCATGTGAATATTTTTCTACTTTTACAGCCAAGTATGAATAAATATTTTTGGTACAATTTTAAATTTATTCAATGTTAATACAGTTCAGAATATATATGTATATAGTTTCACACCAAATCAATGAACTTGTAGTTGTCTTCTGAATTTTTTCTTTCTATATGTTAGCATATTTATTTTTGTTTGCCTCAAATGATATTTACGACTGCCGCCTATAGAAAATCAAAGGCTGTATAGTTATTTATTGAATGTTCACGTCAGAGAGATAAAACAGATGTTTGTTATGATGTATAAAAACAAAGGCATTTTGTTGTCCTAAATTTGAGAAAGCCGTTTAAAATAAGTTCTCTATTTATTGTCTTTCTTTTACAAACACTTGACTAATGGTTTTTCTTGGATTGTCTTTAAATAGTTAGGCGATAAACTAGGCAGATTGTTAGAGGAATGGAAACATAAATTATTGACAGAAACCATGTCAACCGAAAGTACAGACTATGGGCAGACGTTTTATGTCAAACACCCAAGCAACATTTTTTGGCTTAAAACAAAACAACGTTATAGACAGACATAAATAGCACATATAAGTAGCAACTCATGATAGTGATATTATTTAGTTGCTACAATTATAGCTTAAAAGACAGAAGAGGTATGACCTTCGAGAAATTCACAAATAAAGTTTTCTCAACAGGGCACATCTTATACCTAGCTTAAAGCCTGTACGGTATAATACGTCATGTTATCTTGAAACTTGAGTCATTTCACCCATGTTAGAAACCTAAATGTCATAAAACTAAAGGTAGAATCAGGACATAGGTATTGAAAATTTTCTTTGTAGGATCGAAGAAATAGCAGCATTACGCTTCTGGTTTGTATCAGGATTCAGTTCTCCGCTTGAGATAAGTTCACCATAAGCAGCAGCAGGCTCTTATGTTTCTTCCGATGACATCAGCATTGATCCTTGGACCGTTATCATTGCGTATTTAATCTGGCTTGCTGATGATCTTGGTAACATTCAAAGAAGCTTTAGAGAAGATGGTAGACGTGCCAACTGAATCAAGGTTGGCCTTAGTGGTAATATTATGAGTTAATAATCCTTTTTGTCCTTACTGTAATTTGTGTTAGTTTGAATAAAGTTCTATCTGCCAACCATATATCTAAATATATTAAATTTTGTGAATGCTACATTGATGCGTGTAAATGATAAACTGATGTATGATACATAATATTATACTCAAAATAATTAGTTACTCTATACATTCTTATGTGTCAGTATATATAAATATGCCTATGCAAAGAGAGGTGTGGATCATTATTAATATGTTCAGCACAATATGTTCACATTTGTTCTATGCATAAAACTTTAATTTAGTAAAAAAAAAAAAAAAAAAAAAAAAGTTAATCAATGAGGCCATCTAGATGTTGCGAAACCATCTTTTAGCATCACTCTATCTCATTCCTAAACAACCACACTAATTTGTAATGAAACTCACCTTTGTGTATCTTTTGCAAGTTCATATCTCTGTTTCTTTTAATCTCACTATGCAATATGAACTTCATAGTCAATACATTTACAACAAAATGGCAACTTGGGATGACATTAAGACCTGAAATTTGACGTGATCTTGTTTATACTAATTATTCTGCAGCATAACAAACAGAAATTCTCTCTTCTTTCTTATAGCTTTCAACAAGACTTTGGACCTTGTCATTTTGTACCTATTAGAAGTTGACAATTGTATGACATGCTAATTTAGTTCGCGGGACAATGATGATGATAGGAAACAGAAGATCAGAATAATTAGTGGGTCCAAGCACAGAAAAGAGATCATCTACTCGATCTCTCAAGAGAGCTCAGCATACAATGGTTAAGGTGCATCGAGCCAGACCCAAAGAAAAGACCAAAGATGGGTCAGTTTGTGTGCATGCTGGGGTCTGATAAAATAATTCCACATGAGGTATTATTTTAGAACTCAGAGCTTTTCATGATTGCGTTTAGATAACATGTACTTTATAGTTTCTACAGTTCATAAGTTGTGGGACAGTCCACGTGTGATTCTATTTGTTAGCTATTTTCTTCGTTTATCTTTCGAGTTCATCTTGATTACATACAGCAATTACAGATGGCCATTTCTTACTTGGTCCTTGATACACAGCTTACATGAAGTGTATTACAAGTGCTAGCGCTCATGTTTCTTCTGCCTCCCAATTTCATATATATTAATTATTTTACTTTGCCAATGAAATATCTGCCCTTTTATCTTGACTAATTGTACTGTGTACTCGATAATTCAAAAGCGTATCTAGATTTGAATCCACCAATATCATTTTGCATCTCTTTTAAGTTTTCAGGATATCTAGCAATATGAACGCTCTATACTAGGTAAAGATTATGAAGATATTCAAAATTATGGTTTATGGTTTCATATGGTCCGAAGTTCCTTTAAACCTGCAATAGTTACTGGCAGTGCTGCACACAACCCATATCCAACCCGACTCAACCCACATTAATCCGACTCAATCCAACGTAGTTCGGGTTGGATATGGATTTCAATTTTTAATCCATACTATATATGGGTCGGATGTAATTTTTCTATCAACCCAACCCGATATTAACCCAACCCAACCTCACTTTAAAAAATAAGGAAAAGCTAATTAAGAACAGCCGCCCTTAGGCGACTGTTCATTACACTGACCTGACCTGTCTTCGCCTCCCGTCCTCTATTTTTAAATACTGACATCCGCTGTTTTCAACGAAATTTTTTACCTGTCGGTTACCCTTTCCCTACAAACTTCCAAACGATTACCCTTTCCCTACAAACTTTCAAACGATGGAATTAAACTGTCTTTGTCCACTCTCTTCTGTCCCCAATTTTTCCTCGTCCGTCATCCGCCTCCATTCTTCCCTCTGACAAATAAATAAATCTCCTTCTCCCTAAACATGAACAATTCAGATTTGATCTCACTCAAATCAATTTTAACAATTTAACCGTCTCTGACGACGAACTTCCGCTACTTCTCATCAGGCTTACAATTTTAAATCGATTCAGCCAGACGATTTTCTTCAACAGCCAATTTTGCAACTCAATTACGTTGAAAAACCGTTAGAGAAAGTCAGATTATTTCTATTGTGCATTTGTGCTGTAACCACCCAGAATGATGTGCTACATATGATGCCAAAAAATTCCTTACAGTCTTTGATGAAGCATTGATATACATCAGTAACCCATCGAGGCATGTTTTTTCCCATACCTCAGAATTCAGGAACCAACACCCAACCAGTGAATAAACATTGTACGTATTCTGTGTTTTGTTTACTGTTATCTACATAAACTTGGGTGAATTTTGTTCATATATTGATTTTTTTTTTTTTTACGGTACAAATTAATTGTCCGCGGAGTTTCGTTGCTTATTTGTGTTAACTTCTTCTCATTGGCCTTTATTTCGTACGGTCCAGGTTTTGCTGTAACATTACATGCATGAAGGTAGAGTCAATCCTATAAATAGGAAGTAATACTTTTTTATTTGATTAGTCTGATCTGATTGTACGATCAGTCCGAGTCTTCCATATCTGATTGGGAGTTTTCCTACTGCATACTACCTAAATATCATTATGATGATTACAATACTATTACCAAAGATTGACCTCTTATCACATTCATTTCCTGCATGCTGTGTCCAAATAAACCTTCCCCATGAGTACTAATGATACGTGCTTTACATGAAGGGAATGCTTAATTCAGTTGCAGCGAGACATGAATTGATGAATTATGTTCTTACATGGGGCAGAATCATCAACCATAAACGTGAAAAATGGAAATGTTTTGGAAATCCATGATCAAGCCTTTCCAAGAAAAAATATAATTCCTACTGGACAATGGAGGCTTCACTTGGATCAATACTTTTGTAGTTAGCACAGCGATTTTATAACTTCAATTGGATCGATTCTAACTACATTCGTCTACTCATGGGCTAGGACTGAAGTAAGGCGGAGGGATCGGATCGGCTAAAGGAGTAGGATCGGATCAGCTAAAGGAGGAGGATCGGAGTAAATGGAGAACGAGGGAGCTGATCGGAGAAGGAGCACGAACTGGAGGGAAGATAGCAACCCGACCCGACCCGGAGGAGGGCACCCGACCCGACCCGAAGTGGGACGCCCGACCCGAACCGATGCGACGCTGTGGACCCGACCCGAACCGATGGCTAGAAGGAGAACCCGACCCGACCCAGTATTGACCAATAACCCGAGATGCAAATGTAGTCCAATGTGGGAAGTTAGAGCTCAGGATCCAGTTGGGAACCGATGAGTTCACTTCATGATTGGGCTTTGCTGCGGGACGTGTGCCAAGGGGCAGTCGATGTCTATGACTTTGGATCACTATGTATGGGAGGTACGTGAAAGGATTCAGGGCCACAGTGGCCTAGGTACGACTAGAGGGCTATAAACCAATGAAGTGGGGTCATTTGTAAAGATTTGGTCATGACTCCATGTGGTAAGTTTGGCAGTAGCAGTTGTTGTACAAGTCGAACTCCGTCACTACTTCGATGGGTCTAGTGATTGACAGTGGTGGACATCGTATGCTTTACGCACTGAGTGAGGGATGTGAGGATGGTTGCTATGGTTGATTTGTTTGCTATCATTATGACATGCACACCCCACCCCCGTATCCATTACACTATTTATTATGGCACCTTAGAGTACTATACGGTATGTGGTACTAACTCTTTGGTTGCAGGTCCAGGTTCAGGTATGGTTTAGTATACCTGTTATTGTTCTGTTTAGATGCTTATCGCTCATACCAGGCTTTATGTCTGACCCAGAGTTTTATGTCTCCTCTTATTACTCTGGGTGCTCACACGAGCAGACTAGAGACATGTTAGCTGGTGATGCACGGGTAGATGATCCGGAGACGAGCAGGAGGCTTCCACGTAATATATATAGTATTCTCCCTGTGTTGTTGAAGATCACTGCTTGGGCATTGGTGGTGCATCTTCTACTTTAGCTTTCTTTTATTTAGAGACAGTAAATTTGAAAAGTTGTAATAAGCTGTATTTGGATTTCCGCTGCTCTGATGTTGATGTTGATTTTAGTTATCAGCTTATGCACTGTCTCACCTGTTTTATGTCAAGTATGTTATTATTATTATATTTTACTCCATGCGCTGTGAGACATTCTACAGGCTCTTGATTAGTTCGTTCCCTTCTTTCCTTTCTTCTGACAACCGTCCCGTGCTAGTCGGGCATGTGTACAGCGCACTTTCGGAGGAAATGCAGGCTGGTGCAGGGCGGGCCGTCACACTTAGGAAAAGTATAATGGACTTATAAACAAAGGTAATGCGACCAACATCAAAAATATAATTCCAGAGCTATTGTTGGAGAATCTTACTAAGGGGAAAGGTTTGTTTTATTGTTCATATATGAAGTCCCACATGGCATCCCTGATTTTCACTAATGTTTTTGGAGCTTTGATGGTGGTTGTTAATGGAAAGTTTACAAGATTGATAATTTAATGTTAAGAAGAATTATGTTGTAGTTTAGAAGTGCTTATAAAAAACGATAATCCCCGATTGCATCTTGTTCCTGAATTTACTGCAAATCTTATGAGCCAGCAAATAGCCCATGAAATCGTTGCACCGGAATTGCTTATGGTTCTTCTGGAAAATCCAGCAGATGATTGTGTAGAGGTATGATGAGAGTGTAGAGGTATAATTTCCCTTCTTACAGTACAATTCTGTTAACAGTTTGAATTTCTATGCATCCTTTATTCTTTCTGTTATATGCAGTTAGCTGCTGGATTTTCAAAAGAAGGTGGTGCACTTCTTCAAGACCTGTCTCCTCAAGCATGCGTGGTAAGTCAATGTACTTTTAAAATTTGAATCCCTGTATTCTAGTTACAAAGTTATGTTCGATTAAAAAACTGTATTGGTTATTAATGAATTATATTATGGTGATGGTTAGCAAAACAGAATAGGTAACCATTACAATTGATATCTGTGCGGTTATGATTGAATATGAAAATTGACTTTGCCTTGCTGCTATTATTGAATAAATAATGATGTAAGGGGTGGGCATGTTCGGTTAATCGAACCGATTGGTCAATTTAAATGGTAGACCGTTGGAAACGATGGTTAACTGTTTCATCGGTTGAAATTACCGATCGAACTGGTTAAATTTAACCGTGGTTAATCGGTCAAGTTTACAGGTTCGTTAACCTTTTGAACCCCTTGGTTAACCGCTGTATGGTTAACCGTTTGACACTAACAGTTAACCGATGGTTAACCTTCAATATTGCAACATGTCATAAACAATAAATTAATGATTTTACAATCAATACAATCTACACATTAAATCTTTAAATTCATGAACATGAACAGCAAAGCTAAACATTCCCAACTTAGTAAGTCTGCTATACATCTACAGTCCATCATAAACACAAATAACAATCACAAGTCCATATTTAAAAATCCACAATGACAACAGTCCACAATCCAGTTCCAGTGTTCCACACCACAGTTCATAGTCAATAGTATAAATACAAGTGATCAATACTACATAGCACATACTGTGCAAGCACAATAGTTTTCCATTGCAGATTATTTACGTCACCAAACACCAAGTATGCCAAAACAAGGGGTAGGATGATTGCGGTGCTTTAATTTCCTGTAAATTAAAAAATAAAAATCAAGCCAATTAAACAAAAATATGATTTTGAACCATAAGTAGAAACGAATTCAAAAGCATATCTAGATTTGAATCCACCAATATCATTTTGCATCTCTTTTAAGTTTTCAAGATATCTAGCAATATGAACACTCTATACTAGGTAAAGATTATGAAGATATTCAAAATTATGGTTTTTGGTTTCATATGGTCCGAAGTTCCTTTAAACCTGCAATAGTTACTGGCAGTGCTGTACACAACCCATATCCAACCCGACCCAACCCACATTAATCCGACCCAATCCAACGTAGTTCGGGTTGGATATGGATTTCAATTTTTAACCCATACTATATATGGGTCGAATGTAATTTTTCTATCAACCCAATCCTATATTAACCCAACCCAACCTCACTTTAAAAAATAAGGAAATGCTAAGAACAGCCGCCCTTAGGAGACTGTTCATTACACTCATCTATTTCCCGTCCCCTATTTTAAAATACTGACATCCGCTGTTTTCAACGAAATTTTTTACCTGTCGGTTACCCTTTCCCTACAAACTTCCAAACGATGGAATTAAACTGTCTTTGTCCACTCTCTTCTGTCCCCAATTTTTCCTCGTCCGTCATCCGCCTCCATTTTTCCCTCTGACAACTAAATAAATCTCCTTCTCCCTAAACATGAACAATTCAGATTTGATCTCGCTCAAATCAATTTTAACAATTTAACCGTCTCTGACTACGAACTTCCGCTACTTCTCATCAGGCTTACAATTTTAAATCGATTCATCCAGACGATTTTCTTCAACAGCCGATTTTGCAACTCAATTACGTTGAAAAACCGTTAGAGAATGATGTGCAAGTCATATTATTTCTATTGTGCATTTGTGCTGTAACCACCCAGAATGAAGTGCTACATATGATGCCAAAAAATTCCTTACAGTCTTTGATGAAGCATTGGTATACATCAGTAACCATCGAGACATGTTTTTTCCGTACCTCAGGATTCAGGAACTGACACCCAACCAACGAATAAACATTGTACGCATTCTGTGTTTTTTTTTTACTGTTATCTACATAAACTTGGGTGAATTTTGTTCACATATTGACTTTTTTGTACGGTACAAATTAATTATCCGCGGAGTTTCGTTGCTTATTTGTGTTAACTTCTTCTCATTGGCCTTTATTTCGTACGGTCCAGGTTTTGCTGTAACATTACATGCATAAGGTAGAGTCGATCCTATAAATAGGAAGTAATTCATTTTTATCTGATTAGTCTGATCTGATTGTACAATCAGTCCAAGTCTTCCATATCTGATTGGGAGTTTTCCTACTGCATACTACCTAAATATCATTATGATGATTACAATACTATTACCAAAGATCGACCTCTTATCACATATTCATTTCCTGCATGCTATGTCCAAATAAACCTTCCCCATGAGGTGCTAATGATACGTGCTTTACATGAAGGGAATGTTTAATTCAGTTGCAGCGAGACATGAATTGATGAATTCTGCTCTTACGTGGGGCAGAATCATCAACCATAAACGTGAAAAATGGAAATGTTTTGGAAATCCATGATCAAGCCTTTCCAAGAAAAAATATAATTCTTACTGGACAATGGAGGCTTCACTTGGATCAATACTTTTGTTGTTAGCACATTGATTTTATAACTTCAATTGGATCGATTCTAACTACATTCGTCTACTCATCGGTAGATTTACGAACCCATCTTGTCTTAAGTTGCTTCAAAGGTATTTATCTTCTATGACATTACATTATCACCTTTTAACTTTTGTTTTGATGCAATCAATTCTGTGGTAGTAAAATTGAATACTAAGGATAAGTTCTTTTTCGTATCACTGCGTGTATTAACCTTCTTCCTAAATAATGTGTACGACATCGCTATTTTGGCTTCCAGCAAGCCTACTTTGAAAGGCATGAACTCCGATATTAGCATTAATATCGTTCCTTTTGTTTCGTCCTATTGATACTTTATAGAGATCATATTAACAAAATATTTTACAGGGAGCATTAGTTTTGTAGTTATTTTATACATAACCTACTATTACTGCAACTGTTAATTTATCTGAAAGGATTTTCAACCAACAAATATTTGAACTAAGTGTGGAGCGATGACCTATCAAATTCTATTGTTACCGAATGGGTATTCATAGGTGATGGATTGCTAGAAGTAAAAAAATTGTATTTAATTGGTAATGATTTTTGTAAAGTTCAGAGTATTTGCAAATAATTTATTTATAACTGCAAAATACATAAAAGCTATAATTATTGCTTTTATAATGTAAGTTGGAAAACAATACATGACCATGTGAATATTTTTCTACTTTTACAGCCATGTATGAATAAATATTTTTGGTACAATTTTAAATTTATTCAATGTTAATACAGTTCAGAATATATATGTATATAGTTTCACACCAAATCAATGAATATATATGTATATCGAGGCTCGGATATGGTGTTAAATATGCAAGGGCTGAGCTGCCATTCTCTTAGTGACGCGCTACACCGACGCCCCGGTGTAGTGATAAGTGAGCAAGGGTCCTCGCATTTTTCCCGACGGATGCGAGGGGCAAGGAAGCTAGTCGACGATAGTAGGGTTCGGTTAGGTAGTTGGAATGTAGGGTCCTTAACAGGAAAATTAAGAGAGATAGTGGATACTATGATTAGGAGACGGGTTAACATCTTGTGCGTTCAAGAGACTAAATGGGTGGGTCTGAAGGCGAAAGAGGTGGAGAACACTGGCTTCAAATTGTGGTACACGGGAGAAGTACATAACAAGAACGGTGTAGATATATTGATTGATAAAAACCTTCAGAACAATGTTGTTGACGTCAGAAGACAAAAGGATAGGATCATCCTAGTTAAGCTAGTAGTTGGCGAGACAGTTTTGAATGTCATTAGTGCATATGCCCCATATGTAGGTCTAAGTGAAGAAGCCAAAAGGAAGTTCTGGGAAGACATGGATGTCATGGTTAGGAGTGTGCATAGTAGCGAGAAACTTTTTATAGGAGGAGACTTCAATGGCCATGTTGGCTCATCTAGCGGGGGTTTTGAACGAGTGCATGGTGGTTTTGGATTTGGCAGTAAGAACCAAGAGGGTGAAGATATTTTGAATTTCGCTCTCTCTTTTGATCTTATGATTGCTAATACCTTATTTAGAAAGAGGCAATCACATCTGATTACCTTCAGTAGTAGCCAACAGGCTAGTCAGATTGACTTTGTCCTAACTAGGAGAGATAGTAAACGAGATTGTGTTGATTGCAAGGTCATACCTGGAGAATGTGTCGTCTCACAACACCAGCTCTTGGTATGTGTGTTTCGTCTTCGGGTGGTGAAGGATAAGAGAGCGAAGATTAGCAGGACGAAATGGTGGAAACTCAAAGGAGATGCTTCACGGGTGTTTAAAGATAGAGTGATGGGAGAAGGGGCTTCGAATGTGGAAGGAGAAGAAAATGTCATGTGGAATGCGATGACAACTTGCATTCGGAGAGTCGTCACTGAGGTGTTTGGGGTAACACGAGGAAGCAAGCGAGAACCCAAGGATTCGTGGTGGTGGAATGACGAGGTGCAAAAGGCTATCAAAGAGAAGAAAGAATGCTACAAATGCATGTACCGTCATAGAAGCGAATAGAACATGCACATGTACAAAGTGGCAAAAAGACTGCAAAGAGAGCAGTGAGTGAAGCAAGGGGACGAGCGTACGAAGATTTGTATCAAAGGCTATGTACAAAGGAGGGTGAAAAAGACGTTTACAGAATAGCTAGGCTACGCGAGAGGAGGAAAAGGGACTTCAATCAGGTTAAATGCATTAAGGATGAGAATGATAGACTTTTGGTGAATGATGATGAGATAAAGAATAGGTGGAGAGAATACTTTGATAAGCTTTTCAACGAAGAAAGTGATAGCTCTTCGATCGAGTTGGAAGACTTAACCGACAACACCAATAGACATTTTGTGCGGAGATTTCAAGAAGCTGAGGTAAAGGGGGCGTTGAAATGTATGAAATCGGGCAAGTCTGTAGGGTATGATGACATTCCTATTGAGGTGTGGAGATGCAGGGATAAGATGGCTAACTAAGTTGTTCAATAATATTTTCAAATCAAACAAAATGCCAAATGAGTGGAGAAGAAGCATTTTAGTTCCAATCTTCAAGAATAAAGGAGATATTCTAAGTTGCACAAACTATAAATGTATTAAGCTTATGAGTCATACAATGAAGCTTTGGAAGAGAGTTTGCGAGCAGCGTTTGAGGAGGTTGACAAGTGTCTCTAGGAATCAATTTGGTTTTATGTCTAGAAGGTCAACCATTAAGGCGATTTTTTTGGTTAGGCAACTTATGGAGAGATACAAGGAGCAGAAGAAAGATCTCCACATGGTTTTTATTGACCTGGAGAAAGCTTATGACAGAGTGCCGAAGAGGGTTATGTGGTGGGCGCTAGAAAGGAAGAGAGTGCCATCAAAATATATTACCCTTATTAAGGATATGTACGAGGGGGTTGTGACTAGTGTTAGGGCATGCGGTGGCGAGACCAGAGACTTTCCAATTAACATAGGATTACATCAAGGTTCGGCTTTGAGCCCCTATATTTTTGCATTAGTGATGGATGAAATCACAAATGATATACAAAGGGAGATTCCCTGGTGTATGCTCTTTGCCGATGATGTTGTGCTGATTGATGAAAGTAGAATATGAGTTAATCGACAACTGGAGTTGTGGAGAGAGACCTTGAAATCAAAGGGTTTCATGCTTAGCAGAACTAAAACAGAGTATATGAAGTGTGAGTTTAGCAGTGTCAGGTCAGATGACGGAGATGTTACCCTGGCCGGTAGAGTAGTACCCAAGAAGGAATCGTTTCGATACTTAGGATTTATGTTGCAGTGTGATGGAGAGATTGATAAGGATGTTAGTTTTAGAATTCAAGCAGGATGGGTAAAATGACGACTAGAATCTGACATTCTCTGTGATCGGAAGATTCCTCAGAAGCTTAAAGGAAAGTTCTATAGGACAACAATCAGGCCTGCAATGTTATATGGTGCAGAATGTTGGCCTACTAAGAGGCAGCACATCCAGAAGATAAGCGTAGCAGAGACGCGGATGCTGCGTTGGAGCTGTGGGCATACCAGACAAGATCGGATTAGAAATGAGGATATTCGGGAAAAACTTGGAGTTGCACCTATTGAAGAGAAATTAGTCCAATACCGCTTGAGATGGTTTGGACATATCCAACGTAGACCATACGATGCACCTGTACGCGTTGGAATTCTAGGCCGCGCCGAAGGCCCAAAGAGAAGTAGAGGTCGACCTAAAATGACATGGGAGGAGATAATAAAGAGAGATTTAAGTAACTGAAATTTATCGGAAGAGTTGGTAGTTGATAGGAGTGCATGGAAATTGGCAATCCATGTACCAGAACCTTAGTTTTTTTTTTCTCTTCACGTTTACTGAACCGTTTTACTTTTTATTACTATTTTAGATTTTATTTCACTTTTATTGAACCTTTTTACTTATTATTATCATTTAAAAAAAACCTTTATCGAACGACTTTTTATTTGTTTGATTATTTTAAACCCTTTATATATATATATATATATATATATATATATATATATATATATATAATTTTCATCATTATTAATTTTATTTTAATTTAATTTTGGGTTCCATATCTAGCAAACCCCAACTTGTTTGGGATATATGGTTTTGTTGTTGTTGTTGTTGTAGTATATGTTAGCATATTTATTTTTGTTTGCCTTAAATGATATTTACGACTGCCACCTATAGAAAATCAAAGGCTGTATAGTTATTTATTGAATGTTCATGTCAGAGAGATAAAACAGATGTTTGCTATGATGTATAAAAAACAAAGGCATTTTGTTGTCCTAAATTTGAGAAAGCCGTTTAAAATAAGTTCTCTATTTATTGTCTTTCTTTTACAAACACTTGACTAATTGTTTTTCTTGGATTGTCTTTAAATAGTTAGGCGATAAACTAGGCAGATTGTTAGAGGGATGGAAACATAAATTATTGACAGAAACCATGTCAACCGAAAGTACAGACTATGGGCAGATGTTTTATGTCAAACACCCAAGCAACATTTCTTGGCTTAAAACAAAACAACGTTATAGACAGAGACATAAATAGCACATATAAGTACAACTCATGATAGTGATATTATTTAGTTGCTACAATTATAGCTTAAAAGACAGAAGAGGTATGACCTTCGAGAAATTCACAAATAAAGTTTTCTCAACAGGGCACATCTTATACCTAGCTTAAAGCCTGTACGGTATAATACGTCATGTTATCTTGAAACTTGAGTCATTTCACCCATGTTAGAAACCTAAATGTCATAAAACTAAAGGTAGAATCAGGACATAGGTATTGAAAATTTTCTTTGTAGGATCGAAGAAATAGCAGCATTACGCTTCTGGTTTGTATCAGGATTCAGTTCTCCGCTTGAGATAAGTTCACCATAAGCAGCAGCAGGCTCTTATGTTTCTTCCGATGACATCAGCATTGATCCTTGGACCGTTATCATTGCGTATTTAATCTGGCTTGCTGATGATCTTGGTAACATTCAAAGAAGCTTTAGAGAAGATGGTAGACGTGCCAACTGAATCAAGGTTGGCCTTAGTGGTAATATTATGAGTTAATAATCCTTTTTGTCCTTACTGTAATTTGTGTTAGTTTGAATAAAGTTCTATCTGCCAACCATATATCTAAATATATTAAATTTTGTGAATGCTACATTGATGCGTGTAAATGATAAACTGATGTATGATACATAATATTATGCTCAAAATAATTAGTTACTCTATACATTCTTATGTGTCAGTATATATAAATTAATAAATATGCCTATGCAAAGAGAGGTATGGATTATTATTAATATGTTCAGCGCAATATGTTCACATTTGTTCTATGCATGAAACTTTAATTTAGTTAAAAAAAAAAAAGTTAATCAATGAGGCCATCTAGATGTTGCAAAACCATCTTTTAGCATCACTCTATCTCATTCCTAAACAACCACACTAATTTGTAATGAAACTCACCTTTGTGTATCTTTTGCAAGTTCATATCTCTGTTTCTTTTAATCTCACTATGCAATATGAACTTCATAGTCAATACATTTACAACAAAATGGCAACTTCGGATGACATTAAGACCTGAAATTTGACGTGATCTTGTTTATACTAATTATTCTGCAGCATAACAAACAGAAATTCTCTCTTCTTTCTTATAGCTTTCAACAAGACTTTGGACCTTGTCATTTTGTACCTATTAGAAGTTGACAATTGTATGACATGTTAATTTAGTTCGCGGGACAATGATGATGATATAGGAAACAGAAGATCAGAATAATTAGTGGGTCCAAGCACAGAAAAGAGATCATCTACTCGATCTCTCAAGAGAGCTCAGCATACAATGGTTAAGGTGCATCGAGCCAGACCCAAAGAAAAGACCAAAGATGGGTCAGTTTGTGTGCATGCTGGGGTCTGATAAAATAATTCCACATGAGGTATTATTTTAGAACTCAGAGCTTTTCATGATTGCGTTTAGATAACATGTACTTTATAGTTTCTACAGTTCATAAGTTGTGGGACAGTCCACGTGTGATTCTATTTGTTAGCTATTTTCTTCGTTTATCTTTCGAGTTCATCGTGATTACTTACAGCAATTACAGATGGCCATTTTTTACTTGGTCGTTGATATACGGCTTACATGAAGTGTATTACAAGTGCTAGCGCTCATGTTTCTTCTGCCTCCCAATTTCATATATATTAATTATTTTACTTTGCCAATGAAATCTCTTCCCTTTTATCTTCACTAATTGTATTGTGTACTCGATAATTCAAACTGGGTTTGCCAAATATGTCTGCTAAATATTAGTTTTAAAATGGCTGGATTAAACAAGACGTTTTATACTTCTTACAAGATTTTAAAGAAGAGCTTTAAGCCCTAAGAGTTTTCATCTAGATTCTAAACGATGATTCATTTACAAGTCACTCTAGGGATATATATATATATATATATATATATATATATATATATATATATATATATAATCACATAATAATATCATTTGGTGTGTTATATCAATCTGAGTTTTATGCTTTGTTTACAAAGTAGAAAAAGTATAATTTGAAAGGCTTTAGTAAGCATCAATTCATGTTCAATATTAATGTGAAAGATTAGTGTGAATTACATAAATAATCAGTCTACCTCTTTTAAAGTCGAACAATCAAGAATTATCTATTTTCCTGAACATGTACTAAATAACATATCTATTCATTTTGTAACAAGCGAGTGAACGTTTGTTGCATAACTATAATCATATAAAATTGACGGCCTCAACCCATACTATGAATAAAACATTAAATATAGTAAATGTGAGCCAAGTTATTTTATTGAATGATTTTAAGTAAAAGCATACAATATACTTGGATTTAGTGAATTCATAAGTGGTCTTCAAAATTTCAAATTCGATCATGTTATATGTAATGATGCAATAACTTAAATGGAATATAATTTGGTGTCCAGCTCTTTGTTCACAAATGAAAGCTTGGTTCTCAAGATTTTCAAAATTTATTGTTTTTTTTATAACACATAGATTTGCTTAAAAAATTATCCATGATTTTTCTATTCGATTGATCTCTTCTATTCCAAGTAGAACAATGTTTTTTTTCTTATCTAAGTCTCATTTTTTTTTTTAATTCTTTTTGTATTTTTCATCTCCAACCAACCATCTGACAAAAAATAGAACGTGCCCAGAAACTGCTTTTACCAATCTCTTATCCTCAGAAACTTCTTTTCAAATGTTCAGATCCGTGCTTTTTCTGCTAGAATGGTGGAATTTATATCTATATTTGATGTCTTCACTTATTCTCAATCTTAAAGCTACTTATTTCTTTTGGATGGCACAACGTTTACATTGGAGACATGAGCGACAAAGAACTGACGGATTGATCCAGAAAATGGTACTTGCTCTGTTTTGTATAATTTTATAGGTTTAAGAACTTGACTTAAATGAGACCCTTTTTTCAACTTGAAATTAAATTTGTTTGTCTTCGATTTTTCAATCGCTTCTTTTTTTCATGTGATTACAGAATTAAATATTTCATCATATGGTTATTTCATTATTTGCATTATATTATCATATTAAATTGTTAAAACCAATAGTGTTTGATGGCAACGATTTAATTGTTGTTGATTGATGGACAGGTTATGGCAAACATTTAATCAGTGTTTCCTCCCCGAACTATGATTGTTAAAATGACATTTTGTTGCTTCCTATGATTTACCGCTTTATATTAGGTTGATATTAAGATTCAGGTGTTTAACTGGGAGATTGCTTCCCATCCATGCCAAGTTTAGTAACAAAGCAAGAAACACAGTAACATGGAAGTAGTGTCGTGATAGTGCTAAATGCTAATTTTTTTGGTGACGGCCAGGTCTTACTATATAATAATTTGTTTTTTTAGAGACTTGCATTTGTTTCTGTAAGTTTCATAATTTAGTTCATTTTTTCATTCCAGTTGATTACTTCGCTAGATTAGTTTAATGTTATCAGTTAATACCTTTTTCCAAGGGTATTCCGAAGGTAAAACATTTACAACGTTTTTCCGAGTATATAGTGAATGCGATATTTTCTTTGACCATCACTACACCAAAACAGGTGATTCCCAACGAGTATAATCGTCGCAAACAATTTCAACAACGCTTATTAGTGTTGCTATGGAGGGGTGGCAATTTAGTACCAACGCTTATAAGCGTTGGTATATTTTCAGTCGCAACGCTTATAAGCGTTGGTAGATTTTCTTTAGCAACGCTTATAAGCATTGGTAGATTTTCTTTACCAACGCTTATAAGCGTTGTAAGATTTTTGTTTGCAACGCTTATACATGTTGCAAAATTTTAATTCACCAACAAATATAAATTTTAACAATAACAAAAATATGTATTAGCAACTCGCATATTCTAACATTAATAGTCAATTAATAACCAACATGATGATAATATAGATGATATTTAATATGAATCAAAAACTAATATTAAACTCAATGCATACAAATAGATAACATTCATAATCACATAACGACATAGAATATCAGTTAACAATAAACAAGCATAATACATAATTAAGATGTAAAATTCAATACATAATTCGTTTGCTAAATTCAATACATAAATAAGATTCTACAAATACCAAATACGAAACTCTGGCCATATAACAAAGCCTCCATCTGAAAATTCTCTTATCTTCCAATTTTCTCTTTTCTTCAGCTGCCTCTAGAAGTGCCTGCATTCATTGAATATCACATTAAATTGAAAATTTCATTTTCTTGTTAAAAACAGAAAAACATGAGTTTACATCTCGCACAAAATAATATAAACTTGCAGGCTCGGAGTGATCAATAATACTGAACGACTTAGTTTTGCTGAGCCGTAAGGCTCAGAAAAACTGAGCGATATGCTTAGAAAAACGGAGCCATAGGCTCAGTTTTGCTAAGCCTTACGGCTGAGTTTTTATGAGCCATAAGGCTCAGCAAAACTGAGCCACAGTCTCAGAAAAACTGAGCCACAGTCTCAGAAAAACTGAGCCATAGGCTCAGTTTTGTTGAGCCACAGGCTCAGTTAAACTGAGCCTTACAGGTCGGCAAAACTGAGCCTGTGGCTCAGCAAAACTGAGCCATAGGCTCAGAAAAACTGAGCATGTCGGGTCGATTTAATTATTTTCTGATATATCAAAGTTTTCACATTCTCAACTTTTTCATCGGTGCCTTCACATAATACTATTTCATCGGTTGCACGACATTACATAAGTATAAACCTATATAATTTGTGTACATGAAATTGAAGCCTAGGACACATTACGATAATAAGTAGCACTAGATTTTAGGATATCCAAGACAACCAATTGAATTCTTTGATAACAGTATAATTATGCACAAGAATTTCTGTTGTAAATTAACATGACTAATTATTAACCTGCACAAATGCAAGCAGCTCATTATTAACAGTATTTACTTGTAAAAAAATGGACTAATTAGTAAGCAGCACAAATATAAGTACGTAGTTAATTAACACGGAATTGTTTATGACATTCTTTTTATTAGTTAGCCATAAAGAATGATTTGGTTATTATTACTCCTATCGGATGTTGTTGTTTTAGCAGGAAGGGATCGAGTATTAACTTTGTTTTTTTTTTACTTTAAGTTTTATGTTATCAAGAAATTAGCTTTGTTTGGTTGAATTAATGTCAAACATTTTATGTTATGCTCAAGGCATTATTTTAAACCATTGTATGTTATATTTCAATTGGAATAGCGTTCTTCAGCAAATAGAAGGTATAAATTCTTTTGGATAGTTAGTTCATTATTTAATTTATTTCTCCATGTATATCATATGGAGTAGTAGGAGCAATTTTTGAGCAAAGTTAATTTATCCATGGTTAGAACTGTATTTGATATCACCACCGATTCTTTTTCATACATCCACTAACTCTTTTATTTTTTAGTCTAAACTGTGTTTCAGAGTTAAAAGAGAATAAACTAGTCTTGAAAACAGATGCAGTTCGATGTTAAGTCTCAAGTGAACTCAAAAATATATCCAGCAATATGTTTGAACAATGAACGCGTCAAAGAATTATCAAGAGCGCTCGACCAAACATACATAACCAAGAAAACATAACTAAAGAATTCAAAACCGTAATTTAAAATCGGTGAATATACGAAATATGTGGAATCAATCCAATATTTAAATCCCATATAATCATCAGTGTAAAAAGTTGACGTCGAGAACTAAATAAAATCAAAAAGGGTAGAAATCATACTAAATAATCAATCAAAGAATACCTGACACGGAAGCAGCCAATAGAGCACAAACTATGTGATTGACCGATTAAACATTCAAGGAGAATGAAACCACTTTGATCAACTGACTAGTGTTGTCGACAGCTTATTCTGCACAATAAAAAAACTGCAATAAATCAGTTCAGGCATAGGGTTTGATTTTCAAGTCCAAAACCCAAAGGAATACCCACCAGGGACCTTAAGTTAGACATAAACTCTCTGGTCTGTGTAGGATACGCAACTATGAAGTTTGTTGCCAGATCTGGTGACTGAAACTGAACTCAACCCAATCTCAATTGACAGTACTACTTGAAATGCCTTTTGTTTCCTTCTTGGAATGTCCATATTTTCAATTACTGTTCTTATTCCCTTTTTTCACATTCTTTTATGCCACAAACTTCAGTTGTTTATTCTCTTTCACAACAATGGCAAGATCCAACTTTTTATTTTAAAAAGCCAGCCAGCACAAACGTATATCACTAACGTATTCTTAACAAGATAAAAACACAGAAAAAATCACCTTAGTTGGTAATCTTTATTGAGAAGCTTCAACGATTTAGCTGCTTCCAATTAATCAATGATACAAACAATGCCAACAGAACCTAAAAGACAACTCATGCTTTTAATTGATCAACTAACTAGTGTTGATCGGGTATTAACTTTGTAAACTCAGTCATGACATCCTTAAAGACAAATATTACATATGAGTGCATGCATGATACATAAGAACAAGCATACATTTGTGTGTGCATGCATGTGCATCATATAAGAACAATTACAAGTAGTTAATGGTTGCATATATTGTATTTACACACATATGTGTATTTTTACCTTCTCCTTGGCAGTCAGACCTGAACAACATAGAACACAGTTACATGGAGATCCTGAAGGCCATACCCATTTCTGATTCATATCACCCTCCCTATTGAAATTTGTAGTTGTTCTCAACTCTTTGGAAAATCTTTAGTGATTAGGTACTAAAATTACTTATGCTATGCAAACAGCCAATGTTTTAGCTTAACTGGTGAAAGGTAATTGGCTGAAGAAAAACATAAGAAGATGCATACCAGTACTTCATCTTGGTAGCCAGAAATTACTTTTGCTAAATCCTGAATACTACTAATAATTCCATTGTGAACTTCCTTTCCCCTATAAAACAAAGTCTGCAAGCAAATGAAAAAACATGAAAGCCTATAATAAAATGTGTCGAACGAAAATTTGATGCTAGAATCTCAGTTAAACAAGGAAATAACAGTAGATTATCATCTACCAGACCAACTCATCGAAATGCTGGATTTGTTCTACACTTTTATCATCTACCAGACTAACTCCAGAGGTCCTCTCTACCTCTTTCAATGCAACCAACCATCATCTAAGAAGTTGGACTCTCTCTTGTCCCCTACAAGACACAGCAGCTTCTTCTAATCTTTTTACAGTCTGTTTAAAACTTTTATATTTTCGCATGCCCTGTAATTCATAAAAACATAAAAAATGACGATTTAGTTCAATGCATCAGTGTAATTATTTTATCTTGCTTTCCTATCCACACATCCGTTACAACTAGAATACTCAAGTTTCGATATTCCAAGCATCCAAGCCAATAAACGTTTGCTTCTGGAAAACAATAGAAAACCAAGACAGAGAGTCAAAAATCAGACAACATAACCCAATGAGACACGTAGAGGCAAATCAACAAAAACAGGATTTAAGTGAACAAAAATAAAAATAAAATATACCTGAAGCGACTGAATGGGATTGAAATCGAGATTGAAATCGGATTTGGATAATGATTTAGGCGGCCGCTTCTTGGATAATGAAATCGAGACTGAACGGGATTGTAATCTACTCGCGAATGAATCTTTGGCATGCTGCTTTCTTTTCTTCTTTTTTTCCTCTGAAAACGGATTTGGATAATCCGATTTAGGCGGCCGCTTCTTGGATAAGCGTTGGACAAACGATTGGCACATGAGAAATAGGGTTACGGAAGGCAGTTTACGTTTTTACCCTTAGAAATCAATGCTACCAACCCATATAAGCGTTGCCAATAAAAAAATTATAATTATGTATTTTTGGCGACACTTTTTTAATATAGCAACTCTTATTATTGTTATTACCCTACAACACAAATAAGTGTTGGCGATTGTGAAAAAAAAGGGTTGCCAAATGACCATTATGGTGTAGTGCATTACACCAGCGTTGCCATATTCGTAGCAGTAACTGACTTAACTATTTTGTTTTTATACAATTTGAATATACCACAACCATGAAAAAGTTTATTTTATTCAAATAATTATTTTACCTGTGAATATTGATGATTTAATTAGTGGAATTATGATTGTAAACCAAATTTGTGTTTCCATACTTGCTATTTCAGGCATAAAAATTTGAAGGATCCCAGTAAGTTTTGATTTAAATTTGATACTTGCCCAAAATTGGTTTCTTTCTTCACCAATCATAAATTTTTATATACCACGGATCTTTGTATGCTAACATAGAATTTGATATTGGGTTCAAATAAATTTACAATTAGACATAATGGCGCTCAACTAACTTCATACATATATTTTCCAGCTCAATGAAATGCCATTGTAGATTTTGGCTGACCCGAACTTCTTATAAATCTTTAGAGGATAAGCATTTCCAGTTCTTTGAAATTTCTTACCTCACTTTCCAACAGTCTGCATACATTTTATTTCCTACTCTTTCCTGGTTTTTCGAATTCATGATCCGCTTTTGATAAATGGGTTGGACACGAGATAATTTTGTAATAATAACTGATTATAGAGAGCTAGCAGCCAAAAATATCATCACATTTTGTACACATGCATGTGAATATAATAACTTTTATGGAAATGTTTTCTCTGCGGCAGTATGTTTATTTGAATGTGATTGTTGTTGTGTAGGAATTTTGATTCAAGACCGCTCAAATCAAAAATCCCCAACGCCGCGGAAAACGAGATTGTGGTAATAGTGCAAAAACAACCAATCGAACAATCTCAACCTTATCCAAGCCAATCACAATCACCAAACAATGGAAATAATACAGCAATAACGAGAAACTAAATCACACAAGGATTTATAGTGGTTCTACCGACGTCTTGTCAGTGTACGTCCACTTTGAGAGAGAAACCTTTATTAATATCAATAGAAGAGTACAAGAGATTGATTATAATGATCAAATTTACTAGAAAAATTTGATTTTGTGGAGAAAAGAATTGAAGAAGATTAGGATTGCCAAAACCCTAATTAGAATAAATCTTGATCTAATCTCTTGATTTTGTCATCCCTTCTTTTGGATTTGATGTAGCTTATATAGGCATAGAGAAGTATATGGAAATTCCCAAAATTTCCTCCAAAATATCCTCTAGATCCAAAATATTTTCCAGATCCAAAATATCCTCTAGATCCAAAATATCCTCTAGATCCAAAATATCCTCCAGATCCAAAATATTCTCCAGATCCAAAATATTCTCTACAATAGTATCGCATACTTCAACACTCCACCTCGATACTATATCCATCTACATCACAACCTTCAATGCACCCAAGCATTTCCTTCTATCTTCAATCAAGAAAGCTTGAATGTTTCTGCAATGAACTCCGGCATAGCCACCGCCCATTGCACTTCACTAACGAGTTCAGGCATATCCCCCACCCGTCAATAAAGTGTTGAAACATCCAACTCCTAAACCAGTCCCACCGAAAGACAATGTACTCGGGAGTGAAAACGAGTACTTACCATGAAGATAGAACAACAACCTATCACCGATACTCTTCTACACCCAAGTTTCTCTCTCAACTGTGCCACCTCGTGGCACCTACCATCTCTCCAAGCGAATTAAGTTCGAGCAATGCTCGAACTTCCCAACCGGCAATGTCTTAGTGAACATGTCCGCCGCGTTATCCTTTGTGTGCACTTTCCGAAGGCATACTTGCTTGTCTTCGTCCATGGCTACTAGAAATGACTCTCTCACTTCAATATGCTTCGTTCGTGAGCTAAACGCCAAATTCTCCGCCAAATGTATAGCACTTTGGCTATCACATCGAACATCAATACTCTCATGTTCGAAACCCAAGTCACACAATAGTCGCTTCAAATAGAGTGCCTCCTTTGCCGCTTCCACATCGGCTATCAACTCCGCCTCCGTAGTGGATAAAGCAACTTCGGTCTGCAGTCTCGATCTCCAACTAATGGTCGTACCACCAAGTGTGAAGACATATCCGGAAGTTGATTTCCTCTGATCCCTATCACCGGCGTAGTCCGAGTCACAATAACCAACTAACTTGCAACTCAATCCATCACTACCACCAAAAACAAGACCATGAGATGCTGTGCCTTTCAAGTATCTCAATATAGCCTTCACGGCTTCCCAATGCGATTTCCCCGGATTAGCCATATACCGACTAACCACCCCGACGACATTTGCAATATCGGGCCTTGTACACACCATGGCATACATTAAGCTACCAACCGCACTTGCATATGGCACCTTTGCCATATAAGCCTTGTCTTTCTCTCCGATAGGTGATCCCTTATCCGAAAGCTTCATATGTAAAGGTAAAGGTGTATTTAACGCCTTTGCATTCTCCATGTTAAACCGGCAAAGCACCTTCTTAATGTACTTTTGAGTCAATCTCAACTCAAAACGCTTTCGGTCCCTTACAATCTCTATTCCCAAGATCTTCTTTGCTTCTCCAAGGTCTTTCATCTCGAACTCCGCCTTTAATTTCTCTTTCAACTTGTTGATTTCTGCCTTGTCCTTAGAAGCAATGAGCATATCGTCCACATACAAGAGTAAATACACCCAACAATCATTTCCTAACCTCTTGAAGTAAACGCAAGCATCCTTGATGCTTCGATGGAAGCCACTTTCAAGCATGAAATGATCAAATCTCTTGTACCATTGCCTAGGTGATTGCTTCAAACCATACAGTGATTTCTTCAACTTGCAAACTAATTCTGACTTACCTTCTACAACAAACCCTTCTGGTTGCTCCATGTAGATGTCTTCATCCGAGTCTCCATGCAAGAAGGCGGTTTTCACATCTAGTTGCTCCAACTCCAAGTCGTAAATAGCAACTAATGCAAGTAGTATCCGGATAGAAGTATGCCTCACAACCGGTGCGAAGATCTCATCATACTCCTTTCCTTTCCTCTGTGCAAACCCCTTAGCCACTAGCCTAGATTTGTATCTTCCATCGTCCTTCACCTTATATATCCATTTGCACCCAATAGCACGGTTTCCTTGAGGAAGTGGAACCAACTCCCAAGTCTGGTTCTTCATCAACGATTGCATCTCTTCCTCCATGGCGCAAATCCACTTCGAGCTATCACTCGAACCCATGACGTCATCAAGGTCCATCGGCTCATTTTGGACTACATGAAGAGCATAGTCCAAATTCTCACAAAAGCTAAGATAGTTCCAATCACCATATCTTTCGGGTGGCCTTATAGCACGCTGACCAACCCGAGTAGCAATACCATCACCCGGTCTTCCTTCAGCTCCACCTTGAACTGAATCTTCTCTAGGCTCGTGCACATCACCAACACTACTAGAGGAATCCTGTGGACTATGTGATGTAACATCAACCGCATTCACGTCGCAAGCACCTCCAACAACTCTACTCTCTCTAGGTCTGAAAGTGGGAATAACTTCCTTCTCCTTTGATTCACCATGAACCAAATCCGGAACATCCGATGAGCCTTCGTTCTCCTTGAACATAGCCGACTCATCAAAAGTAACATGACGAGAAACCATAGCCTTCTTCGTTTCCGGATTCCAAATCCGATAGCCTTTGACGCCATCCATATATCCGAGAAAAATCCCTTTGAAAGCTCTAGGCGAGAGCTTATCATTCCCCGGATCATGCACATAAACAGGACTGCCAAATACACGAAGATAACTCAAGTCAATGCTCTTCCCTTTCCACACTTCCTCCGGAATTATGTTATCAATAGCCGAGCACGGAATTCGATTAATAATATGCACCGCGGTTGACAAAGCTTCGGCCCAAAATCCCTTAGACAAACCCGATGTCAATCTCAAGCATCGAGCTTTCTCTAGTAGAGTTCGGTTCATTCTCTCCGCCACTCCATTAGATTGCGGATCTCCCGGTGTAGTAAAATGCCTCCGAATACCATGATGCTTGCAAAAATTCAAAAACTCTCCGGAAACATACTCGCCGCCATTATCGGACCTAAGAACCTTCAAAGATTTTCCACTCTCATTCTCAACAAGAGCCTTCCATTCTTTAAATCTTGCAAATGCCTCCGACTTGGCATTCATTACATACACCCAAACCTTCCGAGAAAAATCATCAATGAAAGAAATATAATATCTTGCTCCTCCCAAAGAAGCTACAGGCGTTGGTCCCCAAACATCCGTGTGCACATACTCAAGAATCCCTCTTGAATCATGTTTTCCTTCACCGAATGATACTCTAGTTTGCTTCCCCATGACACATTCCTCGCAAAACTCCAACTTGCTGAAACTCTCACCATCAATCATCTCCCTTCGACGAAGAACATCTAAACTCTTCTCCGAGACATGACCCAATCCCAAATGCCACAGCCGTGTCGCATCTAAGCCACGAGAACTATCAACACTGACACAAGTTTCGCCTTCCACGGTCACTCCTTGAAGCAAATAAATACCATGAGTTCTAGCACCCTTCATAACCACAAGCGCACCCTTCGAAACCCTCAAGCTATCACTCTCAATCGTGATCTTGCAACCTAAAGAATCCAACTGTCCCAAAGAGATAAGTGACTTCCGTAGTCCCGGAACATAGCGCACATTAGTGAGAGTACGAACCACTCTGTCAAACATTCGAATTTGCACGGATCCAATGCCTTTCGACTTGCAAACTGCACCATTTCCCATAACAATTGATTTTCCTTCCCGTTCAACATAAGAAGAAAAACAATTCCTATTAGGCGTCATGTGATATGAAGCCCCCGAATCAAGCACCCAATCGCTGCCCGAAACATCTGATGCTACTGCCGACAAAACATCTACGTCTCCCTCACCAACATCTCTCTCCACCGCAACTGATGAAGATGTTACTTCCTTCTTCCCCTTCTCTGGACAATCATTCTTCTAGTGACCAGGTTTCTTACATATAAAGCACTTGCCATTTCTTTCCTTTGACTTTCCTCTTCCACTGGGCTTCTTAGACTTAGAACGCCCCCGGTTTCCCTTCTTCTCTGACTTTTCTTTCTCCGCAAATAAACCTTGACCATTACCAGCACCACTACTACCATCACTCAGCTCCTTCATCTGATCTCGCAATTCCTCACTAAGAAGACCCGTCTTGACATCATTTAGAGTCAATGTATCCCGGCCATAGATCAAACTGTTTGAGAACCCAGTATAGCACTCAGGCAACGAACATAGCAATATCATCGCCTTCTGCTCCTCCTCAATCTTCAAATCTACCGCCTTCATCTTCATTAGCAAATCATCAAACACATTTAAGTGCGCCTTTAGCGAAGTTCCTTCCTTCATCATGTAGTTAAAGAAAGTCCGCAACAAGATCAGTCGATTTGTGAGTGATTTCTTCATATACAACTCCTCCAACTTGTTCCAAATACCTTTAGCAGTCGTCTCACCACTAATTTCGGAAATAACATTCTCTCCCATGGCAAGTTGAAGTGTAGTGAATGCCCACTCTTCCATTTCTTCTCTCTCTACATCTGAGATGTCCTCTGACAATAAATGTGTATCAAACACCACCCGATGTACCTGATTCCGCCTAAGAACCGCTTTCATCTTCCATTGCCACTTTTCGAAATCATTATCGCCATTCCACTTGTCGATAACCAATTGTGAACCAGCAGCTGCATACGACCCACGTACATAAGGAGCTACACCACTTGGACCACCTGTTGATGGATTATTTGAACCTAATTCCGGCATTTCTACAACTATCTACCAACACCAATGCTCCGATACCAAATGTTGTGTAGGAATTTTGATTCAAGACCGCTCAAATCAAAAATCCCCAACGCCGCGGAAAACGAGATCGTGGTAATAGTGCAAAAACAACCAATCGAACAATCTCAACCTTATCCAAGCCAATCACAATCACCAAACAATGGAAATAATAGAGCAATAACGAGAAACTAAATCACACAGGGATTTATAGTGGTTCTACCGACGTCTTGTCAGTGTACGTCTACTTTGAGAGAGAAACCTTTATTAATATCAATAGAAGAGTACAAGAGATTGATTACAATGATCAAATTTACTAGAAAAATTTGATTTTGTGGAGAAAAGAATTGAAGAAGATTAGGATTGCCAAAACCCTAATTAGAATAAATCTTGATCTAATCTCTTGATTTTGTCATCCCTCCTTTTGGATTTGATGTAGCTTATATAGGCATAGAGAAGTATATGGAAATTCCCAAAATTTCCTCCAAAATATCCTCTAGATCCAAAATATTCTCCAGATCCAAAATATCCTCTAGATCCAAAATATTCTCTAGATCCAAAATATCCTCTAGATCCAAAATATTCTCTAGATCCAAAATATCCTCCAGATCCAAAATATTCTCCAGATCCAAAATATTCTCTACAATAGTATCGCATACTTCAACAATTGTGAGATCAGTGTTTTTCTTTTTGTAGGTGCATTTATTATGCTCAGTGGGAGAGTATATAGGCTACTGAATTTAGCTTTATTCCTAGAGGTGTATTATTAGCTGTTAGGTTGTAGGCTTAACAAAATAGACTAGAAAGAAATCTTTTCTGACCTATTTATAATATGATATTGATCAAGTTACTAATTTCATCCTTTATTTAGCTATGCATCTTCATCTTATTAATATTACAAATTCTGGAAATTCAGGATTAATGGCAGCATCACACCGGACCAGAGAACTCCTGCTTGAACTTGCTTCTTTGTTTGAAATTTCAACTACTAAGATACTTGCGTAAAGGATATTGATTTGGCTTGGCCTAGGCAGGCTACAAGAAGTCTGCACATTATGAAGAATAATGCTATTACTAGAATAGGATACTAATATTAGAGGCCAATGCATTTTGTTTGCCATATAATTGTGTAGTTGTAAATTATTTGCAAAGTTAATTACTTTCCTTCAGCAGTTTCATCTTGATGTGGAATACTGAATTCATGCCATATTTGTTTTAAGGACGGGTCACATTATATTATGTAGGGCTGTTATGGTAATGGTAACCGTTACCAATACGAGAAAATTGTTACCATACCAATACTATTGGTAAGCCAAAAATGAATACTGATAATTTACCGTTACCACTGGTAAAATACTCATTGGTATACCGATAAACTGGTAAACCGTTGACTGGTAATGGTAGATTTACCAATACATAAAGCTATTAAAACATTAGCACATTAAAATTTTGATAATGATAAAAAGTAAATTTTTTTTACTAATTCTAACTCCATTAACGTTTATGTAAATATTTAAATTTATTTTAATCCGCATAGTAAATTTACTTAGTTTATCACAAGATATTTACAACAATATGATATAATAATTTTGTTAATTTTAAACTTTGAAGTTAATAAAGCCAAAAAATATTACAATCCTAAATAAATCTATAAGCATCTGCATAAAATATGATAAACTTTCAAAAAAACAAAGGTCGGAACTCATTAAAATAGCAAAAAAAAATTAAAAAAAAAATAATATGATTGGTAAATTTACCGTTACCACTGGTATTGACATTTCTTTGCCGCTATTTTATCGTAAATAATGGTAAAATTTACTGTTATCATACCAATAGAACCGGTATACTGATCCAGCTCGATATTGCTTACCACTGATTTGGTACTGGTATGGTAATGGTAAATTTACTGTTTTCATAATAGCCTTAATATTATGTGTTGTCTATAGGTTTACTAACGCTGCATCTGTCGTATGCAACTTTACACAACTTCTTCGTTTATAAATATGTAAACTGGAAAGGCAGTTGCTTGGAGACAATGAGTGGAAATGACCATGCTTACCAAAATAGATTTTGAGCAAAGTAGTTTTTGTAAATATTTTTGTTTGTTCAATGATTACTGTACATAAATATGGATTTGCCAGATTAGGCATGGAACTTACTTATTACCTTCTTTGACAGGCCCATTGTGAGACGATGATCTTGCATTTCACAACTTACTACTTGACTGGATTTACGCATCAATTTTTAAAAAAATATAAGTGTCCTTATAATCTGTTTATTTACCACCGGTTATACATTCACAATGTAGTATCACTGTTTTCCACAACTCATTAACCTAACAGTACCCGTGTGCGAAGCACGGACCTCAATCTAGTAAGTAATAATACATGGGACTCATCAACAAATTCCATCCAATGAAGCGAGTTTCCAAGTAGGGGTGGCAATTAGACCCAACCGATAGACCCGGACCCGACCCTTTCATTATTGTATTTTTGGTCGGGTCTTTCGGGTCGGGTCGGGTCAGGTCGGGTTTTGTTGGGTCTTTATTGTATTTTTAATCACCCAGACCCGATCCGAGGCCCATCGAATTCGGTTCGGGTTCGGGTCTTTTCGGTTCGGTTCGGTTCGAGTTTTTGGTTCTCGGTTCTAATTGCCAGCCCTATTTCCAAGACTATAATGAACCATCAATGCGTGCAAAAATCAAACAAGGCAAACCAATAAATTATTTTTTCAGGTGACATGGGACCCTTTCATTATAACGTTTGACAGGTTCCATGCAAAAGTATTGACATGTCACTTGCACCCTTTTATTTCGCTATCATAATTGAGCGCGTGTAATGAACAGTCGTCCTAAGGGCGACTGGTCTTAGCATTTCCCTAAAAACTAAGGGTGCGTTTGGTTTGTCGTTTTCGGTTCATTTTCGGTTTTCTATTTTGAAAAACAAAGAAAACGCGTTTTCTTTGTTATTTTCAAAAATTCATTTTGGAAAATCCATTGTTTTTCAAAACGGGCTAATAAAAGAAAACTAAAAACATATTTTTTTGTTTTTTTTTTGTTTTTACCGTTTTCAAGCCCAACCAAAAATTTAGAAAACCCAAAAGCCCAAAAACAAGGCAAACACGTTAAAAAACACCAAATCCATTTTTCGGCCGCACACTTTCTCTTCTCCGATTTCGGTCGATAATCACAAATTCTGATAAAATCGCATATTTTTGTTTTTCCTGTGCCTCCTTTGAATTAATTTCAGTTCATCAATTTCTTTATTTAGCAGACCCTCCTTCTTCTCTTCGGCAGGAGTTAGGGTTTTACATTGGATTCGAGCTACTTCGGTTTCAACCGTTACAAGGTAAAATCGTATCCCTTTCTTGTTTAATAGCTATGAATCCCTTTTGCAATGACAGCCTATTGATTTAGGGACCACCGCTCACTATTTTCTTCCCCAATTTGTTATGCTTATTGAACATGGATCAGACTACTAGTCTGAGTTATAGCTTATAAATTATGGTGCATGCTAATTTATTGAGTTGAGATTTAATGACAGGTACAGATTACGTAAAAGTATTAGGACGTAGTTAAGATATTCTATCATTTTTAGCATTGCCGCCTTCATCACTTTCCAAAGTGTGAAATGCTCAACCCTTTATATTAACCCATGCATATTAAATTAAAACTTGCTGTAGGATTGCTGCTTGATTCCAGAGTCCCCATTTTATTTAGAAGGGAAAAGGCGGTCTATACAAATTTATTAAACATCACCTTAAAGAAAATGGTCATATGGTGATTGTGTTGGCTGAAGGGGCAGGTCAAGATTATGTTGCTCAAAATGTGGGAGCAATTAATGAAAAGGACGAATCAGGAAATCCATGATGTTGGGTTATGGCTATCTCAAAAAGTCAAGGTGTGTGTTATTTACAATTGTCTTTGTTCTGTACATTTTTAACTGCACATCTTTTGAATATGGCATGTGTTATCTTCAGTGGTTGTACAAAGTGGAAATATATTCTCAGTATTAAGACTATGCTGCTGTAATTATAACGAGATCAACCCTCAACAGTAACCTGTTAAAATGATGTCTAGTTTAACTTAATTAAACATACCACATGCTATAAGGTAGGCAATTGAATCATGTAACTCAACAACTGTTGTCATAAAAACATAAAAAACAAAAGTCATGTAACTCAGCATTGAATCATGCCATTATTTGATATAAGTTATCATTATTCATGATTTGCTAAGATCTCTCGCATGAAGCTTCATGTTGGAAGTGGAGAACTATTAAATTTTTTGGTTTGCATATGTTAAGCTATCGTTAAAAGTGTAAGAAGATAAAGTTATTTTAACAATAATTATGTTTTCTGTAAGAAGTTGATTATATTGATTGTGACAGTAGCAGTTGCAAAAAAAATTGTTTTGCGAAACATAATTTGACGTTGTACTTAGAAGTGAACATAACGGTGTGTATTTGAACATGTAATACTATTTTAACTTTATGTATGTAACTTCTGTAGTGCAAAATCAGAGATTTGGGCAGCGGAATACGAATAAACCCAATGATCTAGTCTGTCAACAATTTCAACAACGCCAAAAATAAAAACAAGTGGCATGAATTATAGAGAGAACAAAAAATAGAAAATAGAGGAAAGAGCACACCAATTTTTAACGTGGTTCGGCTTTGCCTACGTCCACGGAGACCCAACAACTTTTATTTCTCAATGAAGAAATGAGTACAAAAGATTACAAAAGAGAGAAGACTAATGGTGGATTTCATGCTTCATACAATAATATGACCCCTGTTTATATAAAGGGATTTCTTGGGGATAAAGAAGAGAAGTTTCTACATTACTTGGACATGAAAGAAAAATAAATAATATTTTCCTTGATTTGATTGGAGCATAAATGGATGGTGCAATTATGGTCCCAATCTCTTTCCCTAAGTAAATTGATTCTTCATTAATTTCTTGATTGATCTTTTATTTTTCTTCCACAAACTTCCTCTTATATCTTTTCATATACAAGCCAATTAATTGATTGACAATCAATCAATTTCTTTCCTTCTCCACAAATATTTGAATCATTAATTTCAACACTCCACCTTGATTCAAATATGGCAATCTTTCTTCATTATCTCATCTTCAACAATCAACATAGAAGTTGTTGGGCCCAGCGCCCCATGGCGCTCAAGTAATAGGAAGCAAACTGATCAAGTTTGAGCAATGCTCAAACTTGTCCTTCGGAAGTGACTTGGTCATCATATCTGAAGGATTATCTGAAGTACCAACCTTCAATAATTTGATATTGCTTCGTTCTTCCTCAAGCATAAGAAAGAAGCCTCTAACATCAATGTGCTTCGTCCGTGAACTATAAGCCTTGTTCTCAACAAGATGTATCGCACTCTGACTGTCTGAAAATAGCTCCACTGTCTGCTGCGCCATTGAAAGATCATCCAACAACTGAAGTAAGTACAATCCTTCCTTTGTTGCTTCCACAATCGATATTAACTCTGCTTCGGTAGTCGACAAAGCTACGATAGACTGCAACTTTGATCTCCACGAAATCGGGCCTATGCCAAGTGTAAAACATAGCCCGACACCGACTTCCGTCAATCTCTATCCCCAGCGTAATCTGAATCACAGTATCCTCTAAGAGAGATGTCTCCATCTACTCCACCATATAACAAGCCAACTGAAGAAGTGCCAAGAAGATATCTGAGTATCCACTTCACTGCTTGCCAATGCTCTTTACCTGGGTTTGACATATATCGACTGACAACTCCAACTGCATGAGCTAAATCGGGCCTTGTGCATACCATAGCATACATAAGGCTTCCAACCGCACAAGAATAAGGAATATTACGCATATCCCTTTTGTCTTCATCCGATGTGGGACACATATCTCTGGATATCTTGAATTGAGAGCCTAATGGAGTAGCCACCGGTTTAGCATTCTCCATACCGAATCGAGATAGGACTTTCTCGATGTATTGAGTTTGAGTGAGCCTCAAAACTCTTTGTTTTCTATCCCTCTGAATCTCCATCCCCAAAATTCTCTGTGTGTTTCCCAAATCTTTCATCTCAAATTCCTTACTGAGCTCCATCTTCAACTCCGAAATTTTAGACATGTTCTTAGAAGCTATCAACATATCATCAACATAAAGTAACAAATAGATGATGTCATCGTTACATTTTTAAAATAGACACATTGGTCCTTAAAGCTTCTAGAGTAACCATGTGAGATCATAAACTTATCAAATTTCTTATACCACTGTCTAGGAGACTGTTTTAAGCCATAAAGAGATTTGTTAAGTTTACAAACATGACCTGGCCTGCTGCTATCAATGAACCCCTCTGGCTGCCGTAGGTAAATGTCCTCCTCAAGATCACCATGCAAGAATGCTGTCTTGACATCTAGTTGTTCCAACTCCATGTCGAAGTGAGCAACTAATGCCAAAAGAATGCGAATGGAAGTGTGTCTAACAACTGGAGAAAAAATATCATAAAACTCCACATCTTTCTTCTGAACATAACCCTTCGCCACTAATCTTGCTTTGTACCTCTAGTCACCATTGCCGCCATCTTTCACCTTATAGATCCATTTACATCCAATTGCTCTCTTGTCGGAAGGAAGTGGCACTAAATCCCAAGTGTGATTTTTGTGCAAAGACTCAATCTCCTCCTCCATTGCTACTAGCCAACTGGAGCTATCGACTGAACTAATGGCATCTTTGTAGTCTCTTGGTTCATCATGAAATATGCCTAATGCATAAGCTGCCATGTCATCAAAGTCAATATCTTCAATGCTTAATCCCACAAAATCATTGAGCCATGTAGGTCTTTTCTTCTCTCTCGTTGGTCGAGTGTGAATTTGAGCTCCACCTTGAGGTTGATCTTCTGTCTCTTCCCTATCAACCACGGTGTCATCGGAATCACCATTTTTACTCGTATGGAAGTCTGATGATCTGCCTTGTGTTTGGTATTCTGAATTTGTCCTCTCAACATCATCATTAATTGAAGAAGAAGGCTCCACCTTCAACATAGCCTTCTCATCAAATGTAACATGCCTTCTAGTAACAATCTTCTGGGTAGTAGGACACCACATCCTATACCCCTTAATTCCTTTCTTATATCCATGAAAAATACACTTGCGCGATCTTGGATCCAACTTCCCTTTGCTCTCATGCACATAAGCTGGACAACCAAACACTCTGAGAAAGGAATATGATACAGGCCCTCCCTTCCATACTTCTTTAGGAATCTTCATTTCTATGGCGGTAGAAGGTGTGCGGTTGATAAGGAAAACCGCCGTAGATAATGCTTCTGCCCAAAATCTCTTATTTAATCTCGCAGTCAGCCGTAAGCAACGAGTTCTTTCCAATAAAATCCGATTCATTCTCTCTGCAACCCCATTTGACTGAGGGTCTCCTGGTGTGGTGTAATGTCTTTTGATTCCCTCGGACTCACAAAATTTGATGAATTTTTGAGAAGTGAATTCACCACCGTTATCTGAACGAAGAACCTTCACTTTCTTTCCAGACTGCTTCTCAACAAGAGATTTCCAAATTTGAAACCTATCAAAAGTTTCATCTTTGGACTTCATAAAGTAAACCCATGCTTTTCTAGAAAAATCATCAACAAATGAAACGAAATACCTGGCTCCTCTATAAGATAGGCATGGTGCGGGGCCCCAAACATCAGTATGAACATACTCTAAAACATCTTTAGACTTATGCTCTGCAATGCCAAAAGAAACCTTTGTTTGCTTTCCAAGTACACATCCTTCACAAAAGTCAAGTTTTGAATGATGAACGCCGTCAATCAAGCCTCGCTTTCTCAATACTTCTAAACTGCGCTCTCCAATGTGGCCCATACGAAAATGCCACAATCTGGTAGAATCGGAATCAACTGAATCAATAACTGAAGCAGACTCCACAACAACAGTTGTACCCTTCAGCAAATATAGATTTCCAGCTTTTACCCCTTTCATTACTATCAATGAGTCATTTGTAATTTTTAATGAATCTTTTTCTATTACACACTTTAAGCAAAAATTGCACAATGCTCCAATTGAGATCAAACTACGCCTTAAATCAGGCACATGCCTGACATCACATAAAGTACGAACAACACCATCAAACATCCTGATTTTTACTGTTCCAATACCAATCATGCGACAAGAAGCATTATTTCCCATGAGAACCTCTCCACCATCAAGCCGACGATAAGTGGAAAAGGAGTGCCTATCAGGTGTCATGAGATAGGATGCTCCCGAGTCAATAATCCACAAAGTACTCTTCATAGGAGAGACGGAAACTGTAAAAATGCCAGGATCATTATCTGAATCTGATGTCTCCGCTGTAGATGCCGAAGCCTTCTGGGGAACAGCTTTGTTTTTATTCTCCAACTTGGGGCAACTTGCAATATAATGTCCAGGTTTTCTGCAATAATGACAAACTCCCTTCCGGGCTCCTCTTGACTGAGATCTGGACTTTGCTCTATCTCCACCATGATTGGGTCTACTTTTACTTCTTCCTCTCTGTGCAACAAGGATTTCAGAATCATTCTCCGTGCTCATGCTTGCTAACTTTCCTCTCAACATCTCGTTATGCAAATTTGTCTTCACATCCTCCAAGCAAATAGACGAACGTCCATAGATCATAGAGTTAACAAAAGTGTTATACTCTGCAGGTAAAGAACATAAAAGAATAACAGCTTGCGCCTCATCCTCAATCTTTACATCAGTTGCTCGAAGATTCATGACAAGTGTGTTGAGGGCATCTATATGAGCAAATACATCTGTTCTGGGCGTCATTTTGAAAGAATAGAGTTGTTGTTGTAAGATGATGCGGTTGGTAAGAGACTTGTCGTAGAACTTTCTCTGAAGAGCATCCCACAATTCCTTAGCAGTTTTCACATGAGAAAACTCTCTAAGTACTTCATCAGAAAGGCTAAGCTGGATGGTAGTAAGAGCATCCTCTTCCAATTCTTCTAACTCTTCAGGTGCTAATTTCTTCAATTTCTCTGGATCTGAGACAACTTTAAATGTCCTTTCTTTCTTCAACACCGCTTCCATCTTTATCTTCCATGTGCCAAAATCCCCCTTTCCATCAAATCTAGCGACTCCATAATTTGTAGCGCTTCTACCATCGTTATTCTTTGCGGAATTTGACATGGTTGAAAAGTCTTTGAATAGGACAACTAGCTCCGATACCAATCTGTAGTGCAAAATCAGAGATTTGGGCAGCGGAATATGAATAAACCCAATGATCTAGTCTGTCAACAATTTCAACAACGCCAAAAATAAAAACAAGTGACACGAATTATAGAGAGAACAAAAAATAGAAAATAGAGGAAAGAGCACACCAATTTTTAACGTGGTTTGGCTTTGCCTACGTCCACGAAGACCCAACAACTTTTATTTCTCAATGAAGAAATGAGTACAAAAGATTACAAAAGAGAGAAGACTAATGGTGGATTTCATGCTTCATACAATAATATGACCCCTGTTTATATAGAGGGATTTCTTGGGGATAAAGAAGAGAAGTTTCTACATTACTTGGACATGAAAGAAAAATAAATAATATTTTCCCTGATTTGATTGGAGCATAAATGGATGGTGCAATTATGGTCCCAATCTCTTTCCCTAAGTAAATTGATTCTTCATTAATTGCTTGATTGATCTTTTATTTTTCTTCCACAAACTTCCTCTTATATCTATCCATATACAAGCCAATTAATTGATTGACAATCAATCAATTTCTTTCCTTCTCCACTAATATTTGAATCATTAATTTCAACAACTTCAAACTGGCAAAAGATTTGTGATAATAAAATATTCTCGCTAATAAAAGATTTGTAATACTATTTTTATTTAAACGAGTAATGTCTAGCAGTACATGTTTGATTTTCATTGTTTAATTTTTTTTTTAGAGTGCGCTACATAAACTGAAGTTTACATGTTTTTGCACGAACTAAAGGAATATTTTGTATCAACTATAATTAATGTTTATATGAAAATATTTAAGGAAAGCACATCATAGAGTAACAAGTTGGGTAATCTGAAGTACAACAAGTTAGATGAATTAAGTGTGCAACAACTGTTTCGGGTGACTGAAGTGTGCGTGTTAGTGATTGATTTAGGTGGTTACGAAGGATGCATGCACTCTAAGGTGTGTCTTGATGCTTTCTTTTTTCCTTCTTCCATCTATATGTATGTTATACTAGAAAGTGGCAGACATGATATGATATGCACACATATGATCACCATTGTAGATAATTATTAACATTGATCTAATGTTTTTATAATTAATTAAGTCACAAAAATTGCATTTTTTCCCCCTAATCATGTGTCAAGATTGATTTATCTTCACCAATGACGTACCTGCACTAGGCCGAGTGGGGGCGGCTGCCCCCACTGAATCTAGCAAAACTTTTTTTCATATTGTAAGGTAAACTATTTTTAAACCCTTTTTTCGTCTGTTCTTCTCCCTTTTCCTCGCTCTCTTCTCCCATAAGCTAGCTTTTCTCATCGATTAGTAGTTTGTGCTTCCTTTTCAACTTTATCAGAACCACTCTTCTTAATCGCCTTCATTGCCTCCAAATCCTCTTTGCGCTTCCATCCAGTGTCTTTTGTGTCGGGTTTCCTTGCATCCTCCTCTAATTTGAGGATCCCTGAACCCCTTTGCCTCACCGTCTTCGTCTGTGTCTAATCTACGTTCTCCTTACCTTTTGCCTACCTCAAAAGCGAGACCAATCCACCTCATTACTTTGTATGAGTTTTTGTAGTTGGTTTTTGGATTGAATCTTGAAGTGCTTGGTTAGACTCTGGCCTTTTGTGCTTTTTTGGTTCTGCTCAATACCGAATCTGGCTCGGGAATTGTTTTAGGATCTCAACATTTATGTTGACGCTTGACTTCGTTCACTTGGTGCTTCTGTCACTTTGAAGGTACTGGTGATTTGGTTGGACATGTCTTTGGGGTATTGGTAAGGTTGCGGTGGCTTTGTGGTTATGCAGGTTTGGTTATAGTTTATTTTGTACATGTCATTTTCTTAATGTATCTAGGAATCCAAATTTCAGGTCACCTTGTGTAGTGTTAGCCTATTGTTGTAGTGATTTCTTTATGTCTGAGGTTTGCCTGTAGCTTTATTGAAGCTTTGGTGTGTTAAAACCGTTAGCCACTTCTTGTTTAAAAAAAAACCTATTTTTGAACCAATAGGATTACTTCTAACCTTGTCTGGATTCCAATTGGGTCTTTAGTTCTTTAATCGGCTATTTGTATTGCACTCATCGCAGTTATCATCTTTTGTTCATTTTAATTTATGCTACTTATCACTTCTTTATGAACTATATACACATATACATTTGATATGTCGTCCAAAGAAGGAAAGTGTTTAGAAAAGAACTAGTATTTAAAAGTCTAAAAATATTTGTTTTCAAACATGTGTTTTCAGTGGTATTTTAGGTTGTCATCCTAGAATAATAAAATTACAAACAAATATGGTAATAATATTGTAAGATATATTATTTTCTCAGTCACTAAAAATATAATCATTCATTTCGCCCCCACTAACAAGTTTTTCTGCGTACGTCACTGATCTTCACAATGCTATAAACCAAGCTTATTGTGTTCCCATTGGAGGATGATAAGAAAATTGGAAGATAATAATAGGTTGGAACTTTACAAATGCACAAAACGGACAGTTTTACTTTAATACATGCTAACGGAGATAACAGAGATATCATTATGTGCGTGAATGGATGAATGAAGTACATTTAGGTGATTAATGACTGTTGTGCAATAAAACATGGATATAATTTTTGATAATAAAGTAGCGAAGTCACTTCCTTCCTTCTTATGGGGACTATGACCAAGTGCTAGGGTGGTTTATGCTATGATCATTCACACAATGTATTTCATGTGGAAGATTTGTCAAATAATGATCAAATTGACACTTATAATCCTATTAACCTTTGTGATCATATATAACAGTAGTATAAACATAATTCAATGGGCATATATATATATATATATATAAAACTTTGTATGACTTGGATATGTGTTGTGGGCTCGGTTAATATGCTTCCTTAGATGTTACAACTTACAAGCAAAACTCTATGTTAGATGTATCATATTTTATCCAGACCTTTTTTTAATTGACTCCAGTAGCTAGTATATTATAATTACAAAAATGTTTTGTTTCAAGATATTTTGGCATATAATATTGGAAGAGGGGAATATTAAAGTTCATAAAAATTTGCAGCTGATTTAGGTACACAAGCAGGGAATTTCTCTTAGTAGATCTGTGGATCCAACAAGATTTAATGTCTATAATGAATTAATTTCTGAACTAGACTAAATGGTTATGTCCATGATATTTCTTTTTTCATTTTTTCTAATGTACATGTATCCTAAGATACTATTCAATCTTTTTTTCTAAGTTTATAATTCACTAAAATAATAATGTATCTTTTTTCTGTAGGCCAAATCTTGTTTTCATATGTTATTTTTTTTAATTTCAAATTGGCATGCACTTATACTTTTGACCTGTTTGTAGTGCATTGGGCTTGAATATGCATGACTGGGTTTTATTTCACTTTGCTGTTGAATAAGTAGCTACTGCCGTATAGCCTTCTTTGACATATTGATGCTTTCTTGCACATACACTTCATCCTTGTTTAATACATAAAATAGTGTACCATTCTGATGTGTGCCTTCAGTATTTGTGAACCCTTATGTGTGCACTTATGAATCTGTATAAGCAATAGGTTGCTACAGGTTACGGCCCAGTAGTACCATTCTGATGTGTCTCTTTCTTTCAGCTTTTTCATACTCCTCGCATGAGCCTTCTTTTGTGTCTTTTAAAGTTAACGACCAATCCATTGCAAAAAAAAAACGTTGTTTTAGATTAATATTAATCTTACTTTTGTGTTATTTTATGCAGATATGATTTGGAAGACTTCAACGTTGTGTTTCTTGCGAATATTGTGGTCGTTGACATATTTATATATTATTATGGACGATGCTTAAGTTGTTTTCTATTCCCACTTTATTGGGTGCATCTTTTCTGTTACATATCTAAAATTGTTGTTAAGAACTTTTTTGTTGTAATTTTATTCCTTATGCAACTTGGTCTCATGTAGTTATTTAAAATATTGAGCTCTCTTTAATTCTGAACTATTATGTTTAGGACTTACTGTATTTTTCCTTATCATGTATTGACTGTTAATTAGTAACTTGATACAATAACAATAATTTACATTTAACTTTGATATATTTACTCTTTTCATTGAGCTCTTGTGTTTATTATTGTGTTCAAATGAATATGAATAATGAATAATAATGTATATCATGCAATTTGATTTAAATGTAAATGTGTTTGAATTACAAAAAGGAAAATTGAAAATTTCAAAATATGAAAAACATACTTCAAACCAAACGCATTTTTCATTTTTCATTTTTGAAAACATATTTTCAGAATACTCCATACCAAACGCATTTTCTAAAATAATGAAAATGGTCAAAATGGAAAATTGAAAATGACTAAAAAAACACAAAATTGAAAATGACTAAAAAAACACAAAATTGAAAATTGAAAACACAAACCAAACTCACCCTAAGATCTTTTTGCTTTGATATTTGCGCACCAAATTATGCAATTTTATTCATCCCAGGCATTCCCTTCGTAATCTGTGCTCCGCACATTCTCAACACAATGGCGTATCTTCTTCCCAAGTATCTTCTAAAAGCTTTTCTTTTTCAAACCCTAATTCCTTAATTTCTGTTTGTTAAAACACAACGATTAAATCTTTTGATTCTTCTCTAACGAACTGATGTAGCAACGGGATAACAACGAAATTGTTGGAAATGAAATCAACAGGATGCAAATCCATCTTCTCAAGTTCTTTTTTTTTTAAATTGGGATTTCTGTAAATTTAAATATTTTAACATAATGAAAGTATATTTTGTTCATCAGATCTAATTAATCTGTAGTGAATATTTGATGCGTTTTACTTATTCAGCTGTTTAAGTTTGCCCATTTGTTGTCGTAAATTTTCTATTCACCGAATCCTCAGAATGTTAAAGTAGGTAGCGAGCATGGATATTTAGACACAAATCATCAAATAATGTACACCTGTAAAAATTAAATGATGTAGAATTGAAATTTCAGAATTTGTACTAAAAAAGTATGCAACGCCTGCATAAGGTATCCTTAGAAAATATTATTTGCATTCATATCCGCCCTATACTGCTTGGCTCTTGTTATTGTAACTTGATTGCAATCAAAGCTGTTCAGCAAAGCTCGTCAAAGTGAACCCGACCATGAATTCAGTTACTGTAGCAAAAGAACCGTTAAGGCCATACAGAACCACTCCATAAAATTCAACTATATTGGGGTGATGCAAACCAGCAAGGTTGCAAGCTTCATTCCCAAAATCCGATTTCTGAGCGTGTAACGTAATGCTTTTTAACTGAGTTAGGCTATGCTATTATCAGCGAACCAAATGCAAAAAATGGGAGTTGCCAAAGATCATTGTAAACTTTTACTTATTGTTCTTTATGTAACCCTACTATCAACAAATTATTGTTCTCCAATGTGTTATTGTCAATGCAGTTTCTTCATTAATTCTGCAAATTAGTCATTGAGTCCATAGATAAGTTGCCACATTTTTCTCTGTTGTTTGTACGTAAGTCGAGACCTTAAATTTAAAATTTCCATGTAAACAAGCGAAGAGAAGCCACCTTATGCTTGTATAGATAGTTAAACAAACTTGAGAGAGGAAAAAAGGTTTATAGTTCATTAACACACAACATATCCAGCTTTGCTTGTTGCAGCTGTTATTGTTGCTATTTATAATAATGTTTACTTGGGTTAGGTGTAACGAAAATCTGAACCAATCTAAATTTTTTAAATTGGCTAAAATAATGGATTTTAAATATTTAAAATAAATATTTTAAATAATAGAGATGAAAAGTGAGTTGAATCGACAATTGAAAATGAGTATAATTAATTATAATTATAAACAAGGCCTGAAATGGCGCTGCAGTTTCAAAATTTGAATTCAAACTTTGTCGGACTGTACCGGGTGCAAAACAAAACGGATTTGAGTGAAACAAAAAATATTTAAATCTGTTAGTGAGTACCTTTCTAACGAATCTGAAAAATCGAATTTTCATAACGGAAAGCAAAAGTTATGGCCAAACGAATTTTCAGAAAGGTCGCTATGGAATTTATATAGCCCGTGAAATTGGCCTTTTTGCAAACGGTCTCAGAATTCGATGAAACCAATTTTGTTGGATCCAAAATGAGAAGTTATTGCTAGGTTTCAAATTTCATAATTTTTGAAGCTAGTATGTGAGCGTGGCAAAGGAAAACGTGTTTTGGTCAATTACAGTTAAATTGGATCGACCAGAAATGAGCCTTTTTGCAAACGGTCTCAGAATTCGACGAAACTAGTTTTGTTGGGACTGTATCGTCAAAACATAGCTAGATTTATTTTTCTGGAATTTTTCGAATCAGTTTGTGGCCCTGACAAATTGAAATGTACGTTCAAATCAAATATTGAATGTTATATATTTTAATTTGAATGAAAACTGACTGAAACAGTCGAATGGGCCTACGAAACATATCCCATTGTGTTTGGAATGGGGGTAAAATGCTAGGGACGACAGTCGTTGGGTTTGGATCAGAGTTCGTATGAGATAAGGGGTATTTTCGAAATTTGAAAAATATATAAATAAAAGAAAAAATATGATTGGTTGGCCATTTTCTCTCTCCCCATTTTTTTTTGGAAACCCCCCCCCCCCCCCACGAACGACGACGAACGCTCCTCCCTTCTTTCCTCAAATCCGGTCGCCTCCGCCACCACTCGACTCGCCACCTCCTCCTCTTCAAATCAGAACCGACCCCACCCCCTAACGTCGCCTGTAGCGGCGAAATCGAGGCCCCAAAGTTCGCCTGCGCCGATCCGATTTTATCCCTCCTCCGACGATCGTAGGAGACCACCCCCACCGTCGATCTGAAGCCCTCTCCAGCCTCTCCGACGTGGTGTTGGCTGATCTGAACATCGCTGCACCGATTGGAAGAAAATTTGCAACCTAGTTTTGAATCAAAAGGAAGGTATACGGCTATTAATTATTTAACTGATTTCAACAGTTTAAAACCGTTGCAAACTTTGAAAAAATCATATCTTTTTCGTTTCTTGACGAAATTTGATGAAACAGGAAACATCGTGACCGTGTGGACGTCTTCTACCTTCTAGAAGAGACCACATATTTTTCTGAGCCTTCTGCTATTTTTGGTGGAGTGGAACCCAATGTGAGATTTCTAATTTATAAACGATATGGAAAACGATGATGTATAAATTATATAGTCGATGTATGAGTTATATAAGCGTTGTACACCTCTTGTATAAGCGTTGTATAAGTTGTATGTTCGATGTATAAGTTATATATGCGTTGCAAAAATTATATATGTGTTGAAGTAGAAGTGAATTGCTATATATATGTGTGTATATATATATATATATATATATATATATATATATATATATGCCCCTCGTCCACAAACCATGGACGATATTTATTGGTTGTGATTGGTGTGAAAATTGATTGGTAGCGAATGGTTGATTGGGATTGTTTGTGGTTGATATTGATTGATAGTGGTTGAAAAATACCCGTTTGTGGTTGAGAAATATTTGGTTGAAACCACATAGGATTAGTTTGTGGAAATGAAATAAATATATACATGCCGCCTACGTGCGAACTAGATGCATGATCCCCATTGTCAAAAACCGCGAGGTTTTAAGGTAGAGCGAGGAGCCGTACTAGGGACGGTCCCGGTTTTAACTACCCTGCCGTTATGCTGCCGAAATTTTGAATAATATTCATGTGTTTGAATTATTTTCATTTGCTGAAACTATATTTATTCGTTGAATAGAAAACCTTCATGTGTTGAATCAATATTCATTCGTTGAATTGAAATTCATGTGTTGAATGGTGTTCGTGTTTTAAATATAAAAATCACATTTCTATCTATATATATAAACTATAGAAAACCTTCATGTGTTGAATCGAAATTCATTCGTTGATTTGAAATTCATGTGTTGAATGGTATTCATATTTTGAAATAAATTGTTTTATAATAAAAATCACATTTTTATCATCTATATGAAATGTATAAAATAATCCCGTTTTGAAAGAAATTGTTTTATAATAAAAATCACATTTTTATCATCTATATGAAATGTATAAAATAATCCCGTTTTGAAAGAAATTTTTTTATAATAAAAATCCTATTTTTATTACCTATATAAACTATATAAAATAATAGTGTTTTGAAATAGATTGTTTTACAATAAAAATCACATTTTTATTATATACATGAATTGCTAAATATAGTGAAGTGTTGAAATAGAAGACAGTTAGATAAAAATATCATTTTTATCAAATGTATGAAAAGAATGTAGCTTTGAAATCGAAGAATCGATATATATATATATATATACATAGAAGTAAAATATATCGAATAACGACGCTGCAGTTCGTATTTTTAAACCGTGATTTCAAACGATTATACCGGGAGATCCGACCATCGGATTTTCCCTGAAATCGCAACCGTTGGGTTCGCTTTGGAAATATCTTTCCAACGACACCAACTTTGTAAAAATCCAACGGTTGGATTGTCTGGAATGTTTAATTCAAATCTGAAGAAAAACAGCGCCAGAATCGATTATATTTATATATATATATAAAAATATAATTATATTTAATCGAATAACGACGCTGCAGTTCGTATTTTGAAATCAAAACTTCAAACGATTATACCGGGAGATCCGACCGTTGGAATTTCCCGAAACTGGAACCGTTGGATTCGTTTTGAAAAGATCTTTCTAATGATGTAAATTTTGTGAAGATCCAACGGTTAGATTTTCAGATATGTGTAAATCAAATCTAAAGAAAAACAACGCCACGGTCGCGTTATGGCCCGAAGCGTCGTTTTGAATAAATTGGCTATTTTAAAAGAAATAAAAATAGCGATAAATCGTTATAAAATATTATAAACGATATGGATGTGATTTAGAAATTAACTAAAGGTTGGCTAAGTCGAATGGTTTCCTGGGTGTTGATCTGATGTTGGTTTCGGCCTTCGGGGTTAATATTTGGGAAATCGTTCTCTTACTGATTGACGGTTAGTGACTAATGAATTGAAATGACGCGTGTATATGTTAGTGTTGCACTTATTTATTATATACGCGAGTTGCTCAGAAAGACCGGGTTTATCCCATTCTGAATAACTGAATCGACGATAAGAAATCGAAGATAAAGACGGTGGTTGAAAACCGGAGATCTTCACCTCGTTTGGATGGTAACCGAGGTCCTGATTGGGAGGCATCCCGAAATATGGATAATGAGTGGTGATCGTCCAGACGTACGTGGTGATCGATGGGTTTGCGAGGTATATAGTGCCTCCGGTTTCGTTCAGACCCAGAACGGACTTGTAAATGGACTGTGTGTCTGACACTGGATTTTATTCTGTGTTGATTGATCTCTATTAAATATACATCTGTTTGGCGGCGGAGAATTTATTCTTTTGCTTAACGCCCTTCTCTGAAACGCACGAGCTCAGAGGTTGTATATCGATGGACATCAGTCGCATTGCATGAATGGCTAGTGTGGCATGCCTAAGTGGCAAATGATCAGGGCTTCTATTGAAAAGCAAAGTCTTGTGGTGATGATCAAAGCACCGCCTGTGTGGCGTAGCTTTGTGTATAACGTGAAATCGCGAGCCTCACACCCGGTATGAACCAGAAACGGGAGAAAGGACCTCAGGGAGGACATGCGTTTCTTTCTAGTTAGAAGTGGCATCAGTGGTTTTACACGCCCTGACGAGTTTGACTTATGTGGTTGTTGCTGTTGCGAGGCGCCTCGGTTAGATCGGACGATCCGGGTCCGATGGAGTCATTCGTTGGCTCGTTTACGCCCCATAGGGCGGGGAAACGCATTGTTCAGGCATTTTAATCCACATCGGTGGACCGGCCCTGATGATCGAAGGGTCGATGCGCTCTGACCCTATGGCTCGGGCTAGAGAGTCGCGAAGTCGGTAAGGACTATCTTTTGCCTTGGTTCAGGACGGAAATTCAATCTCCAAGTACGACATCGTGCGGTTTTAAATTGTATACCTATATATGGCGACATAGTGGTATGGGGCATTAATGCCGTCTATGATTGATAGTTATGATTTGAAATTGTTTCCAAAACATATAAACACTAGCAATAATATCAAATGCCTTTGTTTTATTCGTATCAAGCATATTTTGGCCGTTATAAGGTAAAAACTCTATCCTCCGGTTTGCGTTGCATTGTGTGATGGGAACTGAGTCTTATAATGGCTTCATTTTTATAAAAAGGATAGCGTTGTTTCAAAGAATGATTTGTTTTAAAGCACTGGCAATCCAATGGAGTAAACCCGTTCCACGAAAGTGGCGTGGTCCTGTGATTAGCCATATATTAAATGTGTTGAGTAGATTTCTCATACCAGTCCCATGACTGACTCGTAGTTTGTTTCACTTTCAAACTCGGGTGCCCCTTTTTCTACATGGGCAGCCTTGTATTCAGGTTTAGCTGGTTCTTTCTGGATAGCTGGAGCTGAAGATGGATTCTCTCATTTATCTCTTTTTAGGCTGTTCAGCTCCTATTGTACATTATGTTTATTTTCCGCTATAGACATATATGTATAGTTGAACTGCAATTGTACTAAGTAAGATCCTGTATAATGTGTAACTCTGATGATTACTCTTATCCAGTATATTCTATTGTTCATTATCTGGTGTATTTATTTAATTATGTTCTGCTATTATCTGTTTCTGTGTTATATTCCACGGATTACCCTTGCCGCCGTCAGTGCGGGGTTTGGGGTCGTCTCATTAGGATAACAATAAATTGTTTGATGGTAACCACTTGTTGGAAAGGTACTTGCACAGTTTTTAGATACCAACTGATCGGTAGGGCTGCACAAAGTTTGGGTTGGGTCGGGTCAAACCAAATGCTTCATCCGACCCATATTGGTTTGGTTGATGAAAATTGAATCCGTACCCGACCTGGTATGAGGTTGGGTTGGGTTGGGTTGAAATATGAGGTTGGATCAGGTTAAATAGGGTTGGGTTGCATACATGACCAATCCATAACATAAATTTTAACTCAATAATTTACGTTTTAAAATAGATCAAAGGCACAACTATATAATAAAACGTGAATCACCGATTTCTGTTTTGCACTAGTTTGATAACATGTAAATAACTAGTATGCATAATTCAACATATTGTAATAAAGCTGCATGATTCAACATATTTAATAACATGGCACATTTCAAACATTAAAAAATACCATTTAGAATTTGATGATACACTGCATAATTCAACATACTTACTACCATACCACGTTTCAGACATTAAAACATACCATATAGACTTTGATACACTACATGCATAATTCAGTAGCATTTCATTACAAAATTATATAAAATAAGGAAGACTAATTAAACATAGCCAATTAGATTTTTACTTCAAAACTTGGCAAAATGCCTTTAAACTGTTAAGCAACATCTCAAACGCTCACTGCCTTGTTAATCCTTGTGCTAATCGCAGTCCAAATTAAGGTCAAACAAACCGATCTTTGTATAAAAAGAAAAAACCAGAGTGTTAATATCAAAAAAAAAAAAAAAAAAAAACAAAGTGTCAGTATCCTTGAGGTAAGTTGATGGGTTGGAAAGATATAATTTATGCAAAATGCATCTGTGTATGCTTATTGCATCTCATTCATATCACAAATATAGTCATCTTGATATTGCTTGCATGCTGACTATTTATCAATTATCTTCTAATTACATAATTCGGCATACTTGATACCATAGCACGTTTCAGACATTAAAACATACCATATTGAGTTTGATACACTGCATGCATAGTTCAGTAGTATTTCATTACAAAATTACATAAAATAAGGCAGACTAATTAAACATAGCTAATTAGTTTTTTACTTTAAAACTTGGCAAAATGCCTTTAAACTGTTAAGCAACATCTCAAACGCTCACTGCCTTGTTAATTCTTGTGCTAATCGCCGTCCAAATTAAGATCAAACAAACCGATCTTTGTATAGAAAGAAAAAAACCAAAGTTCTAATATTAATAAAATAAAATAAATAAATAAATAAATAAATAAAAGAACAACAACAACAAAGTGTCAGTATCCTTAAGGCAAGTTTATGGGTTAGAAAGGTATAATTTATGCAAAATGCATATGTGTATGCTTATTGCATCTCATTCATATCACAAATATAGCCATCTTGATATTGCTTCCATGCTGACTATTTATCAATTATCTTCTAATTGCATCAAATTTACTAGCCTGATAACATTTTCATGGTTGCATTGCTTGCATGCTAGCTCTCTACAGCTAATCAAATGTGCATTCTATCTTCTGCATAACATTAACGAAGTGAAACAATAATCCTAAGTTGGCTCATTAAAAAAGACTAGTGGGTAACAATTACATACATTAGTGCAATATTGATGCTACTTTGTGAATCAGGTAGCACATGGTTCATTTAATTATGTACAGAGTTATTTGCATGGAAAATACAACAAATAAATGCCAGAGCATGTTAGTAATCCTTTTTAAATTAGTTGGATGAAACAAGAAGCTCAGAACAGAGGAATTTAACAGTATTGAATTTTTTTCCCGCTTTGTTTACTGCGCCTTTTTAAAACTTACCAAACTTTCCAAACAATCTACGGATGTAGTGTACTTGATGCACATAACAGATGTAGAATATTAAGCAGTACAATGTACTTGATGACATTGAGGACAGTGATGTATATATGTATGAAATAAAATAAACTTGCTATTGTATATATTTTTGGATGCTAACCTTTTTGCTTCATGGTAACAAGTTCAAATGGAAGTGCCAGTTTATAATCGAATAACAAAACTGAATAAACCAAATAGATTCAGTTACCATGTTCAAGTTGTTTTAATTCTTCAGCTTCATTCTTTTCAGCTTGAATGTCGATTGATATTGGCACTACAAGAAAACACTGATTTAGCGTCAGATATTTAGAAGAGGAAATTTCCCTCGCTAATTTCCGACGAATTTCCGTGTGATCTGCAAGGGGTAGTTTTTTGTTTTTTCAACTTTTTCTTCTTTTATTTATTACCGTCGCCTTCTATCATCTCTCACTAAGCCGTTGCAAATTGCATCAAATTACCAACAGAAAAATTCTGCTGCTATTTTCCGCTGCAAATGCAGGCAGAATACCGACGAATATTTATCGAAGCTATTTTGCAGCAGATTTACAACTGATTTGCATGAGATGTTTAATATTTATTATTTATTATTCAATAGTTATAATTGGTAATTATATTTAATATTAATATGTAAAAAATGATAAATAATAAATAATATTGGTTATTTAAAAATAATATTAATTAATATTAAATAATTAAGAAATAATAATTAATAAAAATGAATAATATTTTATAATACTATTAAATAATCGAATTTATTAGTTAACATTAAGAGGTAATATTTAATATTTAATAATTATAGCCAATTATTATATTCAATATTTAAAAGGTAATAATTAATAAATAATAAATTATATTGGTTATTTAATAATTAATATCAATTAATTTAAATTTATAATTTTATTTAATATTCAATATTTTGTTAAAAAAATTTAAAATATAAAATTTCTAAAATATATTGGTCATATCTAGTATGTTTCAATTCATTTGAAAATAAATTATATTGTTTGGAGTCATTTATCAATTCATGTTTCAATTCATTTGGGAATTACACGTTTGGTTGAACACCAAAAGGCAATATGAAATATTTGCCCTTCAGATTATCCCTCCTCTCGAAATTTTGGCTCCAACGATCAGTGTTTTCCCTCTGGATTTGACCGATAATCCTAAAAGCTGAGTTGGACATATCATTATCCGTTGGATTTCTTTTTTAACGTTCAGATGTTTACAATCTTGATTGCCGATATAATAATACGTTAAAACCCTTCCTCAGTTTTCCCTAATAAATTATTGGTTATCTTTTTAGATCTGGCCAGGAAGTCGGCGTTCTCTCGATCTTATCCAACTTCTATTTCTATGAAATTTTCCAATCATTCATCGATCCTTATTCCGATCTCACCTTCTTATCCTCAGTAATAGGAGGTTACTGTCTAGGACGAAAGCATCAAATTGAAGGAGCAATCAGAATCGCAGAAGCAAAGCTTCAGGTAAATTTCTGAAGTACATCAAACTACGATTTGAGATATAAAAAAAATAATGTTTAGCAAAGGTATTTTTAGATTTCCATGGAAAATTTATCAGCGATTGGGTTTAAAAGAACTTATATTGTTTGTTAGTTAGAATCTTGTTGATTTCTATGATTGTAATTTAGTACTGCTTTTTGATGGTTTAACATGCTGGAATCTTTGTTGGTTAATGCGCTAAAATTCCCTATTGTTTGTTAGTCCCTCAGCAAAAAAAAAGGAAAAAGAACAGTCCTTTGCCTACTTTTACAATAAATTTAATTGAAATGAACACACTTTACTAATGTATAAGGATCAGATTTATGATTCAAGTATGTGTACTTTGTCTGCGCTAAAATTGTCAGCTCTTTAAAATTGATGTAATCTACAGCTAAATTATGCCTACCCTATGCTCAAAACCCTCTAGTGTAAGCAACTACTTGGATGAAGGTAAAAATTTCAGTATACTGTTATGTAAAAGAAACAAAAGTTGTTGGACCTCCATGATTTAAATATTGAATCTATGCATGAATTTCATATGGCAAAACTTATGATGTAAACTTGATTATTAAGAGAGTAAAAGATAAAATGGTTGTAAAAACAAATGAAAAATGATGCGCATAACTAGTAATCTTTAACACCTACCATTAATTTAAATGCCCTAATACATATTTTGTGCTATTGTTTTCATCATTTACAGTGAATGGTAAAAGGAATAGGGATAGAAAACCATGAACACTGCCTAATAATCAACGTGTTGTGTTCATGAAGCATTATAAATAACTCTATTGATGCCCTGTTACAATGGATTAAAGTTGAAGCATGTTATATATTTGCCTTTTATATGTAACTATAAATCATCAAGTGTGCGTGTCAGGATATGTATGTGCATGTGCTTATATTTTTTTTGTGTTTAGGTAGTGAGAGCTAGTGTATGCATATCATCAAGTGTGTGCCTGCTCTATCTATCAAGCACCTGTACAACTTTATTTATCATGCTTCAATTGCAGGTAATTTATTCGTTCGTTTTTCATTTTTTTGGGATTTTGCATTGAAACTCCGGATTTTCAATTGTGAATTTTTCGATTAACAATCCGATGATGCATCACAATAGAAATGGATTATATATTGTGAGGTTCTTTATAAATATGATTTGTTTATAGAAAATATGTTCATTGGATTTCTATGCAACCAGTTAGAAGGAATATTTTATACCACCTACATGATGAATGAATAAGTCTGTTTGCAGTATAGAATTACTGTGAAAAACAGTTAGACAATGACACTAATCACATTTGGAAAACGTACAATGTGAGAACATATTACAGGAGGTGAACGTTAGAATTGACCATCTCATGAACAGAAAAAAGGCACAGATAATCCATGAGGTAAAGAAGCATTTATGGCCAGCAATTGAATCCGGAGAAGTAAAACCAGTTGTGTATGAATCCTTTCCTCTTTCAGAAGCAACGAAGGCTCATGAGGTTAAGGAAAGCAGCTAGCATATCGGTAAAATACTGTTGATTCATGAATTTTATGTTTATTAGTTTATTAAGAGTGAGTTGTATGAATACCGTGTGATGGAATGAAATACAATTTTAGCTTGGGTTGATACTTAAAAAAAAGGTAGGAACAATGCTCAATGGTAATTGAATGGCAATTGTTGTGCTTTGGTCTGTGATGGAGAGTGAGGTAGTGGTTTGTGTTTGCAATTAGCTGATGCATGGGTGCTTCTTGTTGTCTTCAAATTGTACTATTATGGTGACAGTTTTGACTACGTGGTTTTTTTATTGTTGGTGTCTTGAAATGCGTTGGCAGCATATAAGCCTGCTAAAGCAACATTTGCATTTTTTGTATAAGTTCAGTTGGTTTTCAGACATGCGAATTTATGTTTTATTGATGTTACTTGCAGGTTCATTTCCCAGTGACGTTCTGCATAATTTGCCTTGAGGATCCAGAAGTTTTCTTATGGAATTTCTAATCTGATTTGGTATATCTTCATAGAATCATGAACACAAGCAGTTAACATATCTAATGTTTATTGGCATTGTGCTTCTTCAAGCAATTTTCCCATTTGTAGATTGCAATACAATAACATGCATTCTGGTTGTAGATTCAAGGAAAGGTAATTGCGCTGAATGGTATATGGTTGAGGAAGGGTCTTAAGTGAATCACTTTACATGACTTATATGGTTTGATAATTGATGGTGGTGGAACCATTGACGGAAAAGGGTCCATTTGGGAGGATTGTACGAGAAAAAGGGTATGTTTATTGTTTTTCCACTGTATACAAAGTTAAATTATCATTTCTGTGTGCATGATTATATCTGAATGGTATATGGTCGAGTAAGGGTCTTAATGGGAGTTTTGCGGTAGTTAGCGATCTTTGAATGCACTCAAAGGAGTTAAAACTGAGCTAAAGCTCAGTTTCAAAGTGAGCTTACTTGTGCTTAGTTTGTAACCGGGCTAAAGCTCAGTTAAAAAGTTATAAGATTATTGAGTAAGGGTCTTAACTGGAAATTTGATTATTTGAATGGTATATGGTCGAGTAAGGGTCTTAAGCGTATATTCTGATTATATTTATACTTATGCTCAATGGTGCTTTCTAGAATTTTAACTGGAAATTTGATCATTTTTTCACATATTTATTGAACAGATTGATGCAAACACTGATGGAGAGGTTGACTTTTCAGAATTTGTAGCTGCAGCGCTGCATGTACATCAGCTTGAACGTTACAGTTTCGCCTTCAGTTTCGCGTTTGCTTGCGAATTCGTCGTCATCTTCGTAAGCTGGTTGGTTATGTTAGTTAGACTTATTTTGGTGTAAATATGGCATTATGTGGTTTTAGTATGGTTATGGATGATATATGTTTGTATTTGGGATAATGTTAGCACTAAGTGAATAGTTTTGTTGTTCATAATTCAGCTTGGTGTACGAATTGATGAAATATTATGGATGTTGTGGTTTTTTTGTATGTGATTATGAATGTCCTTTTTAGTTCTAAATTAATATTGTTGGCTAATTTATCTTTGTTTTTTTAGTATGTTATTTATTTCAGTGTTCACAGTTGAACGATGTTTGTTGTGTATATATATATATGTGTGTGTGTATATATATAATATATATAGGTAAATCAGAAGGGGAATACCGATAGATTACCAACAAAAAAAGTGAGGTTAAGTTTTCACTAATTTAATTTCCGTCGCTAATCCCTTGGCAATTAGTGAGGGTTTACCCACTCCTTTTTTAAATAATATTTTATTAAAAATTAATTTTCCGTCGGTAAACAGTCGGTATATAAATTAAATTAAATTAATAAATAAAATTTTATTTTTATTATATAATTAGTAAAATGACGGAAAACTATCAGAAAACTCATGCTAAAGTCCGTCGCAAAATTTTACACAATTACCGTCGTGGTTTTTACCAACCACCATGTTATGCAGGAAATCCGTCGCTAAAGCCAATATAGCGACGGATTAGCAGCGGATTCTGCCGCTGCTATATGCAGTTTTTCTTGTAGTGTGGCTTTGCTCTAAACCAATTTTGGCAGCACACAAGTACTTGATACATATTGTAAAAATATAAACAATAAATTAGAATTGTTCATGACAGTATTAAGAAAATTATTTAGCAATATGAATTAAAATATACCTCTATAGTTCTAGAAGACAAAGGGCTCCTAAATGGACTAATAACTCTTCCACTTGTACCAAATGTGGACTCTAAAGAAATTGTCGAGACTGGTATCGCCAATACAACCCTAGCAACACGAGAAAGAATAGGATATTTGTTTCCGTTGACCTTCCACCAAGCCAAAACATCAAAGTTTTCTGTAAATTTCTCACAAGTCTCATCCAAGTATCTTCCCATCTCAGTCATGTTCATTAAATTTTCATCTTCTTTCATTCACATAATCACCATTGAAGCAAACAATTTTACGCAGTCATCTTCATTGTCTTCCACTCTCATCAACTTGCTTGGGGTTTGAAATTGATCAAAACCATCTATATTATCATCCATCTCATCATTAAAATGATCATACAATTTAGCCAATATGTCTTTCACTTTCTTTATCATCGACTCCCTCTTATATTGATCATAGATTTCCTTAAAACAATATTCAAGATACTTTAGCTTATAACTAGGGTCAAGAACAACGGCTACATATAATAAATAGTTCATGTTCTCGAAACTATCCCAATATTTTTAAATTTTTTATTTTATTCTTTGAGCCAGAGCCATAAGTTTCATGTCATTGTCATCAGTTTTGCACAATTCTAACAATCTACTATGAAGAGAGACAATCTCAATAGAAAACGAGCTGGAACTAACATTGAGAGATGTAGAGAATCTTAAGGTCATTTGGTGAAAAAGCTTCAAATACCTGACGAGTGCATAAGCATTTTTCCAATCTTTTTCATTTGGTGGTCCAATATTCTTGTTTTTTCTTGCTTTCCTCACACTAAACTCCTCACCAATTTCACTATTATCAAAATACTTATAATATCTTTTATCATCTGCCTCCATCCTTTTAAATGCTTTTTCATACTTCAAAGCGACTTCTAGCATCAAGTAAGTGGAATTCCATCGAGTTTCCACATCTAAACACAGAGATTTCTTAAAATCAATCTTTACTTTATCCACACACTTCCTAAATGTCGATAACCTAGAAGGAGATGATCTCATATAGCGGACAACGTTATGAATCTTTAAAATGGATTTTTCATGCTCATCCAATCCATCCTTGATAACGAAATTTAAAATATGTACACAACAGCGCATATGTATACATTTATGGTCCAAGAATGTACCCTTCCATTCTATAGTGACAAGTTTCAAGTGCTCAAACGCTGCATCATTCGAACTTGCATTGTCAACGGTGATAGTGAGCAGCTTTTCAATACCCCAATCTAACAACGCTAGTTCTATAGCTAATCCAATTGCATCCCCTTTGTGACTTTGAATTTGAACAAAATTTAATTCTTTTATTTAAATGCCAATGACTATCAATCCAATGTGTAGTGATGCACATATAATTTACGTTTTGAATCGATGTCCATGTATCAGTGGTGATGCAAACCATCTCATTCTTTAACTGTTTTTTAAGTTTATCCTTCTCTTCTAAAAACAATTTCATACATTCTCTAGCAATTGTCATTCGAGAGGGAATATTGAATAAAGGTTGAATGGTATGTATGAAATTTCTAAAGCCTTCATTCTCAACAATTCTAAATGGTATCTCATCACATATGATCATCTTAGCCAATTCCCTCGTTATTAGAGGGAATTGGCTAAGATGATCATATGTGATGAGATACCATTTATAATTGTTGATAGAGAGGGAATTGGCTAAGATGATTATATGTGATGAGATACCATTTAGAATTGTTGAGAATGAAGGATTTAGAAATTACATACATACCATTCAACCTTTATTCAAGATTCCCTCTCGAATGACAATTGCTAGAGAGTATATGTGTTAGAATAATTAATATATGGTATTTATGTTAATAATATATTACATAAATACCATATATTAATGGTAGAAGAATTATGTTAGAATAATTAATATATGGTATTTATGTTAATAATATATTACATAAATACCATATATTAATGGTAGAAGATTTGTCATTTATATATATTACGCATGGTAATATATATATATATATATATATTAATGACAGAAGATTTATGTTGATGTTTATCTATTTTCAATAATTCCTGTAAATATTTAACTCCTATAAAAAGGAGTGGAGGATAATGAAATAAAGACAACAAATTCAATTCTATCATGGTATTAGAGCAGGTTTAATTCGTGAGCACATGATTGCCACACTTATCCACGTCACCCAATAAGATCCACGTGTTAGGCTCAAGATATGCCACACGTGCGAGGGCGTGTTGAAACAAGTCCTACATTGGGGAATTTGTAAAACAATTCCTGTATAAACATTAAGAGTTCACCCTTCACATTGCCAATTGATTTTGTGATAATCTGGGGTTCTCTAACATGGTATCAGAGCAGGTTTCGAATATCTAAACCTCTGCTCTCCCATCCTCCTCTCTTTCTTCTTCTTCGACTATCTCTTTCTTGTTAAATCACCACCAATGGCCGCTATGCATGCCGATGATTTTTTTTATATGGATACCGGTGCCACATCTCACATGACAGCGGATCAAAGTGTACTTTCTTCTTATTTCAATTCCAACAATAATTATCATAATATTGTTGTTGGCAATGGTCATCTAATTCCAATTGTTGGTCACGGTAGCACTAATTTACCTTTACCATACCCTCCATTTATCCTAAATAATGTTTTGCATGCTCCTAAACTTATTAAAAACCCGATATCCATTCGTAAGTTCACCACTGATAATATGGTTTCTGTTGAATTTGATCCGTTTGGATTTTCTGTTAATGATTTACATACGGGAACCAAACTAATGAGATGTGACAGCACTGGGGATCTTTATCCTCTCTTCTCCAATAACCAAACCACTCCCTTTATGAATCATCTTTATCCTCTCTTCTCCAATAACCAAACCACTCCCTTTATGGATTAATCAACCTTTACTGCTCTCGCTCTCCAGATCTTTGGCATAACCTCTTAGGACATCCTGGCGCTGCTGTGCTCAGATCATTAAATCATAAAAACCTCATTAATTGTAATAAATCTCGTAAAACTTATTGTTCTTCTTGTCCTCTTGGAAAACATTCTAAATTACCATTTTTTGATTCTCTGTCATACTCTTTGCTACCTTTTGATATTATTCACAGCGATCTTTGGACATCGCCTGTTGTTAGTTCTCTTGGACACTGTTATTATGTTCTTTTTCTTGATGATTGTAGCAAATTTTGTGGACTTTCCCTATTGCCAAAAATTCACAAGTCAAACATTTATTCCAATCTTTTCATGCTCTAATCAAAACTCAATTTTAACAAAACATTAAAACATTCCAATGTGACAATGGTACAGAATACATCAATGTCACCTTTAAACAATTCTTTGATCATAATGGGATGCTATTCCGCTTTCTTGTTCTCACACCTCTCCTCGAAATGGCAAAGCCGAACGACACATTAAATCAATAAACAACATCATTCGTACCTTGCTTGCTAAAGCCTCTATGCCACCTTTTTTTGGCATCATGCTTTAGAAATGATCACATATCTTCTTAACATACTTCCAACTAAAGTCTTAGGATTTCAATCCGCCACCCAAATTCTATACCAATGTGATCCCAAATATTCGGCGTTGCGTGTATTTGGTTGCCTATGTTTTCCTTTGTTTCCGACCACTTCTATCCATAAATTAGCAAGCTCGATCCACTCCATGTGCTTATCTTGGTCCCGCTCCCAATCATAGAGGCTCAAAGAGTTACGATATGGCAAGTGGCAAAATCATTATTTGTCGTCATGTGAAATTCATTGAGACCAAATTCCCATTCGCACAAATTCACAAAACCATAAATAAAACGTATGATTTTTTAATTGCCAATAATTCTAATTCTTTATTGAATTATTTGCATTCTACTTAGAAGCCTCCAAACATAATTGAGTCCACGCCTCATTCTAGCCCATTAAATCAGCCTTCCCTTACTGGTCACGACCTCAAACGGACCCAGTTGCATCCTCTTCTGTTGCGCCACTAGCTCCCCCATGCTTATTTCCCCAGCAATTCTCTCCATGTGCTGTCAACACTCAGGTTGGTCGACAAACTCAGCTAAGCCCACAACCCACTCCTCTTCTTTTCAGTCCAGAAACACAGCCCACATCTACTGTCCAATCTTACTACTCTAAGTCAGCAGCATCTCTTTCCCCAAATACCTCCATTTCAACGGCTCAAACGAACCAGACCCAAGGCCCACAAATCTCTCCTCATCCTAACAACCTAATATTACATCGTATGACAACCCGATCAATGGATGGCATTTTTAAACCAAATCCCAAATACACTACCAATTTACACACATCCACCACAAACATATCTCCCATACCTAAGGACCCTATTAGTGCTTTTCATGACCAAAACTGGAATAGTGCAATGTTGGATGAATTTAATGCTTTAATTGATAATAAGACTTGGGATTTAGTGCCAAGGGCACCTAATGTAAATGTAATTCGGTCTATGTGGATTTTTCGTCACAAGTACAAATCTGATGGTTCTTTTGAGCGGCATAAAACCCGTCTTGTAGGTGATGGTAAAAATCAGCAACATGGTATTGATTGTGAAGAGACGTTTAGCCCAGTTGTTAAACCAGCAACCGTACAAGCAGTTCTTAGTATCGCTCTTTCAAAATCTTGGCACATTCATCAACTGGATGTTAAGAAAGCCTTTTTACATGGTCATTTTAATGAGACTATCTATATGCATCAACCCATGGGGTTTCGAAACAAGAGACATCCGGATCATGTGAGTTTACTAAAAAAAATCTCTATATGGTTTAAAACAAGCTTCTGGGGCTTGGTATCAACGATTTGTAGACTTTGTTGCATCCATTGGATTTACTCACAGTAAATCTGATCACTCTTTGTTCATTTATAGACAAGGTTCAGATATGGCATATATACTATTGTATGTTTATGACATAATTCTTACTGCTTCTTCAAATCATTTGCGCAATTCTTTCATTACTCTTTTGAGTTCAGAATTTTCTATGAAGGATCTTGGTCAGTTAAGTTTTTTTTTGGTATTGCTATTACTCATCATGCAAATGGCTTATTTCTATCTCAGAGAAAGTATGCAGCAGATATCATTGACAGAGATGAAATGTCTAACTGCAGACCTTGCCCTACCCCTGTTAACACCAAGTCTAAACTTAGTGCTACTAAGGATCCCCGTATGAGGATCCTACTAAGTATCATCGCCTTGCTGGTGCTCTTCAGTATCTTACCTTCACAAGGCCTGATATTTCTTATGCAGTACAACAGGTGTGCCTCATATGCATGATTCGAAAGTTGAGCACATGACTGCTCTCAAGCGCATCTTGCGCTATATTCAGGGTACACTATCTTATGGTTTGCATCTGCACAAGTCTTCTATTGACAAACTTATCACCTGTACAGACGTTGATTGGGGTGGATGCCCGGATACTAGACGCTCCACCTCAGGCTATTGTGTATATCTCAGAGATAATCTTATTTCTTGGTCCTCTAAACTTCAGCCTACAATGTTTCGTTCTAGTGCAGAAGCTGAGTATAAAGGAGTTGCTAATGTTGTCTCCGACTCATGTTGGATCATAAATTTGTTATTAGAGTTGCATGTTCCCTTTCAGAAAGCCACCTTGGTTTATTATGACAATGTAAGTGCGATCTACTTATCTGGTAATCCAGTTCAACATCAACGCACAAAACACAATGAAATGGATATTCACTTTGTCCGTGAAAAAGTAGCTAAAGGAGAAGTTCGAGTCCTCCATGTCCCATCCCGTTATCAAATTGCTGATATTATTACAAAAGGTCTTCCGCGTGTGCTATTTGACGAATTTCGGGACAACCTCAACGTCCGACAACATTCTGTTTCAACTGCGGGGGAGTGTTAGAATAATTAATATATGGTATTTATGTTAATAATATATTACATAAATACCATATATTAATGGTAGATGATTTGTGTTAGAATAATTAATATATGGTATTTATGTTAACAATATATTACATAAATACCATATATTAATGGTAGAAGATTTGTCATTTATATATATTACGCATGGTAATATATACATTAATGACAGAAGATTTATGTTGATGTTTATCTATTTTCAATAATTCCTGTAAATATTGAACTCCTATATAAAGGAGTGGAGGATAATGAAATAAAGACAACAAATTCAATTCTATCAGTATGAATTTGTTTATAGAAGAGAAGGAGAAACTTAAAAAACAGTTAAAGAATGAGATGGTTTGCATCACCACTGATACAAGGACATCGATTCAAAATGTAAATTATATGTGCATCACTGCACATTGGATTGATAGTCATTGGCATTTAAATAAAAGAATAATAAATTTTGTTCAAATTCAAAGTCACAAAGGGGATGCAATTGGATTAGCTATATAATTATTGTTGTTAGATTGGGGTATAGAAAAGCTGCTCACTGTCACCGTTGACATTGCAAGTTCGAATGATGCAGCGATTAGGCACTTGAAACTTGTCACTAGAGAATGGAAGGGTACATTCTTGGACCATAAGTTTATACATATGCGCTGCTGTGCGCATCTTTTAAATCTCGTTGTTAAGGATGGATTGGATGAGCATGACGAATCCATTTTAAAGATTTGTAACGCTGTCCGCTATGTGAGATCATCTCCTTCTAGGTTATCGACATTTAGGAAGTGGAGAATAAAGTAAAGATTGATTGTAAGCAATCTCTGTGTTTAGATGTGGAAACTCGATGGAATTTCACTTACTTGATGCTAGAAGTCGCTTTGAAGTATGAAAAAGCATTTAAAAGGATGGAGGCAGATGATAAAAGATATTATAAGTATTTTGATAATAGTGAAATTGGTGATGAGTTTTGTGTGAGGAAAGCAAGAAAAAACAAGAATATTGGACCACCAAATGAACAAGATTGGAAAATGCTTACGCACTTGTCAGGTTTTTGAAGCTTTTTCACCAAATGACCTTAAGATTTTCTACATCTCTTAATGTTAGTTCCAACTCGTTTTTTATTGAGATTGTCTCTCTTCATAGTAGATTGTTAGAATTGTGCAAAACTGATGACAATGGCATGAAACTTATGGCTCAACGAATGAAATTAAAATTTGAAAAATATTGGGATAGTTTCGAGAACATGAACTGTTTATTATATGTAGCTGCTATTCTTGATCCTCGTTATAAGCTAAAGTATCTTAAATATTGTTTTGTGGAAATCTATGATCAATATAAGAGGGAGTTGATGATAGAGAAAGTGAAAGACATATTAGCTAAATTGTATGATCATTTTAATGATGAGAAGGATGATAACATAGATGGGTTTAATCAATTTCAAAACCCAAGCAAGTTGACGAGAGTGTAAGACGATGAAGATGACTGCGTAAAATTGTTTGCTTCAAAGGTGGCTCTGAGAATGAAAGAAGATGAAAATTTAATGAACATGACTGAGATGGGAAGATACTTGGATGAGACTTGTGAGAAATTTACAGAAAACTTTGATGTTTTCGCTTGGTGGAAGGTCAATGGAAACAAATATCCTATTCTTTCTCATGTTGCTAGGGCTGTATTGGCGATACTTTTCTCGACAATTGCTTCAGAGTCCACATTTAGTACAAGTGGCAGAGTTATTAGTCCATTTAGGAGCTCTTTGTCTCCTTGAACTGTAGTGGTATATTTTAATTCATATTGCTAAATAGTTTTTTTAATACTGTCATGAACAATTCTAATTTACTGTTTATATTTTTACAATATGCATCAGGTACTTGTGTGCTGTCAAAATTTGTTTAGAGCAAAGCCAATATCAATCGACATTCAAGCTGAAAAGAATGAAGCTGAAGAACTAGAACAACTTGAACATGTTAATTGAATCTATATGGTTTATTCAGTTTTGTTATTCGATTATACACTGGCACTTCCATTTGAACTTGTAACCATGAAGCAAAAAAGGCCAGCATCCAAAAATATATACAATAGCAAGTTTATTTTATTTCATACATATATACATCATTGTCCTCAATGTCATCAAGTACACTGTACATGCTTATTATTCTACATTTGTTGTGCGCATCATTGTCCTCAATGTCATCAAGTACACTACATCCGTAGATGGTCTAGTAAGTTTTAAAAGGGCGTAGTGAACAAAGCGGGAAAAAAATTCAATACTGCTAAATTCCGTTGTTCTGAGCTTCTTGTTTCATCCAACTAATTTATTTTAACCATGAATTACTGACTTGCTCTGACATTTATTTGCTGTATTTTCCATGCAAATAACTCTGTACACAATCAAATGAACCATGTGCTACCTGATCTACAAAGTAGCATCAATATTGCACTAATGTATGTAATTGTTATCCACTAGTCTTTTTTTAATGAGCCAACTCAGGATTATTGTGTCACTTCGTTAATGTTCTGCAGAATATAGAATGCCTATTTGATTAGCTGTAGAGAGCAACCATGAAAATGTTATCAGGCTAGTAAATTTGATGCAATTAGAAGATAATTGATAAATAGTCAGCATGCAAGTAATATCAAGATTTCTATATTTGTGATATGAATGAGATGCAATAAGCATACATAAATGCAATTTGCATAAATTATATCTTTCCAACCCATAAACTTGCCTCAAGGATACTGACACTTTTTTTTCCTTTTGATATTGACACTCTGATTTTTTTCTTTCTATACAGAGATCGGTTTGCTTGATCTTAATTTGGACTGCGATTAGCACAAGGATTAACAAGGCAGTGAGATGTTGCTTAACAGTTTAAAGGCATTTTGCCAAGTTTTGAAGTAAAAATCTAATTGGATATGTTTAATTAGTCTGCCTTATTTTATGTAATTTTGTAATGAAATGCTATTGAACTATGCATGCAGTGTATCAAACTCTATATGATATGTTTTAATGTCTGAAACGTGCTATGGTATTAAGTATGCTGAATTATGCAGTGTATCATCAAATTCTATATCGTATGTTTTAATGTCTGAAATGTGCCATGTTATTAAATATGTTAAATCATGCATCTTTATTACAATATGTTGAATTATGCATACTAGTTATTTACATGTTATCAAACTAGTGCAAAACAGAAATCAGTGATTCACGTTTTATTATATAGTTGTGCGTTTGGTCTATTTTAAAATGTTAATTTTTGCGTTAAAATTTATGTTGTGGATTGGTCATGTATGCAACCCAACCCTATTTAACCCGATCAAACCCATACTTCAACCCAACCCAAGCTCATATGAGGTCGGGTACATATTCAATTTTCATCAACCCAAACCAATATGGATCAGATGAAGTACTTGGTTTGACCCGAACCAACCCAACCCAAACTTTGTGCAACCCTACTCCCTAGTTACTGCAAAGTGGACAGAAATAAGACAGTGATGGAGTTTTCAATATTTGGAAATATAGTAACATCTTTTACTTTCCTCTTCTATATTATCATCAACCGCAAATAGATATAGGTAATGTTTTACTATAGATTTTGGTTTTTTATTTTGTAACTCTATACAGTAGTGCTGATGGAATAAATTACATCATAGCTTATTTCAGAAAATTCCACAGTTGAAAGTCAAACAGTCTATTGTTGGAAAGGGGCATCCCTGAACATGGATTCGCTGAACCCAACTGTTGATTAATATAGATCTGAGCTTGTTGGAAAAATAGCTTATTTTTGTAAAGATGAATTATTTAAAAATGGATAAGTATGAGATGAGTCCTATATGAATAGTCCCACATCATGAGACTATATTAAAGAACCGGTTTTTATTTGACTTGGTAAATATTGAGATCCATGTTTTCAGATCTGAACCTTTATTTGACTTGGTAAATATTGAGATCCATTTTTTCAGATCTGAACCGACTCCTCCACAATTATATTATCACGTTTCCTCAGAAAAATAGATGACACTATTATTTTTATTTTTCTGTCATCTCTTCTTCTTCCTCCACAATTGTAATTTTTCTTTCAAAACAAAATCAGAACGAGCAGTTAAATTTTATTTGAAAGTGCAAATCTGCACTGATTTATTGTGCAAGCGAATCAGTTACAAATTGTAGAGGCTGTTTTATCCCAGAGGCGACGGTGATAGAGAACGAACTGGTTTGCACCATCGACCAGATCGCCGAATCGTCTTCAAGAAAGCGACAACGTACGCAACTCAGCCATTGTTTCCCAACAATTTTAAGATGATTTTATCAAACAATGGCTTCGATTGCATTTACCGTATCCCTCCAAAAGAAAAAACTAGGGTTATAGTCGAACAATCTGCCATGTCGAATCAACAAATCGGAAACGCAGCGCCAAAATAAAAAGGAAGCCGGTATTTGTAAAAGTTGATCAGCTAAATCCCGGTACGAATGGGCATACGCTCACTACAAAAGTGGTTTCCTCTAATCCAGTTCCGACAAAGTTAGTCGATCTGCATCGGCCAATCCTCTTCGTCAGAATAGGATCGCTGAGTGCCTAATTGGCGACGAGACTGGATCTGTTCCTTTTATTGCCAGAAACGAGCAAGCATCAATAATGGCTCAGCGATCACAAAAGCTTCTGAATGTTGTATTCTCATCATCAAATCACTGGAAAGAATGGAACTTTTCATACTGAGTACGACACTAAAATGGTATGCTGACCCTTTTTTATTTATTTAATGTGATTCCATTATGCGGGCAGATATTTCATTGGGAATATTTGGGTTCTGAATTAGTTATCCAAGAGGTAACTTTGAATGTACTTAAGTCATATATTATGTGTGTATTTTTTGCGTTAAGAGATGATGACCCTATACAAATGGGATATTTGAATGGGAATAATTCAAAGCATAATTCAGGAAAACATATAAACTTTTTAACGGTATGACTTAAGAGCTGCATGCTTGTAAGTTGTTTTTAATAACTCCATGCATTTAGTAAAACTCATAATTAATCTGCTACGGTTAGAACTTCATGACATCAAAGCAATAGGTTCACTGCATTTATTTAATAGGAGCAAACATATGTTTATAGTGGTATTTGAAGACTTGTTGTTTAGGGCAGTGTAGAGTCCTAGATGTCATGAAGAGCGTGGATAAATTATGCAGGCTTGTTTTTATATTTAAATATGTTTGCAAACCAATCTAACTAAGCAGTTTGGAGATCATTGATGTAGTGTAGAAGAAATAGAAATGACTTGAACAACCTGGAAATCAGAAATGTGATGTATTATTGACTCATGTGTGCACATAAAAATGCCCAAGTAGTCATACCAAATACTAAATTACATAGGCCACATGTACATGTTTCACTAATCGGTGTAATCATGTATTTATACGAGCTAATTTGTGAGGCTGCATGGAACGTTAAATCATTTTGTTTATATTGTGCTGCAAAATGGTTGATGCAAGCTCGTCAATCTCTATTATCAACTGTCAAATTTGTTTTTTTTTCCATACATACCTCTTGGTTGGATGATTTTCAAACATATTGACATCTTAAACAATAGTAAGCCAACACAGCTGGTCAGTAGAGAACAAAATGAGAATCCGCAAGGAAACCATAAAGAACAGCAGCTACTAATCCAAAAGAATGATTCTGGACAGTTGCTTCTATGTTACAACTGTGGAAAACCAGGTCATATGGCACGAAAGTGTCGGAACAGGCTAATCCCTGCACCGCAGGAAAACCTGACTGAGAAGCCTTTAACGGCTACAATTACGATTACTGAGATTCACCTTGATGGTGGATCAGAGAGTTGGTGGGTAGACACCGGTGCTTTTCGCCATGTCTGCTATGATCGTGATATATTCACAGCATACACGGCTGCTGATGATCAGAAAGTGTTGTTGGGAGATGCTCACGCCACTAAAGCTTACAATTGGAAAGACAATAATTCTAAAATATGTGACGCATTTGACATGTTTAAATATTCAAAACTGCAATTGAGAATCAAGAAAATAGGAAAATTAAGAGACTACATAGTGATAGAGGAACAGAATACGAATCAAATTCTATTTTGAATTTTTTTTATGATATATTATATGAGAGAACAACACCCTACTAATCGGAAATGAACAGTAAAGCTAAGATAGAAAATATGACCTTTACCGAATTAGTACTTGTCATTTTGTTAAATTCTGGTGCAACAAAACATTGGTGGGGGTATTTTATTAACCGTATGCTATGTTTTGAATAGAATCCCAAATCTAAGAATAAAATTTCACTTTATGAAATTTTAAAGAATTTTAAACCCAATGTGTCATACTTTAGAATTTGGGGTTGTTTAGCATATGTTTGCGTCCCAGACCTTAAGAGAATAAAATTGGCAAGTACATCATACGAATGTGTATTTATAGGCTATGTTGTTAATAGCAAAGTAAATAGAACTTATGACCTAAATACTGAATTAAATGATGCCGATTTTTATGAAACAATATTTCCTTTTAAATTAAGGAATAGTGGGGGCACTTCAAGTATGCATATTTGAACAGAACTTAATGAAAATTCTAAAACTGAACCTAGAAGAAGTAAAAGAACAAGGACCGTAAAAAAATTGGTTCAGATTTTTGTGCTTTTACCATAGAGGAGGATTCCTCAAACCTCCAAGAGGCCTTATCTTCTTTAGATGCCGACTTTTGGCAAGAGGCTATAAGTGATGAGATGGATTCTTTGAAATCCAATAAGACTAGGTACTTAACTAATTTACCACCTGGTTGTAAATCTATACGCTGTAATTGGGTACTTAGAAGAAAATTAAAACCTGATGGCTTTGTAAATAAATATAAAGCACGATCAGTAGCTAAAGATTTTAAGCAAAGAGAAAATGTACATTTCTTCGACACTTTTTCTCCTGTAACTAGAATTACATCCATTCGGGCACTAATCTCACTTTTTTCTATTCATAATTTATTAACGCACTAAATGGATGTTTAAATCGCATTTTTAAACGGTGAATTAAAAGAAGAAATTTATATGGACCAGACTGAAGGATTTGTAGTACATGGTCAACAACATAAAGTATGAAAATTAAAGATAAATCATTATATGGTTTAAAAGAGCCCCTAAGCAATGGCATGAAACATTTGATAACGTTATAACCTCAAATGGTTCTATAATTAATGAAAGTGACAAATGCATTTATTACAAACCTGGGAATGACATTTGTCCTATTATGTCTTTGTGTATATGACCTACTCATTTTTTAAGTCAAATATTCATGCCATAAGCCATGTAGAATCTTTATTAAGTGCCAACTTGATATAAAAGATCTAGGTGGGGCGAGTGTAATTCTTGGTATTAGAACTACTAGGTCCGAAAAGGGACTTTCTTTGGATCAATCTCATTATATTGATTCTAAAGAAATACAGTTACTTTGACTGTAAACCTGCATGTACACCGTATGTAACACCCCACACCCGCTAAGGTCACTCACTATGGGAATGCCTTAACTTCGGTGGAGTATTTTAAGTGAATATAGAACAGAAAAATTACAACAAGATAGATATAAATAATACTTGTTAACTAAAACATCATTTCATTGCAGCAGAAGGTAAACATGTTTGGTTACAAAACCATAAAACAAGAGTCAAGTACTAAATATCCATCCTGATAAAAACATAAGTACATAATCCCACTACATAACTAATAGCCATAATAGAAAAGATAAGCTGGGCTTTACATCAACGGTCCAAGCTCCGAAAGATAGATAAAGAAATCTGATCAAAGCCCACTAGTGCTAGGCCCAACCTGAGGACCTGAGGGGAAAAAAAGATAACAACAACGGGGTCAGACATAAGTCTGAGCGAGTCCTATAACTTTAACAATACAATCATTAAAGTAATTAGGGTATGATATAAACTTGGTACGGTAATGACTAGGGATAAATGACTACACTAAGCAGCCAATTAGACATAGGATGAACTAAGATATCGGTAAAGACGCATCTACCCACTCAAGGGTAATTACTACACTGCACCACACCAGTCATTCCTAACTTAAAGGTTGATCCCACCCAAGGACTTAGAAAATATAACTAGTAGTTTCGTGTACCCCTAGCTGACCACATAGGTGCCGTCTGCCCCTATCTCCACTAGGTGTACCCACTACTCCCCAAGCGATCGGCTCCCTACCGTAGATACCCGTGCTGGCCCCACAGTGGGGTGTATCACTCCCCAAAGTGGCAACCCGATACAACCAACGGTGCACGGCTTATACCTACACGATGCAACAACGTCTTACCTACCAGCCCGGGCCCACACATGCATATGAAACCCGTTGGACTTGCGTTGCCACCGCTAACCCGTTTTGGCCTCTTATAGTCAAGCCCAGTACGCATGTCCCGTCCTCGACATGGGTCGAGCCCAATAAGATACATATGGGTTACTGGTTGAAATGGGCCCCCACAAGCTACCCACCTAAGCTTGTCCCCTTTTCTAGTGCATCCCACTTAACCCTTTAATCATGTTTAATTACATGTTTCCACTTGGTTAAGTATTCTAATCGTATTTTCTATTGCCACCCAAGGCAACCCACTAGATTTCCACATGCCACCCAAGGCACTTACTTGATTTCCACATGCCACCCAAGGCACCCACTTAACCCCTCATGCCCCACTACATGCTTATCTGGTTAAGTGTTTCTTAATTGATTAAGAACGTAACCTTTGTAAAGACCTCTCACATTAGACTGTCTTTTATGGCAGCTGGATTTGCCGGTCGGGTCCGGGCAGCCTTACGCCATAACCGAGTCTAACCTCGTGTCTTTACACTTGTCACGTATTTAGTTTATGTCTAAGACCTCTCACATTGGGCCAATCATTTGTAGCCGCTGGATTTGCCGGTCGGGTCCGGGCAGTCTTATGCTACAAAAGGGTCCAACCTCGTGTCTTAGTCGATTAATTACACCTAATTAATCACCCCCATATTTTGAATAAATTTTCCCTAATTAATTCCAATTTAATGATGTACATAATTGACTCAATTATGTCCATCCACTTATGGTATGCAACTTCATACCAATTTCACCACAATTTTGTTAACATGAATATTAACCCCATCGTTCCCCACGTAATACACTAACATGACATACTTGAAAGGGAAGATTCATCACAAATACAATGGGTTCAACTTAGCATAACATTAGCATCACATGGGTTTTAAAGGTGTCAACTTGCATATATGACCATAGCATCAAACCCAACTAGCATAAATAATCAACCCAAACTTGCATGAATCACATATGTCATAAAGAGGGTAACTTGCATAAGTTACTTATGTCATACAAAGGGGTAAACTTGCATATGTATGTATGACATACAAAGGGGTTAACTTGCATATGTATGCATATCATACAAAGGTGTAAACTTGCACATGTTACTTGCATATAATCAAACACCAAACTTGCATAACATGTCATATATGAACTTGCATATAATCAAACACCAAACTTGCATAACGTGTCACATATGAACTTGCATAAAATCAAACACCAAACTTGCATAACATGTCATATATGAACTTGCATATAATCAAACACCAAACTTGCATAACATGGTGTCATAATGGATCAATGTTTATCATAGTGATTTGCATAACTAGCATCATGAACACATAACATAGATTACACCCAACTTGCATAACTAGCTTCATGGGCACATAGCATCAAACTTGCATAACTTGCATCATGAACATATAGCATACAACTTGCATAACTAGCATCATGAACATATAGCATAAAACTTGCATAACTAACATCATGAACACATAGCATATGATAACATAACTTGCATTGATCCACATACATAACCATAACCTCATTATATCCTATCATAATTAGTTTAGCAATTGCTTGCTAAAGGCATAGAAACTCACAACTTGTTGATTAGCACTCCTATGAAGAAGATTAAGTTGCTAGAGTTGATTAGAAGTTGATTTGAGAAGCTATCTTCTTCTAAAATTTGATGGAGGCTCCTTCTACTTGCATTTTGACGGCATGATGACATTGTATCCAATTTTAGTATGAATTAGGGTAGTCTTAGGGTGTATTTATAGTTTAGTTAAGTGTTTTAGGCCATAGGATTAACCCTAGGATAGTTTAGAGCCATCAGATCTCGTCACAATCCACCAAACACAGCCCAACAGCCAAAACAGTGCACCCAGCCAAACTGGCCGAGCCACCTGTGTCGATAGGGGTGTCGACACTACTGTCGACACACCCCCCTGTGTGTCGATTCCCCAGTCGACATGGGGGTCGACCTGGTGCTGGCGGGAATTTTCCCGCCTAGCCCCCCCTTCTGCATTTGAAATCTGTTTTTCGAAATTTGAATTCTCTGAGAACTTCGTTGGGCCTTAGCTGGGTCATACGGACTCCGATTTTCGAAAATTCGGACTCTATTTCGCGTATTTTTCCGAGACGAACGCAATGGCATAGCCCGTTTCCCCTGATTCAGATCTTAAAATTTATTTCTGCCCTGATTTATATTATAACAAGTTATTCAACATACGGGGTGTTACATTCTCCCCTACTTAAAGGATTTCGTCCCCGAAATCTCTAAGTCAAGAAGAACGTATCCTACCAACCAAACAATCATCTACTAAACCATCAAACACTGTAATCCATTGTCCTTAAAGTTTCTAATTCTGTATGAACATATGCAAAGAGTGTGTGTATATGTTCCTTGTCTAATGCAAAATCAGGCGGTCTACTGATTCAGTTGACCTCCTTAATGCAAACCATGATAGTGCCATGCATCCAATATGTATGCGAAAGAACCCTATCGACACATACTATTTCTACATGTGTGCACAACCATACACCAAAATGCATCATCCATATGATAACACAACCATTATACATCCATTAATATAGCTACCTACACACGATTATATGCAATATGCAATATGAAGTGACTGAGCCGATCTAGTGTCTAAAGTGTGTGTATATGCATCCACGAGCAACCACTAGCAAACACTTGCATCCACACGCATCCATCAAGCATAACATGTCTCAAACACATGTTTCAACCATAGGTTTACCCTATATAAAGGTCAAAGGTACTAATGAGAGGACATACTAAAGATAAGATAAGTACTAGACAAACGATAAAGGAGAAGTTAAAAGACATACCCTCAAAAAGGAATGGGTATAGTGAACGCATCTTCGCTTCTGTCTCCCAAGTAGCGTTGCTCTCATCATCTCCCCATTGCACTTTGACTAGTTGAACCTCTCTGTTTCTCAACTTCCTAATCTCTGACCCAAGGATGCGAGTAGGAGCTCGTCGAATAGTCGCATCACGCTCTACCTCCACTTCTCTAAGCAAGCTCGGCTTTACCACCTCTGTGTTCTCATGTAGGCACTTCCTCAAATGTGACACATGGAATACGTCATGTACACCACTAAGTCTCTTAGGTAAATCCACTCTATATGCCATCTGTCCAATCCTTTCCTTAATAGGAAACGGTCCTACAAACCTTGGTGCTAACTTTCCAACGGACCCAAAGCGAACAACATCCCGTAATGGAGATACTTTGACAAAGACCATGTCCCCAACATCAAACTCAAGATCCGTCCTCCTCTTATCCGCGTAAGATTTCTGCCTATCTTGCGCTGCTTTCATCCTTCTTCGAATCAAATCAATCTTTTCCGAAGTCTCTCTAACCATATCAGGCCCAAGCAAGATCTTATCCGTAGACTCCCACCAACATGTAGGTGATCGACAAGGCCTTCCATAAAGAGCTTCGAAAGGAGCCATACCAATACTAGACTGAAAGCTGTTATTATACGCGAACTCTACCAATGGAAGATGCTCTTCCCATGTACCTCCAAAATCTAAGATACACAGTCTCAAAAGGTCTTCTAGAACACGATTCACCCTCTCGGTCTGGCCGTCCGTCTGAGGATGATATGCGGTGCTCAAACACAACTGAGTCCCTACCGCCTCTTGCAAACTCTTCCAAAACTCGCTAGTGAAGATAGGATCTCGATCGCTCACTATGTTAGAAGGTACACCATGCAACCGAACTATCTATCGAAGGTAAACTGAAGCTAGCCATGGAGCAGTCCTCTTACTCTTCACGGGTATAAAATGGGCGCTCTTAGTAAGTCTGTCTACCACAACCCAAATTCCCGTATTACCCTTCCTCGATCGCGGTAACCCATCGATAAAATCCATCGAGACGCTATCCCACTTCCATTGCGGAACTTCCAATGGGTGAAGCAACCCACCGGGTTTCTTTTCTTCCGCTTTCACTTGTTGGCACACCAAGCATCTAGCGACATACTCGGCCACATCTTTCTTCATACCGGCCCAAAAGAAAACTCGCTTCATGTCTTGGTACATCTTGTCCCCACCGGGATGAATGGTCATCTTCGAACGATGTGCATCATCAAGTATAGCCTTCCTCAAACCCTCATCTTGCGGTACACAAAGTCTACCGTCTCTACGCAACCACCCCCTATCGTCTAGGGTGTACCTACTCAAATGGCTGGATGACTCCCCCCTTATGAGCCTCTCTACCAACTCAACCAACTGTGGGTCGTCCCGCTGTGCCTCGCCAATCCGTCCCAAAAGAGTAGGTCTGACCTCTAAGGATGCTAGCAAACCGGGTACAAAGTCAATGGAAGGTCTAAAATCAAACATCGAGATAAATTCCAAGCTTCGTCGTTCCACGAACAATGGACTTAAGGACAACCTTTTTCTGCTTAAGGCGTCCGCCACCACGTTACCCTTGCCAGGGGTATACGCTATCTCGAAATCATAGGATGCTAAGAACTCCATCCACCTTTGCTGTCTTAAGTTCAAATCCTTTTGAGAAAACAAGTACTTCAAAGATTTATGGTCGGTGAACAATTTGAACCTCTCGCCAAGAAGATAATGGCGCCAAGTCTTAAGCGCAAAAACAATAGCGGCCAACTCTAGATCATGTGTAGGGTAATTTTTCTCATGCGCTCTCAACTGCCTTCCACCATAGGCTATTACCCTTCCCTCTTGCATTAAGACTGCGCCCTGTCTTGTACCACAAGCATCTGTATAGACAACAAATGGCTTACTCCCATCTGGCAACACTAAGACTGGAGCTGTGGTTAAAGCTCTCTTTAACCGTTGGAACGCATCATCACAATCTACGTCCCATGTGAAGAATAGATTCTTCTTCGTCAAGCGAGTTAATGGGGCTGATATCTTCGCGAAGTCCTTGATAAACTTCCTATAGTAGCCAGCCAACCCCAAGAAACTCCTCACCTCGGTAGCATTCTTGGGAACCTTCCAATCTTGAATGGACACTACCTTCGCGGGATCCACAGCTATCCCTTCCTTAGAGACCACGTGCCCTAAGAACCGCACTTCCTTCCTCCAAAAGGGACATTTAGAGAATTTAGCCTTAAGGCTATGCGCTCGAAGAGTCTCCAACACTTCCCTAAGATGTAGGGCATGCTCTTCTTCATTCTTAGAAAAGACTAAGATGTCATCCACAAAGACCACCACGAACTTATTAAGGTACTCCCTGAACACCCTACTCATAAAATCAACAAAGTATGCAGGGGCGTTCGTCAAACCAAATGGCATCACAAGCCACTCATAGAAACCATCCGGAGTCCTAAAGGCAGTCTTCTCTATACTATCCTCAGCCACTCTCAACTGATGAAACCCCGTGGCTAAGTCCAACTGTGAAAACACTGAGGCGCCAACCAACTGATCAAAGAGATCATCAATCCTCGGCAATGGGTGTCTATTCTTCTTTGTGAGCTTGTTGAGTTCTCTATAGTCTACACAAAGTCTGAGGGACCCATCCACCTTCGTGGCAAAAACTACCGGAGCACCCCACTCCGATATACTTCGTCTTATGAACCCCTTCTCAAGCAACTCCCCTACTTGCTTATGGAGTTCCCTCCTCTCACGAGGAGCCATGTGGCGCACTGGCAAAGATACTGGCTTAGCATTGTCCACCAGATATATTCGGAAGTCTATCTCCCGCTTCGGAGGTAAGCCTTTCACCTCCTCAAACACATCCGGGTATTCCCGGACCACTCTAACAGATTGCAAACTCTCGACCGAAGCGTCAAGCGATTCAAGATAACTTAGCATAACATAATCCCTGGGATTACAAGAGATCTCGAGAGTGTTCCCCAAGCGGGTCATGAGCCTAACAACTCTCCTTTCGCAATCAAGAACGGCACCATTACTGGATAACCAGTCCATGCCCAAAATTAACCCATAGCCCGTGAAGCCCAAAACAAAAGCATCACATCTAAACTCAACGCTATGTATAGAAATCTTCAAACCCAAACATATCATGGAAAAATAAGTGGAGCCCCCAATTGGGTTTGAAACAACCAAGGGATCATCTACTAGACTGGTGTCTAAGTGCAGTGACTCAACTAATGATGATGAGATAAACGAATGCGATGCGCCAGAGTCGAATAAAGTACGGACAGGATGATCAAACAGAAAAACCAGACTTTCAACGGAAATAGTTCTACCTATTTCCTGAATCGGTGGAACCGCGAGAGCCTGAACTTGCCCCCTTGCCTGACCTGGTGCCATAAGAGCTTGCACCTGTCCCACTGAGGTAGATCCCGTCCTCTGCCCCTTCTTAGGGCAGTCCTTCACTAGATGCCCTGCTTCGCCACAGTGGAAGCAGCCAGTCTTCTTCTTCTTCCGACAATCTTTGCTTAGGTGGCCTGGTGTCCCACAATTGAAGCACTTCTTCTTTCCCTTGCCACCGTTGCCTTTCCCACCCTTGTTTTGCTGTTGCTGTTGAGGTCTCTTCTGATCTCCTTTCTTCTCAGGTGCCTTATTAGCATTGGGACCCTTCTCTTCCTCATGCATGAGTGCCATGTCTACTAGCTTCTCAAAGGTGGCCCCCATAGGGATGTGAGTCATAGCCAATCCATGCATCGGCTCATTCAAGCCCTTAACGAACCTCAAAGCCTTCTTCTCCGGTGTATTCACCATGTCTATGCCAAACCTTGCCAACTGATTAAACTTGTTGACATATTCCTTCACCGATAGGTTTCCTTGCTTTAGAGTCAAGAACCTTTCCATATACAGATTTTCTTCCGCCCTTGAGAGAAACTTTGCCACAAACCTTTGTTTGAAATCCGCCCAAGAGTCAACAGGGCGCTCTCCATTAGTGACCTCCCACCAGAACGAGGCCTCTCCCTTCATTAACCAAGCAGCTAACTTGACTTTCTTTCCTTCTTCCATCTCAAAGATGTCTATCAACTCTTCCGTCTCCTTAAGCCAATCCCTAGCTTCCACAAAAGTTTCTGATCCTTGAAAAGGTTTCCCTCCCATAGCCTTAAATTCCTTGCAAGTCTTAGCAAAAGTATCCGCACGAGGAGGAGGAGGGGGAGGAAGATCGGGTGCAACTGGTGGTGGAGGAACATCTGCTTGACCCGCAGCGGCAGCCCTAGCCTCCATCAATCTCCTATACCATACTGGTATCGCTACACCCTCCGGAAAGTTAAGATCTTCAGCCATGCTGAAACGAAAAAGGAAAGATTCAAAATGGAGAATTTGAAAGATAAAGATATGGCTATTGGGAATTATGCTTTTCTTTCAAAAACTTTTCTCTTAAAAGACATGTTTTTGAAAATACTCCTTCGAAAATGTTTTTAGAAAAATAGTTTTTATAAAAGTTTTATCTGTTCTGGTAACCTTCAGCTCTGATACCACGTGTAACACCCCACACCCGCTAAGGTCACTCACTATGGGAATGCCTTAACTTCGGTGGAGTATTTTAAGTGAATATAGAACAGAAAAATTACAACAAGACAGATATAAATAATACTTGTTAACTAAAACATCATTTCATTGCAGCAGAAGGTAAACATGTTTGGTTACAAAACCATAAAACAAGAGTCAAGTACTAAATATCCATCCTGATAAAAACATAAGTACATAATCCCACTACATAACTAATAGCCATAATAGAAAAGATAAGCTGGGCTTTACATCAACGGTCCAAGCTCCAAAAGATAGATAAAGAAATATGATCAAAGCCCACTAGTGTTAGGCCCAACCTGAGGACCTGAGGGGAAAAAAAGATAACAACAACGGGGTCAGACATAAGTCTGAGCGAGTCCTATAACTTTAACAATACAATCATTAAAGTAATTAGGGTATGATATAAACTTGGTACGGTAATGACTGGGGATAAATGACTACACTAAGCAGCCAACTAGACATAGGATGAACTAAGATATCGGTAAAGACGCATCTACCCACCCAAGGGTAATTACTACACTGCACCACACCAGTCATTCCTAACTTAAAGGTTGATCCCACCCAAGGACTTAGAAAATATAACTAGTAGTTTCGTGTACCCCTAGCTGACCACATAGGTGCCGTCTGCCCCTATCTCCACTAGGTGTACCCACTACTCCCCAAGCGATCGGCTCCCTACCGTAGATACCCGTGCTGGCCCCACAGTGGGGTGTATCACTCCCCAAAGTGGCAACCCGATACAACCAACGGTGCACGGCTTATACCTACACGATGCAACAACGTCTTACCTACCAGCCCGGGCCCACACACGCATATGAAACCCGTTGGACTTGCGTTGCCACCGCTAACCCGTTTTGGCCTCTTATAGTCAAGCCCAGTACGCGTGTCCCGTCCTCGACATGGGTCGAGCCCAATAAGATACATATGGGTTACTGGTTGAAATGGGCCCCCACAAGCTACCCACCTAAGCTTGTCCCCTTTTCTAGTGCATCCCACTTAACCCTTTAATCATGTTTAATTACATGTTTCCACTTGGTTAAGTATTCTAATCGTATTTTCTATTGCCACCCAAGGCAACCCACTAGATTTCCACATGCCACCCAAGGCACTTACTTGATTTCCACATGCCACCCAAGGCACCCACTTAACCCCTCATGCCCCACTACATGCTTATCTGGTTAAGTGTTTCTTAATTGATTAAGAACGTAACCTTTGTAAAGACCTCTCACATTAGACTGTCTTTTATGGCAGCTGGATTTGCCGGTCGGGTCCGGGCAGCCTTATGCCATAACCGAGTCTAACCTCGTGTCTTTACACTTGTCACTATTTAGTTTATGCCTAAGACCTCTCACATTGGGCCAATCATTTGTAGCCGCTGGATTTGCCGGTCGGGTCCGGGCATTCTTATGCTACAAAAGGGTCCAACCTCGTGTCTTAGTCGATTAATTACACCTAATTAATCACCCCCATATTTTGAATTAATTTTCCCTAATTAATTCCAATTTAATGATGTACATAATTGACTCAATTATGTCCATCCACTTATGGTATGCAACTTCATACCAATTTCACCACAATTTTGTTAACATGAATATTAACCCCATCGTTCCCCACGTAATACGCTAACATGACATACTTGAAAGAGAAGATTCATCACAAATACAATGGGTTCAACTTAGCATAACATTAGCATCACATGGGTTTTAAAGGTGTCAACTTGCATATATGACCATAGCATCAAACCCAACTAGCATAAATAATCAACCCAAACTTGCATGAATCACATATGTCATAAAGAGGGTAACTTGCATAAGTTACTTATGTCATACAAAGGGGTAAACTTGCATATGTATGTATGACATACAAAGGGGTTAACCTGCATATGTATGCATATCATACAAAGGTGTAAAATTGCACATGTTACTTGCATATAATCAAACACCAAACTTGCATAACATGTCATATATGAACTTGCATATAATCAAACACCAAACTTGCATAACGTGTCACATATGAACTTGCATAAAATCAAACACCAAACTTGCACAACATGTCATATATGAACTTGCATATAATCAAACACCAAACTTGCATAACATGGTGTCATAATGGATCAATGTTTATCATAGTGATTTGCATAACTAGCATCATGAACACATAGCATAGATTACACCCAACTTGCATAACTAGCTTCATGGGCACATAGCATCAAACTTGCATAACTTGCATCATGAACATATAGCATACAACTTGCATAACTAGCATCATGAACATATAGCATAAAACTTGCATAACTAACATCATGAACACATAACATATGATAACATAACTTGCATTGATCCACATACATAACCATAACCTCATTATATCCTATCATAATTAGTTTAGCAATTGCTTGATAAAGGCATAGAAACTCACAACTTGTTGATTAGCACTCCTATGAAGAAGATTAAGTTGCTAGAGTTGATTAGAAGTTGATTTATGAAGCTATCTTCTTCTAAAATTTGATGGAGGCTCCTTCTACTTGCATTTTGACGGCATGATGACGTTGTATCCAATTTTAGTATGAATTAGGGTAGTCTTAGGGTGTATTTATAGATTAGTTAAGTGTTTTAGGCCATAGGATTAACCCTAGGATAGTTTAGAGCCATCAGATCTCGTCACAAGCCACCAAACACAGCCCAACAGCCAAAACAGTGCACCCAGCCAAACTGGCCGAGCCACCTGTGTCGACAGGGGTGTCGACACTACTGTCGACACCCCCCCCCCCCGTGTGTCGACTCCCCAGTCGACACGGGGGTCGACCTGGTGCTGGCGGGAATTTTCCCGCCTAGCCCCCCTTCTGCATTTGAAATCTGTTTTTCGAAATTTGAATTTTCTGAGAACTTCGTTGGGCCTTAACTGGGTCATACGGACTCCGATTTTCGAAATCTCGGACTCTATTCCACGTATTTTTCCGAGACGAACGCAATGGCATAGCCCGTTTCCCCTGATTAAGATCTTAAAATTTATTTCTGCCCTGATTTATTTTATAACAAGTTATTCAACATACGGGGTGTTACACCGTATGATCCCAGTGAATAGTTATTTAAGAATACCGGTGAGAGTGTAAGACAGTCTAATTACGAGAGCATCATTGGCAGCCTTCGATATGCCACTGATTGTACTAGACCCGACATTGTCTATGTCGTGGGATTACTGTGGAAGTTTACCAGTAGACCTAGTATAGAGCATTAACATGCTATTGAGAGGGTCATAAGATACCTAAAATAAACTATGAACCTTGGATTACATTATGAAAGTTTCCAGCTGTACTTGAAGAATATTCTGATACAGACTGAAATACTTTATCTGATGATTCTAAAGCGACCAGTGGTTATATATTTAGCATCGCTGGAGAAGCTGTCTCTTGGAAACCCAAGAAACAGACTATATTTTGACACAGTCTACTATAAAGACTGAGATAAAAGCACTGGCCACAGCTAGTGAAGAAGCAGAGAACTAAAGAAATCTGCTTGAGATCCCCATTTGGGAAAAACCGACACCAGTGGTGTAATCTATTGCGATAGTACCGCGGCTATTGCAAAAAGTACAGAACCATTAATACAACAGTAGAAAACGACGTCGTAAGCACAATACTGTAGGAGAACATCACATAGATAGTGATGAAAATTTGACGACTATTGAAAGAACAGAACCGATAATATAACGGTAAGAAATGACAGTCGTATGCACAGTATTGTTAGAGAACATCACATATGAAGTGATGACAATTTGGCAGATCCTTTGACGAAAGGAGTGACCAAAAGAAAGTCCATAATGATTCTAAAAGAATGGGACTATTGCCCTGAGATTGTGGAATCACGCACAATGGTAACTCGACCTAAATGACTGGAGATCCCAAGAACTAGGTTCAATGGGTAAAAACAAGTTGTGTAGTGATAGTAGATGAACATGCTAAATTTTTATATTAAGAAACATGTATTCCAGAAGTGATTAGAGGATGAGTTAATAGAAACTCTTAATGAGATCTATACTCTATTTGGAGTGGAGTACCTACCTTCAGGAGTGTTCTTGATAGACTCACCTTTGTGAATGTGGAAATGTGGCCGTTTCCTATGGAGTTTGGGCAAAACTTCTAGAGCGTTCACTAAACTGGGATAGACGTTCATGGCCATAAATGCACGGGCTTATTTGATTGCACTATAGAAAAGGTTGTGTGTGGTTTGATGTCAGGAATAGAGTTCAAGACTACATGTCACTCTAGTAAAAACTGAATCTTATCCACTATGCAAAGGTTCAAGTCGGATGACACCTTTGTTTATGCACAGTCTTATGTTTTTAGAAACTGCTCGAAAATTATTTTTAAAAATTCAAGTGGGGGATTGTTGGAAAAATAGTTTATTTTTGTAAAGATGAATTATTTAAAAATGGATAAGTATGAGATGATTCCTATATGAATAGTCCCACATCATGAGACTATATTAAAGAACTGGTTTTTATTTGACATGGTAAATATTGAGATCCATGTTTTCAGATCTGAACCTTTATTTGACTTGGTAAATATTGAGATCCATTTTTTCAGATCTGAACTGACTCCTCCACAATTATATTATCACGTTTCCTCAGAAAAATAGATGACACTATTATTTTTATTTTTCTATCATCTCTTCTTCTTCCTCCACCATTGTAAATTTTCTTTCAAAACAAAATCAGAACGAGCAGTTAAATTTTATTTGAAAGTGCAAATCTGCACTGATTTGTTGTGCAAGCGAATCAGTTATTAATTGTAGAGGCTGTTTTATCCCAGAGGCGACGGTGATAGAGAACGAATTGGTTTGCACCATAGACCAGATCACCGAATCGTCTTCAAGAAAGCGACAATGTACGCGACTCAGCCATTGTTTCCCAACAGAGCTTTGTTTGTGACATTGGTATGTCATGAAGAGGAAGGATCAACGATAGAACCGACAACAATGCCATTTAAAAACCAAATTTACGGACCTGCCGATATCCATGAGGTTCAGGTATGCAATTAGACACAAAATAAAATTGCTTAACCTCCTCTGGATCATCTTACTGCTTACCCTTATTTCTATATTTATATTCATGTACCCAACAATTAATTCTGAATGCTTTTGCCTTGTATGGTACGTTCATCCAAATTATGATTATTTTTATACACAGCTTCTTGGGTAAACAAATTATTTTAGTCCCTTGCATGTAGAGCACGTGAATCAGTTAAATCTTATTATGAATAAGTTGCTGGCAGATGGAACTTATATTTTGCGTTTATATATCAAGTTAGAACTTATATTTTTTATATATCCACCAACTAATACACTACATTTATGCTCCTCTTTTATTCTCACATGTCAATATTTATTTTTCTTTCCAGTGCCAATATATAAAACTCATGAACCATCAAGACTTAAATTGCTGCTAACACTAAGCATCCTGTTGTTAACTGCAGGCCTTGGTGTTGAAATTCGTGATACGCAAATCACAATTTTGGGCAACAAATAATCTTACATATTTTGTGGAGAGACTTGTTGTTAGATTTTATGGAGAGATTTGGTGCTAGATTTGATGAAGAGATTTGGTGCTAGATTTTATGGAGAGATATTGGTTGCTACATTTATGGACATTTATTGTAAGGATATTTGGTGCTTAACCAAATAGTTTTATAACATATATGAAGATATTTTGGGAGCCAAGTTTTCTTGGGCATGAAACCAAGTTTTTCTTGGGCATGAAGCAATTCTCACTATAAAAAGGGCTAGCTAATCTCTTCATTAGGTGTGGAAAATTTTCCATTATTCTTCATTGTCTTTCTCCTCAAATTTTTAGCCATTAGATATTCTCTACCTATTTCTCAATAAGGTTATTAGTTCAAGTTGTAATTGTTTGTAACGATAGTTGAGATCGTTTGTAAACAATTTTTTTATTAGTGAATCAATAAAGAGGGTGGTTGGGTGGAATATCGTGTGCTCATATTTCCGATATTATTTGTGTTGTTTTTTTGTTTTTCAATCAAATTCATCTTCAAGTGATTGGGTGATAAAGATCCATTTTTTCTTGGCATTTTGTCAAGCTTCCGTTGTGCACAAAAATCATAACACTTGGTTATGGTACATAACACCAATAAAATAAAGTTATATGGAACTGTACGGTACTGCAACAGTTGGTTATGAACCGAAAAAATGGCCAGTAAAGTAATTTTCTTGCACTGACCAACACAAATTAGTAGCAGCTTGCAAATTAATAATTTTGTATTGCTCGAAATTAGTTGCAGCTTGATTAAATTAGGAGCAGGTTGAATTCGGTTAACAAAATAAGGCTAAATGAAATTAGCAACAGCTCGAAAACATTTAACAACTTTCGACCAACACTCATTTGAATAAATCTAATAATTAAACACATAGTAAGCGAAAACAAACTCACAATTTTCCTCTTTTAGCTAGTACTCACCATATAAAAGTAGAAATCACTAGTATTGCTAGAAATTGATTATGTATTGCTTGAAATGAATTTTGATTTCAATTTCTATGACTTCTACTCAGACAACTACGATCGTGTTATTAGTATGTCCTATATTTACTTGAAGCACAAGTTTCATATGTTTCCCGTTATTCCTCCGGTTGGAGTTTGGCAAAAATGAGTATGATTTGAGTCTGTAAGACTAGAGATATAAGTTTGTGAAATAAGTATAGTTTGACTTAGAGTTTATATTTATATTTTTCATATTGTTGCAATGATTGTTGCAAGTACTATAAACTATAAGGCTATATATACTTACGCTTTTCGATTTGAACAATCAACTGCTCGTTTGACATTGTATGTTGCATCTCATAATAAAGGGGGAATTTAAATAAAGGGCTTAATATCTCTTCTCCATTATTTTCCAGGACCGCGTTTGCATATAATAAGTTTAAAGGACCAGAATCAAAAAATTACATTAGAGCACAACCAACAATGGTTTGTTCAGTTGCTAAACAAGCCACGGAGCAATCAGGTATGGCTTGTTCAGTCACTCGTGGCTAGTCTGTGGCTGCTTTGGAGCTGGGTGGTGGCTGGTTCACTGAACAGAGGTTGGTGTTTAAAACGGCAAAGAGTTTGCCGTTATATGTTTATAACGGCAAACTCTTTGCCGTTATAATTTATAACGGCAAAGAGTTTGCCGTTATAAACATATAACGGCAAACTCTTTGCCGTTATATTTTATAGTCGTTGCACTACAACGGCTAGTGCAACGGTCCTATTCCCTCCCCTATATACCAACCTACCTCCTTCTTCTTCCACACAACCACACCACCTTCTCAACTTCAACTTTTACAACCCAAAAAATGTCTTCTTCTTCACCCAAGCGAACCGGAAAAACAACTATAATCAAGAAGAAACCCAAGTCCCAACCGTACTCGTCATCATATACCATGCAACGTCCAGTCCAACAGCAGCAATCGTTTCAGTCATCTCACGAATACAGATACTTGCCGTATTCAAATTATCCATACCGACCACCTTACCAACCGCTCGCTCCTCCTAATTTTCCTCCCATCCATTCTACCGCCCCGCCACAGTTATACCAACAACGTCCCACGGTAGGCATGTACGACGATCGTTTGTCGTATATGTCAATGATGATGCAGACCGATCGAAGTCAACAACCTCACCTAACTCCGCAACAGACCGAGGTTCGTGACCGCGAATGTATGCAAAATCTGCAAAGATAGTTTTCATACGGCTGTGCCTCTCCTATTGACGAAGAAAATGTTGAAACTTCAACGAAGGAGGCGGAGGAGGAAGATGCAAACGAGGATGCGAATGTTACAAATTCTGAAGAATGTAATCAAGAATACCTTGCACCTATCAGTCCCAAATATAACCAAAAGAAGACTAAGTGGAAGTCTTTAAGCGGTATTTTCAATAAACGACACCAAACCAAAGTTGAATCAGAGGCGGATCCCGGACTAGAAGAAATTGAGGATGAACATGCCGAAGGGAAAGGAACAACAACGGATGGAAGAAAAAAACAATTTAAGTTTACTTCCGAGCAGTACATTTCACTTGCTAGATCTTGGATACGCATTTCACAGGACAACATTACTGGGAATAATATGAAAGTTCAGAAATTTTGGAAAGGAGTTTGCAGAGTTTTACAATTCGTTGGAAGCGATGAGTAGAACATGAGGATCACTTAGAGGCGGTTATAGAGTTATGAATGCCACATGTCAGAACTATCTGGCAATACTGATAAGATTGGAGAACAAGCAGTAAAGCGGTGATGCACCTTATGACGTTGTAAGTACCATAGATTATTTTAAAAAATAACATACTTTACTATGATTACTTAGAAATGTCATACCCTCATGCAATTTCGACTTTGTGTTACAGATTGAAGAGTCACGAAAGGCCTACCAACAACAGTATGGATATCCATTTAAATTTCAAGACTGCTTTGAGCTTCTATCTAGTTTGCCGAAGTGGAAGAACCCAAGCAACTTCATGTTTGAGCAGTAGAACAAAGCTCGAAGGATGAATTACTCTGATTCTAGTCCAGGAAGTGACCCGAGTTCGCAAGAGAAGCCCTTTATATGGAACTAGTGACAGACGACCTATTGGCAGAACCAAGTCAATTCAGCTGGAGCAACGCAGTGCGGAGTTATCTAGATTTCTGGAAACAATGGAGAATTCAACGAAGGAGATAAGAGAGCATAGAGTTAAATTTTCAGCGCAAAGAAACCGCAGCGACGAAAAGTTCCAAAAGGCAATTAGTGATGATCTAGAGCTCTAAAGACAAGCACAGGAGGAGAAGATAGCTATGATGCGAGAGAAGAATTATATTAAAATGATTACATGTGATTTTAGTAAGCTTTCCCCTCTACAGCAAGAACTATTAATCGAGCAGCTTGAAGAGTACAAAAAATATAAAGGAAGCGGAAGCAGAAGCGACAATGGTTCGTATAAGGACTAGCTATATATGTTGGGTTGAGCTGTAATATGAATGTGAACTGTTTGTAGTATTTATGTACTAGTTGTTGTTTATGTTAGGGAAACTCCAGTGGATTCAGGGTTGTTGTTTATGTACTAGTTGTGCTTATAGGTAAGTAATTGTATTATTGTGGATAAATGTCGATTAGTCTAAACGGGGACAACATACAACTACGATAAAGGATACATCATTATAACAAAATATAGGATACAACATCATTATAACATACAACGTACAACATACAACATCAGTATATCCAAATATAAGATACAAGATGCATTCCGCATTCAATCCAACATACATCATACAACAACGATACAATACGGCAGAACGACCGTGCAATCCAGATTACTAGTAGTCTTAGTTTCGCGAAGAACCGCTCCACCCATACAATATTTCTGCTTTTGTGAGTAATTCACTGGTCTGATCCATCTGTACTTGGATGTATGGCGTGCCGACGACGTCTCTCATCATCATCATCATCAGGAGGATGACTCGACCCAGCACCAGACAACTGGTGGTAATACATCTGCATGTCCTGAAATCTCTTGCGCTCTGCCTCAAGCTGGGCCTCTAAATGCGCCTGATGTTGTCGTGCCTCCTCTCCAACACGACGCAGCTCAGCATCACAGTACTCTAGGCTACCCCTATGCTTTACGTAGCCCGTATGCCTAAGCCCCATCTGCATATCATACAGATCAGCATATGATATCTGTGTAGGCTCCGGGTAATCATGATGGGCCGGAGGATGAAACACGTCAACGTAACAATTTGGTCCAATAGTAGGTACTGTCATGGTCCAACCAAAACGACTAGCGGCCACCTCATGATCAGGTGCACGAAAATCCTGGCTGGGTTGGGTAATATCCTCAATAATAGGTGGATGTATGCCGTGTCGGATAGCAAATGGCCCTACTAAATCAATCGAAGCTGCATGTGTAATTGTGTCTGAGGACCCGGTGAAAAATCTGCGCTAGAAGTCAACGTATGACTGTCCGGTGATAACAAAGCTCTCGCCCGTCCACCAGCCTGCTGCCCTGGCAAAATCTAGCTGATCGGACGGGTAAATGATACACCGATAAGTATGTGGGTGCGGATCATCGGGAATAGCGTCGAAGTCAAACAACTGTTTCCAGCACCTCTCATCAAGAAACCAATAAGCACCTAACGCCGGGGGATAAGATATGAGTGGAAATCTCCGTCCGGCAAGCATCCTAGCAAGCTCTATCATATCAAGACCAAATGATGTACTCTGCTCAAATGGATGCCATATAATCTGATGCCTATACATCCTCAGGTCGATCTGGTTGTGGGCAACTGAATACACATGGCATGACTCATTATTCCTGGGCCCCCGGTTGTCCGTAGTCCAAAAATGTATACGGGGGAAAAAGGTCGAAGAGTCTGAAGTACGGGTGACGAAATAAAAGTTCCTAGAGTACTCAAAATAACAATACTGTAACAAATCCCAGAAACCATATAAAGAAACCTGAGAATCAGAGATGGTGCACTGTATGTCGAGACATCTGTATAGGTATGCAAGGATAGGTGTGCCCCAATCATATAAAATCACCCCATCATGATTTAACTCAGTAGCGACCTCAACGAATCCGACAGGCAAACTACTGCTCGATGAACTAAAGAATAGGTTACCCATAAGGTATGCCACAAATAATCGAGCAAGCTCTAAGTCGTCATCACCAGAGTACTGGGCGAGTATGCTATCCATGGCCGCACGGATGACGCTCACTCTAATAGTGCCTTCGGCTTGATAAGACGCATCAGAAACGTCAAAATGAGGCAGTAGATCATGAAGAAGTGCACGATCACGCCATCGAGCATCATCAAAAGGCAATGGGGGGATAAGCAACTACTCCAATACAAATACCAGTAAGCATGGAGAAATCAAGCGGTGTAAGTCCTAACTCACCGCAAGGAAAGTGAAATGTGTGGGTGGTTTTGTACCACCGTAGAGCAATGGCCGCGCACAATTGAACATCAGCATTTATAACATGGTTGATTCCTAAAATTGTAAGGTGCACAATAAGATAAACTAGGACTAATAAATTATCCAGTAGTTTCATTAAAATGTCATTAATATTACCTAGAAAATAATGAAATCCAAGAGCATGTAACAGTGCTACGACCCCCTCCTTACCCATCAAGTGTGCATGATAATATCTATGTGTGTTCGCTAACGAACCACGTGAATGTATATTCCGCAACTGTCAACGGTTCAATAAAAAGTTATACTATATACCCAATGTCTAACACTCAAAGAATATTATTTAAATAATACTAAAAATACTTACAGCCAAACTCAACTGCGTGCTAACGTGTACTTGGCCTTCTGGAAGCATGCGAAAGTTGGATAGCATAGGAAGCTTCGCGGCACTGAGGTTCAGATCCATACAACCATCGAGATCGGCATGTCTAGTGGAAACCGATCCCACACCCCTACGCGACCTACCCGCTCGTCCGCCCCTACAGCCGTCGCGTCCACGACGACCGCCTTCCTCTGCGCCTACACCCACGTCTTCCTCAATGCCTACTACTTGGTTCTCCATGTTTTCGGCGGCTGCAAGCAAATCTTCTATTCTGGGCACTTACGGTATGTCTGGTTGTTCGCCACTACCACCTGGACCATTCTCGCCTGCGCCACTGCCGCCGGTGCCACCATCGTCGCCGTGCATGAATTTTTTTGTGAAATTTTTTAGGAGTCTAGACATATTTTCGAACGAATATATCGAAAATGGTAGTTAATTTGGTTAGAAGCTGACGGATTGGTGGAAATATTTGGGTGAAAAATGGGGGAGGAATTGAGATTTTCGGGTTGAGAAAATGGGGGAGAAGAATGAAGATGGAGGGGGCGGGAGGGGGGGTTCTGGGTGTGGGATTACAACGACAAACACTTTGTCGTTATAACTTTATAACGGCAAAGTGTTTGCCCTTTTATAAAGTTACAACGATAAAGAGTTTGCCGTTGTAATTTTATAACGGCAAACTCTTTGCCGTTGTAATCCCTTTTGTGGCTAGCCCGTGGTTGCTTCTCCTTTTCTGGTTTGCAAAACAAGAGAGAGAACAAGTGAACAGAACAAATTGTTGGTTATGGTCTTAGTGTCCTTTATTTCACAATTAGCAACAGGAAAACTATATCTATCATCATCTTCCAACCGTGAGCCAATCTACTCCATTCTTTCCAAATCGACTCAAATTAAAGGAAGTGAAGATCTACTACTAAAATCGACTGTGGCTATTTCAAATCTTGATTTGGATGTATACTTCCTGATTATATAAGGTAAAGATCCTAATTTCTTAATTATTTTATGATAATAGGCTAAATTGGTCGATTATCTTGTATTTAAAACCATCGATCAATCTAGATGATGTTTGTATTCATAGCATGTATAGTTTAACTTGAAAATGATGTGGTATGCTTGCTCAATCAAACCTAAAACCACTATTGATTATTTAAACTATAATTAGTCTTTACTAAACCGTAGAGAGAATGATGGAAATTGAATGGTGATAAAAGCTACTGATTATTGTCCGTGTTTACTGTCCGCGGATGGATATGTAATTTTTTTGAGGATAACTCTACGCATTATTGTTTATTTTATAGAAACTTTGCAACTTTTTTTTATCCTTTTGCATCCAATACCAAGGCAAACCCATGGAAATACCCCTTTCTCAAAGAAAAATAGACACTATGTAACTTTATCGCATTGCAATAGACTTTATTTAGCTAATCTTTTCCGCAAATTCTGTATGAGAAAAGGTTATATTGTATTCCGTTGAAAATAACGGCTGAATTCTGTTCGTAAGAACAAAGAGAAGCAGATCTATTCTATACCCGATAAGTACCAATACGCAATGGGAGCATTAGTCCTATTTTGGAGGAATGAATGTATGGATCCTTTTTATTATTCGAACGATCTATCTCTTCAATTAAGATTTTTAGTTCTTAATTCTATCTTTCTCTAAAAACCTTCGAAGAAGACAATAAACTCATTCTTACGTTTCCATATTAAAGTGAAGTATAGTACTTAAATTTTTTCTTTAATTTAATGCCCATTGGTGTTCCAAAAGTACTTTTTCGGAGTCCTGGAGAGGAAGATGCAGTTTGGGTTGACGTATAGTGCGACTTGTCAGACATATTGGGTCATATGGAATTTCCCCATTTTCTCCTCCGATCGAGATATCCTCTGTTTCGCCCAAGAAATATTGTATTGATTGAAGAATCAATCATGCGTAGCGTGAAGTTAAATTAGATTAATTTAGATTGAGAAGCAATATTCTTAATTAGAAGAATTTATGGTTAACTTGGACTAAAGACTAAAAAAATGGGGTATCCAGGCTCTGCTCATAAAATACCAAACGGGTAATAGTAATATATGTAGAATTACCGCTTGTAGCTATGCATAGAAGATTCCTCTATTTTATTTATTTAATTAGAGAAGCACTCTTAAACTGCCATGTCAACCATTATAATAAATCCATTGAATAGTTTTTTGGAGACATGAAACGAATTGAAAAAAACTCGTAGCAAAAAGAAGTGGTACTGAGATCATTTGTCCTATATGTACAACTAGAATTCGGATAAATCTTTCCCCGGAGTAGAACATGAACCTAAAAGAATTCAAAGGGCCCATTCAGGAACAAGAAAATAACATCGTGATTTAAATCTCGACGAAACAATACATCAATGAGAGGTTAATCAAATAAGTTCAGTAAATTATTTTTTTGTTTTAGGAAAAGGATAAAAACTCTTTCTTTTTTTAATGGAAGAAAAAACCCCTTCATTAGAAAAGCAGGAATCTCTTAAAAAAAAGAGAAATAGGATTGGAATCAACACATTGATTCTTTATTTTCGCAATTTTTTTGAACCGTATGCATCCAAAGATGCGCGTACGGTTCAAAAGGGATATAATTTTGTCCTAATCAACCGACTTTATCGAGAAAGATTACTTTTTTTAGGCCAAGAAGTTGATAGCGAGATCTCAAATCAACTTGTTGGTCTCATGGTATATCTCAGTATAGAAGATGATACTAAAGATCTTTATTTGTTTATAAATTCCCCTGGTGGATGGGTAATACCAGGAATCGCTATTTATGATACTATGCAATTTGTTTCGCCCGATGTACATACAATATGCATGGGATTAGCCGCTTCAATGGGATCCTTCATTCTGGTCGGAGGGGAAATTACCAAACGTCTAGCATTCCCCCATGCTTGGCGCCAATGAGTTTTTATTAAAAAAAAAAAGAAGAAAACTATGCCTTCGCCATATTGAATATGAAAAATAAGTAATAATAGCATGGCACTTCGAGTTCGAGATGAACAAACTATTATTGTTTTTTCTAATACGATATTTTCTATCGAGATAGTAGTATGAAAAAATGTTATTTCCGACTTGATCTTCTATGTCGGGAGTGCATTTCAGCGTCACAAACCGTTTTCTTCCACACCAGAATCCTTTTTCTGATATTTCTCTTACGAAGAAAAGAGTACGAAAAAAAAAAGAAACTTTGGGATTGCTAAATCACAGACGAGATAAATATAGAAAGCAACAGAACCATCATAGTATTTTTGTTTTACATTCCAATATGAATGAAAGGAAGGGTGGTAAATGGATCATTCAACAATCTAGATCGGATGGATTTTTTTTTTCTTCGATAAAATAGAAAGGGGAAAAGGAAATTCCATTGCAGAGCCGTATGCAATGCACAAAAGGTGCCTGTACGGTCCGTCGTTCAATTCTATTTTTTTCTTGTTTTTTTTAGTCCTTACTTTAATCCAATTTTTCAAGATAGAAGAACCGTTCATGCATGATGTTAGATCAATATTATCAGGGTTATGATTCACCAACCTGCTAGTTCTTTTTATGAGGCACAAGCAGGGGAATTTATCTTGGAAGCGGAAGAACTACTCAGACTTCGCGAAACCCTCACAAAGGTTTATGTACAAAGAACAGGTAACCCTTTATGGGTTATATCCGAAGACATGGAGAGAGATGTTTTTATGTCAGCAACAGAAGCCCAAGCTCATGGCATTGTTGATCTTGTAGCGGTCGAAAATGAAACTATTGGGGATTTCGCCTAAATATATGATTTCCTCCATAATTCTATTTTTCCGTGATTTGATATTGAATGTAAATAACTATTAATCATCAATAAATCAGGTTAAGATCGATCTAAACCAACCTATTTTATTATATATATATGATATGCCGACAATTAAACAACTTATTAGAAACACAAGACAACCAATACGAAATATCACGAAATCCCCCGCACTTAGGGGATGCCCTCAACGGCGGGGAACATGTACTCGGGTGTATGTGCGACTCGTTTAAATCATGAGTTCAAACAAAATAAATACAGCAATTTTTCAAGTACCAATCACCAGTACTAAGGAATAAAGATAGATAGGATGGAAAAACTTACTATTTATAAAGCTAAAGATTCATCATCTACCTATATTTTTGTGTATGAAATTTATGGTTTCCGTTGGTGCAAATCCAATCACCTCAGTTTGAGATGAGAAGTAATTCCCCATTGGTAGCAAATAGTTATCTATTAAGCGGAGGAAAGAGTACTATAAAAAGCAAAAAGGTTATGTTCCTATTCTTGAAAGAACGGACTAACAAGGTCAGCTGCCTAGCCAACTTTCATAATTAAATGCCGTCACTGTATGGATAACCCTTTTGTGAAAAGAACCTTTATTTCACAATGAGCAACAGGAAAACTATATCTATCATCATCTTCCAACCGTGAGCCAATCTACTCCAATCTTTCCAAATCGACTCAAATTAAAGGAAGTGAAGATCTACTACTAAAATCGACTGTGGCTATTTCAAATCTTGATTTGGATGTATACTTCCTGATTATATAAGGTAAAGATCCTAATTTCTTAATTATTTTATGATAATAGGCTAAATTGGTCGATTATCTTGTATTTAAAACCATCGATCAATCTAGATGATGTTTGTATTCATAGCATGTATAGTTTAACTTGAAAATGATGTGGTATGCTTGCTCAATCAAACCTAAAACCACTATTGATTATTTAAACTATAATTAGTCTTTACTAAACCGTAGAGAGAATGATGGAAATTGAATGGTGATAAAAGCTACTGATTATTGTCCGTGTTTACTGTCCGCGGATGGATATGTAATTTTTTTGAGGATAACTCTACGCATAATTGTTTATTTTATAGAAACTTTGCAACTTTTTTTTATCCTTTTGCATCCATTTTTATCATTTAAAATGTTATCAAAATCAAGAGTTTAGGTTATTGTGGCAGCAATTGAAAAGAGAGGTATCAGTTTGCCTAAAGACCCAAAAGAGCTCTACGAATTGAGCTCAAACGAGTGTAGCAGGGACAGTAAGTTTCGAATGACTCAACATATCAACTGAAGTTAGTCAAGAATGTTTACATTTGATTGTGAACATCCTGAAACAAAATATTATCATGCGACATATCAGATGTTTTTCGAAAGAATTTAGGTCGCTAGGACGAAGAAATCAGGAGTGCGAACTGCATGCTTACTTGTGGTATTATACCAATTAAGATTTGTGTATCTTTTTCTTGTGCATTCAGATTTGTCAACAAAGCTGTAATTAAAATTGATTTAACAATCATTCAGATTTATGTATTTTTTCCTATGCATATCAACTTTATGTTAAGAGAAATCATTAAAAGGTATAACTGAGATAAATTCTTAAAGAGAAATTAGTGAACTTGTATCGCAGTGTTTTGTTTGGAAATTTTGCAAAAGATGCTAATGCTTTGGCACGTACAGTTTATTTCCTAGTATCTACTTATTTGTTATTGAACTCGTATTGCAGCTATTTGTCTACTCTTTGTACAAATGTGTCAAATATCATTGGGTTTGCATCAGATTGAATAGTATTTGGCCTTTATAATAAATAAATTCATGGTCAAATTGATATACTTGTTTTCTCTATGTCTGCGAGCTCATGTGACAACTTAAGTAGGTTATATTAAGAACTATGTTTGCAGCATATTGTGAGTACTAAGGCGTCCTTGTTATAATATACCAGTACGTATGGCATGTCCATTGGACGTGTACAAAGAAAAACGTGTATTCACTCCTCCTTAATATAAAGAAACATTTGTTCTAGCTTTCTTCCATTAGATGGTTATAACAACACAACATAAATTATTGTATGTTTAGGCGCAGGCCTGAACTAAGAACTTCAAAACTTTATTATTTTATGTTTTAGTATGAAGATTAATCCAGTTGACTGCTGTAAGGAATAATCAATTTTTTGTTGTTGTATTTCTCCTGTTATTTACCTATAAATTATAAAAGCTTTTGAAGTATAATATGAGACTCTTTATATAAAATGTAGTCATATTTTCCATAAACTGTATGAGACCCTTTTTTACAGGAATGTGAATGTAGAATCAAATTTTTTTTGGCTTAAAATTTAATTGTTCCAAGCTTTTCATTTTTCACTTGGTTGGTGAACTAAGCTAAAATTTCCAATAAATTTCATTTATATAATGTTATACAACTATGTATTTTCTTTGATTTCTCAAAATTTCAATTACATTGGTACCAAAAAATAAACAATTGTTATTTATTTATTGAAAATGTAAAGGGGAAGCAATGCTTTCAATAACAGATGTCTTAATGCATTTTAAAGTGTAATGTCGTCAATTTCATAGAAGTTGAATACATGATGCGCTCATCACTTAGACGAAAAAGGCAAAAATTATTATCGCATTGGACATGAAAATTGTTAATAGTAGATTTTAATACAACAACAAAGTTTGCCAATAAAAATTGGTTATATGAAATCAACATTATAACAACATATGCGTCAAATCCCTACAGATGGTAAAAGAAATATGAATCATACACAATCTAAAGAATAGCCCATATTACTCAGGATGATAGCTTCACCTTCTACTAATTTTTTCATTATGAGTTACAGTTAAATTACAGCAATATTATAGCAGGGCCATGTAACCGTTCCGCTATTTCCAGAGTCACTTGTTCCAAACACGCTTCGCTTCTAGCGTTTGCATGCAAATCCTGTTACATCATCCTCGCGGCCCACAATTTCATCTACATCTCATTTATTTTGGCTGACTTAACAGCTGCCCACAATTTCAGTTTGAACCTAACACCATATGTGCCAAGACTTGCTCCTTCCTATCCTCACTTTGGCTCGCAGCCAGTGTGCTAGTACTTTCATCATCCTCGTATACATATTCTTAGCAGTCCAGTGAGCTCAGCTAACGTTCTCTTTTTCCTTTCTCATATTCCAACAGCATTTAACAGCTCCATTACTTTTGCTAAACTGCCAGATCTTCTTTAGCAGACCTCTAAACTACTGCCCAGCCCAGCCCTCACCTTAGCTATTACACTCCATTAAGCTTGTCTTCAAGCCAATCAGTCGATCTTCCATAGGAAACCTTTCTTTTGCTTTTTTCTATGCTAACAATAGCTGGATGAAGTCAACAACTGAAATAATTATAATAACACTATTAGTTTAGTTTCTCCGTTTACAAATTTCGTCAATCGTCGTAGCGATGATCTACCTCATTTTACAGATTTTTCTTAATCATATATGAGTGCGCTCCTCCTAACAGGACCATTGTTTAAAAAAATTATGCTGTGCGAACAAAAGCAAACACATCTCATAATTAAAAATCAATGAGGAGCAATAGGTATTATTACTGTAGAAGATGTTGCAAGGGATTTTAAGCTAAGCTTTATTATAACAAATAAATACTAATTCTAAGTTATATATTACGAATGCCAATGAGAAGAAATAGCAGCATAATTACACTCAGACATAATAGGAAATAAATGTGTGAAAATATAGATAACTCATATCCAATTCTATGTACATGGCTGATGAAAATCCTTAGCCTTAATCCGCAGCAACAGTATATCATATGTGGAGTGCATCAGCAAACTTCTTATTTAGTTATTTATAGGGTACTTTGGCACATAATTACATATTTAAAGATAAATGTACATGTCTGTTGCAGTCGTAAAGATTAAACACACTAAAAAGTATAAGACAAACAACATAAGAGATGATGAATAAGTTAGGTTTAGTAAAGGAATAATGAAACATGGAAAATAATGCATTGTAAAGAAGTAAAGCATCAGGTCACATTTAAAGATTCATATGTATTGCAATTGACTTTACCTAGTATAGAACCTCTATCAATAAACAAACTCCAACCAAAGTTCATTTATATTCAATAGGAAAATTTTAATAGTTAGATTAGTTTCTTAGATTTTGGTTAGTGAAGTATACAAATGTGAAGTCTTTAATATTCAGCACTGAATATTAATCTCCGTTTTCACATCAAACTCCACCAATTATTCAGATTTTTAAACAGCCTCGCAAATTCTTCAACATCATAACATATAAACTCAACATTGAAATAATTTTCTGCTTAATAATATTAATAGTTAATTTTTTAAATAATCTATCTACCATCCTATCGGTTTTTTAACTAAAACGTTACGAATGTGTCCATTCACAAAAATATGAATATAAACATATATGATACCTGATTTGTTTGAATTTATCAAACTTTTCATGCTTCTTTAGATACAAAAGTTATACAAATAACTTTGCACATATGAAAATAAATACAATAAATAAAGGTGGAGTAGAGGAAACCCAATACATGCAACTATTGAAGTTTTTCATTAAGTACCTGAGTGACATAGTTTTTAGGATTAAATACAGATTATAGTGCAGTCAATATATTCATGAAATAAAAGAGGGGAAACTATTAATGAATCATAACTTGGAAATCATCATACCTATATACCTTAATTAATAGTCTATCTTCCTCAACTCGGTCAACTCATTAATAAAACTTTGTATTTTTTTTTCTCTTTTTCTTCTAACGACCCTGAATAATATGAATGGATGGATAACACATGGGAAGATGTCGATCATGATTTGGAATCGTCAGAGGAAGATCCAGCGATCCAACCCCATACACCACTCGAGTTTTGCTTCTGTTTTGCGTTCAGCGCAGCTTGCTCTGATGCCGCCTTTTGTCTTCTAAGTAGCTCCACTTCCTCTAACATTTCTCACGCTAGTAGCTTCTGTCTCAGCTCTGCAAGATCAACCTCTAGTTTGAAACACCTTTGACTGTTCGGCAGTCAGCTGAATACGGACAGACTGAAGTTCCATTATAAGTTGTGTGTTATATGAATAACAAAATCCTATATTTTTCCTGAAAAATACTGAGCCATCCTATAAGGAAGAAGACCTTCCCTTTTGCAAAATACCAATGGGCAATTCAAGCAATTCAATAAAAGGCTTCAACAACTCAACTATTTGCTCAGAATTGAAACACCCAATAATAGGAAGCTAACAGTAACAACAACGAATTCAATCAACAATATTTTAATTAGCATCAATTTAAAGTTGAGGCAATCAACCAAGCATCTGAATCATGTTCTACGGATGAAACACGTATAATTAAGTTCGCACATCACAGGCCAAAGTTTAAAACTATAAAAAATATTCAAACACGTATAATTAAGTTCGCACATCACATGCCATTGTTTAAAACTATAAAAAAATTCAAACGCGTTAGTCCATTGAGCCAAAGAGGGAGAGATTAGCTCCCAACTTCGCTAGTAGTTCAAAAAAGCAATAATCTAATAAGACATTTGCAATCATCAAGTAATTAATATAACTGTTACAACAATTCTAAAAATTGAATCTTTTAATCGATAGTCAATTGAACAACTATAGAATCGAAAATTTCATCTCAATTTCAAAACTGGAATCTACAGATGATATTTGTTTATAATCTGATGCAAAACGAACCAAAAATTCAACTTTACCTAGAAAGATGTAGTAATCTTTACTGCGAAATAGATTAGATTACCGCTATGCTCTTCTCGAAAAGGGTCTGATTTCATATACTGCTAATCCTGAAATTAGAAAGGATAAAAAAAGTAAACGAATTGGTATGAATCACAATACGAATTTGTAGAGAAATAAATCAATACGAAAGTAGATGTCAAATTATCGAATAAATTATCTGTTATAAACAATTGAGGACTTTGCTTTGTTGGATCTTCATCGCTGTAGGTAAAGGAGATCGATTAAGATATGCATGAAATAGATTAAGAGAGAAGAAAGAAGGATCGATGTATTCATAAGTGGAAGTGGAGAAATGATGAGAACTGAAAGCATGAACTGGTAATTTGGATAGTGGAGTTCGTGGAGAAGAAGCGGAGGTAGGGTACGGTCACCGAGTTGAGTAATGACTAAACTGCCACCGTCAACTAATGTAATTTTTAAAGGGCGTTTTTGACATTTCAAAAGCTTCATTTCAAGGTATATATATATATATATATATATATATATATATATATATATATATATATATATATATATATGAGGAGCGATCAGGGGCATCCCTATTGCACTCCCTATCCGTTCGTGAGCTACGGCGATCCAAATCCAGTGAAAATTTATAGATGTTCAATCCACACATATATAATGATCTATCCAAAATTTGAGCTCGTTCCGACATTCATAACATTTTCAAAATCATAGCTCAATTATTCACCGTTCAGACATTTATTCAAACCATTAAATTTAAACATCAAGTATATTATTATACGAATGTCGGAATGAGCTCAAATTTTTGAATAGATGCTAATATATATATATGGATTGAATATCTACAAATTCTCGTTGGATTTGGATCGCCATAGCTAACGAATGGATAGAGGGTGCAACAGGGGTGCCCCCGATCGCTCTTATATATATATATATATATATATATATATATATATATATATATATATATATATATATACTTGTTTGTTTCATAACATGTTATATTTCAAATAGAGTAGTTCTTCAGTGTTCGATTTTACGACTCTTTTAACCTACAAAAACATACACCTGATGCTTTAGGTATCGTTCGTAGCCAGGTCATGGGACATTACCGTTGAGATGCATCTGATGTGTCGAATGCCCTAACGGAGCTAACCCACTTCTTGACCCGCTCTTCAACAACAATATCAGCAGCAGCACTAACAAACACCAACAGCGCCACCAACTACTTCAGAAACACCAACAACAAAGCTAGCAACACCACCAAAACCAACTGCCTCATACACCTTCTGATACAACATCTCCTACAAGTAAGCTAACCTCTTTACTTGATATTTGTCACACACACACACGCATAAGAGGAGCTACATTACCTGCTACACACATATGCTGGTGTTTTTGGAGTTGGACCGACAGGTGCTGGAGCACATAATATGTCCACTTTCTTTAGTTTAAACCTTTTATGTTCGTGCTTCAAAATGTCTCCTTTAGGTTCCTTTCCTGGGTGCTTCTTTCACTTTCCAATAAATGCATCCTTACCGCGACTACCTAAACCGCGACTATACAGGCGAATGCAGTGAACAAATAAGAGAAGACATTCTACACAGGTGAAAATTACCGCGACTACCTAAACCGAAACAATTGAATGGATTCAAAAGTGCTCAATGGATTTAAAAGTGTTACTACTTTACATGAGCATCGCCGAGGCGTTATGTGCCAAGGTATTAGGATTATGGATGAGCAGTGATATGGTCACTATACTAAGATGAATTCTATTTCTTGTTGGATTGTACAAATAGTGATGTACCGTGTATTGAATGTTGTTAGTTTCTTATGGAGTTCTGCATCTGCAATGTGTTTAGAGGAAGAATTATTGGATATATTCATAAAATTGTATGGGGGTAAACTGAGTATATTCTAAGGATTAAACAGGACTGCAATTTACATCATCCTGGTTATCTTTTTGTAATATTAACGTAAATATTGCATGCAAGTTCTACAGAAATAAATTCAAGGAATACTAGTGCAATACAATCTCACGGAAAGTATGTTGATTTCATTCTCAAATTCTACTATGTAGTAAATTTTGAATAATTTGATGCACTACGTAGTGGATGAGATATGAACCTTGTTTGTGTTAGTTTTGATAGAACTTCAATGAAATATGTGTTCATGCGAAGCGATTCTACTAAAAATAATATACTACTACAAACATAAGTTATTGCGAAGCAACGAAATATGTGTTGTTGGGTAGTAAAAATTAAATTGTAAAATATAAACAAAAAATAATAAAATATAAAATACAAATTATAAAACATAGAACATACAACACAAAATCTAAATTAAAAAACTTAACACTTAAATTTAAAATTTAAATCAACTAATAATATATTTGGTTTTACGGTCTACATTTAATGTTTGGTTATATCTTTGTCTATGGGTCCAATTATATTCTTGTCTATAGGTCCGGTTTTGGGCTAGTTATGGTCTAGGCTTTATGCTCAGTCCTATATTCAGTTATGGACTCAATTACACCCTTGGTTATGGCATCGGTAATTAGTTAGGTTATCGGATTGGTTAAGGGTTTGGTTATGACATTGGTTATGAGTTCGGTTATAGGCTTGGTTAAGAATTCAATTACAGATTCTGTTATGGGCTAGCTTATAAGTTCGATTATGGGCTTGCTTAAGTGTTCAGCTATTTGTTTAGTTATGGTTTAATTAAGGGTTTCAGTTATATGTCATGGCCACGGCAGCAGGCTCGGTTTAGCGTTTTGTTATGGGCTCGGTTATAGACTTAGTTATGAGTTGGGATATGTGTTTTGTTATAGGTTTGGTTGTATTCTGTTATTAGTTCCATTATAGGTCAGTTATAAAGTAAGTTTGATCACGCATGTGGTTATGACTTTGGTAAAATTTAAACTATAAAATTAAAATACAAATTATTAAATATAAACCACTAATTATAAAATATAAAATCCAAATTTAAAACATTGAACACAAAATATAAACAATAAAATATAATTAAGTTAAAAGTTAAATCAACAAATAATATATTTTGGTTATGATCTCCATTGAATGTTCGGTTATGTTCTTGTTTATGGGCTCGGTTATGACTTAGTTAGGGTCTTGGTTATATTTTCAATTATATGTTCAATTACGCGCTTTGTTATACGCTTGGTTATGGGATTAGTAATTAGTTAGGTTAAAGAGTTGGTTAAGGGCTTGATTATGACTTTGGCTATAAGTTCGGTTATAGGCTTGGTTAAGAGTCCAATTATGGGTCTGGGTATTTGCTAGCTTACAAGTTTGATTATAGGTTTGCTTAAGTGTTCAGTTATGAGTTTGTTTAAGGGTTTCAGTTATATGTTATGGCCACATGATCGGTTTATACGTTTGGTTAAGGGCTCACTATCGACTCGGTTATGTGCTTGGTTATGTGTTTTGTTATAGGTTTTTTGTATTTAATTATGAGTTCTGTATAGATCAGTTAAAAATCAAGTTTGATTTTACACTTCGTTATAGACTTGTGTAACGACTCAGATTTTTTGTTGTTGAATAATTAATTTATTTAATTATTTAAAGTTGATTTGGAAATTTAAATGACTTAAATTCAATAATTTTGAATATTTAATTAATATAAATAGTGAAATAATAAATCTAATTTCGAAATAGTCAAAAATAAGTTGAATTTGCAATATTGTGTGAATTGGATAATTTAAGAGAATTAATTGAGTTTAGATTCGAGTTATAATAACGAAGTTTGAATTTATTAATTTATATCTAATTAAAAACGAGCCCGCAACGTCGCGGTAATTCGTAGTTATATGTTTTGAACTTTAAATGAATGTCCAAAATTCAATATAAGTCAGAATTCTTTGAAACAAGAATCTTCCAGATTTATTGGATTATAATTTTCTAATGAAGGAGAAAAATCGAGATTTCATCTTGTAGATTGTGAGTTATGTCCAAATCAAATTTTCAGAAAGTCGTTATGGAATCGTTTATAAAGCATAACGATTTATTAAATAAAATAAATGGAATTTATATAAAAGAATATCGATTTAACTTGGAATTTGCAATATTAAATTTAAATTTTGTATTTGTTTATTTTGAAGCTATATGATGTTCTATTTGGATATATACGATAATATTGATCTATTATTATTAAATTAAATTGGTTTTGAATTTTTTTATATTTTATCAGTTTTATTTAAACCTTAAAAATAACCAATTTTCAAACGACCTCCGTTTTTTATGAAACGAATTTTATTAAATCCATAATAGCTAATTATTGTTATATTTCAAATTTGGGGCCAATCGGAGTTGTTTTGTGAGCGTGCGAAATAAAAATGCGAATCAAGCAATAATTTGAAATCAAAATAACGCCGATTTTGCAAACGGAGTTAGATTTCGACCAATCGAGTTTCTTTGGGCCCGGAATGTCAAAATATAGCAATGTGTCCATTTTCGTCGCGATTAGAGTTCGTGTGTGACGATACTTATAAAGAACGCTCAACGACAAACAACGATAGAATAAATAATCAAATAAAATCCTACAAAATATGTCATAAGTTTTCCAATCAATTAATCATGCTTCCCTATCACTTAAATTCGCACATGCCTGTGATTACCCACACAGCCCTAAAAAATTTAATACACGCACATGCCTACTGAGAAAAGCGCCACCCTAGAAACAAAGCTAAGTTTGAAAAATACTACCTACCCTGTACCAGTAGAAAGCGACATTTTTTCCTCTCATATATATATATATATATATATATATATATATATATATATATATATATACGGTGCCTTACTCCATTTCTACAGCAAGTTAAAAACACCACCTCTATTTAGAAAATTATTTTTATCTCCTAAACCCTAGAGTTTCAGGCCTGGTGGTCAACAGGGAAGTGGACGCGGGTAAATTATGGAGGTCGGAGTTGGAATGTGGTGGTCGCGGTTCGGAATTCAACGGAAATTCTTAGCATTCGTTTTTAGGCCAGTGGAGGAGTGCGAGTGAAGCGAGGTTATGGGCTAAGGCATACGTGAGGTATGCGGTTCTTTTGGTGGCGGTGGGGTCAAACACGGTGGCATATGGTTATTGTAATGACTAACGGATAATAAATAATTTATTTAATTATTTAAATAATGGTTTGGTAATTTAAAATGACCAGAATTAAATAATATTGAATATTTAATTAATATAAATAATATAATAATATATTTAATTTCCGAAATAGTCGGAAATAGTGGAATTCACAATATTGTGTGAATTGGATCATTTATAATATATAATTCAGTTGAGAGTTGAATTATATTAACGAATATATTATATAAACGACAGTTGAACGTATAATTATATTATAATTATAATCAAGCTAGAAATGGCGCGGCAGTTCGTACTTTGGCGATTCGAACTTTAAACGAATATACAGAATCCGTTTTAAATCGGATTTTCGTGAAACAAGAAACGTTCGGAGCTGGTGAAGTATATTTTTCTAATGGAAGAGAAAAATCGAGATTTCGTTGTGTAGATTTTGAGTTATGTCCAAATCAAATTTTCGAAAAGTCGCTATCGAATTCCTTTATAATTTATGACGATTTATTTATATTATAAAAGGATTTTTCAATATAAATTGAATACTGATCTAATCTGGATTTGAAATATCGAGTTATAATCCTGATATATTTATTTTGGAGCTGTATGATATTCTGTAAGGATATATACGATAATATTAATTTATTAATATTAAATTTAATTACTTTAAATATATTAATATTTAAAAGGGTTTATATAAACCTTTAAAAATAGCCAGTTTTGCAAACGACCTCCGTTTTCGACGAACTAATTTTGTTGGATCCGAATATTAAATTATTGCTAGATTTCAATTTTCGTGATTTTTAGAGTCAGTATGTGGCCGTACGAGATTTTAATGTGAAAAACAGTCGATAATTTGACTTTAAAAATACGCTATGTGAGCAAACGGACTCGGAATTCAACGAAACCAGTTTCGTTGGGTCCGTAATGTCTAATAGTAGCTGCATGTCCATTTTTGTCGAATTTGGATATTGTATGTGATCATAGGGATTTTTAGTTATAAATATAAATAACAGTTGATTAAAAATGAATATAAAATTATTTAAATTTCCCTATAAATACCATACTAATTCTCCTAACCCTAACTCTACATTCCTTTGGTCAATAAAAATTCCGCCGTTGTCTTTTTCATGGTCTCAGTAAAACGTGAAGGAATGGAACTTTTAAAAATCCAAAGAACCTCAATGCAAATTCTATAAATCATAATATTTGTATATATGAATTCAGCATCCAGTGAGCTTCGATCTGGTGCTTGTTTGGTAAGGTGCGACGCCGTTTGATGGTGTCCAGAAACTTCACAGAAGACCTAGGGTTAGTCGCTGGGGGAAATACAATGGGTTTTAAATCATTTCGAGTTTGAATCTGAACTCAGGAGATCGAATAGCCCTGATTATGTTTTTTGGGAATTTTCTAAATTTAAAAATGTCGATCTTGCACTGTGGTGAAGTGAAGAATAGGCTGTGGACGCGAGGTAGGAGATGGGTGCGAGTTTGGCGAGTGGTCCATAGGGTTATTGGAAATATAGAAAATAAATAGAAGTATAAAAGGAGTATTTGTTTAGAAAATAAATAGGATTATAAAAGAAAATTGACGAGATATAAAAGAATTATGAGAAGATTGTTTAAGTGGATATTAGTAGAAATCTGTTTTAACAAATAGATTGAGAAGATTAATTTATAAATAATGTTTTATAAATTAAATAAAATATTTATCATTTGATAAACAGAATATATAAGACTGAATTTATATAGAGAAGTAGGAATTGGTTTTAACACCGATATTTTAAATGGAATTTGAGCATCATTTATAAAGGTGATTATAAATGGGATTATAAGTGTTAGAAGAATAAAATGAGATTTTATATAAATAATTCTATAATTAGAAGTATAAATAGAAATTGGATTTGGGATATTGTTTTTAAATACGAAATCAAACTGTTTTGATTGCAAAGAAGAAATATTATTCACATTTAATGTTAATAAAGGATTTAAATAAATATTTTGCAAATAAAAATATTTACAAAGGAAATTGGGTTTTGAATAGGAATTTAAATGGAATTACTGAAATTAGAAACTGACTGGAAATTAGTTGAGTTGAATGGCTTTCTGGGTATCGATCTGATGTTGGTTTCGGCCTTCGGGGTTTATGCTTGGGAAGTTGTTCTCTGACTAGTTTATAGTTAGAGACTGATAGAGGTGGGAAGATATTGATGCGTGAATCAAAAATGGAAACGTTTTCCAAAGTTAATAACATATATTTTCTAATTTTAGAAAATAAGGAATTTATGAATATATGGAATCGATAAATGAGAAATTGGGAAATGAAATGATGATTGATCGGTAAGATTTCCATTTGGGAATACGACCGTTGTGTGTACACATGTTCTCCTTTGATAGTTAAATCACTGACTATCAAAGATTTTGACCATTTCCATTGTCAATACGGAGAGACTAGGATCAGATATATTATCCAAAAACCACTCTGTATGGCATTAGCGTTGCGAATCAAATATGATGAAGATAATTGAAGACGGAGTTATGTAGGGGCTGTTCAGTAAATCCTAGGTAGAAATTGCCTAAGATGGATTTACAGAATAGTACCTTCGGTCTATCCAGTCCCAGGACGACCTGTATGGAAGAATGTCTGACAGGGTATATTTAATATATCGCTTAAGTTGATCTCTTCAAACGTACTTACGTTTGGTGGCGGAGGAATTCGTTTCTCTTAGCTGTATACCCATTGTATTTTTGAGGAAATCAATTTGTGATTTGGCGGGTATGACGATGTGACATTCAAAGTAAATAAAGGTGTGATCTGTACGTTTTGGCCTCAAGCCTCACAAACCGGAATGGTATAAAATCGGGTAGGTCGCATGGTTAAGTGGTTAGCTGCCAATTAGGGTGTATTGTCACCTGATCTAGAGAAATTCCATTTACTTCTATAATCTATTTCGATGCTGTCCCTTTCGGGAAACGGTTGCTGATCCCAACCGTTGGTGATAATACAATCGGTACACTCAAGCGAAATGAGTGACCAGTCATGTTTAGCCTGGGTTGCAAGATGTTCTTGTTGAACCCGGTGTATTCCTCTCTAGAGATACACTGTCGGAAGGTGGTCCCATACCTTGCTAGTTGGAATCCATTACCCAATAAGCGCCTGCGGTTTTTGTTTATATATTATGTATGTAGAACGTGAGATGAAAGTGTTCTGCTAGATGATTATTATATTGTGGTTGATAGACATTATTATAATATCAAATGAGTTTGATATAAAGATTATCGTTTCTTTCAAAAGAATTTTGAAAGTTAAATCAAGTGTTTTGGATTCTCATAAGGGAAAAACCCTTTCTGTGTTATACGACGTGGTCTTATGAGATATCGTTATTATTTCAAACTGTTTGAAATTGTTTACTCATACCAATCCCATGACTGACCTGGAGTTTATTTTGTTTTGTTTTCCCTAAACTCTTGGGTGCCCAATTTTGTACGGGCAGTCAAGTAGTTAGGTTTTTACAGATATACTTGGAGAGCTGGAGTAGGAGGCTTCAAGATTATATAGCTATTGTTTATTTCGCTGTGTTGTAAGTGTTGTACTCTGATAATGTTACTGTATACATATACTGATTTTATTTCAAAGATATGTTATCTATTATATGTTGTTCGTTCCGCTGTGAGATTCGTGTTACTCTGATGTTGTATGTTCTTCTTCTTCTTCTTCTATTCTAAGTTTCTATCTTATTTATTCTCACCCTCTATTTTCTTTCATTAACTATCCGGTATTTCCGATGCTTGAATAGTCAACATTGAGTTTATGTCGGTTACTTAGGATCGCGAAAACCCGGGTAGTTACAGTTGGTATCAGAGCTGAAGGTTAAGTAGTTACCTTGGCTCTGTGGCATAACTCAGTAGAGATGGGGTTAGTAATATCCCAGATTGAGTTTGAATGTATATATACGAGTGAACGTATTTGTAGATTTTATAAAAATTGTTTTATATTATGGAGATTTATTGGTTGAGTTGTTTATGAGTTCTGGTCGATTAGTTTGATCCACTGTATCGGTAGGGGTTTATAAACACTCGAATATAATGAACTAACACTGTATGTTTTGAAAAGAGGGTAAATGAAATAATTTTACCCAAATTATATTTTGATATAAACAAAGTATTGATATTTGAAATATTATAGTATACTGGATGTGTTTGTTGTGATTATAATCAAATAAGATTATAATTGAAATGGTTATGTAAATAACCAATCAAAATTCGTATAAGTGTTACGAAATGAATTAAATCTGAATTTAAATCAGAATTGAAATTAAAACCCTGGAAATTTGGAAAGGTGTTTGTTAATGGATTTGGAATTAATATATGAGAATTTTAAAATCCTAGTAGATTTTAAATTGTTTAACAAGAATTGTGAATGATATTTTGAAATTGATTTCAAAATGGAGGTGTTTAAGAATATGAGTTTTGGAAAGTGATATAGTATTGAAGTCACTTCGATCGTTGGGAAATAATTCCTATGATGATCCGAACATCATCGGTGTTCATTCTCGAGTTTCTAAGTGACAGATTACTACCAAAAATTTTGTTTTTGGAAATGTTTTGAGAAAACAAATTGCTTTGATTCCGGAAGGGAATATTTGATTTTTGATATGGTAAATGGTTCAAAATTCCCAGGGAAAGATTTGTTTGAATTAAAACAAATTAAATTAGAATTTGGGAAAGCAAATTGGAATTTGAATTGAAACCAGTTAAGTGGAAATTGAGTTGAAATAGAACAATATCGATTAAAATTGGATTGTGAGATGGGAATCTGGAATTATATTGGACTGGTAAGTTAAGAGTTGAAATTGGTAATGGCATTGAGTTGAGAATGGAATTTGGCTTGAATAAGCGAATGATTGTGTTAAAGATAAATTGATTGGAGATCAAGTTGGAAATGTATTGGTATATGCAGAATTGGTAACAGATGGAAATGATATAATGATATGCCCAACAAAAAGGTACAAGTTTACATTTATACGAGTTTGGTGATTTATGAGCCGAATTGGCAAGCCGCTTGGCTGTTTGATTTTCTTTTGGGTTGGAGAAGGCCTAGAGAGGCAAGTTGTACTTTTACCGATTGAGCCGTACAAAGGAGGCGCTGGCGAATTTTTTCGGAAATTTAAGGTGTTAGAAAATTTTCAGGATTTTTGAAAATTTTTGTTAATAAAAATGAAGTATTTTTTTAGTTAAAGTAAATTGGTTCAGTGAAACTGGAGTTAAGAAGTAAACGAATAATTTTAACCCAGTTAATAGGGTTTGTTTTCTACCTTAGCAATTTCGAGGACGAAATTATTTTAAGGGGGAAGAATGTAACGACCCGTATTTTTAACGGATAATAAATAATTTATTTAATTATTTAAATAATGGTTTGGTAATTTAAAATGACCAAAATTAAATAATATTGAATATTTAATTAATATAAATAATGGATTAATATATCTAATTTCCGAAATAGTCGGAAATAATGGAATTCACAATATTGTGTGAATTGGATCATTTATAATATATATTTCAGTTAAGAGTTGAATTATATTAACGAATATATTATATAAACGACAGTTGAACGTATAATTATATTATAATTATAATCGAGCTCGAAATGGCGCGGCAGTTCGTAATTTGGTGATTCGAACTTTAAACGAATATACAGAATCCGTTTTAAATCGGATTTCTGTGAAACAAGAAACGTTCGGAGCTGGTGAAGTATATTTTTCTAATGGAAGAGAAAAATCGAGATTTCGTTGTGTAGATTTTGAGTTATATCCAAATCAAATTTTCGAAAAGTCGCTATGGAATTCCTTTATAATTTATAACGATTTATTTATATTATAAAAGGATTTTTCAATATAAATTGAATACTGATTTAATCTGGATTTGAAATATCGAGTTATAATCCATACATATTTATTTTGGAGCTGTATGATATTCTGTGGGGATATATACGATAATATTAATATTAAATTTAATTATTTTTTAAATATATTAATATTTAAAAGGGTTTATTTAGAGCTTTAAAAATATCCAGTTTTGCAAACGACCTCCGTTTTCGAAGAAACTAATTTTGTTGGATCTGGAATATTAAAATATTGCTAGATCTCAATTTTCGTGATTTTTGGAGTTAGTATGTGGTCGTGCAAGATTTTAATGTGAAAAACAGTCGATAATTTGACTTTAAAAATACGCTGTGTGAGCAAACAGACTCGGAATTCGATGAAACCAGTTTCGTCGGGTCTGTAATGTCGAACAGTAGCTTCATGTCCACTTTTGTCGAATTTGGATATTGTATGTGATCATAGGGATTTTTAGTGATAAATATAAATAACGGTTGATTAAAAATGAATATAATAATGAATATAAAGTTATTTAAATTTAGCTATAAATACATGCTAATTCTCCTAACCCTAACTCTTCATTCCTTTGATCAATAAAAATTCCGCCGTTGTCTTTTTCTTGGTCTTCAGTAAAACGTGAAGGAATGGAACTTTTAAAAATCCAAAGAAACTTAATGCAAATTCTATAAATCATAATATCTGTATATATGAATTTAGCATCCAATGAGCTTCGATATGGTGCTTGTTTGGTAAGGTGCGACGCCGTTTGGTGGTGTCCAGAAACTGCACAGAAGACCTAGGGTTAGTCGCTGGGGGAAATACAATGGGTTTTAAATCATTTCGAGTTCGAATCTGAACTCAGGAGATCAAATAGCCATGATTATGTTTTTTTGGGAATTTTCTAAATTTAAAAATGTTGATCTTGCACTGTGGTGACGTGAAGAATAGGCTGTCGACGCGAGGTAGGAGATGGGTGCGAGTTTGGCGAGTGGTCCATAGGGCGGTAGAGATTAGGACGTGGAGTGGTTTGGTATATGTTGTTAGGTTTGTTTCGGATCATGAGAGGAGGAAATTGGGATTAACGAGGATGGAAATGGCTTACTGGAAATGAGGAACGAGCTCTGAAGCTCGTGGGGGAGATCAATCCAGTGGACGCGGGTAGGATAGTGAGAGTTGGGCTGGGTCTTTGAATTGGTAAAGCCCATATTAGAATTTTAAATTAAGTTTAAATCCAAATAAATTAATGTATTAACTTTAATTTGTAGTATCTTATCCATACGTTAACCAAATTCAGCAAAACAAGATTCGCTGGGATCGTATGGATGGGGGCTGCACAATGGAACTGACTGGGAGTGAATTGGAGCTCGTTACAATTTATAGCGAAATAAATTGTTTGTCTGAATCAACTGACAATTATCGTTATTTAACGATAATCTTCCAATGTGAGTAAATCTCACTAACTCTGTACAGTTTATATTTTTATAAATATAATCTAGTATTGATAAATGGTGATTGATTGCTGTGTGTTGATTGTTTGGTTGAATTGCTAATTTATTGGTTGAAATTATAGATAACGATATATATATAAATCGTTAATCAAATATTGATTCTGTTTATCAAAATATTTCATATTGAAATGAAATCGATGTTATTTATATTGTTTAACATCTGTGGATGCAGGGAAACAAGTTGGAGGGATCCAATTGGATTCCTCAATATTTATAATAATGTTTGTTTTCATATATTGTGATATATGACGTGATATATAATCTGTGATTGATTATGGGTGTGTAGATGATGTTGATCATGGTTATTTGGTATTTTAAATACTATAAGAAATACCGGAATGTGAAAAGGGAATTTTCAAAATGTAAATTGAAAATAATATATTTATAAAATCAAAGGATTTTATAAAAGGAATATTTATAAAATCAAAGAATTTTATAAAAGGATTATTTACATAGAATATAAATAGAAGTATAAAAGGGTTATTTATATAGAATATAAATAGAAGTATAAAAGGATTATTTATATAGAATATAAATAGAAGTATAAAAGGATTATTTATATAGAAAATAAATAGAAGTATAAAAGGGTTATTTATGTAGAAAATTAATAGAAGTATAAAAGGGTTATTTATATAGAAAATAAATAGAAGTATAAAAGGAGTATTTGTTTAGAAAATAAATAGAATTATAAAAGGAAATTGACGAGATATAAAAGAATTATGAAAAGATTGTTTAAGTGGATATTAAATAGAAATATGTTTTAACAAATAGATTGAGAAATTTAATTTATAAATAATGTTTTATAAATTAAATAAAATATTTATCATTTGATAAATAGAATATATAAGATTGAATTTATATAGATAAGTAGGAATCGGTTTTAACACCGATATTTTAAATGGAATTTGAGCAGCATTTATAAAAGTGATTATAAGTGTTAGAAGAATAAAATGAGATTTTATATAAATAATTCTATAATTAGAAGTATAAATAGAAATTGGATTTGGGATATTGTTTTTAAATACGAAATCAAACTATTTTGATTGCAAAGAAGAAATATTATTCACATTTAATGTGAATAAAGGATTTAAATAAATATTTTGCAGATAAAAATATTTATAAAGGAAATTGGGTTTTGAATAGGAATTTAAATGGAATTACTGAAATTAGAAATTGACTGGAAATTAGTTGAGTTGAATGGCTTTCTGGGTATTGATCTGATGTTGGTTTCGGCCTTCGGGGTTTATGCTTGGGAAGTTGTTCTCTTACTAGTTTACAGTTAGAGACTGATAGAGGTGGGAAGATATTGATGCGTGAATCAGAAATAGAAGCGTTTTCCAAAGTTAATAACGTATATTTTCTAATTTTAGAAAATAAGGAATTTATGAATATATGGAAACGATAAATGGGAAATTGGGAAATGAAATAATGATTGATCGGTAAGATTTCCATTTGGGAATACGACCGTTGTGTGTACACATGTTTTCCTTTGATAGTTAAATCACCGACTATCAAAGATTTTGACCATTTCCGTTGTCAATACGGAGAGACCGGGATCAGATATATTATCTGAAAACCACTCCGTATGGCATTAGCGTTGCTAATCAAATATGATGAAGATAATTGAAGACGGAGTTATGCAAGGTCTATTCAGTAAATCCTAGGTAGAAATTGCCTAAGATGGATTTACAGAATAGTACCTTCGGTCTGTCCAGTCCCAGGACGGCCTGTATGGAAGAATGTCTGACAGAGTATATTTAATATATCACTTAAGTTGATATCTTCAAACGTACTTTCATTTGGTGACGGAGGAATTCGTTTCTCTTAGCTGTATACCCGTTGTATTTTTGAGGAAATCAATTTGTGATTTGGCGAGTATGATGATGTGACATTCAAAGTAAATAAAGGTGTGATTTGTACGTTTTGGCCTCAAGTGTAACAACCCAGAAAATCAGAACCAGTTTAAAATTTTTATTTTGGCAATTTTAATGAATTTTGGATATTTAAAATGATTTATTTTAAATAATTACAACGAGAAATTTATTTGAATCAAAATTAGAACATAAATATTTATTTTAATTATAAAAGAAATTGGAAATGGCGCGGTAGTTTGAAAATTTGATTTCTTATTTCAAATGAATGTACAGGATTCAAAATAAACCGGATTTTAGCGAAACCAAAAAATATTTGAATCTGTTTGAAAATATCTTTCCAACGAATCCGAAAAATTGAAATTTCATAATTTTTGAAATTAATATGTGAGCGTGGCAAAAGAAAACGTGTTTTGATAGTTTCAGTCAATTTGGATCGACCAGAAAATGTAACACCCCGAATTTCAATTAACACTAATGGTTAGTAATTAAAGTATAATTAATCTCAGATGTGAGAATCAGGGGAAACGGGCTGCGTCATTGCGTTCGTCTCGGAAAAATATGCGAAATAGAGTCCGAGTTTGCGTAAAACGGGTACCGTATGAAAGAGATATGGACGAACGAAGTTAGGCAGAAAAACCCGAAACAGGCCAAAAATGCACTGGCGCACTTGTGAAGTGCGCCAGCACAAAAATACACTGGCGCACTTGGGAAGTGCGCCCATGTCGGGACAGGAAACCTGCACAGTTTCTAGAGAGTTCTGTGGTTGGGTGCACCAGTTTGGGGTTTGGGCTTGGTCTTAGGGCTGGTTTCTGGAAGGTTCCGAAATCTAAGGGTCCTAATCTAATTTAGGGTTAATCTAAGGGCCTAAAACACTCACCTAATCTATAAATACACCCTAAACCTACCCTAATCCATACTAAAAATAGAATTGAGGGCTACATGCCGCCAAATTAAATCTTAGAAGGAGCCTCCACTAATTTATGAAGAGGGTTGCAAGCTAATCACTCTCTAATCAACCTCTAATCCATTCTAAGCATCTTAATCTTCTTCATTTGGAGTGCAAATTGGCTAGTAGTGAGTTTCTATCACTCTAATGAGCAATTGCTAAACTAAGTAGATGAGATATGATGAGATCATATGGTTTTGTTTGTGGATTAATGGGTTTTAAGTCATATGACATGATGTTAGTTTGCTAATGTATGTGGGTTATGCAAGTTTTGTGCTTTGTGATCATATGTTAATATGCAAGTTACATGTATGATAATATGCAAGTTACATGTATGATAATTATGCAAGTTGTATGTTTCTTCATATGCAAGTTTATGAGTTCATATGCAAGTTATGTGACATATTAAGCAAGTTCATATGCAAGTTTATGAGTTCATATGCAAGTTATGTAACATGTTATGCAAGTTCATATGCAAGTTATGTGACATATTAAGCAAGTTCATATGCAAGTCATGTATTTGTTAATATGTAAGTTTATGTAACATGTTATGCAAGTTAATATGCAAGTTATGTGACATGTTATACAAGTTAATATGCAAGTTATGTGACATGTTATACAAGATCATATGCAAGTTATGTGACATGTTATGCAAGTTCATATGCAAGTTATGTGTTTGTTAATATGCAAGATGGCACCTTTGAAACATGTTCATACATATGCAAGTTGACACCTTTTATATGTGTTATGTCATGAGAACGAAATTACGTGGGAACGATGGGGTTAATTAAATGCATATGTTAATAAGATTGTGTGAAATTAATATAATTATGCATAACATAAAATAAATGAACATAGTATGGGAATTGGCCTATTAAGTTAGGTGTACCCATACTATGTGTTGGGAATTTGCTTATTAAGTTAGGTGTACCCACACTTTGGAGTTGGGAATTTGCCTATTAAGTTAGGTGCACCCATATTCCTAAAATAAACATGATAATTAACACAAATTATGGGGGTGATTAATTAGGAGTAATTAATCGATTAAGACACGAGGTTGGACCCGTTTGTAGTGTAAGACTGCCCGGAGTTTACCGGCTTAACCAGGCATCTACAAATGACGGTCCAATGTGAGGGGTCTTAATCATAAATTAAATACATAACAAGGGTAAATGACACGAGGTTGGACCCGTTTGTAGTGTAAGACTGCCCGGAAACTTCCGGCTTAACCAGGCATCTACAAATGACGGTCCAAGGTGAGGGGTCCTTTACACGGTTACGGTGTTAATCAATTAAGAAACACTTAACCAGATAAGCATGTAGTGGGGCATGTGGGTTAAGTGGGTACCTTGGGTGGTATGTGGAAATTGCTAGTGGTTGCCAATAGAAAATATGATAAAATACTTAACCAAGATGAAACATGTAATTAAACATGATTAAAGGGTTAAGTGGGAAACACTAGTGTGTGGGCCAAGCTTAGGGGGATGGCTTGTGCTGGGGGCCCATTTCAACCAGTAACCCATACGTATCTTAGTGGGCTCGACCCATGTCGAGGACGGGACACGCATACTGGGCTTGACTATAAGAGGCCAAAATGGGTTAGCGGTGGCAACGCATGACCAACGGGTTTCATATGCGTGTGTGGACCCGGGCTGGTAAATAAGACGTTGTTGCATCGTGTAGATATAAGCCGTGCACCGTTAGTTTTATCAGGTTGCCACGTTGGGGAATGGTACACCCCACGGTGGGGCCAGCACGGGTATCTACGTTAGGGAGCCGATCGAATGGGGAGTAGTGTGTACACCTAGTGGATTGTAGGGCCCCGTGGCGTCTACTTAGTCACCTAGGGGTACGCGAGAACAATTAAGTTAATTTTATAAGTCCATGGGTGGGATCAACCTTTAAGTTAGGAATGACTGGTGTGGTGCAGTTTAGTAATTTACCTTTGGAAGGGTAGATGCATCTTTATCTTTTATCTTAGTTTAGTTGACTGCTTAGTGTAGCCATTCATCCCCATTAGTTACCGTATATCAGTTTATGTCTTCTCTGGTTACTTTAACGATTGTATTGTTAAAGTTATAGGACTCGCTCAGACTTATGTCTGACCCCGTTGTTTTTATCTTTTTACCAACCCTCAGGTCCTACGGTGGATCCTAGCAGTAGTGGAGCTTGATCGGATTGCTGTTCCAGTCTTTAGGAGATTGGATAGATGTAAAGCTCCGGTTACCCAGTTATCTTTTCTTTTGTCATGGCTATTGTATGAGAGTGGGATTATGTACTTCTTTATTTTGATGGATATTGTACTTGACTTTTATTGTGGTTTTATGATGTAACCAGACATGTTTTACTTCCGCTGTTATGAGATGATGTTTTAAATTTCAAGTACTATTTATATCTGTCTTGTTGTAATTTTTCTGTTCTATATTCACTAAAATACTCCACCGATGCTATGGCATTCCCTTAGTGAGTGACCATAGCGGGAGTGGGGTGTTACACGTGGTATCAGAGCTGAAGGTTACTGTGACGGCCCGCCCCGCACCAACCGACATTTACTCCAATTGTGCGCTGTACACATGTCCAATTGGCATGGGACGGTCGCCAAAGAATGAGAAAGAAAGAAGATGAACCAAATAAAGAACCTGTAATATGTCTCACAGCGCATGGGATAAAATATAATAACCAACATATACTTGACATAAAACAGATGAGACAGTGCATAAGCTGAAAACTTGAACTAACATCATCAGAGTAGCGGAAATATCAAATACAGCTTATTACAACTTCAAAATACTGTCTCTAAGATAAACAAAATAGGTATGCTACTAATGCCCAAAGTAGATACCGATCACGACACAGGGAGAATGACTATATATATCATACGTGGAGCCTCCTGCTCGTCTTCAGTCCATCTACCAAGCGCACTACCAGCTATCCCTGTCTCTAGTCTGCTCGTGTGAGCACCCAGAGTAATAAGAAGAAACATAAAACTCTGGGTCAGACATCAGTCTGGTATGAGTGGTAGCAAGCATAAACAGAATAATAACAGGTATACTAAGTCATACCTGAACCTGGACCTGCAACCAAAGAGTTAGTACTACACGGTACAATACTCTGTGATTTCACAAACACATAATATAAGTATACGGGGGTGGGGATGTGTATGTCAAACAATCAAGCATAGCAACCATCCTCACAACTCTCACTCAGTGCGTAAAGCATACGGTATCTACTTCTTTGATCACCATAACCCTTCAAGAAAACGACAGAACTCGACTTTGTACGACTATGTCCATTCCTACTACCACCAACGCCAAACCTATGGGATCACGCCCAACGTATCCATGATCCCACTCCATTGGTAGGTAGCTCCCTAGTCGCACCATATCCAAAGCCCGAGTCCGTCCATACACCTTTAATACATAGTGATCCAAAGTCATAGACACCGACAACTCCTTAGCACACGTCCCGCAGCAAAGCCCAATCACGAAGTGAACTCATTGGTTCCCGTCTGGATCCTGAGCTCGAACTTCCACTTGAACTACCTTTGCATTTCGGGTTATGGATCTTCATTGGATCGGTTCGGATTCCTTTCATCTTCATTGGGATCGTGGTCTTCATCGTCTCGGTTCGTGACTGCTACCTCGGTTCGGATTGGAGTGCACCATCGGTTCGTGGCCTCCAGTCCCATCCGGATCGGATCGGGTTCTCCACCACGCAACGGCTCGGGTCACGCCTCCTGGTCATAGCTCCAAGCCACTCGCCCTCCTCCAAGTCTCCGGTTCGTTGTCCTCAAGGTGATCAGATCGGATCGTGTCGTCATCACTCCAGGCGGGTCGGGTCGGAGTCTTCAATCACCAAGCCTTGAATCGCGACTTCTCGGATCGGTTCGGATCCTTCAGCTCGTGGCGCAGCTTGCTTTGCTATAACAATCGGTTCGGTTCGTGGTGAAGGGAAATGGGCGGTTCGGATCGGGTAGGGGGCGATCCGATCCGATTTCCTGCACTGACTTTTCCAGCGACTGTTTACGCCACTCGACGACGTTTTTGACCATTCTAACTATTGCAATCAATCACAAAGCATGTCATAGTGTCATAGCAATACATACAAGTGACATCAAACACCAAAACAACAACATGATATGATAAAATGGATCAAACATAGCCAAAATCCCATGTTTTCCCTGAATCCCCCTTAATCATGTTTGAGCATATGATTAGCAAAACTTATCCAATTTAACCCAAACTCATATCAGAGGTCTAAAACATCATTTATGAATTTATAAACATTTTTCCAGAATTTATTTTCGTTTAAAAACGCTGATTAGCACTAATCACCCCCGTTTAGCCCTAATTAGTGCAAAAAGCAAGCTAATCACTCACCTTAGCCACAAAACAAACTAAGATCTGAAATGATTCTCTGATTTGATGCGAATCCCAATGCTAACAGCAGCTCCAAGGTTGATTAGGTGAAGATCTTCTTTGATTAGGGGTTGCTAAGCCAAATCCTTGACCAAGAGATGATTTGGAGGTGATTTAGAGGTTGGAGGCCATTTTTAGGGATCCTTGGTGATAAGTGGAGGCTAGAAAACTGAAATGGAATGATTCTCCATCTCATCTCAGCCCTCCCATAACCCTAATCCCGAAATGAGTTATGGGCCTACTCACTAATCACCCGATTTGGCCCGGTTAAGCAGTTTTTCACCCTCCAAACCTTGTTTCAGCCATATCTCCCAAACGGTAAGTCCGTTTGGCTATTATGACCACTCTACGGAAAGAGAAACCATCAAACGAATCTAATGGAAGTGGTTTCAGGTCAAAATTCCTTCCCTATCAAAAGTTATGGCCAAAACAGTACTGACTAGGGGCAAAATGGTCATTTAAAAATCGACAAAAATCATGAACAGGGGAAATGACTCTAATAAATGTTTCCCAAAGTTACATGACCATACAACTTCACACGGGAAAGAAATAAATATTCTACAATCCTATGATGTGTAGAACACGGGTCGTTACACTCTTCCCCCCTTAAGAAATTTCGCCCCCGAAATTCCCTAATCAAAAACACACACAAGAGTCCCGCATGCCTATCAATCATAAAACAACCATCAAACATGCAAAACAAGCAAAACAAGTCTATCCTAGCATGCGGAATAACTAAATCGCAAAGTAAATCTTACCAGGCAAAGAGTTCTGGATAAGCCTTTCTAATGCTCTCCTCTGTCTCCCAAGCACAATCATTTTCGTCCTCGCCCCACTGAACTTTGACTAGCTTCACCGACTTTCTTCGAAGTTGCTTCGTATCATGCCCCACAATACGAATCGGCTTGCGGTTCTCAACCGCCTCAGGTTCTACTTCGAAGTCCTCTAACTGATCAGGTGAAATAGTCACATTTGAGTCGTGAACGAACTTCCTTAGTTGGGAAACATGAAACACATTGTGAACTCCTGCCATTTTCTCTGGTAAGCCAACTCTATACGCCAAATTCCCAACTTCCTCGAGAACTTGGAAAGGACCCACAAATCTTGGTGCTAACTTGCCTCTCCTGCCAAATCGTATCACGCTTTTCAACGGAGAGATCTTGACAAACACCAAGTCACCAACGGAGAATTTCAAGTCTCTTCTCCTCTTATCAGCATAGCTTTTCTGCCTATCCTGAGCAGCTTTCATTCGTTGCTGAATGATCTTGATCTTATCGGAAGTTTCTCTCACCATATCTGGTCCAAGCACAAACTTCTCGCCAGTCTCTATCCAACATGATGGTGAGTTGCACGGTCTTCCGTACAAAGCTTCATATGGAGCCATACCAATACTGGATTGGTAGCTATTATTATATGCAAACTCCACTAGATGCAAATGGTCGTCCCACGCTCCACCGAAATCAAATATACAAGCCCTCAAGAGATCTTCCAATATACGATTCACCCTCTCCGTCTGACCATCGGTTTGAGGATGATATGCGGTACTGAGATGTAATTCTGATCCTAAAGCCTCTTGTAAGCTCTTCCAAAATCCACTAGTAAACAACGGATCTCGGTCACTCACAATGCCTTTGGGTACTCCATGAAATCTCACTACCCACTTCATATATAGTTCTGCCAACTTGGCTGCCGTTCTGGTCGATTTGACTGGTATAAATCTTGCACTCTTGGTCAGTCGATCCACAACTACCCAAATGCTATCATGTCCCGATCTGGTCCTCGGTAAACCATCGATGAAATCCATCGAAACTTGTTCCCATTTCCATTCGGGAATTTCTAATGGTTGCAACAACCCACTAGGCTTCTTTTGCTCGGCTTTAACTAGCTGGCAATTCATGCATTTGGATATAAACTTCCCAACGTCTCTTTTCATCCCTTCCCAGTAGTAAGTCTGTCTCATGTCTCGATACATCTTATTACCACCGGGATGTATAGTCAGTTTCGAGTGATGACATTCTCTAAGCACTTCATCTCTCAAACCATTCACGTTGGGCACAACTAGTCTTCCATTCTTCCGAAGCCATCCATCTCGATCAAGCCCATACACATTCATTTCCTCTTCGCTACCCCTCTCTAACTTGGAGATGATTTCTAATAGGTTAGGATCGTTCCTCTGGCTAGAACCAATCCGCTCTATCAAAGTGGGTCTGATCGTCAAGCTAGCTAGCATAACTGGATCCAATTCGCACCTTGGTCTGAAATCAAACCCCGCGATATACTCCAGCTGCTTCCATTCAAGAAACATTGCCCCTAAGCTGGCATGTCTCCTACTCAAGGCATCGGCTACCGCATTACCCTTCCCAGGTGCATACGCGATATCAAAATCATACGAAGCCAAGAACTCTAACCATCTCTGCTGACGGAGATTCAGATCTTTCTGAGAGAAGAGATACTTTAACGATTTATGATCGGTAAACAGCTCAAATCTTTCTCCCAAGAGGTAATGTCTCCACATCTTCAGCGCAAATACAATCGCTGCCAATTCCAAATCATGGGTAGGATACTTCTTCTCATGTGGCTTTAGCTGTCGACTAGCATAAGCTACAACCCTACCTCCTTGCATCAATACCGCACCCAGTCCGGTACCACAAGCATCCGTGTATACCGTCATCTCTTCATTTCCCTTAGGAATGACCAACACTGGCGCACGCGTCAACTTTTCCTTTAGACTCTTGAATGCTTTTTCACACCCTCCGTCCCAAACGAAGGCTTGATTCTTCTTAGTCAACTGAGTCAACGGTGCCGCTGTCTTGGAGAAGTCTTTGATAAACTTACGATAATATCCAGCTAACCCCAAGAAACTTCTTACATCTTTTGCATTCTTGGGCGCAGACCAATCTTGTACCGTAGCCACCTTTGCAGGGTCCACGGCAATACCATTCTCTGAAACAACATGGCCCAAGAATCTCACTTCTCTCCTCCAGAAGTGACACTTAGAAAACTTCGCTTTCAATTGGTGTCTTCTCAACACTTCCAACACAATTCTCAAATGTTCCTTGTGTTCCTCTTCTGTCCTCGAGTAAACAAGGATATCGTCCACGAACACAAGAACAAACTTATTCAATTGGTCTCTGAATACTCTATTCATAAGATCCACGAAGTATGCTGGTGCATTGGTCAACCCGAATGGCATGACCAACCACTCATAAAACCCAGACGGCGTTCTAAATGCCGTTTTAGCTATACTATCAGCTGCTACACGGAGCTGATGAAATCCTGTCGCGAGGTCCAACTGGGAGAACACTCTCGCTCCTTCCAGTTGATCAAACAAATCATCTATCCGTGGTAAAGGATACTTATTCTTCCTCGTCACCTTATTTAACTCGCGATAGTCCACACACAATCGAAGGGAACCATCTGCCTTAGTAGCAAACACAACTGGTGCTCCCCACTCGGAAACACTTCTTCTAATAAATCCCTTCTTCAAAAGATCGCTAACTTGCACCTCGAGCTCTCGCTGTTCTCGTGGTGCCATACGACGAAGTGGCATCACTATAGGTCTGGCATCTTTCACTAAATCAATACGAAACTCAATCTCTCGGTGTGGTGGAAGTCCGGTCACTTCCTCGAAGATGTCCGGGTACTGGCCAACCAGGGGCAAACCTGATAACTCATCATGCGGAATGTCGAGGGAATTTACAAAACTAGCCATTACCCCATCACAGGGTAGATTACCAAACACTACCCTCCGCCCATCATCCGCCCTAACTGTCACCAAAAAGCCCTCACAGTCTACCACCACCCCGTATCTTTGGAGCCAATCGACTCCCAAAATAATGCCATACCCAGTAAAGCCCAAAACAAAGCAATCACAAACAAACATACATCCATGACTCGATAAGACCACATTACGACAGATCATACTGAGGTTTGTTGAACCACCAATCGGGTTCGTCACAGCTAATGGTCTATCGACTAACTCGGGTTCCAATCCCAACCTATCTACCAGGTCACTAGATATGAAGGAATGGGAAGCCCCGGTATCGAACAAAACTCTAACAGGAAGATCATAAATGGAAAGCATACCTTGAATGACGACTCCCTTTCCTTTCTCCGCCGCAGTTGGGGCATTCGACGAAGAAGGAACAGCATTGATGGCATATGCTTTCACAATCTGATTCTCCTTCAGAGGTTGCGGGCACTTATCCTTAAAATGTCCCTCCTGGCCACAGTTAAAGCACTTCTTTCCCACTGTCTTGGCCCTACATTCCCTTGCATAATGGCCCTTCTTTCCACATTTGTAACACTCGACTTCTTTCCTGCTTTTCTTCTGGCTATCCTTAGCTTGGTTATGCTTCCTCTTATTCTGAGAGTTATTCTTGCCTCCACCGCTTGCTTGCGGCTTTGGCTCTTCAGCAGATACAGCAACAACCCCAGTCTTCGGCTTAGGGTAAAGACTTTCTGACCTCAAAGCTTTTCCCACGATCGACTCAAACGTCTCATCGATGTGATTAATCAGCCTCTCCCCTAAGTATTCATCCAAGCCAGTGATGAACTTCTCATTTTTCTTTTCGGGAGTATCGATTAGAGATAACCCATACTTCGACAAAGTGTCGAACTCAGCAACATAATCCGATACTGCCCTTCCATTCTGCTTAAGCTCCAAGAACTTCCTAAACAATTCCGACTTCTGGGCAGCTGGGATATACTTGTCGCTAAAGCGAGCTTTAAACTGATCCCAAGTAACTTGATCTTCTGGTGTGGCTGCCCTAATAGCATCCCACCAATTCATCGCTCGTCCTTGCAGCTGACGAGACGCTAGCCTTCTCTTCATCGCATCCTCGATACCCAAGTCATCGAAGATCCGATCACAGCTATCCAACCAATCCTGAACATCCGTGGCCGACTCTGTTCCGTGAAACGGCTTTCCACCAAGATTAGTGTAATCCTTACTCAACTTGGCGAAATCGACCCTAGGCGCTTGCACTACTGGGCCACCACCAACTCCGGGATTAGGAACTGCCCCTTGCACTTCTCTAAGCATGTCTCTCATGAGGTCGGTAAACATCGCCCTCATGTCAGCGGCATTTCCATTATTGGCCCCTCTACCAGTACCTCTCACATATCGGCTCATCGTCAATCTGTAAAAAGGAGAACGATTAACGACCCCATAGTGGTACTAGTGCAGTGCAACTTCATTCTTATACTACTAATAGTATACATATATATATACATAGCTTTTGAAAACCAAAGTAATCACAAATACGCGCTCTCATATACGTACTAACTCTCCCTAGTGTCTTTCCCTAGGTTAACTACGCAACCTAGAGCTCTGATACCAAATGTGACGGCCCGCCCCGCACCAACCGACATTTACTCCAATTGTGCGCTGTACACATGTCCAATTGGCATGGGACGGTCGCCAAAGAATGAGAAAGAAAGAAGATGAACCAAATAAAGAACCTGTAATATGTCTCACAGCGCATGGGATAAAATATAATAACCAACATATACTTGACATAAAACAGATGAGACAGTGCATAAGCTGAAAACTTGAACTAACATCATCAGAGTAGCGGAAATATCAAATACAGCTTATTACAACTTCAAAATACTGTCTCTAAGATAAACAAAATAGGTATGCTACTAATGCCCAAAGTAGATACCGATCACGACACAGGGAGAATGACTATATATATCATACGTGGAGCCTCCTGCTCGTCTTCAGTCCATCTACCAAGCGCACTACCAGCTATCCCTGTCTCTAGTCTGCTCGTGTGAGCACCTAGAGTAATAAGAAGAAACATAAAACTCTGGGTCAGACATCAGTCTGGTATGAGTGGTAGCAAGCATAAACAGAATAATAACAGGTATACTAAGTCATACCTGAACCTGGACCTGCAACCAAAGAGTTAGTACTACATGGTACAATACTCTGTGATTTCACAAACACATAATATAAGTATACGGGGGTGGGGATGTGTATGTCAAACAATCAAGCATAGCAACCATCCTCACAACTCTCACTCAGTGCGTAAAGCATACGGTATCTACTTCTTTGATCACCATAACCCTTCAAGAAAACGACAGAACTCGACTTTGTACGACTATGTCCATTCCTACTACCACCAACGCCAAACCTATGGGATCACGCCCAACGTATCCATGATCCCACTCCATTGGTAGGTAGCTCCCTAGTCGCACCATATCCAAAGCCCGAGTCCGTCCATACACCTCTAATACATAGTGATCCAAAGTCATAGACACCGACAACTCCTTAGCACACGTCCCGCAGCAAAGCCCAATCACGAAGTGAACTCATTGGTTCCCGTCTGGATCCTGAGCTCGAACTTCCACTTGAACTACCTTTGCATTTCGGGTTATGGATCTTCATTGGATCGGTTCGGATTCCTTTCATCTTCATTGGGATCGTGGTCTTCATCGTCTCGGTTCGTGACTGCTACCTCGGGTCGGATTGGAGTGCACCATCGGTTCGTGGCCTCCAGTCCCATCCGGATCGGATCGGGTTCTCCACCACGCAACGGCTCGGGTCACGCCTCCTGGTCATAGCTCCAAGCCACTCGCCCTCCTCCAAGTCTCCGGTTCGTTGTCCTCAAGGTGATCAGATCGGATCGTGTCGTCATCACTCCAGGCGGGTCGGGTCGGAGTCTTCAATCACCAAGCCTTGAATCGCGACTTCTCGGATCGGTTCGGATCCTTCAGCTCGTGGCGCAGCTTGCTTCGCTATAACAATCGGTTCGGTTCGTGGTGAAGGGAAATGGGCGGTTCGGATCGGGTAGGGGGCGATCCGATCCGATTTCCTGCACTGACTTTTCCAGCGACTGTTTACGCCACTCGACGACGTTTTTGACCATTCTAACTATTGCAATCAATCACAAAGCATGTCATAGTGTCATAGCAATACATACAAGTGACCTCAAACACCAAAACAACAACATGATATGATAAAATGGATCAAACATAGCCAAAATCCCATGTTTTCCCTGAATCCCCCTTAATCATGTTTGAGCATATGATTAGAAAAACTTATCCAATTTAACCCAAACTCATATCAGAGGTCTAAAACATCATTTATGAATTTATAAACATTTTTCCAGAATTTATTTTCGTTTAAAAACGCTGATTAGCACTAATCACCCCCGTTTAGCCCTAATTAGTGCAAAAAGCAAGCTAATCACTCACCTTAGCCACAAAACAAACTAAGATCTGAAATGATTCTCTGATTTGATGCGAATCCCAATGCTAACAGCAGCTCCAAGGTTGATTAGGTGAAGATCTTCTTTGATTAGGGGTTGCTAAGCCAAATCCTTGACCAAGAGATGATTTGGAGGTGATTTAGAGGTTGGAGGCCATTTTTAGGGATCCTTGGTGATAAGTGGAGGCTAGAAAACTGAAATGGAATGATTCTCCATCTCATCTCAGCCCTCCCATAACCCTAATCCCGAAATGGGTTATGGGCCTACTCACTAATCACCCGATTTGGCCCGGTTAAGCAGTTTTTCACCCTCCAAACCTTGTTTCAGCCATATCTCCCAAACGGTAAGTCCGTTTGGCTATTATGACCACTCTACGGAAAGAGAAACCATCAAACGAATCTAATGGAAGTGGTTTCAGGTCAAAATTCCTTCCCTATCAAAAGTTATGGCCAAAACAGTACTGACTAGGGGCAAAATGGTCATTTAAAAATCGACAAAAATCATGAACAGGGGAAATGACTCTAATAAATGTTTCCCAAAGTTACATGACCATACAACTTCACACGGGAAAGAAATAAATATTCTACAATCCTATGATGTGTAGAACACGGGTCGTTACAGTTACCGGAACAGATAAATTTTTGAGAAAAATACTTTTTTTTTTAGAAAATAGTAAAGGTATTATTTTTTGGAAAAAGTATTTTCAAAAACATGTCTTTTAAGAGAAAAGTTTTTGAAAAAGAAAAGCATAATCCCCAATAGCCATATCTTTATCTTTCGGAATCTCCTTTTTGAATCTTTCCTCTTTCGTTTCAGCATGGCTGAAGATATTAACATCCCGGAGGGCTTAGTTATACCACTATGGTATAGGAGGTTACAAGAGGCTAGGGCCGCGGCTGCGGGTCCAGCCAATGCTACTACACCAGAGGCAACCGCTCCTCCTCCTCAGCCTAGAGTGGATAATTTTGCTAAGATTTGCAAGGAGTTCAAGGCTATAGGAGGAAAACATTTTCTAGGTTCAGAGACTTTCGTAGAGGCTAGAGATTGGCTTAAGGAAGTGGAAGAGTTGCTAGATATCTTTGAAGTGGAAGAGGGAAAGAAAGTCAAGTTGGCGGCTTGGTTAATGAAGGGAGAGGCCTCATTCTGTTGGGAGGTCACTAATGGAGAACGCCCTGTTGACTCTTGGGCAGATTTCAAGCAAAGGTTTGGGGCTAAGTTTCTCTCAAGGGCGGAAGAGAATCTGTTTATGGAGAAGTTCTTGAATTTGAAGCAAGGGAATCTCACGGTGAAAGAATATGTCAACAAATTCAATCAATTAGCAAGGTTTGGCATAGAGTTGGTGAATACACCGGAGAAGAAGGATTTGAGGTTCGTTAGAGGCTTGAACGAACCATTGCAAGGAATAGCTATGACTCACATTCCTATGGGGGCCACCTTTGAGAAGCTTGTCTACATGGCACTTATGCATGAGGATGATAAGAGTTCTAAAGCACCAGAGAAGAAGGGGGATCAAAAGAAACCGCAACAACAACAACAAGGCAAGGGTGGAAAAGGCAATGGTGACAAGGGGAAGAAGAAGAAGAAGTGCTTCAATTGTGGGACCCCAGGCCACCTCAGCAAGGATTGTCGCAAAAAGAAGAAGACCGGTTGCTTTCATTGTGGTGAAGCAGGACATCTTGTGAAGGACTGCCCAAAGAAGGGGCAGAAGACGGGGTCTACCTCAGGAGGTCAGGTGCAAGCTCTTATGGCACCAGCTCAGGCAGGGGGGCAAGTTCAGGCTCTCTCAGTTCCACCGGTTCAGCAAAGAGGTAGAACTATTTCCGTTGAAAGTCTGGTTTTTCTGTTTGATCATCCAGTTCGTACTTTGTTTGACTCTGGCGCATCACATTCTTTTATCTCATCATCGTTAGTTGAGTCACTGCACTTAGACACCAGTCTAGTTGATGATCCCTTGGTTGTTTCAAACCCAATTGGGGGCTCCATATATCTGTCTATGATATGTTTGGGTTTGAAGATTTCTATACTTAGCGTTGAGTTTGGATGTGATGCTTTTGTATTGGGCTTCACGGGCTATGGGTTGATTTTGGGCATGGACTGGTTATCCAGTAATGGTGCCGTTCTTGATTGTGAAAGGAGAGTTGTCAGGCTTATGACCCGCTTGGGTAATACTCTCGAGATCTCTTGTAATCCCATGGAATCTGTTTTGCTAAGTTATCTTGAATCACTCGATGCTTCGGTCGAGAGTTTGCGTTCTGTCAGAGTGGTCCGGGAATATCCGGATGTGTTTGAAGAGGTGAAGGGTTTGCCTCCGAAGCGGGAGATAGATTTCCGAATTTATCTGCTGGATAATGCCAAACCAGTGTCTTTGCCAGTGCGCCACATGGCTCCTCGTGAGAGAAGAGAACTTCATAAGCAAGTAGGGGAGTTGCTTGAGAAGGGGTTCATAAGGCGAAGTATATCGGAGTGGGGAGTTCCAGTAGTGTTTGCCACGAAGGCGGATGGGTCCCTCAGACTTTGTGTGGATTATAGAGAACTTAATAAGCTCACGAAGAAGAATAGACACCCATTACCGAGGATAGATGATCTCTTTGATCAGTTGGTTGGCGCCTCAGTGTTTTCGCAGATGGACTTAGCTACAGGGTTTCATCAATTGAGAGTGGCGGAGGACAGTATAGAGAAGACTGCTTTCCGGACTCCGGATGGTTTTTATGAGTGGCTTGTGATGCCATTTGGGTTGACAAACGCCCCTGCATACTTTGTTGATCTGATGAGTAGAGTGTTCAGAGAGTATCTGAATAAGTTTGTAGTGGTCTTTGTGGATGACATCTTGGTCTTTTCCAAGAGTGAAGAAGAGCATGCCTTACATCTCAGAGAAGTGTTGGAGACTCTTCGAGCACATAGTCTTAAAGCTAAATTCTCTAAATGTCATTTTTGGAGAAGAGAAGTGCGATTCTTAGGGCATGTGGTCTCTAAGGAAGGGATAGCTGTGGATCCCGCAAAGATAGTATCTATCCAGGATTGGAAAGTTCCTAGAAATGCTACCGAAGTAAGAAGTTTCTTGGGGTTGGCAGGATATTATAGGAAGTTCATCAAAGACTTCGCGAAGATATCAGCCCCATTAACCCGCTTGACGAAGAAGAATCTGGTTTTCTCATGGGACGTAGATTGTGATGATGCTTTCCGACGGTTAAAGAGAGCTTTGACCACCGCTCCAGTTTTAGTGCTTCCAGATGGGAGTAAGCCGTTTGTTGTTTATACCGATGCTTGTGGGACAGGATTAGGCGCAGTCTTGATGCAGGAGGGAAGGGTAATAGCCTATGGAGGGAGGCAATTGAGAGTGCATGAGAAGAATTACCCTACCCATGATCTAGAGTTGGCCGCGATTGTTTTCGCACTTAAGTCTTGGCGCCATTATCTTCTTGGTGAGAGATTCGAGTTGTTCACTGACCATAAATCATTGAAGTACTTATTCTCTCAGAAGGATTTAAACTTAAGACAGCAAAGGTGGATGGAGTTCTTAGCATCCTATGATTTCGAGATAGCGTATACCCTTGGCAAGGGTAACGTGGTGGCGGACGCCTTGAGTAGAAAAAGGCTATCTTTGAGTCCATTGTTCGTGGAACGGCGAAGCTTGGAGTTTCTTTCTTTGTTCGACTTCAGACCTTCTGTTGACTTTGTACCTGGTTTGTTAGCATCCTTGGAGGTTAGACCTACTCTTTTGGGACGGATTGGCGAGGCTCAGCGAGACGACCCACAGTTGGTTGAGTTGGTAGAGAAGCTTATAAGGGGGGAGTCGTCCAGCCATTTGGGTAGATACACCATAGATGATAGGGGATGGTTGCATAGAGACGGTAGACTTTGTGTACCGCAAGATGAGGGTTTGAAGAAGGCTATTTTGGAGGATGCACATCGTTCAAGGATGACTATTCATCCCGGTGGAGACAAAATGTACCAAGACATGAAGAGAGTTTTCTTCTGGGCCGGTATGAAGAAAGATGTGGCCGAGTATGTGGCTAGATGCTTAGTGTGCCAACAAGTTAAAGCGGAGCAAAGGAAATCCGGTGGGTTGCTACACCCATTGGAAGTTCCGCAATGGAAGTGGGATAGTGTCTCGATGGATTTCATCGATGGGTTACCGAGATCGAGGAAGGGCAATACGGGAATATGGGTTGTGGTAGACAGACTTACCAAGAGTCCCCATTTTATACCCGTGAAGAGTAAGAGGACCGCTCCATGGCTTGCTTCAGTCTATGTTAGAGAGATTGTTAGATTGCATGGCGTACCATCCAGCATTGTGAGTGATCGAGATCCTATCTTCACTAGTGAGTTTTGGAGAAGTTTGCAAGAGGCGGTAGGGACTCAGTTGTGTTTGAGCACCGCATATCATCCTCATACGGACGGTCAGACCGAGAGGGTGAACCGTATCTTAGAAGATCTCTTGAGGCTTTGTATCTTGGATTTTGGAGGTACATGGGAAGAACATCTTCCTTTGGTGGAGTTCGCATACAATAACAGCTTTCAGTCTAGTATTGGCATGGCACCTTTCGAAGCTCTTTATGGAAGGCCTTGTCGATCTCCTACATGTTGGTGGGAATCTACGGATAAGATCTTGCTTGGGCCAGATATGGTTAGAGAGACTTCAGAGAAGATTGATTTGATTCGAAGAAGGATGAAGGCAGCGCAAGATAGACGGAAATCTTATGCGGATTGGAGAAGGACGGATCTTGAGTTTGAGGTTGGGGACATGGTTTTTGTCAAAGTATCTCCGTTGAGAAATGTTGTTCGCTTTGGGTCCGTTGGGAAGTTAGCACCGAGGTTTGTTGGGCCGTTTCCTATTAAGGAAAGTATTGGACGGATGGCATATAGGGTGGAGTTGCCCGACAGACTTAGTGGTGTTCATGATGTATTCCATGTATCACATTTGAGGAAGTGCTTACATGAGACCGCAGAGGTGGTAGAGCCGAGCTTGCTTAGAGATGTAGAGGTAGAGCGTGATGCGACGATTCGACGAGCTCCTACTCGCATCCTTGGGTCAGAAACTAGGAAGTTGAGGAACAGAGAAGTTCAGCTAGTTAAAGTGCAATGGGGAGATGACGAAAGCAATGCTACTTGGGAGACGGAAGCGAAGATGCGTTCTTTGTACCCATTTCTTTTTGAGAGTATGTCTTTTAACTTCTCCTTTATCGCTTGTCTAGTACTTATCTTATCTTTAGTATATCCTCTCGCTAGTACCTATGACCTTTAGATAGGGTAAACCTATGGTTGAAACATGTGTTTGAAACATGTTATGGTTGATGGATGCATGTGGATGCAATTGTTTGCTAGTGGTTGCTCGTGGATGCATATACACACACATTAGGCACTAGATCGGCTCAGTCACTTCATGTTGCATATCGCATAAATGGATGTGGTAGTTAGATTGATGGATGTATCATGGATGTGTTATCATGTGGATGATGCATTTTTGTGTATGGTTGTGCACGCATATAGAAATTGTATGTGTCAATAGGGTTTCGCATACATATTGGATGCATGGCACTATCATGGTTTGCATTAAGGAGGTCGACTGAATCAGTAGACCGCCTGATTTTGCATTAGTATACGGACATATACACACACTTTCTGCATATGTTCATACATCATTAGAAGTTTCTAAGGATAATGGTTGCTTGTGGTTGATGGTTTAGTAGATGGTTGTTTGGTTGGTAGGATACGTTCTTCTTGACTTAGAGATTTCGAGGACGAAATCCTTTAAGTAGGGGAGAATGTAACACCCCGAATTTCTATTAACACTAATGGTTAGTAATTAAAGTATAATTAATCTCAGATGTGAGAATCAGGGGAAACGGGCTGCGTCATTGCGTTCGTCTCGGAAAAATATGCGAAATAGAGTCCGAGTTTGCGTAAAACGGGTACCGTATGAAAGAGATATGGACGAACGAAGTTAGGCAGAAAAACCCGAAACAGGCCAAAAATGCACTGGCGCACTTGTGAAGTGCGCCAGCACAAAAATACACTGGCGCACTTGGGAAGTGCGCCCATGTCGGGACAGGAAACCTGCACAGTTTCTAGAGATTTCTGTGGTTGGGTGCACCAGTTTGGGGTTTGGGCTTGGTCTTAGGGCTGGTTTCTGGAAGGTTCCGAAATCTAAGGGTCCTAATCTAATTTAGGGTTAATCTAAGGGCCTAAAACACTCACCTAATCTATAAATACACCCTAAACCTACCCTAATCCATACTAAAAATAGAATTGAGGGCTACATGCCACCAAATTAAATCTTAGAAGGAGCCTCCACTAATTTATGAAGAGGGTTGCAAGCTAATCACTCTCTAATCAACCTCTAATCCATTCTAAGCATCTTAATCTTCTTCATTTGGAGTGCAAATTGGCTAGTAGTGAGTTTCTATCACTCTAATGATCAATTGCTAAACTAAGTAGATGAGATATGATGAGATCATATGGTTTTGTTTGTGGATTAATGGGTTTTAAGTCATATGACATGATGTTAGTTTGCTAATGTATGTGGGTTATGCAAGTTTTGTGCTTTGTGATCATATGTTAATATGCAAGTTACATGTATGATAATATGCAAGTTACATGTATGATAATTATGCAAGTTGTATGTTTCTTCATATGCAAGTTTATGAGTTCATATGCAAGTTATGTGACATATTAAGCAAGTTCATATGCAAGTTTATGAGTTCATATGCAAGTTATGTAACATGTTATGCAAGTTCATATGCAAGTTATGTGACATATTAAGCAAGTTCATATGCAAGTCATGTATTTGTTAATATGTAAGTTTATGTAACATGTTATGCAAGTTAATATGCAAGTTATGTGACATGTTATACAAGTTAATATGCAAGTTATGTGACATGTTATACAAGATCATATGCAAGTTATGTGACATGTTATGCAAGTTCATATGCAAGTTATGTGTTTGTTAATATGCAAGATGACACCTTTGAAACATGTTCATACATATGCAAGTTGACACCTTTTATATGTGTTATGTCATGAGAACGAAATTACGTGGGAACGATGGGGTTAATTAAATGCATATGTTAATAAGATTGTGTGAAATTAATATAATTATGCATAACATAAAATAAATGAACATAGTATGGGAATTGGCCTATTAAGTTAGGTGTACCCATACTATTTGTTGGGAATTTGCCTATTAAGTTAGGTGTACCCACACTTTGGAGTTGGGAATTTGCCTATTAAGTTAGGTGCACCCATATTCCTAAAATAAACATGATAATTAACACAAATTATGGGGGTGATTAATTAGGAGTAATTAATCGATTAAGACACGAGGTTGGACCCGTTTGTAGTGTAAGACTGCCCGGAGTTTACCGGCTTAACCAGGCATCTACAAATGACGGTCCAATGTGAGGGGTCTTAATCATAAATTAAATACGTAACAAGGGTAAATGACACGAGGTTGGACCCGTTTGTAGTGTAAGACTGCCCGGAACCAACCGGCTTAACCAGGCATCTACAAATGACGGTCCAAGGTGAGGGGTCCTTTACACGGTTACGGTGTTAATCAATTAAGAAACACTTAACCAGATAAGCATGTAGTGGGGCATGGGGGTTAAGTGGGTACCTTGGGTGGTATGTGGAAATTGCTAGTGGTTGCCAATAGAAAATATGATAAAATACTTAACCAAGATGAAACATGTAATTAAACATGATTAAAGGGTTAAGTGGGAAACACTAGTGTGTGGGCCAAGCTTAGGGGGATGGCTTGTGCTGGGGGCCCATTTCAACCAGTAACCCATACGTATCTTAGTGGGCTCGACCCATGTCGAGGACGGGACATGCATACTGGGCTTGACTATAAGAGGCCAAAATGGGTTAGCGGTGGCAACGCATGACCAACGGGTTTCATATGCGTGTGTGGACCCGGGCTGGTAAATAAGACGTTGTTGCATCGTGTAGATATAAGCCGTGCACCATTAGTTTTATCAGGTTTCCACGTTGGGGAATGGTACACCCCACGGTGGGGCCAGCACGGGTATCTACGTTAGGGAGCCGATCGAATGGGGAGTAGTGTGTACACCTAGTGGATTGTAGGGCCCCGTGGCGTCTACTTAGTCACCTAGGGGTACGCGAGAACTATTAAGTTAATTTTATAAGTCCATGGGTGGGATCAACCTTTAAGTTAGGAATGACTGGTGTGGTGCAGTTTAGTAATTTACCTTTGGAAGGGTAGATGCGTCTTTATCTTTTATCTTAGTTTAGTTGACTGCTTAGTGTAGCCATTCATCCCCATTAGTTACCGTATATCAGTTTATGTCTTCTCTGGTTACTTTAACGATTGTATTGTTAAAGTTATAGGACTCGCTCAGACTTATGTCTGACCCCGTTGTTTTTATCTTTTTACCAACCCTCAGGTCCTACGGTGGATCCTAGCAGTAGTGGAGCTTGATCGGATTGCTGTTCCAGTCTTTAGGAGATTGGATAGATGTAAAGCTCCGGTTACCCAGTTATCTTTTCTTTTGTCATGGCTATTGTATGAGAGTGGGATTATGTACTTCTTTATTTTGATGGATATTGTACTTGACTTTTATTGTGGTTTTATGATGTAACCAGACATGTTTTACTTCCGCTGTTATGAGATGATGTTTTAAATTTCAAGTACTATTTATATCTGTCTTGTAGTAATTTTTCTGTTCTATATTCACTAAAATACTCCACCGATGCTATGGCATTCCCTTAGTGAGTGACCATAGCGGGAGTGGGGTGTTACAGAAAATGACCATTTTTCCAACGGTCTTCAAATTTGACGAAATTAGTTTTATTAGGACCGTATCGTCAATACGAAGCTAGAAATATTTTTTCTGAAAATTTCAGAGTCAGTATGTGGCCCCGGTAAAGTAAAATGTACGTTTAAATTAAACATATATTGATTTATGTTTTAATTTAAAGGAAAACTGATCGTAACGGCCGAATTGGCTAGCGGGACATATCCCATTGTGTCCGGAATGGGGGTATTATGCTAAGGGCGACAGTCGTTGGGTTTTGTTTGGAGTTCAAAATAAAAAGCGACCTTTTGGATAATTTAAATAATTAAATAATTAATAATATATATACCCTCCCATCTCCTATTTCTAAACCTAACTCAGAAACCCGTTGCCCGTTTTCAAAATTGCCGCCCTGTTCCCCATCGATTTACCGCCGCTACCCTAATCCACTCCACAGCACTGTCGCGCCACTCCCCCCTTCGATCGCCAAACCTCCCCCTACCCTCCTCCGTCTCCATCGTTCTCGAGGCCCCCTATATCGAGTGCAGACCTCGCGCGAACCCAACTCCACCCATCGTGGGTCCCAACGCGTCGCACCCTCCACCATGGGCTGTGCCACCGCCTGCGCCGCTCTGTAGCGCCGCAGCTCCGAGCCCCTCTCTTCCGATTGACTGTAAGTATTTATTTATTTCTTTATATATTTTTTTATTATGAAATTAGTTTTGAAAAATCAGTTTTTTCCCGTGTATAATATAGCAAAATAACAATATGGTTTTTATGTATGATTTCAAAATAAAGCTAGGATTTTTATTCGTGTAGAGCTAGGATTTTTATTCGGGAAAAGATATCATTTTTAACATAATAAAATACGATTTTTTTTATATGAAAAGTGATAAAAATTCGATTTTTATATATGTATGAAAAGATAGGGTTTTTATTTATATTTCTAGCGAATAAAAATATGGTTTTTATTTATATGCAATAGCGAAAAAGATTAGATTTTTAATTTGAAAAAGATTAGATCTTTAATTTGAAAAAGGTTAGATTTTTAGAAATAGAAAGTATATTTTTATATAAGGAAAGATTATATATATTTTTTTATATAGGAAAGGAACGATCTTTAGAAATGAAAAGAAGTGATTTTTAAAATGAAGAAGACGTGATTTTTTAAAAATGAAATGGTAAGATATTTCTTTGAATGACATATAAAAATATGATTTTTATATATGAAAACATAGAATAAAAATTCGATTTTTATATATGAAGTAGCGATAAAAATTCGATTTTTATAAATATAGCGAAGTGATAAAAATGTGGTTTTTATCCATGTAGTGGTGAAATAAAAATGTGATTTTTATTTATGAACAATGTGGAAAGATAGAGTTGGAATGTCGGGTAAATCCAAACCATCGTCCAATATAGAACTGACGGAGTGGAAACCAAAGGTGAGAACTCCTCACTAAAATTTTCTTTGTACGGTTATTTATTTTATAACTGCATATATGAACTGCTCCCCGTCGTCCACAGACCATGGACGACTTGTTTGATTGTTTGGTTTGGTTGATTTATTTGTTTGAATTGGTTTGGGATGAGAATTGAATTAAATAGATTGAGTTGTTATGTGTGTATGGCGCGAGCCAATATCATGAGAGGGGTAATGCTAGACATTACCCGATTTCGATATCGCGCCGTTATAATGCCGACATTTTCTGAAATAAAAGGTGTTAGTTAAAAATAACATTTTATTGAAAGAATGAACTGTTAAAAATAGTAAATTGTTGAAATAAATATTTTAACATTAGAAATATAATTTTTAACGTTTAAATGAACGGCATGAAATTCTCCTGAAAAGAATTGAATATTCATTTATAAATCAGATGATTTGTTTATGTATACCCATTTTATTGATATTGATAGGGACGATAAATTTTACACAATGCCCAACTGCACAAATAAAAATCAGTGTTTGTTGTCTGAAACCCCACACGGGTATTGGGATGATATATGACATACACTAGTCCCAATAATTAGCTGTAGGTCGATCGATTGGTTGACAGACTGTTGTAAGCGTTAAATATTTATATTTAATGCTTATGCAGTGTAGAATGTACTCTGGATGATGGTTGACTGTGTTTGATTATTGTTGTATACATGTGTGTATGAAATCCATATAAACAACATTATATGGTAATTGGCCGTGTCTGATTCCAGTTCAGAAAGAATGAATATTTTTAAAATAATGAATAATTTGAAATAATGAATATTTTAAAATAATATTCAGTAAAAGATCAAAATCTGATTTTGATGTCCGATTTGGGATGGACACGAATATATTTAAATATATAAAGCCGTGTTGATTAATTTAACGCCATTTTGACATGAATGATATTTATATCGATTTTATTCATTTTTATAATGAATATTGAAAAGGAATTGATTTCAAAATCTAATGTTTTGAAAATATTATCATTTATATATTAATGATCTGGAATATTCAATTTTGATTTGAAATTGAGTATGAAGTCGAAATCGTTTTGAGAACGAATTTAAAAATGATTTATAAAATACGTTTTAAATGGAAATCGACGAAATATATATATATATATATATATATATATATTATATATATAATGGCCTGAATAGAACGCGCCGCGCAGCGGTAGTTCGCGAATTTCGACCATTGACTTCGTATGGACATTACGGGAGATCCGACCGTCGGATTCTCCTAAACCCGGAACTGTTGGGTTCGTATCGAAAAGTGCTTTCCAACGAATATTAGAGATTTAAAATCTAACGGTTGGATTTGGAATTATGTCCAAATCAAATTTGGAAAAAGTCGCTGTAAGTGCAGTTCGATGGCCATAAATGGAAATCGACTGTACGAGCCTTGATTAAATTATTAAAAATATCAAGAATTTGTGTAAAATCATAATAAATGATTTGGAAAGAATTGGGATGAAAAATTCCATATTTGAAAGGATAAAAATAGATTTATATCGAAATGAACTAGTTATTAACTAGAATTATAATTCAATTATTTTTAAATAAATAAATTGGATTTGAAATGGTTTTAAAAATAACCAGAATTTCCAATATATGAGTTGGAATGGATTTGAATCAAAGTTATCTTCGGAATATTTCGATATTGGATTCCGTGATTATATGGATATTGTGGAGGAATTTGGAAGATATATATATCGTTATTCCAATATGATATTTGTTGGTTTCAGAATTTGATATTGAATATAAGAAGATATAATTTCTACTCAGAGCCTTGTATTTAATATCAAATTGGATTTTGGGTTTGTCGTGAACTGTGTTTTAAATGACACCGTTCTTAAACCCAGTATGAAAAGAATAAATCTTTTAATTAAGATTATTGGAGTTTCCAGTTAATTAACATTTAATTGGAATAAAATGGAATGTGAATTGGGTTTATCGTGAACTGTGTTTTTACGACATTCATTCTTTAACCCGATTTACAGTGAAATGTGATTTGGAATTTATGAATCTTTTGTTGAGATTTAAAGGAGATTTTCCAAAGTAAACTTTTCCAATTTAACATATTAAATTGGAATTGAATGGAATTCGATTTGGTAATAATCGAAGTGAGTTTATGTGGAGGAAGATTGTTAATATATATGGAATTTAAAAGGTTTTTCCATTATTCCATTTATATTATCGGTTGGATATGGAAGTTCATGTCGATTATGTATATTGATCTGTATTCCGTTAAGGTTCCATTGTTAATGGAATGTGATCTTGGGTTTATCGTGGGCTGTGTTTTAAATGACATTAGTTCTCTAACCCATTTAAAGATAAGATTAATTTCTTACTTTGAATAATCATTAAGTAATAAATTTTGAAAATTAAAACTGAATTAGAGTTTTAATGAATCTTTAAATAGATTGAAAGGTGAATTTGATAACTAAAATTATCAAATTCAAGAAATGATCGAGAATGGAGTACCACCAATTTTACTCCAGGGGATAGTTAAATCTTCAGTTAGATTTGAACTTGAAATGGTAATTGAATTTACCGATAACATCGTGGTGTTAGATATGGAGTATCACCAGTTTTTCTCCATGGGATGAATAGGTTGGGATTGGGAAATTAAATAAATGATTACTTCGGTAAGGATAGCTAATCCCGACTAGTTTGAATAAACCATAATTTGGTTTGAATTGATATTCAAAGGAAGATTAAAGAATAAATTTAATGAATTTATCTTTGATAAAATTAATGGGAACCTTTCCCAAAGTATAAGAATATTTGAATAAAAGAATATTCTGCATTGGAATAAGGCGTATGTTGTGTTTTTATAGCACTTGTTTATTATATACGCGAGTTATTCGAAAAGACCGGGTTTATCCCATTCTGAATAACTGATACGACGATTAGTCGAAGATGAAGACGGTGGTTAAAGACCAGAGGTCTTCACATCGTTTGTGTGATTACTGATGTCTTGATTGGGTCGTACACCCAAGACGAGGTAATAAGTGGTGATCGTTCTAGACGTACTTAGAGATCGACCGGATATGTGAGGGTGTTTCTCCTGTATTGGACATATGGGATGAGGAATAAGGTGTCTCCGGTTTCGTTCAGACCCAGAACGAACTTGTAAATGGATGTGTGTCAAACATTGGATTTCATTGTGTGATTGATAATCATCGGTTGCATAGCGTGAATTGCCTGTGTGGCATGCTGAGATGCAAATGATCAAGGCTTCTGTTGAAAAGTAGAGTCTTGTGGTTGATGATCAAAGCACGGCTTTAATATACCATAGCTTTGTGTAGCGTTAATTTGCGAGCCTCACACCCCGGTGTGAACCAGAAACGGGAGAGGAGTGCATGGAGGACATGCGTTTCCTTCTTGCTAGGAGTGGTGTCAGTGGTTTACAAGCCCTGACAAGTTTGACTCCTGTGGTTGTTGGAATGCGAGGCGCCTCGGATATATCGACACTGCGGGACTGATGGATGATATGGTCTTTATACAGACCAGATTTTCGCCCCCCTAGGGCGGGGAAACGCATGGTTAAGGCATTTTAATCCACATCGGGTGGACCGGCCCTAAAGATCCAAGATGCAGTTGCGGCTGTTCCTGAGGCTCGGGCTAGAGAGTTTCTAAGAGGTAAGGACGATCCCTTGCCTTGGTTCACAGATGGAAACCCAACTTCCAATACGTGACATTTCGGTTTTGATTGTAGAGCATAGTATGGCGACATAGTTGGATGAGGCACTCATGCCATCTATGATTGATACATTTATATTTGAAGTTGATTTCTTCACTTATTGTAATATTAAAAGATGAAATTTCATGTACCTAGCATATTTGGCTATTATAAGGTAAAACTCTATCCTCCGGCTTGCGTTGCATTGTGTGATGGGACCTGAGTCTTATAATAGCTTCATTGTTCTTTATTTAGCATTGCGCTATTTGTTTTATGCACTGGTATTCTTGGGAGGAAACCCGTTCCATGTTATACGGCGTGGTCCCTTGATTTACCTAACTTTAAAATAAAGATTAATAACTGTTTTAGTTCTCACACCAGTCACATGACTGACTTGGAGTTTATTGTTTTAACCTAAACTCTAGGTGCCCCAATTTTCCACACGGGCAGCTAGTAGTTTTGGTTTTGCAGATTTATATTCACAGGATCCTGGTTTACAGCTGGAATGATACTCAGAAAGCTCTGTATCCGTATATTCTTTTTAGTTGTGTTTTGTATTATTTTCCGCTGCATTGTAACTTGTAAATCTCTGATATTTAGTAAATGTGTAATATTTATTCATACTCTGTATATTCTTGTATCCTGATGAAATTGTTGTAATAAGCAATGAAATGTTCTTCTGTTTGTGTTTTGATTTGTCGTGTTCTCAAAACAATCCAGGCTTTCCTTCACGGGGAAGTTCGGGTCGTTATATTTGGTATCAGAGCTTTGGTTTACATAGCTCGGAGAACAAGTCACATTAGAACCAAACGAAAGAATTCATCAGAGATTGGATTAGTAATATCCAATGAGAATGAGTCGTTAGAGATAGGATCAGTAGTTTCCTAGAATGAGTCTGAAGAGTGTTATTTTTAAAATAAAAATGAAAACAAACTTTGTTTTGAAAATTTAAACTTTATTATTCGTATTTGAAAATTATTTTATTTTATTTTGGACAATGCAGTATACGAGATTTTGCATATATGCGTCATAAACGTATATTCGAAGTTTTAATATACTAGATAGATATAGAATCACACTCAAGGCGCCCGAAGATGGTTCTGGTGATGCCGCGGCATCATTAGTATTTATGTTCGACTTTCGAAAGTGGGATATCTATATATTTCCAATTGACTGGTGTGAGAATCAAAACTAGGTAGGTCTACTGTTGTGATTTGGAATCAAAAATGGATTTTTATATATATAAAAAAATTATGAATTTGAAACGATAATCAACTAATTGATTGCTGGTTGTGTTGTTTGATTATTGGTTGATTAATTAAAATTTGAACCATTTAGCCAAATTGTATCGAATGTTGAACTGAATTGAAAATTGTTTGAGATTGCATGCATATATATTGAACAGGTCATAGCAAGGAGGCTAGAGAAGAGGAATAAAATTGCATGCCCGACAAATAGGTATATGTTTACTAATTTATTGGGTTTGGATGATTTTATGAGCCGATTGGCTTTTTCGTTTTGAGATGATCGGCCTGTGTGGCGGTTTGGGGATTTTCGCGGTGCTCCCCGTACAAAGGAAGTTATGGCGAAATTTTTCGAAAATTTATGGTGTTAGCCAAATTTTTGAAAAATTTGGAAATTCTTAGAAACTGAAAAGTTGAAGATTGAAAGCCAAACTGAAAGTGGAGTCGATTAGTTAAACAACTTTCAGCTCCGTTCCTTTTCGGGGACGAAAAGATTTTAAGTAGGGGAGATTGTAACAACCCGGAAAATCAGAACCAATTTAAAATTTTTATTTTGGCAATTTTAATGAATTTTGGATATTTAAAATGATTTATTTTAAATAATTACAACGAGAAATTTATTTGAATCGAAATTAGAATATAAATATTTATTTTAATTATAAAAGAAATTGGAAATGGCGCGGTAGTTTGAAAATTCGATTTCAAATTTCAAATGAATGTACAGGATTCAAAATAAACCGGATTTTAGCGAAACCAAAAATATTTGAATCTGTTTGAAAAGATCTTTCCAACGAATCCGAAAAATTGAAATTTCATAGCGGGAATAAAAAGTTATGCCCAGTTGAAAATTCAGAATAGTTGTTATGGAATTAAAGCCCTTAAAAATAGCGATTTTGCAAACGACCTCTGTTTTCAACGAAACCACTTTTGTTGGATCCGAGATGTCAAGTTATTGCTAGGTTCCAATTTTCATAATTTTTGAAATTAATATGTGAGCGTGGCAAAAGAAAACGTGTTTTGACAGTTTCAGTCAATTTGGATTGACCAGAAATGACCATTTTTGAAACGGTCTTCAAATTTGACGAAATTAGTTTTGTTAGGACCGTATCGTCAATACGAAGCTAGAAATAATTTTTCTGGCATTTTCAGAGTCAGTATGTGGCCCCGGTAAAGTAAAATGTACGTTTAAATTAAATATAAATTGATTTATGTTTTAATTCAAAGGAAAACTATTCGTAATGGTTGAATGGGATCGCGGGTCATATCCCGTTGTGTCCGGAATGGGGGTATTTGGCTAGGGGCGAAAGTCGTTGGGTTTTGTTTGGAGTTCAAAATAAAAAGCAACCTTTTGGATAATTTAAATAATTAATAATATATATACCCTCCCATCTCCTATTTCTAAACCTAACTCAGAAACCCGATGCCCCTTTTCAAAATTGCCGCCCCGTTCCCCATCAATTTACGGACGCCGCCCTAATCCACTCCACCGCGCTGTCGCGCCACTCCCCCATTCGATCGCCAGACCTCCCTCCACCCTCCTCCGTCTCCATCGTGCTCGAGGCCCCCCAAATCGAGTCCAGACCTCGTGCGAACCCAACTCCAACCACCACGGGTCCCAACGCGTCGCACCCTCCACCATGGGCTGTGCCACCGCCTGCGCCGCCCTACACCGCCGCAGCTCCGAGCCCCCCTCCTCTTCCGATTGACTGTAAGTATTTATTTATTTCTTTTATATTTTTTTTATTATGAAATCAGTTTTGAAAAATCAGGTTTTTCCCTTGTATAATATAGCAAAATAACATTATGGTTTTTATGTATGATTTCAAAATAAAGCTAGGATTTTTATTCGTGTAGAGCTAGGATTTTTATTCGGGAAAAGATATGATTCTTAACATAATAAAATACGATTTTTTATATATGAAAAGTTATAAAAATTCAATTTTTATATATGTATGAAAAGATAGGATTTTTATTTATATTTCTAGCAAATAAAAATATGGTTTTTATTTATATGCAATAGCGAAAAAGATTAGATTTTTAATTCGAAAATGATTAGATTTTTGATTTTAAAAAGATTAGTTTTTTAGAAATAGAAAGTATATTTTTATATAAGGAAAGATTTTATATATATATATATTTATATAGGAAAGGAACGATCTTTAGAAATGAAAAGAAGTGATTTTTAAAATGAAGAAGACGTGATTTTTAAAAATGAAATGGTAAGATATTTCTTTGAATGACATATAAAAATATGATTTTTATATATGAAAACATAGAATAAAAATTCGATTTTTATATATGATGCAACGATAGAAATTCGATTTTTATAAATATAGCGGAGTGATAAAAATGTGGTTTTTATCCATGTAGTGGTGAAATAAAAATATGATTTTTATTTATGAACAGCGTGGAAAGATGGAGTTGGAATGTCGGGTAAATCCAAACCATCGTCCAATAAAGAACTGACGGAGTGGAAAGCAAAGGTGAGAACTCCTCACTAAAATTTTCTTTGTACAGTTATTTATTTTATAACTGCATATATGAACTGTTCCCCGTCGTCCACAGACCATGGACGACTTGTTTGATTGTTTGGTTTGGTTGATTTATTTCTTTGAATTGGTTTGGGATGAGAATTGAATTGAATTGATTGAGTTGTTATGTGTGTATGGCGCGAGCCAATATCATGAGAGGGGTAATGCTAGACATTACCCGATTTCGATATCGCGCCGTTATAATGCCGAAATTTTCTGAAATAAAAGGTGTTAGTTAAAAATAACATTTTATTGAAAGAATGAACTATTAAAAATAGTAAAGTGTTGAAATAAATATTTTAACATTAAAAATATAATTTTTAACGTGTAAATGAACGGCATGAAATTCTCTTGAAAAGAATTGAATATTCATTTATAAATCAGACGATTTGTTTATGTACACCCATTTTATTGATATTGATTGGGACGATAAATTTTACACATTGCACAAATAAAAACCAGTGTTTGTTGTCTGAAACCCCACACGGGTATTGGGATGATATATGACATACACTAGTCCCAATAATTAGCTGTAGGTCGATCGACTGTTGTAAGCGTTAAATATTTATATTTAATGCTTATGCAGTGTAGTATGCACTCTGGATGATGGTTGACTGTGTTTGATTATTGTTGTATACATGTTTGTATGAAATCCATGTAAACAACATTATATGGTAATTGGCCGTGTCTGATTCCAGTTCAGAAATAATGAATATTTTTAAAATAGCGAATATTTTGAAATAATGAATATTTTAAAATAATATCCAGTAAAAGATCAAAATCTTATTTTTGATGTCCGATTTGGGATGGACACGAATATATTTAAATATATAAAGTCGTGTTGATTAATTTAACGCCATTTTGATGTGAACGATATTTATTTCGATTTTATTCATTTTTATAATGAATATTGAAAAGGAATTGATTTCAAATTCTAATGTTTTGAAAATATTATCATTTATATATTAATGATCTGGAATAATCAATTTTGATTTGAAATTGAATATGAAGTTGAAATCGTTTTGAGAACAAATTTAAAAACAATTTATAAAATACGTGTTAAATGGAACTCGACGAAATATATATAATATATATACTGGCCTGAACAGAACGCGCCGCGCAGCGGTAGTTCGCGAATTTCGGCCATTGACTTCGAATGGACATTACAGGAGATCCGACTGTCGGATTCTCCTAAAACCGAAACCGTTGGGTTCGTATCGAAAAGAGCTTTCCAACGAATATTAGAGATTTGAAATCTAATGGTTGGATTTGGAATTATGTCCAAATCAAATTTGGAAAAGATCGTTGTAAGTGCAGTTCTATGGCTATAAATGGAAATCGACTGTACAGGCCTTGATAAAATTATTAAAAATATCAAGAATTTGTGTAAAATCATAATAAATGATTTGGAAAGAATTGGGATGAAAAATTCCATATCTGAAGGGATAAAAATAGATTTATATCGAAATGAACTAGTTATTAACTAGAATTATAATCCAATTATTTTTAAATAAATAAATTGGATTTGAAATGGTTTTAAAAATAACCAGAATTTCCAATATATGAATTGGAATGGATTTGAATCGAAATTATCTTCGGAATATTTCGATATTGGATTCCGTGATTATACGGATATTGTGGAGGAATTTGGAAGATATATATATCGTTATTCCAATATGATATTTGTTGGTTTCAGAATTTGATATTGAATATAAGAAGATATAATTTCTACTCAGAGCCTTGTATTTAATATCAAATTGGATTTTGGGTTTGTCGTGAACTGTGTTTTAAATGACACCATTCTTAAACCTAGCATGAAAAGAATAAATCTTTTAAATAAGATTATTGGAGTTTCCAGTTAATTAACATTTAATTGGAGTAAAATGGAATGTGAATTAGGTTTATGTGAACTGTGTTTTAACGACATTCGTTCTTTAACCCGATTTACAATGAAATGTGATTTCGAATTTATATATCTTTTGTTGAGATTTAAAGGAGCATATTAAATTGGAATTGAATGGAATTCGATTTGGTAATAATCGAAGTGAGTTTCTGTGGAGGAAGACTTTTAATATATATGGAATTTAAAAGGCTTTGCCATTATTCCATTTAAATTATCGGTTGGATATGGAAGTTCATGTCGATTATGTATATTGATCTGTATTCCGTGAAGGTTCCATTGTTAATGGAATGTGATCTTGGGTTTATCGTGAGCTGTGTTTTAAATGACATTAGTTCTTCAACCCATTTAAATATAAGATTAATTTCTTACTTTGAATAATCATTAAGTAATGATTTTTGGAAATTAAAACTGAATTAGAGTTTTGATGAATCTTTAAATTGATTGAAAGGTGAATTTGATAACTAAAATTATCAAATTCAACAAATGATCGAGAATGGAGTACCACCAGTTTTACTCCAGGCGATAGTTCAATCTTTAATTAGATTTGAACATGAAATGGTATTTGAATTTACCGATAATACCGTGGTGTTAGATATGGAGTATCACCAGTTTTCCTCCATGGGATGAATAGGTTGGGATTGGGAAATTAAATAAATGATTACTTCGGTAAGGATCGCTAATCCCGACATGTTTGAATAAACCATAATTTGGTTTGAATTGATATTCAAAGGAAGATTAAAGAATAAATTTAAAGAATTTATCTTTGATAAAATTAATGGGAACCTTTCCCAAAGTATAAGAATATTTGAATAAAGGAATATTCTGCATTGGAATAAGGCGTATGTTGTGTTTTTATAGCACTTGTTTATTATATACGCGAGTTATTCGGAAAGACCGGGTTTATCCCATTCTGAATAACTGATACGACGATTAATCGAAGATGAAGACGGTGGTTGAAGACCGGAGGTCTTCACATCATTTGGATGATTACCGATGTCTTGATTGGGCCGTACACCCAAGACGAGGTAATAAGTGGTGATCGTTCCAAACGTACTTGGAGATCGACCGGATATGCGAGGGTCTCTCTCCTGTATTATACATATGGGACGAGGAATAAGGTGCCTCCGGTTTCGTTCAGACCCAGAACGAATTTGTAAACGGGTGTGTGTCTGACATCTGATTTCATTCTGTGTGATTGATAGACATCGGTTGCATAGCGTGAATTGCCTGTGTGGCATGCTGAGATGCAAATGATCAAGGCTTCTGTTGAAAAGCAGAGTCTTGTGGTTGATGATCAAAGCACGACTTTAATATAGCATAGCTTTATGTAGCGTTAATTTGCGAGCCTCACACCCCGGCGTGAACCAGAAACGGGAGAGGACTGCAGGAAGGACATGCGTTTCCTTCTAGCTAGGAGTGGTGTCAGTGGTTTACAAGCCCTGACAAGTTTGACTCATGTGGTTGTTGCAATGCGAGGCGCCTCGGATATATCGGCACTGCGGGGCCGATGGATGATATGGTCTTTATACAGACCAGATTTACGCCCCATAGGGCGGGGAAATGCATGGTCCAGGCATTTTAATCCACATTGAGTGGACCGGCCCTGAAGATCCAAGGTGCAGTTGCAGCTGTTCCTGAGGCTCGGGCTAGAGAGTCTCGAAGAGGTAAGGACGATCCCTTGCCTTGGTTCACATATGGAAACCCAACTTCCAATACGTTACATTTCGGTTTTGATTATAGAGCCTAGTATGGCGACATAGTGGGATGGGGCACTCATGCCGTCTATGATTAATACATTTATATTTGAAGTTGACTTCTTCACTTATAGTAATAATAAAATATGAAATTTCACGTACCAAGCATATTTGGCTATTATAAGGTAAAACTCTATCCTCCGGCTTGGGTTGCATTGTGTGATGGGACCTGAGTCTTATAATAGCTTCATTGTTCTTTATTTATCATTGCGCTGTTTGTTTTATGCACTGGTATTCTTGGGAGGAAACCCATTCCGTGTTATACGGCGTGGTCCCTTGATTTACCTAACTTTAAAATAAATATTACTAACTGTTTTAGTTCTCACACTAGTCACATGACTGACCTGGAGTTTATTGTTTTAACCTAAACTCTGGGTGCCCCTATTTTCCACACGGGCAGCTAGTAGTTTTGATTTTGCAGATTTATATTCACAGGATCCTGGTTTACAGTTGGAATGATATTCGAAAAGTTCTGTATCTGTATATTCTTTTCAGTTGTGTTTTGTATTATTTTCCGCTGCATTTTAACTTGTAAATCTCATATATTTAGTAAATGTGTAATATTTATTCATACTCTGTATATTCTTATATCTTGATGAAATTGTTGTAATAAGCAATGAAATGTTCTTCTGTTTGTGTTTTGATTTGTCGTGTTCTCAAAACAATCCGGGCTTTCCTTCACGGGGAAGTTCAGGTCGTTATATTTGGTATTAGAGCATTGGTTTACAGAGCTCAGAGAACAAGTCACATTAGAACCAAACGAAAGAATTCATCAGAGATTGGATAAGTAATATCTAATGAGAATAACTCGTTAGAGATAGGATCAATAGTATCCTAGAATGAGTCTGAAGAGTGTTATTCTTAAAATAAAAATGATAACAAACTTTGTTTTGAAAATTTAAACTTTATTATTCGTATTTGAATATTATTTTGTTTTATTTTGGATAATCGGGTATATGAGATTTTGCACATACGTCATGAACGTATATTCGAAGTTTTAATATACTCGATAGATATAGAATCACACTCTAGGCGCCCGAAGAAGATTCTGGTGATGCCGCGGCATCATCAGTATTTATGTTCGACTTTCGAAAGTGGGATATCTATATATTTCCAATTGACTGGTGTGAGAACCAAAACAAGGTAGGTCTATTGTTGTGATTTAGCATCAAAAATGGATTTTTATATACATAAAAAAATTATGAATTTGAAACGATAATCAACTAATTGATTGCTGGTTTTGTTGTTTGATTATTGGTTGATTAATTAAAATTTGAACCATTTAGCCAAATTGTATCGAATGTTGAACTGAATTGAAAATTGTTTGAGATTGCATGCATGTACATGCATATACATATTGAACAGGTCATAGCAAGGAGGCTAGAGAAGAGGAATAAAATTGCATGCCCGACAAATAGGTATATGTTTACTAATTTATTGGGTTTGGATGATTTTATGAGCCGATTGGCTTTTTCTTTTTGAGATGAGAGGCCCTGTTCGGTAGTTTGGGGATTTTCCCGGTGCTCCCCATACAAAGGAGGTTATGGCGAAATTTTTCAAAAATTTAGGGTGTTAGCCAAATTTTTGAAAAATTTGGAATTCTTAAAAACTGAAAAGTTGAAGAATGAAAGTCAAATCTGAAAGTCGAGTCGATTAGTTAAACAACTTTCAGTTCCGTTCCCTTTCGGGGACGAAAAGATTTTAAGTGGGGGAGATTGCAACAACCCGGAAAATCGAAACCAATTAATTTTTTTTATTTTGGTAATTTTAATGAATTTTGGATATTTAAAATGATTTATTTTAAATAATTACGACGGGAAATTTATTTGAATCGAAATTAGAATATAAATATTTATTTTAATTATAAAAGAAAATGGAAATGGCGCGGTAGTTTGAAAATTCGATCTCAAATTTCAAATGAATGTATAGGATTCAAAATAAACCGGATTTTAGCGAAACCAATAATATTTGAATCTGTTTGAAAATATCTTTCCAACGAATCCGAAAAATTGAAATTTCTTAGCAGGAATAAAAAGTTATGCCCAGTTGAAAATTCAGAATAGTCGCTATGGAATTAAAGCCCTTAAAAATAGCGAGTTTGCAAACGACCTCCGTTTTTGACAAAACCACTTTTGTTGGATCTGGGATGTCAATTTATTACTAGGTTCCAATTTTCATAATTTTTGAAATTAATATGTGAGCGTGGCAAAAAAAATGTGTTTTGATAGTTTCAGTCAATTTGGATCGACCAGAAAATGGCCATTTTTCCAACGGTCTTCAAATTTGATGAAATTATTGTTTTTAGGACCGTATTGTCAATATGAAGCTAGAAATAATTTTTCTGGAATTTTCAGAGTCAGTATGTGGCCCCGGTAAAGTAAAATGTTTATTTAAATTAAATATAAATTGATTTATGTTTTAATTTAAAGGAAAACTGATCGTAACGGTCGAATTGGCTAGTGGGACATATCCCATTGTGTCCGGAATGGGGGTATTTGGCTAGGGGCGAAAGTCGTTGGGTTTTGTTTGGAGTTCAAAATAAAAAGCGACCTTTTGGATAATTTAAATAATTAATAATATATATACCCTCCCATCTCCTATTTCTAAACCTAACTCAGAAACCCGATGCCCCTTTTCAAAATTGCCGCCCCGTTCCCCATCGATTTACCGCCGTCGCCCTAATCCACTCCACTGCGCTGTCGCGCCACTCCCCCCTTCGATCGCCAGACCTCCCTCCACCCTCCTCCGTCTCCATCGTGCTCGAGGCCCACCAAATCGAGTCCAGACCTCGCGCGAACCCAACTCCAACCACCGCGGGTCCCAACGCATCGCACCCTCCACCATAGGCTGTGCCACCGCCTGCGCCGCCCTGCACCGCCGCAGCTCCGAGCCCCCCTCCTCTTCCGATTGACTGTAAGTATTTTTTTATATATTTTTTATTATGAATTCAGTTTTGAAATATCAGTTTTTTTCCGTTGTATAATATAGCAAAATAACAATATGGGTTTTATGTGTGATTTCAAAATAAAGCTAGGATTTTTGTTCGTGTAGAGCTAGGATTTTTATTCGGGAAAAGATATGATTTTTAACGTAATAAAATACGATTTTTTTTGTATGAAAAGTTATAAAAATTCAATTTTTATATATGTATGAAAAGATAGGATTTTTATTTATATTTCTAGCGAATAAATATATGGTTTTTATTTATATGCAATAGCGAAAAAGATTAGATTTTTAATTTGAAAAAGATTAGATTTTTAATTTGAAAAAGATTAGATTTTTAGAAATAGAAAGTATATTTTTATATAAGGAAAGATTATATATTTTTTTATATATAGGAAAGGAACGATCTTTAGAAATGAAAAGAAGTGATTTTTAAAATGAAGAAGAGGTGATTTTTAAAAATGAAATGGTAAGATATTTCTTTGAATGACATATAAAAATATTATTTTAATATATGAAAACATAGAATAAAAATTCGATTTTTATATATGAAGTAGCGATAGAAATTCGATTTTTATAAATATAGTGAAGTGATAAAAATATGATTTTTATCCATGTAGCGGTGAAATAAAAATGTGATTTTTATTTATGAACAGCGTGGAAAGATGGAGTTGGAATGTCGGGTAAATCCAAACCATCGTCCAATATAGAACTGACGGAGTGGAAACCAAAGGTGAGAACTCCTCACTAAAATTTTCTTTGTACGGTTATTTATTTTATAACTGCATATATGAACTGCTCCCCGTCGTCCACAGACCATGGACGACTTGTTTGATTGTTTGGTTTGGTTGATTTATTTGTTTGAATTGGTTTGGGATGAGAATTGAACTGAATTGAATAGATTGAGTTGTTATGTGTGTATGGCGCGAGCCAATATCATGAGAGGGGTAATGCTTATGCAGTGTAGAATGTACTCTGGATGATGGTTCACTGTGTTTGATTATTGTTGTATACATGTTTGTATGAAATCCATGTAAACAACATTATATGGTAATTGGCCGTGTCTGATTCCAGTTCAGAAAGAATGAATATTTTTAAAATAATGAATATTTTGAAATAATGAATATTTTAAAATAATATTTAGTAAAAGATCAAAATCTGATTTTGATGTCCGATTTGGGATGGACATGAATATATTTAAATATATAAAGCCGTGTTGATTAATTTAATGCCAGTTTGACGTAAACGATATTTATATCGATTTTATTCATTTTTATAATGAATATTGAAAAGGAATTGATTTCAAAATCAAATGTTTTGAAAATATTATCATTTATATATTAATGATCTGGAATATTCAGTTTTGATTTGAAATTGAATATGAAGATGAAATCGTTTTGAGAACGAATTTAAAAACGATTTATCAAATACATTTTAAATGGAAATGGATGAAATATATATAATACATATATAATATCCTGGTAGAACGCGCCGCGTAGCGGCTATTCGCAAATTTCGACCATTGACTTCGAATGGACATTACGGGAGATCCGACCGTCGGATTCTCCTAAAACCGGAACCGTTGGGTTCGTATCGAAAAGAGCTTTCCAACGAATATTAGAGATTTGAAATCTAATGGTTGGATTTGGAATTATGTCCAAATTAAATTTGGAAAAGGTCGCTGTAACTGCAGTTCGATGGCCATAAATGGAAATCGACTGTACGGGCCTTGATAAAATTATTAAAAATATCAAGAATTTGTGTAAAATCATAATAAATGATTTGGAAAGAATTGGGATGAAAAATTCCATATTTGAAAGGATAAAAATAGATTTATATCGAAATGAACTAGTTATTAACTAGAATTATAATCTAATTATTTTTAAATAAATAAATTGGATTTGAAATGGTTTTAAAAATAACCAGAATTTCCAATATATGAATTGGAATGGATTTGAATCAAAATTATCTTTGGAATATTTCGATATTGGATTCCGTGATTATACGGATATTGTGGAGGAATTTGGAAGATATATATATCGTTATTCCAATATGATATTTGTTGGTTTCAGAATTTGATATTGAATATAAGTCGATATATTTTCTACTCAGAGCCTTGTATTTAATATTAAATTGGATTTTGGGTTTGTCGTGAACTGTGTTTTAAATGACACCATTCTTAAACCTAGCATGAAAAGAATAAATCTTTTAAATAAGATTATTGGAGTTTCCAGTTAATTAACATTTAATTGGAGTAAAATGGAATGTGAATTAGGTTTATCGTGAACTGTGTTTTAACGACATTCGTTCTTTAACCCGATTTACAGTGAAATGTGATTTGGAATTTATAAATCTTTTGTTAAGATTTAAAGGAGATTTTCCAAAGTAAAGTTTTCCAATTTAACATATTAAATTGGAATTGAATGGAATTCGATTTGGTAATAATCGAAGTGAGTTTCTGTGGAGGAAGACTGTTAATATATATGGAATTTAAAAGGCTTTGCCGTTATTCCATTTTTATTAGCGGTTGGATATGGAAGTTCATGTCGATTATGTATATTGACCTGTATTCCATGAAGGTTCCATTGTTAATGGAATGTGATCTTGGGTTTATCGTGAGCTGTGTTTTAAATGACATTAGTTCTTTAACCCATTTAAAGATAAGATTAATTTCTTACTTTGAATAATCAATAATTAATGATTTTTGAAAATTAAAACTGAATTAGAGTTCTAATGAATCTTTAAATAGATTGAAAGGTGAATTTAATAACTAAAATTATCAAATTCAAGAAATGATCGAGAATGGAGTACCACCTGTTTTACTTTAGGGGATAGTTAAATCTTTAATTAGATTTGAACGTGAAATGGTAATTGAATTTACCAATAACACCGTGGTGTTTGATATGGAGTATCACCAGTTTTGCTCCATGGGATGAATAGGTTAGGATTGGGAAATTAAATAAATGATTACTTCGGTACGGATAGCTAATCCCGACTAGTTTGAATAAACCATAATTTGGTTTGAATTGATATTCAAAGGAAGATTAGAGAATAAATTTAAAGAATTTATCTTTGATAAAATTAATGGGAACCTTTCCCAAAGTATAAGAATATTTGAATAAAGGAATATTCTGAATTGGAATAAGGCGTATGTTGTGTTTTTATAGCACTTGTTTATTATATACGCGAGTTATTCGGAAAGACCGGGTTTATCCCATTCTGAATAACTGATACGACAATTAGTCCAAGATGAAGACGGTGGTAGAAGACCGGATCTTCACATTATTTGGATGATTACTGATGTCTTGATTGGGCCGTACACCCAAGACGAGGTAATAAGTGGTGATCGTTCCAGACGTACTTGGAGATCGACCGGATATGCGAGGGCCTCTCTCCTGTATTGGACATATGGGATGAGGAATAAGGTGCCTCCGGTTTCGTTCAGACCCAGAACGAACTTGTAAATGGATGTGTATCTGACATCGGATTTCATTCTGTGTGATTGATAGACATCGGTTGCATAGCGTGAATTGCCTGTGTGGCATGCTGAGATGCAAATGATCAAGGCTTCTATTGAAAAGCAGAGTCTTGTGGTTGATGATCAAAGCACGGTTTAATATATCATAGCTTTATGTAGCATTAATTCGCGAGCCTCACACCTCGGTGTGAACCAGAAACAGGGGAGGACTGTAGGGAGGACATGCGTTTCCTTTTAGCTAGGAGTGGTGTCAATGGTTTACAAGCCCTGACAAGTTTGACTCATGTGGTTGTTGGAATGCGAGGCGCCTCGGATATATCGACACTGCGGGGCCGATGGATGATATGGTCTTTATATAGACCAGATTTACGCCCCATAGGGCGGGGAAACGCATGGTTCAGGCATTTTAATCCACATCGAGTGGACCGGCCCTGAAGATCCAAGGTGTAGTTGCGGCTGTTCCTGAGGCTCGGGCTAGAGAGTCTCGAAGAGGTAAGGACGATCCCTTGCCTTGGTTCACAGATGGAAACCCAACTTCCAATACGTGACATTTCAGTTTTGATTGTAGAGCCTAGTATGGCGACATAGTGGGATGGTGCACTCATGCCGTCTATGATTGATACATTTATATTTGAAGTTGATTTCTTCACTTATAGTAATAATAAAAGATGAAATTTCACGTACCAAGCATATTTGGCTATTATAAGGTAAAACTCTATCCTCTGGCTTGCGTTGCATTGTGTGATAGGACCTGAGTCTTATAATAGCTTCATTGTTCTTTATTTATCATTGCGCTGTTTGTTTTATGCACTGGTATTCTTGGGAGGAAACCCGTTCCGTGTTCTACGACGTGGTCCCTTGATTTACGTAACTTTAAAATAAAAATTAATAACTGTTTTAGTTCTCACACCAGTCACATGACTGACCTGGAGTTTATTGTTTTAACCTAAACTCTGGGTGCCTCTATTTTCCACATGGGCAGCTAGTAGTTTTTGTTTTGTAGATTTATATTCACAGGATCTTGGTTTATAGCTAGACAGATATTCGGAAAGCTCTGTATCCGTATATTCTTTTCAGTTGTGTTTTGTATTATTTTCCGCTGCATTGTAACTTGTAAATCTCTGATATTTAGTAAATGTGTAATATTTATTCATACTCTGTATATTCTTGTATCTTGATGAAATTGTTGTAATAAGCAATGAAATGCTCTTCTCTTTGTGTACTGATTTGCCGTGTTCTCAAAACAATCCGGGCTTTCCTTCATGGGGAAGTTCGAGTCGTTATATCAAGACTCACATATCGAAATGGTATAAAATCGGGTAGGTCGCATGGCTAAGTGGTTAGCTGTCAATTAGGGTGTATTGTCACCTGATCTAGAGAAATTCCATTTACTTCTATAATCTATTTCGATGCTGTCCCTTTCGGGAAACGGTTGCTGATCCCAACCGTTGGTGACACTACACCATATCAGCCAATTTGGCACACCAGGATGCGGGCGTAAAATTGGGCTATAAGCCGTATCAAATTTGACAGTGCTCAAATCTGTATCAAACTAAGTTCTGCGATCCGCACTACCCCAAACCCCCTTAATCTGACCTTCCATCAACGAAGTCCCGGATTAGTTCATTTGATGCGGCTTTGGACCGTATGAAATTCGTATCAAATCCCCCCTCCCCCCCCGCATACTTGTACATAGGCACAATCGAGTTTTGCCTTATCAAAACTTTCGACCGAATAATCCCTCTTTTTATTTTGCAATGGCGACCACCGAATACCCAAATTAGGGTTTTGGTACTCGACCGACTTCCTTTGTCAATAATCGATCCACCGCAGTCCATGAGTTATCGTCATCTCGCGATGCCTTCAGCTGACCGGCGAAGCCTCAGTCCACTGCTGTCCATCCTTCTCGTTGCCTCTGGAGGTGAGTACTAGATCACCGTTAAATTTAAATATGAATTGGTTTAATTTGAATTCGAATTGGGTTTAAATTAGGTTTAATATGATGTTATTGTGTTTAAATTGGGTATTATCCCCAGTATTATAGTGCGGCAGTGTATTTGCTATCATTTACTTGTGCTATATTTGTCTACCTTGAATTCAAACACTTTTACTTGTGTTGCCCTGCTCATTTGTGTGTATTATTGCACCATGTACACTGATCCTTATAACTGATCTGAAGTGCATGTGTATGATTTGATTTGAGAACTAAAACATACTAGTTCTGTTGACTGAGCTGCATGTATCTGGTATTGATATTGGGAAATTTGTGTGATTGAGTAGAAATGCCAGTGATGGATGCATGAATGAAAATAGAATGGCATTTATAGGTTGAGATTTAGTCAATTTGTTTGGTGTGTCATGTGTGTCACACTGCGTATTAGTAAAGGCATAAAACTGCTTTTCCATTTATGACTTGCGGCATTGAACCAAGTTGCTTTGTGCTCATGTAACAAATCATTTTTGTTAGTCAACTTACATGCAAAAATAGAAGCTGAATATTAATATAACATGTGTGTGCAGCATGCCGCCTCTGTCATTTGGATGAAGCTAATAAGCATGGATTTGAGTGTGTTGATCTAAACTTCAGATAATATATCGCTTTTTTCCCTGAAAATTTATGTGTTATGGTATAGATACATGAAAATTTATGTGAAAAAATACTTCGTTTGATATCTATAACCTTTGCTGCGAGATCAGTTCGGCCACATGATTTTGCAAGTGCACGTTTTGTTGCTGCAAACATGGCCTGAGTCCATTTTTGAGTGTCCATAACTCTTTCATATCAAGTCGGAATTCATTACTAAGTCAGGTCAAAACTAGAGTATGAGTCCATGTTTGAAGCTCTGATACCATTTTGTAATGCCCCACCCCGAGACCCACCCTAATAAAGAGCATTACTAGGTTATGTTGTCTATTAGAGCAGAGAACAGGGCTGGTTAAGGGTGACCACTCGTAGAACTTGCTAATGCAATTCTACGAATGGTCGCCCTTAACCAGCCCTATTCTCCGCTCTAATAGACAGCATAACCTAGTAATGCTCTTTATTAGGGTGGGTCTCGGTGTGGGGCGTTACAAAAATAAGGGTGATAGAATAGAAAGGAAAAGGCTATAGCAATGTTATATCTACATTACAGCCAAGTGACAATAATGAGAATTATAATAATGTGGACATATCCTCTATATTGCTCTTTAATTAGGCTATAACAACTGTCTTTAATCGAGACTCGGTCTCGACTGAACAAGTAAAAATGTTGTAGACTTGCAATATTCAGCTACTAATGAAAATAATAATGTGGACATATCTTATCCTGAACTATGTGGTTTGCACTTTTTTACAGATCTTTGTAGTGTACATGCTATATGCTATCCAAGCTAACTTATTACCAGGCCTTGGATAGAATAGTGTGTTGATCTTCCTGAAGGGTTCCTTCATGTCTTGGATAGAATGCAATGTTGCTTAGTTGGTTTATGATCTTTTGTCTATTTTGGAGGATGTTCATCTTGAAGGAAGCATTGATTCAACAGGTGGCTGCACTTTAGCTCACGACGCCGGTTCGGGTATTTATCCCAGCTTATTGTAATGTAACATTATGTATCTTCTTTAGTGTAATGAAACAACGTGTATCTTATTTATTGTAATGTAATCAAATAGCATGTATCATTATATATTGTAATGTAATGAAATATTTAATATTTCATACAAATGTTTCGTTTACTGTTACAATTGTGAATTAGTGTATCCTGTGTTATATATGCTTTGTGTTACAAATAATATGTGCTCCAGTTTCTGCTTTTATATATATATATAATACGGTTTTTAGCTGTATCTACATACACTTTAGATACGGCCAATAGCCGTATGTTACTCCATTGAGATACGGGTTAACGCCGTATCTAATAATTTAACACGCCACTTTTTGATACGGCTATTTACCATGCCCAACAACTTTAGATATGGCTAAAAACACAGCCTAATCAGCATATATGGTGTAGTGTGATAATACATTCGGTACACTCAAGCGAAATGTGTGACCGGTCGTGTTTAGCCTGGGTTACAAGATGTTCTTGTTGAACCCGGTGTATTCCTCTCTAGAGATACACTGTCGGAAGGTGGTCCCATACCTTGCCAGTTGGAATCCATTACCCAATAAGCGCCTGCGGTTTTTGATTATGTATTATGTATGTAGAACGTAAGATGAAAGCGTTCTGCTAGATGATTATTATATTGTGGTTGATAGACATTATTGTAATATCAAATGAGTTTGATATAAAGATTATCGTTTCTTTCAAAAGGATTTTGATAGTTAAATCAAGTGTTTTGGATTCTCATAAGGGAAAAACCCGTTCCATGTTATACGGCGTGGTCTTATGAGAAATCGTTATTATTTCAAACTGTTTGAAATTGTTTACTCATACCAGTCCCATGACTAACCCAGAGTTTATTTTGTTTTGTTTTCCCTAAACTCTTGGGTGCCCAATTTTGTATGGGCAGTCAAGTAGTCAGGTTTTTACAGATATACTTGGAGAGCTGGAGCAGGAGGCTTCAGGATTATATAGCTATTGTTTATTACGCTGTGTTGTAAGTGTTGTACTCTGATAATGTTACTGTATACATATACTGATTTTATTTCAAAGATATGTTATCTATTATATGTTGTTCGTTCCGCTGTGAGATTCGTGTTACTCTGATGTTGTATGTTCTTCTTCTTCTTCTTCTATTCTAAGTTTCTATCTTAACTATTCTCACCATCTATTTTCTTCCATTAACTATCTGGTATTTGCGATGCTTGAAAAGTCGACACTGAGTTTGTGTCGGTTACTCAGGATCGCGAAAACCCGGGTCGTTACAGTTATCGTGGTGGCGGCGCGAAGTTTTTCCGCTATAGTGGTAATTCTGGCGATCTGGGTTGTCATTGGGGATTTGATCCGGGGTGCGTGGGGACTGTTCGTGACGGGGAAGAAGATGATGGGTGGCGCCAGTCGTCCTGTCGCCTCTGGTGAAAGTGGTGGATGGGATGGTTGATCAACGTATCCGTTTGAAACTGAAGGGTATTAGCGTCGTGGTTATTTCGTTGACTTGGAGATGCAATGTGATAATAACAGGATTGGTGGATAATTAAGCTTAACCATTTATAATAATAAGGTAGTTAACGATTTAATTAATTAGTTAATTTATTTCAAGTCATGTGAATCTTATAAAAATTATAACTTCTTCATACGTGAACAGGAATTGACAAACCAAGTGGCGTTGGAACCATATCAGAGAATAGTACGCTATGAAGCTGATTTGGAATGATTTCGAGCTAGCTGTAATTCCTGGCAAGATGAAACACCTGATATAAATTATCGACAATTATTCGTTATTCAACGATTAACAACCAAAGTGAGTAAACTCACCAACTCTGTCCAGTTTATAATTTTGTAAATGTATTTTAGAGTTGATAAATGATGATTGAATGATGTGTGTTGATTGTTTGGATGAATTGATATATTATTATCAATTGTTGCTATTATGAATATATTAGTTATATTTAAGGTTGGTAGTTGGATATTCTTGCATATTTTAGTGGATGAGACTCTATGCTCCCCGCATAATAGCGGATGACCTTCCATACCGCAATATCCCTCCTTAAAGTGTGATTGGTATTATTTATGTTGTCTAACATATGTGATGCAGGAAAAACAGGTTGGAGGGATCCAGCTGGATTCCTCAAATTTATTATTGTTTGTTTACATATTTATGTATATGTGACATGTTGAATAAATTGGATAGATTGTTGTGTGTTTTGGATGGTTGAATAGCACTGGCCCTAAATATTGGTATTTAAATACCGTAAAAATATATTCGAACAAAAGGAAAAAGAATTTGGGTTTTAAAAAGGAAATCTATTTTTTTAAATAGAAATTGAACTTCGAATGGGCTAGGAAATAATAACTTGTTTCTAATAATAAAAATAAGTAGTTTAATTTATAAACGATGTTTATAAATAAAGTGATCAGTGGATAATTTGGAAATGTAAATTCAAGAATGAATTTAAAGGGAAATTGGAAATTGTTTCAAAAGGAAACGATGAAATTTATTCCGACGTTCGAAATGTGAATGGAATTGAAATAAATCCATAAGGTTTTATAATTGGAATTTGACTGTGTCGGATTTTATAAAAATAATTTATTTTCAAAAATTATATATAATATAATTCAGAACTTGACAAGGTAATCAATATTTGGTTTGAAACCGATATTTTATAATTGAATGTAAAGTCGATATAAGATACTAAACTTGTCAGGTAAATGACAAGGAGTTTTGATGTGTAAACAAAATTTATGAATGAAGTAGAATATGATGTGGATTTATAAAGTAACTCGATAAACATGATTTGAATTTGTAATAGTATTTACAAATAAACTCAAGATTTATTTGATAAGACGAGTCAATATTTCTATAAAGAATAATATTCACATTTTAAAGTGGATAATGGTTTAAAAGCAAATGTTTTGTAGATTGGAATGGTTATAAGCGAAATTGGTAAGGGTTTCGAAGTGATAAATTCAATGGTGAATTTGGAACGAAAGTGGAAATTTAGTTGACTTAAAACGGTATTTTTATTCCGAAATTCGTAACGCTAATCAAATAGAGATTAATCGAAAGAGAGTTGTACATTGAAATTCGACTATGTCGAATTTAGGAAAGTACTATTTACTTTCCATTTTAATAAAGATTAATTAATTATTAATTTATTTATCTAATTATTATTTATTCAAATTAATGAATAAAAGTTATATTTTAAGATTTTATATCTCGGAGCATGGATTATAACACTATAGTTATAATCAATTATTTCCGAAAAAGAAGTGGATTCTTAAATTGAATCTGAGAGTTACGTAAGAGATGTTTGTTAAAGATTGAAGTTGTGATCTTTGTCCATTTCAAAGTTAAAAATGTTGTTCAGTTAAGGTCTGAGAGGTAATTATACCCCAACTTGATTGATTTCATTGTTGATTAAAGAATGATTAAGGTTCGGTAGCGAGGATTCATTAGAGATATGGGCAATTGATGAGCGTTATGGTTTTAAGTTGTCGTAATAGTGTTTTATACGACATTTGCACAAAATTAGTAAATGTGAATATATGGAAATGTTTTCCAGTGGTAATAACGTATATTTTCTAAATATAGAAAATTAGAAAATGTGAATATATGGAAATGCTTTCCAATGTTAATAACGTATATTTTCTAAATATAGATAATAAGAATTTGTGGAATATAGAAATGTTTTCCAATGGTGATAAGAGATGGAATATAGAAAATGTTTCCTGAATGGATTTATGCATTATAGAAACTTGAAGAATGAGAAACCATAGTTGATGGTATGTATATACAGTACAGATTTGTATTTCAAGAACTGTTATATAATATATTTTATTTGTTCAACTGTGAGATTCGTGTTTACTCTGATTTTTTGAGATTTGTATTCTTCATTTTTTTATATTCTAACATTTCTTTCATTCTATTTCTCACCCTCTAACTTTTTTCTATTAATGATATGGTGATTTCTAGTGCCTGGTTGATTGACATGTGATAAAAAATACGTATTTGTGTCAATGATCAAGATCGGGAATTTGTCGATTTGTTACAACTTGTTTATGATTTAGGTATATTTTAAATTATAAAATATAAGATTCAAATTATAAAATATAAACTGCAAATTATAAAATATAGAACATAGAAAATAAAATGTAAAATATAAAATAAAATTTACCTAAAAGCTAAATCAACAAATAATATATCTTGCTTATGGTCTCTGTTGAATGTTCTATTATATACTTGTTTATGAGCTTGATTATGGGTTTTATTTTGGCTCAGGATATATGTTCAGTTTTATGTTCGATTATGAGCTTGGTTATGAGTTTGATTATGGATTTAGTTATGGGCTCATTTATGAGCTAAGTTATTGTCTTGATTGAATGTTTGGTTATATTTTTGTCAACAGTTCTGGTTATTGGTTTGGTTATGGCCTCTCAATTATATGTTCGGTCTTGGGCCTGGTTATAGCCTTAATTATGGGCTCGGTTATTAGTTAGGTTATCAGGTTTGTTAAGATCTCGTTATGATTTTGGTTACGAATTCAGTTATGGGCTTGGTTGAGTACAACTTTGGGTTCTATTATGGGCAATCTTATAGGTTTGATTACGGGCTTGCTTAATTATTCGGCTACTTGTTCAGTTATGGGTTTGGTTAAGGGTTTCGGTTATATGTTTGCTTTGGTCACAAGCTCAGTTTATACATTTGGTTAAGGGTTCAGTTATGGATTCAGTTATAAGAATGGTTATGTGTTTTGTTATAGGTTTGGTTGTATTCAATTATGAGTTTCGTTATAGGTTGGTTATAAATTAAGTTTGATTATACGCTTGTTTATTGGCTTAGTTACGACTTTGGTATAATTTGAATTATAAAATGTAAAATATAAAATTCAATATATAAAATATTGAACATAAAATGTAGAATATAGTCAACTTAAAAATTTCTTGGTTATGGTCTCCCTTGAATGTTCGGTTATGTCCTCGTTTATGGCTCAGTTATGGATTTGGTTACGGCCTTGTATATATGTCAGTTATATGTTCGGATATGAGTTCAGTTATGGGTTCAGTTATGGGGTCATTTATGAGCTTAGTTACTATCTTAATTGGATGGTTGGTTATATTCTTGTCTATAGGTCCAGTTATTAGTTTTGGTTATGATCTTGGTTATATTTTCAGTTATATATTCAGTTATGAGCTCGATTATTAGTTACATTACCACGTTAGTTAAGGCTTTGGTGATGACTTTGGTTACGAATTCGGTCATTGCCTTAATTAATAGTTCAATTATGGGTTATGTTATGGGCTAGCTTGTAAATTCAATTATGGGCGTGCTTTCGATTGTATATTATGTGCTTGGTTCAGGCGTTTGGTTAAGAGATCGGTTATGGACTCGGTTATGACATTGATTATGTGTTTGGTTATAGGTTTTGGTTGTATTAAATTATGAGCTTCGTTATAGGTAGTTATAAATTAAGCTTGATTATACACTTAGTTATAGGCTTAGTTATGACCTTGGTAAAATTTATATTACAAAATATAAAATATATATTATAAATATAAACTGCAAATTATTAAGTATAAAATACAGCATAGAAAGCATTAAATATTAAATATAGAATATAAAATATAGTTAACTTCATTTTCAAAAATAATAATATAATTAACTTAAAAATTAAATCAGCAAATAATATATGTTGGTTATGGTCTCCATTGAATGTTCAGTTGTGCCTTTATTTATGGGATCAGTTATAGGTTTGGTTATGACCTTGGATATATATATATATATATATATATATATATATATATATATATAGAGAGAGAGAGCTATATGTTAGATTTTGATTTCGATTATGAGCTCGGTTATAAGTTCGGTTATGGGTTCAGTTATGGACTTGTCTATGAGCTTGGTTATGGTCTTGACTGAATATTTGGTTATATTCTTGTCTTTGGGTCTAGTTATTGGCTTGGTTATGACCTCGGCTATATTTTCCAACCTGTAAGTATTTTATTTTCAGACCTATATTAATAATTTTTTTCGTTGTCTCCATTGAATGTTTGGTTATGTCCATGATCATTGGTTTGGTTATTGCCTTGGATATATGTTCGGTTATAGTTTGGTAATAGGTTCGGTTATGGACTCAGTTATAAGCTCTTTTATAGGCTTGGTTGTGGATTTGTTCATATTATCGGTTATGGCATTGGATATATATCCGGTTATATGTTCGGTTATGTAACATCCCAGAATTTTAACTATGTTTGATTTGGATTTTTATTTATTTAATTTTTGATTTTATGAATATAAATTGATTTTATTAGGTTTAAATATGAATTTTAACTTTGTATAAGTATTTTGTTTTATTATGATTTTTATAAGAAAACTTATTTTGAAAATTTTAATTATAAGATTTATGTTCAAGTAATGATATTTTCTGATTTTGATAATATTGATTGGTAAAAATACGAATTTGGTAACGGATAATTTATTTTATGATTTTACAAGAATGATTATTAATAAGTTGGATTTACTGATATTATTTGTCGTTCGATCGGATTTGTCAAAAGATAACATAAATTAGTAGCATTAGTATTATGCGTTGCTCTTTGTTTTCATAACGTTTAAGGTAAATGCTACCAAAAACACATTCCTTCTCCTTTTTACAAGTGTTAAGACACTTGTAATTTTGCATGCAACATTCCATGCATGTAATACACATGTCCTATGATGTGTCACTCTCTCCTTACTCCTCTTTTCCTATAAATACCACCCTTTCCTTCCACTTTTTCATTCATTCTCACTTCTTTTCTTTCTCTCTTCTTCTTAAAGCTTATGGCCATGGTTTCCATGGCATAAGTCTTCCTCCTTTCCACCACCACCTTGCCAAAGTTCGTCATTTCTCCTCTTCCTCCTCTTATAATATAAAGAGAGATTAGTGTATATTATATTATATATTTTTTTTGTGAAGAAGACGCTGTGCCGAAATACTGTCCGACGATTCACTCAACTAGGCTCGCCTACCGTGAAGATTTGGAAAGCTGTTAGGTGAGAACTTATAATTTAAAATTATTTGTTTAAATTAGTTAATTATAATTAGCTGAGATAATTAAAATTTGTTGATGATGATTGTGTGATGGATGTTATTATGTGAATGGATGTGCATGTAGTTAGATAATACACTGAACACTGGTAAGCGTTATTGACTGTAACGCTTGTGCACCGTTAAACTGTTTGTTTGTGATGAATGAATTCGTATCCATCTGGTTATATGGTTCATTTGGATAAATATGATTGCATTGCATGATATTACACACACACCCCGTGGTTGTGGAAATATATGGGTGATCGGTTTAAAATCTCCTTCCTATATACGATTTTATTCAATCATTAAATAATATTTAAATTATTAGTTTTGAATTAAATATTAACTTTTTAAATATTGAATTAGGATTGGAAATGATTTGAATTATGTATTGATTCTGTACAACGATCTTTATATCTATCTGAAACCAGTTTTGGTAAAACATATTATTTTCAATTTAAATTCGAAATGAGATTTTGAAATTTGAATACGAACGATGTCTCTTTATATTAATAATAGAATATACACCAGAACGTTCTAGGATGACAGAGAGGATAGTGTCTAGGCTTGGGTTTGGAAATGAAGTTTCCTGCTCTCCCTGGCTATCCCTAACTGATCCGACAAATGGGAAGGTTAACTTGAAGTTATTTCAATTCAGAAATGAATTGGAATTTATGAAGTTGAATTTTAGATCCAAAATAATTTGAAAAGTAAATTTAAATGATTTTAAAAGTGTTATATAAGGATATAATGATTTTCTAAGATATTTTGAAGTATCGTAGAATAATGGTTATTATGGTAAAAATAGAGCTTGTCGCATAACGACAATTTACGTATTTTAGATGCAACTTTAATCGCTTATAACTTTTGAAATCTAAATCGGATTTCCATGAAACGAAAAACATTTGATTTATATAAACAAGAACTTTCAAATGAGTGAAAGCAGATTTTAAATTCGAGTTATAATTTTCAAGTTATGTTTGAAACCGTTTTGGAAAAGATCGATGTAAGAACAATTGTTGCCCATAACTATAAACAGCTATTTTTAAATTATTTAAAAATATGGAAAAAAATTGTAAAATCATTACAAATTATGAAACTGTGTTTTCAATTGTAAAGTTTAAGTTTTGGCTAAGATAAACGATATTTTGATCAAAATAGTTAAGATAACTATTTTGTAACACTTTTGGAACGCTATTGTAATGCTGTCTTTGAAAACAATCTATTTTGAAGTTTTAACCTGTAAACAATGTTCCGAACTATAAGTAATGATTTGTGGAATGTTTTCAAAGGTTTAAGAGTATTAGAAATATTTTATATGGAATTTAGATTTATACTAATACGGGTTTTTAATACTAAATAATTGGATATGGTTGGAGATAAATCTTCGGATGTTTGATATTAGTTCGTAAATGAGAACTCTTATTATCTGAGGAATTTAAAAGGGTATTTCACCGTTATTCCGCTTATAATATGAGTTGGATACGGAAATTAATATTGAAGATAAGTTGATGGTATCTCTATCCAGATCTAATGTCAAAGAGTTGAATAAACCTTTCAATTAAGATACGGGTTCTCACCTTGATTTAAATAAGCTAGATAGAAATAATCTTCGATATTTGGTATGAACCTCATAATGTAAATGTATACTATCTGGGGAATTTGAAAGATATTATTATATCGTTATTCTACTTATAGTATTCGTTGATTATGAGAATTTATATCGAATATAATTGGATAAAATTTCTGTGTAATTTATGATTCAATGACAATTGATTTGGGTTCTGTCGTGAATCGTATCTTCAATAATACCATTCTTGAAACCCAATAAGATTGAGTTGTGGAAATTCGTATCGTAATTGGAATTTAGTCAAAATCTTCGATCCGAGGGAATTAAAAGTAAGAAATTGAAGCGAAGGTATACTCTTTGATTTCAAAGAAGAATTTAAGATGATAACGAGATGTACGAAATTATAGAAATTCAAATCTTTAGTTGTAAATGAATTGATAACTATGTGGAAGGAGATTTGAATTGAAAAGCCTGTGTGAACCATAGCTACTGTTTAAAGTACGCTTATTACTTGGAAAGACCGGGATCGAGCATATGTTCGAAAACCATTCCAAGTAATAATACGACGTTATGAAGCAATTCAGGACTTGGTAAACGACGAATGAAGACCAGGAATATTTGAATTGTTTAGATTGATTGTTGATTAATGTCTCGGTTGGGTAGGCCACCCGATACGAGATGTGAGTTGCATGAGACCTGAACAAATTTAAGTATTTTCGGGTTGTTCCGTTCAGACCCAGAACGGTCTTGTATGGATGGTGTGTCTGACATTGAAATTGACTGCATAGCACTGATTTCCGTTAATGAATATCGGATTTGTCGCAATATATTATCCTCGTCTCTAAGTCATATGAACTTAGAGGGTATGCATTGATTGAAATCAGTGATATATCGTGAATTGTCAATGTGACATACCCAAGTTAGGAAACGAGCAAGTGATGATCAAAGAATGGCCTATCGAAGCATAGCTTTGTGTATGACGTGACATCGACAAACCTCACACCCCGGATGATGAGAAACTGGCGGTTAGGTTGTGTATATATATGAATTGATGATGACCGCTGCAGCAGTGGGAAACCACTTATGACTTATGGAATAGGGTATGTTCGGGGGGCCGCGTTTGGTCGAAAACCGTTGATCTACCTCGCGATTTGTATTGGTGTCCGCGTCTGGATGAAAAACCCTTGATTACATTTCGTTTGTGTTTCGATTGATCTTTCGTGCCAGGAATCATCAAGTTGGAAACCAAATCTCCAATACGAACCACACGATTTTGGTTTGTATATATATATATATATATATATATATATATATATATATATATATATATGGCGACATAATAGGATGGGGTATTATGCCGTCTAGGATTAATACATTTATTTGAGAAATGTTTTCCACACTATATATATATATATTATGGCTTTGAAAGAGGATTTTACGTATGAAAGCATGTTTGGTTATCATAAGATAAACCTCGCCCATCTGGTGTGCGCTTGCATTGTGTGATGTGGGACGAGCTTATGATAACTTCATTTTAGAAAGGTCATTGCGTATTTATATGCACGGGTATTCACATGGAGTAAACCCGTTCCGCGTTAGCGACATGGTCTGGTGAAATTCCCAACTTTAAAATGAACCTAATAATAACTGTTTTGAGTTCTCACACTAGTCCCACGACTGACCTGGAGTTTATTGTTCCCTCACCTAAACTCTGGGTGCCCATAATTTTGCACGGGTAGCTAGTAGTTTAGTTTGCAGTTATAGATCGTTGGAGCAGGATTCAGAGTGCTTTTAGAGTTGGAGTTCATGCAAGAGATGGGAGCTTCTGCTATATCATACGATTTTCTTCCGCTGAGAGTATATTTTATTTTCTTCCGCTGTATGTGTTGTTACTCTGATATTTTATAACTCTGATGTAACATTGTATTTCGCAATGAAAAATTCTGTTATTTTGTTCAATATATGTATGCACCCATAACAATTCGTCTTTTTAAACGGTTTGAGTCGGTTTAATTACCATCAAGAATTGGGCTAAAAGGCGGGTCGTTACAGGTTATGAGTTCAGTTATTGCTTTGGCTATGGACTTCATTACATGCTCTTTTATTGGCTTGGTTATGGGCTTGTTTATATTGCCGGTTATGTCGTTGGATATATGTTCGGTCATGTGTTCGGTTATCAAATTAATTAAGAGCTCGATTAACAGTTCGGTTATGAGCTCGGTTATGGGCTTGTTAATGTTCGCGATTAAATATTTGGTTATATTTATTTCTATTGGCCCGTTTGTGACTTTGGTTATGGCCTCGGTTACATGTTCGGTTGTGTGTTTAATTAGAGGCTCGGTTAGATCCTTGGTTGTGGATTCGGTTATGTATTGAGGTGTTAGGTTGGTTAAAGGATCAATTATTGCTTTGTTTATGGATTTGGTTTGGTTATGGGGATGGTTATGCATTTGGCTGAGGGCATGGCACATTTTATAATTATAAAGTATGAAATACAAAATATGAAATAATAATTATAAAATATAAAGTATAAAATATAAAATATAAAATAGAAGATATAAAACATAGAACATAAAATGTAAAATATAATTAACTTAAAATTTAAACCAACAAATAATATATCTTGGTTACGGTCTTTATTAATGTCCATGGTTATTGATTTGGCTATCACCTTGGATATATGTTCGATCATATATTCGGTTATGAGTTCGGTTACGGATTCAGTAATGGAGTTGATTATAGGCCCTTTCATTGGCTCGGTTACGTGCTTGTTTATATTATCGGTTATGGCATTAGATATATGTTCTGTCATATGTTTGGCTGTTGGTTCAATTAAGAGCTCAATTATCAATTAGGTTATGGGAATGGTTATACACTTATTATTGTTCGCGACTGAATATTTGGCTATATTCATGTCTATTGGTTCGTTTATGAGTTTTGTTATGACCTCGGTTAAATGTTCAATTAGAGGCTCGTTCATACCCTTGGTTATGGCTTCGGCTATATATTAAGGGTTAGGTTGGTTAAAGGCTCAATTATTACTTTGCCTATGGGTTTGGTTTGGTTAAGGGGACGGTTATGCATTTGGCTGAGGGCACGGTACATTTTTAAATTATAAAGCATGAAATATAAAATATAAAGTAATAATTCTATAACAGAAAATAGAAAATACGAAACATAGAACATAAAATATAATTAACTTAAAATTTAAATCAAAAAATAATATATTTTGATCATGGCCTACATTGAGTGTTCAGTTATGTCTATGATTATTGTTTTGTTTATGGCCTTGGATATATATATATATATATATATATATATATATATATATATATATATATATATATGGTCATATGTTCTGCTATGGGTTCAGTTATGGACTCCGTTATAAGTTCTTTTATAGACTTGGTTATGGGCTTGTTTATATTCTTGGTTATGGCATTGGACATATGTTTGGTCATATGTTCGGTTATTGGTTCAATTAAGAGCTCAGTTATGGGCTTGGCTATGGGCTTTCAGTTATAGGCTTTTAGTGTTCATGATTGAATATTTCGTTATATTGATGTCTATTGGCCTGTTTATCTGTTTGGCTATGTCCTCAGTTAAATGTTCAATCGTATGTTCAATTAGAGTCTCGGTCATACCATTGACTGTGGCTTCGGTCATATATTAAGGTTTTACGTTGGTATATGGCTCAATTATTACTTTGTTTATGGGTTTGGTTTGCTTATGGGGATGGATATGCATTTGGTTGAGGGAATAGTACATTTCTAAATTATAAAGCATAAAATAGAAAATATAAAATAATAATTATAAAATTTAAAATTTAATTAACTTAAAATTTAATTCAAAACTAATATATTTTGGTCACGGTCTCCATTGATTGTTGGGTTATGTTCATGGTTTTTGCTATGGTTATAGCCTTGGATATATGTTCGGTTATAGGGTTCAACTTTGGACTTGATTATAGGCTCTTTTATTGGCTCGGTTATGGGCTTTTATCCGTTATGGCATTGGATATATGTTTAGTCATACGTTCGGTTATCGGTTCAATTAAGAGCTCGATTATCAGTTCGGTTATGGACATGTTAATGTTCACTATTAAATGCTTGGTTATATTTATGCCTATTGGTCATTTTATGAGGTTGGTTATACCTTCTGTTACATGTTCAATTAAAGGCTCGGCATCTGAATAAACGTCTAAAACAAGTTCCTTAGATATATCGATGGTGTAGCAGCACCTTGATTCCCATTTCCCCTTCGGCCCTGACCTCTGCTAGCATCAATTGACCATGTCTATTAGTTGTTGTGCCTCCTCCATGATTATTAAGCCTTGCACTCATTCTTTCCATGTCTTATTTTCTTTCTATAGACAAACTTTAGTAAAATTCCGAAGGGTGACCCTAAGACTATAGGGTACATACATACATATATAACAAAATATAAATACCTTATAGTTTCATCATCCCAATCCCTTAATATATTCCCCCTATTCTTTGGGTTTTAGTTAGAAAAATCCTCGTTGAGGAAAAGTGATTTAAGTTTACATAAACGTATGCTCTAATACCAAATTGTTACACCTCTTTCTCTAAGATCAGAAACTGAAAGCTACAGATGTTGCAGTCATCTCTAGTTTTAACTTTCGGTGATAGACAATCGAATGTTAATCAATCTCAACATTAGATAACACAAGATTATAAAAAATTTCACAAAACATTCATTCATATAAATACTTTGTAACAACTCGGAAAATCTGAACCAATTTAAAATGTTTATTTTGGCAATTTTAGTGAATTTTGAATATTTAAAATGAATTATTTTAAAGAATAACGATGAGAAATTTATTTTGAATAGAATTGGAATGTATATATTTATTTGAATCGTCGTTAGAATATAGAATATTTATTTTTAATTATAAAAGGAATTGAAAATGGCGCGATAGTTTGAAATTTCGATTTCAAATTTCAAATGAATGTACAGGATTCAAAATAAACCGGATTCTAGCGAAACCAAAAATATTAGAATCTATTTGAAAATAACTTTCCAACAAATCCGAAAAATCAAGATTTCGTAGCGGGAATAAAAAGTTATTCCAAATTGAAAATTCAGAATAGTCGCTATGTAAATATAGCCCTTAAAAATGGAAATTTTGCAAACGACCTCCGTTTTCGACGAAACCACTTTTGTTGGATCTGGGATGTTAAGTTATTGCTAGATTCCAAAATTCATAATTTTTGGGATTAATATGTGAGCGTGGCGAAGGAAAACGTGTTTTGACAGTTTCAGTCAATTTGGATCGACCAGAAAATGGCCATTTTTCAAACGGTCTCCAAATTTGACGAAATTAGTTTTGTTAGAACCGTATCGTCAATACGAAGCTGGAAAATAATTTTCGGGAATTTTTAGAGTCCGTATGTGGCCCCGGTAAATTGAAATGTGCGTTCAAATTCAATATATAGATTTATATTTTGATGTTAGTGAAAACTGACCGAAACAGCCGAACTGGCTTACGATACATATCCCATTGTGTTCGGAACGGGGGTATTTGGCTAGGGACGACAGTCGTTGGACTCGATTTAGAGTTTAAATGGAAAATTCACTTTTTCGAAATTAAAATTATTAAATATATAATTATTTATAATTCCTTCTCTCCTTAACCCCCCTTTCCTCCTTCCTGTTGACTCAGCGAAAAGAAAAAAAAAGAAAAAACAAAAAAAAACAAATGCGTAGCTCCTCCGATTCACCCCCACCACCCGCCGCTAGCACCTCCGCCACGCCCTCACCCGCCCTCCAACGCCGCCTCCGGCCTCGCGCGACCTCTCGGCCTCTCCTCTCTCCTGATTTGAAACTCCAGTGCCCAAAAACCCCACCCCATCCGCAATCCGTCGCCATGGCCAATGCTCCTCCGCCGCAGCCATCTCCGGCCTCCCCAACTCCGGCACCCACGTCGAACTCCCCCCTTTTTCTTTGAAAAACCTCGACTTATTCTCCCATCTCCTCGCTAGAAAATCTGTAAGCTATTTTTTGTTCTTTTATCTTTTATTTATTTACTTATATATATATAACTTAGTAAAAAGATTGGATTTTTAAAAACTGAAAAGGTGGAATTTTTATATGAAGAAAAGTGGATTTTTATACATTGAAAAGATTATATCTTTATTAGAGCAAAGATTTGAGTTTTATAGTAGAAAGACAAGATTTTCTAATAAAACAATAAGATTGGATTTTTATAACGATAAAGATTGAATATTTTTAACTATGAAAAGATAGAATTTTTGACTATGAAAAGGTGAGATTTTTATTTATCAAAAGGTATGATTTTTATTTGTACAATAGTGTAATAAAAATATGATTTTTATTATGTGAAGAGCGTTATAAAAATATAGTTTTTATAGTATATATAGCAAAATAAAAATGAGATTTTTATATATGAAGTGGCGAAATAAAATTGTGATTTTTTATATGAATAACATATAAAGAAGTGATTTTTATATTCGCAACAACGATATAAAAATATGATTTTTAATATATGTAGCATATTAAAAATATGATTTTTAATATAAATTTCGTGAAATAGATTGCGCTGGAACCAAAACAGCGAATCTGAGCGACGATAAGGAATGATGGAGTGGAACTCCAAGGTGGGAACTTTTCACTTTTATTTTAATTTTCTAGTTAAAATATATACTAGGATGCAGACGGTGCTTAGCAGCACCCGACACCCGTTATCCACAGACCATGGATGACTTGTTTGTTTGATTGATGTGTTGTGAAAATTGATGGTGTGATGTGGAATGGAATAAATATTTTATAGTTAAAAATATATTTTTTAACGAGTATATGAATAAAATAAATATTTATAAACAAATCGAACGATTTGTTTATGTACACACATTTGACTGATATTGATTGGACGATAAATTTTACACATCGCCCAACTACACAAATAAAATTCATTATTTGTTGATTGAAACCCCACACGGGTATTGGGATAATATATGACATACACTAGTCCCAATAATTAGCTGTATGTCGATCGATTGATTGACAGGCTGTTGTAAGCGTTAAATATTTATATTTGATGCTTATGCAGTGTAGAATGCACTTTGGGTAATGGTTGACTGTGTTTGATTGTTGTTGTATACATGTATTGTATGAAATCCATATAAATCAAATTATATGGTAATTGACTATGTCTGATTCCAGTTCAGAAAGAATGAATATTTTAAAATAACGATTATTTTAAAAGAATGAATATTTTAAAATAATATTCAGTAAAAGATCAAAATCTGATTTTGATGTCCGATTTGGGATGGACACGAATATATTTAAATATATAAAGCCGTGTTGATTAGATTAACGCTACTTTGATGGGAACGATATTAATATAGATCTCATTCATGTCTATAATGAATATAAAAAAGGAATTGATTTCAAAATATAATGTTTTGAAAATATTATCATTTATATATCGATGATATGGAATATTCAATTTTGATTTGAAATTGAATATGAAGTTGAAATCGTTTTGAAAACGAATTTAAAACGATTTATAAAATACGTTTTAAAAGGAAATCGACGAAATATATATAATATATATATATATATATATTAATGGCCTGAATAAAACGCGCCGCGCCGCCGTAGTTCGTGAATTTCGACCATTGACTTCGAACGGACATTACGGGAGATCCGACCGTCGGATTCTCCTAAAACCGGAACCGTTGGGTTCTTATCGAAAAGAGATTTCTAACGAATATTAGAGATTTGAAAAATAACGGTTGGATTTGGAATTATGTCCAAATAAAATTTGGAAAAGGTCGATGTAAGTGAAGTTCGATGGCCGTAGATGGAAATCGACTGTACGGGCCTTGATAAAATTATTAAAAATATCAATAATTTGTGTAAAATCACAATAAATGATTTGGAAAGAATTGGGATGAAAATTCTCATATTTGAAAGGATAAAAACGTATTTTATCAAAATGAACTAGTTATGAACTAGAAAAATAACTTATTTATTTTTAGAAATAAATAAATTGGATTTGAAATGGTTTTAAAAATAACCAGGATTTCCAATATATGAATTGGAATGGATTTGAATTGAAATTATCTTCGAAATATTTCGATATTGGATTCCGTGATTATACGGATATTGTGGAGGAATTTGGAAGATATATATATATTTATATATCGTTATTCCAATACGATATTTATTGATTTAAGAATTTGATATTGAATATAAGCCGATATATTTTCTATTCAGAGCCTTGTATTTAATATCAAATTGGATTTTGGGTATGTCGTCAATGGTATCTTTAATAATACCATTCTTAAACCCAATGGAGTTAAGAAAATTAGAATCTGACTGGAGATTAGTTAAGTTGAATGGTTTCCTGGGTATTGATTTGATGTTGGTTTCGGCCTTCGGGTTAATACTTAGGGAATTGTTCTCTTACTAATTCACGGTTAGAGACTGATGGGATTTTGGGTTTGTCGTGAACTGTGTTTTAAATGGCACTGTTCTTAAACCCAGGGTGAAAAGAATAAATCTTTTAATTAAGATTTGAAGAAGAATTTCCAATTAATTAACATTTAATTGGAACTGAAAATAGAATGTGAATTGAGTTTATGGTGAACTGTGTTTTTAACGACATTCGTTCTTTAACCCGATTTACGGTGAAATGTGATTTGGAATTTATAAATCTTTTTATTAAGATTTAACGGGAATTTTCCAAAGTAAAGTTTTCCAATTTAATATATTAAATTGGAATTGAATGGAATTCGATTGATAATAATCGTAGTGAACTTCTGTGGAGGAAGACTGTTAATACATATGGAATTTAGAAGGCTTTGCCGTTATTCCATTTATATCATTAGTCGGATACGGAAATTGATATCGATTATATATTGATTTGTCTTTCCTTGAAGGTTCCATAATTAATGGAATGTGATTTGGGTTTATCGTGAACTGTGTCTTAAATAACATTTGTTCTTTAACTCGATTAACGATGGAATGAGGTTTTGGGTTGGCGTGAATGGTATCTTTAATAATACTGTTCTTGGACCCAATAGAGTTAAGAAAATCAGAAACTAACTGGAGATTAGTTAAGTTGAATGGTTTCCTGGGTATTGATCTGATGTTGGTTTCGGCCTACGGGGTTAATACTTAGGGAATTGTTCACTTGCTAATTTACGGTTAGAGGCTGATGGAATGGTTTGAAATGGTATCCAAAGGAAGATTAAAGAATAAATTTAAAAGAATTTATCTTTGATAAAATTAATGGGAACAAATCACTAATGATGTGAATATTTGAATAAAAGAATATTCTGGATTGGAATGTGGCGTATGTTGTGTTTTTATAGCACTTGTTTATTATATACGCGAGTTATTCAGAAAGACCGGGTTAACCCCATTCTGAATAACTGATTCGACGATATGTCGAGGATGAAGACGGTGGTTGAAGACCAGAGGTCTTCACATCGTTTGGGTGATTACTGATGTCTTGATTTGGGCCGTACACCTAAGACGAGGTAATCAGTGGTGATCGTCCAGACGTACTTGGAGATCGACGGATATGCGCGGGCCTCTCCCATGTATTGGACATATGGGGGAGGAATAAGGTGCCTCCGGTTTCGTTCAGACCCAAAACGAACTTGTAAATGGATGTGTGTCTGACATTGGATTTTATTCTGTGTTGATTGATTATATCTGTTTGGCCGTAGAGAATTTATTCTCTTGCTTAACGCCCTTTTCTGAGACGTACGAGGTCAGAGGTTATATATCGATAGATATCAGTCGCATGGCATGAATTGCCTGTGTGGCATGCTGAGATGCAGTGATCAAGGGTTTTGTTGAAAAGCAAAGTCTTGTGGTTGATGATCAAAGCACGGCTTTAATATAGCATAGCTTTGTGTAGCTTTAATTCGCGAGCCTCACACCCCGGTATGAACCAGAAACGGGAGAGGACAACAGGGAGGGCATTGCGTTTCCTTCTAGATAGGAGTGGTTTCAGTGTTTTGCCAGCCCTGAATTTTACTCATGTGGATGTTGCATATGTTGCTTATTACTTGATGGATAGCGCGACGCCTCGGTTATATCGGTCGATCCGGGGCCGATGGAGTCATTTGGCTCATTTACGCCCCATAGGGCGGGGAAACGCATGCTCAAGAATTATTAATTCACCATTGCACTTAGTGTGGACCGGCCCTGCATGTTGCCTAGGTACAGTTGCGGCTGAGTCCTGAGGCTCGGGCTAGAGAGTCTCGAAACGGTAGGATTGCTCCTTGCCTTGGTTCATGACGGAAATCCAACTTCCAATACGTGACATTTGCGGTTTTGATTGTAGAGCCTAGTATTGGCGACATGATATATGGTACCCATGCCGCCTAGGATTGATACATTTATTTTTGAAGTGGTTTTATACACTATGCACTTATAATTGTATCAAATGATTTGTTTTAACGTACCAAGCATGTTTGGCTATTATAAGGGAAAACCCTATCCCCCGGCTTGCGTTGCATTGTGTGATAGGACCTGGGTCTTATAATAGCTTCATTTTTCCAAAAAGCATAGAGCTATTTTGTTATATGCACTGGTATTCATGGGAGGAAACCCGTACGGTGTTATACGGCATGGTCCCTTGATATATCTGATTTTAAAGTAAAGTTTTAAATAACTGTTTAGTTCTCACACCAGTCACATGACTGACCTGGAGTTTATTGTTTTAACCTAAACTCTGGGTGCCCTTATTTTCCACACGGGCAGCTAGTAGTTTTGATTTTGCATATTTATATTCACAGGATCCTGGTTTACAGCTGGAATGATATTCGGAAAGCTCTGTATCCGTATATCACCTTCAGTTGTGTTTTGTATTATTTTCCGCTGCAATAATGTATTTAAATCTCTGTTATTTTATGATGTGTAATATTTATTCATACTCTGTGTATCTTGTACTCTGATGGAATTGTTGTAATAAGCAATGAAATGTACTTCTGTTTGTGTTCTAATTCGTCGTGTTCTCAACTCAATCCGTGCTTTCCTTCACGAGGAAGTTCGGGTCGTGTCATACTCCATTCATACAACCATTCCTATAGTAGTTCAGAGAAAATGTAAATTACTACAAAATAACACCGAGAGTGACGTATGAAGATGCCCACTTAGATGATCAAAGTATATAGATAATGGTGTAACACCCCATATTATTCTGAGCCCGAATTTCGAAAAAAATCAAAAATCAAACCCATATGCGCATGGACAGCATATAAATTTGGTACCTCAAAACAATGAGCATGAGCATAATCAGAGTACAATAAAACAAACTCGCTGTGGAAACAAGATCATATAACAAGTACCGACTTAGGCAACTACCTTTAAAAGTAAATCCCTGCATCAATACCGAGCATGATAAAACAAGAATAGAAAATGAAAAACACTTGCTAAGACCTATCTTTCCCAAGATAAACCTGAGAGGTTTTATAAGGAAGGGGTCAGAACAGCAGGTCGTAGTGATAAGAAAATTTGTAACACTGTCCACAATACACAAATGTATCCTATTTGGTTTTATCCAAATCATATGTCTAACAAGGCTAGTAATTCTAATATAGCGTTGTTAAGATTACGCACGGTGATTAAACTATCATACCTAAGGTAGCACTACCCAAAGATAACATTATCACAATATACTAAGATGGAACTTTTACGCATAAGTATGAAGCCTTTAAACTACCATTCGAACAACTACCAAATCTAAGAGGTGGGATCCCCAACTATTCAATAGCCTATAAAAAAAGAAGTCGGTCATATCAATATAGTTACTTATGGCCTCGCTCGTTATATAACATAAGGGCAGGTCCCTACGACCACCTAAGTCCAAAGATGGATCAATTGATCACTTAATACCTATTAGGTGGTTTATGATACACTAGCTACTAATTCCTTCTAATATAATGCTTGTGTCATTCATGCATATCCCAACCCCGCATATGGAGAGAGATAGTAAGCAGTCACTTATGACCTATAAGATAGGTAGACCACTAACTATCATTAATGACCTTCCCCTGGTGAACCATTATGTTACTATCAAGATGGCCTTATTATATAATCCCCTAGTCACGCAATACTTCCCGTAGGATAGCTAGTCACGTGGATGTTTAACAACTTATCCCAAGGCGGACTCTAACCCAGTCACTGACCACCTAGAAGAAACGGACCATTATAGTGATTACTGATCTTGCACCAAATTAGCCATTTAGTACTTCTTATTTATGGGGAGGCAAGCTATTCGATCACTTAATACCTTTTAAGGGTGTACCCTACGACTCAACCCTTATGGGCAAGATGAATCCAGTCACTTAATACCCTAAGGCGGATCCCACTACTTAATACCCTAATCCCGAAGTAGTATACGCTGTTGAATTATTCCTTTTAGCTTCTTCTTTTGGAAGGGAGGTGGACCCTTCGGCCACTTAATACATCAACACTTGAAGTAAACCTTTTGGAATAATTCTAGTTACGCAATTAACTATCATCACAGGTTCCTATGGTTAATGATATCCTACATCAGTTGTATATATATATTCGACTGCTGAAAAGTACATACTTATATAGAATAAGGTAACTGACCTCGCATCATTAACCTAATAAGTCCAATTCTTAATTATAATTAAAGATATTAACTCTAGATTTAAACTAGAATAAGATAAGGATAATTCTCTATAACTTCTTATCCTAGGGTATTTAATTATTTATTTCCTTATTGGACTTAGTATTTACCACGACCAATAACACCCATTAAATCCCTTTTAACTCAATTTATTATTACAAAGGTTATCGGTTATTAATGACCCAAAGGGTCATATTTCCTAAGGCATTAAACAACCTACTAAATGTCATTTATATCAGTCCCATTTAATTACGCTAACTCTAATTGTTGTACCCCTAAATATTACTATAATTATTTAATTTCATTAGTTCTTATATATATAGTTTTAATATTATTAGTTTCCCTAACTGGAGTCACACACCTATTCCTAGTCACATTTAAATTGTAATCATTTGGCATTTACTTCCTTTTAACTTCATTTCCCTAAATAATACATGGTTACGATCTTTATTTCCATAATTGTATCCTCTTATTTATAGCCACTGATTCCGCTTTTATTGCTATAACAGTTACAAATATTCATTTCCATTTATTATGCAAAATATCACTCTATATTTATTCACATAAAATGGAAACTTTTTTTAGTAGGGCTAAGCCGGTTTTTATAGTGGTCTTTCATTATAACAAATAATGAATACATGAGAAATAGGAGTCAGACAATTTGTCTAACTGCTACAGGTTGGTTTGAAGTGCCATGACACTAAAATAAAGAACATGAGAGTATCAAAACACTACATCTACTAATAAAAACTCACAATTAATCCCCAACAAAGGATGGACTACTGGAGCCATCACTAGAACTTATAACATTGACATACTCAGAAAAGAGTACGGCAAGGTTAGGAATAAAACAAGGGTTAAGGCTACCAAATTCGCATTCCTGATCTCAAGTAGTATCATTGAACAAAGACCTGTTAATATCACCTAGCTCACCTTCGTTAATGAGCTTAAAAATTTCACCTACCACTTTGTAAACCAGTCTTCTAAAATAATCTCCAAGTTAGTTACATATATATAATACATGTTTTTCAGAGAGATCATATCTAATTCCAAAACTTGAATGTATCCACGAGTTGTCACCAGAGATCCCGTAGATTTCATCATCTTCAATAGAAGAACTATCATCATCTTCCATACTATCATTATCGCATGGGGTTGACGTCACCTCAACAGGGTTCTGAATAACAAGCGGAGGGGTGAAAACTTTCTGGACCCACTTCATGACAGGAGGTCGTGGAAATGGAACGTGCTCAAGGGGGGAACATGAGTGCAACGTCCTGAATTTTTAATGATTAATTTATTTATTTATTTAATTATTCAAATATTAAGTGGAAATTTAAACAACTTGAATTAAATAATTTTGATTATTTAATTAATATAAATAGTGGAATAATAAACTAATTCCAAAATAGTCGAAAATAAGTGAATTTGCAATGTTGTGAAAATTGAATAATTAAGAGATTAAATTGAGTTTAGACTCGAGTTATAACGAATTTATTTATAAACAGAATTTGAACATATTAATTATAATATATTTTAAAACAAGCTCGTAGCATCGCGGTAGTTCGTAATTTTACATTTTGAATTTTAAATGAGTATATAGGATTCGTTATAAGTCAAAATTCTTTGAAACAAGAAATTTTCGAATCTATTAAACTATATTTTTCTAATAGAAGAGAAAAATCGAAATTTCGTCTTGTAGATTGTAAGTTATGTCCAAATCAAATTTTCAGGAAGTCACTATGAAATCGTTTATAAACTATAACGATTTATTTAATAAAATAAAGGGATTTTTATATAAATTTAACATCGATTTAACTTGGATTTTGAAATATCGAGTTATAAATCCAAACTTGTTTATTTTGGAGCTATATGGTATTTAATTTGTATATATACGGTAATATTAATTTAATATTATTAAATTGAAATGTTTTTGAATTTATTATTATTTTATTGGTTTTATTTAAGCTTTAAAAAGTCGTTTTGCAAACGACCTACGTTTTTGATGAAATGAATTTTAATATATCTATAATGATTTATTATTGCTAGGTTTCAAGTTTCGCACCAATCAGAGTTGTTTTGTGATCGTGCGTAATTAAAATGTGAATCAATCAATAACTTGAAAGTGAATATTATATGTCCATTTTCATTGAAACAAGTTTCATTGGATCTGTAATGTCAAACTATAGTTGTATGTCCATTTTCATCGAAATTGAATATTAGATGTGATCATACAAATTTTAAACGACGAATGCAAACAGCGGTACAATAAGAATTAATTAAATAATATATGAAGCTTCACCTATAAGCTATCTACCCTACAAATATACCACATACTCTTCCCTAAACCAAACCAAATTCATTCCACAGTCAACATTATTTTTTGCTGCCACCTGAAACTAAAAACTGATAGGAACGTGAGATTTAAAAATCCAAAACAAATATCATAAATTTCCCTGAATCATGAAACTAATATATTTGGATTCACCAAAGCTTGCTCTTCAATCCTATACTAGTTTGGCTTGATGTGCATCACATTTCTGGCATTCGAAAGTTTACAGCATTGCCTAGGGTTTGGGTGTGCGCGAGATATAGGGAGTTTAAGTTCAAGTTGATATTGGATTTGAGTTCGGTGTTGGGTTTGACATCGGTTGTGATATTTTGGTGAAGTTTGGAGAGTTAAAGGAATGCATCACTGCTGTGGGTGGTCAAAGACATGGTTCAGGGAAGTGCTACGAGTAGAGAAATGATGGGTGGAGGAGAAGGAGATTTGGAAGAGAAGAGTAATAATGTTTTCGGTTTTTAAAATCTTAGAGAAAGGTGGAAGAATGGATTGAACAAAGCACGACAATGACCATATTTTCATTACCTGTAGGGGATTGGGGAAGAGAAGGTAATGTGCGGGGGAGTTAACATGGTAATAATGTAGTTAAGGGTTTTAATATAATAATTAATTATTTAATGACTTTGTAAATGTATATGAACTTGTTAAATCGATAACTTTCTCATACTTAATCAGAATCCGACGAAACAGGTTTTGTTGGGATCGTATGGATGCTGGCTATGTGATGGAACTAGTTTGGAGCAATTTGAGGCTCATTGCAATTTATGGCAAAATAAAATGCCTAAATTGTAACGACCCGAACTTCCCCGTGAAGGAAAGTAAGGATTTCTTTGAGAACACGATAACTCAGAACACAAACAGAAGAACATTTCATTGCTTATTACAACAATTTCATCAGATTACAAGAATATACCAGAGTATGAATAAATATTACACATTTGATAAATATTAGAGAATTAAATTTACAATGCAGTGGAAAATAATACAAAACACAACTGAAAAGAATATACGGATACAGAGCTTTCCGAATATCATTCCAGCTGTAAACCAGGATCCTATGGATATAAATCTGCAAAACCAAAACTACAAGCTGCTCGTGTGGAAAATAGGGGCACCCAGAGTTTAGGTTAAAACAATAAACTCCAGGTCAGTCATGTGACTTGTGTGAGAACTAAAACAGTTATTAATTTGATTTTAAAGTTAGGTAAATCAAGGGACCACGCCGTATAACACGGAACGAGTTTACCCCTAAGAATACCAATGCTTAAAACAGACAGCGCAATGCTAAATAAAGAACAATGAAGCTATTATAAGACTCAAATCCCATCACACAATGCAACGCAAGCCGGAGGATAGAGTTTTTACCTTATAATAGCCAAAAATGCTTGGTACGTGAAATTTCATCTTTTACTATTACTATAAGTGTATAGTGTCAAAACAATTTCAAATATAAATGTATCAATCATAGACGGCATGAGTGCCCCATCCCACTATGTCGCCATACTAGGCTCTACAATCAAAACCGCAAAATGTCGTATTGGAAGTTGGATTACCATCTGTGAACCAAGGCAAGGGATCGTCCTTACCACTTCGAGACAATCTAGCCTACCATGTCTTAGGACCCAGACTCAGGTGGGCCCTTGGATCGTCAGGGCCGGTCCACTCGTTGTGGATTAAAATGCCTGAACACTACGTTTCCCCGCCCTATGGGGCGTAAAATGGTCATATCCCGACCAAACCATCGGCTCAGCAGAGACCGAAATAACCGAGGTGCCTCGCTATCCATCATCCACATAAGTAAAACGTCAGGGCTTGCAAAACGCTGACGCCACTCCTAGCTAGAAGGAAACACATGTCCTCGTTCACACCGGGGTGTGAGGCTCGCGAATTAATGCTACACAAAGCTATGCTATATTAAAGCCGTGCTTTGATCATCAACCACAAGACTCTGATTTTCAACAGAAGCCTTGATCATTTGCATCTCAGCATGCCACACAGGCAATCCAAGCTATGCAACCGATGTATATCAATCACACAGAATGAAATCCGATGTTAGACACACATCCATTTACAAGTTCGTTCTTGGTCTGAATGAAACCGGAGGCACCTTATTCCTCATCTCGTATGTCCAATACAAGAGAGAGGTCCTCACATATCCGGTCGATCTCCAAGTACGTCTGGACGATCACCACTTGTTACCTTGTCTTGGGTGTACATCCCAATCAAGACATCAGTAATCATCCAAACGATGTGAAGACCTCCGGTCTTCAACCACCGTCTTCATCCTCGACATATCGTCGAATCAGTTATTCAGAATGGGATAAACCCGGTCTTTCTGAATAACACGCGTATATAATAAACAAGTGCTATAAAACACAACATACGCCTTATTCCAATCCAGAATATTCCTTTATTCAAATATTCTTATACTTTGGGAAAGGTTCCCATTAATTTATCAAAGATAAATTCTTTAAATTTATTCTTTAATCTTCTTTTGGATTTCAATTCAAATCAAATTATGGTTTATCCAAACTAGTCGAGATTAGCGAACCTTACCGAAGTAATCATTTGTTTTAATTTCCCAATCCCAACCTATTCATCCTATGAACTAAAACTGGTTATACTTTATATCTAACACCACAGTATTATCGGTAAAATTAATTACCATTTCACGTTCAAATCTAATTAAAGATTTAACTAACGCTTGGAGCAAAACTGGTGATACTCCATTCTCGATCCTTTCTTGGATTTGATAATTTTAGTTATCAAATTCACCTTTCAATCTATTTAAAGATTCATTAAAACTCTATTTCAGTTTTAATTTCCAAAAATCATTACTTAATGATTATTCAAAGTTAAGAAATAAATCTTATCTTTAACTGGGTGAAAGAACTAATGTCATTTAAAACACAGCTCACGATAAACCCAAAATCACATTCCATTAATAATGGAATGTTCACGGAAAACAGATCAATATATATAACCGATATGAACTTCCATATCCAACCGATACCATAAATGGAATAATGGCAAAGCCTCTTAAATTCAATATATAGTAACAGTCTTCCTCCACAGAAGTCCACTTCGATTATTACCAAATCGAATTCCATTCCATTCCAATTTATATATTGCAAAATTTCACTTTGGAAAATTTCCTTTAAATCTTAACAAAAGATTTATAAATTCCAAATCACATTTCACTGTAAATCGGGTTGAAGAACGAATGTCGTTAAAAACATAGTTCACGATAAACCCAATTCACATCCCATTTTATTCCAATTATTAAATATAATTGAAAACTCTAACAATCTTAATTAAAAGATTTATTCCTTTCATACTGGGTTTAAGAACGGTGTCATTTAAAACACAGTTCACGACAAACCCAAAATCCAATTTGATATTAAATACAAGGCTCTGAATAGAAAATATATTGGCTTACATTCAATATCAAATTCTGAAACATTTCCAAAAAAAAATATCAAATTCTGAAACCAACAAATATCGTATTGGAAATAACGATATAAATATATCTTCCAAATTTCCATAACAATATCTGTATAATCACGAAATCCAATATCGAAATATTCCAAAGATAATTATGATCCAATTCTATTCCAATTTACATATTGGAAATCCTGGTTATTTTTAAAACCATTTCAAATCCAATTTATTTATTTTAAAAATAATTGGATTATAATTCTAGTTCAAAACTAGTTCATTTCGATAAAAATCTATTTTTATCTTTTCAAATATGGAATTTTTCATCCCAATTCTTTCCAAATCATTTCTTATGATTTTACACTAATTATTGATATTTTTAATAATTTTATCAAGGTCCGTACAGTCGATTTCCATAAATGGCCATCGAACTGCACTTACAGCGTCCTTTTCCAACTTTGATTTAGACATAATTCTCAATTTGACCGTTAGATTTCAAATATCTAATATTTGTTAGAAAGCTCTTTTCGATACGAACCCAACGGTTCTGGTTTCAGGAGAATCCGACGGTCGGATCTCCCGTAATATCCGTTCGAAGTCAATGGTCGAAATTCCCGAACTGCCGCAGCGCGGCGTGTTCTATTCAGGCCATTATATATATATATATAATATATATTTCGTTGATTTCCATTTAAAACGTATTTTATAAATCGTTTTAAATTCGTTTTCAAAACAGTTTCAACTTCTTATTCAATTTCAAATCAAAATTGAATATTCCATATCATTAATATATAAATGATAATATTTTCAAAACATTATATTTTGAAATCATTTCCTTTTTGATATTCATTATAAAAACAAATAAAATCGATATAAATATCGTTCACGTCAAAATGGCGTTAATCTAATCAACACGGCTTTATATATTTAAATATATTCGTGTCCATCCCAAATCGGACATCAAAATCAAATTTTAATCCTTTACTGAATATTAATTTAAAATATTCATTATTTTAAAATATTCTTTATTTTAAAATATTCATTCTTTCTGAACTGGAATCAGACACGGTCAATTACCATATAATTTGATTTATATGGATTTCATACAACACATGTATACAACAGCCATGATAAACAATCAACCATCATCCAGAGTGCATTCTACACTGTATAAGCATTAAATATAAATATTTAATGCTTACAACAGTCTGTCAACCTATCGATTGACATACAACTGAATAGTTGGGATTAGTGTACATCAAATATCATCCCAACACCCATGTTGGGTTTCAATCAACAAATAATGAATTTTATTTGTGCAGTTGGGCGATGTGTAAAATTTATCATCTCAATCCATATTAGTCAAATTGGTGTACATAAACAAATCGTCTGATTGTAAATGAATATTTATTTTATTCATACACGTTAAAAATTATATTTTTAACAATAAAATATTTATTCAATTCATTTACACCATAAAAATAATATTTTTATTGTTCTAAAATATTTTAGAAAATTTTGGCGGCATAACCGCGTGATATCAAAATCGGGTAATGTCTAGCATTACCCCTCTCCTGATATTGGCTCGCGCCATACACACATAACAATTCTAATCAATTCATTTCACCCAATCAACCAAATTCAACCAAATAATCTAATCAACTAAACCAAACAATCAAACAAGTCGTCCATGGTATGTGGACGATGGGGAACAATTCATATATGCAGTTATAAAATAAATAATTGTATAAGAAAATTATAGTGAGGAGTTCTCACCTTTGGGATCCACTCCTCCATTCTCTATTTCTGAACGGTTCAGATTTCAGTCTGATCCATTGCACTCCTTTTCATAGTAAAAAACATATTTTTATCGCTTCATTCAAATAGATAAAAAATCATATTTTTATCGCTTCATCTAAAATAAAAATCACATTTTTACTTCACTATATATATAATAAAAATCAGATTTTTATTTTGATACAAATATAAAACCATAATTTTAATTTGCTACTCATATAAAAATTATATTTTTATTCACTAGAAATATAAATAAAAATCCTTTCTTTTTATGCATATATAAAAATCGAATTGTTATAACTTCATTTTCAACATAAAAATTATATTTTTATAACTTCAGTTGTATATATTTTTAAAAATTGAACCTTTTTATTTTCAAAGATCATAATTTTATTCATAGAAAATCATAACTTTATTCAACACAAAGAAAACTGATTTTTCTCTTTTCTTAACAACCATGCTTTTCTAATTTAAACAAATCACCCAAAATAAATTAAAATAAAAGCTTACAGGGTTTCAACGGAAGGAGGGGGTCCACAAACCGATGGAGGTGGTCGGAGGAGAGGTCGGTGGCTGCTCCGGTGGGCAGCGCAAGTGAATGGGGGTGGCGGTCTGATTAGAAGAGGGGGAAGGAGGTTGTCGTGGGTTTTTAGAAGGGAAGAGAAGAGCAGCGGGTAGGAGAGGAGGCGAGGGGGCTTGGGGCGAGATCCGGCGACGGTGGCGCCACGACCAGGAGCGGCGGCGAGGCAGTGGGAAAGGGGCGATGGGAATCGAGGATCGTGGGTTATTTTTTTTTTTTTTTTTTTACTGAGTGTTGACCAAAAAGAAGGAGGAAGGGGGTTTAAATATATATTTATATTTATTAATTTATTTATTTTCTCTCCATAAACTTAACTTTTAAATCCAACTCGAAATCAAACCCACCGACTGTCGTCCTTAGCTAATTACCCCCATTCCGAACACAATGGAATATGTCTCGTAAGCCAATTTGACCGTTAAGATCAGTTTCCGTTAAATGTAAAATATAAATCAATATATATTCATTTGAACGTACATTTCAATTTACCGGGGCCACACACGGGCCCCAAAAATTCCAGAAAAATTATTTCTAGCTTTGTCTTGACGATACGGTCCTAACAAAACGAATTTCGTCGAATTTGGAGACCGTTTGAAAATGGCCATTTTCCAGTCGATTAAATTCAACTGAAATTGGTCAAACGCATTTAAATGCGCCACGCTCACATATTGATTTCAAAATTTATGAAAATTGGAATCTAGAAATAACTTGACATCCCAGATCCAACAAAAGTGGTTTCGTCGAAAATGGAGGTCGTTTGCAAAATGCCTATTTTTAAGGGCTATATTTCCATAGCGACTATTCTGAATTTTCAACTGGGCATAACTTTTTATTCCCGCTATGAAATTTTGATTTTTCGGATTCGTCGGAAAGATGTTTTCAAACAGATTCAAATATTTTTGGTTTCACTAAAATCCGGTTTATTTTGAATCCTGTACATTCATTTGAAAATTGAAATCGAATTTTCAACCTACTACGCCATTTTCAATTCCCTTTTATAATTAAAATAAATATTTATATTCTAACGACGATTCAAATAAATATATACGTTCTAATTCTATTCAAAATAAATTTCTCGTCGTTATTATTTAAAATAAATCATTTTAATTATCTAAAATTCATTAAAATTTCCAAAATAAAAATTTTAAATTGGTTCTGATTTTTCGGGTTGTTACAATCTCCCCTACTTAAAATCCTTTCGTCCTAAAAAAGGAAATGGAGCTGAAAGTTGTTTTACAAACCAACTCAACTTTCAGTTTGGCGTTCATTCTTCAACTTTTCATTTCTAAGAATTTTCCAATTCTTCAAAAATTTGGCTAACACCCTAAATTTTCGAAAATTTTTGCCGTAACCTCTTTTGTACGGGAGCACCGGGAAAATCCCCAAACCGCCACACAGGCATCTCCAATCAAAAAGAAAAAGAAACAGCCAAGCGGATAGCCAATCGGCTCATAAAATCATCAAAAACCCTAAAAAATACAATAAACATGTAACAATTTGTCGGGCAAACAATTTTATTCCACTTCTCTAGCCTCCTTGCTATGACCTGTTCAATATATATACATGTACATGTATGCAATTTCAAACAATTTTTAATTCAGTCCAATATTTGATACAATTTGGTTATATGTACCATTTTTCACATAATGGTTTTATTAGATAACAAATAATCATACAACACAACCATCAATCAATTAGTGAATTAACGTTTCAAATTCATAATTTTGACATATATACAGAAAATCATGTTTTTGATGCCAAGTCACAATAAATAATCCTATCTAGTTTTGGTTCTCACACTAACCAATTGGAAACATATAGAAATCCCACTTTCGGCACTCGAATATAAACACTGATGATGGCGCGCCATCATTAGAATCAGACCCGGGCGACTAGAGTGTAATTCTATATCCATCCAGTATATTTGAGGCTTCAATACACGTGGATTAGACGTATATTCAAATCTCTATATACTTAATTGTCCAAATCAATTTAAAATAAATATTCAAATACGAATGATAATGTTAAAATTTTCAAGACAAAATTTGTTTTTGATTTTATTTTAAAAACAACACTCTTCGGATTCATTCTAGGATACTGCTGATCCCCTCTCTAACGAGTCATTCTCAATGGATATTACTAATCCAATCTCTGATGAATTCTTTCATTTGGTTCTAACGTGTCTTGTTCTCGAGCTCTGTAAACCAAAGCTCTGATACCAAACTGTAACGACCCGAACTACCCCGGGAAAGAAAGCACGGATTGCTTTGAGAACACGACAACTCAGAACACAAACAGAAGAACATTTCATTGCTTATTACAACAATTTCACCAGATTACAAGAATATACTAGAGTATGAATAAATATTACACATTTGATAAATATCAGAGAATTAAATTTCCAATGCAGCAGAAAATAATACAAAACACAACTGAAAAGAATATATGGATACATAGCTTTCCGAATATAATTCCAGCTGTAAACCAGGATCTTGTGAATATAAATCTGCAAAACCAAAACTACAAGCTGCCCGTGTGGAAAATAGGGGCACCTAGAGTTTAGGTTAAAACAATAAACTCCAGGTCAGTCATGTGATTGGTGTGAGAACTAAAACAGTTATTAATTTGATTTTGAAGTTAGGTAAATCAAGGGACCACGCCATATAACATGGAACGGGTTTACCCCCAAGAAACCAGTGCTTAAAACAGACAGCTCAATGCTAAATAAAGAACAATGAAGCTATTATAAGACTCAGGTCCCATCACATAATGCAACGCAAGCCGGAGGATAGAGTTTTTACCTTATAATCGACAAAAATGCTTGGTACGTGAAATTTCATCTTTTACTATTACTATAAGTGTATAGTGTCAAAACAATTTCAAATGTAAATGTATCAATCATAGACGACATGAGTGCCCCATCCCACTATATCGCCATACTAGGCTCTACAATCAAAACCGCAAAATGTCGTATTGGAAGTTGGATTTCCATCTGTGAACCAAGGCAAGGGATCGTCCTTACCGCTTCGAGACAATCTAGCCTACCATGTCTCAGGACCCAGACTCAGGTGGGCCCTTGGATCGTCAGGGACGGTCCACTCAATGTGGATTAAAATGCATGAACACTGCGTTTCCTCGCCCTATGGGGCGTAAACTGGTCATATCCCGACCAAACCATCAGCTCCGCAGAGACCGAAATAACCGAGGCGCCTCGCTATCCATTATCCAGATAAATAAAACGTCAGGGCTTGCAAAACGTTGACGCCACTCCTAGCTAGAAGGAAACGCATGTCCTTCCTTATGTCCTCTCCCGTTTTTGGTTCACACCGGGGTGTGGGGCCCGCGAATTAACGCTACGCAAAGCTATGCTATATTAAAGCCGTGCTTTGATCATCAACCACAAGACTCTGCTTTTCAACAGAAGCCTTGATCATTTGCATCTCAACATGCCACACAGGCAATCCACGCTATGCAACCGATGTACATCAATCACACAGAATGGAATCCGATGTCAGACACACATCCATTTACAAGTTTGTTCCGGGTCTGAACGAAACCGGAGGCACCTTATTCCCCGTCCTGTATGTGCAATACAGGAGAGAGGTCCGCGCATATCCGGTCGATCTCCAAGTACATCTGGACGATCACCACTTATTACCTTCTCTTGGGTGTACAACCCAATCAAGACATCAGTAATCATCTAAACGATGTGAAGACCTCTGGTCTTCAACCACCGTCTTCATCCTCGACATATCGTCGAATCAGTTATTCAGAATGGGATAAACCCTGTCTTTCTGAATAACTCGCGTATATAATAAACAAGTGCTATAAAACACAACATACCCCTTATTCCAATCCAGAATATTCCTTTATTCAAATATTCTTATACTTTGGGAAAGGTCCCCTTTAATTTTATCAAAGATATATTCTTTAAATTTATTCTTTAATCTTCTTTTGTATTTCAATTCAAACCAAATTATAGTTTATCCAAACTAGTCGGAATTTGTGAACCTTACCGAAGTAATCATTTGTTTTAATTTCCCAATCCCAACCTATTCATCCCATGAAGTAAAAATGGTAATACTTCATATCTAACACCACGGTGTTATCAGTAAAATTAATTACCATTTCACGTTCAAATCTAATTAAAGATTTAACTAACGCTTGGAGCAAAACTGGTGATACTCCATTCTCGATCCTTTCTTGGATTTGATAATTTTAGTTATCAAATTCACCTTTCAATCTATTTAAAGATTCATTAAAACTCTATTTCAGTTTTAATTTCCAAAAATCATTACTTAATGATTATTCAAAGTTAAAGAAATAAATCTTATCTTTAACTAGGTTAAAGAAATAATGTCATTCAAAACACATCTCACGATAAACCCAAAATCACATTCCATTAATAATGGAATGTTCACGGAAAACAAATCAATATATATAACCGATATGAACTTCCATATCCAACCGATACTATAAATGGAATAACGGCAAATCCTCTTAAATTCCATATATAGTAATAGTCTTCCTCTATAGAAGTCCACTTTGATTATTACCAAATCGAATTCCATTCCATTCCAATTTATATATTGGAAAACTTCACTTTGGAAAATTTCCTTTATATCTTAACAAAAGATTTATAAATTCCAAATCACATTTCACTGTAAATCAGGTTGAAGAACGAATGTCGTTAAAAACACTGTTCACGATATACCCAATTCACATCCCATTTTATTCCAATTATTAAATATAATTGAAAACTTTAACAATCTTAATTAAAAGATTTATTCTTTTCATACTGGGTTTAATAACGGTGTCATTTAAAACACAGTTCACGACAAACCCAAAATCCAATTTGATATTAAATACAAGGCTCTGAATAGAAAATATATCGGCTTACATTCAATATCAAATTCTGAAACCAACAAATATCGTATTGGAAATAATGATATAAACATATCTTCCAAATTTCCATAATAATATCTGTATAATCACGAAATCCAATATCAAAATATTTCGGAGATAATTCCGATCCAATTCCATTCCAATTTATATATTGGAAATCCTGGTTATTTTTAAAACCAATTCAAATCCAATTTATTTATTTTAAAAATAATTGGATTATAATTCTAGTTCCAAACTAGTTCATTTCGATAAAAATCTATTTTTATCTTTTCAAATATGGAATTTTTCATCCCAATTCTTTCCAAATCATTTCTTATGATTTGACACTAATTATTGATATTTTTAATAATTTTATCAAGGCCCGTACAGTCGATTTCCATAAACGACCATCAAACTGCACTTACAGTGACCTTTTCCAACTTTGATTTGGACATAATTCCAAATCCAACCGTTAGATTTCAAATCTCTAATATTCGTTAGAAAGCTCTTTTCGATACGAACCCAACAGTTCCAGTTTCAGGAGAATCTGACGGTCGGATCTCCCGTAATGTCCGTTAGAAGTCAATGGTCGAAATTCGCGAACTACCGCAGCGCGGCGCGTTCTATTCAGGCCATTATATATATAATATATATTATATATATTTCGTTGATTTCCATTTAAAATGTATTTTATAAATCGTTTTAAATTCATTTTCAAAATAGTTTCAACTTCATATTCAATTTCAAATCAAAATTGAATATTGCAGTTCATTAATATATAAATGATAATATTTTCAAAATATTATATATTGAAATCATTTCCTTTTTGATATTCATTATAAAAACGAATAAAATCGATATAAATATTGTTCACGTCAAAATGGCGTTAATTTAATCAACACGGCTTTATATATTTAAATATATTCGTGTCCATCCCAAATCGGACATCAAAATCAGATTTTGATCCTTTACTGAATATTATTTTAAAATAATCATTATTTTAAAATATTCGTTATTTTAAAATATTCATTCATTCTGAACTGGAATCAGACACAGTCAATTACCATATTATTTGATTTATATGGATTTCATACAACACATGTATACAACAATCATGATAAACAATCAATGATCATCCAGAGTGCATTCTACACTGTATAATCATTAAATATAAATATTTAATGCTTACAACAGTCTGTCAACCTATCGATTGACATACAACTAAACAGTTTGAATTAGTGTACATCAAATATAATCCCAACACCCGTGTGGGGTTTCAATCAACAAATAATGAATTTTATTTGTGCAGTTGGGCTATGTGTAAAATTTATCAGCCCAATCTATATCAGTCAAATGGGTGTACATAAACAAATCATCTGATTTGTAAATGAATATTTATTTTATTCATACACGTTAAAAATTATATTTTTAACAATAAAATATTTATTCAATTCATTTACACCATAAAAATAATATTTTTATTGTTCTAACATATTTTAGAAAATTTTGGTGGCATAACGGCGCGATATCAAAATCGGGTAATGTCTAACATTACCCCTCTCCTGATATTGGCTCGCGCCATACACACATAACAATTCTAATCAATTCATTTCACCCAAACAACCAAATTCAACCAAATAATCTAATCAACCAAACCAAACAATCAAACAAGTCATCCATGGTCTGTGGACGACGGGGAACAGTTCATATATGTAGTTATAAAATAAATAACTGTATAAGAAAATTATAGTGAGGAGTTCTCACCTTTGGGATCCACTCCTCCATTCTCTATTTCTAAACGGTTCGGATTTCAGTCTGATCCATCACACTCTTTTCACGCTGTTCATAGTAAAAATCATATTTTTATCGCTTCATTCAAAGCGATAAAAATCATATTTTTATCGCTTCATCTAAAATAAAAATCACATTTTTACTTCACTATATATATAATAAAAATCAGATTTTTATTTTGATACAAATATAAAAAACATATTTTTAATTTTCTACTCATATAAAAATTATATTTTTATTCGCTAGAAATATAAATAAAAATCCTATCTTTTCATGCATATATAAAAATCGAATTGTTATAACTTCATTTTCAACATAAAAATTATATTTTTATAACTTCAGCTGTATATATTTTTAAAAATCGAATCTTTTTATTTTCAAAGATCATAATTTTATTCATAGAAAATCATAACTTTATTCAACACAAAAAAAACTGAATTTTCTCTTTTCATAACAACCATGCTTTTCTAATTTAAACAAATCACCCAAAATAAATTAAAATAAAAGCTTACAGGGTTTCAACGGAATGAGGGGGTCCACAAACCGATGGAGGTGGTCGAAGGAGAGGTCGGTGGCTGCTCCGGTGGGCGGCGCAGGTGAATGGGCGTGGCGGTCTGATTAGAAGAGGGGGAAGGAGGTTGCGGTGGGTTTTTAGAAGGGGAGAGAAGAGAAGCGGGTAGGAGAGGAGGCGAGGGGGCTTGCGGCGAGATCCGGCGACGGTGGCGCCATGGCCTGGAGAGGCGCCGAGGCAATGGGAAAGGGGCGATGGGAATCGAGGATCGTGGGTTTTTTTCTTTTACTGAGTGTTGACCAAAAAGAAGGAGGAAGGGGGGATTTAAATATGTATTTAATTTATTAATTTATTTATTTTCTCTCCATAAAGTTAACTTTTAAATCCAACTCGAAATCAAACCCATCGACTGTCATCCCTAGCTAATTACCCCTATTCCGAACACAATGGGATATGTCTCGTAAGCCGATTTGACCGTTACGATCAGTTTCCATTAAATGTAAAATATAAATCAATATATATTCATTTGAACGTACATTTCAATTTACCGGGGCCACATACGGACCCCAAAAATTCCAGAAAAATTATTTCTAGCTTCGTCTTGACGATACAGTCCTAACAAAAAGAATTTCATCGAATTTGGAGACCATTTGAAAAATGGCCATTTTCCAGTCGATTAAATTCAACTGAAATTGATCAAACGCGTTTTAATGCGCCACGCTCACGTATTGATTTCAAAAATTATGTAAATTGGAAACTAGCAATGTAACACCCCACGTCCATTAATGTCACTCACTTAGGGAATGCATTAACTTCCATGGAGCATTATTAGTGTATAGAACAGAATATAACAAGACAGATACATATATTGGTACTTGAAAAAATTAGAACAACTTTTATTGCAGTGGAGAAATAGTTTGATTACAACAACTTCATAAACCAAGTACACTTAATATCCATCTTGACAAATTGTTTTCAGAGTACATAAAGGAAAAAGCATAACCCCAAACACAAGTAGCCATAAAAGAGATGAGCTAAACTTTACTTTCAGCAATCCAAGCACTTCCAAAAGAGAGAGAAAGAGATCCAAGATTAAGCTCCACTAGTACCAGTCCCACCATGAGAACCTAGGGGGGGAAGGAAGAAAAGAGGCGATAACAAGGGGGTCAAACATAAAGTCTGGAGAGTATAATAACTTTAACAATATAATTATTAAAGTAACTAGGATAAGGGATAAACTGGTAAGATAAGGTATGACCATGAAACAAGTGGGCATGACAAAGCAAACAAGAGGAATATTCTGGCGTTAATCTCGTTCCTAACCACTATAGGATAGTTACTATACTGCACCACTACTAGTCACCCTAAAAGTTGATCCTGCCTACAGAACATAACAATGATAATGGTAGTTTCGTGTACCCCTAGCTGCCTTCATAGGTGTCGTCTGCCCCTATCTCCACTAGTTGTACCCACTACCCCCATGCGATCGGTTCCCTAGCTCGTAGATACCCGTGCTGGTCCCACAGTGGGGTGTATCACTCCCCAAAGTGGCAACCCGATACCACTAGAGATTCACGGCTTATATCTACACGATGCAACAACGTCTTACCTACCAGCCCGGGCCCACGCACGCACATGACCCCGTTGGACTTGCGTTGCGACCGCTAACCCATTTTGACCTCTTACAATCAAACCCAGTAAGCGTGTCCCGTCCTCGACTTGGGTCGAGCTCACAAAGATACTTAATGGGTTACTGGTTTGAAAAGGGCCCCCATACTTGACACAAGCTTTCCACTTATGCTTGGTCCCCACTAAGGTTTCCCACTTAACCCCATTCTTATTCATGTCTTCTTACATGTTTTCAACTTGGTTAAGTGTTTCTAATCGTATTTCACATGCCACCCAAGGCCACCCACTTAACCTCCATGTCCCACCACATGTTTATCTGGTTAAGTGTTACTTAATTCATTAGAACTGTAACTTTGTAAAGACCTCCCACATTAGACTGACATTTGCGGTTGCTGGATTTGCCGGGCGGGTCCGGGCAGTCTTATACCACAAACGAGCCAAACCTCACGTCTTTACAATTGTTAAGCATTTAATTCGTGCCTTTGTCCTCTCACATTAGACTACCGTTTGTGGTTGCTGGATTTGCCGGGCGGGTCCGGGCAGTCTTACACCACAAACGAGTCTAACCTCGTGTCTTAGGCGGTTAATTATCACATAATTATTTAACCCCAAATTGGACTAATATCCCTATTCAAATTTGTCAATAAATTCCAAATTTATTTATGTCCATAATTGTCACCTAAATTAGGTCCATAATTTCAGGTATATAATTTATACCAATTAATGCCTCAAATTAATTATATGCCTTTTAAGGCCATTTTATGCCAATTCACAATTATGTATATTCAATATTTTCCCATTGTCCCCACGCTATTCGTACGTTTTGATATGACATATGTTAGACTCGCAATAGTCTAACTTATAAAAAGAAAAACAACATCACAACTTGCATAACACATAAAATAGATCTAAGAATCATGGCATAAGTTTGCATAGCCAATAACTTGCATAAGAAATACACAAATTTGCATAAACCATCATGGATCTAAATATAGATTTAAACATAAAGATGTGAACTTGCATATATGGATATGGTTTTCCTATAACTTGCATATGAATTTCATTCAAACTAGAATATGATTCACATACAAAACTAGCATAGGCAATGGGCATATAGAACATAAACTTTCATAACTACGTACTGCCATGGATCTAAATATAGATCTAAACATAAAGATGTGAACTTGCATAAGGATCTAAACATAAGGGTGTGAACTTGCATATGGATCTAAACATAAAGATGTGAACTTGCATATAGATCTAAACATAAAGATTAATGTCACATGTTTGCATATAAACTAGCATATGTATCTACATGATTCACATATGTTTTAACATCCCAAACTTGTATAAGATTCACATATGTCTTAATATCCCAAACTTGCATAAGATTCATATATGTTTTAACATCCCAAACTTGCATAAGATTCATATAAGAACATATAGTCCAACATCACAAACTTGCATATAATTTATATAAGAACATGTAATCCAACATCACAAACTTTCATATAATTCAACATCACATGATTCAAAATCATATTCTCATAATCCCAATTATAACTTATCATAATTAAATTAATTAATTATTTTGTGAAAGATATTATACTCACTAACAAAAGAATAGTCTTGTCTTTCTGGGATCTGTATTCTGAAACTGAATTGCTCGCATTTGATGTAGACTAGTTGTTATTTAGATTAGATTAGATTCTTGCTTCTATCTTGTTTTAGAGTTGAAAGAGAACGACGGCTATTCTAGGTTCTCCATTGACGGCATGGCGGCTCTTGGTATGAATTAGTATGATTTAGGGTTAAGAGTTAGGTTGCTTATATAGAGTTTTAATTAATTAAGAGCCGTCAGATTAACCTTGAATCAATCAAGACCACCCAGTCAAGATAGAATAACACCTCAGCCCTAATGACTCAGCAACAAGTCAGAACAGCGTCATCTTTTAAATCTGCCTGGGGGGGGGCAGGTCGACCCCCTGGTCGACCTATGTGGGTAGGTTGACCCCCTGGTCGACCTGGCCTTTGGGCGGGAATTTTCCCGCCCAGCCCGCTTCCCTGTTTTGAATTTGAATTTCTGATTCGAGCTGTTTTTTAATTTATTTAAATTCTGAAACATATGAAGGCCATAACTTCTTCATACGAAGTCCAATTCACACAAACTCGGACTCTATCTCAAGCAGAATTCCGAGACGAACGCAATGGCCAACCCGTTTCCCTTAATTATCACTTTTACAATTAAGTATTCTTAAATTTGTTAATTTTAATATTCAAAATTACGGGGTGTTACATTATCCCCTCCTTAAAGGATTTCGCCCCCGAAATCTCCAAGTTAAGGAGAATGCATATCCTAACATCCAATCATCCATCTACTCAACCATCAAACACAGGCATCCATTGTTCTTACAAGATTTCTAATGCTGTATGAACATATGCAAAAAGTGTGTGTATATGTTCCTTATCTAATGCAAAATTAGGCGGTCTACTGATTCAGTTGACCTCCTTAATGCAAATCATGATAGTGCCATGCGTCCATTATGTATGCAAAAGAATCCTATCGATACATATTATTTCTACATGTGTGCACAACCATTCATCAAAATGCAGCATCCATATGATAACACAACCATTATACATCTATAAATTTAGATATGCACACACATTTATATGCAACATGAAGGTGATTGGGCCAATCTAGTGCCTAATGTGTGTGTACATGCATCCACGCGCAACCACTAGTAACCACTTGCATCCACCAAACATAACATGTCTCAAACACTTGTTTGCAACCACAGGGTTCTTCCTAACTAAAGATCGAAGATGTCATCGCAAAGATAATACTAAAAGAAAGGACAAGTATCAACAAAGCGGTAAAAAAAGGAGAAGTTAAAAAACATACCCTAAAAAAGAAAAGGGTATAGCGTACGCATCTTGTCTTCCGTCTCCCAAGTCGCGTCTCTTTGATCATCTCCCCATTACACTTTGACCAACTTGATCTCTTTGTTGCGTAGCTTTTTGACCTCCGATCCGAGAATGCGTGTAGGAGCTCGTCTAACCATGGCATTGCGCTCTACTTCTACTTCTATGAGCGTGCTCGGCTCCACCACTTCCGCCGTATCGTGTAAACACTTACGCAAATGCGAAACGTGAAACACGTCATGAACACCACTGAGCTTCTCAGGTAACTTTACTCTATACGCCATCTGCCCAATCCTCTCTGTAATTGGAAAGGGTCTTATGAAGCTTGGTGCCAACTTCCCTACTGATCCAAAACGGACAACGTTTCTCAACAGTGACACCTTAATAAAGACCATGTCCCCAATATTGAACTCAAGATCGGTTCGCCTCTTATCAGCATATGACTTCTGTCGGTCCTGCGCCGTCTTCATTCGCCGTCGAATCAGGTCTATTTTCTCCAAAGTCTCCCTAATCATGTCGGGTCCAAGCAAAACCTTATCCGTGGATTCCCACCAACATGTAGGTGATCGGCATGGTCGTCCATAAAGAGCCTCAAAAGGTTCCATGCCAATGCTAGCCTGAAAACTATTATTATAGGCAAACTCCACTAATGGGAGATGTTCTTCCCATGTTCCTCCAAAGTCTAAGATGCATAGCCTCAGAAGGTCTTCTAGAATCCGATTTACTCTCTCGGTCTGGCCGTCCGTCTGAGGGTGATAAGCGGTACTTAAGCATAATTGCGTTCCAACCGCCTCTTGTAAGCTTTTCCAAAATTCGCTTGTGAAAATGGGATCTCTATCGTTCACAATGCTAGAGGATATGCTGTGCAGACGAACTATCTCTCGAAGGTAAACAGATACTAACCATGTGGCGGTTCTTCTACTTTTAACGGGAATAAAATGGGCACTTTTGGTAAGTCTGTCTACAATTACCCAAATCCCCGTATTACCCTTCCTTGATCTTGGTAACCCATCTACAAAATTCATGGAAACACTTTCCCATTTCCAAAGCGGAATCTCTAAAGGGTGGAGCAAACCTCCGGGCTTCTTTTGCTCCGCCTTGACTTGCTGGAACACTAAACATCTAGAAACGAACTCAGCCACGTCCTTCTTCATTCCGGCCCAAAAGAAAACTCGCTTCATATCCCTATACATCTTGTGACCACCGGGATGTATGGTCATCTTAGAGCGATGTGAGTCTTCAAGAATTGCCTTCTTCAAACTCTCGTCTTGTGGTACGCAAAGTCTCCCATCTCTACGCAGCCAGCCACTCTCATCTATAGCATATCTATTAAGATGACTCGAAGACTCCCCTTCTATAAGCTTGCCTACTACCTCAACCAACTGTGGGTCATCTCACTGTGCCTCTCCAACTCGACCCAAAAGTGTAGGTTGCACCTCTAATGATGCCAACAAACCGGGTACATAATCGATAGAGGGTCTGAAGTCAAAGGTAGATATATACTCCAAACTCTGCCGCTCTACGAACAAAGGACTTAAAGTCAACTTCTTTCTACTTAAGGCGTTGGCTACAACGTTACCCTTGCCAGGGGTATATGCGATCTCAAAATCATAGGATACTAAAAACTCCATCCACCTCTGTTGCCTCAAGTTTAGGTCCATTTGAGAGAATAAGTACTTTAGCGACTTATAGTCTGTATACAACTCAAACCTTTCGCCAAGCAAATAATGACGCCATGACTTAAGTGCAAAAACTATGGCAGCCAACTCTAAGTCGTGGGTAGGGTAATTTTTCTCGTGGGCTTTCAACTGTCTTCACCATAGCATATCACCCTTCCCTCTTGCATTAAAACTGCGCCAAGCCCTGTCCCGCAAGCATTGGTATATACTGTGAATGGCTTACTCCCGTCTGGCAAAACTAAAACTAGAGCTGTCGTCAAAGCCCTCTTCAGACGTTGGAAAGCATCGTCACAGTCAACATCCCAAGTAAAAGTCAAGTTCTTCTTCGTTAACCGAGTAAGTGGGGCTGATATCTTCGCGAAGTCCTTAATGAACTTCCTGTAATAACCAGCCAGCCCTAAAAAGCTTCTTACTTCTGTTGCGTTCTTAGGAGTTTTCCAATCTTGGATTGCCACCACCTTTGTGGGATCCACAGCTATCTCCCTTCCTTAGAGACCACGTGTCCTAAGAACCTCACTTCTTTTCTCCAAAAATAGCACTTGGAGAACTTAGCTTTAAGTTGATGCACTCGTAGGGTCTCTAAGACTTCCCTAAGATGTAGAGCATGCTCTTCTTCACTTTTAGAGAAAATTAGGATATCGTCCATAAAGACTACCACAAACTTGTTTAGAAACTCCCTAAACACCCTACTCATTAAGTCAACAAAGTGAGGGTGCATTCGTCAAACCAAAAGGCATGACGAGCCACTCGAAGAAACCGTCAGGAGTTCTAAATGCAGTCTTATCGATGCTATCTTCAGCCCCCCTTAGCTGATGAAACCCTGTAGCCAAATCCAGTTGTGAGAAAACCAAAGCACCCACCAACTGATCGAATAAATCGTCTATCCTCGGCAATGGGTGTCTTTTCTTCTTTGTTAGATTATTCAACTCTCTATAGTCCACGCACAATCTAAGTGAACCATCAGCTTTCGTAGCAAAAACGACTGGAACACCCCACTCCGAAATACTTCTTCTTTTGAACCCCTTCTCAAGCAATTCTTTCACTTGCTTACTGAGTTCTCTTCTCTCTCTAGGATCCATGTGGCGTACTAGTAATGCAACTGGCTTTGCATTATCTACTAGGTATGTTCGAAAGTCTATCTCACGCCTCGGGGGTAAACCTCGAACTTCATCGAAGACGTCACTATATTCACGGACCACATGAACAGATTCCAAATCATCATTGGATGCGTCAAGGGATTCTAGGTAGCTAAGAATTACCGGACCTCTAGGGTCACAAGAAATATCGAGGGTCTTTCCACAACGAGTCAATAATCTAACTACCCTTCTTTCACAATCTAGGATGACCCCGTATCTAGCTAGCCAATCCATGCCTAGAATCAAGCCGTAGCCCATGAAGCCAAGAACGAAGGCGTTGCATTCAAACCCAACGCCCAAGATAGACACTCTCAAATACCGACAAATCATTGAAAGATGAGACGAACCACCGATAGGATTTGAGACTACTATGGGATCCGTAACTAGACTAGTATTTAGGTGCAGTGTTACAACTAACGAAGCAGATACAAACGAGTGTGAAGCGCCAGAGTCAAACAAAGTACGAACAGGATGATCAAACAGAAAAACTAAACTTTCAACGGAAATGTTTCTACCTCTCTTCCGTCCTGGTGCCATGAGAGCCTGAATCTGCCCTCTTGCCTGCCCTGGTGCCATGAGAGCCTGAAGCTACCCTCCAGAAGTGGAACCTGTTCCTGAAGCTACCCTCCAGAAGTGGACCCTGTTCTTTGCCCTTGCCCCTGTTTCCTTGGGCAATCTTTAACTAGATGTCCTACCTCTCCGCAGTGGAAACAACCAATCTTCTTTTTCTTCCTACAGTCCTTGCTTAGATGGCCTGGTGTTCCACAATTAAAGCACTTTTTCTTTCCTTTGCTATTGTTGTTCTTCCCGCCTTTCTTGTTTTGCTGTTGTGGTTTCTTTTGGTCCCCTTTCTTCTCCGGTGCCTTATTAGCTTTAGCACCTTTCTCCTCTTCATGCATAAGCGCCATGTCAACCAATTTCTCAAAGGTAGCTCCCATCGGAATATGGGTCATAGCCAACCCATGTAGCGGCTAATTCAAACCTTTAACGAACCTTAGGGCCTTCTTCTCAGGTGCGTTTACCAATTCCAAGCCAAATCTCGCCAATTGATTGAACTTGTTGATGTACTCTTTCACTGATAAATCCCCTTGCTTCAATGCTAAGAACCTCTCCATATATAAATTCTCTTCTGCTCGTGAGAGAAATTTCATCTCGAACCTACGCCTGGAATCCATCCATGTCTCCATTGGACGCTCTCCATTCATGACCTCCCACCAAAACGAGGCTTCGTCCTTCATTAACCAAGCAGCCAATTGGACCTTCCTTCCATCTTCTACTTCGAAAATACCAAATAGATCTTCCATCTCCTTAAGCCAATTTCGAGCTTCAACAAACGTCTCTGATCCGTGAAAAGGTTTCCCGACCATTGCCCGAAAATCTTTTCATATCTTTGAAAAAGTATCAACGCGAGGCGGGGGAGGAGGAGGAGCGACTACAGCTAGGGGATGAGGAACATTTGCTGAGCCTGCGGCATTGTCCCTAGCCTCCAGATACCTTCTAAACCAGCTTGGTATCGGTATGCCCTTGGGTATCTCAGGTTCCGCAGACATGCTGAAAAAAAGAAAAAGGAAGAGATTCAAAATGGAGAATCGAAGGAAAGATATATGGCTCTTGGGGGTTATGTTTTTAAAACAAACTTTTCTCTTGAAAATACTTTCCTTAAAACATATTTTTGAAAGTATTTCTTTATAAATTGTTTTTGAAAAACAATTTTTCAAAATTCATATATGTTCTGGTAACCTTCAACTCTGATACCACGTATAACACCCCACGTCCATTAATGTCACTCACTTAGGGAATGCATTAACTTTCATGGAGCATTATTAGTGTATAGAACAGAATATAACAAGACAGATACATATATTGGTACTTGAAAATTTTAAAACAACTTTTATTGCAACGGAGAAATAGTTTGATTACAACAACATCATAAACCAAGTACACTTAATATCCATCTTGACAAATTGTTTTCAGAGTACATAAAGTAAAAAGCATAACCCCAAACACAAGTAGCCATAAAAGAGATGAGCTGAACTTTACTTTCAGCAATCCAAGCACTTCATAAAGAGAGAGAAAGAGATCCAAGATCAAGCTCCACTAGTACCAGTCCCACCCTGAGAACCTGGGGGAGGGGGGGAGAGGAAGAAAAAAGGTGAAAACAAGGGGGTCAGACATAAAGTCTGGCGAGTATAATAACTATAACAATATAATTATTAAAGTAACTAGGATAAGGCATAAACTGGTAAGATAAGGTATGACCATGAAACAAGTGGGCATGACAAAGCAAACAAGAGGAATATTCTGGCGTTAATCTTGTTCCTAATCTCTATAGTATAGTTACTATACTGCACCATTACTAGTCACCCTAAAAGTTGATCCCGCCTACAGAACATAACAATGATAATGGTAGTTTCGTGTACCCCTAGCTGCCCTCATAGGTGCCATCTGCCCCTATCTCCACTAGTTGTACCCACTACCCCCATGCGATTGGATCCCTAGTTCGTAGATACTCGTGCTGGTCCCATAGTGGGGTGTATCACTCCCCAAAGTGGCAACCCGATACCACTAGAGATGCACGGCTTATATCTTCACGATGCAACAACGTCTTACCTACCAACCCGGGCCCACGCACGCACATGACCCCGTTGGACTTGCGTTGCCACCGCTAACCCGTTTTGACCTCTTACAATCAAACCCAGAAAGCATGTCCCGTCGTCGACTTGGGTCGAGCTCACAAAGATACTTAATGGGTTACTGGTTTGAAAAGGGCTCCCATGCCTGACACAAGCTTTCCACCTATGCTTGGTCCCCACTAAGGTTATCCACTTAACCCCAATCTTATTCATGTCTTCTTACATGTTTTCAACTTGGTTAAGTGTTTCTAATCGTATTTCACGTGCCACCCAAGGCCACCCACTTAACCCCCATGTCCCACCACATGTTTATCTGGTTAGGTGTTACTTAATTCATTAGAACTGTAACCTTGACACCTTGTAAAGACCTCCCACATTAGACTGACATTTGCGGTTGCTGGATTTGCCGGGCGGGTCCGGGCAGTCTTATACCGCAAACGAGCCTAACCTCGTGTCTTTACAATTGTTACGCATTTAATTCGTGCCTTTGACCTCTCACATTAGAATTCCGTTTGTGGTTGCTGGATTTGCTGGGCGGGTCCGGGCAGTCTTACACCACAAACGAGTGTAACCTCGTGCCTTAGGCAGTTACTTATCACATAATTATTTAACCCCAAATTGGAATAATATCCCTATTCAAATTTGTCAATAAATTCCTAATTTATTTATGTCCATAATTGTCACCTAAATTATGTCCATAATTTCAGGTATATAATTTATACCAATTAATGCCTCAAATTAATTATATGCCTTTTAAGGCCATTTTATGCCAATTCACAATTATGTATATTCAATGTTTTCCCATTGTCCCTACGCTAATCGTACGTTTTGATATGACATATGTTAGACTCGCAATAGTCTAACTTATAAAAAGAAAAGCAACATCACAACTTGCATAACATATAAAATAGATCTAAGAATCCTGACATAAGTTTGCATAGCCAATAACTTACATAAGCAATACACAAATTTACATAAACTAGCATGGATATAAATATAGATCTAAACATAAAGATGTGAACTTGCATATATGGATATGGTTTTCCTATAACTTGCATATGAATTTCATTCAAACTAACATATGATTCACATACAAAACTAGCGCAATGGGCATATAGAACATAAACTTTCATAACTACGTACTGCCATGGATCTAAATATAGATCTAAACATAAAGATGTGAACTTGCATATGGATCTAAACATTAAGGTGTGAACTTGCATATGGATCTAAACATAAAGATGTGAACTTGCATATAAATCTAAACATAAAGATTAATGTCACATGTTTGCATATAAACTAGCATATGTATCTACATGATTCACATATGTTTTAACATCCCAAACTTGCATAAGATTCACATATGTCTAATATCCCAAACTTGCATAAGATTCATATATGTTTTAACATCCCAAACTTGCATAAGATTCATATAAGAACATATAGTCCAACATCACAAACTTGCATATAATTTATATAAGAACATGTAATCCAACATCACAAACTTTCATATAATTCAACATCACATGATTCAAAATCATATTCTCATAATCCCAATTATAACTTATCATAATTAAATTAATTAATTATTTTGTGAAAGATATTATACTCACTAACAAAAGAATAGTCTTGTCTTTCTGGGATCAGTATTCTGAAACTGAATTGCTCGCATTTGATGTAGACTAGTTGTTATTTAGATTTGATTAGATTCTTGCTTCTATCTTGTTTTAGAGTTGAAAGAGAACGGCGGCTACTCTAGGTTCTCCATTGACGGCATGGCGGCTCTTGGTATGAATTAGTATGATTTAGGGTTGAGAGTTAGGTTGCTTATATAGAGTTTTAATTAATTAAGAGCCGTCAGATTAACCTAGAATCAATCAAGACCACCTAGTCAAGATAGAATAACACCTCAGCCCTAATGACTCAGCAACAAGTCAGAACAGCGTCATCTTTCAAATCTGCCCCGGGGGGGGGGGGGGGGCAGGTTGACCCCCTGGTCGACCTGTGTGGGGAGGTCGACCCCCAGGTCGACCTGGCCTTTGGGCGGGAATTTTTCCGCCCAGCCCGCTTCCCTGTTTTGAATTTGAATTTCTGATTCGAGCTGTTTTTAATTTATTTAAATTCTGAAACTTCTGAAGGCCATAACTTCTTCATACGAAGTCCAATTCACACAAACTCGGACTCTATCTCAAGCAGAACTCCGAGACGAACGCAATTGCGCAACCCATTTCCCTTAATTCTCACTTTAACAATTAAGTATTCTTAAATTTGTTAATTTGAATATTCAAAATTACGGGGTGTTACAAGCAAAAACTTGACATCCCGGATCCAACAAAAGTGGTTTCGTCGAAAACGGAGGTCGTTTGCAAAATGCCTATTTTTAAGGGCTATATTTCCATAGCGACTATTCTGAATTTTCAACTGGGTATAACTTTTTATTCCAACTATGAAATTTTGATTTTTTGGATTCATTGGAAAGATATTTTCAAACAGATTCAAATATTTTTGGTTTCACTAAAATCCGGTTTATTTTGAATCCTGTACATTCATTTGAAATTTGAAATCGAATTTTTAAACTACTGCGCCATTTTCAATTCCCTTTTATAATTAAAATAAATATTTATATTATAACGACAATTCAAATAAATATATACGTTCTAAATCTATTCAAAATAAATTTCTCGTCATTATTATTTAAAATAAATCATTTTAAATATCCAAAATTCATTAAAATTGCCAAAATAAAAAATTTAAATTAGTTCTGATTATCCGGGTTGTTACATAAATGGATTAATCGATGTTTATCGTTACACAACGTTAAACGACCAAAGTGAGTAAACTCATTAACTCGGTTCAGTTTATAATTTTTATAAACGTATTTTAGAATTGATAAATAATGTTTGAATGTTGTGTGATGATTGTTTGTTTGAATTGATATATTATTATTATCAATTATTGATATTATATTTATGTATAGTTATATTTAAGATTGTGAGTTGGATGTTTCCTGCAGTACTATTAGTGGATATGACCCTTTGCGCCTCGCATAATAGTGGATGACCTTTTATACCGCGATATCCCACGTAGAAGTGAGATTGCTATTAATTATGTTGTCTAAGATCTGTGGATGCAGGAAAAACAGGTTGGAGGGATCTAACTGGATTCCTCAAAAATGATATATGATGTGTTAGATGTTCTATGATAGATTGGATGTGTTTGGATGCTTGAATTGCACTGGCCCTAAAATAAATTGTATTTAAATACCGTAAAAATATATTCGAATGAAATGGAAAAGAATTTGAGTTTTAAAGGGAAAAAAATCTATTTTCCCAAAATAGAAATTGAATTTTGAATGTGCTAGAATATAATTACTTGTTTTTAATAATAAAATAAGTAGTAAAATTTATAAACGATGTTTATAAATAAAGTGAAATAATTATCAACAGATAATTTGGGAATGTAAATTCAAGAGTGAATTTAAAAAGATAAATTTGAAATCGTTTCAAAAGGGAATGATGAAATTTATTTCGATGTTCGGAATGTGAAGTAGAATTTAAATAAATCCACAAGGATTTATAGTTGAAATTCGACTATGTTGAATGTTATAAAAATAATTTATTTTCATAAATTATATATTATAAATTCGGAACGTGTAACAACCCGTAATTTTTGATCAATTTAAAATTTGTTTTTTAATTGATTTTAATGGATTTTAAATATTAAAAATGATTTATTATGAGAATTAACGACTTAGAAATTATTTTAGAATGAAGTTAGAACGTATAAATTTAAAATTTATATAAAACGAGCTCGTAACGTTGTGGTAGTTCGAAAAAAATTAGTTTTGAACTTTAAATGAGTGTACATAATTCAAACTAAGCCAGATTTTAGTAAAGCAAGAAACATTACGATTTATTTAATAATATCTTTCTAACGAATGCGAGAAATTGAGAATTCGTATTATAAAATGTAAGTTATGTCCAAATCAAAATTTAAAATAGTCGTTATGAGATTTATTAATATTTTAATATTATATAAGCCTTAAAATAGCCATTTTGAAAATGACCTCCGTTTCTGACGAAACCAATTTTATGGATCCAGAACATCAAATTATTTTCAGGTTTAAAATTTCAAGTCAATTAAAATTAGTATGTAAGCGTAGTAAATTTAAACACGTGTTGTATTTCAGTTATAATTCAATAAAGCTAGTTATAAGGTCATTTTTCAATCTTCAAATTTGATGAAACCAGATTCATTAGAACCGTATTTGTAAAACATAGATAGATTTCAAATTTTGGAGTTAGTGTGTAAACGTGGTAAATTAAAACGTACGTTCAAATTTAATGTTTAACGTAGATTTTAATTTTGATAAAAACCGATCAAAACAATCAAATTGGCTTATGAAACCTATTTCATTGAGTTCGGAATATGGGTATTTGGCTAGGAATGTCAGTCGTTAGGGTTAGTTTGGGGTTTAGAGAGTTAATTAAGTAACGTATGAATAAAAAAATAAAAAATTATATATAAATACCCTAAAAACAACTAAACCCTTATCCATCATCAGAGCGCGCCGCCACCCCTTAAAATCAATGGTAGATTTAATCCCAATTTCAACCCCTAAATTCTCCCAATACACATACAGTTAACGAAATCCTCCCACACGAAAATGATAGAGATTCTCGGGATCTTTAAATTGATATGGAGTTGATGAAGTATCGTATTGTATTTCTCTCGATTTCTGCACTCAAAAGCGCTAAGTTTGATCGGGTTTTCTGGTGCGTATGAGGGCTCGAATTCGCCGAGGTTAAGGGGGGTGGCGCGGTTCATGTAGCCAGTCATCGTGAAGGTGATGGATCATCGTCAGGTGGCTCAAGTTGCGTACGTGGTAGAGCAATTTAGGTGCATGTTCGGTCCAGAAATTTGAACGAGGGAAAAGCGATTAACAGGGGGATTAGGGATAAATTAGGTTAATTAAATTATTTAATTATTTTAAGTGTATTTAATTATGTAATTAACATATAAAATATCATATCTTTCGCATACAATATCAGAATTCAACAAACCAAAGTGCGTTGGAATCGTCTTGATGAACACTACGCATTGAAACCGATTTGGGTAGAAATGGAGCTAGCTGCAAATTTTGATTAAATTAAACGTGTCGTTTAATTTAATTAAAATAATTAAAATAATTTTTTTATAACAATTCCAAAACCGATCAATGTGAGAACTCTCTCACTCAATTAATTTTTAAAGTTATTCTATTTATAATTGAATATATATTGATTGTTCATGATTGTAATGTTTTTCTTATGATTGATGGATGTTTACATTTTTAACGTTATTTTTATTAAACTATGAAAATAAATGTTATAGAATAAAATGTTTATATTATAAATATTGATTGAAAACATCACACGGGTCATGGGATGACAATTAGCCCACTTATCTCCCTTGTGTGTAGACAAGCTACATGGATTGCAATGTAAACCCTACACGGGTATTGGGTTGACAATTTTATACGTCCCCCAAGTGTGTAGATAATAATCACTACTTGATGGATGAAAACCCACACGGGTATTGGGATGATATTTAATTTACGCTTATCCCAAGTGTTTAGTTTATATGTCAATCAATTGATTAACATACCGTTATAAGCGTTATTTAATTACTTAAAGCTTATACAGTTGTAGATGCACTCTGGATGTGAATTGGATGTTTAATAGTTGTTTATAACTATTATTGAATATATGTGATGTATGAAATCCACATAAATAAAAGTATATGGTAATTTGTTGAATCTCATTCCAATCCGAAATAAACTTGAATATTTTAATATAATATTCTGTGAACAATCAAAGTTTGATTTTGATGTCTGATTTTGGATGGAAACAGAATATTAAAATATCCATGAATATTTATAACTGAAATGAATTTATTTGAATTAATTTTTATAGAATTATGGCTTGTATAAGTTTATTTCGAAATGAATAGTAATTTCAAAATATGAAGTTGAGTTAAGTAAATAAAGGACGTTTTAACTCAAATGGATTTATCTATCGATCTTTTTTATTTTTATAATGAGAATCAAGAAAATCGGATTTCAAAACCTGATGTTTTGAAAATATTATTATTTTTGTATTATAATAATATGGGATGTTCAATTTTTATTTAAAATTCAAGTGAAAGTTGAAATCGTTTTTAAACGAGATTATAAACGTGTTATAAAATGCGTTTTTGAATGGAAATAGACGACACTGCAAGTGATTGTATTCTGTGATTTTGTGTATGATTGTGTTTAAACCCATAAGCTAAATAACAATCTGTCATTTCGAGCGATTTAAGTTGGTTTGATTACCGGCTTGAAGCGGTCGAAATGGCATGTCGTTACAGTTGGTATCAGAGCAGGGAGTTTGGAGCTTTACGTTGCTAGGGCGATGATTCGAATTAATATGGGAGAGCGCATGATTTGGGAAAAATTGTGGATTTAGGGTAAATAAATTTTTGAGGAGAAGGAAAGTACGTGTGGTGGCCATGGATTTTATTTGAGAAGAGAACGATTTAGTTTTGATTTTTGGGGAGAAGGCTTGATGTTGGCTGAGAACAAAATGAAGAAGGGAAAAATAAAATAATGTGGAAAGAGTGGAAGAGCAGATATAACATATAAATAATCGGAGGGTCAAAAGTATAGCTTAATATGAAGATATTTGATTTTGAAAGGAAAAGATTGAAATGGAATTTCAAATGGTAGTTGAAGATAATTTATATAATTTATAAATTATTTTGAAGTTGATTTGGTTTATATTTTAATAATAAATCGATTCGGCTTGAGTAGGACGTGTCGCGCAGCGACAGTTCGCGAAGTTTAACCTATAACTTCGAATTGACGTAATGGGAAATCCGACCGTCGGATTTTCCTGAAACCGAAACCGTTGGTTCGTATTGAAAATATCTTTTTAATGTGATATGAGATTTGAAATCTAATGGTTAGATTTTGTGAAATGTTCAATTCAAATTTGAATAAAAACAGGTAGCTAAATGACCTGAAACGTCATTTAACTGAAAGGGTCTATTTTTAAATGATTAAAAATAGGGAAAGATTACGTCAAATCATAATAAATGATTTGTAGTGATTTTGAATGAAATATTCCATGTTTTGGAAAGATAAAAGAAATTTTTATCTGAATAAATTGTTTACCAACTTAAGTAAAGAACTGAAAGGAATTGAAATGGTTTTAATATAACCAGAGTTTACCAATATATAAATTGGATTGGATTTGAGTGGAAATTATCTTCGGATATTTAAGTATTGGATTCGGTGATTATACGGATATCATTGAGGAATTTATCAGATGTAGATATCGTTATTTCCAATACAATATCTGTTGGTTTCAGAATTTGATGTTGAATATAAATCGATATGATTTCTATACAAAGCCTTGTATTTAATATCAAATTGGATTTTGAGTTTGTCGTGAATGGTGTCTTCAGTAACACTGTTCTTATATCCAACTGAGAATAGAATATATCTTTTAATTAGGATTTAGTGAAGTTTTACACTTTAATAAATTAAATTGGAATTGAAGTTTGATTCTGGGTTTATCGTGAGTGATGTTTTAAATGACATTTGTTCTTTAACCCAATTAATAGTGAAGTTATAATATGGAATTTATAAATCTTTTAATTAAGGTCTAATGGAATTTTCCCAAAGTAAAATTTTCTAATTTAATATATTAAATTGGAATTGAATGAAATTCAATTTAGTGATAATCGAGATGAACCTCCATGGAGGAAGATCGTTACTATCTATGGATTTTGAAAGGCTTTGTCGTTATTCCACTTATGGTATTAGTCCGATACATAAATTTATACCGACTATATACTGTTATGATTTCCGTGAAAATTCCAGTGAAATGGAAGTTGATTTTGGGTTTATCGTGAACAATGTTTGAGTGAAATTTGTTCTTTAACCCAAGTAAAGGCAGGATTAATTTTAAGAAAAAGTTGAGAAATCATTAAGTATTGATTTTGGAGATTAAAACTAAGTTGATGTAACATCCCGGATTTTTCTATCATTTTAATTAGAATATTTAAATCTGTTTTAAGTATTGATTTGTGTGATATAAATGGATTTTATATCGAATTTATTTAATTAAAATCGAGTTCGAATATATATATTTATAATATATTAAAACGAGCTTGAAACGCCGCGGTAGTTCGAAATTTTCGGTTTGAATTTCAATTGAATATATAGGATCCGATATAAGTTGGATTTCTGTGAAACAAGAAGCTTTTGAACCGATTTGATTATATCTTTCTAATGGAAGAGAAAAATGAAAATTTTATATTATAAATTGCTAGTTATGTTCAAATCAAATTTTCAAATAGTCGCTATGAAATTTCGTAATAAACGATAGCGTTTATTTAATAAATATAAAGTGATTTATATATATTTAGATTTCGTTTTAAACCAAATTTCTGAATATTAAGTTTAAAATATATATTAGTTATTCCTTTTGGATAAATATGAGAATAATAATTTATTATTTCTTTAGATAAGATTTGTTTTGAATTTAAATATATTTTATCGATATTTCAGGCTTTAAAATTTCTTTTCTTTTCTAACGACCTCCATTTTCGATGAAACGAGATTTATTGGAATGCGTACAATTCATTATTGCTAGATTTTCAGTTTGGAGCCAATCAGAGTTGTTTTATCGGTAGACGAAATTAAAGGTGAACCGATAAATTAAAAAAAACGCCATTGCACAAACGGAATCCATTTTCAACGGAATTAGTTTAGTTAGGATCAGGACACCAAGACATAACGGCTTATCCGTGTTCGTTATATTTAAAAATCCATGAGTGTCCGTGCGAACTTGGTCTATGATAAATTGCGCTACCCGAAAATAAAATAAACGTATACTAAAAAATTGGATACCTCATTTTTGCTTGGAACCAAATACACACTCGCACTAATAACAATTAACGGTAAGAGCAACTACGGAATAAAATAACATAAAAATCCATCCTTTCGCGGCAAGCTAGGTCGATTCCTTGCAAGGCACACTTCGTTAATTACTTTTCGTGACAGCCACGCTTCTTCAATTCCTTCCTTTCCACGTCATAGAAAATGCCTTGCTCCCCACACTTCTTCTTCTATATATATATGCCATTTCTTCCCTTCATTTCAGCAAGTAGCAAACTGCGATTTCACAGCAAACTTAAAATAGTAAATAAAATAAAATAAAATGAAGCGACGCATGGATATCTGGGTAGAAAAGGGAAGCAGCGGTGCTGATGTCAGTGGAGCTTTCGCGGCGCAAGGAAGAGGTTTAGGCCATGCGTGAGTTTCTAGTTCAAAACGTGGTGGTGATCTGTTAACAAACAGAAGAGAGAGGGTATGGGATGGGTCAAAAAGGAGAGATATTGCGTGGGTACAAAGCAGTGTAGAAATGGAGTAACTTGCATTCATAGGTGCAGGTGTATCACATGCGTGGAGAAGGCAAGAAGGCTCATGGTGTAGTGTTTGTGGTGAACAAAGAAATACAAACATTTTAAATACTGGAACAAGTAAATACAAAAGGGAATGAAGGAATATAAAAGAATGGAGAGAGAAGCAGTTTCAAGTGGAGATAATGTCGTGCTATGATGTGAGGTTGGCCAGCGAGAAGGAGATGAGAAGTGAAAAAGGATGGACTGGAAATATGGCACGGTTGGGGGAAGAAACATTTTGTAGTGGAAGAATTAAACATGAAGTGAGTAGTGGAGGAGGTTTCTTGGAACCTGAAACATGGTTATAGGTGATGCGAAGGGTGCGTGTGTGTGAGCAAGGTGGTCCATGCTGGAGAGTTGTGTTCGAGAGAATAAGAAAGCAGGTGACATCACGATTGATCGGAGACTTGGTCTGTGGAGCGGGGGATGTAGCAAAGTGGTAGTCGGTGGTTTGCCTGTAGCAATTTTGGAAGGGTTGCTGATGGGGTTCGACAGACATGGGTGGTGCTTGGTATCCGGCATGGTGAAGGTGGAAGTTGCGCCATCACTGGTTTGAAGTTCAGGCAGTGTAAATGGCAATACAAATGGTGATGGCATGAAAAGCATGGGTTTTGGAGTGTAAATACGTGGGGCTGCCGGTGTTCAAACGATGGCTTCAAGATAAATAGTATCTTGGTAAGGTCTGTATCGCACATGGATGTCTGAGGAAAACCAAGACTAGTACAAGGAGGTTGGTGTTGTTCTCAGTTTGGGAAAATACGGAAAGGGAAAAGAGGACTGGAAAGGGACGTGAGAAGTTGGAGAAGAAGGTAAGTGAACAGTATTATTTGAGCATACCTTAAGTATAGTTTGATGTAACTAATTTTGTTTAGCGTGCCAAACTATTTTTATAACGCCAAATTGAATAATATTTCTTAAACCAAAGGGTTGCTTGACCTGGCATATTTATCGTGCCTGATCCTTTAATGGGAAAGTGCCCTTTTGTCCATGAACCTGCTTTATTAAATAAATGTTTTAACGTGAATTGCTTGAACTCTAAATTTTCCTAATCATGTTAACGTCCGGGGTTATAGATGACATTATTAACGTTAACCAAATTAAAATTTATTTAGTTGGAACATAAACCATAATCGTATAAATGATTTAATTTTGTAACGTACTCGTATGTCATCAGAATTCGAGGAGACCAGAGGTGTGGGGACCGTACCGACGGACGTAAAATTTTGGAACTGATTTGGTCGTAGATGGAAATCAGGTGAGTTCAACTCACTCAGTTTACGCCGTTTATATTTTATATAAACCGGGTTTTTATTGTGTGTGCAATATTTGCTGATGGTTGATGATTGGATGACTGTTTGTCCGTATGTTGAATATTTTCAAATATCCACTGATTAAATTAAGCGTTTGTTTAATTTAATCAAATTAAATCGTTATTTTAACGATTAGATTCCAAACGAGGTAACTTACCTTGTTGGTTACGTTTATGATAATATAAATGTATTAAATAAATAGTTGATTGCTTGATTGGATGTTATTAATTGATTGTTGATGGTTATTAGTTAAACTGTCTATTTCTATTTACTGTGATAAATATATTATCGTAACCCATTTTGAGGCAGAGAAGGACAGGTTGGAGGAATCCAATCGGATTCCTTAAATATATTGTTATATTATATGAACTATTAACCAGTATGATTGAATGATTGTTAATCATTGAATTAAAATTCAACATTTGTTCGTTTTTAACCAATGGGTGATATTGGTTGAGTAGTTGGCGACGGTTGGCCTAAAATGAATCATTTTATAAACGTTGATTTACAGTCTGGAAAATCGATGGAGATAAGGTTATAAAAATTTATTTATAACCAAAACGAATTTTGAAATCTATTTTTTATAGATTATTTGAATAATAAATTATTAAAGGAAATAAATAATTATTTTTATCCAGTAATTATAAACTGAATATATAAAGCAAATTCTTATGTTCGTAAGTTTTATAAGCAGATGAGTAAGGATTATCCAAAGAGTTAAAGTTTGGATTAATCATTTCGAGTTAATTATTAAATGGAATTATTTAATTTAATTAGATTGTTAATTGAATTAAATAGGATTCTTTTTAAATTGATTTTATAAAATTTAATTTAAAGAAGGGACTAATGGAATTGGTTAACGGATTAACCTGATTTTGAGATAACTAAGTCAACTTCTGGAATGAGAATTGGTTATATAAAAACAATTATTAGATTATAAATCATCATTAAACTTAATTGTAGATATATTTTTAAAAATACCCTTTAAAGAGAAAATAACTATTTCATTAATAGTTAATGATAAGGCGTTTAATATAAAGGAGTTAAGGTTAATATCAGGAATTGATTTGGTAACCGGAACATGATGAATGGAGTCGAATAGGGTATTAAGCCCTTGTTATAACTGAAAGGATTTTCAATAAGTTACATGTGTTTATGAGTTATATTCTGGATTTAATTCCTAAAAGTAATTCTATAAAAGAGGAAGGTTTTTTTAAAACTGAGTTCTAAATCGAGCGGAAGTCAATAAATTGATTTTGATTAGAAAAGATCTAACGATAAGATCTTGAAACAAATGTTGTAAACATGAAATGTAGTTTACTGGAAAAAACTAAGGTAAGTGGTTAATAAAGGGATGTTATAGTAAATGGAAGTGTTGGAATAATTATTGAAGTTGGAGATTTCACTGATAAACTTCTATTTATTCCGAAGATAAGAATGTTTTCGTCTCAAGGTCTGAGAGGTAAATAAAATACCCCAACTTGTAATGACTTCATGATTATCCAAGGATGATACAAGTTTAGAAACGAGGATAGTGGAAGTGATTAAAATAAGTATTTCCATAAAGAATATCATGAACGATAATTCGAAGGATTTTAAGTTTTCTCGGAATAAGTGAATGAGTATAATTTATTTTCTATTCTATAATCTTTAACCAACAGGAAGGGCATATGATTATATTGTTTAAACCCAAAGGTTTTGTTATCTTTTATAAATGAACAACTAAAGTGTGTGCGTTGCACACGGTAATTTATTCAGTTGTGACTGCCCTTTGTAAATGAACAATTAAAGCGTGTGCGTCGCACACGATATTTTACTCTGTTTGTCAGTTTGTTTATACAACATTTATTTGCAATTTATAACCTTTGTCACACTTTGTACATTATCGTTTTATTTATAAGTCTATGCAATTCTATACTTATGTGAATTAAAAATATGTTTGAATGCAAATTTCAAACGTTAAGCACCATTACTTGTATGAATATAACAAGATAAAATATGCAAATAAGATTTCCAACTTATATTGTCCATTTTCTATTTCAGAAAATATCATTGATTATATTTGGAGAATAATTCCGAAATCATTTACTTCGTTAATTTGAATTAAACCTATTTAAACATATTATAAGTTGAATAAAAATTGGAAAGGCGGTAATCCAAATGTCGAAAGTTTTTAGAAATCAAATTAACGACTGTTTAACTAAAGAGGCCAACTGACGATGTATACTGGACCAGTGAATCCATTTTATTTCTCTATGGATGATGGTTGTTTATTCTGATAGTTAAAACACCGACTATCAAAATTTGGCCAAGTCGATTGTTGGTATGGAAAGACCGGGATCGAAGTTATATTCGAAAACCATTCCGAATAAAAAATACGTAACGTTGAAGATGCTGGTAAAGATGGAGCAATTGAAGACCATGGATTTTCATAAGCAGAAGGATTACTTGTCGAATATTCTCTGGACTGCAACCAGAGGTTGTCTGACGTGATTCGGTCGTAAGTGGGATTTTGCGGATTGGAAGGACTACTCGCTACTGATCCTTTGATGCGATAGGAGAGTGCCTTCGGTTCATCCTGTTCCTGGATGACTTGTATGGACGAGTGCCTGACAGAGTATTTCCAAATGGTCACGTACATTGATTTCTTCAAATGTGCCTAGTGTATTTTTAAGGTCGTCAATTAGTGATTGAATGGATCTGACGATGTGGCTTTCAAAGTGAATGACGACCAAATGATCAAGAAGACGATTATAACCTCAAGCCTCATCAACCGGGAAATGACAAAAATCGGGCAGGCGGCATGGCTATGTGGGTCGCTCCCATTAGGGGGTATAATCACCTATCTAGAGAAATTCCTTTTGCTTCTTAAATCTATCAATGCTGTCCCTTTCTGGGAAACGGTTGCTGATCCCAACCATTGGTGATATACATTCGATACACTCAAGCGAAATGAGTGGTCGGTCATGTGTGGGCCGGGTTGTAAGACGTTCTTGTTGAACCCAGTGTATTCGCCTCTAGAGATACACTATCGACTGGTGGTTCCATACCTTGTCATAGTCAGAATCCAATCTCCAATAAGCGCCTGCGGTTTTGTTTGTATACTATATATGTGGAGCGTGAGATGCAAGCGTTCCACTTTTTCAAAATGTTTTGGGTTATAGTAAGGTAAAAACCGTCCGTATTTATGTGTGGATTTGGTCTTACTATTATCCTTTCCTTTCAAAAAGATTTTGAACTTTAAAATCAAGTTGGATGTTGTTTACAAACTTATTGAGTTCTCACTCTGGTTCACCAGACTGACCCGGTATTTGAAATGCTTGGGTTAGACCGGGTTGTACTGGTCCAGGTTATCGGATGCTGCGAAGTCCGGAAGACGTGCTGGAGGAGTTCAGACGTATGATTTTATCTAGTATATTCCGTTATGTGATGTATATGAGGACAGGTTGTTATAACTGTCCAGTTAGATTGATGTACTCTGGTGATTGTAAGTATTTTACAAGCTCTCAACAAAAGTTATTCCTATATTATATTTTGTTCTGCTGCGATATGAGACTCTGTGTTGTGTTGAATCTTCTTCTTCTTCTATTCTAATATTTCTTTCTTTCCTCACCCTCTAACTTCTTTCTATTAACGTTCTGATGTTTTCAGTGTTAAGAAGGTCGGCATAAGTTACGATAAATGTATTTATGTCGATTTTCGAGGACGAAAATCCTTCGTTCGTTATAGTGGTATCAGAGTTATTGGTTTAGTAATAACCTTGGCTTTGTGGCGTAACTCCGTAGAGATGGGGTTAGTAACACCCCAGACTGAGTTTGAGTGTATATACGAGAGAGCGTATTTGTAGATTTTACATAAAAATGTTTTATATTGTGTTGATCGATTCGTTCAAGTGTTACAAAACCATATTGAATAGGCCATTGACACAATTTTGTTTTACAAAGAGGGCAAATGAAATAATTTTGTCCAAATTATATTTTAATAGAGAAAGGAAATAAATTTCTATATTATAGTAATATTGGTTGTTTTGCTTGATTCGATTGGAATTCTAATTGAATTATAAAATGAAATTGAGGTGATTGAGAAAAATCAATTGGTTAATTAAACTGAATACGAAAATGAAAGTTACCCTACTCAAGTAAGAATTAACCTGGGAAATGGAATTGAATTAAATAATTTGGATTTGGAAATCGAATGGATAATAATATATATATGTATATATATATATATAAAAAACAATCGGATATTAATCGATTGATATTAAAATATGTTTAACCAAAATGAATACAGACCAGTAGGTATCGATGCTGAATATAATTCAAATGATTTGGTTGTTATTTGGATGTTGGATTGGTCGAATAAAATCCATTAAACAGGCCAATAAGAAGGAAAATAAAATTCCAATATAAGGAATTGGGAATAAAATCATTTATGATATAAAGCAGAATTATTTTAACCTGTATTCGTTACTGGCATTGTAAGATGAGCTTAGTGCAGAAATCAAGAGGATATGGATTTGATTTGGTCATAGAGATGGAAGTCCAGGGTGGAAAGCGGAGTATAGTTAGTTGGTTTGCTTCGAAATTGAAATTGAGTTGCCCGATAAATAGGTAAACCTTAATATATGAATTGGAATGATTGATTTATGCCTTAGTTGAGTAGCCATTTGGCTTTTGATTTCCTTTTGGAAAAGTTGAGGCCTTTAATGGCAGTTGTTGTTCTGATCGAGCTGTGCAGAGGAAGTGCTGGCAAAATTTTAAAGTGTTTGAATTTGTTTTGATGATAATTCTAAAATAATTATTCTAAAATGATTGGGTTCATAGCATTTTTCTTAAACTTGTAATTTCGGGGACGAAAGTCTTTAAAGGGGGGAGGGGGAGAATGTAACGTCCAGGATTTTTCTGCCATTTTAATTAGAATATTTAAATCTGTTTTAAGTATTGATTTGTGTGATATAAATGGATTTTATATCGATTTTATTTAATTAAAATCGAGTTCGAATATATGTATTTATAATATATTAAAACGAGCTTGAAACGCCGCGGTAGTTCGAAATTTTCGGTTTGAATTTCAATTGAATATACGGGATCCGGTATAAGTTGGATTTCTATGAAACAAGAAGCTTTTGAACCGATTTGATTATATCTTTCTAACGGAAGAGAAAAATGAAAGTTTCATATAATAAATTTCTAGTTATGTTCAAATCAAATTTTCAAATAGTCGCTATGAAATTTTGTCATAAACGATAGCGTTTATTTAATAAATATAAAGGGATTTATATATATTTGGATTTCCTTTTAAACCAAATTTCTGAATATTAAGTTTAAAATATATATTAGTTATTCCTTTTGGATAAATATGATAATAATAATTTATTATTTATTTAAATAAGATTTGTTTTGAATTTAAATATATTTTATCGATATTTCAGGCTTTAAAATTTGTTTTCTTTTCTAACGACCTCTGTTTTCGATGAAACGAGATTTATTGGAATGCATATAATCATTATTGCTAGATTTCCAGTTTGGAGCCAATCGGAGTTGTTTTATCGGTAGACGGAATTAAAGGTGAACCGATAAATAAAAAAAACGCCATTGCACAAACGAAATCCATTTTCAACGGAATTAGTTTAGTTAGGATCAGGACACCAAGACATAATGGCTTATCCGTGTTCGTTATATTTAAAAATCCATGAATGTCCGTGCGAACTTGGTCTATGATAAATTGCGCAACCCGAAAATATAATAAACGTATCCTAAACAATTGGATACCTCATTTTTTCTTGGAACCAAATACACACTCGCACTAATAACAATTAACGGTAAGAACAACTACAGAATAAAATAACATAAAAATCAATCCTTTCGCGGCAAGCTAGGTCGATTCCTTGCAAGGCACACTTCATTAATTACCTTTCGTGACAGCCACGCTTCTTCAATTCCTTCCTTTCCACGTCATAGAAAATGCCTTGCTACCCACACTTCTTCTTCTATAAATATATGCCATTTCTTCCCTTCATTTCAGCAAGTAGCAAACTGTGATTTCATAGCAAACTTAAAATAGTAAATAAAATTAAATAAAATGAAGCGACGCATGGATATCTGGGTAGAAAAGGGAAGCAGCGGTGCTGATGTCAGTGGAGCTTTCGCGGTGCAAGGAAGAAGGTTTAGACCATGCGTGAGTTTCTAGTTCAAAATGTGGTGGTGATCTGTTGCAAACAGAAGAGAGAGGGTATGGGATGGGTCAAAAAGGAGAGATATTGCGTGGGTACAAAGCAGTGTAGAAATGGAGTAACTTGCATTCATGGGTGCAGGTGTATCACATACGTGGAGAAGGCAAGAAGGCGCATGGTATAGTGTTTGTCGTGAACAAAGAAATACAAACATTTTAAATACTGGAACAAGTAAATACAAAAGGGAATGAAGGAATATAAAAGAATGGAGAGAGAAGCAGTTTCAAGTGGAGATAATGTCGTGCTATGATGTGAGGTAGGCCAGCGAGAAGGAGATGAGAAGTGCAACAGGATGGACTGGAAGTATGGCACAGTTTGGGGAAGAAACATATTGTAGTGGAAGAATTTAACATGAAGTGAGTAGCGGAAGAGGTTTCCTGGAACCTGAAACATGGTTACAGGTGATGCGAAGCTGTGCGTGTGTGTGAGCAAGGTGGTCCATGCTGGAGAGTTGTGTTCGAGAGAAAAGAAAGCAGGTGACATCACGATTGATCGGAGACTTGGTCTGTGGAGTGGAGGCTGTAGCAAAGTGGTAGTCGGTGGTTTGCCTGTAGCAATTTTGGAAGGGTTGTTGATGGGGTTCGACAGACATGGGTGGTGCTTGGTATCCGGCACAGTGAAGGTGGAAGTTGCGCCATCACTAGTTTGAAGTTCAGGCGGTGTAAATGGCAATAAAAATGGTGATGGCATGAAAAGCATGGGTTTTGGAGTGTAAATACGTGGGGCTGCTGGTGTTCAAACGATGGCTTCAAGATGAATAGTATCTTGGAGAGGTCTGTATCGCGCATGGATGTCTGAGGAAAACCAAGACTGGTACAAGGAGGTTGGTTGTTGTTCTCAGTTTGGGAAAATACGGAAAGGGAAAAGAGGACTGGAAAGGGACGTGAGCAGTTGGAGAAGAAGGTAAGTGAACAGTATTATTTGAGCATACCTTAAGTATAGTTTAATGTACCTAATTTTGTTTAGCGTGCCAAACTATTCTTATAATTCCAAATTGAATAATATTACTTAAACCAAAGGGTTGCTTGACCAGGCATATTTATCGTGCCTGATCCTTTAATCGGAAAGTGCCCTTTTGTCCACGAACCTGCTTTATTAAATAAATGTTTTAACGTTATTTACTTAAACTCTAAATTTGCCTAATCATGTTAACGTCCGGAATTATAGATGACATTATTAACGTTAACCGAATTAAAATTTATTTAGTTGGAACATAAACCATAATCATATAAATGATTTAATTTTGTAACGTACTCGTATGTCATCAGAATTCGAGGAGACCGGAGGTGTGGGGACCGTACCGACAGACGTAAAATTTTGGAACTAATTTGGTCGCAGATGGAAATCAGGTGAGTTCAACTCACTCAGTTTTCCCCGTTTATATTTTATATAAACCGGGTTTTTATTGTGTGTGCAATATTTGCTGATGGTTGATGATTGGATGACTGTTTGTCCGTATGTTGAATATTTTCAGATATCCACTGTTTAAATTAAGTGTTTGTTTAATTTAATCAAATTAAATCGTTATTTTAACGATTAGATTCCAAACTAGGTAACTTACCTTGTTGGTTACATTTATGATAATATAAACGTATTAAATAAATAGTTGATTGCTTGATTGGATGTTATTAATTGATTGTTGATGGTTATTAGTTAAATTTTTATTTCTATTTACTGTGATAAATATATATCGTAACCCATTTTGAGGCAGAGAAAGACAGGTTGGAGGAATCGAACTGGATTCCTCAAATATATTGTTATATTATATGAACTATTAATCAGTATGATTGAATGATTGTTAATCGTTGAATTAAAATTCAATATTTGTTCGTTATTAACCAATGGGTGATATTGGTTGAGTAGTTGGCGACGGTTGGCCTAAAATGAATCATTTTATAAACATTGATTTACAGTCAGGAAAATCAATGGAGAAAAGGTTATAAAAATTTATTTATAACCAAAACGAATTTTGAAATCTAATTTTTATAGATTATTTGAATAACAAATTATTAAGGGAAATAAATAATTATTTTTATCCAGTAATTATAAACTGTATATATAAAGCAAATTCTTATGTTGTTAAGTTTTATAAGCAGGTGAGTAAGGATTATCAAAAGAGTTAAGGTTTGGATTAATCATTTCGAGTTAATTATTAAATGGAATTATTTAATTTAATTAGGTTGTTAATTGAATAAATAGAATTTGTTTTAAATTGATTTTATAAAATTTAATTTAAAGAAGGGACTAATGGAATTGGTTAACGGATTAACCTGATTTTGAGATAACTAAGTCAACTGCTGGAACGAGAATTGGTTATATAAAACCAATTATTAGATTATAAATTATCATTAAAGTTAATTTTTTTTAAAATACCCTTTAAAGAGAAATTAACTATTTCATTAATAGTTAATGATAAGGCAAGCTTTTTAATATAAATGAGTTAAGGTTAATATCAGGAATTGATTTGGTAACCGGAACATGATGAATGGAGTTGAATAGGGTATTAAGCCCTTGTTATAATTGAAAGGATTTTCAATAAGTTACATGTGTTTATGAGTTATATTCTGGATTTAATTCCTAAAAGTAATTCTATAAAAAAGGAAGGTTTTTTTAAAACCAAGTTCTAAATCAAGCGGAAGTCAATAAATTGATTTTGATTAGAAAATATCTAACGATAAGATCTAGAAACAAATGTTGTAAACATGAAATGTAGTTTACTGAAAACAAACTAAGGTAAGTGGTTAATAAAGGGATGTTATAGTAAATGGAAGTGTTGGAATAATTATTGAAATTGGAGATTTCGTTGATAAACTTCTATTTATTCCGAAGATAAGAATGTTGTCGTCTCAAGGTCTGAGAGGTAAATAAAATACCCCAACTTGTAATGACTTCATGATTATCCAAGGATGATATTAGTTTAGAAACGAGGATAGTGGAAGTGATTAAAATAAGTATTTCCGTAAAGAATATCATGAATGATAATTCGAAGGATTTTAAGTTTTCTGGGAATAAGTGAATGAGTATAATTTATTTTCTATTATATGATCTTTAACCAACAGGAAGGGTATATGACTATATTGTTTAAACCCAAAGGTTTTGTTATCTTTTATAAACGAACAACTAAAGTGTGTGCGTTGCACACGGTAATTTATTCAGTTGTGACTGTCCTTTGTAAATGAACAATTAAAGCGTGTGCGTCGCACACGGTATTTTACTCCGTTTGTCAGTTTGTTTATACAACATTTATTTGCAATTTATAACCTTTGTGACACTTTGTACATTATCATTTTATTTATAAGTCTATGCAATTCTAAACTTATGTGAATTAAAAATATGTTTGAATGCAAATTTCAGATGTTAAGCACCATTACTTGTATGAATATAACAAGATAAAATATGCAAATAAGATTTCCAACTTATATTGTCCATTTTCTATTTCAGAAAATATCATTGATTATATTTGGAGAATAATTCCGAAATCATTTACTTCGTTAATTTAAATTAAACCTATTTAAACATATTATAAGTTGAATAAAAATTGGAAAGGCAGTAATCCAATTGTTGAAAGTTTTTAGAAATCAAGTTAATGACTGTTTAACTGGCGTGGCCAACTGACGCTGTATACTGGACCAGTGAATCCATTTTATTTCTCTATGGATGATGGTTGTTTATTCTGATAGTTAAAACACCGACTATCAAAATCTCGCCAAGTCGATTGTTGGTATGGAAAGACCGGGATCGAATTTATATTCGAAAACCATTCTGACCAACAAATACGTAACGTTGTAGATGCTGGTAAAGATGGAGCAATTGAAGACCGTGAATCTTCATAAGCGGAAGGATTACATGTCGAATATTCTCTGGATTGCAACCAGAGGTTGTCTGACGTGATTCGGTCGTGAGTGGGATTTTGCGAATTGCAAGGAATACTCGCTACTGATCCTTTGATGCGATAGGAGAATGCCTTCGGTTCATCCTGTTCCTGGATGACTTGTATGGACGAGTGTCTGACAGAGTATTTCCAAATGGTCACGTACATTGATTTCTTCAAATGTGCCTAGTGTATTTTTAAGGTCGTCAATTAGTGATTAAATGAATCTGACGTTGTGGCATTCAAAGTGAATGACAACCAAATGATAAAGAAGACGATTATAACCTCAAGGCTCATCAACCGGGAAATGACAAATATCGGGCAGGCAGCATGGCTATGTGGGTCGCTCCCATTAGGGTGTATAATCACCTATATAGAGAAATTCCTTTTGCTTCTTAAATCTATCAATGTTGTCCCTTTTCCGGAAACGGTTACTGATCCCAACCGTTGGTGATATACATTCGATACACTCAAGCGAAATGAGTGGTCGGTCATGTATGGGCCGGGTTGCAAGACGTTCTTGTTGAACCCAGTGTATTCGCCTCTAGAGATACACTATCGACTGGTGGTTCCATACCTTGTCATAGTCGGAATTCAATCTCCAATAAGCGCCTGCGGTTTTGTTTGTATACTATATATGTGGAGCGTGAGATGCAAGCGTTCCGCTAGGTTTCTATTTATTTATATTTAGACACTATTATAATATCAGACTTATATATGATTTTCAAAATGTTTTGGGTTATAGTAAGGTAAAAACCGTTTGTATTTATGTGTGGATTTAGTCTTACTATTATCCTTTCCTTTCAAAAAGATTTTGAACTTTAAAATCAATTTGGATATTGTTTACAAACTTAGTGAGTTCTCACTCTGGTTCACCAGACTGACCCGGTATTTGAAATGCTCGGGTTAGACCGGGTTGTACAGGTCCAGGTTATCGGATGCTGCGAAGTCCAGATGACGTGCTAGAGGAGTTCAGACGTATGATTTTATCTAGTATATTCCGCTATGTGATGTATATGAGGATAGGTTGTTATAACTGTCCAGTTAGATTGATGTACTCTGGTGATTGTAAGTATTTTACAAGCTCTCAATAAAAGTTATTCCCATATTATATTTTGTTCTGCTGCGATATGAGACTTTGTGTTGTGTTGAATCTTCTTCTTCTTCTATTCTAATATTTCTTTTTTTCTTTCCTCACCCTCTAACTTCTTTCTATTAACGTTCTGATGTTTTCGGTGTTTGGAAGGTCGGCATAAGTTACGGTAAATGTATTTATGTCGATTTTCGAGGCCGAAAATCCTTGGTTCGTTACAGTTGAAGTTTTAACAAATCTTTAATTATATTGAAATGAAAAAAGGGTAATTAAAATTACCAAACCCGAGAAGTGTTCGAGAATGGAGTACCAGCATTTTTACTCTATGCGATAGTTAAATCTTTATTTAGATTTGAAACGTCAAATGGTAGTAATTTACCGATAACACAATAGGTGTTAGATATGGACTACTGTCAGTTTTGCTCCATGGGATGAACAGGTTGGGATTGGGTTTATATATCGCATGAATAGGTTAGGTTGGGATTGGGATGAATAGGTTGGGTTGGATTGAGGCATTTGATGTTTTTATATATCGCATGATTATAAGATGCGCGAGTTATTCGGAATGACTGGGTTTAACCCATTCTGAATAACTTATACGACAATTAAAACTCAAAGACTGAAGACGGCGGTCGAAGACCAGATATCTTCACATTGTTTGGATTATTGATGATGTCTCGCTTGGGAGGTACACCCAAGGTGAGGTAATAATAATTTATGGTCGTTCAAAAGTACTTGAAGATCGATCGGATATGCCAAAGCCTCACTCCTGTGTTGCGCATATGGGACGAGGAATAAGGTGCCTCCGGTTTCATTCAAACCCAGAACAGACTTGTAAATGGATTGTATGTTTGACATTATATTTTCTGTTGTATTCGTTGATCTCTGCTTAATATATATATGTTTTGTGGCGGTGAATTTATTCTCTTAGCTTAACACCCTTCTCTGAAACGTACGACCTTAGAGGTAATATATTGGTAGACATCAATGGTATGGTATGGTATGGATTGACAATGTGGCATGTTGAGATGCATAAATCAAAGCTTTTGTTGAAAAGCAGAGCTTTGTGGATGATGAGCAAATCATAGCTTATATAGCTTAGCTTTGTGTATAGCGTTAATTCGCGAGCTTCACACCTGATATGAGTCAAAAACATGGTGAAGGACCATATAGAAAGGACATACGTTCCCTTCTAACTAGAAGTGATGTCATGGTATGGAGCCCAGACATATTTACTTATGTGGATGTTGGAATTTAGGCATCTCGTATATGGTCGTGTATGGCCAAAGTGGTCGACATACAGACCAAGGTCGACGTACTAACCAGATTTTAGGTCCGATAGGACCGGGGAACGTAACGTTCAGGAGTAACCCTAATCCACCGCGAATAGGTAGACCGGCTCTACCACTCCGGATGCACGTGCGCGTGAGTCCTGGGGCATGTGCTAGAGTGTCCCGAATTGGAAAAGAAGATCCCTTGCCTTGGCTCATGATGGAAATCCAAATTCCAAATACGAACCTTGCAATTTCAGTTGTAAACCTATATGGCAAAATAATAGGATGGGGTATTACGCCATCTAAGATTGATACATTTATATTCGAAATTGTTTTCTACACTATGCACTAATAATAATAAAGGATAAATTTCGTGTTTCAAGCATGTTTGGCTATTATAAGGTAAAACTCTATCCTCCGGCTTGCACTTGCATTGTGTGATGAGACCTGAGTCTTATAAGAGCTTCATTTTTTGTTTTAGCATTATGAGTTTGTTTTATGGTATTCTTCGGAGAAAACCAATTCTGTATCATACGGCATGGTCTCGTGATTTACCCAACTTTAAAATAAAGTTCTGTTTTAGTTCTCACACCAGTCCCATGACTAACTAGGAGTTTATTGTTTCCCACCTAAACTCTGGGTGCCCATATTTTCCACATGGGAAGCTAGTAGTTTTGGTTTTGCAAATATTTCTTTTCACAAGATCCTGGATTATGGAAGGAGTTGTACTCTGGTTTATTTTTTAGTCTTCTGCTAATTCTATTTATGTATTTCAAATTCCATTGTATTGTAATTTGTTAATCTTTGATATTTTTCTGTTGTATATTATTTATTTGTACTCCGATATCTTGTACTCTGATGTGAAATTGTTGTAATAGCAATGAAATGTTCTCTTATTTTGTGTTCTAATGCGTCGTGTTCTCATGACAATCCGTCTTTTTATATCATTTCGGATCAGACCTGTATGGCTTATGGTCAGTAAGAAGGTCAGGAAAATTCGGGTCATTACAGAACATGATAATATAATTAATACTTGGTCTTAAATCGATAATGTATAATCGAATATGAAGTCGATATTAAGCTGTAAACATAATAGATAATTAACAAGAAGTTGACTAGTAAACAAGTTAATGAAGTGGAATACGATGTGGATTTATAAAGTGACTCGATAAGTGGAGTTTGAACCTGTAATAGTATTTATAAATGGAAGATTAGGAGTTAATTTGATAAAATGAGTCTAGATTTCTATAAAGTAAAAATATTCATATTTTAAAGTGGATATTGGTTAAAAGAAAACGTTTTGCATATTGAAATTGTTTTAAGAGAAATTAGGGGTGATAAATTCAAAAATGAATTTTGAATGAAAGTCGAAAATATAGTTTACCTAAAATGATTAAATTATTCCAAAGTTCAGAACGTTAATCGAATAGAGATTATTCGAAAGAGAGTTATCGAATAGAAATTATTCGAAAGATAGTTATATATTGAAATTCGACTACGTCGGATTAAGGAAAATACTATTTACTTTAGTTTTAATCAAGATTTAATTATTTATTTAAGTAATTAATTATTATTTTATTTATATAAATTAATTAATAAAAGTTATAATTTAAGATTTTATATCTTGAAGCATGGGTTAGGACGATATTGTTATAATGAACGATTTCTGTAAAATAAGTAGATTCTAAAATTGAATCCGAGAGTTGCGCAAGTGATGTTTTGTTGGTATTCAAAGTTGTGAACTTTGTCTATTTCGAAGTTAAGAATGTTGTTCAATTAAGGTCTGAGAGGTGATTATACCCCAACTCGATTAATTTCATTTTTAACTAAGGAATGGCTAAGGTTCGTTGGCAAACATTAGTTAGAGATACGATTAGTTTATGAGCGGTAAATGGGTTGAGTTGTCATAACGATGTTTTATACAACATTCGTTTAAATCCATATAAATGGATTTTGGAAACGTTTCCCAAATAAAATCAAAAATATTTTCTAAGCATAGAAAGAAAAATGGTTTGTTTGATAAGAAATAAGAAATGTGAATAAGATATGGAAATGCTTTCAGATGTTAATAACGTATATTTTCTAAATATAGACAATAAAAATTTATGAAAATATGAAAAAAAAACTGATGTTAATAAGAAATATTTTCTGCAATACGGAAAATAAATAGCTTATGATATGTAGAAATGTTTTCCAAGAATCGTGAGAGGCCAAACGAGTTTTGAGAAATATCCGAGGAAAGATAAGAAAAAGGGAAAACGAGAAATTTGAAAATGATAAATTAATAAGAAATTAATTTAAAGGGCTTAGTGTTGTTTGATGCGTGATCGGTAGAAATTCCATTTGGAGATTGGATCATTGGTTGTATGGATGTTTCCTTTGATAGTTAAATAACCGGCTATCAAAGTTTTGGCCCATTTTATATTTCCTTTGTCAATACGGAGAGAACAGGATCAGGTTTGTTATTTGAAAATCACTCAGTATGGGCATAAGCATTATGAATCAAATATGTCAAAGATAATTGAAGACGAAGTAAAGTGCAAGGTTGTTTCGTTAATCCTAGGTAGAAATTCCCTAAGATGGATTGATGGGATGGTGTCATCGGTTTGTCCAGTGCATTTTACTTGTATGGACGAATGTCTGACAGAGTATGCCTAACAGATCATGTACATTGATCTCTGCAAACGTATTTACATTTTGTGGCGGAGAATGCGTTCCTCTTAGCTTTATGCCCGTGATATTTTCGGGGAAATCAATAAATGATTTGGCGGGTTTGACGATGGCATTCAAAGTGAATGATGTTATTGTATTAAAAAGTAAGTATGGCCTCAAGCCTCACAACCGGGAAATGGAAAAAATCGGGCAGGCGACATGGCTATGTGGATCACTCCCATTAGTGTGTATAATAGTGTATTATCACCTGATCTACAGAAAAATCCATTTGCTTCTTTATTCTATCGCCGTTGTATGCTTCGGTAACGGTTGTTGATCCCAATGTTGGTAATAAGACACTCAATACACTCAAACGAATTGAGTGGTCGGTTATGTGTGGCCTGGGTTACAAGATGCTCTTGTTGAACCCTATGTATTCTTCTCCAGAGATACACTATCGGAAGGTGATTCCGTACCTTGTCATAGTTGGAAATCCATTACCCAATAAGAAACCGCGGTTTTGATTGTATACTATGTATGTAAAGCGTGAGATGCAAGCGTTCTGCAAGATTGCTATTGATTTGATTAGACACTATTTTAATATCAAAATAGTGTTGATACAAAGAATGTTTTGGGTTACCATGAGGTGAAACCATCCGTGTTTATGTGTGAACGGTCTTACGATTATCCTTTCTTTTAAAAGATTTTTTTAAATTAAACCAAGTAGTTGGAGTTTACTCGCACCAGTCTCATGACTAACCTAGAGTTTTTTTACAGTAGACGCTTGGGTGCCCAAATTTGTACGAGCAGTGAAGTAGTCAGGATTTTACAGATGTACTTGGAGAAGCTTGGAGCAGGAGGCTTCAGCATTAGATAGCTACTGCTTATTTTCGTTGTATTGTATGTGTTGTACTCTGATGATGGTATGTGTATATTGTTACAGATTTGTAATTCAAAGGTTATGTTATAAAATATATTTTATTTGTTTCGTTGTGATATTGTGTCAGATTATGTTCTTCTATTCTAATTTTCTTTCTTTCTATTTCTCACCTTCTAATTTCTTTTTATTAACGATCCGATAAATTTATGGTGCTTGGTTAGTCGACCTGATATTTGTGTCGATAATCAGGATCAAGAATTGGTAGGTTCGTTACAAGGAACTAAGGTAGTGGCTGTGGGTATCCAAGTACAAACATCATGCAAATGACCAAAAGAGTGACACGTAGTACATATGTCAGACGTCCATCCATATCGCACTCTCACCTCATGTAATGTCCCGTATTTTTCTGGTCATTTTATTGAAATATTTTATTTATTTAAAATATTGGTTTGAATTTAAATGATCGAATTTAACGATTTATTTGGAATATATTATTTAAATAAATAATAAAATAATATTTTATTTCCTGTATATGGGGAATATGTTGAATTTGCTGTATAACGTGTATCGGCTAAATATAGAGGGTCAATATTGTCTGTATTGAAAATATATCGACAATATCGTTTATTTAACGACCGTCGAGCATATAGTTTATAATTTAATTATAAAACGAGCTGCAGCGGCGCGACAGTTCGTAAATTGGCGTTTTGAACTTCAAACGGCTGTACATGGCCCAAAATAAGTCGGATTTTCTCGAAACAAGAAACGCTGGAATCTGTTTGACGATATCTTTCTAATAGCAGAGAAAAATCCAGTTTTCATCGCGTAGATTTTATTTTATGTCCAAATCAAATTTTGAAAAGGTCGATGTGGAATTTCCTTTATATATTATATCGTCATTTATATAAAATAAGGGGTTTTTAAATTTTGATAATATCGATTTGGCTTCAAACTTAACCTGAGCTATTTTATTTGAGTAGTATATGAAATTCTGGGTGTGTATGGCCCATTTCAATATTTTATTAATATTATATTGAGGTATTTTAAAATTGGTTTATTTTATTTGAATTGGGCAGTTATAAAAGGGACTTTATTCAAACGACCTCTTTTTTCGACGAAATTTTTTTATTGGGACCGTAACGGTAAATTATTGCTAGGTTTCAAGTGGCACGTCAATCGGGGTTAATTTGTGAGCATGGAAAAATAAAATACAAATAAAAACGACCATTTAGACGTGAACGAGGGCCATTCGAGCAAACGAACTCAAAATTCGACGAAACAAGTTTCATTAGGACCGTATCGTCAAATTATACTATGCCGTCCATTCGCATCACGAACGGGGTTCGTATGTGAGCGCAGCAGCGAATAAACAACGTTCGAAAACGCGATAGGTACGAAATAAATATCGTTAGTCGTCATCACGCGTCACGTCGACTTAAAATAATAATTTTTACAATTATGTATATACACCTAAAATCAGAACTCAGCCCAAAACATTTTCCTCCATCCATGTAATTTTGCAAAAAAGTCCTCAAACACAAAATAATTTATATTCGCAAATCCGTGATGAATTCGAGGGGGGTTCCAAAGCGAAAGTGGTAGATCGGGACGATATCTACCTACTGGAGAAAGTTGGGGACCTATGGTGGTCTGAGGTGGCCGGAATCGTGGTTTAAAGCCATGAAACCAGTTTCGTTCTTGGCTAAAATTCGGGGGATTGGGTTGATTTGAGGTGGTGAGACCTTGGGGGTTTTGTAGAGGAGAGTTTCAGCTTTCGTTTGGCACTGGTCTCAAGTCTTCCGGGGGTCGGAGGTGAGAGAAATTGGTAGATGAAGGGAGGGTACGATTTTTGGGTTGGTTTTGAAAGTGACGGTCGGTTTGGATGATTTTCATGACGGAGGAGGTGTCGTGGGCGTCGAATCCTGGGGGCTGGTGAAGGAGGACGAGCAGGTGGTCACAATGGCGGCGGTGGTGTGGTGTCACGGGGTCGGAGGTGGCAGAATTTGACCATTGAACAAATTCCGGTCGAGGACAATTTCTGGCCCGGTGGGGCATCGATAGGGGGATCACCGGCTGTGGGGTCAGCCTGAAGCGAGGGTCTCGGCGGCGGAGCAGTTAGGGTTCCGGTGGTCTACAGTGGGTCCGGCGATCGAAGAATTGAAGGATGTTTTGGCGTAGCCTGGGTTCGAAGTGGAAGAATCGAGTTTGAGGGAGTACAGAGAAACAAAAACGCGTGAAGACCAATTCAAGGCTGACGTGGCCATTTAAGGTTATTAACGGTAAGAATTTAATTAATTAATCAATTATTAGTTTATTTAATTATCGTTTAGTTTATATAAACTTTAAATAAGCATATCTCACTCATACGTAAACAAAATCTGATGAAACTGGATCCGTTGGGATTGCAGGGACGAGGCCTAGGTGATGGCACTGACTAGGCACTGATCTGATGCAGTGAAAATTTCAGTTAATTCTGAACGTCCGTTCAAGATTAAAAGGAACAAACGCGTCAACCGTCGATAGAAAAATCTGGTGAGTTAATTCTCACACCTTTTGGAATCCTGTGATGTGGTGAATTCATATTTAAAATATAATTTACCTTTAAAAATATAAATTGGTTGATTGATTGCTATTGGTTGTTTATTGTCTGATTGATTGCTGTTATTACATCATTTGAAATTTAATTCATATATTATTATGAAATGTATAACGAGCTGTGATGCAGGGAAGAACAGGTTGGAGGGATCCGACCGGATTCCTCAAATATTATATATGTTGTTTGTTTGTTTTATATTGTTGATATTTGAACTGATTTAACCCCATATGGAAGAGAAAAACCTGTTTGAGTGTGATGGTTGAACAAATATTCACCTGTGTTGTGTTTAAAATCAACCGACAGTGTTGATTCGGTAATTGGCAGTGAATGGCCTAAAATGTATTGTCTTGGACGTCGGTTTTACCATTCGGTGAATTGACGCAATTTTAAAGTTTTAAATTATTTTATAACTGAATTTAAGGTTTCCAGTCATTTTATATAAGTGATTAAATTAGAAATTTATAAATAAATATTTTAATCAAGTTATAAAGGAAGTATTCAAATGGTTTAAGTAGTAACATCGTATGATGAAAACGGTTTTTAAACCCAATGATGACCTTAAAGGTTAAAGGATTGACTTGAGCGAGAGGGCGTAATTGAAATAAGGATTTCGAATGAAAAGGAAAATACGTACGAATGGGATTGTGTATATTATTGGTAAATGAATTTTTGAAATAACAATCCAAGTTAAAAGGCCTTATCGTAAAGAAGATGACAAGTTGATTTCAAACCCAAGATCAAAAGTTATAAGTGGAATCATGTTTAGACTGTAATGGTGTTTTCGTAAAAATTTACATAATTAAAGGAATTAAGTAAAAATATTATCGAATGAGGATTTCAATTATAAGAAACGGTTTATAAAACCATATTTGAAATCGAGATGGTAAATAAGATTTTGGTGGAATGGTTAAGTTTCAAACTGGTATTCGTTCTGAGATAAGAACGTTGTCGATCAAGGTCTGAGAGGTAAATAAAGTACCCTAACTTGAACGGCTTCATTATTGTCGAGGAGTGGTATTGGTTTGAAACGAAAAAAGGTGGTGAATTTAGTGAGGTAATCCATACGGGATATAATGAACATAAGTGCGAGATTTTGAATTATAAATACTACTACGATCGTGGTTTTAATAAATATGAAAGTCGGTTTTAAATTATATAAATCGACATTTTGCTTTAACCAAATTAGAATTGGTAATTGGGTTATACCATTAAGAAAAATATATGTATATATATATCGTGATGCTAAATAAGGAGGAAAAAGGGAAAAGGGTTTAAAGAAATATATCGATATTTCCAAAGGGAATGGAAAGCGGGGTATATACTTATATATGCTCGAAAGTATTTAAAATAGTTTTTGTTATAATCGAGACTAAATATAAGGTTTAAATATATTGAAGAATAAGAAGTTGATTAACCATTTTGGTAAAAATATTTTAAAGAGGCCAAGTAATGCCAAGTACCGAATCAGCAAGATCATTTTATGAACACCTTTGTTATTTGATAGTTAAATCACCGACTATCAAACCCTGACCAATACGATTGTTGGTATGGAAAGACCGGGATCGAATTTATATTGGAAAACCATTCCGACCAGCAAATATGTGAAGTCGTCGATTGAAGACGGAGCAAGTGAAGGCCGTGGATCTTCATAAGCGAAAGGATTACTTGACGAATATTCTCTGTGTTGCAACGCAGAGGTATTCTGACGTGATTCGGTCGTGGTTGAGATTTTGCGGTTTGCAAGGACTACTCGCTACTGATCCATGGGGTGATTCCTATATGAGATGCAGTAGGAGAGTACCTTCAGTTCATCTTGTTCCTAGATGACTTGTATGGACGAAGGTTTGACAGAATATTTCCAAAGGAATTACATGCGTTGATTTCTCCAAACGTACCATAGTTGATGGCGGAGAAATGGTTATTCTCTAGACAAATAAACTAGAGTATTTTTGTGGACGTCAATCAGTGTGATCTGGCGGATATGACGATGTGGCATTTAAAGTGAATGATGACTAGATGTTCTAGAGATAAATTCTGGCCTCAAGCCTCATCAACCGGGAGATGACAAAAATCGGGCAGGCAACATCGCTATGTGGGTCGCTCCCATTAGGGTGTATGATCACCTATTTAGAGAAATTCCATTTGGTTCTTTATTCTATATTTCGATGCTGTCCCTTTTCGGGAGGCGGTTGCTGATCCCAACCGTCGGTGATATACATTTGATACACTCAAGCGAAATGAGTGGTCGGTCATGTGAGGGCCGGGTTGCAAGATGTTCTGGTTGAACCCAGTGTATTCGCCTCTAGAGATACACATTCGGAAGGTGGTCCCATACCTTGTCATGGTTGGAATCCAATTTCCAATAAGCGCCCGCGGTTTTCGATTGTATACTATATATGTGGAGCGAGAGATGCAAGCGTTCCGCTAGATTGATATTTACTTGTATTTAGACACTATGATAATATCAGAATAAGTTATGATTTCAAAACGTTTTGGGTTATAGTAAGGTAAAAACCATCCGCGTTTATGTGTGGACTAGTCTTACTATTATCCTTTGATTTCAGAAAGAATTTTCCAAAGTTAAACAAGTGTGTGTTCTGTGAATTTATCACTGATAGCATTCCAGACTGACCCGGTGTATTTTGCTTTGCTTCAAATGTGCTTGGGTCAGACCGAGTGTATTTACAGGTTATATTCACTTGGAGTTTCAGGAGCTAGAAGCAGGCGGCCTCACCGCTAGTTATATACAGATATTTTTCCGCTGTGACTGATATATGTTGTACTCTGATGATTGGTATGTATATACAGTTTTTTTGTATAAAGAGATTTGATATTATATTTTATTCGTTCCGCTGTGAGATTCTGATGTGTGGTTCTTCTTCTTTCTTCTATTCTAATATTTCTTCCTTTCTTTTCTCACCCTCTAATTTTCTATTGACAATCCAGTATTTTCGATACTTGAATAGTCGACATGGAAATTTTATGTCGATTTTCGAGGTCGAAAAACCTTGGGTCGTTACAGTGGTATCAGAGCTATTGGTTTAGTGATAACCTTGGCTCTGTGGTGTGACTCAATAGAGATGGGGTTAGTAATACCCTAGATTGAGTTTGTGTATATATACGAGAGCGCGTATTTGTAATTTGATATAAAATTATTTTTGAAATTATTTTTGCCCAATTTATTTTATAATAAAATAAAAGTGATGATCATTATAGTATGGGAAAATTATTTGGATTTGTTAATGCTGATTGTGTGATATGTTTGGATGGTGTGCTCGATCTCATGGATATAAACCTGAACCCGAATCGATTTGGTTTAAAACCAAAATGAAATAAATAAGTTGGATAAATCAATTCAGATAATTAAATTTGAATGGATAATTAAGGAAATAAACGAAGTGATTATAAATAATTATAATCTCGTATGGATTGAATAGTGTATATAATTGTGTGTGATATGAATGGTATAGATATTTTGAACATAATTGATATTGCTTTGATGACTGATGAATTCGTTTGAGTTGAGAAACAGGTGTAGAAGTGCCAATTCAGCTTTAAAATCCATCCAAGAGAAAATCTAGAGTTAATTGAATACAGATTTGGGAATAGAGCTGCAGTACGACTAAGCAAGCTCAAGTATAAATTATCGTATATCGCATAATAACGCTCGCCAAAAGGTAGGCCTATGCAAATATGAAATTTTGGTTTTGTTTGGATTTTGGGATTTGATTTTGATTTTTCCGACCGTATTGGTCGAGGTATATATATTTCTTCAACCTGCGATTTTGCTGATGTCCTCCGTACAGGGGAAACTCTGCCGAAATTTTTCCAAAATTTAAAGTGTTAGAAATTTTTTGAAATTTTTTGGGAAATTCTTTTATTTGAAATAAATTGGTTTTAAAACCAATTAGATTTATTTTGGAAATAAAATCGAGATTTAAATTAAATATTATTTTAAAGATAACGAGTTGTGACGTTCTTTCTACCTTAGCAATTTCGAGGACGAAATTATTTTAAGGGGGAAGGAATGTAATGTCCCGTATTTTTCTGGCCATTTTATTGAAATATTTTATTTATTTAAAATATTGGTTTCAATTTAAATGATCGAATTTAACGATTTATTTGGAATATATTATTTAAATAAATAATAAAATAATATTTTATTTCCTGAATATGGGGAATATGTTGAATTTGTTGTATAACGTGTATCGGCTAAATATAGAGGGTCAATATTGTCTGTATTGAAAATATATCGATAATATCGTTTATTTAATGACCGTTGAGCGTATAGTTTATAATTTAATTATAAAACGAGCTGCAGCGGCGCGGTAGTTCGTAAATTGGCGTTTTGAACTTCAAACGGCTGTACAGGGCCCAAAATAAGTCGGATTTTCTCAAAACAAGAAACGTTGGAATCTGTTTGATGATATCTTTCTAATGGTAGAGAAAAATCCAGTTTTCATCGCGTAGATTTTATTTTATGTCCAAATCAAATTTTGAAAAGGTCGCTGTGGAATTTCCTTTATATATTATATCGTTATTTATATAAATAAAGGGGTTTTTAAATTTTTATAATATCGATTTAGCTTCAAACTCAACCCGAGCTATTTTATTTGAGTAGTATATGAAATTCTGGGCGTGTATGGCCCATTTCAATATTTTATTAATATTATATTGAGGTATTTTAAAATTGGTTTATTTTATTTGAATTGGGCAGTTATAAAAGGAACTTTATTCAAACGACCTCTGTTTTCGACGAAACAAATTTTATTGGGACCGTAACGGTAAATTATTGCTAGGTTTCAAGTGGCGCGTCAATCGGGGTAAATTTGTGAGCGTGGCAAAATAAAATACAAATAAAAACGACCATTTAGACGTGAACGAGGGCCATTCGAGCAAACGAACTCAAAATTCGACGAAACAAGTTTTATTAGGACCGTATCGTCAAATTATACTATGCCGTCCATTCGCATCACGAACGGGGTTCGTATGTGAGCGCAGCAGCGAATAAACAACGTTCGAAAACGCGATAGGTACGAAATAAATATCGTTAGTCGTCATCACGCGTCACGTCGACTTAAAATAATAATTTTTACAAATATATATATACACACCTAAAATCAGAACTCAGCCCAAAACATTTTCCTCCATCCATGTAATTTTGCAAAAAAGTCCTCAAACACAAAATAATTTATATTCGCAAATCCGTGATGAATTCGAGGGGGTTCCAAAGAGAAAGTGGTAGACCGGGATGATATCTACCTACTGGAGAAAGTTGAGGACCTATGGTGGTCGGAGGTGGCCGGAATCGTGGTTTAAAGCCATGAAACCAGTTTCGTTCTTGGCCAAAATTAGGGGGATTGGGTTGATTTGAGGTGGTGAGACCTTGGGGGTTTTGTAGAGGAGAGTTTCAGCTTTCGTTTGGCACTGGTCTCAAGTCTCCCGGGGGTCGGAGGTGAGAGAAATTGGTAGATGAACGGAGGGTACCATTTTTGGGTTGGTTTTGAAAGTGACGGTCGGTTTGGATGATTTTCACGATGGAGGAGGCGTCGTGGGGGTCGAAGCCTGGGGGCTGGTGAAGGAGGACGAGCAGGCGGTCACAATGGCGGCGGTGGTGTGGTGTCAGGGGGTCGGAGGTGGCAGAATTTGACGATTGAACAAATTCCAGTCGAGGACAATTTCTGGCACGGTGGGGCATCGATAGGGGTGGGGCCACCGGCTTTGGGGTCGGCCTGAAGCGAGGGTCTCGGCGGCGGAGCAGTTAGGGTTCCGGCGGTCTACAGTGGGTCCGACGATCGAAGAATTGAAAGATGTTTTGGCGTAGCCTGGGTTCGAAGTGGAAGAATCGGGTTTGAGGGAGTACAGAGAAACGAAAACGCGTGAAGACCAATTCAAGGCTGACGTGTCCATTTAAGGTTATTAACGGTAAGTATTTAATTAATTAATCAATTATTAGTTTATTTAATTATCGTTTAGTTTATATAAACTTTAAATAAGCGTATCTCACTCATACGTAAACGAAATCTGACGAAACTAGATCCGTTGGGATCGTAGGGACGAGGCCTAGGTGTTGGCACTGACTAGGCACTGATCTGATGCAGTGAAAATTTTAGTTAATTTTGAACGTCCGTTCAAGATTAAAAGGAACAAACGCGTCAACCGTCGACAGAAAAATCTGGTGAGTTAATTCTCACACCTTTTGGAATCCTGTGATGTGGTAAATTCATATTTAAAATATAATTTACCTTTAAAAATATAAATTGGTTGATTGATTGCTATTGGTTGTCTATTGTCTGATTGATTGCTGTTATTACATCGTTTGAAATTTATTTCATATATTATTATGAAATGTGAAGCGAGCTGTGATGCAGGGAAGAACAGGTTGGAGGGATCCGACCGGATTCCTCAAATATTATATATGTTGTTTGTTTGTTTTATATTGTTGATATTTGAACTGATTTAACCCCATATGGAAGAGAAAAACCTGTTTGAGTGTGATGGTTGAACAAATATTCACCTGTGTTGTGTTTAAAATCAACCGACAGTGTTGATTGGGCAATTGGCAGTGAATGGCCTTAAATGTATTGTCTTGGACGTCGGTTTTACCATTCGGTGAATTGACGCAGTTTTAAAGTTATAAATTATTTTATAACTGAATTTAAGGTTTCCAGTCATTTTATATAAGTGATTAAATTAGAAATTTATAAATAAATATTTTAATCAAGTTATAAAGGAAGTATTCAAATGGTTTAAGTAGTAATATCGTATGATGAAAACAAGTTATAAAGTAAAAAGGGCAAATAAATTACCTATGGGTTGGTAAGATGGAATAATTGTTTTTAAAACAATTAAATAGTATTTTTAAATTAATTAATTCATTTAAATAGGAATTGTAAGAGTGTTAAGGGGAAATCCAAACAAGGTTTTAAAACGGTTTTTAAACCCAATGATGACCTTAAAGGATTGACTTGAGCGAGAGGGCGTAATTGAAATAAGGATTTCGAATGAAAAGGAAAATACGTATGAATGGGATTGTGTATATTATTGGTAAATGAATTTTTGAAATAACAATCCAAGTTAAAAGGCCTTATCGTAAAGAAGATGACAAGTTGATTTCAAACCCATGATCAAAAGTTATAAGTGGAATCATGTTTAGACTGTAATGGTGTTTTCGTAAAAATTTACATAATGAAAGGAATTAAGTAAAAATATTATCGAATGAGGATTTCAATTATAAGAAACGGTTTATAAAACCATATTTGAAATCGAGATGGTAAATAAGATTTTGGTGGAATGGTTAAGTTTCAAACTGGTATTCGTTCTGAGATAAGAACGTTGTCGATCAAGGTCTGAGAGGTAAATAAAATACCCCAACTTGAACGGCTTCATTATTGTCGAGGAGTGGTATTGGTTTGAAATGAGAAAAAGGCGGTGAATTTAGTGAGGTAATCCATACGGGATATAATGAACATAAGTGCGAGATTTTGAATTATAAATACTACTACGATAGTGGTTTTAATAAATATGAAAGTTGGTTTTAAATTATATAAATCGACATTTTGCTTTAACCAAATTAAAATTGGTAATTGGGTTATACCATTAAGAAAAATATATGTATATATATATCGTGATGCTAAATAAGGAGGAAAAAGGGAAAAGGGTTTAAAGAAATATATCGATATTTCCAAAGGGAATGGAAAGCGGGGTATATACTTATATATGCTCGAAAGTATTTAAAATAGTTTTTGTTATAATCGAGACTAAATATAAGGTTTAAATATATTGAAGAATAAGAAGTTGATTAACCATTTTGGTAAAAATATTTTAAAGAGGCCAAGTAATGCCAAGTACCGAATCAGCAAGATCATTTTATGAACACCTTTGTTATTTGATAGTTAAATCACCGACTATCAAACCCTGACCAATACGATTGTTGGTATGGAAAGACCGGGATCGAATTTATATTGGAAAACCATTCCGACCAGCAAATATGTGAAGTCGTCGATTGAAGACGGAGCAAGTGAAGGCCGTGGATCTTCATAAGCGGAAGGATTACTTGACGAATATTCTCTGTGTTACAACGCAGAGGTATTCTGACGTGATTCGGTCGTGGTTGAGATTTTGCGGTTTGCAAGGACTACTCGCTACTGATCCATGGGGTGATTCCTATATGAGATGCAGTAGGAGAGTACCTTCAGTTCATCCTATTCCTAGATGACTTGTATGGACGAATGTCTGACATAATATTTCCAAAGGAATTACATGCGTTGATTTCTCCAAACGTACCATAGTTGATGGCGGAGAAATGGTTATTCTCTAGACAAATAAACTAGAGTATTTTTGTGGACGTCAATCAGTGTGATCTGGCGGATATGACGATGTGGCATTTAAAGTGAATGATGACTAGATGTTCTAGAGATAAATTCTGGCCTCAAGCCTCATCAACCGGGAGATGACAAAAATCGGGCAGGCAACATCGCTATGTGGGTCGCTCCCATTAGGGTGTATGATCACCTATTTAGAGAAATTCCATTTGGTTCTTTATTCTATATTTCGATGCTGTCCCTTTTCGGGAGGCGGTTGCTGATCCCAACCGTCGGTGATATACATTTGATACACTCAAGCGAAATGAGTGGTCGGTCATGTGAGGGCCGGGTTGCAAGACGTTCTGGTTGAACCCAGTGTATTCGCCTCTAGAGATACACATTCGGAAGGTGGTCCCATACCTTGTCATGGTTGGAATCCAATTTCCAATAAGCGCCCGCGGTTTTCGATTGTATACTATATATGTGGAGCGAGAGATGCAAGCGTTCCACTAGATTGATATTTACTTGTATTTAGACACTATGATAATATCAGAATAAGTTATGATTTCAAAACGTTTTGGGTTATAGTAAGGTAAAAACCATCCGTGTTTATGTGTGGACTAGTCTTACTATTATCCTTTGATTTTAGAAAGAATTTTCCAAAGTTAAACAAGTGTGTGTTCTGTGAATTTATCACTGATAGCATTCCAGACTGACCCGGTGTATTTTGCTTTGCTTCAAATGTGCTTGGGTCAGACCGAGTGTATTTACAGGTTATATTCACTTGGAGTTTCAGGAGCTAGAAGCAGGCGGCCTCACCGCTAGTTATATACAGATACTTTTCCGCTGTGACTGATATATGTTGTACTCTGATGATTGGTATGTATATACAGTTTTTTTGTATAAAGAGATTTGATATTATATTTTATTCGTTCCGCTGTGAGATTCTGATGTGTGGTTCTTCTTCTTTCTTCTATTCTAATATTTCTTCCTTTCTTTTCTCACCCTCTAATTTTCTATTGACAATCCAGTATTTTCGATACTTGAATAGTCGACATGGAAATTTTATGTCGATTTTCGAGGTCGAAAAACCTTGGGTCGTTACAGTGGTATCAGAGCTATTGGTTTAGTGATAACCTTGGCTCTGTGGTGTGACTCAATAGAGATGGGGTTAGTAATACCCTAGATTGAGTTTGTGTATATATACGAGAGCGCGTATTTGTAATTTGATATAAAATTATTTTTGAAATTATTTTTGCCCAATTTATTTTATAATAAAATAAATGTGATGAACATTATAGTATGGGCAAATTATTTGGATTTGTTAATGCTGATTGTGTGATATGTTTGGATGGTGTGCTCGATCTCATGGATATAAACCTGAACCGGAATCGATTTGGTTTAAAACCAAAATGAAATAAATAAGTTGGATAAATCAATTCAGATAATTAAATTTGAATGGATAATTAAGGAAATAAACGAAGTGATTATAAATAATTATAATCTCATATGGATTGAATAACGTGTATAATTGTGTGTGATATGAATGGTATAGATATTTTGAACATAATTGATATTGCTTTGATGACTGATGAATTCGTTTGAGTTGAGAAACAGGTGTAGAAGTGCCAATTCATCTTTAAAATCCATCCAAGAAAAAATCTAGAGTTAATTGAATCTAGATTTGGGAATAGAGCTGCAGTATGACTAAGCATGCTCAAGTATAAATTATCGTATATCGCATAATAAAGCTCGCCAAATGGTACGCCAATGCAAATATGAAATTTTGGTTTTGTTTGGATTTTGGGATTTGATTTTGATTTTTCCGACCGTGTTGGTCATGGTATATATATTTCTTGAACTTGCGATTTTGCAGATGTCCTCCGTACAGGGGAAACTCTGCCGAAATTTTTCCAAAATTTAAGGTGTTAGAAATTTTTTGAAATTTTTTATGAAATTCTTTTATTTGAAATAAATTGGTTTTAAAACCAATTAGATTTTATCAATGATATTATTATTTTATAGTCTAGTCTAAACTAACGACCAAAACAATCCTTTTTGTGATTAATTTTGTTTAAGATTCAAAATCTCATAGAAAAATTATTTACTGTAATTATTGTAAATTTGACCCAAACTATTTAAATGAGGAGGAATATTGTTATATTTCAAATCACAAGGAAATATGTTAATATTTTATTTGGAATAGATGATGTAAACTACATACAAAAAATGTGAACTTACACATCTCTTCCTGATTAGTTTATTTATACTCATTGTAGATTTCAAATAATGCCTCAAAAGAAAAAAGCGCAAATTTACAACAATCGAATAAATATCCCAAATAATACAAACACAAATAGATTTATAATTCTAAAATCATAACTGCACAAATCATATACTTACACCCAAATCCTATGAATCTGGAATAACAACATTACACGTCTGACAATATTTTGGGACTAATTTCTAGATTCAGAGCGTTTATAATAACCACAAACCATCCAAAAGAATTGTAGGCATTATAAGAATATTAAACTAAAAGGCCTACATATCCGTATCTGATTTCATATATATATTATTTCAGATTTGACATAAACTAGAAAATCTGATATCTCTAGGCATACAACCTAGGTTCATCACAAATGAAGTACATAAGATATTCTAAATAATGAATATATTTCTCACTCATCTGAAAGCTATCTAAATCTGAACACAGCTTTTAAGAAAATTGTTCCTAATCTTACAGATCTATAATTTGTATATATATATATACAGAGGGAATATATATACATATACACACACATATATTAAGATTAGTAAATCTGAAAGAAAAATTAAAAAAGAAGAAGGGAAAATAGAATAGAGATTACTTATTCGTAGAACCAACCCTTTTGCACCAATCTAGATTCAATCTCTCTAATCTTTGTTAATTTTATTTGAATATGTTTATAATTTAGAATTTTAGAAGAGATTGGAGACTCGGGAATGGCAGAGCTTCGTTGCTGCCTCCAGAAAATTTGAGCTAAAGAGTGGGTATCTATCCCATTATTTGTAGATGTAGAAATGACTCTGAACCATTAGATTTAATTGCAGAAAAATCCATCTGTTCATACAACGCTTTTACATAACTTAACCCTAGCCGCCACAAGGAGATATTGACCTGGAGTCGATGGGCGGTCGACCACTAGGTTGACAAGCCTCCTGTGTGAGGCAGGGAAATATTTATTAACTTATATATATTACTCTATTTATTTATTTTCCCTTTGTCTTCGTATTTCATCTATAACTTTTTCATACGGACTCCGTTCGCAAAGTTCCAAAAAATGAAGGTTGATCAGAATTTCGTTATGAACGCAACAATGAAAGTTTCGTGGTCAAATTCCATTTTGGGAATCTAAATAAATAACTAATTTAACTATTGTCAAATTTCGAATCATTGCATTCTTCCCTCCTAAAAAAATCATCTCGAAATTTTTACCAATGATTAAGTTATGGTGTTGGTATCAAATTATCCTAAACTACACAATTAGATAGTATACATCCAATTTTGCAATCAAACGTGAGCATGTGCATAGCGTACATAATGAGTCATAACCATAAAATAAGCTTGCATAATGATTCTAAATCGGATCCTCTAATATTTATGCATTTCATCTTAAAAACATGATGCAAGACATCCTAAAATATATTGGTAGTTCTATATGAATGCAGATTTTTGAAAATATTTTTCATCCAAGTCACACGGCTATGACTAGAAGTGTGAAGCAATCCATTTTGCATCTAAATCCTAACATCCAATACGTCAACGCATCTAAATCGCTTCCTATTAATTTCTCCTATGCCGAAAAAAGATAATTAAAGTAGAGAATTTCAACATTCTTACCACTTATAAAATTTTCAATCCCCATCCTACAGTAAAATTTTGGCTTATTTCCCCATAATAATCCAAAAATTTCCACATGTAGATTGCAAAGGAGGTTTAAAACAAACACTGAAACGTAAAACAAATTAAATAATAACTTGTGCAAGTCGTTGACAAAGCATGGAAATAGCATTTCCATGGCTAAAACATTTCTCTTATTATCGTTAACGTTACGCATCCTTGCCCCAAGTGCACCACTATATCGCATAAATAAAAACATTCAAAATCTTCCATGCACCTTACATATGACCACAAAATCTTAATTTCCATAAACTATATTTTCTCTTTTAAAAATTCATGTAAATTTGGTATTCTTTTTGGTACTGCTTTACTTTCCATATGGGGTTTTGTACAAAAGCTAAGGGTATATTTGGTTTCTATTTTTTAATTTTGAGTTTTCGTACATACAAAAGTACGAACGATGCACACATATCGTGAAATTGATAATTTTACAAAACGAAGTTAACACATAAAAAAATTAACGGAAGAACGATAGCAAATTCATCCACCCACCGTCCCTCCATCCCTCTATCATCCCCTCCGCCTTTGGTTCGTCACCTCAGTTATCATTCAAATCTTCGCATCTTTCGAAACTAACGTTGAAAACTAAAAACAAAAAATAAATGAAACACTACCTAAGATTTAGGTAACATGTGTTTTTCTATCTTTAAACCATCTATTTTATACAAAACAAACGTTTAAACATAAGTTACTGTCCTCAAATATGTGCCTTTGCATTAATCTGATTAAAAACAAAATGGAAAGAGGGTAAATTAGGCCAAATATCTAAAATTTAAAAGGAATTTTTTCAAATGACATTTGCATAAAGTTTCAAAAATGATTATGCGGAAACTTAAATGACTTATCCCACATTTCAGCGAAAAAGAAAGTCGGTCAGGCAGAAAATGTGAAAGCTGAAACCACACACAAAACTCTAAAATAAATTTAACCCCAAAAGGAACATGCGAAAAATAATGATAATATCTGTAATGAAACAACGCAAAAAGCTATCCTTTCCTAAAATTCATCTACCACAAAAATATATTCTTTCCAGCTTTAAAATAACTTTTCAATAGATAAAGAAAAATGAGATTTCATTTCCGATGAATAAGCGTGAATGACACAAAATATTTTCTAACAACAGAAATCTCATTACATCGTCTTGAAATTTTACAAAGACAACACACTAACAATTACGAGTATGAACTACCACGAAATCAAGAAACAAATGCTGAAAAGAGAAAAGGACAAAGACAACAATACCGAAACTCCAAAACATTGCCTATAAACAACGAGAGGTCTTACTCTGCAGCTGGAGCTCGAAGCATTCCCATGACCTTTAACTAGTCATGTTATGGTGGCAAAATGTTCAATCTGGTGTTATAGAAACTGCTAGTGTTATTGGAGGTTTCCACATCACCATCTCTCAAAAGAGAATTAACGTTGACAAAAGAAACCTACCACCAATATTGCTTCTCACGGAGATTCACCTAACATTACTTAAAGACAAAATGGATAGATGAAAATATAAGAAGTAACTCCATGAAATAGCACACAAGGACAATAAGCTGAATTTAGAGATGATGCGGTATAGAATGATGGTTACGCCATCGATCAAAGAAAAGATTAATTTCTGCATCATAGGACAAATCTAGTCGTAACTTCTCATTTCCATAATAATATGTTATCGGTCACGCATCTACATAGGCAGTTTGGACATAGATTACCCAACTCAAAAACCGACATTCATGAAAAAGAGATTTGCTGTAAGATCTCGAAAGTCAGTCAAACCAAAGATCATTCAAGTCTGCGTACCACACGAATGCCTTTAAAATCTAATCGAGATTTTCCTTAAAAAGTCCATCCAAAGAAAACTTAATCTTCATCTCCGAGACAAAAAAATTCCTTCATCAAAATTTATTCAAATGATAAAAGGCAAAGGCAGATGCAACACGGGAAACAATCTCATTCAAAAAGAAAAATCTCGAAGTAAAGGACCAATGCAAGGCCAACTACTACAACTAATTCTCTTAGCCCTAAAAGCGTTGAAACCTTATGCTCCTTCCGATTCAACCAAGTGGTCTCCCCAAGGATGAGGCCTAAATGGCACGAGGAGAATCAAATGATGCAAGTAGGTATTACAGGCTAAGAAATGATCGAAGAGAAGAAATTAGGTTTAGGTCTTGAAGTATTAGTGGAACGAGTTTTAATGTGCAAACTAGCGCGAAAGGTAGGAGATGAGGCGACCGCAAAGAAAAATAAAACGAATAAAGATACGGTTCGACTAGATGAGGAAGGAAGGCCGAAAGAAAGAAGTTTAAGGAGGGGAATTTGGACGCAATTTTACGGTTGAATCCTAAGTTCAAGTTGTACCAAAACTCATTAACTAGTTGACCACCCTAGGTATAACGCTAGACGATCAACTGCTAAACAGGCTTTGGACAATGGTTGGACCTTGACCTTATTAAGGTTGGGTTAAAAAATTATTCGTCCTGCGTTATAGCTTAAAATTTGATGTGAGTCTGAAAATACTTGTCCTTATCATGGGGTATCATAAACCACAGTCAAACTCCAAACTGTCTCAAAAGATTCAAAGTAGTCTCAACAAAAGGCTGCGACCACACAACACACGAACGAAATCCCGAATAAAAAGTTCTACTAGAAATCCAAAATAATATTTTGGACTTACCCTGTACTTAGCGGAAAAACAAACCGAACAATTTAAGAAATTGTATACTACTAGTTGAACATAAATTTTCCTTAGTCCAATTCAAGGGAAGATTTTGATAACTTAAAAATAGTATAATTAGAATACTAATAAATAAGATTAATTATAGCGTAAGAAACCGTATTAGTGTAACTATATTTTTCTAGTTCATTTTATATTATAAAAATACAAATATAAAATGCATTAATTTATTTCTTAATTTATTCCCACATTTTTTCCAATCAAAACGAAAAAAAAGTGGAATGTAATGAAATTCTATTTTATTCATAAATTGGAGGTCACGTACTTTAAATCCATTCTATTATTTTAATTAATTTATATTTCATTGAAATATCCTTCGATGTTCTAAATTGTTGAGAATTGAACTAATTTGTGTTAATTTCCATAAATCATCCAAAATATAAAGGATGAATAATAAAAATTACAAGGGATGGGTAATAATTTTAATTTGAGGTATATTCCTTGGCATTTACAAATTCCTTCTTTTTACTTAAAAGGATTATTTATTATAATTACGCAAAATCCAAACAATTCGAAACATGGATACATTTAAAAATTTATTAATTTCGCCAATTTTATTTTTATAAAGATTTTCTTTTGAAAAAACTATTATTTAAAACTTTTGAACCCCTTTTTATTTTCCAAAACATTTTTAAAAATTGAATTTTCTTTGAATATAAGACCAAGGACTCAAAGGAATAATTTTCAAAAGATTATCTGGATTTCCATGACGAAGTATCGAATGAATACACTTCGTAATTATATTTTTGGACTATTACGATATATTAACATTAATTTTCAAGGCCAAGAAAAGGTCATCGACTAGAACTCCCATACGAAACCCAAATCCAGAAATCACGACTATCTCTGTAACGACCCGCATTCTACGTATCGGAGGATTGTAGAATATTTATTTCATTCTCATACGAAGTCGTACGGTCGTGTAACTTTGGGGAACGACTATTGAGGCCATTTCCCATGTTCACGATTTTTGCCAATTTTTAGATGACCGTTTTACCCCTAGTGAATCTTGTTCGCCTATAACTTTTGATTGGTAAGGAGTTTTGACCTCAAACCACTTCCATTGGATGGTTTACCTTTCCGTAGAGTGTCACATTAATCAAATGGACTTACCATTTGGGAGATATGGCTGAAATAAGGTTTGGAGGGTGAAAAACAGCATAATTGGGCTTAATTGGGTAATTAACAGCTAGGCCCATTGGGGATTTTGGGATTAGGGTTATATAAGGGCTGAAAAGGGTTAGAGAAACCTTTCTTTGTCATTTTTACAGCCGCCACTTACCTCTCTTCAACCCTAACAATTGCTTCCACCTTCTAAACTACCTCCTAATCATTTTCTAATCAAATATTAAGCTAATCAACATCAAATCAAGGCAAATTAACATCAAATTGGAGATAAAGCTGCTGTGTTTTATTGGGATTCAAACCAAATCAGAGATATTTTCAGATCTGAGATTAATTTGTGGCTAAGGTGAGTGATTAGCATGTTTTTACACTAATTACGGCTAATTAGGGGTGATTAATGATAATTAGCGAAATTATGACTCAGAAAAATATGGAAAAATATGTAGAAATTCTAAAATATTATTTTATGCCTCTGTTAGAAATTTGATTTCAGTTTGCTAATCCTATAGTTAAAACATGGTTAAGGGGATTAAGGGGAAAATCATGGTTTTGGGTATGTTTGATCCATATTAACATGTTAAACCATTGTTTTGATGTTTATGGTTGTTTCTATATGTTGCTATTACTGTTTGGTATGATTCGTGATTTCATAGAAAAGTTAGAATGGTCGAAAACGTCGTCGTATGGCGTAAATAGCTCGCTGGAAAAGTTGCAGGAAATTGGTCACACTACGCCATAGATGGCTTATCGCAACGAAAACCCATGGTGTTGCTAGCTACAATGTTACCATTGCTATGCTGTTTTTTGTCTATTGCAATGCACGCTTCAATATGTTAGCATAGATATCAAATTGTGTTGCAGTAGATATAGGTTTATTCAAATTAAAAAAATTAAAAAAATTACCAATCCACGTGATAACGAAATGGTCTACGTTATCAATCCGCAATCTGATTTTCCTTGTCCTCTCAGCTCCTTTGCCTCCAAATTTTCATTTTTGCGCTGTACCCTAATTCACGATCCTTTGCCTCCAAATTTTCATTTTCCCGCTGTAACCTAATTCACAACTATTTGCTTCTCTTTCTTTTTCCCCTGAGAAAAAACGTGCCGATCAAAAACTAGGTTTTGCTGGGTTCCTTTTATTATTTGTATATGAATAAAGAGTTACAACTGATCTGGAGAAAAAATGGCGATATCATCTTCTCTTAATTCAAATCCGAATCCGAAGTCAAAGGAGAAGTTTTATATCTCGATTCCGATCATCGTTCAGTTCATCCGCCTGATCCTAACCCTTCTATACAACATGCAAAGCGGGTGGGTAACACCTAAATAGCTATTACCATCTTCGCCTCTAGATCGTTGTTCGTAGCTAACACCTGAAATACCCTAACCCCCAGCCTTTTCAACTGAGCACCCGAGAGTTCAAGTGGAAAACATAAACTACGGGTCAGTCAAAAAGACTGGAATGAATAATAACTTATGACCCATCACCAATGATATCTAACGACACAACATCGCATAGTGTACAGGTTTCCCTCTTAATAGTATCTCATACGAAAGCATAAAATCCTACATCCTCTGCTTCACAATGGTTAGTCCAATTACTATAATATAACTTAGAAACATACAATATTTGCAGCAACATTTACCATGCAACACATAACCGTCTCCCTCCACAATTATACTCCCGTCCATGCTTTGGAAAAGATCTATTGTGCTAGGTAACGGAGCTAAACCTTCATTCCATTGTTGGTTCCCTTCCGAAATTTTATGGCATCGCAAGCCATCTACAAGGAACCAACATCCCCTTCGGTTCTCTTCAACGCTTCGTAGAGTACCTCCCCACTAACACTAAACTGAAGGTTCCTTCCCTTTTCCTTCCGTTATGCGCAAAGAAACGGATACACATTCATTAATTTTTTTTAAATTATTGGTGAGTGTCAATTTCCCCACACCTAGGACCCTCTTGTCATTCCCCATACCGGGGACCCTCCTGTCATTCCCCACACAAGTGCAATGACTTAACAATGGAACTAATGCATAACATTTCAAGGGGAAGTAAATAACACATAAATTACATGTGTCGGCTCCAATCTACTTCAACTCCTGCAATGATGTTGAAGTTTATTTCTGGTCTATTCCGAAAGGGAATCCCTTCCGGCTTTGCTTTCTCAACAACAGCTAATGCATGTCTCTCTGCATTGACAGCAAGCAATATAGGAAAAGCCTCTATTCCATTTAAAAAGTGTATATACACCATTGTTTAGATAAAAGTACCTTATTCTCATCACCAACACCGATAGCCATGGAGGCAAAGCCTTAAAACATTTGATTTTAGGAAAAGTTTCTTAACGGCTCCTTCGGTGTCTAAGGAAGAATTAAATGAAAACATATTTTTAAATGCACGTCTGCAGAAGCAATGACTCCGAGGCTTTCTAAGCCTTCGAAAGCATAGGCTTCGACATGAAGCCCTTTCTGGTTCCAATAGAAAACTTAGAGGCATTCAACCCTTATTCTTTTTGGAGTAACCACCTTGAATCTCGATATATACATATAGGAAAATAGTTCTTTTATAGAATACGCTCATTCGACCAATCCAAAAGAGTCGAGGCAGGAGCCTCTACTAGAATAGCAAATCTTTTAAAATAAAAATATTTATAAGTATCAGAACCAATTCCAGAAACCGAAATGAAGGCCTGAGTACTTCATATATCATACTTGTAATATTTCAACTATTCAGCACATTCGAAATGTGGCTTCGATAGTTGTCGGAAGTGCTTGCGGTTTTGGAAATGGCACTGGCAGTAATTTTAGGCAAAACTAATTTATTTCTTTATAAAACATATCTTTTCACCAACTCCACTATATTTGTCGAAATTTATTGCCTTATAAAAAGTATTCTGAATAAAATGTATATAGTTTCCCAATACTTTGTACTTCATAAAAATACAAAATACACCGGTCAAACAACTTATACGTCATAATAACTGAAATCAAAACGGGTGGAGTATTGGAGAATGGAATTTTGATGATAACCACCTTGTTTCAATTAATAACATAATTAATTATAAAATATATACTAACATCTTTTTCCAGAATATATACATATATATATATGTATGTATGTATGTACGTATACGCATGATATAAATACTGAAGACTGTACAGTATTAGAGATTCACGATATCAAGGAATTCAAGACCCATGAGTATCAAGATAATCAAGATTTCAAGAGCTTAAGATTATCAAGTAATAGAGTCTAGTTTATATGTAAAACTCCGGTTAGCACTTTCAAATTCTATTTTCAAATTCCTTTTCAAATTTATTTCAAAATAATTTCAAACTCCTATTCTAAAACGATTTCAAATTTTCAAGATTTTACTTATGATTTCAAATATATACATGTATGTATATATATATGTGTGTTTGTGTGTGTGTGTGTGTTTATAGTTTATAAAGTTTTATAATATATACATTGGATATATACATGTTTTATAGTTTTATATTGTATTATTTTATAAATATGTTTACATTATATATCACTATGTTTTTATACTTTAGAAACTTCATTTGAAACACTAGTTTTGATTCAAGATTTTCCAGAAAATATATACTGGTTTTAATACTTGAAAAATGATTTTAAAAATTCAAAAAACATGTATATGTCAACATACATATTTGGAAATATCGACATATAACTGTCATTTTCTCAAATTTGAAAGGAAATGTCTTTTTATATTTTGAAAGGTCAGAAACGTTGCAACCTTTCAAACACTATAAATAAAGTTAAATTCGAATTTTTTATCACTTCTTCTTCTCCATCTTCATCCTATCTCTAAACACCATTATCATAACTTAATTTCTTGATTTCTACACATATACTCTGCCGATTTCTACTTAAATTATATCAAACTTCTTCTTTTCTCAAACTCTATCAAATACTCTCTGATTGGAAGTGTTATTCAAGAGTTTTGGGGCTGTTGTAATCATATGGGAATTGTTTGGGAAATGGTGTGTTCCTTGTAGCCAGGAAATCAAGGAAAGGGAGCGGTGTGAACCTTGTAGCCGTGAAATCAAGGGTGGTGGGATCGTTGTTAACCTTGTAGCCGTAAAATCAAGGGTGTTGTAAGATTAATGCCAGTATTAATAAAACTCTGCGCAATCCAGCGTTGCTTGGGAACGAACGTAGGAGTAATTTGAACCAGTATAAAATTGGGTGTGTTCTTTCCTTTTCTGCATTTTATATTTACTTATATCCGTGTTTGTGATTGTTTCTGTGTTTATGACCATTTCTGGTGTGATAATCATTGTGTGATTCATATAGTATTCAAGTTAGTTAAAGATTTCTATAAATTTCTTATAAACACTATTCAGCCCCTCCCTCTAGTGTTAATTTTGCTTTAAGATCCTTAATCCGCATCCTTAACAACTGGTATCGGAGCATAGGTTTTCAGAATTTCATCATTTGAATGTTGGAAATATTAAATGGCAACCAACACTGGAATTTCTAATAACAATAGTTCATTTGTAGAGGGTCATACCACTGTTAGACCACCATTATTTAATGGCAGTAATTATTCAAGGTTGGCATGTAAGATGAACATATATTTGCAATCCGTAGGATTAGACACTTCGAATAGTACACAAACTGGATATGTTGAACCCACTACTAATTTTGCACAATGAACTAATGAAAAAAAGGCTGCTGCACAGAGTAATTCTAAGGCTATGAATATGTTATTCTGTTCATTAGATAGAAATGAGTTTAATAGAGTGTCAATTTGTAAATTTGCCTATGAAATATGGAGAACATTGCAAGTTACTCATGAAGGAACCATTAAAGTTAAACAGACTAAGATATCTATGTTAACTAATCAATTTGAGTTATTTAAAATGAATCAGAATGAATGTCTCCAATATATACTGCAAGTTTCAGGAAATTGTGCATTCATTAATGGCTTTAGGAAAAACATATTCTAAGGAAGATCAAGTCAGAAAAATCCTCAATTCACTAACTCCGGAACGGGATTAGAAAAAACTGACAATTGAAGAGGCAAATAATGTTAGTGAAATGGAGATTGAGGAGTTAATAGGAAATTTGATGTCGTTCGAAGTTCAGTTACACAAAAGAAAGGAGAATAAGTCGACAGAAAAGAAATCTATAGCATCCAATGCAACAACTGATGGTTCTGATTCTAGTAGTGAGGATGATGAAGAAATTGCCTTATTGACAAGGAATTTCAGAAAATTTCTAAGACATAAAAGGAGAAACAATTTTCCGAGAAATAATCAAGGAAGTTCAAGAAGAAATAATGACAGATGTTACAACTGTAACATACCAGGTCATATAAAGAGAATGTGTCCATATTCAAATAAATCAAATCAATAAACATATTATAATAATTCATTAAAGAAAAGGAAAAGGGCATATGCAACAACTTTAGATGATTCATGCTCATCATCAAGTGATGAAGAGCCAGAAACAAGAAATTCGAATATGTGCTTCATAGCGAGAGAATTCAGAAAATATTGAAGAAATGGATCTAAAAACCAGGTATGCCTTAATTAATTTTGATTGAATTGGTTGAATGAATATTTTTGGATGTTTTTGATTGCTTGCCTTGTTCGAATTTAAAATTTAAAAATTCAAACTTGAACTTTAAAATTCAAATTTGAAATTTGAATTTTGAAATTCAAAATAATGATAGTAAAATAATAAATGAAAACTAATTTTAGATGTTTGTTAGGATTAATATTCTTTTAGAAAATAATAAACCTGAAAATATAAAATGTTAAAATAATAAAACAAAGTCAAAAGCAACATGTCTTTGGAAACACATATATGTCGACATACCAGAATCGACATGTCGACATATGTGCCAGTAATTGAAATTCAAATTTTTAATTTCAAGAGTTTGAACTTTCCAACTTCCCTCCATCTTTTCATCAACGCCCAAAGCCTGAAAAGGTGTCCTTATTTTTCGGAAGTTATGTCCATTCACTCTCTATTTATTTATCTATTCAATTCTATTCTCTCTACCTCTCATTCAAAAATCAAAACAACTTTCTTCATTCTATTTTCTTCAAAACTTATCTCCAATGTTTTTCTCAAGTACACCAAAAACCGTGAAATTGACCAAAACTCTCAAAGGTCATCTCTACAATGATCCGGAAGCTATTCAAGCCTATATTGACTATATGGAAAATGGAAAAGTCGATACGGGAGCCTTCGCTATCTTTAAAGGTTTCCTTTCTTATGATCTTTGTTCTCTTTTTCATTCAAAATGAAGTTCTAAGTTTAATTGACTCTCAGGACAACGATGAAGTATGTTACCCGAATCTCGTTAAAATGTTATATGGGAATTTGAATCTTGGCATTTACGAAGGAAATGAGAATCAAGTTTGGAGTAGCATAAAAGGCACAAAAATCGTTTAGGATTGTGAAATTTTGGGTACCATTTTAAATTGTAAGAATACGGGATCGGATTTTTCGGAATTTAAAATAGATGAAACGGATTTGGAAACTTTTCATCTCATCTTTAAAACCGATGAACATTTGGAATTTGAATCGCTTTTTCCGCCCAAAAGCAAGAATCGACAACCTCCTTCTTCAACATACTCTCACTCCCTACTCTGGAAATTTCAATATCCTTATCCTCAAAGTCCAAAAAGCTCTTTTTTCCATCTTTGGCACTTATGATATTAATTGGGCCGATGTAATTTTGAAAGAGTTTAAGGCCAGAGAAATGTCCACCAAAGAAAACACTCTTTATCATGGAGTTTATCTTACTCGGATTTTTAACTATTTTGGAGTGGACCTCAAAGGAGAGGAATTTGGGCCAAGAAAGGTTTTTAACTCGGGAAATATAAACCTTATGCAAATTCCAATCATTTTTAAGCCCTATGAAACATTTGAGGATGAACAAGATCGAATGCAACAAGAAGAAAATCCAATGGAAATCGACAAGAAGAAGAATCATATTTGGAAAGTGTAGAATGTCCAACAAAGAGTAGGACCATAATAAAAGAAACGCTTGTCAAAAACCAAGCAAAGTTAGCCAGAATCAAAAGAAGATCAATAAGACTCTTACTCAAATGTCTTCTAAAATGAACAAGTTCTTTGGCAAAGTAGGAAGAAAACTTGAATTATCGTCTTCCTTATCTTCATCCACTGAAATCTAAATTTGTTAGTTTAAAATTATCCTTTCATATTTGCTTGTATTTCCATTTCGAATCTCATATTTAGTATCTTGTATCATTCGAATATACTCTCTTTTAAGTAGTAATATATAGTCTTGTTTGCTGTCAAATTTGATCTTATCTGTAAAAACATTAAAATTAAATAAAACAACAGAATAAGAAACAATTCAAAAATTAAGAAAAAATTCAAATGCCCAAAAATTGACATGGGTATGTCGACATGTATAAATGGACATGTTGACATATAACTGTCAGGAAATTCAAATTGTTTCAAATTTAAAATTTTAAATAACTACTTTATGTCCCTTCATTTTAAACGAATTCCAAACTCTATAAATAACCTTTTCTTCCCAAAAAAAATATTTTTAAACTCTCTCCTACTACTCTAATCATTCCTTATATATAATCAAATTATGGCCGATCCTGTTCACAATTTGAGTGAGAATCTTGAAGAAACACTCAATTCGTTTAAGAATATCATTTATGTAGTACTTCTAATCAGCGTCACCTAGAATTGAGTCAGATAAAGATGGTTGAACATCAAGAGAAATTTGATGCCATTCGTTGGTTAATCTCTTCTTTTTTCAAAGATGAAGACAACAACCTCGTTAAAGCACCACTCACCAAAGAAGATGAAGATTGAGAAGTCATCCATAATGATTCAATCTTTGGAGGAGATGGATGGGCGGAAGTCCCAAAAGACGTTTGAATTTGTTTGAATTGATTGGTATGCTTTGTTTGAATTTGTTGAATTGACAAACTTGTACATACTTGGATTGATTGATTGTAAATATTAAACAAATTGTTTGTAAATACTTCATTGATTTGCTTGGATATACTCTTGTTTCTTTAGTATTGTTAGGGGGAGTTATTTGGATTTAGTTATTTAGAATTATTTATAGCATAAATTTAGGGGAGTATGGTTTAGTTTATTATAGTCCAATATAGGTTAGTATAAGATAGTACAGTATATGATAGTTTTTGATAATGACAAAGGGGGAGAAATTATAAAACAAGATATAGGCATAGTTTAAGGTGGAGTCGGAAGGAATTCATGGTGAAAATCAAGGAATCAAATCAACAAGTAATATCAGGTATGAATATTTTATAAACCAAGGTTGTCATCATCAAAAAAGGGGAGACTGTTGAAGAATGGAATTTTGATGACAACAACATTGTTTCAACTAAGACTATTAATTATAAAATATATACTAACATCTTTGTCCAGAATACATATGTATATGCAAGATATAAATATTGAAGACTGTAAAGTATTAGAGATTCAAGATATCAAGGAATTCAAGACTCATGAGTATCAAGATAATCAAGATTTCAATAGCACAAGATTATCAAGTAATAGAGTCTAGTTTATATGTAAAACTCTGGTTAGCACTTTCAAATTCTATTTTCAAAATTCTTTTCGAATTGATTTCAAAATAATTTCAAACTCCTATTCTGAAATGATTTCAAATTACTAAGATTTTACTTATGATTTCAAATATATATATATATGTTTATAGTTTATAAAGTTTTATAATATATATGTTTATAATATAAATGTTTTAAAGTTTTATATTGTATAATTTTATAAATATGTTTATATTATATATCACTATGTTTTTATACTTTAGAAACTTCATTTTAAACACTAGTTTTGATTCAAGAATTTCCAGAAAATATATAATGGTTTTAACACTTGAAAATTGATTTTAAAAATTCAAATAACATGTATATGTCAACATACATAGTTCGACATGTCGACATGTAACTGTCATTTTTTCAAATTTCAAAAAAATGTCTTTTCATATTTTGAAATGGTTCGGAAACGTTGCAACCTTTCAAAATCTATAAATAGGAAATTCGAATTTTTTATCGCTTCTTCTTCTCTATCTTCATCCTATCTCCAACCACTATTATCATAACTTAATTTCTTGATTTCAACACTTATACTCTGCAGATTTCTACTCAAATTATATCAAACTTCTTTTTTTCTCATTCTCTATCAAATACTCTCTGATTGAAAGTGATATTCAAGAGTTCTAGGGCTGTTGTAATCATTTAGGAATTATTTGGGAAAGGGTGTGTTCCTTGTAGTCCGGAAATCAAGGAAAGGGAGCGGTGTGAACCTTGTAGCCATTAAATCAAGGGTGGTGGAATCGGCGTTAACCTTTTAGCTGTGAAATCAAGGGTGTTATAAGATTGATACTAGTATTAATAAAACTCTGCGCAATCCAGCGTTGGGTGGAACTGGACATAGGAGTAACCCGAACCAGTATAAAATCTTGTGTGTTCTTTCCTTTTCTGCATTTTATATTTACTTATATTTGTGTCTGTGGTCGTTTATGTATTTGTGATCATTCTGGTGTGGTAATCATTGTATGATTCATATAGTAATTCAAGTTAGTTAAAGATTTCTATAAATTTCTTATAAACCTATTCACCCCTCTAATGTTAATTCTGCCTTAAGATCCTTAATCTGCATCCTTAACATGGAGTATATTATTCACCTTGGTTGGTTAGAGATGATGGGATTAGTTGATAAAATATTTCAAGCTCTAAGTTTTCCTAGATTTATCTTCTTCTTTCCCTAGATTTTAATAGCCAATCTTCTTTGGTTTTTCTTTAGTTTTCGTTTAGGATTTTAGAATGAGTATTATGAGTGAACTACTGGAGAACATGGCATATACATCATGGGACAAATGTCAATATTGCCATCCTCATGTCTCCCTTTCTTGTACAAGTTTACTTGGTTATAATGGTCAATCTTCTAATTAATTTATTAAACACAAATCTTATTGCCTCATCAACCACATCATTCCAATTAAACTACTTTTAATTAAATTTATGAATAATGCTTTATTTGGTGGTGGAGTAGGGATAAAACAAACTGAGAGAGGGGACCCAGAAGGATGGGAACTAGATATAGCGCACCGGGACGGGGACAGCTTAGCTGAGATATAGATTTTGTTAGCGATCCCAAACCCGAAAGGCAACGTACAAAACAATGAAGCACCAATAAATCCACTAAGAGGTCATTAGCTGACCATTTGTGAGAAGATGATGTCGAAAGAGCATGTGAGTCCCACAGTGAGCCAAAGGTTAAAAAAGCACGAAAAGAGCAAGCCAAGACCAAAAAACTATCCAAAAGAGACATGAAACGGTGTAGTAACGAACACCGCAAAATGGCTTGCAGAAACAAGCACACAAGAAACCCACTGATCTCACCGCGCCCAAGCACTAGCCACTAAACCAAACTTAGTTGCCAAGCCAAGTTCATAACGAACTGGATGCAACTGAAACAGCACAGAGAGCCAAGGAGGACCGATTGGCAAAACACCAACAACACATAGAAAAAGAATCAAAAGAGGGTCACTTGCGCATAAGCGCGCCACCCACACCCAGTGGTCAAAGAAATGAGATCAAAACCCAAGCAAAAGCATGTAGGCACAAAGGTACCGTAAAGAACCTACGGGAAAGCTAAAGGCAAAAGACAGTAACCCACTGGCAAACACACCAAATACACTGCTACCCCAACCACAAAAGGAAAACCAAACCACACTGTCACCCAAAAAACAAACAACCAACGCTACAAACCGAAATAAGAGCAAGTGGCCAAACGATCAACCACAAAAACAACCTTTAACACCTGAGTTGAACTCCCAACCAACCCAAACCAAAATGAGTGAACAGGCTAACCAGAAGAATGCAACAAATAAAGGAGGGGTGGACAACAAAATTGTAATGTCCCGACTTTTCTGACTATTTTTAAATCATTTTAATAAGAAATTAAAATGATAATGCTAGTTTGAAATCAAACTAAAAAGGAATTTTTGAAAATATATATATATATATATATATATATATGTATGTATAAGCATATGTATGTGAAAATATAATAATGTATATACTTGATAAAATCTTAATTTGAAAATATAAGACAAGTATAAAATATTTAAATAAAATATCATAAGTGAATAAAATACTTCATAGTGATATTTTAACAAAAACAAAGGAGATAAAAACAAAGACCTTACAACATGAATAAAATAAGGAGTATTTTGTCCATTTAAAAATAAAGAGGACCTTGATAACAAAACAACACTATATGTATGTTATAACATGAAAACAAGTCGACTAAAATATGATAACAATGACATATAGAAACATTTGTTTTTTTTATCACAATTAAATATCTAGTAGAAAATACAAAAAAAAAATCCAATTTTTATATTGCATTAAAATCTAAGAACATGCAAGCATTTAATGCAAGATACTTGAAATAGTAATCTAGGATTTCATAAACCATTTCCCTAAAATCCTATAATAGAATTAGCATGTGCATATCTTAACAAGGAAGAAAATATCGGCAAAGGTGAAGACAAGAAAAAGCATTTGTTTAAAGCTTTAAAATCCAAAGAAGGATCTTTGCATTAAATGAGAGTAAGGTGAAAACTTCTAGAAGCCATCACCTAGTACACTCTCATTGGCTAGGGTCCTTAATGAGACAAACTCTTCAATGCATGTGCTTCCTCAAAATCAGCCGTAGGGACTAAATAGAAGGGTTAAGACTGAATGAGTTTTACTGTAGAGAACATGAAAGAAACAAATTTATAATTTGAGGATTTTGCCTATAAATATGGATTGAATCTCACATTTTCTTCTCACAAGCAAAACTAGATTCATATCTAAAAATTTGAAGCATTTTCTGGATCTTGGAAAGCATTTTTGGTGAGTGAAACCTCTTTAATTTACTGGTTTTGTTAATTACTATAAATAGTTTGCTTCTAGCTTGTTCTGCCAAGTTTTGCTATGATCATTTCTACTGTGAACAAGTATAACCTGATGATAAAACACCCTGTTATACATCTAAGATCCATGTAGAAACCATTCTGGAATGTCTGTGCAAGTATTTGATGTTTGAGCATTTTAGTTAGGACCTGAATTGTGTTCTGTAAAACACAGAACATGTTTGTTTGATTTCTGAGAATAAATACAACATGATGCCTCACTTTGATTGTCGAAATGTGTGGTTTTAGGACAAACACATCACCCTTACACAAACCTGAGTGAAGAAAATAGCATTTGCAAAGGAAGATATGTTCAAAACAGTTTAACAGGCAATGACAGTAACCTCTCTGTTAACATGATTTCTCAAATCAAACAAAACACCAGTTTAATTATACAAATCGAATCAGGGAAGAAAATGATGATTTTTAATACAAAAATCACGATTTTTAAGTTTGTGTATTTCGAGAATTTTGGACATGAACGGAAAAGGGATTTGGGTGAAATTCTGGCGATGGGTGGCGTCGAACCCCAAGACGGAAGGAGGGGAGGAGCGGTGAGGATCAAGGATCATCAGAAAAATATAAATTAATTTTTCTAACAGATAGATTGTGAGAACGAATCGAAATTTGGGATTTTCACTGTGTTTATGGGTTCGAGTTTGGTGCCGGAACTGCTCACCAACAGCGGAGCACGAGGGGTGCGGTACCAGGGGGATCGACGGAGGGGGTCAGCGACGTGGTGTGGCCGGAGTCGGAGGTGTTCCGATGGACTATGGGGTGAGAACGAGGTGATTTCCTCGATGGGGCCAGTTCGACGTACACGAGACCCAAACAGTGAAATCACTGTCGATGGCCAAAAGGTCTGAGCGGAGGGTGGCAGAGCAACCTGGAGAGGGCGTTCGACTTGTCTGGACGGTCGCGGTTGGATGGCGTGGGTTATGGAACGTGTGCACGTGCACGAGGGGGAAGGTGCACAGCACAGTGAGGGAGAAGGAGGGTACTGTAGCAAAGTACCAGGGAGGGTTGTGGCACTCGGTTGCTAAGGCTGTTTTCGAGGGTGGATCACAATGTCAGGACGTGGTACTTTGGTATTTACCAAGTACCAGGTGGCACTTTGAAATCACGTGAACGGCAAGGTTTTTGAAGCGAGATCCTAGTGTTCTCCAACCTGGCACTTTGGCAATTGGCACTTTAGCCAATTCGTTTCCAAACAAGTTTATGAACAAAGTTTGTAATTAAAATTTAATTTAAATTTAAATTTGAAAGATAAATAGAAATAAATTAATTAAATAAATAAAAGAAGTGTTTTTATTTTAATTAAGCAGAAGGCAAGTGGAGAAGTAGAAGCTGAGATCAAACCGACAAGTTCGTCGGTGGGAGTTCGATCAAGTTTTTGAAATATAGATTATACGGGAATAAATGATTTAAATTTATTATTTAACTTATTTATAAATTAAATAATCATAAAGAAAAGGGATAAAAAGGAAAGGGAAAAGTTCGAAAACATTTCCAAGCAAAAATGACAAAAGAAAGGATTATACCGTGTGCGAAGCACGGGAAATTCTAAATGATGAACAAACCACTGTCAAAACCCTATACATCTCAACTGTTTATTTACAAAGAATAATTTTAACTATTCTAAGGTAAACCAGATAAGCAAACACTGTTTGTAAAATGATAAATTATCTGAAACGGATTAATACCCATGATTTAACCGATAAACATCTATCGACTGTAAAAAGAATATTCGTACATCGTTCGAAGAGTCCGGAATGAACCATTCCACTTCGATTCGAAGTTTACGATGCATAAAAGGATGCTGAAGTCAACGAGATGCAAGCATTATTTGAAAATAAGTTTTTGGTTTGTTCAATCCCAGAACGAATCCGAATGGACGAGTGTCTGACAGCGTATGTCAGTTAGATTTTACACATCGGATTTACGTAAGTATATTACGTTGGTAGCGGAGGAATTCGTTTCTCTTAGCTTTATTACCCGTAATATATTTGGGTAATCGAATGAGTATTTCTGACGGATAGGTAGATATGGCATTCAAAGAATGTAAAGAAATAATCTGTCAGAAGAGAACGTGACCTCAAAACATCACAACCTGGAAGTAACAAAAGTTGGGCTAGGCAGCATGGCTATTTGGGTCATACCCAAGCAGGGTATATTATCACCATCTAGAGGACTTCCTTATTTAACTTATTAAATCTATTTCGCTGTTGTAGCATTCGAAAACGGTAAATCGAGCTCAACCGTAGGAGTGTAATATATTCGTCACACTCAAGCTGAATGAGTGGACGGTCATGTGTGGTTGGGTTACAAGATGTTCTTGTTGAACCCCAATGTATCCTCTCTAGAGTACACTGATCGGTGGGTGCTCCCATACCCTGTATGTTGGAATCCAAACTCCAATACGCGCTCTGCGAACTTTTAAAGTTGTATACTATATACGTGAACGTGAGATGCAAGCGTTTCACTAGATTTTTAGTTATCTGTTACGAACTATTATAATATCAAATGTTTTGATATAAAGGACTTAGATCATTTTCCATATATTAGACATGGATGGATCTAAAGATTTCTAAAGTAAATGAACCGTCATTATGAAAACCTTGACACTTATTTCCCTGTTTACATTGTTTAATTATGTTTCCTCACACCAATCCCCTGACTGACCCAGAGTTTATTTTTGTGTTTCTTAAACTCTTGGGTACTCATAATATTTTTTATGAGTAGACAAGTAGGTTCAGGTAAGGCAAGTGGAACATGATGCAGAACAAGTTCAAGACCCAGTAGCATATATGTTTAATTACCCAGTTTGAGTATCTATGGTATTGTAATATGGCACTGTATAATTATGATGATGAACCATGATGATGTATTATGTACTCTGATGTATCAGACTTTGTGATGTAATATATAAGTATTTTTGAAATTCCGCTGTGAGATTCTGATAACTTCTTACTCTTCTATTCTATAAGTTCTACCTTTTCTATCTCATCTTCTAAATTCTTTCAATAATGACACGGTTTCCCAAGCATGGAAAATCGCGCCGTTACAGTTGGTATCAGAGCTTAGGATTTCTGAACACCTAGGCTATAAGTTAGTTCTGAGAGAGCGTATTTTTATAAAAACCATTTAGTATAGGACGACCCTAGTTATTTATTTAGGTTATCCCTAAGGCTTATTTCCAACGAGTATTAACTCTCAAACCATATACTCAGGAAATTGACAGTGAGTTCTCAAGCAAGGCGAGGCCGAGGAGCAAGTCGGGCGACTACGACCAATGGGCACACTGTTAATCAGACCCAAGTGGATACAACTGAAGTAGTCCAAGCTCCAGCGCAGCCAAACTTCGCTATGATTTGCAAGAACTACACTACTCTGGGAGGAAAAACTTTTAAGGGAACAGAATCACTGGTTGATGTCCAAGCATGGATTAGATCGTGTGAAAAGATTTTTAAGGAACTGAAACTGGATGACGAGTACAAACGTCTGTTAGCATCATGGAATCTGGAAGGAGCTGCAGCCATCTAGTGGGATGCCCAGACTGCAAACACTCCAGAGGAGAACTTTACTTGGGCCATGTTCAAAGCAGCTTTTGAAGCCCAGTATCTGCCTGCAACTGGGAAAACCAGGATGTACCGAGACTTCATTGACCTGAAACAAGAAAGCATGACTGTCACTGAATACGAGAACAAGTTCAATGCGCTATCAAGCTTTGGACCAGAGTTGGTAAATACCTCACTAAAGAAAAACAAAATGTTCATAGCAAGATTAAAGGATAGTCTTCAAGGCCGTATGATGGGGCATCTAAAAGACCCATTTGTCGAACTCGTGGATTTAGCTCTCAGGTATGAAGCCCTGGATGCTAAGAACCCAACTGTAGCAAAGGCTCAGACTGGAGAAGAAAGTGGAGGAAATTCCCAGAAAAGGAAATTTAACCCTGACTGGAAGGATAACAAGAACCAAGGAAAAGCAGTTCAGGAGAAAACTGAGAATCGTTTCAAGAATGTGATGTGTCACAACTGCAAGCAGAAGGGACACATTGCCAGGTTCTGTAAATAGAAGGGCAACAAGAAACCCCAACAACATCAACCACAACAGCAGCAAAGGAAGCCTCAGCAACAACCACAACAGCAGCAAGTTCAGAGGAATGAGATGGTATTGAAGAACCTCTGTTTCAATTGTCACCAGCCTGGACATATGGAAAAAGACTGTCCGCTGATGAAAAGGGCACCTCAGGCAAAGGTGTATGCCATCAAGAATGAACCATCTGGCTCTCAGAATGTGAAGGGGAAGGGAGTGCTGGAAGGTACTTTACAATTTAAAGGAATTTACCTTCGAGTTTTGTTTGACACTGGCGCTTCACACAGTTTTATTTCTTCTGAAACAGTAGACCAATTTAACCTTAAACCGATTATTTCCCCAAACCAAATTTATGTATTAAATCCTATCGGGGGTAAAACTGAGTTAAAAATGTGTTGTGAGGATATAGCACTGTTATATCTCTCACATTCCTTTCGATTCGATTTCTATGTCCTAGATTTCAAAAGTTTCAATTTTATTCTTGGATTGGACTGGTTGAGCGAGTTCCAAGCCAAGATAAAGTGTGATAAAGAAACCATAACCTTGATAACGAGCCTAGAACATAAAGCTAGGATACCTTGTGGAAAACCCGGTATTCATACCTGTAGTTTCCTATACGCCCTAGAAGCACCAAAAGAGAACCTTGAGACACTGGACGTAGTTAGAGATTTCAAGGATATTTTCGAAGAAGTCGGAAGTTTACCTCCTCATCGGGAGATAGAATTCCGAATCGATTTAATCCCAGGAGCGAGACCAATAGTGCAACCAAAGAGACGTATGGCTCCAAAGGAAGTATCGGAACTGGAGAAACAGACTCGGGATTTACTGAGTAAAGGCTTAATCCGACCAAGTTTTTCTAGTTGGGGCTCGGCAGTAGTTTTTGTAGTAAAGTCTGACGGGTCGTTGCGACTGTGTGTTGACTATAGAGAATTAAACAAAGAAACCATCAAAAACAAATACCCTTTACCCCGAATCGACGATCTTTTCGATCAATTGCATGGAGCAACAGTATTCTCCCAAATGGACCTAGCAACAGGATTTCACCAATTAAGAATCACTGAAGATAGTATTCCTTTCACAGCATTTAGAGGCCCGGACTTCTTTTATGAGTGGTTGGTTATGCCATTCGGTCTAACGAACGCACCAGCATTTTTCGTGGATTTAATGAACAGAGTCTTTAGGAAAATTCTAAACAAGTTCGTTCTAATTTTCATTGACGATATTATGATTTATTCAAAAACTGAAGAGGAGCATCGCTATCACCTTAAGGTAGTATTAGAAACTCTGAGGAAAAATGTGTTGAAAGCCAAATTTTCAAAATGCCATTTTTGGTAGTCTGAAGTGAGATTTTTGGGACACATTGTAAATGGAGATGGGATATCGGTAGATCCGGTGAAAGTTGAATCAGTACAACAGTGGAGACAACCTCGTACACCAACTGACGTTCGAAGTTTCCTAGGATTGGCGGGATATTACCGAAGGTTTATCAAAGATTATTCTCAGATATAGTCTCATTTGACGATATTGATGAAGAAAAACCAGAAGTTTATTTAGACCCTGAAGTGTGAAGAATCTTTTCAAGAGTTAAAAGATCGTTTGACCAAAGCACCAGTGTTAGCAGTTCCCGATGGAACAAGCAAATTTGAAGTTTACACTGACGCTTGTGGAACAGGATTAGGAGCCGTGTTGATGCAGAACCGTCGTGTAATTGCATATGCAAGTATACAATTAAAGATACACGAGAAGAATTATGCAACTCACGATCTGGAGTTATTGGCCGTTGTTTTTGCATTGAAGATATGGAGGCATTATCTTCTGGGTGGAAAATTCGAACTTTTTACAGATCATAAACCATTGAGGTACTTATTTTCCCAGAAGGATTTAAATTTGAGACAACAACGATGGTTAGAATTTCTTGCATCATATGATTTGGATATCATTTATACACCCGGCAAAGCAAATGTAGTGGCAGGCGCTTTGAGTAGAAATGCGATTTTATCCCTATTGGAAGTCACACCAACTCTCCAAGAAAGGATTATAAGCAATCAGAGAAGAGATTCCAAACTGGAGAAGAACATTCAAGGAGTCACGGATGGAAAGGAGTCTGATTTCGAGTTGGATAACCGAGGAGTGTTAGGAATTAACAACAGGTTATGTGTTCCAGATGTGGATGGATTGAGGCAGGAAGTTTTGAAAGAATGTCATGCATCAAAGTTGAGTATTCATCCGAGAATTCATAAAATGAATAACGATATGAAACGAGTATTCTGGTGGCCAGGAATGATGAAGGATATTACAACTTTCGTGAATGAATGTTTGTGTTGTCAACAAGTCAAGGAAGATCATCAAAAGACTGCTGGATTGTTGCGATCATTAGAAATACCCAACTGGAAGTGGGAAATGATATCGATGGATTTTATCGATGGATCGCCAAGGACAAGAAGAGGATTTGAAGGAATTTGGGTAATTGTCGATCGGTTGACGAAAAGCGCGCATTTTATTCCTGTAAAATCGACACGTACAGCTGCGTCTTTAGCCGAAGTTTTCATGAGGGAGATTGTACGATTACATGGAGTCCCAGCAAGCATTGTAAGCGATAGAGATTCCATCTTTACAAGTAATTTTTGGGGAGCATTGCAAAGGACTTTGGGAACAAGATTGAATCTCAGTATAGCTTACCATCCTCAAACGGACTGTCAAACTGAGAGAGTGAACCGAATATTGGAAGATTTGTTAAGAGCATGTATTCTTGATTTTGGAGGATCATGGGAAGATCATCTACACCTAGTGGAATTTTCTTATAACAACAGTTATCAGGCGAGTATACAAATGGCACCATACGAAGCATTGTATGGAAGACCTTGTAAAGCACCAGCATGTTGGATTGAATCCGGAGACAAATTAGTACTTGGACCGGACATGATCCGAGAAGCAACGGAGAAAGTAGAATTGGTGAAGTTAAGAATGAAAGAAGCCCAGGATCGACAGAAAAGCTATGCCGATCAAAGGCGAAGAGATCTTGTATTTGAGATAGGAGATCTGGTATATGTGAAGATTTCACCGATGAAAGGAGTTGTGAGATTTGGAAAAGCCGGAAAGTTAACTCCGCGATATGTTGGACCTTTCCGAGTTCTGGAGAGAATTGGTTTTCAAGCCTACAGAGTAGAATTGCCAGAACATATGGCAGGGATTCACAACGTATTCCATGTATCTCATTTGAGGAAGTGTTTACACGATCCATCATTAATTCTGGAACCATCTGTTCAGCAAGAGATAGAAATTGAACCAGATTTGACAGTGATTCGACGACCATTTCGTATTAACGATAGAGAAGAAAATCAACTTCGCAACAAAGCGGTAAGTCTGCTAAAGATTCAGTGGAGCGATAATCCGAAAGATTGCACGTGGGAGACCGAGAAACATATCAGGAAATTATACCCGGATTTTTCTACGGATTAGGTATGTTTTGCTATTTGGTTGTTTGGATGAAATGAAACCTTGGATTTCTTCATTTCTGTGAGCATTGGTATATACATTCGTGGATTCAGTTTATTAGGACTTATGAACTCCCTTGCTATGATTTTATCATTGACGAGTTCTATTTCCTTGTTTACTTTCCAGATGGCACCACTAATGAAGAGGACCGCTAGAAAGAGACTCGCCCCACACCAGACCGAGAGATAGCTAGCCAAGAGAGCAAGGGTAGGAGATTCTGAGGACATTAGAGAGAGGACACCGAGTGAAGATGAGCGTATCCACAGGACATCGGAAGAGTCAAATGTCGGTAGAGAAGAATCCATGGAGCAAGAAGTAGACAGCCAGGATCCCTCAAAGGAAGATGACTTACTGATGACCGAGACCGGTTTTGGAGACGATGGTAGTGATGACGATGATAGTGACCGAGATGGAGATGAGGCTAAAGATATGGACATGGATGGGGATGATGTAGAATAACCAGAGGAGGAAGAGGAGTTTGTACCTGAGACACCGATAGCTGATATGGGAGAGCAGCCAGCAGAGTTTGTGGACCCAGCAGTAGCGATATGGGAGAAACAGAAGCAGGCACTCGTAGAATATCACGAAGTAGGTGGATGGGTCGAGATTTTTGGAGAGTTTGGTTATCCTTGGATTCAGGTGTACATGATTCCGCCCGTAGAGGTTATAGAGATCTCTGATGATAAGGAGGTGGTACCGGTTAACCCGGGGATTATGGATGTTTTGTGCCATCGGATGACGACGATGAGGTGGTCGAGGTAGTAAATATTTCCGATGACGAGTGGATAGTAATTGATAGTGACCCGGAGGAGTAGGGAGGAGTGTGTGTTTAGACTGTGTATGTGTATATTATGTAGCTATAACTTGATTTAGTCAAGTATAGCCTGGTATTGTGGTATGTATGTATGACTAGTACGAGTATGGGTCTAATGTATAATTAGCAGGTGCTAAGTAGTAGTGATATGATATATCATCTTTTGGGGAAAAATTCTTTCTATCTTTCTTACTTTAATTTCGGGGACGAAATTCTTATAAGGGGGGTGGACTGTAATGTCCCGACTTTTCTGACTATTTTTAAATCATTTTAATAAGAAATTAAAATGATAATGCTAGTTTGAAATCAAACTAAAAAGGAATTTTTGAAATATATATATATATATATATATATATATATGTATGTATAAGCATATGTATGTGAAAATATAATAATGTATATACTTGATAAAATCTTAGATTTGAAAATATATGACAAGTATAAAATATTTAAATAAAATATCATAAGTGAATAAAATACTTCATAGTGATGTTTTAACAAAAACAAAGGAGATAAAAACAAAGACCTTACAACATGAATAAAATAAGGAGTATTTTGTCCATTTAAAAATAAAGAGGACCTTGATAACAAAACAACACTATATGTATGTTATAACATGAAAACAAGTCGACTAAAATATGATAACAATGACATATAGAAACATTTGTTTTTTTTATCACAATTAAATATCTAGTAGAAAATACAAAAAAAAATCCAATTTTTATATTGCATTAAAATCTAAGAACATGCAAGCATTTAATGCAAGATACTGGAAATAGTAATCTAGGATTTCATAAACCATTTCCCTAAAATCCTATAATAGAATTAGCATGTGCATATCTTAACAAGGAAGAAAATATCGGCAAAGGTGAAGACAAGAAAAAGCATTTGTTTAAAGCTTTAAAATCCAAAGAAGGATCTTTGCATTAAATGAGAGTAAGGTGAAAACTTCTAGAAGCCATCACCTAGTACACTCTCATTGGCTAGGGTCCTTAATGAGACAAACTCTTCAATGCATGTGCTTCCTCAAAATCAGCCGTAGGGACTAAATAGAAGGGTTAAGGCTGAATGAGTTTTACTGTAGAGAACATGAAAGAAACAAATTTATAATTTGAGGATTTTGCCTATAAATATGGATTGAATCTCACATTTTCTTCTCACAAGAAAAACTAATTTCATATCTAAAAATCTGAAGCATTTTCTGGATCTTGGAAAGCATTTTTGGTGAGTGAAACCTCTTTAATTTACTGGTTTTGTTAATTACTATAAATAGTTTGCTTCTAGCTTGTTCTGCCAAGTTTTGCTATGATCATTTCTACTGTGAACAAGTATAACCTGATGATAAAACACCCTGTTATACATCTAAGATCCATGTAGAAACCATTCTGGAATGTCTGTGCAAGTATTTGATGTTTGAGCATTTTAGTTAGGACCTGAATTGTGTTCTGTAAAACACAGAACATGTTTGTTTGATTTCTGAGAATAAATACAACATGATGCCTCACTTTGATTGTCGAAATGTGTGGTTTTAGGACAAACACATCACCCTTACACAAACCTGAGTGAAGAAAATAGCATTTGCAAAGGAAGATATGTTCAAAACAGTTTAACAGGCAATGACAGTAACCTCTCTATTAACATGATTTCTCAAATCAAACAAAACACCAGTTTAATTATACAAATCGAATCAGGGAAGAAAATGATGATTTTTAATACAAAAATCACGATTTTTAAGTTTGTGTATTTCGAGAATTTTGGACATGAACGGAAAAGGGATTTGGGTGAAATTCCGGCGATGGGTGGCGTCGAACTCCAAGGCGGAAGGAGGGGAGGAGCGGTGAGGATCAAGGATCATCAGAAAAATATAAATTAATTTTTCTAATAGATAGATTGTGAGAACGAATCAAAATTTGGGATTTTCACTGTGTTTATGGGTTCGAGTTTGGTGCCGGAACTGCTCACCAACGGCGGAGCACGAGGGGTGCGGTACCAGGGGGATCGACGGAGGGGGTCAGCGACGTGGTGTGGCCGGAGTCGGAGGTGTTCCGATGGACTATGGGGTGAGAACGAGGTGATTTCCTCGATGGGGCCAGTTCGACGTACACGAGACCCAAACAGTGAAATCACTGTCGATGGCCAAAAGGTCTGAGCGGAGGGTGGCAGAGAAACCTGGAGAGGGTGCTCGACTTTTCTGGACGGTCGCGGTTGGATGGCGTGGGTTCTGGAACGTGTTCACGTGCACGAGGGGGAAGGTGCACAGCACAGTGAGGGAGAAGAAGGAGGGTACTGTAGCAAAGTACCAGGGAGGGTTGTGGCACTCGGTTGCTAAGGCTGTTTTCGAGGGTGGATCACGATGTCAGGACGTGGTACTTTGGTATTTACCAAGTACCGGGTGGCACTTTGAAATCACGTGAACGGCAAGGTTTTTGAAGCGAGATCCTAGTGTTCTCCAACCTGGCACTTTGGCAATTGGCACTTTAGCCAATACATTTCCAAACAAGTTTATGAACAAAGTTTGTAATTAAAATTTAATTTAAATTTAAATTTGAAATATAAATAGAAATAAATTAAATAAATAAATAAAAGAAGTGTTTTTATTTTAATTAAGCAGAAGGCAAGTGGAGAAGTAGAAGCTGAGATCAAACCGACAAGTTCGTCGGTAGGAGTTCGATCAAGTTTTTGAAATATAGATTATACGGGAATAAATGATTTAAATTTATTATTTAAATTATTTATAAATTAAATAATCATAAAAAAAGGATAAAAAGGAAAGGGAAAAGTTCGAAAACATTTCCAAGCAAAAATGACAAAAGAAAGGATTATACCGTGTGCCAAGCACGGGAAATTCTAAATGATGAACAAACCACTGTCAAAACCCTATACATCTCAACTGTTTATTTACAAAGAATAATTTTAACTATTCTAAGGTAAACCAGATAAGCAAACACTGTTTGTAAAATGATAAATTATCTGAAACGGATTAATACCCATGATTTAACCGATAAACATCTATCGACTGTAAAAAGAATATTCGTACATCGTTCGAAGAGTCCGGAATGAACCATTCCACTTCGATTCGAAGTTTACGATGCATAACAGGATGCTGAAGTCAACGAGATGCAAGCGTTATTTGAAAATAAGTTTTTGGTTTGTTCAATCCCAGAACAAATCCGAATGGACGAGTGTCTGACAGCGTATGTCAGTTAGATTTTACACATCGGATTTACGTAAGTATATTACGTTGGTAGCGGAGGAATTCGTTTCTCTTAGCTTTATTACCCGTAATATATTTGGGTAATCGAATGATTATTTCTGACGGATAGGTAGATATGGCATTCAAAGAATGTAAAGAAATAATCTGTCAGAAGAGAACGTGACCTCAAAACATCACAACCCGGAAGTAACAAAAGTTGGGCTAGGCAGCATGGCTAGTTGGGTCATACCCAAGCAGGGTATATTATCACCATCTAGAGGACTTCCTTATTTAACTTATTAAATCTATTTCGCTGTTGTAGCATTCGGAAACGGTAAATCGAGCTCAACCGTAGGAGTGATAATATATTCGTCACACTCAAGCTGAAAGAGTGGACGGTCATGTGTGGTCGGGTTACAAGATGTTCTTGTTGAACCCCAGTGTATCCTCTCTAGAGTACACTGATCGGTGGGTGATCCCATACCCTGTATGTTGGAATCCAAACTCCAATACGCGCTCTGCGAACTTTTAAAGTTGTATACTATATACGTGAACGTGAGATGCAAGCGTTTCACTAGATTTTTAGTTATCTGTTACAAACTATTATAATATCAAATGTTTTGATATAAAGGACTTAGATCATTTTCCATATATTAGACATGGATGGATCTAAAGATTTCTAAAGTAAATGAACCGTCATTATGAAAACCTTGACACTTATTTCCCTGTTTACATTGTTTAATTATGTTTCCTCACACCAGTCCCCTGACTGACCCAGAGTTTATTTTTGTGTTTCTTAAACTCTTGGGTACTCATAATATTTGCTATGAGTAGACAAGTAGGTTCAGGTAAGTCAAGTGGAACATGATGCAGAACAAGTTCAAGACCCAGTAGCATATATGTTTAATTACCCAGTTTGAGTATCTATGGTATTGTAATATGGCACTGTATAATTATGATGATGTATTATGTACTCTGATGTATCAGACTTTGTGATGTAATATATAAGTATTTGTGAAATTCCGCTGTGAGATTCTGATAACTTCTTACTCTTCTATTCTATAAGTTCTACCTTTTCTATCTCATCTTCTAAATTCTTTCAATAATGACACGGTTTCTCAGGCATGGAAAATCGCGCCGTTACAAAAATACGGAAGACTAACCTGAGCGATATCAATGACTTGCAGAATCAAGTCATCAACTCGAAGTTGGTTGCAACAGACAAGCAACCTCTCGATTCCTAACTCGATTAGCGTTCCTTACAGCTCGAAATCGTCGGAACTAGCATCCTCGAAGCAAAACAGGACTGTCATGCTAAGATAGCGAGGCTACAAAGAGCAGCTCTGCAATAGGAGCAAAGGCCAACTCTTCCACCTCAAGCTTGAGAAGAGAATACCTATTAAGATAGCAAGGGGGGAATCCTCTAGCGCAAGCAACACTACCTCATGACGAAAAAAGAATAGCAGAGAGCAAAGGCACAGCCACATTGGGAGCGCGGGAATGCAGCAAGTTCCGACCATCACCACATGACGAGAAAGGCGCTATTGATGGGGAGAGAGCCGACGCCAGTCCACCACGGTGGGGAGATAGAAAAAGATGTTGCGAGGGAGAAATCTAATCGGTGGAAACAAAAGAACCCGATAGCATACCACCGCCTTCAGCGATTCCAAGTAAGAAGCAATCCAACGGTCGTGGAAAAGTCTACTCTTCTAGAACAAAGCATCCTTAAACTCATGTAATCTAGGCCCGGATGAGACAAAATCGAGGCAAGAGACCATCAAAAAACAGCATAAAACTACAACATAACGATGATGCAACAAGGGCCCCAATTCAGCGAGCGAACCCACTAGCAATCACATCGGAACCACCAACACCGGCCATAGACACATCAAATCCAACGACATCCCAAATCGAAGCTGAAATCAACCCCAAATCAGGTCGACTACCCACAAATGAGTCGGCAATGGCAAACCTTAGAGTAGAGACGATCACAACCATAACAAATCCAACAATCCACTCAATACACCAGCAAAAGAGAAGCAACCAAAAGGAGACGAGCCTCACACGAAACGGAAGAAAATAAGAAACTGAAAATCGATAATTTGAGGAGGAATAAGAAGAGCAAGAATTGCTTCAAAGGGAGGCCATTAAAGTGACTGTTGCTTTTCTTAAGTCTTACTGATGGGTCGTGTGCGTGTATATATATACGTATAATGTATATATGTAGGTGGGCGTGTGTGTGGGCAGGCGTGTGTGTATTTAAGATTAAAAGCACATAAGCAAGTGTTAAGTATATAGATAATATATATAAATCACAATGTCTGTCTACGTATAAACTTATCCATGTAAATTGCAATTATGTCACTATCATGTTGCATGAGCACGTTACACACATGAGAATATAATGACATACTCGTAAACTACACAAAATATCTTTAATCAAATTCTTTAATTAACTAAATTAAAAAATTAAATAAAAATGGACTTTATTTAAATAATCTTGATGTGGTCTAGTATACCGACAAGACTTCATGGGCCAGTTACGATCTAAAATAAATAAAAATTGAATTCCACGTATTTCACCATAATCCGAGCAGCACGGTTAATTCAATATACTCATTCTCATTATCAAATATAATAACAATAGAAAATGTCTATATTATTGTACCAATGCCTGAGTTATAGTGATTTGGTCACTACCCTATGTTTGGCTTTACAATGCCTTTTTTATAACATGAGCGATACTTTATTAAAGCAAACCATTTTTCCTTAGAACTGCAAATAACGGTGAATTTACCATTATCATACCAGTACCATAGAACTATTAACCAATATCAAGCTACAATGGCATATCAATATTTTTGATATGGTAACTGTAAGTTTATCATTATTAGCGGTAAATATAACAATAAAGAAATGTCAAAGTAAGTAGTAACTGTAAACTTACCTATCATATTAATTTTGTTTCTTTCACTATTTTAATTAGTTCTACTTTTTTTATGACTCAATGACTCGAACCTATGACATATCGAACTTTTATCTGAAGTGCCACAACCTAACCACTGTTGTATATAACGGTGTTGTATACACAATTATATGATTTTGTTTGATGATAACAACCAAATATATATTCTTTTAAATGTGTTTGTAATCGTACTGTTTCATATTCACATCACGGACAGGAATATAATATTTAAATTTAAATAGAATACGACTATGCACGAATTCAAATATTCAATAGTATTTTATTTAAATATAAATATTTTATTTCATACATTCAAATAGTACAACTATTTATAACTCTACTATTTGAACACATCACATTTCATATACATTCCCAGAAGATTGTACTTGTAAATAAACTGAATACGATAGACAAGTTTGTTTGACAACAATAAAATGATATTTTATTTCAAACAAATTTGTTTATTACAAATACTAGTACAATTCTCTAATTATACATTCATACACTGCTCCTCACTATAACATTGTCACTCAGTTATACAATTTTATGTACAATCTTTACATTTCATATACACTTATACATTCTTTCACTGTCTTCTGTCATCTTCAGTTTTCTGTCTTCACAGCTCAGTCCAGTCATCATCTTCATACCTGTCATATACAGAAACACACACACAGTATATGGAGCAGAAATAATTTTCAAAATACATGTGAATATAAATTTTATTTTTAAAAATTTATTTGCCTCAGTTTTCTGGTGTGTTTCTCATCATTTTTCATGACTTGATATGATTCATCTATGTCCAGTCGGTGTATATACAAAATATTTTAGTGCAGGGACAAGATTTTTTTTTCTGATGGCTGCATATACACACGTGTATAAATATACACGTGTGCACTGCCTCGCCAATCAGCTAGCAACTGAGGAGCAGCCACGTGGACCAACTCGACTCAGTGCACACATGAAAATAACTCAATGTAAAGTCAACAGCAAGTTCAAGGGTCGAGCAACAAAGTCAACACAGCATGAAATGGTCAAGCAATTACACAAGCAACTCAAATTCAATATGAAGCTCAAGGGATTTCAACACAGCATTAACATGATTTCACTCAAGCAATTACATGGGTGTGCAAACTGCACGGTACATACATATATATAGATAGATGTCCAGTTTCAAGAATACCCAAAACTGCTCAAGTCATACTAGAATGGGAGAATGGTGCAACACAAGGCATTCAATTCAGGCTCAAGAACATGAGGAGCAAGTTAGGGGTACATGAACAAGTCACAAGTGCAAAAGGCAACAGCAATGTATGGTGGTGCTGCATAACTCATATGGCACAAGTACAAATGAAGTGTCGAGCTCAATGTTATAGCAACATACAATTGATCGAGCATAGTGTAAAAATGGTCAAGCAAGCTAATGTGGACATGCAGCGAGGATACATTTATGCACACAGCACAACATTGAGACAAGGCACAAAGGAAACTGGTGCACAATGGTCTGGTCGAGCCAGTGGGATTCAAATGCATGTATGAGCTACAAACTGCACGGTATATATCAGCATCATGAATAAACAGCAATGATATGGTTAACATAAGTGCAACAACATGTCAAGGCAATTCACAACAGAATTTGACATGCATGTAAACAAGTGTGGCAGCACAAGCATGATCACGGGCAAGTGCTAAAGTGATCAAGTGGTGCACACAGCAATGTGTTGTTAAAAATGATACATGGAGCAGTTTTTAATATGATGAAGCTACTGCATACATGAGTGTCAATACAACATACAATAGCTAAGCCGAGCAAATGGTGATACATAGTGTATGAATGGTGCAACAAGATTACACATGGGATCGACACAAACAAGGCAGCTGATCCTTGCACGGATGGTGTGTACATAGTTTTTTATAAATGGTCAGTGAACATGGTGAATCAGATGTTCACATGTAAGAATACAGGAAGAGTAGAAATTCACTTATAGGGAAAGAGTGTTTGCAAACAAAATATGGACAGTGTATTGAAGGACCATAAACACAAATCCTTTAATTTCCAGAAACTCAAGTTTGGAAAGCAAAATAACTCAAGTGAATTCACGGCAACAGAGAGGAGACAGCAATTAGACATTTCCAGATTTGTTATCAAGCAGATTTTACACAAGAATGAAAACAGTTTTTTCATGTATTGCATGCTAATCAATGGGTTTCCAGAAATGATTTCATGGCATAATATCAAATTTTGGGCAAGTAATAATTGAAGCAGAAATTTCGATTTTAGTCTTAGCAAGAAATGAATCCATGGTTTCCAGAATTGCACAAAGATGGTATAAGACAACAAACACTCTGGAAACTTATCACGTTTAAATTCAAGGCAATCAATTTCAATTTCATTCGAGAATTTCAGAATGGGAAAACCATAAATTATCAGATCGAGACATTTATAGAAATCAGAATGATTATAGGCTTTCCAAATCCTATTTTACACAACCATTTCATCATCGGCATAAAAGAGATTGTTCGAAAAATACAAACAACCAGCAAGAAATTCAAAGCAAGAAAATTCAGAAATTTACTCACTACTGTTTTCGATCGAGAGCCACAGAGAGATATCCCAAATCGAAGCATCAGAGGACAATTACACTTTCAAAGTTCATCATAGAGTCAGTCAACGAAGTCGCAATTTCGATTTGGGTACTGTTCAGAAAACCCTAATTTCTTTTTTCCCTTTGAAGCCAACCGCCATTTTCAAGAGGCATAGTGAACGAGAATGGAGGGTGCACCAATCTTGAAGGAGACCGGCCAATTTGAAGTCCATTATAGTGTAGGGGAAAATTAATTTGATTTATATTAATTAGGGTTTTCAAATTTGTTTATTTCTGTTGTACTTTTTATTTTATTTTAAACCGTCAAACAGTTCTAGAGTCTGTAAAATCTAGTAGTTCACTAGAGTCTGAAAATTCTAGGGTTACGAGTTACAGGGTTTGTAATTCGAGAAAATCTGGTCGAGGGGATATCGGTCAGTCTATGGTTTTGAGCGTAGGGTTAGTACAGGAGCAGGGAGTGTGAGTTTACAGGGTCTATAAGCGGGATCTGTTATTAACACCTAGTAGAAACCTTAGTGAATGCAGCAGTAGGCTGAGTCTGCCGAAGCTGGGTATATCTATGTGTTATTTATTGCATTTATTTCCCTGCTGATTATCTGTGCTGCGATTTATTTTAATAACACTTTAAAACTATGATAAACCCTATTCACCCTCCCTCTAGGGTTAATCTAGATCCAACAATTGGTATCAGAGCCTAGTGTTTCATTAACTCTAGAGTAATGGGTCTTCCTAGTTGTCAGTCCTCTGAGAGTCAGTCCAGTCGTATTCCATCTATTTTTTATGGTACATATTTTTTTTAATTGCAAATTAGAAATGGAGTTATATTTAAAATCTGTTGATGTTAAATGTTGGGATATTGTTATTAATGGATTTGATGTGGTTAGTAGAAATGATATTGGGTTTAATTCTTGTGCTATTCATATTTTATATTCTCATATTGATGATGTTCAGTATAGCCTTATCTCACATTGTTTAACTGCGCAGGAAATCTGGAATACTCTCAATACGAAGTATGGATAAATTGACAACTGTAGCTCAAAACCTCGAATAATCAACTCAGTTTCAGAATTGCGCTTAACAGGTTGTACAGATGGAAATCCAGATGGAGACTCAACAAGGGATCTTTCTTGTAAAGATTTAATTTCTCGCTTAAACGGTTTAACTGAATCCGTTGAGAATCTAAAGTCTAAAAATAAAATTTTGAAATCTAAAAAACTTGAGTTGATTTGCAAAAATAATCTTTTGGAATCAAAGCTTAAAAATGTCAAGAAGTTTTCAAATTGCAAAAATTGTTTAAATTTGAAAAATGATCTTGTTCATCAAAATAAAAATATTCAAAAACTAGAGAATGAAATTCTGATTTTAAAAGAGAACAAGATAGAGCTTGAAAGCACAAACAATTGTTTACAAAACGAATTTGAAAATTTCAAGATGACTGAAAATTTCAAATATATTTTTGCTGAAAAACAAAGCTTGTTGAAAACTGAGTATATTCTGAATGAGCTAGAAGTCGAGATTGAAAAACTCAAGAAATTTGAATTTGAAAGTCGAAATCATTTTGAATTTGAAATTTCTGAGTCCCAAGCCAAAATTAAATTACTTAAAGATGAAAACTTGGCTTTGAAATCTGATTTTGAAAGATATAAGATCACTAAAAATTGTTGTTGAGATTTAATGAAAGAAAACGATGATCTTAAAACTGAAATTCAACGACTTGAAGCAACATTGACTAAATTTTCTAATGGTGAAAAATCTTTAAATATGTTGTTGAAAGATCAGTTTTCATCAGGAAATAAAAGTGGACTCGGCTTTGGAAATTTTGATGTTTTTGAAAAGAGAAGTTCAAAAGATTTTAAAAATCCTTCAACCTTCTTTGAAAAGAACCGACTTGATAATCTGAACTTTGATAATTTCAAAGGATTTTTCAATCGAAAGCAAAATGTAAACTTGTTTAGAAACAACTATGTTTGGACCCCAAAAAGAAACAAAATGAATTCATCTAAACTCAAACAGATCTAGGTCCCTAAAGGCACTTTGGTAAATAATGATGGGTTGCTATTTAAACAAGTTTGGGTACCGAAAGTCCAACACACAACTGCGAGTGATTTCACTAATTTTGTTAGACCGCTCAATCTCCTAAACACTTGAGTACTGGAGGAGGCTGAGGAACTGGTATTCAAAGGAGATTCAAATTCAAATTGTTTTATGGTTCTGTATCACTCAGAGTTCCTTAGCCAAGGTTGTTGAGTTAGAGATTCTGATTTACATTGGATTCTGGTATGATCTCTAAACTCACTTTTGTAAATATTCTCTTTTTTTCTCCTTCTGTCCCTTCTGTTTATTTTTCTTGTTTCGATTTGTCACTGTCATATCTTTGTAACTTCTTGGACTTTCTTAAACTTCCAATTGTAGAATTTATTTATTTTCTGGAAATTCACTTCATTTCTATAAAACTCTAATGTTTTAATCCTTTCCAGATCATGAATTTAAATTTGTAAATATCTGCAATTGTTTTGAAGTTTATTTTCTGATTTTTGAATTCATAACAGTGTTGATGTATTCTTGTCATATCTTCAACACTGTTGATTTGAATTCAAAATTTTGAAGATCTGAAAATTTAATGGAATTTCACACACCTATGATGTTTTGAGTTTCTTCTAATTCGTTTTAGAAAAGCTTGAAATATTATACTCATTACAGAACACTGCTACTTATCAGTTGTGTTAATTTCATTGATTTTCAGATTGGCTTGGATATTCTTGAACCATTGCTTACATCTTGAAATTCTCTGTTATTCATGATCATCTGGTTTGGATTTTTTGTTTGTTTGAGATCATTTGAAATTTATGATATTTTGAATCTCACACACCTCTCAGATCTGAAATTATTAATCTTGTGTGATTAATTCATTGTATCTCAATAGTTACATTTATTTCAAGTGATTTTGAATAAACCACTATTTTTGGATCATGAATTATCTTTCAAACTTGATGTAAATATTCTAAAAAATTCTTTGCGCTTGTCAGAAATAAATTTTTTTAAAAAAAAAAATTCTTTGAAAATTCGGTCTTGAAACTCAGTGTAATCTCATGATTTTTTTGATTTAAATATTTATTTGTTTAAAATCATTTGGAATTACTTGTTTCTTGAATCTCACACACATCGTGAATTTAAAATTTATAAACTGGTGTGACTGATTCATTGAATCTCGATCTTTTCAGATCCCTTCAAATGATTTAAAATAAACCATATATTTAATCATTGGATCATGAATCATCCCTTGACTATTTGAAATATCTTTGAAACATCTTCGTGACAAGTCTGCTTTGAAAATGATTTTCTGTGCTGCTCTGATACTGCTTTGTAACTACTTGTTTTGATTAAAATTGATTGTTGCTGAAATTACTTTGCTTGTCTTATCTGCTTGGACCTTATGATTGAATTTCTGTTTGTCTGTGATATTCTGGCTTGTCTCCGGTGTCTTGTTACAATCCTCATTAATAGGGACACCAAGTGGTATCAGAAGTGCCTTATATTTGTCTCACCCATCTGTACTTAGATTCTAATCTTCACCATGTATAGATCCACACACTATTTTTGCCTTGTACAAATTTTTCCCTCTTGTCCTGTATAGATCAGCATATTCCTCTTGTAATTGATTTTCAATTTTAAAATTATTTATTAATTATTCATTCAGAAATTGAAATCAATATCCAAATTGAACTGTATTTATAATTCATCAAAATAATTATCAGATTTTGAAATTGTGATGGGTTATGACTACAATATATTTCACAACAAGAGGAGATTTTATTTAGATTTTCATGATGGTTGAACATTTATTATAATATCTTTGAATTGGCAATTATTTCGCGACCATCTCCTTTATCTATCATCATTCTGCCATCCATCATGTCTTTTATATTAATATGGAAAGTTCAATTTAAAAAAAATATTTTTTGAATAAACAATGAAAATATTTATGCTAGAATTTGGACTATGTTATTATTCAGAATTAGTGATAATTGGAAATTTTCGATGATCCCGATACAGTCGAGCATATTTCATAATATAATTAATTTAGAAATTTATTTCACAGTCCATTTCTGTACCTACCACATTTCTAACATCCATATTGGTTTTATATACTGAGGAGTTTTTCTTTTTTGAAACGTAAAATAATAAAAATATAATATTCATAAGTGTTTCTCTAACCTCATTTAAAAATCCAAGCTCTGGTTATGTATGGTTATGAGAATACTTAATTTTAAGTTGCAACTGACCTCATTTAAAAATCCCAGATCTGGTTATGCGTGGTCAATGTGCTCTTAAATAAAAAATAAATAAAAAGTAATTGGCTATAAATAAAATTTATATGAAATTCTTCTTTTTGTATAAAAACCAGCCTATCAATCCTTCTTTCTAATCTATGAAATGTGTTGAAATCTCATGACGTATTATGATTTGTTGATTGATGGGTATTGGGATTTTAGATTATTCGATTTTGTCACTTAAATTGAAATATTAACGATAGTCCAAATCCGTCACTGTTTTTGAACTTCATTTTAATAAAATCTTTTAAAATAATTGAAATTCATATTTATATAACTCTCCTCATTTTTATAGAATTCATTGTAAATCTATCGTTCTTGTAATGACCCGCATTTTCCAGTGGTATAATAATTAATTTATTTAATTATTTATATAGTGATTAGAGAATTTAATGGTCGGTTAATTAAATAACTTTGAATATTTAATTAAAATAATAAATTAAATAATATATTTAATTGTGAAATAATCAAAATTGGCTGAAATGGCGATATGGGGTGAACTAGATCATCTATGATATTTAATTCAGTTCAGAATTGAATTAGAATAACGAATATATTATTTGAACGACAGTTTGAACGTATAATTATATTATAATTAAAATCGAGCTTGAAATGGCGCTGCAGTTCGTTAATTGGCGATTTGAACTTCAACTGAATGTACAGGATTCATTTTTAGCCGGATTTCTGTGAAACAAGAAACGTGTGGAGCTGGTGGAGTATATCTTTCTAGTGGAAGAGAAAAATCTAGATTTCGTCTGGTAGATTTTGATTTACGTCCAAATCAAATTTTAGAAAAGTCGCTGTGGAATTCCTTTATAATTTATAAAGGATTTTTTTATATTTTAAAAAGGGATTTCATTTTAAATCGAATATCGATTTAATCGGGATTTGAGTTATCGAGTTATAAATCCCAGTAGAGCTATATGGTATTCCACTGTGAATATATACGATAATATAAATTCATTTATATTTAATTAAATTATATTTAAATATATTTATATATTTAAATGGGTCGTTCAGAGCTGTAAAAATAAGCCACTTTTGCAAACGAAGTCGGAATTCGACGAAACTAATTTTGTTAGATCCGCAATGTCAAATAGTTGTTAGATTTCCAGTTTCGTGATTTTTAGAGTCACTGGGTGGTCGTACGGATTTTTAGAGTGAGAAACAGTCAGTATTTTGACAGTTAAAAATGCGCTGTGTGAGCATACCGAGTCGAAATTCGACGAAACCAGTTTCGTTGGGACCGTAATGTCGAACTGTAGTTGCATGTCCATTTTCGTGATTTTTGGGTATCGTATGTGATCGTATGGATTTTTAGAAGCCAAATAGAAGCAACGGTCTAATAAAAATCAATATAAAGTTTATTTGAAAAATCCTATAAGTACCCCTCACTATCCCTTAAACCCTAAACTTTTCCCTTTCTGGTCAACGGATTTTTGCGCCGTGATTTTTATCTCCAGGAAAAATATTTCCATCTTTCAAAAATCAATAGAAATGAAAATAAATTTCTATAAATCGTATAGCGTATATATATGAGTTTGTGTTGATGTATACTTCAATCCCATACTCATTTTCTGGTGTTCGATGTTCCAGTTGAGGGTGCGGGTTCTCGACAGTTAGGTTAGGGTTCGAGAGTATTGAAATTTGGGGCTATGATTCTTGAAATCGAGTTTGGATTTGGGTTTGTGGTGGAGTGCGGGTTCGTTTGGGTGTTTTTGTGTGGATTCGGTGATTTTTCTGGTCGATGATGCTACAAGGGCGCTCGCGATTTTCTGATGTCGCGACCAGGACTGGTGGCGTCGAGTGGCGTGAAAGGTGGATAAGGAGGGAGAGCTGTTGAAGAAAAAGGCGATGGAGGTTGTGTTGTGATTTTCCGTTGAGAGATGACAGTGGTAGTGAAGCTAGAAAGTGCGGCCATGTCTGAGTAAAAGTGGAGCACGGTATTTTGATAACGGGGAAGAAGGTATTTCGGTTGGGCTTTGGTGACTGGGCCAAATTAACTTGAGGATGGTGAGAGGCCCAATTATAAGTATTGTTTAAATTTAGTTTAACTTAATTTAAATGTATAGTAACTTCTTAATGTTGTATCTTGACCATACGTTATCAGAATCTCGAACCGTCGGTCACATTAGGATCGTATGGACGGACACTACCAATGGAACTGACTGGGAGTGGAGTGGAGCTCGTTTGAATTTATGGCGAAATAAATTGTTTGATTCAAATCAAACAAACAGTTTATCGTTCTTTAACGATGAACTGCAAATGTGAGTAAACCTCACTAACTCTAAACAGTTTATAAATTTCATGTTGTATTTTTAGAATGGTTAAATATTGGCTGATTGACTGTGTTTTGACTGTTTGATTAAACTGCTAGTCGGTTAGTTGAATTTCTATATTGATTTTGTTTAACATAATATATCATATGGAACTGAAAGTGATGTTATCTATATTGTTTAATATCTGTGTTGCAGGGAAACAGGTTGGAGGAATCCAACGGGATTCCTCAACATTTATTTTACTGTGATTCATATATTGTGATATATGATGTGATATATAATATGTTGTTGATTATGTGTGTTTGGACGATATTTATCGTTGTTATATGGTATGTTAAATACCATAAGAAATACTGGATGTGGGAAAGGGGATTTTCAAAGGGTATTTTGAAAATGAATTATTTATATAAAATCGATGGATTTTATATATAAAAGGAAAAGGGTTTTATAAAGGAAATAGATTTATAAAATCAAAGGATTTTATAAAAGAAGGAATTTATATAATCGAAGGATTTTATAAAAGGAGATATTTATTTAGAAATAAATAAATAGGATTATAAAGGTTATTGATTTAGGAAATAAATAGAATAAGAAAAAGGAAATATTTATTTGTTAGAATAAATAGAATAAGAAAAAGGAAATATTTATTTGTTAGAATAAATAGAATAGAATATAAAGGAGATATGTATTTGTATAAATAAGTAGAATTAAAAGGAGATATTTATTTGTTAAATAAATAGAGTTAAAGGGGAGTTATTCGGATATAGTTTAATCAAATAGAGTTAAACAAGATTAGAAACTGACTAGAGATTAGTTAAGTTGAATAGTTTTCTGAGTATCGATCTGATGTTGGTTTCGGCCTTCGGGGTTTATACTTGGGAAGTTGTTCTCCTATTAGTTTACAGTCAGGGACTGATAGTTGTGAAATGATAGTGATATGTAAATAAACAATGGAAATGTTTTCCAGTGTTAATAGCGTATATTTTCTAAACATAGAAAATAAGGAAATATATATATATATATATATATGATTGTTGATTGATTTGATAGAATTTCCATCTGGAAATAATATCGTTATTTGCACACCTGTTTTCTTTGATAGTTAAATCACAGACTATCGAAGTTTTGACCATTTTAACGTTGTTAATATGGAGAGACCGGTTGGATTATTATCCAAAGAACCACTCTGTATTGGCATAAGTGTTGTGAATCATATATGCCAAAGATAATTGAAGACGGAGTAAAGTGCAAGGGCTATTGTATAAGTCTTAGATAACAGTGCCTAAGATGGATATACTGAATAGTGCCTTCGGTTCATCATGTTCCTGGATGACTTGTATGGATGAATGTCTGACAGAGTATTTCCAGAAAGGTCACGTACATTGATTTCTTCAACCGTACCAAGAGTGGAAGCGGAGAAGGAAACTTCTTTTAGCTGACACGTAATGTATGGTTGTAGACGTCAATCGGTGATTGGATGGATTTGATGATGTGACATTCGAAGTGAATCTGATGTGATGATGAAGCGTAACCTCAAGCCTCATCAACCAGTAAATGACAAAAATCGGGCAGGCAGCATGGCTAAGTCGGTCGCTCAGAACTAGGGTGTATAATCACCTGATCTAGAGTTTCATTTATTTCTAAAAATCTATTGTCGATACTGTCCCATTCGGGAAACGGTTGCTGATCCCAACCGTTGGTGATATACATTCGATACACTCAAGCGAAATGAGTGGTCGGTCATGTGTGGCCGGGTTGCAAGATGTTCTTGTTGAACCCAGTGTATTCCTCTCTAGAGGTACACTAGCGAAAGGTGGTTCCATACCTTGTCATAGTTGGAAATCCATTACCCAATACGTGCATGCAGTTTTGATTGTATACTATATATGTAGAACGTGAGATGAAAGTGTTTCTGCTAGATGATTATTATATTGTGGTTGATAGACATTATTATAATATCAAAAGGTTTTTGGATATAAAGATAATTTGGAATCTCATAAGGGAAAAACCCGTTCCGTTATACGGCGTGGTCTTATGAGATATCATTTACCGGTTTGAACTGTTTTAAATTGTTTTACTCACACCAGTCCCATGATTGACCCGAAGTTTATTTTGTTTTGTTTTCCCTAAACTCTTGGGTGCCCAATTTTGTATGGGCAGTCAAGTAGTCGGGATTTACAGATACTTGAAGAGCTGGAGGCTTCAGGATCATATAGCTATAGTTTATTTCCGCTGTGTTTTAAGTGTTGTACTTTGATAATGATGTATATTCAAGTACATATGTATATTTCAAGTTATGTTATATATATTATATGTTATTTGTTCCGTTGTGAGGTCCGTGTTACTCTGATGTTGTGTTCTTCTTCTTCTTCTATTCTAAGTTTCTATCTTATCTTTCCTCACCCTCTAATTTCTTTCATTAATGACCGGTATTTTCGACCATTGGATGTTCGATATGTGTGGTATATCGGATAACCAAGGTCGCTAAAAACCCGGGTCGTTACAGTTGGTATCAGAGCTTAAGTTAAGTGAATTACCTTGGCTCTGTGGCGTGACTCGGTAGAGATAGGGTTACTAGTACCCTAGATTGAGTTTGAGTGTATATATACGAGTGAGTGTATTTGTTATTGATATAAAAATTGTTTTATATTGTGGTGATTTATTGGTTGAGTCGTTTATGAGTTTTGGTCGATTAGTTTGATCCACTGTATCGGTAGGGATTTTGTAAACACTCGAATACGATGAACTGTCATGGTATGTTTTGAAAAGTGGGTAAACGAAATAATTTTACCCAAATTAGATTTTTGATATAAAGGATTCATATTGAAATGATGATAATATATTGGATATATTGGTTGTTATTATAATCGAGTAAGATTATAAATTAAATAATTATGTAAATAACCGATCAGAATACATATAAGTGAAATATATGAAAGCAGATGAATTAAATCTGAAATTTAAATCAGAATGGAGATTAAAATTCTGGAAAATTGGATAAGTATTTGTAAATGGATTTGGATTAAAAATAAGGAAAATTTAAGATCTTGGGAGATTTTAAATTGTTTTACAAGCAGTGTGAATTATATTTTGAAATGATTTTCAAGGTGGAAATGTTTAGAAATGGTTTTATAGTATTGAACTCACTTCGATCGCTGGAAAATAGATTCTGATGATGACAGCTGCATCATCAGTATTCATCTTCGAGTTGTAAGTGACGAATTACTACCAGAGATACTGTTTTGGATTTATTTTGGGAAAGACAAGTTGTGTTGAATTTCAAAAAGGAAAATTTGATTTTTGAAAAGAGTAAACTGTTTAAAAACTCCCAGGGAAAGACTGTTTGAATTAAAAACAAATTTGACAGAAATTTGTGAAAGCAAATTTGAATTAAAGTAAAGCCAGTAAAGTGGTAACTGAGGTTGAATTAGAATGATATCAAGACAAATTGGATTATGAGATTCAAATTTGAAGTGCAATGTGATAATCAAGTTAAGAGTTGGGAATCAAGAAGAAACTCGAGTTGAAATGATATTTGGCTCGGATATAAGCGAATGGTGGCGTTGTGGATAAAAGCAGATTGGAATTTGATTGGGATAACCCTTGTATCCGCTGAATTGATAACAGGTGGAAAGGATAAAATGATATGCCGACAAAAAGGTACAAGTTTATATTTCTATTGGATATAAGATTAATGAGCCGAATTGGCAAGTCGCTTGGCTGTTTGATTTTCTTTTGGGATGGAGATGGCCCAGAGAGGCAAGTTGGAGTTTGAGATATTGACCAGTACAAAGGAGGTGCTGGCTAAATTTTTTGAAAAGTTAAGGTGTTAGAAAATTTTCAGGATTTTTGGAAATTTTCGTTGATAAGAATTAAATAAAGTTTTAATTGAAATTAAATTAGTTCAGTTGAAACTGAAGTTAAGAAGTGAACAAATATGTTCTAACCAGTCGATAGGGTCGTCTTCTACCTTAGCAATTTCGAGGACGAAATTATTTTAAGTAGGGAAGAATGTAATGACCCGCATTTTCCAGCGGTATAATAATTAATTTATTTAATTATTTATATAGTGATTAGAGAATTTAATGGACGGTTAATTAAATAACTTTGAATATTTAATTAAAATAATAAATTAAATAATATATTTAATTGTGAAATAATCAAAATTGGCTGAAATGGCGATATGGGGTGAACTGGATCATCTGTGATATTTAATTCAGTTCAGAATTGAATTAGAATAACGAATATATTATTTGAACGACAGTTTGAACGTATAATTATATTATAATTAAAATCGAGCTTGAAATGGCGCTGCAGTTCGTTAATTGGCGATTTGAACTTCAACTGAATGTACAGGATTCATTTTTAGCCGGATTTCTGTGAAACAAGAAACGTGTGGAGCTGGTGGAGTATATCTTTCTAGTGGAAGAGAAAAATCTGGATTTCGTCGGGTAGATTTTGATTTACGTCCAAATCAAATTTTAGAAAAGTCGTTGTGGAATTCCTTTATAATTTATAAAGGAATTATTTATATTTTAAAATGGGATTTCATTTTAAATCGAATATCGATTTAATCGGGATTTGAGATATCGAGTTATAAATCCCAGTAGAGTTGTAAAGTATTCCACTGTGGATATATACGATAATATAAATTCATTTATATTTAATTTAATTATATTTAAATATTTAAATGGGTCATTCAGAGCTGTAAAAATAAGCCACTTTTGCAAACGAAGTCGGAATTCGACGAAACTAATTTGGTTAGATCTGCAATGTCAAATAGTTGTTAGATTTCCAGTTTTGTGATTTTTAGAGTCACTGGGTGGTCGTACGGATTTTTAGAGTGAGAAACAGTCAGTAATTTGACAGTTAAAAATACACTATGTGAGCATACGGAGTCGAAATTCGATGAAACCAGTTTCGTTGGGACCGTAATGTCGAACTGTAGTTGCATGTCCATTTTCGTGATTTCTGGGTATCGTATGTGATCGTATGGATTTTTAGAAGCCAAATAGAAGCAACGGTCCAATAAAAATCAATATAAAATTTATTTGAAAAATCCTATTAGTACCCCTCACTATCCCTTAAACCCTAAACTTTTTCCCTTTCTGGTCAACGGATTTTTGCGCCGTGATTTTTATCTCCAGGAAAAATATTTCCATCTTTCAAAAATCAATAGAAATGAAAATAAATTTCTATAAATCGTATAGCGTATATATATGAGTTTGTGTTGATGTATACTTCAATCCCATACTCATTTTCTGGTGTTCAATGTTCTAGTTGAGGGTGCGGGTTCTCGACAGTTAGGTTAGGGTTCGAGAGTATTGAAATTTGGGGCTATGATTCTTGAAATTGAGTTTGGATTTGGGTTTGTGGTGGAGTGCGGGTTCGTTTGGGTGTTTTTGTGTGGATTCGGTGATTTTTCTGGTCGATGATGCTACAAGAGCGCTCGCGATTTCCTGATGTCGCGACCAGGACTGGTGGTGTCGAGTGGCGTGGAAGGTGGATAAGGAGGGAGAGCTGTTGAAGAGAAAGGCGATGGAGGTTGTGTTGTGATTTTCCGTTGAGAGATGACGGTGGTAGTGAAGCTAGAAAGTGCGACCATGTCTGAGTAAAAGTGGAGCATGGTATTTTGATAACGGGGAAGAAGGTATTTCGGTTGGGCTTTGGTGACTGGGCCAAATTAACTTGAGGATGGTGAGAGGCCCAATTATAAGTATTGTTTAAATTTAGTTTAACTTAATTTAAATGTATAGTAACTTCTTAATGTTGTATCTTGACCATACGTTATCAGAATCTCGAACCGTCAGTCACGTTAGGATCGTATGGATGGACACTACCAATGGAACTGACTGGGAGTGGAGTGGAGCTCGTTTGAATTTATGGCGAAATAAATTGTTTGATTCAAATCAAACAAACAGTTTATCGTTCTTTAACGATGAACTGCAAATGTGAGTAAACCTCACTAACTCTGAACAGTTTATAAATTTCATGTTGTATTTTTAGAACTGTTAAATATTGGCTGATTGACTGTGTGTTGACTGTTTGATTGAACTGCTAGTCAGTTAGTTGAATTTCTATATTGATTCTGTTTAACAGAATATATCATATGGAACTGAAAGTGATGTTATCTATATTGTTTAACATCTGTGATGCAGGGAAACAGGTTGGAGGAATCCAACTGGATTCCTCAATATTTATTTTACTGTAATTCATATATTGTGATATATGATGTGATATATAATATGTTGTTGATTATGTGTGTTTGGACGATATTTATCGTTGTTATATGGTATGTTAAATACCATAAGAAATACTGGATGTTGGAAAGGGGATTTTCAAAGTGTATTTTGAAAATGAATTATTTATATAAAATCGATGGATTTTATATAGAAAAGGAAAAGGGTTTTATAAAGGAAATAGATTTATAAAATCAAAGGATTTTATAAAAGAAGGAATTTATATAATCGAAGGATTTTATAAAAGGAGATATTTATTTAGAAATAAATAAATAGGATTATAAAGGTTATTGATTTAGGAAATAAATAGAATAAGAAAAAGGAAATATTTATTTGTTAGAATAAATAGAATAAGAAAAAGGAAATATTTATTTGTTAGAATAAATAGAATAGAATATAAAGGAGATATGCATTTGTATAAATAAGTAGAATTAAAAGGAGATATTTATTTGTTAAATAAATAGAGTTAAAGGGGAGTTATTCGAATATAGTTTAATCAAATAGAGTTAAAAATATATAGAGTTAAACAAGATTAGAAACTGACTAGAGATTAGTTAAGTTGAATAGTTTTCTGAGTATCGATCTGATGTTGGTTTCGGCCTTCGGGGTTTATACTTGGGAAGTTGTTCTCTTATTGGTTTACAGTCAGGGACTGATAGTTGTGAAATGATAGTGATATGTAAATAAACAATGGAAATGTTTTTCAGTGTTAATAACGTATATTTTCTAAACATAGAAAATAAGGAAATATATATATATATATATATATATATATATATATATAGATATATATATATATGATTGTTGATTGATTTGATAGAATTTCCATCTGGAAATAATATCGTTGTTTGCACACCTGTTTTCTTTGATAGTTAAATCGCAGACTATCGAAGTTTTGACCATTTTAACGTTGTTAATATGGAGAGACCGGTTGGATTATTATCCAAAGAACCACTCTGTATTGGCATAAGTGTTGCGAATCATATATGCCAAAGATAATTGAAGACGGAGTAAAGTGCAAGGGCTATTGTATAAGACTTAGATAACAGTGCCTAAGATGGATATACTGAATAGTGCCTTCGGTTCATCTTGTTCCTGGATGACTTGTATGGATGAATATCTGACAGAGTATTTCCAGAATGGTCACGTACATTGATTTCTTCAACCTTACCAAGAGTGGAAGCGGAGAAGGAAACTTCTTTTAGTTGACACGTAATGTATGGTTGTAGACGTCAATCGGTGATTGGATGGATTTGATGATTTGACATTCGAAGTGAATCTGATGTGATAATGAAGCGTAACCTCAAGCCTCATCAACCAGTAATTGACAAAAATCGGGCAGGCAGCATGGCTAAGTCGGTTGCTCCGAAATAGAGTGTATAATCACCTGATCTAGAGTTTCATTTATTTCTAAAAATCTATTGTCGATACTGTCCCATTCGGGAAACGGTTGCTGATCCCAACCGTTGGTGATATACATTCGATACACTCAAGCGAAATAAGTGGTCGGTCATGTGTGGCCGGGTTGCAAGATGTTCTTGTTGAACCCAGTGTATTCCTCTCTAGAGGTACACTAGCGAAAGGTGGTTCCATACCTTGTCATAGTTGAAAATCCATTACCCAATACGTGCATGCGGCTTTGATTGTATAGTATATATGTAGAACGTGAGATGAAAGCGTTTCTGCTAGATGATTATTATATTATGGTTGATAGACATTATTATAATATCAAAAGGTTTTTGGATATAAAGATAATTTGGATTCTCATAAGGGAAAAACCCCGTTCCGTTATACGGCGTGGTCTTATGAGATATCATTTACCGGCTTGAACTGTTTTAAACTGTTTTACTCACACCAGTCCCATGACTGACCCGGAGTTTATTTTGTTTTGTTTTCCCTAAACTCTTGGGTGCCCAATTTTGTACGGGCAGTCAAGTAGTCGGGATTTACAGATACTTGAAGAGCTGGAGCAGGAGGCTTCAGGATCATATAGCTATAGTTTATTTCCGCTGTGTTGTAAGTGTTGTACTTTGATAATGATGTATATTCAAGTACAAATGTATATTTCAAGTTATGTTATATATATTATATGTTATTCGTTCTGCTGTGAGGTCCGTGTTACTCTGATGTTGTGTTCTTCTTCTTCTTCTATTCTAAGTTTCTATCTTATCTTTCCTCACCCTCTAATTTCTTTCATTAATGACCGGTATTTTCGACCATTGGATGTTCGATATGTGTGGTATATCGGATAACCAAGGTCGCTAAAAACCCGGGTCATTACAGTTCTACAATGTGAAATATGCCACCTGTTCTCAGTTTATTATGATTTTTGTTTGGCTGATTGAGATTTATGATGACCATTCTTCCTCTTAAGCTGAAATTATATTGTTTAGTCATTATTCATCTATATTTTAAATTCTGAATCCTATTGATAATAACAAAAGGGGGAGAATGGATTGAAATTTTGATTTATGGGTGAATATTTTATAAATATTTTTTATTTTGAAAATTTATTCAATTTTCATTTTTCACTCATGCACAGTTATAGGGGGTTTTCTGTTGTAGGGGAACATTCAAATAGGAGGAGTTCAGTTCTTCACTGTCAAACACATTCATTGGTTTCAAAATCTTAATATTTGTTTGTCATCATCAAAAAGGGGAGATTGTTGTATATAACGGTGTTGTATATACAATTATATGATTTTTGTTTGATGATAACAACCAAATATATATTCTTTTAAATGTGTTTGTAATCGTACTGTTTCATATTCACATCACAGACAGAAATATAATATTTAAATTTAAATAGAATACGACTATGCACGAATTCAAATATTCAATAGTATTTTATTTAAATATAAATATTGTATTTCATACATTTAAACAGTACAACTATTTATAACTCCACTATTTGAACACATCACATTTCATATACATTCCCAGAAGATTGTACTTGTAAATAAACTGAATACGATAGACAAGTTTGTTTGACAACAATAAAATGATATTTTATTTCAAACAAATTTGTTTATTACAAATACTAGTACAATTCTCTAATTATACATTCATACACTGCTCCTCACTATAACATTGTCACTCAGTTATACAATTTTATGTACAATCTTTACATTTCATATACACTTATACACTCTTTCACTGTCTTCTGTCATCTTCAGTTTTCTGTCTTCACAGCTCAGTCCAGTCATCATCTTCATACCTGTCATATACAGAAACACACACACACAGTATATGGAGCAGAAATAATTTTCAAAATACATGTGAATATAAAATTTATTTTTAAAATTTTATTTGCCTCAGTTTTCTGGTGTGTTTCTCATCATTTTTCATGACTTGATCTGATTCATCTGTGTCCAGTCAGTGTATATACAAAATATTTTAGTGTAGGGACAAGATTTTTTTTCTGATGGTTGCATATACACACGTGTATAAATATACACGTGTGCACTGCTTCGCCAATCAGCTAGCAACTGAGAAGCAGCCACGTGGACCAACTCGACTCGGTGCACACATGAAAATAACTCAATGTAAAGTCAACAGCAAGTTCAAGGGTCGAGCAACAAACTCAACACAGCATGAAATGGTCAGCAATTACACAAGCAACTCAAATTCAATATGAAGCTCAAGGGATTTCAACACAGCATTAACATGATTTGACTCGAGCAACTACATGGGTGTGCAAACTGCATGGTACATACATATATATATATATATATATATATATATATATATATATATATATATATAGATGTCCAGTTTCAAGAATACCCAAAACTGCTCAAGTCATACTAGAATGGGAGAATGGTGCAACACAAGGCATTCAATTCAGGCTCAAGAATATGAGGAGCAAGTTAGGGGTACATGAACAAGTCACAAGTGCAAAAGGCAACAGCAATGTATGGTGGTGCTGCATAACTCATATGGCACAAGTACAAATGAAGCGTCGAGCTCAATGTTATAGCAGCATACAATTGATCGAGCATAGTGTAAAAATGGTCAAGCAAGCTAATGTGGACATGCAGCGAGGATACATATATGCACACAACACAACATTGAGACAAGGCACAAAGGAAACTGGTGCACAATGGTCTGGTCGAGCCAGTGGGATTCAAATGCATGTATGAGCTACAAACTGCATGGTATATATCAGCATCATGAATAAACAGCAATGATATGGTTAACATAAGTGCAACAACATGTCAAGGCATTTCACAACAGAATTTGACATGCATGTAAACAAGTGTGGCAGCATAAGCATGATCATGGGCAAGTGCTAAAGTGATCAAGTGGTGCACACAGCAATGTGTTGTTAAAAATGATATATGGAGCAGTTTTTAATATGATGAAGCTACTGCATACATGAGTGTCAATACAGCATACAATAGCTAAGCCGAGCAAATGGTGATACATAGTGTATGAATGGTGCAACAAGATTACACATGGGATCGACACAAACAAGGCAGTTGATCCTTGCATGGATGGTGTGTACACAGTTTTTTATAAATGGTCAGTGAACATGGTGAATCAGATGTTCACATGCAAGAATACAGGAAGAGTAGAAATTCACTTATATGGCAAGAGTGTTGGCAAACAAAATATGGACAGTGTATTGAAGGACCATAAACACAAATCCTTTAATTTCCAGAAACTCAAGTTTGGAAAGCAAAATAACTCAAGTGAATTCACGGCAACAGAGAGGAGACAGCAATTAGACATTTTCATATTTGTTATCAAGCAGATTTTACACAAGAATGAAAACAGTTTTTTCATGTATTGCATGCTAATCAATGGGTTTCCAGAAATGATTTCATGGCATAATATCAAATTTTAGGCAAGTATTAATTGAGGCAGAAATTTCGATTCCAGTCTTGGCAAGAAATGAATCCATGGTTTCCAGAATTGCACAAAGATGGTATAAGACAACAAACACTTTGGAAACGTATCACGTTCAATTCAAGGCAACCAATTTCAATTTCATTCGAGAATTTCGAAACGGGGAAACCACAAATTATCAGATCGAGACATTTATAGAAATCAGAATGATTATAGGCTTTCCAAATCCTATTTTACACAACCATTTCATCATCGGCATAACAGAGATTGATCGAAAAATACAAACAACCAGCAAGAAATTCAAAGCAAGAAAATTCAGAAATTTACTTCTGTTTTCGATCGAGAGCCACAGAGAGTATCCCAAATAGAAGCATCAGATGACAACTACACTTTCAAAGTTCATTAGAGATTCAATCAACGAAGTCGCAATTTCGATTTGGGTGCTATTCAGAAAACCGTAATTTCTTTTTTTCCTTTGAAGCCAGCCGCCATTTTCAAGAGGCATAGTGAACGAGAATGGAGGGTGCACCAATCTTGAAGGAGGCCGGCCAATTTGAAGTCCATTATAGTAAAGGGGAAATTTAATTTGATTTATATTAATTAGGGTTTTCAAATTTGTTTATTTCTGTTGTACTTTTTATTTTATTTTAAACCGTCAAACAGTTCTAGAGTCTGTAAAATCTAGCAGTTCACTAGAGTCTGAAAATTCTAGGGTTACGAATTACAGGGTTTGTAATTCGGGAAAATCTGGTCGAGGGGATATCGGTCAGTCTAGGGTTTTGAGCGTACGGTTAGTACAGGAGCAGAGAGTGCGAGTTTACAGGGTCTGTAAGCGGGATCTGTTATTAACACCTAGTAGAAACCTTAGTGAATGCAGCAGTAGGCAGAGTCTGCCGAAGCTGAGTATATCTATGTGTTATTTACTGCATTTATTTCCCTGCTGATTATCTATGCTGCGATTTATTTTAATAACACTTTAAAACTGTGATAAACCCTATTCACCCCTTCCCCTCACCCCCCCCCCCCCCCCCCTCTAGGGTTAATCTAGATCCAACAACCACTCATGCTAGAAATCTTCAACATGTCATTCAATGAATTAAAATCTTATATGAGATTGTTTAACAAAGTAAATAGGTCTCACTTGTGTACTTTCAAGAAAAACCCAAATTTGATTATAATCACCATATGCTTCATTGCCGCTACCTTGAATCACATCAAGATTTTTGTCTACTATTACCTATTTTCGTTCTGATCCAACTCCAAATATGCTACAAATATACGGAGAACTGGGCTTAGATCTACTTAGGTTTAGGTTTTTATTTTCAAAAGAAAACGACAAATATTCTAAGTAGTACCCTTCCTGATAGGGCTGTAAACTTTGTAAGAATGTCTGGCATCTGTCTATCGTCCGTTCGTGTCCGTAACCGAAATACGTCCGCTCAAATCCGTTAGATTCTCATTTAGAACACGGGTTAGAACAAAAAAAATTATACGAGAAAAAATCACACCCGCTCCGTATTCGTTCGAATTCGTCAGAATTTCTTATAATTTGATATATAGTTGCGAGAAATTCCAATAAAAAGTATAAAATATGATATAATATCCAACTAGGTTCATTCATGTTCGTATCCAAAAACATATATCCATATCCAACCGATTTCATTTAAGCCACGAATTATGATAATAAAATTTGCTCAAGAAAAATTTCCGTTCGATCCGTGGACGGTACGAATTTTCTTGGATAGATACTGAACAAATCTCCGTTCGGTCTGGTCCGACTGATTTACATCCCTGCTTTCTGAAATTTCAAAATCAACTAGTACCATGTTTGATACTAATGGGCCTTAGGATCCCCTTACGCTCATCTAAGTTTTTTATCCATGTATATTATATGTTCTTGAAATGAGACAGAAAAATATATCCTATTCAAAGGAACAAGTTTCATACTTGAAATCATCACTCATTAATGACAATTTCAGCTTTCCTTGATAAATTAACCGTTTTACCTTTAATTAAAAAAATTATTTAATTATTTTTTAACACCCTGTGTCAAGACACGAAGAAGTGTGTATTGGATAACATCGGCAAAACGAGCATCAACTGACGCAGTAAATGTTTTCAATTTTTTGGTGGAGAAGTGAAAACAGAGAATTATTTATAGGAAGAAACATTTGAAATGTTGAAATCGTACCGTCTGTAACCAGAGTAATTGACCAATGTGTATCTTTTGTTCAAAAATGGATCCTGATGTTTTGATGTTACGTTATTTTTGTGTGCAAGTTTGAAATTTATACAAAAACCGTCGCCACAACAGAAACAAGAAAGTTTAAATTACGTTTTCTGCTTGCTGTAGGAGGCACTTAACAAGATGATATGACTAATAAGCTAAGGACTCTCGTCTTTTGACTTATACTATATGATTTCTTCTGTCCTATTTTATCACTCTCTTTTTGCTTTTGATATATATATATATATATATATATATATATATATATATATATATATATATATATATATATATATATATATATATATATATATAGACGAGTTCAATGGCACCCCAAATAGTGCAGCACCCCTAAATGCCTCCTGATTTCCACCACACATTTCATTTCTCTCTCCCTCCACTACTTCTCTCTCCTTCCACTAGCATAATTTATAATAAATGAGAGATGAGAGAGGGAGGCAAATGGGGTACTCACTATTTGGGGTGTCATTGAACGCTCCTCATATATATATATATATATATATATATATATATATATATATATAGGATCAGGGAGCCCCCTTGAATTTCAGCCCCCCATTTGCAACTCAATTTCAGCCACTCGTTTATATTAAAAAAAGTAAATGAAGAGTGAGTAGAAGGTGAGAGAATGAGTGGAAGGAGAAAGGGAGAAAATGTGTGGTGGAAAAGTGGTAGGCTAAAGGGGTGCTCACTATTGGGAGTGTCATTAAACTTGCCCATCCATATATATATATATATATATATATATATATATATATATATATATATATATATATATATATATATGGCGAGCGTTCAATAACACCCCAAAAATGGAGCACCCCTTTGGTCCTTCTGTTTTCCACCTCTCATCTATATTAATTAAAGTTAGTGGAAGGTGAGAGAGTTAGTTGAAGGAGGGAGGAAAGAAATGTGTGATGGAAAAGTGGTAAGCTAAAGGGATGCTCCATTTTGGGGTGTCATTGAACCTGCCTCATTCATATATATATATATATATATATATATATATATATATATATATATATATATATATATATATGAATAGGTGATGGAGATTAAAGAGGAGAGTTCACGTGCAATATAAGAGGTGCAGCGGAACCGTCCTCCATATATATATATATTCGTAAAATTTGGATGGCATCGAACGATATGGTATTTCTGCATTTTCACTTTTTCAGTCAGTTGAATTTCGCTGCTAACGCTCATATTTCAGTCCTCCCGAGCCAGAAAAAGTTGGATATAGAAGGATACGGTGTTTCTGCATTTTCGGCCTTTGAATATTACCTTCCAAAAAACCAATGAAAATCTACTGAAAACCCATTCAAATTTTGTTCAATATTACCTCAGTTTTAACTCAAGTCCCTCCTCACATTTCAAGTCCAGAATAGTTTGCGCTTCCAAGTGTTCTATCATTGGTAATTGTATTTTCTGCAGGTAACTTTACTTTTCTATTAATTCTCATATCTGAATAATACAAACAGTATGCCCACATACAAAATGAGAAATATAAATTACCAGTTGATTCACATAAAAGGGTAAACTCAAAATTTTAAGTGACTTTTTTGCTTGTCATCTGATTTTTTTTTTAATTCCTACAATTTAGATATCATACCCACCACATTGCCCATTGTAAAGTTTATTTTTCATGATAAGTCTCTTCTTGAACAACCCTGTCAAAAAAAAATTATACCTCATGCAGTAAACTTCACGTGGAATGTCTTTTGCACATTTTTGGTAAAACGATTCTTTACACCATCACCTAAACATACATATATATAGCTCATTCCTGAACAACACATTAAAACATATCAGCATGGTTATTCCAGTCAGAAAAACATCACTTCTTCTTTACAATATTATTGCTGTTGTTAATATTTGTCTATCTCAGGAGTATGGTAATTATATTTCATACATATCATGAATTTTTAATATTTTTACGGATAATTAGTTATACGGTTATCACTCTTCTTTTGCGTAGATGCAAATGATTTTAGCTATGATGAAAAAAGCGAGAACGGTCCGTGCAACTGGGGAAATATTAACGTTGATTGGGTATTGTGTAAAGACGGAGTTAATCAATCTCCAGTCAACATTAATGATGAGAATCTTGAAGTAGTGCTTATTAAGAGAAACCTGGGTATGAAATTATATGAATCCGAGGCAATATTGATGAATGAAGGCCATAGCATACAAGTAATATATGTTTATCTCAAACAATGTTCTCAACAGGCTCAAGACTTATGTTCCAGTTTATTTGAATTTCTTTGTTACATTTGTTTTATTTTGAGACTAGGTGACATGGCCTTATGGAGGAGGCCTTGTAATGATTGGTCACGACACATTTGCAATTCAACAGCTGCACTGGCATTTCCCTTCGGAGCATGCCTTTTATGGAATAAGGTTATATTTGATTCTTCTTTACCATTAGAAATTTTATTATTTGTATATCATATTTTTATATTTGTCAAAAGAAAAGAAACTCTGCCTAGATTCTAAAACTTGAGGTATTCAAATATTCACAATAGGTTTCCACTAGAAATGCATATGGTTCTTCAAAGTTCTGATAATCAAACCGCAGTCATTGGGGTAGTTTATAAATTAGGTCTACCTGATCCTTTTCTTTCTTCAAAGGTTTGTCTTGGTATTTTTATTTTTATTTTCCACTGCATTTAGGTTAGTTACCATTTATTTTTATTTCTGTTCTAATTTCTCAAATTTAATACAGGTGATGACAAACATAAAACAATTAACTGCGTCTTGCAATGAGATAAATTTAGGGCAACTTTCACCCCCAATAATAAATCTAAGCACTGCTTATTACAGATATTCTGGTTCGTTAACTACGCCCCCTTGCTCCGAAGGCGTTACTTGGATCCTTCCCAAACAAGTAATTTAAATGAAGCTTTGGATTTTCGAATTGTATTGTTACATTTTAGTGTGAGAATTCTGAAGCTCGTCATGTGTTTATTTGTTATCATGCAGATTAGGACCATTTCTAACGAACAGCTTGATCTACTACAGTCTGCGGTTCAATTTGTAAGAAAACCACATAAGACTTCTGAAAGAAATTTGGAATGTTTACTGATGTTAATTTTAACTACTTACAGAAGAGTAATGCAAGACCAATACAACCATTGAATGGACGGTGGATAGGCCTTTACAAGCAGCTGTATTAGCTTTTTACAAGTGAAGGAATTCTTCGTGTCTTTCAAGATTGGGTTTCTGTCTAATCCAATATGAATAAAGCATATGTTTGTGTAGAAACTTTGAGGTGATGCAAGCCAGAAATAATATTAGGAACTACCAAAGGCATTCGAAATTAAGTATTACATTTATAACTCTGTTTACCAACTTGATCTTGATCTTTTGTCAAACAAATATGTTGTACCTTAAATTTCAACAGCATCAATAGTGAGAAGGGTGTCTTCAGATCAGGTTGCCTTCTCATCTACTGGAGGCTCTTTAGACACCAGACCTCGGATCTTAACATCATAATAAACTTCTTCAACTCTTCGTAAATCATACTTCATGCCTTTAGAAAGAAACAATATCCGACCATGTTAGATTTTCCAAATACGGGAATATAATTTAAATGAAAAAAAAAAAAGTATGTAACGAACCGTCAAACTTTTTGCGAAGAAAATCATTTCTAAGATTGAGCATGCGAAACGATGCATGAAGCTCAGTTAAAAACTCAAGCACCTTTCTTGGACATTCATAGTTGCCAGCAGTCACTTGATTCACTACATACCTGGGCTGTAAGGGCAGGAACAACTTCAGTTGTAAAATTCATTGTTCTTTCTATTTTATAGCACAAAAGAAATATGCAATTGCACAAGGGAAGAATAGCCACAGTAAAGAAGCAATGAGTAAGAAATATAAAATGCTGCAGCAGTAAACTGAAATTATTCAATGTTTGTCGAAATTGAGTTTCTTACCAATTCATTTGACATGAAACACAGGCCTGCGGTGATAAATGTAGCAACTATTAGTACCTACCATATAACTACATATATATACACAAATATATAAAGAAAACAACAAGTTTTAAGATAAATTAACATATGTTGTTGTTCTATAAATGAAAACAATTTAATATGACAAACGAAGTGTTTTTCCACAGTAAAATTTATGATAAACATGAACATAATGATATGCAGTTAAAATTATTCACATCAAAAATTAAACAAGTACTTGGAATCTAACCAGTAAGATAATCCTCCACGTCTAGTCTGAACTCCAATGTAACCACTTCACAAGAACAAAAAACAAATAAGAATAATCTTCAAAATATCTACAACAAAAATTACAAAGAAAAAATAATTATAATTATTATTACTTATTATAAGAAGATTTAATTAATGATAGAAAACTAATTGTGTATTCTAACAAGATCATGTACACCTGACTGATTACCAAACTCCGACAGTTGAAGTACGGTAGAAAACAATGATAATACTTTTTATACTATTTAAGGAATATGCTAGACATATAGTAATCCAAAATTACACAAAGAAATGGTGCATCAGGGGGGAAAAGAAAGAAAAAACATCTTTTGGATAAAATTTAGCATTATTAATAAAAGTTAGGTACTTGAGGCCAGTCGGTGTCCAATGGCATCAAATGCCAACGACAGATAAACCTATATTCACCTTAGTCTGTTTTTCCCTTCTTGTGGGTGTATTCCGAGGATTTTAATTTTTGGATGCTGATGTTCAGCAATGTGAAGAGACAATAGTTACTAGGACCTGGCCACACAATGTTATCACATTTGGCTATTGCTCAATAACAATGAAAGCTACAATGATAAAATATTCCTGAATCTATCTAGAGACCATCAACAATTTTGTTCTTCAAGTATCCAGCAAATGCATGCATATCAATGCGTAGTCATTTTATGTTGTCAAGGATCCAAATAAAAACATTCTTTTTCATCTCAAAAGAAGAAGAGAAAGACAGAAGCAAGAAACAATGTGCATTACAGTTTTGTGGGAAAAATAGCGAACCATATTCAATAAAAAATTGTTGGGGATTGGAAAAGGACATTTAACGATGTAAATCTAAACGGTTATGGCAATGTTTTTGAATAAAAGCATGTACATCGGTACAGTTAAAATATTGGTGTTTTAATTCTCGTTTATCGTGCTCTGATCTCATCCAGCATATGCATAAATATCAATGCGTAGTCATTTTATGTTGTCAAGGATCCAAATAAAAACGTTCTTTTTCATCTCAAAAGAAGAAGAGAAAGACAGAAGCAAGAAACAATGTGCATTACAGTTTTGTGGGAAAAATAGCGAACCATATTCAATAAAAAATTGTTGGAGATTGGAAAAGGACATCTAATGATGTAAATCTAAACGGCTATGGCAATGTTTTTGAACAAAAGCATGTACATGGGTACAGTTACAATATTGGTGTTTTAATTCTCGCTTATCTTGCTCTGATCTCATCGGAGATTTAGCTTTCATACTTAGACAAGACAAAGCATCAACTTTAGTTAATATCTCATTTGACAATCATCTTTTTTGAGATGTTAAGGACCTAAGGTGAAGTTTGGTTTACCCTATTTAGTTTAGGGATTTTGTCTGTAAAAAAATATGAGTGATACATTTATGTCGTAAAAAATGACCGTTATAGAAAACGAAGTTAGCACACAAATCAACTTTTTTAAAATAAATTGTTTGTGTTATGGAAAGTAGTGAAAGAAACAGAGAATTTATCATTCCGACGTTCCTTTCATTCCGTCTGCCATCTCCGCCGTCCCTCAACTCTTTTTTTTTGTAATGTTAAAACTTAAAACACCATCTAAACTTCCAACCGTTGCTTAATCCGAAGTAATGATAAAAGTTACATGTTTTCATGTTACATAATATTCTTTGCTTTTTCAATGGATTCAACATAGATTGCTCAATCCAAATGTTCTGTACTAAGCCCCTAATCCTATTAATGTCTTCACTCAGTGAGAGGGGACAAAGGAACTATTTGGCTTATCCCTTCTCCGGAATATGAAAAGACGTTCTTCTCTTTCTGGTATAGCAACTCTTTTGTATGAATATAAATATGTTGCCCTTTTTCAGCTTTTAGATAACAGTTAATTGAAAGAAAGAAAAAAGTTCATATATGCCAATTTTAAACACATACATTACTTTGGAATTGTTACGAGATCAAAATCAAAATGTCAATCCAAAATGTAGACTTGAGATAGACTCGTCTCCTTCAAAATCTCATCTAATAAGAGATATCGTGTGTGAAAATCCCAACGAGATCTGAAAATTTGATCACAGGAAAGCTTTCAACGCATCAACATTTAACAATGTTTGATTCATTTTTTAGGTATGAACTATGTTTATTTTTATTGATCTGTTTTCATGTATATGTTCTATGTTCTCTGTTCTCCTATTGATATTCATTTTTTAGGTACGGATCATAATATTTAAAAGTTATATTTTCGGTGAATAATGATATTCTGACTAAGCTGTTTCATGTTGAGCATATCCAATTAATGGACACAGTTCAACAAAATTCATGGGTTGACTAAGGTAAGTATGCCAATGGATACCGAAAATCCATCCGCATTGATATTCATTTTTTAGGTACGGATTATGATATTTAAAAGTTATATTTTCGGTGAATACTGATATTCTGACTAAGCTGTTTCATGTTGAGGATATCCAATTAATGGACACAGTTCAACAAAATTCATGGGTTGACTAAGGTAAGTATGCCAATGGATACTGAAAATCCATCCGCATCTGTATCCAAAAAAGGATAAATGCCCAATATTCGGGAAAAGACACGGACACGGATACGAAGACTTCTGCATCCAAGAAATATCCGTCCGGTTTTTGTCAAGATTATATTTTTATTAAGTTCTTTCCTGTTAAGGATATCCAATTAATGGACACAGTTAAACAAAATTCATAGATTGACTAAGGCAAGTATGCCAATGGATACCGGAAATCCATCAGCATCCGTGTCCAAAAAAAAGGATAAATGTCCAAAATTTGACAGAAAACAACACGGTTGTGGACACGAAGACATCTACATCCAAAAATTATCCATCCGATTTTTATCAAGATTATATTTTTATTATGTCTATTTTTGTATACGAATGCATGTATTTACATTGTACTAAGTTACTACTTTATATAACATGCATTTAATGCATGTTAACTGCTCAAAATTATTTATCACTACCATATTGTTTATTTTTCAAACTTCTGTAATTAATAGAATTGAAAAAATTAGGCCAAAACTAAATTTCTTTATATGTTTCTTATTTTATCAATTATCCACAGATATGATATACCCGAAATTGATTTTAGATGTGAACGCGGATATGGCACCATCACATCCAAAATTATAAGTTGTCAGGCTGACAACTCTACAAGGATGGGTCCAAACATAAATTAAGGAAGCAAATGAAACCCATTTTCACGAGGCCTCGTAATCTATAATACATCCAACTATATACCAACACCCTCCCCCCCCCCCCCCCCTTTCAAAAATAAATTTTCACAAGAAAAAAGACAAACATAAAGGCCCATTCTAGTTCATTCACGTATCATTTATAAGAGTATTAAGTGATATTTCTATCCAGGATAATTGTTTAAGGACAAATGCGGTGGTATAAATAAATAGTTTAAATAACTTATTTTAGACTTAAAAGCAAACACAATTTGCATTATAATTTCAAATTTTTTAACCTTGTTCATTCCATCTTATCAGTCCTGTGTTCTTCAACATTTATGTCAGCATACCAGTTTCAATATTTCATTGTTATGCAAAAAAAATAGTGTAATATATTTTAGCATTATGCAAAGTAAAAAAAAAAAAAAGAACATAAAATTTTGCATGTCAAATATTTAGAAAATAGTTATCTTGCAATTATTTGTACTCCAATACCAAATTCCCAAGATCTCATATTTGATCGGAATTCACCATCACCACAGATACAACCACCACCACATCTACCCACCACCCGCCTACTCTACACTGCAATCCATACCTAACGGTACCATCCTCGACTTCCTTGTCACCTCCACTGAAATCTCAACATTGATGTTGATGTCGTGATTGAAACCCTAAATCCAACCGTCTTAAGTGAATTTACAATCATTCTCCAATATTAGTCAACATCTCCCATCAAGATGCATCCATCAACCGCCACATTAAGCATTTACAAGCATCATTTGAGGGTTTTTTTTTTTTTTGTAATTTTATAAACTGGTAATGGATATGTAAATGAAAAAACGTAAATAAAAAATTATTTAATCACATAAGGATGTAAAAAATAATTTTCTTGTGAAAATAAGGATGTATGACTATTTACTTTATTTAAATAAATATATATATCACATCGTGGGTATTCATAAAATGCTAAAATAATTAATAACCTAAGGGATTATATTGTGGACATATAGCTATTGATGGTTAAGCACTTAAATCGTCAACCATTATCAGATATTTAAACTACCAAGGACAAAATAATAATTGATTGCATGATAAATTAAGAGGGGGGACCTAACCACCCAAAAAAAAAAAAAATAATAATAATAATAGAAATTCATGTATGTATTTGTTCCATTATCTTATCTAATCAAATAATAATATAACATCATTTTCAACCTATGTTACTTGCCATGCAGAACAAAAATGGAAATGGAAAACACTGCATACCGCGGAACGCAATAGTCAATACGTAACAGGATCGCTAAATCGGAACAGAATACGCTTCATCCGAAATGCAGAACGTTTTGAAAATGCCCTCTTTACGTACAAAGTTGTATAATATTATCATCCGCTACAAATGCATGGACACAAAGTAAAAGCATTTTGTATTAATAAACATACAATTAACGTTCATGTCCAACTAGTCATAAGTTACAATTCCAGGTTTTGAGCGCAAACAAGTCACTGGTTGTTGAATTTGTAATTATAGTTTAGCCTCTTCAATTTATTACTTATAATTCTGTAATCTCTCTTTTGTACGCTCTTTTTAGTAAATTAAAGAATAGTCGTTGGATCCATGCACATAGACAATCCAACCGAACCAGGTTAAATCTTTGTATTCTTTACTCTTTATTTTTCATTTTTTGGTGATTGTTGTTCATAGAATCGGCAGTTGATAATTAATCGACAAGCTAGATCATCATTTGGCTGCTTTCGTGCATATGCCTAACCATTTCACAACGGTTTGGCAGTAGTGCAAATTAATTAAAATTTTGCACAATGGTATATAGACCTTTTTACATTACTAAGTTGGTTGAGAGTTAAAATAAAGTAGAAAACAAGACTTTTAGTCTTCTCAAGGCTGATTTGAAATCATTTTTCATTATTTAGTTATATAAATACGCGCGCACACACACACACATATATATATATATATACACATACATATATATATATATATAAAAAGAAATCATTACACTTGATGTTTTATATTTTCAATAGAAAATCATTATTACTTCATGTATATTAGCATAATACACTTAAAACCACCAGAATAAACATTTTTGAAACATCAAAATCAATATTTGAAACATAGAATTGAATTGTCTTGGAGTTTTAAGTCCAACATTTTCAGACGTCAAAACTAGTGTACCAAATTGTGTGTGCATTGCATTTAGGAACACATGTACCCAAACGGAATATGATAGTTGAAGTGTGACTTATGATAACGTAGTTTTCAACGCACCACAAGATGAGCTGCAGAACGTAAAAAATATAAGGACCCACTATAATAAATTCATTTTGGAGCCCCAAGATTATCCAAGGACAGCCCTGTGTAAACATGGTTACAGAAATTTTGCAGCATAAGTAAAAATGATACTGAACTATATCTTTTGAAAAAGTGTGTCCACAAGTTAATGCATGGAAGCTCCATCTAGTGATAATTTTTAACATAATTTATCAATGGATCCTTAATTGTTATTAGCATTTGATGGAGCCTAACATATTGTTACTTACTTCAATAGAGATAATCAAACGATACATATATGGATATGTGACCTTTAATGTATTGGATATATATCTACATTCAGTTTCACTTACATTTTAAATGCAAAAACAGAATAATGATTAGTGACAATGATTTGAGAACTATTTAAAAAAATATGAAGTATTTTTTTTTTAATTATCGAGTATGTTAGCACTTCATGAATACACAATGCATGATAGATTAAAGTAGTTTATCATCATAAAATACCGTTTTGCATATTAAAGACAGTGCTTTTTTGTTGAAAAAAAAAGCATAAAAATATTAGTCTTCAAAACATTAACCTCCAAATATCATTGAATTTTTCTTAGACCGCTATAAGACATAGGATTTCATACATTTTAAGAACTAATTAAAACTTCACTTTCCAATAACGGCAAGAAATTGAAATATTGAATGCTGATTATACCAAAATTTAAAAAAAAATGATAAAAAGAGAGGAAAGTCTTAAACAACGGAAGGTTGGTGTATAGATTAGAGTTTAATTCTAAATAAGTAAACTGAATTATTTAAACTATTTGTACCACAATGTTCGTTTCAAAACAACTACCATAACATGCCAATATGAAGTTATGAACTGACTCATACGATTAAAAATGGTCTGCACAGTGTTATTAATGGCGCACGGCGCAAAAAGGCGCAAACCCTCTCTGGAGCCTTGGCGCACGGCGCAGCAAATGGCGCGCGCCTTTTTAATTTACTGTGCATGTTTAAATTTTTTAATATTTTTACAAAAAAATTTAAAAAATTCAATATTTTTTGCTAAAACATATACAACAAATTTTTTTATACATTTTTCAAAAAATACAAAATTTCAAGCACAATAGTTTTCAAATCCAAAATAATAATACACATTACTGATAAACTAGAAATCTAAATCTGATAAATTTAATTCTTGATTGTATTTAACAAATACCAAGTCATAAAATATTTTTATGTTGTAGACAAAACGTACAAAGATATTGGACATATTCACACATGCAAAAAAATTCTATCCAAGGGTGTATGTTTAAAGCTGATTGAATGTTAGTTTTCTACGTATAAAGCTGCTAAGGCACGATATTTCGCACCGTGCGCCATTTCTGCGCCGCGCGCCATTTGGCGTGCCTTTCCATGTGCGTCACAAGCAAAAATGGCACAAACGCCACACCGCGCCGTGCGCCTAGACGCGCCTTTCACAACTATGGGTCTGCATAAGGACTAGAATGAGCTTTATGTTTTTTGTTCAGTTTAGTTGGATGTACTGTAAATCATTTGGGGGAAAATATGCTATCATTGTTGAACAAAATAAATTGAAGGCCCTTATGAATCTAGATCGTAAATATATGCTTACAGTTTACTTGGCTTTAGCGTAGAACCATCCCTCCAATTCTATCAGAAGAAAAAAAAATCACTGAAAAGAAACGCACCACCAAAGACCGTTGCAATACTTCATCATTCAGAATATCATTTTAACGATCGTAGGGTTATTGTACTTCACAGTGCAGATTTAACTATCAAAGATAACATTATGAAATTCCATTCAGTTGACCAACATTACAAAAATGTTACTCACACCTTAGTTTCTCTTCAACGTTCAGAATATGATTTTAACTATCATAGGGTTATTGTACTTCATGGTGCAGATTTAACTATCAGAGATAAAGTTATGAAATTCCATTCAGTTGACCGACGTTACAAAAATGATACTCACACCCTAGTTTCTCTTCAGCATCTGAATGCAAGAGTAAATTTCCAGTCTCCAACCAATGCAAGAACCCAATCAAAGAAACAGCAGTCTGAGTCTCGTTCTTCCAATCCCCATGATATCTATTATCCAACATCAAATAAATGACTAAAGCTCAGTCTAAACTTAAGAACACTCTCGAACAAAAAAACAGCACCTGTAATATTGCCCTGGGCATTCCTTAATTATCTCCGCAATCTGACCAAACAGTCCTTTCAGCACTTCAATTTGATTCTTTGCCTTCTCTAACACCTCTGCATTTAAAATGTCAGATATCATAGCAACCAAAACAGTAGCTACAAACATGCATAGTCGTGTAAATACATCTCATTGTAAAATTGTCATGGAACTGATTTCTATAATTTTGCAAGTTAGAAAGTAAAAACCTACAAAACCCTAAACCCTGAAATGTAAAGGGAAAACGAACCTGGAAGGGGACGAGATTGGTGAACAAGAAGCAAGCTAGCATGAATGAGTCTATTGGCGGACTCCATTTCGTTTGCAACGGAACGAATCTTTTCCTTGACGGATCCGGAATTGTCTAACTGTGTCCGAAATTCCTCGAACTGCTTCTCCATCATTAGAATGTTGGTGCTAGAGAGGGAAGAAAGCCAGGCAAACTTAAAGTTACGTTTTACAAGTGAAGAGTGGAGGAGGAGGAGAATAGAAGAAGATTTATGGAAAGAATAAGGGTTTCCTAAGGAAAAAAGGAGAGTTGGAATGGCGGTTTTGAAAGCAGTAAGCGTTCTCATTTTAATTTTTAAAGCCAAAATCTCACAAGGACAAACCAAATTACCATAATGAGAGAAAGTAGAAAGTACGGTAGCCTAAAAAAACAAAGTCCTTGGTGCCGTTGGCTCCTCGATTTGAGGTAGTAAGTTATCTGATTTGCATCTGTAACAAAACATACGAAAATATATCATTTTTAAAATGTTCAATGTTTTTTTTATTGCATAAACATCGTATATCCATAGTCCGACTCTTACGAACAATATTCGAAGTTAACCGTATTTATCTGAATCTTTTATAGAATAAGACTATGATAGACCTCCGTCTGATTTGATCCGTTTACATCCGTATCCGTATGTACCACATTCTTATTCTCATTTTCATTGTTAACAATAGTATTATTGCTAAAGAAGAAGATATTTAAGGCATCCAACCACAAACCCAATTCACATAAACATTTAAAGCACGTGTATCTTCACTTGAGTTCTTCATCTTCATCTTCTGCATCTTTATTAGTTAAGTAATCGATTTAAGTATCACCCAAAACTTCCAACAAAATCATAATCAAAGTCGAATTCACTCTCTACAACAACAGAAAATGTCATGCTTCAATAAACTATCTATCGTCGAAATTGTCACATGTTATGCCCAACTTATTATTCAGTTGCACTTATAACCGTGCAATGATAAATCATTGATTTTTGACGCATTTGACGAGGAAACTTATCGTTGTTATTTGGTATTTAGGCCCTGTAAAATATAACAATATCATTTTTGTTCGATGATAACAAACATATATATTATAATAAAAATGTGTTTGTAACTGTATTATTCTATACTACATCACATACTGAAATAAATATTTAATTTGAATAAAATACTATTGCAAAAGAATTTTATATTCAAACAGTATTTTTTATTTAAATTAATATTTTATTTCAACATTTGGAATAGTACAAACTTCTGACTCCATTATTGTACACTCCATTGTGATATTAAACATTAAATTTATTTATGGTCATACACATTGCTTCCTCACTACAACACTCTATATTCACTCAGTTACATGTACAAACTATGTTACATACATTCATACATTGACACACATATTGACACATCACTTTGTCTTCAGTCTACTTCAGAGTCAGTCCAGTCACATGTATACCTGTCACAGAAACACACACAATAAAATAGAAAAAAATAGATTTAAAATTCTAGTAATTGTAAATTTATTTTGAATTTTATTTGCCTTAGAATTTTGGTGTGTTTCTCATCATATTTCTTGACTTGGTATGATATGTATATACACCTAATTATGTCTTGACTGCTTGAGATATTCACAATGATTCAGTATAAATAGTATAAGGTAGACTATATAACTTGTGCCTGTAGATCGGCCTCAACACAGCTATGCTGGTCTGCTGATTAAGACCAGCCTCAACTCACACTTGCGGTCTACTGATCTTGACCAGCCACGACACGTCATATATTGGTTTGCTAATGTAAATAGAAAATAGAATTGCACATGCACAATACATGTATACACATACATGTGTATGTATATACACATATATTTATAATGTGTAGGGGCAATATGGTCAAACATCAGTGAATACACGGTTTAAGCCAAACAGGTCGAAGCACGGTATTGTGCATCATCAAGGGAATGCACATACAAGATGACAGCAAATCAAAATGGTCAACCCGCAAATGTCAAATGCAAGATGCTTAGGTTCAAGTCAGTGAAACAAGTTCAAGTGATAGGGCAAAATGCAGCAGCATATACAAGTTCAGGGCTGTTTCAAGTGCGTAGCATCAACATAAGAGCATCAAGCAAATCGACCAGACCAGTGACACATGAATAAAAGGGTTAGATGTAACAAAGCAAAATACAACTAGACAAACCAGTGAGAAAATGGGTTTAGACTTTATTTCTGGGCATTGCAGCCCAAAGAGAAAACAAAGGCGCAAGGCCTTGTTGCGTTACAATTTTGGTCTGGACACTTCCAGAAACCGACAAATACTTACTTCACGAACATATACTGAACCGAAAGAGAATAATTAGTCAAAGTAAAAAAAAGTTCAGATCTAAACAAAAAAAAACCTCGTCTCCTTCAATCTATGGCGGTTGGAAGGCGAAGTAACTCGTGCTTGTATCTAGGTGCTGAACCAGTGGCAGCGACCGATCCACGCCTACCCTTTCGCTTGCTGCAAGTCCCCTTCCTATGGTATGTTCTCTTCTCTTCCTTAGTAGTGTCAAGTTCAGATCTTTTATTGCTAACTTGCTGACGAACTCCACTGACCGCTCTTTGTTTTGATGTATGCGGTTGTTCCTTTCCTTCCATGCACTCCAAACAGCAACTATAAGAGTGATTGCTTTCATTTCGGTTACCTCACTTACGCCTTGCCAGAGCATTTCAAGGTTTGCCATGATTTCCTATAATTTGGTTTCTGTGGTAGTGTAATTTACTTTTTTGCAACATTCTTCTCATAATCTCTTCGTAAACCCACATTCAAAGAACAAATTATTGTGGTTTTCTTCGTTTGATTTGTATAAGACACATGTTGACTCATCAATTATACCCCATTCGAGTAGCATGTCCTTCGTCGGTAGACGACCCATTACAGCCTTGTAAGCATAGCAGGCCATCTTGGGTTTATTTCGTTTACACCAGATAATTTTCTCCATGTGTTGGTTGAGTATTTGTTCCTAATATCATTCCAGGTCTGTCGTATGTTGAAGTCATAACCCATCCAGGTCCATGCATCAAACTGCATGTCCTCGTGCATTTGCATTCCTTCAATTACCCCTCTCGTCTCAGAGTTACATGCAACATTCACATTCCATTAATTGTCCACGATTATGGAGTTAACTCTCACATTTGGGCAACCATAAGCAGAGTATGTGCCCCATCCATGTGTGCCAATGAGTGATTTACCCTCTATCCAAGGGTCCTTTCATAAATAAGTGTCATTACCCTTTGATATTTCCCTTCTGCAATGTTTAGCCAGAGTGCTTCTAATTCTGAGAATAACCTTCCACGTTGACGAAGCATTATTATCTTCCTTCATAACCCAAAAGTTATCTCTGTCATACCTGTTATTCATCCATCTAGCCCATAACCCCATGTTGTTAACGATTTTCCATGCTTGTTTTAGGGTAAATGCATCTCTCATCGTTTTAATATTCCTTAGTCCCACTCCACCTTCCTCCTTGGGTCCGCATAGGTCCTCAAATTTGATCTTGTGTAAACCACCACGCCATATAAAATCAGCATAGGCCTTCTCAATCTTTTATATCGATGCATCTGGTAATTTGAAAGTTTGGAGCTAAAAAATAACTTTTGCATGAATGACTGTATGCACCAATTCTATAAGACCAGTGGAGCAAGTACATACATACATACATACATACATACATACATACATACATATATACACACACACACAACAGATGAAGATACTCATGAAATCATCAATATATATTAAAATATGTGTGATAGAATTTTTAAAGAATTTTGTGAATATAGATTTGTCTGATTTTGTTGACTAATAGCCATGCTTTACAAGAGTGGACTTTAATTTATCAAACCACACTCTGGGTACCTGCTTTAATCCATAAATTGATTTGTTGAGTTTGCACACCAATGTCTCCTGTCCTTTGCAAACAAACCCCTGTGACTGTTCCATAAAAACTTCCTCCTGCAAAACACCATTTAAAAAAGCAATATTAACATCTAACTGTTTGATGGCCCAGTTCTTATCTAAGGCTATGGTTAAAATTATTCGAATTGAGGTTGGTTTCACAACAGGTGAAAAAGTTTCTATAAAATCAAATCCACACTGTTGTGAATACCCCTTCGCTGCGAGTCTAGCCTTATATTTAGATATTGAACCATCTGCATTTTTTTGAGTTTATAGACCCATTTTCTTCCTATGATATTTTTATCATTGGGCATTTCAGTCAAAGTCCAAGTGTTATTTCTGGTGAGGGCATTGAACTTCTCTTGCATTGTTGCCTTCCATTTTGAGCTGCTTCCTGATATGACATGGGCTCGGCTTAATCCATAACTGTGTTGATCACTTTGGGTTTATATATTCAAACTTGGCCCTTGTCATCATTGGATGTTGATTTTCATTGCTTCTGTGTGACAGCACCTGCCCAGTGTGTGCATCATTTGCTAGTTGAGTCTCTGGTGTATGATTTTGCCTTTGAATTTCTTGTTCTTTTATGTTGTCATTTTCTTCACAATTGTAAGTAGTTTGAGAAGCCTCTCCTTGACTTATGCCTTCCCTTGTGGTACTGTGTTGAGTGAGATCACCAGTGCAACATGGTATTGTACTGGCTGAATTATTACTTTATCATCTTGCATACCAGTCTTGTATTGTCTTGCATTCTACACCTTGTTTGTTGTCTTAATTTCTAATGTACTATATGGGAAAAAATCTTCATTGAATACTACATGCCTAGAAACATAGATTCTTCCTTTGTTGTCTATGCACTTGTATCCCTTTTGATTATTGAGATACCCTAAAAATGTACATGAAGTAGACTTATAATCAAGTTTGTGCGTGTTGTATGGTTTTATCCAAGGAAAACACTGACACCCAAATACCTTTAAATGAATATAGTCTGGTCTAACCCTTTTTAGCACTTCCTGTGGACACTTTAAATTAAGAACATTTGTTGACATTATGTTAAATAAGTGTACAACAGTGTTAAATGTAACACCCCACGTCCGTTAATGTCACTCACAAAGGGAATGCATTAAGTTTCGTGGAGCGTTATAAGTAAACAGAATGGAATATTACAAGACGGATAAAGTAGTACTTGAAAATTTTATAACTTTATTGCAGCGGAAACAGAAATAGGTTTGGTTACACCTTCAAAACAACAAAACCAAGTACATAATATCAGTCTTGTACAAAAGCCTTCAGAGTACAAAATTTTAAAGCCATAATCCCCAACAGAAAATGCAATAAGCAGAATCAAAGCCAAGCAATACATCTTTCAACTTCGAGCTGGAAGAAAGAGACTTCTGAACTAAGCTTGAGTATTTCCTCCCTGAGAACCTAGGGGGGAAACGGAAGAAAAGAGGTGAAAAAAACTAGGTCAGACATTAGTCTGGTGAGACCAGTAACTTTAACAATATAATCATTAAAGTAACATGATAAGAACATAAATTGGAAAGTAAGAAATGACTGTACATAAGCATGCATGACAAGGTAGGCAAGATGAATAAGATAAACGTTGATTGCGCTTCTAATCACTATAGGGTAATTACTACACAACACCAATGCTAAATATATCGCACCGTTACTAGTTCCATACTGAAAGTTGATCCCCATCTTGTAATTGGTAGTCCTCAGGCGTAACATCTAATAAGAGGTATCCACCCCATACAATCCTTACTTGCCCATACTAAATACTAGATGTCCCCACACTACCCCCTTATCGCTTAATCGATCGGGTCCTTAACTCGTATGTATTCATTACTTGTGTCATTCGGCCCCACTTGTTTGTAGATACCTGTGCTGGTCCCACCATGGGGTGTATCAATCCCTATGAACGCAACCCGACACAATTCAAGATGCACAATGTATGACTATTGATGCCCAGTGCCTACTTTTTCACTCCGAAGTACGTGCACGCCCGTACTCCATCGGAACCTACACTGACGCACCACCCGCCGCTATTTTGACCGCTTATAATCAGCCCAATAATCGTGCCCACCCTGCCAAATTCAGGGTACTGTGATACATCTATGTGGGTTACTGCTGAAATGGGTCCCCATTACTATGGTTTCCTAATCAACATGTTACAACGGTTAAGTGTTCTCAATTTAACCTAACCTCATCCATCTGTTTTAATTAACATGTTGTATTGGTTAAGTGTCGCTTATTCATATGTTACTTAACCTTTCCATTGATTCATGCATGTTTATTTAACGGTTAAGTTTGTGGGCCTATATATACTAATATTACCCATCTACCCAAGATTTACTTAACCCTTCCACTTATCAAGTCCATATGTATTATTGGTTAAGCTTGCCTTAACCCTATCCACTTTGTTCATGTAATATTGGTTAAGTTGTCTTCTTACCCATGTTAACTTAACCCCACCCACCTAACTCGTTTAGGTATCATATTCAGCATTAATTAGTTATTAATGCACAGACCTCTTACATTAAGTCGATCACTTGTGGCCGCTGGATATGCCGGGCGGTTCCGGGCAGACTTCCACCACAAGCCATACTTAACCTCATGTCTAAGCATCTAATTTATGCCTTTGACCTCTCACATTAGACTGCCGTTTGCAGTTGTTGGATATGCCGGACGGTTCCGGGCAGTCTTATACCGCAAACCAAGTCTAACCTCATGTCTTAGGCGTTCATCTTTTAGCCAATTTACATATTTATTGTCCAAGTCTAGATTTATATGTAAATTATCCATAAGTGTGATCAATTCAAGTTATTCCACATTTACTTGTTATGCCTAAAATTACTTAATTAAGTTATACCCAATTCCCCGCGTTTCAATCGTGCGTTCAACAAGGTCCAAAAATAAAATGGAGAGGGATAGAGGAGAAACACAAAAATTGACATATGGAACAAAATAGGCATGTAAAGGTGTACCCAACTCAAGAATCATGTTTCCAATAGACATGTTGTACATTAACAATATGTATGGCTAAACTGAGCAAGTTACATCATAGGCATAAAGATTCGATAGAATTGAACATAAAAGAATCACCAATTTGGTGTACAACATGATAGGTTCCATCACAATAGTCTCATAGGCATAGGTAATTCTGTTTTGACAAAAAGGATAAGCATGAATCAGAATTGATTATCTTACAATTAGGCCTAGTTCTAGATTCAATTCATTACAAGTCATGATTCCTATTACATGTTCCAAATCTGAGAAATAACTGAACTTACCAAATTATCACAAGTTTACACCCAAACCCATTTACGTCAAGTCTCATGTTTGCTTATTATATACAATTTTTCCCAAAACCATAGCCATCATCAATTTATGCCTTTTTACAAATCACATGTTATTCAACATTTCCCAAACTTTTCCCCATCATTCAAGCGTTATACGTGCGCGAATTTCGCATAATATGTTAGGCTCGAAGTTAGCCTAACTCATAAAAAGAAAAAGGAAAAAGGAAGAGGGAAGAGAATCATGGTATCAAAATAGGCATAAACATACGAGCACGAACAGGCATGAACTGATAGAATTGATCAGAAAAGCATAAGCTATGAACCAAAAAAAAGATGGCAACTTGCAAATTTGATAAGATCTATTACAAGCATATTCATATGATCCCAATTTACAACTTATCATAATTACTTTAGTTTAATTATCTTGTGAAAGCTACATGAACTCACAGAGATTATGAAAGAAGAGAAGATCTAGAATCTGATTTCTGAAGTTGATAAGCTAATCCGTTGATGCAGGCTTTGATCTTTCTCTTTTATCTTGAATTTGATTAGTTATGGTGGAGGCTAGGTTAGCTTAGAGATGGACAGCATGACGGCTTCATAGAATAGGGTTATGAGGTTTAGGGTTTAGGTTTGATATGATTATATAGAAGTATAGAATTAATATGAGCCTTTAGATCAACCTAGGATCCATCCAAACCATCCAGTCCAAGAAAATACGTCATCAGGCCAATCAAAAGTTGCCACGTAGCCCTACGACTCAGAAAATCATCACTGTCTAGAACAGTCAGCAGAGGTCGACCCCTACAGGGGGGTCGACACCAGTGTCGACACCCCTTAAGAGGGATCGACACCCTCTGGCGGGAATTTTCCCGCCCACTTTTTTTCGTTGGTTTGAATTCGAATTTTGATTTATCAATTATTTATTTAATTCTGATTTAAACTTAAATTTTCTAAGCTCCATAACTTCTTCATATGGAGCCCGATTTACGCAAACTCAGACTATATCTCAAGAAGAATTCCGAGACGAACGCAATGGCGTAACCTGCTTCCCTTAATTCTTCTTCTAAAAATTAAGTGTTCTTAAATTTGTTAATTTTAATATTTTAGGATTACGGGGTGTTACATTCTCCCCTCCTTAAAGGATTTCGTCCCCGAAATCTCCAAGTCAAGAAGAATGTATATCCTACCATCCAACATCCATCTACTCAACCATTCAATCACAAGCATCCATTGTCCTTAAAAAGGTTTCTAATTCTTTTCATGAAAATATGCATAGTGTGTGTACATGTCCTTACCCAAATGCAAAATCAGGTGGTCTACTGATTCAGTTGACCTCCTTAATGTAAATCATGATAGTGTCATGCGTCCATTATGTATGCAAAAGAATCCTAATTATACATATTATTTCTACATGAGTGCACAACTATTCATTCAAATGCAACATCCATATGATAGCATATCAAGTTTCAATCCATATACAAATACATATATGCATATGCAATATGAAAGTGACTGAGCCGATCTAGTGCCTAATGTGTGTGTAAATGCATCCACGAGCAACCACTAGGAAACACTTGCATCCACTTGCATCCACCAAACATAAAATGTCTCAAACACATGTTTACAACCATAGGATTTTCCTATCTAAAGATCGAGGATGTAAACGAGAGGACATACTAGACGATAGAACGAGTATAAACAAAGCGGTAGAAAAGGGAGAAGTTAAGAACATATCCTCACAAAAGGAAAGGGTACGACGCACGTATCATGTCTTCCGTCTCCCAAGTCGCGTCTCCTTGATCATTTCCCCATTGGATTTTAACCGACTTGACCTCTCTATTGCGTAACTTCTTGATCTCCGATCCAAGGATGCATGTAGGAGCTCGTCTAATCGTGGCATCTCGCTCCACTTCCACTTCTCTAAGCATGCTCGGCTCCACTACTTCTGCGGTATCATGTAAACACTTCCGCAATTACGACATGTGAAACACGTCATGAACACTACTAAGCTTCTCCGGCAACTTCACTCTGTACGCCATCTGTCCAATCCTCTCTGTAATGGGAAAGGGTCCTACAAACCTTGGTGCTAATTTCCCTACAGCTCCAAAGCAAACTACGTTCCTCAATGGCGACACTTTGACAAAAACCATGTCCCCAACATCAAACTCAAGATCGGTCCGTCTCTTGTCAGCATTTGACTTTTGCCGGTCCTGTACCATCTTCATTCATCTTCGAATCAAGTCCATCTTTTTCGAAGTTTCTCTCTAATCAGCTCGGGTCCAAGCAAAATCTTATCCGTAGACTCCCACCAACAAGTTGGTGATTGACACGGTCGTCCATAAAAACCCTAATACTAGCTTAATAACTGTTGTTATAAGCGAACTCCACAAATGGAATGTGCTCTTCTCATGTCCCTCCAAAACCTAGGATACATAACCTCAAAAAGATCTTCAAGGATTCTATTCACCCTTTCTGTCCGTTCATCCGTCTGTGGACGATACGCGATGCTCAAACATAACTACGCACCTACCGCCTTTTGCATGTCACCTTTTCCTCTTGCATCAAAAACTGCTCCAAGCCTTGTCCCGCAAGCACCGGTATATACTGTGAATGGTTTTCTCCCATCTAGCAAAGTCAAAACTGGGGCTAATATCTTCGCAAAATCCTTAACGAACTTCCTATAGTAGCCCGCCAACCCTAGAAAACTTCTTACTTCCATTTCTTTTCTAGGAACCTTCCAATCTTGGATTGCCACCACCTTTGCAGGGTCCACTGCTATCCCTTCCTTAGAGACCACGTGTCCTAAGAACCTTACTTCTTTCCTCTAAAAATGACATTTGGAGAACTTAGCTTTGAGTTGATGCGCTCGTAGGGTCTCTAAGACTTCCCTAGATGTAGGGCATGCTCTTCCTCGCTTCTAGAGAAAATCAAAATACCATCTACGAAGACTACCACAAACTTGTTTAGAAACTCCCTAAACACCCTACTCATCAAGTCTACGAAATATGCGGGTGCATTTGTTAAACGAAAAAAAATGCATGACGAGCCACTCGAAGAAACCGTCGGGAGTCCTAAATGCAGGCTTATCTATGCTATCCTCAGCCACCCTTAGCTGATGAAATTCTGTAGCTAAATCCAACTGCGAGAAAACCGAAGTGCCAACCAACTGATCGAACAATCATATATCCTCGGCAATGGGTGTCTGTTCTTCTTCGTGAGCTTGTTCAGCTCCCCATAGTCTACGCACAATCTAAGTGAACCATCCGCCTTCGTAGCAAAAACAACTGAAGCACCCCATTCCGAAATGCTTCTTCTTATGAACCATTTCTCAAGCAACTCTTTCACTTGCTTACTGAGTTCCTTTCTCTCTCTCGGAACCATGTGGTGCACTGGTAATGCAACTGGCTTTGCATTATCTACTAAGTATATACGAAAGTCTATCTCGCACCTCGGAGGTAAACCCCGAACCTCATCAAAGACGTCATCATACTCACGGACTTCACGAACAGATTTCAAATCGTCGATAGATGCGTCAAGAGATTCTAGGTAGCTAAGCATCACTGAACTCCTAGGGTCACAAGAAATATCAAGGGTCTTTCCACAACGAGTCAACAGTCTAACTACCCTTTTTCCACAGTCTAGGATGGCACCATGCCTGGTTAGCCAATCCATCCCTAGAATCAAGCTATAGCCCGTGAAACCAAGAATGAAGGCGTTGCATTCAAACCCAACGCCCAAGATAGACACTCTCAAATCCCGACAAAGCATAGATAAATGAGCCGAACCACCAATAGGATTTGAGACTACAATGGGATCCATAACTAAACTAGTATTTAGGTACAGTGTTTCAACTAACGAAGCAGATACAAATGAGTGCGAAGCGCCAGAATCAAACAAAGTTCAAACAGGATGATCAAAAAGGAAAAATCAAACTTTCAACAAAAAAAAATTCTATCTCTCTCCCGTCCTCGTGCCATGAGAGCATGAACCTGTCCTCCAGAAGTAGGTCATGTCCTCTGCCCTTGCCCTTGTCCTTGCCTCCTCGACCAGTCTTTAATCAGATGTCCTGCCTTACCGCAGTGAAAACAACCAGGCTTCCTCTTCTTCCTACAGTCCTTAATTACATGGCCCGTTATACCACAATAAAGACACCTTCTTTTGTCATGGGGTTAATTATTCTTTCTACTTCCTCCTTTACCTTCTTCGTGGATTAAAGCCATCTCAACAAAATTCCTCATCCTTGGTTTGTGCTCCTTAGCCTAAACTCCCTCATCGACCAAGCAGCTAGCTGAACTTTCCTTCCATCGTCTATCTTAAAGATACCAAACGAGTCCTCCACTTCCTTGTGCCAATTCTAGCTTCGACAAACGTCTCAGACCTATGAAACGGTTTTCCGCCCATCGCACGCAAGTCCTTACATATCTTAGAAAAAGCATCTACACGCGGGGAAAGAGACTCAAGAAGGAAAAAGGAAGAGATTCGAGACAAAGAATTGAAAGAAAGATATATGGCTTTTTGGGGATTATGTTTTTCATAATAAACCTTTCTCTTGAAAACTCCTTCTTTGAAACATGTCTTTTTTTAAAAATACTTCTTTATAAAAATGCTTTTGAAAACGGTTTTCAAAATATTTTATCTGTTCTGGTAACCTTCAGCTCTGATACCAAGTGTAACACCTCACGTCCGTTAATGTCACTCACAAAGGGAATGCATTAAGTTTCGTGGAGCGTTATAAGTAAACAGAACGGAATATTATAAGACGGATAAAGTAGTACTTGAAAATTTTATAACTTTATTGCAGCGGAAACAGAAATAGGTTTGGTTGCACCTTCAAAACAACAAAACCAAGTACATAATATCAATCTTGTACAAAAGCCTTCAGAGTACAAAATTTTAAAGCCATAATCCCCAATAGAAAATGCAATAAGCAGAATCAAAGCCAAGCAATACATCTTTCAACTTCAAGCTGGAAGAAAGAGACATCTGAACTAAGCTTGAGTATTTCCTCCCTGAGAACCTGGGGGGGACGGAAGAAAAGTGGCGAAACAAACTAGGTCAGACATTAGTCTGGTGAGTCCAGTAACTTTAACAATATAATCATTAAAGTAACAGGATAAGAACATAAACTGGAAAGTAAGAAATGACTGTACATAAGCATGCATGACAAGGTAGGCAAGCTGAATAAGATAAACGTTGATTGCGCTTCTAATCACTATAGGGTAATTACTACACTGCACCAATGCTAAATATATCGCACTGTTTCTAGTTCCATACTGAAATTTGATCCCCATCTTGTAATTGGTAGTCCTCAGGCGTAACATCTAGTAAGAGGTATCCACCCCATACAATCCTTACTTGCCCATACTAAATACTAGATGTCCCCACACTACCCCCTTATCGCTTAATCGATCGGCTCCTTAACTCGTATGTATTCATTACTTGTGTCATTCGGCCCCGCTTGTTTGTAGATACCTGTGCTAGTCCCACCATGGGGTGTATCAATCCCTATGATGGCAACCCGACACAATTCAAGATGCACAGTGTATGACTACTGATGCCCAGTGCTTGCTTTTTCCACTCCAGAGTACGTGCACGCCCGTACTCCGTCGGAACCTACACCGACGTACCACCCACTGCTATTTTGACCGCTTATAATCAGCCCAGTAAGTGTGCCCCACCCTGCCTAGTTTAGGGTACCATGGTACATCTATGTGGGTTAATGCTGAAATGGGTCCCCGTTACTAGGGTTTCCTAATCAACATGTTATAACGGTTAAGTGTTCTCAATTTAACCTAACCCCATCCATCTGTTTTAATTAACATGTTGTATTGGTTAAGTGTCGCCTATTCATATGTTACTTAACCTTTCCATTGATTCACGCATGTTTATTTAACGGTTAAGTTTGTGGGCCTATATATACTAATATTTCCTACCTACCCAAGATTTACTTAACCCTTCCACTTATCAAGTCCATATGTATTATGGGTTAAGCTTGCCTTAACCCTATCCACTTTGTTCATGTAATATTAGTTAAATTGTCTTCTTACCCATGTTAACTTAACCCCATCCACCTAACTCATTTAGGTATCATATTCAGCATTAATTAGTTATTAATGCACAGACCTCTCACATTAAGTCGATCACTTGTGGCCGCTGGATATGCCGGGCGGTTCTGGGAAGACTTCCACCACAAGCCAGACTTTACCTCGTGCCTAGGCATCTAATTTATGCCTTTGACCTCTCACATTAGACTGCCGTTTGCGGTTGCTGGATATGCCGGGCGGTTCTGGGCAGTCTTATACCGCAAACCAAGTCTAACCTCATGTCTTAAGCGTTCATCTTTTAGCCAATTTACATATTTACAGTCCAAGTCTAGATTTATATGTAAATTATCCATAAGTGTGATCAATTCAAGTTATGCCACATTTACTTGTTATGCCCAAAATTACTTAATTAAGTTATACCCAATTCCCCGCGTTTCAATCGCGCGTTCAACAAGGTCCAAAAATAAAACGGAGAGCGTTAGAGGAGAAACACAAGAATTGACATAAGGAACAAAATAGGCATGTAAAGGTGTACCCAAGTCAAGAATCATGTTTCCAATAGACATGTTGTAAATTAACAATAAGTATGGCTAAACTGAGCAAGTTACATCATATGCATAAAGATTCGAAAGAATTGAACATAGAAGAATCACCAATTTGGTGTACAACATGATAGGTTCCATCACAATAGTCTCATAGGCATAGGTAATTCTGTTTTGACAAAAAGGATAAGCATGAATCAGAATTGATTATCTTACAATTAGGCCTAGTTCTAGATTCGATTCATTACAAGTCATGATTCCTATTACATGTTCCAAATCTGAGAAATAACTGAACTTACCAAAGTATCACAAGTTTACACCCAAACCCATTTACGTCAAGTCTCATGTTTGCTTATTATATACAATTTTTCCCAAACCACAGCCATCATCAATTTATGCCTTTTTACAAATCACATGTTATTCAACATTTCCCAAACTTTTTCCCCATCATTCAAGCATTATACGTGCGTGAATTTCGCATTATATGTTAGGCTCTAAGTTAGCCTAACTCATAAAAAGAAAAAGGAAAAAGGAAGAAAATCATGGTATCAAAATAGGCATAAATATACGAGCATGAACAGGCATGAACTGATAGAATTGATCAGAAAAGTATAGGCTATGAATCAAAAAAAAGATGATAACTTGCAAATTTGGTAAGATCTATTACAGGCATAATCATATGTTCCCAATTTACAACTTATCATAATTACTTTAGTTTAATTATCTTGTGAAAGCTACATGAACTCACAGAGATTAAGAAAGAAGAGAAGATCTGGATTCTGAATTCTGAAGTTGATAAGCTAATCCGTTGATGTAGGCTTTGATCTTTCTCTTTTATTTTGAATTTGATTAGTTATGGTGGAGGCTAGGTTAGCTTAGAGATGGACAGCATGACGACTTCATAAAATAGGGTTATGAGGTTTAGGGTTTAGGTTTGATGTGATTATATAGAAGTATAGAATTAATATGAGCCTTTAGATCAACCTAGGATCCATCCAAACCATCCAGTCCAACAAAATGTGTCATCAGGCCAATCAGAAGTCGCCACGTAGCCCTACGACTTAGAAAATCGTCACTGTCCAGAACAGTCAGCAGGGGTCGACCCCTACAGGGGGGGGGGGGGACGACACCTATGTCGACACCCCTATAGGGGGTTGACACCAGTGTCGACACCCCTTAAGGGGAGTCGACACCCTCTGGCGGGAATTTTCCCGCCCACTTCTTTTCGCTGGTTTGAATTCGAATTTTGATTTATTAATTATTTATTTAATTCTGATTTAAACTTAAATCTTCTAAGCTCCATAACTTCTTCATACGGAGCCTGATTTACGCAAACTCGGACTCTATTTCAAGCAGAATTCCGAGACGAACGCAATGGCATAACCCGCTTCCCTTAATTCTTCTTCTAAAAGTTAAGTGTTCTTAAATTTGTTAATTTTAATATTTTAAAATTAAGGGGTGTTACATTAAATGCCTCTGGCCAAAATTTTAATGGCATAAAGGCCTTAGCAAGAAGGGTTAGACCAGTCTCAATGATGTGTCTGTGTTTACGTTCGATAAAACCATTTTGTTCTGAGGTATATAGACACGTTATTTTGTATTCAATTCCCTTCTTAGAAAAAAAATTGTTTTAAAGGAAAAAATTCAGATCAACCATCTGTTTCGATCTTTTTTACCTAACTGCCTATCTGATTTTCAACATTTGTGATGAATTGTATTGTGACATTACTAACAACTGCTTTAGATTTTAGAAAATATATCCAAACGAATCTAGAATATATATCAACAAATGAGATATAGTATCTATACCCATAATCTGAAGTTATGGGTGCTGGACCCCCAACATCAGTGGAAATTAATTCAAGTGGTGAGTAGTTTCAGAATTTGGAAATGCAAGTTTATGGCTTTTTCCCATTTGACAAAATTCACACACATATTTAGTTGGGAAGTTATTAGTAGAAACATTATTATCATTACAAACATTTTAACAATTTTCACACTAGGATGTCCCAGTCTATTATGTCAAAGATTAAATTTTTTACTGCTAGTAGAAATGCTATCAATGTTCAAAATACAATTGCTTTTATTAAACTCAGATTGTCTAGCTTTTGTAAAGTGAAATTTGTATAGCCCATTACATTCTTTACCCTGCAAAATGACATCTTGAGTTAGTATATCTTTATTATGCATACATTTGGCCAGAACTCAAAAAATACATTATTATCTTTGCCAAATTGTCAAACACTTATTAAATTTCTCTTAATAGCGGGTACCCTTAGTAGGCTTTAAAGATATAACTGGTTGGTTCCATTTATGCTTGAATTTCTAGTATGTGTGATATGAACATTTTTACCATTACCAACAAATAAGTTTTGTGTACCTTTATACTCTTTGTTCCCAAGATTCAAGTTGCTCAAGTTGTTTGTTACATGATGTAACAACCCGCCTGGAATGGACCTAAATTTTGACCCAGTAAAGGCCCATCGAAGCTTAGAATCATTCTAAACGGGTTGTTGGTTCCTATAAGGAATCACATTTGCATAGATAATATATGTATCCACTTCAAATGGAAATCTCACACAGTGGAAAGAGAAAATATAGTACTAAAATAAGATGTACCACTTTATTAAAAATCACATAATTCCAATACAACAGTCAAGATTACATTTGTTCCATGGGTACATCAATAAATTCATTCTCAAATTTTTCCATAGAAGTAAAGCAATAACAACTAATAATAGCATAACGACTTCGTCTTTAGCTCCCATCATGATTTCGTCCATGAAATCTACCCTATATACTGCCCTGTTGGATATGTTAAGGAGAGGGGTCAGAACATAAAGTTCCGTGTGACTGAAATTTGGTGTTTACTTAATGTCCATATCCTTTACTTTTAGAAGGTTACATATGTCAAGGTATGTCTACACATCACACAAACACCAAGTGTCTAACCAATTAGGTGGATTTCCAAGTCAATCGCTCGTTAGTGTTTATAGGGTAAAGACCCAACGAGGTGGGCATTCTCGGTCACTTATGGCCCTATTGACGGTGTATTCTTATGATCTCTTATAACCCTGAGGAAGACTCTAGCCCCTTAAGACCCCGTCCTAGTACGTCAACGTTCTTAAGTCTATATTCTCAATTGTAATATGAGAAGTACTATTGGGAATGTTACTACTTAACTGATATTACGGTAGAACACCTATATCGCTTAAGACTTCCCTTACACAGTTGTTGAGCATGTAATGGCCACATATCTTTTATATACCAATCTTGTTTCTAGTCGAGCCCTTACATTCTTTTAGAGGAAGTGGACATCCCCCTGAACTACCCTATTCTGTTACCGCTTATGCCTAACCACTTTTAAAGAAGGAGGAACCATAGACTTACTCTGAATCTAATAAGGGTGGGTCCCATGACTTAGGTTCCACTGCAAGGAATAAACCTTTGGAAGGATCCTAGTCCTAACCACTTAAGACCCAAATTAAATAGAAAGAGAGTCAACCACTTAAGACCTTCTCAAGATGTAGTAAGCCTGTCTATTTTCACACACAATAGACTTATATATATAATTATATATAAGCGCACACACACTAGACCTCTCACATTAAACCGTATACCTGTAAATGCTGGATATGCCGTCGGTTCCAGGCAGGCTTCTACTACAAGTTGGTTTAACCTCGTGTCATAGTGTACTAAGTTTTGAAAGGCCCATGGCATCCACACCTCTCACATTAGTTGGGCCTACCTGTGGTTGTTGGACTTGTAGGTCGGTTTCAGACCGGCTTCTGCCACAAATGGGAACTAACCTTCTGCCTGTGTGTCACTACTAATATATGTAAAGCCATTCTATATGCACACACAAGCAATTAATTATATATATATATGGGGACATTTCAAATTCGAGTTCTATCCTAATCGCACTTATTATGTTAATATAACATTAATTACGTTGATTACGTTTATATAAGTATAATAATTATAATGCCTAAATAACGCTAATATTCGTATGAACAAGAAAACGTTCTAACGATACAAAAATTGTTAACTTGTCTAAATCAAGGTATACATATTAATTTTTCCATATATTTACCGCTTAATTTAGGCATGATGGCATAATAACAAAAAAACAGATATTAGTGAATGGAAAATACACATACATATAAATTTCAACTTGTATCCTAGGCTTGTTGGAATGATTTCAATACTGGACCAAGAATAGAGTATATCATGCATATATAATATATACACATGTATGTTTATAAGTTCCACTTTATCTAAATCACCCCTTTTTGGTGATTTGCACATAAAAACGTTTACATTTGATATATTTCACGTATGAATACGTTTGGATTCAAAATAGAATCCAAACCTAATCAAATTATGGAATAGCCAAATTTAAACCCTTTTAGGGTACAATTAAATGTTTACATAAGGGTGGATTACACAAAGTAGAAACAACAACAACACCCTTTTCATCCTCAATCCAATATTAAGATCAAAAATCCACTAACCAAATTAACATGACAATTCTTACGCAAATAAAAAATAGAGCATTTGGGGTTTTTTGTATTAATGTTATCGATTTCCAAATCCTCTTAGGCATAGCTATCAACATGTTAATCTATTAAAAAAATAGAATATGCCTAAGAACACGGTATTCCACTCACAAATCTAAGGAAGAACAAGTATGATTTCTTAGATTCAGATCTATACTTATTCTTCGCGAAAAACATGCTCCATTCCTCTTAATATATATGTAAGAAACATCTTTTAGAATCTTATATATATACTAAATTCCAGAATTCATAATAAAACCTATATGAATTTTGATTAGAGAGAAGATAAGAATAAAGTTTAGAGGAATATAAGAGAAATTCCTAACCTTTTTTGGAACTTAGCAATGGCAGAAGGATGATATTGAAGTAGAGATAAGAGAGTGGCTAGGGTTTAGTTGTGTGATATAAGGGCCTATATATAGTTGCTCGTGTGAACGTAGGCCGTTAGATTATTCAGATGTAATCTTGACCATATATATATCTCCCTTTAGAAAAAACTTACCAAACATAGATACATTGGGCTCCTCAACCGCCAGGCGGTCGACCGGCGGTTGACACCCCTTCAAGGGGGCGGTCGAACTCCTAGTCGCTGAAACAGCCAATGAATTTATGTGGCGCTGAGGTGTCTAATTACATAGTGCGTTGCTTTATTTTCTTAATCTCTTTCCTTCAAATATTCTTTGTCCCCATAATCTTATCCTTAGTTTGAATTTCAAATTCTTCCTTATTTATTTAAATATATTTTGGACATATACATATTATTCATCTAATTATATATATATATATATATATATATATATATATTCTGCGTTTTACTGCCCAAATTCATTTTCTTGTAACTCCTTCATACATCATCGTTTTCAGCATATTATATATGAAAACGATTTAGAATTTCGCCACAAATCCAAATAAAAGGTCTTCGTAGCCAAATTCTTAAAGCTGCAAAATCTCATTTTCCAAATTTATTACTAAATTGTTTATTTTTATTTACTATTAACATTTATGTCTTTTACGGGGTGTTACATTCTCCCCCCACCCCCCCATAAAATAATTTCGTCCCGAAATCTGTTTGAAGGGGCGAAAAACACAACTCACTTGAAACATCCATGTTGTACATCCATGTTACTTTTAATTCATCCATAAGCATCCATGACTCACAGTGATTATGAACTACAGACCCACTAAAGTGAGCACAATAATGTCATGTAGGTGTAATAAGTGGTGCAATATGTATGAAAACAACCCAATTATGCACATATTTCTATATGAGTGTGCGGTGCAATGGTGTTGCATCTATTTCCTAACATCCAATCTAGCAATCATGATGCATCTAATAACGTTTGAGGAAAAAAATACCCGAGAAAAGCTCTGGGTGAGTCTGTCTCATCTTATCCCCGGCCTCCCATGTGATTTCTGTAGGATCATTTCCTCATTGTACTCGGACAAGGCGAACGACTTTGTTGCGAAGTCTATTGATTCCGTGCTCTACAATCCTTGCAGTGGAATGGGGCACCCTGGACTCCAACTCGAGTTTTTCTATATCCCCAACTTCATCAAGGTCGAGTCTGATAGCAGAATCATGAAGGCATTTTCTTAGATGAGATACATGATAAACATTATTGATTCCTGATGGACGCTCTTGGAGATCCATCCGATAAGCTAAAGATCCTATCTTCTCGATGACATGAAAAGGCCAAATAAATCTGGGAGACAACTTCCCAGTCTTCTTGAGAGGGGATACTTTATGTATACCAAATCTCCAACATTAAACTCAAATTCCCTCCTTCGCTTATCGGCATACGTTTCTGACGGTCTTGGGTTGCCTTCATCCTCTGCCTAAGAAAGGATATCTTCTCCGTGGAATCCTGGACGAAGGCTGGTCCGAGTATAACCTTGTCGGTAGTTTCCCGCCAACAAGTTAGCGATTTGCATGGCCTCCCATAAAGTGCTTCAAATGGAGCCATACTAATCGTCGTTTGAAAACTATTGTTATAGGTGAATTCTACGAGCGGTAGGTGATGCTCCTAAACTCCTCCAAAGTTGATGATGCAGGTTCTGAGTAATTCTTCAAACATCCGATTTACTCTTTCCGTCTGGCCATCAGTCTGCGGATGATAGGCTGTGCTTTGATTGAGGGTCGTTCCTAATGTTGCTTATACGCTTCTCCAAAGTTCGCTCATGAATAAGGGGTCTCTACCACTCACAATGCTCGATGGATCATGATGTAATCTGACTATCTCTTTGACATATAATTGGGTTAAAAAGGCTGCAGTCCTTGTCTGCTTGACTGGTATAAACTGGGCACTTTTGGTTAAACGATCTACAAAAACCCAAATGGCCTTATTACCCTTTTGGCTTCTAGGAAGTCCATCAATAAAGTCCATGAAAACATGTTCCCACTTCCACATTGGGATCTCTAAAGGTAGTAATAACCCTCCGTGTTTCGCTTGCTCCGCTTTTACTTTTTGGAACGTCAAGCATTTGGCCACAAACTCGGCTACATCTCTCTTCATTCCTTCCCAATGGAGATTCCTCTTCGTATCTTTGTACATTTTATCCCCACCGGGGTGTATGCTCATTTTTGACCTATGACACTCCTCTAGAATTTCTTTCCTTAACCCTTCATCCTTAGGGATGTAAAGTCGTCCGTCCCAAAATAAACTTCCATCATCGCTAATCGAATATCTAACCGAATAGGGAAAGGTCTCCTTTTTTCTCACTTTCTCCTTTATGCTTCTGAATTATTCGTCAAGGTCTTGTGTACCTCGAATCCTCTCTTTCAGAGTAGGTCTAATTATCATAGCTCCAAGAAAACCATTAAAAGTGGTTAGCGAGGGTTGCAAATTAAAATTAGAGAGAAACTCTAATTGTTTCCATTCTAAGATCGCTTTTAAGGTTGCATGTTTCTTACTTAAAGCATCCGCCATAGCATTCCCTTTTCCCGGGGTATACTAAATCATGTAATCAAATGAGGCAATATATTCCATCCACCGTTGTTGTCTCAAGTTTAGGTCACGTTGAGAAAATAAATACTTTATGCAATTATGGTCGGTAAAAAGTTCAAATTTCTCCCCTAAAAGATATTGCCTCCGCATTTTAAGGGCGAACACTACTGCGGCTAACTCAAGGTCATGAACTAGATATCTTCTCCAGATCCTTGAGTTATCTACCAGCGTAAGCAACTACTCTTCCTTCTTGCATATGGACTGCTCCTAAACCTGTTCCACACGCATCGGTGTAAACTGTAAACAATTTCGAACCATTGGGTTTAATTAGGACTAGCGCTCTAGTTAATACTTCCTTTAATTTCTTAAAGGCTGTATCACATTTATTACTCCAAGAAAACACCAAATTCTTCTTTGTTAATTGGGTTAAAGGAGTAGCAATCTTTGCAAAGTCCTTAATGAATTTTCGATAATATCCAGCCAATCCAAGGAAGCTTCTGACTTCCGTAGCATTTCGAGGTATCCTCCATTCTTTGATTGCCTCGATTTTAGTGAGGTCTATGACCAAGCCTTCACTTGACACAATATGTTTAAAAATCTAACTTCATCCCTCCAGAAATGGCACTTCGAGAATTTTTCCTTCAATTGGTTCTTCCTTAATATCCCTAGATCTTATCTTAAGTGATTTTCATGTTCTTTACGATCTTTTGAAGATATAAGGATATCATCTACAAAGACTACCACAATCTTATTTAGAATGCCCCTAAACACTCTACTCATGAGGTCAACAAATAAGGTGGGTGCATTCGTTAGTCCGAAGGGAATAACTTCCCACCGGAACAATCCATTTGGCGTCCTAAACGCAGTTTTGTCCTTATTGTCCTCCGCAATTCTTAACTGGTGAAATCCAGTAGCAAGGTCTAATTGGGAAAGTACTCAGGCTTCTCCCAAGTGGTCAAAAAGGTCATCGATTCTAGGTAAGGGGTACCTATTTTTCTTGGTCAACTTATTAAGTTCCTTATAATCCACACAATGTCTTAAAGATCCATTTGCTTTGGTGGCAAACACAACAGGTGCACCCCATTCTGAGGTACTTCGTCGAATGAAACCTTTTCGTAATAATTCTGAAATATGCTTATCCAACTCCCTTCTTTCCTTAGGCGCCATATGCCTCAAGGGTAATGTTATATGTATAGCGTCCTTCTCTAGGTCAATACGAAAAAAGATTTCTTTATGGGGTGGAAGTCCCATGACTTCCTCAAAAAAATCCAAGAACTCAAAAACTATACCGAAGATGGTCCTTCAGAGCTAGGAGATAAGGAATATAACAAGGCTTTATCCTTGTTCCTAACATTACAAGGAATTTTTAGGCCACGTCCTCCTCGACTCCTAAGACGAACGATTCCCTTGTCGCAATTTAGGATGGCCCCATAAAATGATAGCCAATCCATACTTAGGATAAGGTCATACCCCATAAATGCCAACGCATACGCTTCGCAAAGGAACTCGACATTATCGACCTCCAATACTAGGTCTTTGCAAAACAGTTCAAGATACTTACATCCTCCGATAAGGTTGGCCACCTCTATCGGACTATCAAAGATAGACAGAGGAAGGTTCAACAGATTAACATTCCTCTTAGAGATAAAAGAATGAACCGCTCCGGAATCGAATAAGGTTTATACAGAATTTCCTAAAATAGAAGTTATACCTTCAAGTGTGGGTTGACCTTGGTCTTTTAGGGATCGACTTTGAATTGGTGCTGCCTCTATTGCATAATTCTGGCCACTTTTGATATCTTTATGCTTTGGGCACTCCTTAGGCATGTGTCCTTCTTCATGGCAGTTGTAACACTTTCCTTTGCTTCCTTTTTGGATTTGCCCCCTTTCTTTTTGTTCTTCCACCATTCCTTTTTCTTATTCTTATTGGAACTCCCTTCTCCTTTCTTACCTTCTTTACCCTCCTTGGAACCTTCAACCGTGCATATGATAGTTGTCTCTACTAGGGTTTCAAATGTTGCCCCAAATGTTGGGCTAATAAAGTTTCCTTCAGCAGGGAGTTTAACCCTTTTACAAACCTGAAGGCTTTATTCATGGGGGTGTGTACCAAACCTTTCCCAAACTGACATAATTCGGTAAATTTGGCTACATACTCTTGCAATCTCAAGCTTCCTTGCTTGAGGTGGATGAATTTCTCTAACTGGATTTTCATTTCTGCGCTTGGCAAAAACTTTGCTTTGAAACGGGTTTTGAATTCGGCCTAGGTAAATATTCGTCCCTCGTTCTCTATAGATACTAAGTTCCACCATCCAAGGGCCTCATCTTTCAAGTCACTACTACAAAAGTGGGCATATTCGACACTAATTTGTGTGTGTTGCATGAAAAGTGTGGCGAAAGCTATGCATTCTTTGATCTTCTGCAACAACATTTATTTGTTGTTGCATTAGATGTGAACACAGTGTTGCAGTTGGAATTCTTGTGCTGTGACGTGCAACACCAGTTCAAAGTGTTGCATTATATAAATACATGCCAGGTCAGCGATCCGCGTTATTAGTTTAAACAAATAAATAACTGTAGATGTTGATTAATCCAACGGTTCAAGCCGATCCTTGCAACACCAGTTCAAAGTGTTGCATTACATAAATACATGCCAGGTCAGCGATCCGCGTTATCAGTTTAAACAAATAAATAACCGTAGATGTTGATTAATCCAACGGTTCAAGCCGAAACTCGCTACAGGTTAGTAAAAATTTGGCGCGATAGTTTCCCCATTCACGAAATACTTCCCCCCAAAACAAATTTCTCCCGTACTCCTCCTTCTGTCCGTTTCTCTCTCCACGAAATCCGTCCAAGAACACCTCCAATTGGTACTCTTCCTCAGGTTACAAACTATAAACCTTCGATTGCTCCTATTTTACAAACTTTACACCTCCAATTTGGACCATTTAGGACAATTACAAGTAGTTAAGGCTTCATCATTTCGGTTTTATTTAGTTGATTTCATCTCTAACTTATTTTGGTCTATGTTCAAAGTCTCTGGGTGATTAGGGTATACCGATTGCCTTAAATTAGGGTTTTTATACTTGAAGTGTTGTATTTATATGTTTGCATGTGTTGAAATTGTGCAAGTTCTGTATTTTTATGTTTACCAAACCATTGATGTATTGGTAAATAATGCTTATTTCGAAAGGTGGAAACAAAATTTAGAGGACAAAAGAAATCCAATTTAAATGTTTAAATGTCTATTTCTGTTTGTAGTTAAATAATGCCTATTTCTCTTCCTACATCGTATGACTACGAAGATACCCTGGCCATGGGTGATCTACGACTGTCAAACCCATCATCACCAGAAACTCCTATTGATTTTTATATAGAGATGCAAGAAAGGCACTATGATGATTTGCGTGAGTATGAACTAGAGCAAGAAGAACTCCGAAGACAATGGCGAGAAGAAGAACGACGTGAAGAAAAGGCAATGCGACGGCATAGTCGTGCTGCCTTGCGTCGTTAGCATCAAAACAACCAAGTGGTTAACGAACAACAAGCTAACGCACCAATCATAATGTGTGAATGTGGGTATGCCGCTGTAGAAGATGTTATTTCGATTGGATTCAACATTGGTAGTCGTTATTTTAGATGTCGTGTTTATCCCACAGGGTGTACCTTTTCGAAGTGGATTGAACAACAGTTTCCAAGTCGAGCCGCTGAGTACGCAAATGAATTACAACATCAACTTACAACGCTGCAAAATCGAGTTATTGGTTTTCGAACTGATGTTAATAGACTTAACGACCAGCTTCAAGGGCTAAACATTAGAAGACAAAATTAAATTATTGCATCGTTCTTTGTATTTGGTACAACTGTATCGTCTTTGTATCACCTGTATAGTCTTTGTATCTATACTGTTTTGTTTTGGTGCAGTCATGTAATGTTATGAATTTGTGTTCAGTATCCTTAGTTGCTTGTTTTTTGTATTCTCCTGATAACTCAGTTCCAAAAGTTAGTGATAATTCATATCAAAACAATCATCTTTGTATCATCACACTGATTATGTATATTTGTAAATTATTAACTTGTTTTGTTTTTATTTCTAATTTAGTCAAACATTACAGGGTAGCCCTTGTTCATGTCTTGAAACTCTTAGTGGTATCAAATTTAGTCTTACTAGGTCGTGGTTAGATTGTGGCAATGGATAGTGAGTACTACATATGGATAGGACTTCCGAGATCGAGTGTAGAATATGTAAGAGGGGATAACAACTTTTCTAAGAAATGCATTTCCCATTTATAAAGTAGGTGATGAGATGAAGTGCCCTTGCAAAAAATGTACAGAACGTAATTGGTATTGTGAAAATGTCATATACGATCATCTTATTTTTAATGGCCCTTCTCCATTACATACCGGGTGGATTTGTGAAGTTTCACAGACAAAATTAATAGGTATTGATGACCATATGGATTGTGCAATGGAGATGGATTTTGAGGATAATTTAGATGTGATGTTCAAATGTGCGGGTTACAAATTTGGTCAAAATCCCAAGGACTTTGTAGTAGAACCAAATCCAGAGGCCGAGAAATTTTATCGGCATGTTAAAGAAGGAAAAAAGCCGTTATATCCTGGCTGCACTAAATTTTCTCGACTAAGTTTCTTGATCAGGCTTTATCATTTAAAGTGTGCTTATGGAATTAGCGAGTCTGCGTTTGGGGAATTACTAAAGCTTATAAAAGAAGCCTTTCCTGATGCCCAGCTGCCTTTGTCTTCCTACACTGCAAAGAATGTCATTAAGGATTTAGGTCTTAATTACCATAAAATACATGCCTGCCAAAACCATTGCATGTTATATTGGGCAGAGAATAAAGATAAAGAGTCTTGTGACATTTGTGGTTTTTCGAGGTGGGCTGTAAAAGAAAAAGAAGACATCATTGATAATAATGATCCACCAACGTCGATTCCCAAAGTGCCGGCAAATGTTATGAGGTACTTTCCTCTAAGACCAAGGTTACAAAGGATGTTTATGTGCAAAGAATTTTCCAAACTTATGAGATGGCACCAAGTGGAACGAAAAGAAGATGGAAAACTAAGACATCCGGCTAATGGTGTGGCATGGAAGATGATGGATGCTCGCTATCTTGATTTTTCATCAGAAAATCGTAATGTTAGATTGGGTCTAGCATCTGATGGATTTAATCCATATTTTTCAATGAATTCAAGTTATAGTACATGGCCAATTGTGTTGGTAAACTACAATCTTCCGCCTTGGTTATGTATGAAACAAGAGAATTTGATTCTTTCAACATTAATATCTGGTCCAGATTCTCCAAAGAACAGTATTGACGTATATATGCAGCCTTTAATTGCGGAATTGAAAGCGTTATGGAATGTTGGCGTCGAAACATATGATTCCTTGACTGATGGGAATTAAAATTTACGTGCAAGTGTCTTATGGACCATTAGTGATTTTTCGGGATATGCCATGTTGTCAGATTGGAGCACGAAGGGGAAACTAGCGTGTCCAGTATGCCATTATGAAACTTCTTCAAATTATTTGAAGCATAGCAAAAAAATGTGTTATATGCACCATAGAAAGTTTCTTGATTCGACACATAAGTGGAGGCTGGATAAGAGGAGATTTAATGGCAAAATTGAAATGGGGAGCATTCCAGAAATATTATCAGGAACTGATATTGAAGAGTTATTGCAGGGGTTCAAAAATCAGTTTGGGGATAAGACGAAGAAACCTGGTAAAAGTGACGGGCCTTTTAAAAAAAGGTCAATACTGTTTGACTTACCATATTGGTGTCGTAATCCCCTTCGACATAACCTAGATGCCATGCACATAGAGAAGAACATATGCGACAAAATATTAGGTACTTTACTTAATATAGGTCGCATGTCGAAGGATCACCTAAACGCTCATTTGGATTTACAGGAATTGGGCATAAGGAAGGCCCTTCATCCTGTTGAATGCGGAGATGGAAAGCATTTTGAAATTAGAGCTGCAATATTTGATATGACAAATAAGGAAAAAGAAATCTTTTGCTCTGTATTGAAGAACGCCAAACTACCCTACGGTTGTGCCTCGAATGTTAGTCGGTACGTGCACATAAAAGAGATAACGGTCGTGGGATATAAGAGCCATGATGCTCATTTCATACTCCACTATTTGTTACAATTTGCCATGAAGAAAGCATCAAAACCCGAGGTTGCATTATCAATGATCAGATTTAGTGCATTCCTTAGATGACTATGGAGCAAGGTTATCGAAGTGGATGATATCAAGAGGCTGCAAGAAGAAATTGTCGAGATACTTTGTCATTTTGAAATGATTTTTCCACAGGCTTTTTTCGATATAATGGTACACTTGCCTGTTCATTTATGCAGAGAAATCAAATACGGCGGGCCTGAACATCTTAGATGCATGTATCCAATTGAGTGATATATAGGAAAGTTGAAACCTTATGTACGAAATAGAAACAGATCGGAAGGTTCGATTGCAGAAGGTTACTTGGCAGAAGAGTGTGTGAACCTAGATGCCATGCACATAGAGAAGAACATATGCGACAAAATATTAGGTACTTTACTTAATATAGGTCGCATGTCGAAGGATCACCTAAACGCTCGTTTGGATTTACAGGAATTGGGCATAAGGAAGGCCCTTCATCCTGTTGAATGTGGAGACGAAAAGCATTTTGAAATTAGATCTGCAATATTTGATATGACAAATAAGGAAAAAGAAATCTTTTGCTCTGTATTGAAGAACGCCAAACTGCCCTACGGTTGTGCCTCGAATGTTAGTCGGTACGTGCACATAAAAGAGAGAACGGTCATGGGATATAAGAGCCATGATGCTCATTTCATACTCCACTATTTGTTACAATTTACCGTGAAGAAAGCGTCAAAACCCGAGGTTGCGTTATCAATGATCAGATTTAATGCATTCCTTAGAGGACTGTGGAGCAAGGTTATCGAAGTGGATGATATCCAGAGGCTGCATGAAGAAATTGTTGAGATACTTTGTCATTTTGAAATGATTTTTCCATAGGCTTTTTTCGATATAATGGTACACTTGCCTGTTCATTTATGCAGAGAGATAGAATACGGCGGGCCTGAACATCTTAGATGCATGTATCCAATTGAGCGATATCTAGGAAAGTTGAAATCTTATGTACGAAATAGAAACAGATCGGAAGGTTCGATTGCAGAAGGTTACTTGACAGAAGAGTGTGTGACCTTTTGTTCAAGATTTTTAAGCATTGATGGAGGAACAAAAAACACGTCGATTAATATTGGAAGATGTCCAACAGATTTGGAATATCATATTGGAACAATGAAGATTAAAGATGGAAAGATGTTCAATTTGAAAGATGCAAATTGGAAGGCAACGCATCGCTATATTCTGTTCAATTCCGGTAATAAAGAAATTAAGAGTTTGATCGAGTAAGTTCTTAAGTTCCTATAACATTTTCCTTAACTATAAATTAACATCTGCATTTCGTAGTTTTTCGACCTTAATTATTATTTAGGGTTCATCGAGCTTTTGTGGATGGTCTTGCAAATCCAAGAAGATTCAAGAGGGAACGAGAACATTTCAAAGAGTTTTGGAATTGGCTTAAAGAAGAGGTTCTGAAAAAGGACAATATTTCAACAGATTTAGGGGTTTTTGCATTAGGTCCTAATCGAGTAGCTAGGAAGTTTACTGGTTATATAGTAAATGGATATAGATTCCACACAAAATTTAGAGATTCTCGATGTACCACACAAAATAGTGGTGTATTTTTGACTGCCAAAACCACCAGCTTTGCAAGTTCCAAAGACCAAAACCCAATAGTGGGTGATGTCAATTACTACGGATCAATCGAAGAAATATTTTAGCTTGATTATTGGGGAGCTTTCACAGTGGTCCTTTTTAAATGTTGCTGGTACCAAGAGGGAAAAGATCCATATGGTCTTACTCGAGTAAATTTTAGCAAGTTTCATAAAACTGATCATTATGTCCTGTCTTCGCAAGTGCAGCAAGTATTTTATGTGGAAGATGCAGTTGAAAAGAACAGTCATTACGTTATTAAAAAATTGCTGAGAGATTGGTGTGATACTGAAAATTAGAATGCAACGGAAGAAGACATAAGCAATATGCATTCACATGATATGGGCATAGGTGGTGAACTAGAACCAGAAGTTGTTGAGGGGGTTGGATTAGGGATGATGTCCCCGTAATACAACTAGAAACGGAACTAGAAGCAGAAGTTCCTGATCCTGTTCCGTCTCGTTAGGACAAAAAGTTCCTCTTTCTTATTGCTTTAATTTGGTCTAATTTATGATGTATTTGGCAGTATTTATTTTAGCTGGAAATTATTATCTTTGATGAATGTATTTGGCACTCTTTTCTCATATTGTAATGTACACTGTTCACATGTTTTATGATTTAATGTCTTTTTTTACTGTCATCTAAATTGGTTATAGACCAAAATGTTATAGTTGTTGTTTTTTGTCCACTTTAACATGCATGTACCTTGTTCCAATGTATTCAGTTTGTACAGGATGGATGAACTTATTAATATCCGACTGCACCATGGCAGACAGTTTCGAAGGACATGTTACGTCGGTGGAGAATCCTTCGTAGTAACAAAATATGATGTAGACCTCTTTTCTTACAGTGTGCTTATGGACTTTGTTAAAGATTGTCTCCATTACACTGAAATAGGAGGAGTATATATCAGCAAAGGAATGAGGGGTGGCTGGTAGCTAATATTGAATGACAAGGACGTAAACGAGTATGTACAGGGCTGCAATAAACAAGAAGAAGTGGTTTTTTACATCGACAACACCATTGACAAAGACAGTGAGCCATTGATTCAACTGTAGCTGCATGTAATCATATGGCCAAGGAAAACATAATTCAAGGTATATATGTATATGTAATATATATAGATCCATTCTTATATATCTCTCTCTGTGTGTGTAAAGAACTATGAAGGAGGTCGTCGTTATTATTTTTATTGTTCCAGGTTCTGCTCAGAAGCCGCTTGCAAAGTGCAAGTATATTACTGCACATAGACTTCATGAGCAACACAAAATGATGAAAAACAACCCAACTCAAGTGGGTCAGAAGAAACCATCGCCAAAGCCTGATATGAATAATGATGAAGAAGATGTCACTTTAACGGACAAAGGAACCAGGAGGAAATTAAATGTAGAAAATGAAACAGGTAATGATGATGATACCCGAGGGAATGAAGCTGATGTTCAGGTATTTTTCAGTTTTCATTTCAGTTTTATTAATCCGGATGAAATCTTATTCCGACCATGAAGGCTGCAGCTAATTCAAGTAACTAATTGTTCTTTGTGCATGCATTCTGTCAAAATAGCAAGAACTGTTTATACGTCGACTCTGTTTGGTTAACTAGCTTAAATTTATCATTGATGGTGAGTAATAATGCTAATCTGCTTGCAGTTCTCACAACCATCAGTTTTGACGAAGTATGAACAAGAGCGAATCGCGAGAATGCAAGAAAATGATGCAGTTAGTAGATCACTTGGGGTGCCTTCATTGGTTAGTTGTATGCAAGAGGCTGCCGCACGAAATAAGAAAGATAAAGGTAAAGATGTTGCTGGACTTGATGAATACATCCCAGAAAATGCTGGTGAAGACGTCCCTGATGATTCATCGGATTCAGAGGTATAAAGAAGTTATTTGTTTACTACTTATTGTCTTTGCCTTTGTGAATGTAAAAAATCTTGAACTTCGACTTAATTGTAGAGAATCAAAATTGTTAAGTCAAAGGATCCTTTACCTGGACCGAGAACGCATGCGCGAACCAATGCAGCCATTGAAATTGAGAAGGAAGCGATGAAGCGCACCCCCCTCCAAAGAAAGCTGGCTCCAACAAGGATTTTATCATGACACACACTCCTACTCCAAATAAACTCAGTAACCGGGAGAAATTCACGGAAACATTAAAGAAATTGAAGAACCCTACACTGTCTTTTTCAGGAGTTTTAAAACCTACAACGTCTCATCCATCCGTTTTAAAACCTACATGTAGCAAATTGTTCAAACAAACAACCAATTCATGTGAAGTTGCTGGTTCAGTTGCTGCTTATTTAGCGATGCGGAAACGTCAAAAGCATAATGTTGAAGTGCCTCTAATAATGGAAAATCTTACTGATCGATTAGAGCAGGAATGGATTGCACAGGAAGATGAAGCAGGTACAATATAATGTTTCTTTATCTGTGCACTGCACTGTTGAGTGTGTCTTTTTTCTATTCACATTTTTGAATCTGGTAGGTAAAGTACAAGGTCCAAAAAAACCTAGAGGGAAGTCAAAAATGGCCAAGGTGCATGCTAGAACCCCGGATGATAAAGTAGTCATTGAGTTGAATGAGGATGGTCAGCCAGTATCTGATAATATTATAGAGTTAAGCAATTTTTTTGGTACACTAGCAAAGGATAATGTGTCTCTTACTTACATCAATTGGCATGTTGTTCCTGATCAATTAAAGCGACAAATGTTGGATTATGCTCTGGTACAATCTAATTTCCTTAACCATATACAGTTCAACTGACTTCCTAAATGTTTGGTTTTAATTAATTAGTTTGTCTCTTGAATTTTGTGATTGATATATTGTAGGCTAGGTATGTCATACCGGAAGAAGGACACAAGTGGGTCTTGAACACGCTTAACGACTCTTGGAGGCAGTACAAGTCTCGCATCAAAGCAAGGTATTATAAATAATATTCAACTGATGAGGAAAGGCTTGCAAATAGGCCCAGTACAATTCCATTGGAGGATTTTAAAATGCTCTTGGAATACTGGGGGGATGAAGCAGTTCAGGTACGACTTTAATGATATTCACATTTGTATAATGTTTAGTAGTTCACAATATCTTGGTTAATGCTAATCTTTTCTTTAGTAGTTCACATTATCCTTGTTTAGTGCTATTTTTTTTGGATTTCCAGGCCCTAGCTGATACTAATTCCGCGCATCGTAATTCGTTAAGTGAGACACATACCATGGGTCTCAAAACTCATGCAGTAGCCAAAGAAAAGATAGTATGTGCTTTTTTGATCTTAAGTTATTTTTTATTGTGATTGAGTTGAATTGACCACATGATAATTCTAATTTGTTATATCATTGAATTATTGGTAATCCTAATACTTGACAGAGAAAGAAGGACCCAGAAAAAGCCTCCCCATCCGCTGCCTTGGTTTATTTGGAAACATATAAACGAGAACCGAGTAGAAGTTACAAGACTAACACGGATGAACTAAAGGCCAAATACGTGAGTACATATATAATTAGATACTGAAATAGCAATACTTGTGTCAGTATAATTGGCACATTGTACTTTTGTTGGAGCTGCTTATTAAATCGAACACATAGTTAGTTTGAAAGAGAACCAGTTCTGTTAATAAATTCATTCCTACCAGCTGCCTGTTTATCTATATGCTTGCCTGGTTTTCATTTTGTAGGCGAAGGTTCAAACAATGGTGGATGCAGGAAATGTTGCTGAGGCAGATGCACTTGTTTCTGGTGGGAAGAGCCACACGCGGAACTGGCTTGTAGGAAGGCGAGGTAAATTGGCTGAAAAGTCTCCAACAACTCCTGGTTCTTCGGACAGTTATGTGCAAGAGCTGACAAAAAAAAATAAGGCAAGAGCTTGAGGTGGATTTGGAAGAAAAGGTGAATAGAAAAGTGAAAAAGAACGTGTCATGGGTGTTAAAAAAGCTAGGTGAAGCCAATCCAGTTCTTAATTTAGATGTCGGAGACTTTTGTGTCACCACAACAAGTGATGAAGATGCTGACATTTGTACTCCTTCAACCCTGGCAACTGACTAAAGTATTTGGATGGTATGTGTTAGCACTTGTGATATATTCGGATTGTTCTTTTAAATGATGGCACTTGTGGTATGTGTTCGTGATGGCACTTGTGGTATGTTTTGGTGATGGCACTTGTGGAATGTGTTGGTGATGGCACTTGTGGAATGTGTTGGTGATGACACTTGTGAGTTGGTATATATAATTGGTTGGTCTGACTGTGGTGATGAATGTTTAGGGAGGATTTTTTGTATGAATATTTTGGTATATATGTATGAATGTGGTACAATGTTTTGGATTGAATATATGTACTGCAGAATCTGTAATTACAGGGTTGTATTACAGCTGTAGTTGATTTTTTTCTGGTGTCGCATTTGATATTTTACCATTGCAGTTGATGTTTTCTGGTGTTGCGTTAGACTGTGCTGTGGTGTTGCGTTAGACTGTGCTGAGGTGTTGCGTTAGACTGTGCTGAGGTGTCGCATCAGACAGTGCTGTGGTGTTGCATTAAGTGTAATATTACGGCACGTGGGGCCCACAACTTACGTGGCGCCACGTGGATAGCTGACGTGGCATGTGACACATGTGCAGCTGACGTGGCATGTGACACGTTGGCAGCTGACGTGGAAAGTCCATGTGGACCCCACTATCATGACCTGGAAGCTAGGCTCTGGCTTCTACTTAAGGCAACACTGTATGTTGTTGCATTACATGTAACACCCCACGTCCGCTAAGGTCACTCATAAGAGGGGAATGCCTTAGTTTCGGTGAAGTATTTTAAGTGAATATAGAACAGTAAAATTACAACAAGACAGATATAAGTAATACTTGAAAATTTAAATCATCATTTCATTGCAGCGGAAAGTAAAACATGTTTGGTTACATCACAAAACCATACAAGAGTCAAGTACAAAATATCCATCTTGATAATAATAAGTACATAATCCCACTATGTAAACATTAGCCATAAAAGAAAAGATGAACTGAGCTTTACTTCAACGGTCCAAGCTCCAAAGGATAGATACAGCAATCTGATCAAAGCCCACTAGCACTAAGCCCACTCTGATAACCTGGGTTTGGGGGAAAAAGATAAAAACAACGGGGTCAGACATAAGTCTGAGTGAGTCCTATAACCCTAACAATACAATTGTTAAAGCAATTAGGGTATGATATAAACAAGGTATGGTACCTCTGGGGATAATGACTACACTACGTAGCCAACTAAACACAGGATGTACTAAGATAACCGGAAAGACGCATTTATCCACCCAAGGATAATTACTAGATTACACCATCCCAGACTTATCCACCCAAGGGTAATTCCTACACTGCACCACACCAGTTCTACCCACCAAGAGTAATTCCAACTTAAAGGTTGATCCCACTAAATGTACTTAGTAATTTAAACCCAGTAGTTTCTTGTACCCCTAGCTAACTACCTAGGTGTACCCACTACTCCCAAGCGATCGGCTCCCTAACGTAGATACCCGTGCTGGTCCCACAATGGGATGTATCATTCCCCAAAGTGGCCACCTGATAATACCAACGGTGCACGGCTTTATATCTACACGATGCAACAACGACTTACTAACCAGCCCGGGTCCACACACGCATATGAAACCCGTTGGTCCTACGTTGCCATCGCTAACCCGTTTTGGCCTCTTATAGTCAAGCTCAATATGCGTGTCCCGTCACTCGACTTGAGTCGAGCCCACTAAGATACGTTTGGGATATTGGTTGAGATGGGCCCCCACAAGCTACCCCCTAAGCTTGTTATTCTATCTAGTGTACCCCACTTAACCCTTTTTAATAATCATGTCTACCTTCATGTTATAAATCCTGGTTAAGTCTTTTAATCATATTTTAATTACCACTTAAGGCACCCACTAGATTTCCACATGCCACCCAAGTCATTTACTTAATTCCCACATGCCACCCAAGGCACTTACTTAACCCTTTAATCATGTTTAATTACATGTTCCACTTTGGTTAAGTATTCTAATCGTATTTTCTATTGCCACCCAAGGCAACCCACTAGTTCCCTCATGTCACCCCAGGCACCCCACTAGTTACCACAAGCCACCCAAGGCACCCACTTAACCCTCATGCCCCACTACATGCTTATATGGTTAAGTGTTTCTTAATTAATTATGACCGTGATCCTCATAAAGACCTCTCACATTAGACTATCTTTTATGACCGCTGGTTAAGCCGGTTGGGTCCGGGCAGCCTTATGTCATAACCGAGTCTAACCTCGTGTCTTTACATTAATCACGTATTTAATTTGTGCCTAAGACCTCTCACATTGGGCTAACATTTGTAGCAACTGGTTAAGCCGGTTGGGTTCGGGCAGTTTTACGCTACAACTGAGTCCAACCTCGTGTCTTAGTCGATTAATTATACCTAATTAACCACCCTCATAATTTATATTAATTATCCCTAATTAATATCAAGTTTTTCATAACATGGGTAGACCTAACTCAATAGGTAAATTCCCATGGGGTAGACCTAACTCAATAGGTAAATTCCCACTTATGTTAATTTATTTATTTTATGGTATGCTTAATCATACCCAATCGTACTTTTAAATTAACATATTTATTAACCCCATCGTTCCCCACGCAAATCGTTCTCATTTCACGAAATAATAAAAGGGAAGATCCATCACAAACATCATGGGTTTAACCAAATCTTAGCATATAACTTTGTCATGGGTTAAGAGGATGTCAACTTGCATATATGAGCATATATTAACCCAACTACATTTAACCCAAACTTGCATATTATCGCACATGACTTGCATAACATATTGCATATGAACTTGCATATTATCATACACATATCTTGCATAACATGTTGAACTTGCATATAAGCATACACATAACTTGCATAACATGTTAAACATGCATTTAAGCATACACATAACTCGCATAAGCATTCACATTCTTGCATAAGCATTCACATACTTGCATATTAACAAACATGTAACTTGCATAGCATATCTTGCATATTAACATACATGTAACTTGCATAGCATATCTTGCATATTAACATACATGTAACTTGCATATGAACTTGTTAAACATGCATAAACCCACTTGTTAAATATGCATAAAACAACTTATTAATCATGCATATTATCACATACTTAGCATGCATAGAATCACATATTCAACTTGCATAATATCATATACTTGGCATGCATAGAATCACATACTAAACTTGCATAATATCATATACTTAGCATGCATAGAATCACATATTCAACTTGCATAATATCATATACTTGGCATGCATAGAATCACATACTCAACTTGCATAATATCATATACTTAGCATGCATAGAATCACATACTCATCATGCATAATATCACCTACTTAGCATGCATAGAATCACATACTCATCATGCATAAAACCACATACTTAACTTGCATAAAATCAATTACTTATTATGCATAAACCCACATATCCAACTTGCATAAACTCTCATATTCAACATAAACTTACATATTCAACATGCATAAACTCACATATTCAACTTGCATAAACTTACATATTCAACATAGGATTAATATTATACATAGATTAGCATATCATTACAAATGATTCAAACTCACAAATCCGCATTCAAGACCATAAGTCTCATTACACCTAATCTACTTATCTTAACAATTGATCATCAAAGTGATAGAAACTCACCACTACACAATTAGCAAGCTAATGAAGAAGATTAAGATACTTAGAATGGATTAGAGGTTGATTAGAGCTTGCTTTCCTCTTTATTGATTTGTGGAGGCCATGACCAAGTTTCATTTTGCCATAGTTTAGTTACTAGGTTTAATTATGAATGAATTAGGGTAGGGTTAGGGTGTTATTTATAGGATTAGGTTGCATTCTAGACCCTTAGATTAACCCTAGATTAATTTAGGACCATCAGATCCGTCAGATCCAAGAAGCTTCCAGAACTAGCCCACCAAGCCAGCCCAAGAACCCAAACTGGTGCACCCAGTTTCACTGGGCGTCGCACCCTGTCGACAGGCAAGTCGACAGGCAAGTCGACACCCCTGTCGACAGGCCTGTCGACAGCCCTGTCGACATGGGTAGGGCGGGAATCTTCCCGCCTGGCCCCGCCTGCTCTATTTTAAAATCTGAATTTAAATTATAAATCTGTTTTTAGTTTCAAATTTTCTGCAAACTTCATCGGGCCATAACTGGGCCATACGGACTCCGATTTTCGAAAACTCGGACTCTATTTCGCGTATTTTTCCGAGACGAACGCAATGACGCAGCCCGTTTCCCCCAATTCTCACATCTGAGATTATTTATTCTGTAATTAGTGAATTTTAGTATTAACCCAAAATTCGGGGTGTTACATTCTCCCCTCCTTAAAGGATTTCGTCCCCGAAATCTCTAAGCTAAGGAGAATGCATATCCTACCATCCAAACAACCATCTACTCAATCCATCAAACACGGGCATCCATTGTCCTTAAAACAATTTCTAATGATGTATGAGCATATGCGAAAAGTGTGTGTATATGTTCCCTATCTAATGTACGAACATATGCAAACCATGATAGTGCCATGCATCCAATATGTATGCGAGATAACCCTATCGACACATACAGTATCTATATGAGTGCACAACCATTCAACAAAATGCATCATCCATATGATAACACAATCATTATACATCCATAAATATAGCTACCTACACACAATTATATGCAATATGCAATATGAAGTGACTGAGCCGATCTAGTGCCTAGAGTGTATATATATGCATCCACGAGCAACCACTAGCAAACACTTGCATCCACTTGCATCCATCAACCATAACATGTCTCAAACACATGTTTCAACCATAGGTTTTCCCTATCTAAAGGTCAAACAGCACTAATCGAGAGGACATACTAAAGATAAGGTAAGTACTAGGCAAGCGATAAAGGAGAAGTTAAAAGACATACTCTCTAAAAAAAAATGGATACAAAGAACGCATCTTCGCTTCCGTCTCCCAAGTAGCATTGCTTTCGTCATCTCCCTATTGCACTCTAACTAGCTGAACTTCTCTGTTCCTCAACTTCCTAGTCTCTGACCCAATGATGCGAGTAGGAGCTCGTCGAATCGTCTCATCGCGCTCTAACTCTACTTCTTTAAACAAACTCGGCTCTACCACCTCAGCGGTCTCATGTAAGCACTTCCTCAAATGGGACACATGAAATACATCCGGTACACCACTAAGTCTGTCAGGCAACTCCACTCTATATGCCATCCGTCCAATTCTCTCCTTAATGGGAAATGGCCCTACAAACCTTGGTACTCACTTCCTAACAGATCCAAAGTGAACCACATTCCGTAACGGAGATACCTTAATAAAAAGCATGTTCTAATATCAAACTCAAGCTCTGTTCTCCTCTTGTCCATATAAGATTCCGCCGCTTTCATCCTTCTTCGAATCAAACCAACCTTCTCTGAAGACTCTCTAATCTCATCGGCCCAACCAAGATCTTACCCGTAGATTCCCACCAACCTGTAGGTGATCAACAAGGCCTTCCATAAAGAGCTTCAAAAGGAGCCATACCACTACTGGACTGAAAGCTGCTATTATATGCGAACTCCACCAATGGAAGATGCTCTTCCCATGTACCTCCAAAATCCATAATACATAACCTCAAAAGATCTTCTAAGATATGGTTCACCCTCTCGGTCTAACCGTCCGTCTGAGGATGATATGCGGTGCTCAACCACAACTGAGTCCCTACCGCCTCTTGCAAGCTCTTCCAAAACTCACTAGTGAAGATAGGATCTCGATCGCTCACTATACTGGAAGGTACACCATGCAATCTAATAATCTCTCGAAGGTAAACTGAAGCTAGACATGTAATAGTCCTCTTGCTCTTCACGGGTATGAAATGGGCACACTTAGTAAGTCTATCTACCATAAGCCCAATCCCCGTATTACCCTTCCTTGATTTCGGTAATCCAATGAGACACTATCCCACTTCCTATTACGGAACTTCTAACGGATGAAGCAACCCTCCGGGTTTCTTCTGCTCCGCTTCCACTTGTTAGCACACCAAGCATCTAGCGACATACTTGGCCGCGTCTTTCTTCAGATTGGCCAAAAAGAAAAACTCGCTTTATGTCTTGGTACCTCTTGTCCCTACCGGGATGAATGGTTATCTTCGACCGATGTATATCATCAAGTATAACCTTCCTCAAACTCTCGTCTTGCGGTACTCAAAGTCTACCGTCTCTACGCAACCACCCCTTACCATCTAGGGTGTACCTACTCAAATGGCTGGACGACTCCCCTCCTTATGAGCTTTTCTACTAACTCAACCAACTATGGGTCGTCACGCTATGTCTCGCCACTCCGTCCCAAAAGAGTAGGCCTAACCTCCAAGGAGGCTAGCAAACTGGGTACAAGGTTAACGGAAGGTCTAAGGTCAACCATAGAAATAAACCCTAAGCTCTGTCGTTTAACGATCAATGAACTCAAGGACAACCTTTTTCTTCTTAAGGCGTCTGCTACCATGTTTCCCTTGTTAGGGGTATACGCTTTTCTCAAACTTATAAGATGCTAAGAATCCTATCCAAAATCGTCACAACTGTCCATCTCTCACACAGACCACCCTAGTCGAATTCGACATCCCACAAATGCAAGCCCCAAAGGCCGAAACCAATATCAGACAAACACCCAAGGGATATCTCCTTCGAGTTCAGGCAACCTACGTGAGATGATACTAAAATAAATAAATAATGGCTAAACAATTAAGCCTTTGACCAACTTTGGATGTCCTCGCCAGTCTCGCTCCAAAACCACCGTTTATCCCATAACTGGCTTTGCTCAACCTATTGAGCATATACGAAACTTATTATGCTCCTTGAAAAGACCAAGATGTCATTTACAAACTTATTTAGGTACTCCCTGAACACCCTTCTCATCCAATCAACAAAGTATGCGGAGGCGTTCATCAAACCAAATAGCATCACCAGCCACTCATAAAACCATCCGGAGTCCTAAAGGCAATCTTCTCAATACTATCGTCAGCCACTCCCAACTGACGAAACCATGTGGCTTAGTCCAACTGCGAAAATACTGAGGCGCCAACCAACTGATCAAAGAGATCATCCATCCTCGGCAATGGGTGTCTATTCTTCTTTGTGAGTTTATTTAGTTCTCTTTAGCCTACACAAAGTCTGAGGGACCCATCCGCCTTCGTGGCAAAAACTACTGGAGCACCCCATTCCGATATATTTCTTCTTATGAACCCCTTCTCAAGCAATTGCCTACTTACTTATGAGTTCCCTCCTCTCACGAGGAGCCTTGTGGCACACTGGCCAAGTCACTGGTTTGGCATTGTTTACCAGATATATTCGGAAGTCAATCTCCCGCTCCGGAGGTAAGCCCTTCACCTTCACAAACACATCCGAGTATTCCCGGACCACTCTAACAGATCGCAAACTCTCGACCGACGTGTCAAGCGATTCTAGATAACTTAGCATAACAGATTCTATGGGATTACAAGAGATCTCGAGAGTGTTACCCAAGCGGGTCATAAGCCTAACAACTCTCCCTTCAGAATCAAGAACGGCACCCCTACTGGATAACCAGTCCATGCTCCAAAACTAACCCATAGCCCGTGAAGCCCAACAAGCATCACATCCAAACCCAACACTAAGTATAGAAACTTTCAAACCCAAACACATCATGGAGCCCAATTGGGTTTGAAACAACTAAGGGATCATCTACTAAACTGGTGTCTAAGTGCAGTGACTCAACTAACAATGATGAGATAAACAAACTCAATACATCAGAATCAAATAAAGTTTGGATCGGATAACAAAGAAATCCAAATTCCAACCTAAACGGTCTTATCCCCATCCGGCACCCTAGTTGTGAGGGAATACAACTACCCTCCAGAAGATTCCATACCTTGCCCTTGCTTCTTTGGTCAACCCTAATAAGGTGTCCTATTCCTCCCAAAAGGATAACTACTAGCCTTCTCCTTCCCATTCTCCACTCGTAACCTCCCATCAATGAGGTTTCGTCCTTCATTAACCAAACAACTATTAGAGCCTTCCTCCCATCGTCCATCCAATAGGTAACTACAAGTCCTCCTCCTTCTTGAACCTACTTCTAATCCAACTAACGTCTAAGTCCCTTGAAGCGGTTTTCCATCCTTATCTATCATAGAAAGATCATCTACACACGGAGGGGAAACTCAAATCGAGAGAGAAAGAGATTCAAACGGAGAATTCGAAAGATAAAGATATGGCTATCGGGGATTATGCTTTTCTCTCAAAAACTTTTCTCTTAAAAGACATGTTTTTGAAAATACTCCTTCAAAAATTTTCTTAGAAAAATAGTTTTTCTAAAAAATTTATCTGTTCTGGTAACCTTAAGCTCTGATACCACGTGTAACACCCCACGTCCGCTAAGGTCACTCATAAGAGGGGAATGCCTTAGTTTCGGTGAAGTATTTTAAGTGAATATAGAACAGTAAAATTACAACAAGACAGATATAAGTAATACTTGAAAATTTAAATCATCATTTCATTGCAGCGGAAAGTAAAACATGTTTGGTTACATCACAAAACCATACAAGAGTCAAGTACAAAATATCCATCTTGATAATAATAAGTACATAATCCCACTATGTAAACATTAGCCATAAAAGAAAAGATGAACTGAGCTTTACTTCAACGGTCCAAGCTCCAAAGGATAGATACAGCAATCTGATCAAAGCCCACTAGCACTAAGCCCACTCTGATAACCTGGGTTTGGGGGAAAAAGATAAAAACAACGGGGTCAGACATAAGTCTGAGTGAGTCCTATAACCCTAACAATACAATTGTTAAAGCAATTAGGGTATGATATAAACAAGGTATGGTACCTCTGGGGATAATGACTACACTACGTAGCCAACTAAACACAGGATGTACTAAGATAACCGGAAAGACGCATTTATCCACCCAAGGATAATTACTAGATTACACCATCCCAGACTTATCCACCCAAGGGTAATTCCTACACTGCACCACACCAGTTCTACCCACCAAGAGTAATTCCAACTTAAAGGTTGATCCCATTAAATGTACTTAGTAATTTAAACCCAGTAGTTTCTTGTACCCCTAGCTAACTACCTAGGTGTACCCACTACTCCCAAGCGATCGGCTCCCTAACGTAGATACCCGTGCTGGTCCCACAATGGGATGTATCATTCCCCAAAGTGGCCACCTGATAATACCAACGGTGCACGGCTTTATATCTACACGATGCAACAACGACTTACTAACCAGCCCGGGTCCACACACGCATATGAAACCCGTTGGTCCTACGTTGCCATCGCTAACCCGTTTTGGCCTCTTATAGTCAAGCTCAATATGCGTGTCCCGTCACTCGACTTGAGTCGAGCCCACTAAGATACGTTTGGGATATTGGTTGAGATGGGCCCCCACAAGCTACCCCCTAAGCTTGTTATTCTATCTAGTGTACCCCACTTAACCCTTTTTAATAATCATGTCTACCTTCATGTTATAAATCCTGGTTAAGTCTTTTAATCATATTTTAATTACCACTTAAGGCACCCACTAGATTTCCACATGCCACCCAAGTCATTTACTTAATTCCCACATGCCACCCAAGGCACTTACTTAACCCTTTAATCATGTTTAATTACATGTTCCACTTTGGTTAAGTATTCTAATCGTATTTTCTATTGCCACCCAAGGCAACCCACTAGTTCCCTCATGCCACCCCAAGCACCCCACTAGTTACCACAAGCCACCCAAGGCACCCACTTAACCCTCATGCCCCACTACATGCTTATATGGTTAAGTGTTTCTTAATTAATTATGACCGTGATCCTCATAAAGACCTCTCACATTAGACTATCTTTTATGACCGCTGGTTAAGCCGGTTGGGTCCGGGCAGCCTTATGTCATAACCGAGTCTAACCTCGTGTCTTTACATTAATCACGTATTTAATTTGTGCCTAAGACCTCTCACATTGGGCTAACATTTGTAGCAACTGGTTAAGCCGGTTGGGTTCGGGCAGTTTTACGCTACAACTGAGTCCAACCTCGTGTCTTAGTCGATTAATTATACCTAATTAACCACCCTCATAATTTATATTAATTATCCCTAATTAATATCAAGTTTTTCATAACATGGGTAGACCTAACTCAATAGGTAAATTCCCATGGGGTAGACCTAACTCAATAGGTAAATTCCCACTTATGTTAATTTATTTATTTTATGGTATGCTTAATCATACCCAATCGTACTTTTAAATTAACATATTTATTAACCCCATCGTTCCCCACGCAAATCGTTCTCATTTCACGAAATAATAAAAGGGAAGATCCATCACAAACATCATGGGTTTAACCAAATCTTAGCATATAACTTTGTCATGGGTTAAGAGGATGTCAACTTGCATATATGAGCATATATTAACCCAACTACATTTAACCCAAACTTGCATATTATCGCACATGACTTGCATAACATATTGCATATGAACTTGCATATTATCATACACATATCTTGCATAACATGTTGAACTTGCATATAAGCATACACATAACTTGCATAACATGTTAAACATGCATTTAAGCATACACATAACTCGCATAAGCATTCACATTCTTGCATAAGCATTCACATACTTGCATATTAACAAACATGTAACTTGCATAGCATATCTTGCATATTAACATACATGTAACTTGCATAGCATATCTTGCATATTAACATACATGTAACTTGCATATGAACTTGTTAAACATGCATAAACCCACTTGTTAAATATGCATAAAACAACTTATTAATCATGCATATTATCACATACTTAGCATGCATAGAATCACATATTCAACTTGCATAATATCATATACTTGGCATGCATAGAATCACATACTAAACTTGCATAATATCATATACTTAGCATGCATAGAATCACATATTCAACTTGCATAATATCATATACTTGGCATGCATAGAATCACATACTCAACTTGCATAATATCATATACTTAGCATGCATAGAATCACATACTCATCATGCATAATATCACCTACTTAGCATGCATAGAATCACATACTCATCATGCATAAAACCACATACTTAACTTGCATAAAATCAATTACTTATTATGCATAAACCCACATATCCAACTTGCATAAACTCTCATATTCAACATAAACTTACATATTCAACATGCATAAACTCACATATTCAACTTGCATAAACTTACATATTCAACATAGGATTAATATTATACATAGATTAGCATATCATTACAAATGATTCAAACTCACAAATCCGCATTCAAGACCATAAGTCTCATTACACCTAATCTACTTATCTTAACAATTGATCATCAAAGTGATAGAAACTCACCACTACACAATTAGCAAGCTAATGAAGAAGATTAAGATACTTAGAATGGATTAGAGGTTGATTAGAGCTTGCTTTCCTCTTTATTGATTTGTGGAGGCCATGACCAAGTTTCATTTTGCCATAGTTTAGTTACTAGGTTTAATTATGAATGAATTAGGGTAGGGTTAGGGTGTTATTTATAGGATTAGGTTGCATTCTAGACCCTTAGATTAACCCTAGATTACTTTAGGACCATCAGATCCGTCAGATCCAAGAAGCTTCCAGAACTAGCCCACCAAGCCAGCCCAAGAACCCAAACTGGTGCACCCAGTTTCACTGGGCGTCGCACCCTGTCGACAGGCAAGTCGACAGGCAAGTCGACACCCCTGTCGACAGGCCTGTCGACAGCCCTGTCGACATGGGTAGGGCGGGAATCTTCCCGCCTGGCCCCGCCTGCTCTATTTTAAAATCTGAATTTAAATTATAAATCTGTTTTTAGTTTCAAATTTTCTGCAAACTTCATCGGGCCATAACTGGGCCATACGGACTCCGATTTTCGAAAACTCGGACTCTATTTCGCGTATTTTTCCGAGACGAACGCAATGACGCAGCCCGTTTCCCCCAATTCTCACATCTGAGATTATTTATTCTGTAATTAGTGAATTTTAGTATTAACCCAAAATTCGGGGTGTTACATTACATGCATATACTGTTGCAATAGGGCAAAAGCTCTACTTAAGGCACGCTTTCTGTTCGTGGCCGTAGATGGGAAAAAGCGTTGCCTTAGATGGCTAATGCAACGACCGTGGATGTCACGCCCCCCTGGTGTTGTCTATTTGAAAAAGGGCCTACGACAACGCTTTTTGGATCTATGGCCACAGCAAAATAGTGTCGAATATGCCCACTTTTGTAGTAGTGCAGGTCGCATCATCAGGCCAGCCAGTAGCTTCGAAAATTCTTTCACAGTCCATTATCCAAGAGTGGGCATTAGTAAAGCTTTCCTTCCTAGTAAACGATTTCCCTCCAAGATTCGCGAAGCTCTTACAAAAGCGAGAAAAGCCAAAGGCTACCTTAGCGATAGGAGCTGCAGGCACCGCCGGGGCAGGATAAGCAATAGGGACCTGTTCCATATTATGGAGATACTGTTGGAACCATTTTGGCAAGTATCGGGGCCTTGCCGGGTTACCTTGCTCAGTATGATTATCAGTCATTCTACAATCTAAAAAGAAAAGGAAGAATCCCTTAGTGGATACTCCTGAGATAGTATTTAATCCGAAAAGGGAGGAAAACGATAAAGTTGCCTAGTATAGATGAATATGCTTATTGGTGTAAATACATATATATATATATATATTATATTGTCTGGAAAAAAAAAATCAAATTACAAATACGCCTCTCATACGTATAATTCCCTTAAAATTAGGTAACCTATGCTCTGATCCCAAATGTAACAACCTGCTCGGAATGGGTCTAAATTTCGATCCAGTAAAGGCCTATCAAAACTTAGAACCATTCTAAATGGTCGTTGGTTCCTGTAGGAATTACATTTGCACATATAATATATGTATACACTTCGAATGGATATATCACACAGCGGAAAGAGAAAATATAATACTGAAATAAGATGTACCACTTTATTAAAAATAATAGAATTCCAACACAATAGTCAAGATTACATATGTTCCATGGGTACATCAATGAATTCATTCTCAAATGTTTCCATAAAAGTAAAGCAATAAAAAGTAATAATAGCATAATGACTTCGTATTCGTATTCAGCTCCCATCATGATTCCGTCCATGAATTCTATCCCTGAGCTGTTGGATATGTTAAGGAGGGGCCAGAACATAAAGTTCTGTGTGACTGAAATATGGTCTTTACTTAATGTCCATACCCTGTATTTTAGCAGGTTACATATGTCAAGGTATGTCTACGCAGCACACAACATTCACACAAACACCAAGTTTCTAACCAATGAGGTGGATTTCAAAGTCAATTGCTCATCAGTGTTTTTAGGGTAAAGACCCAATGAGGTGGGCATTCTCGGTTACTTATGGCCCTATTAAAGGTCGATTCTTATGATCTCTTATAACCCTGAGGCGGACCCTAGCCCCTTAAGACCCTGTCCTAGTACGTCAACGTTCTTTAGTCTATACTCTTAATTGCAATATGAAAAGTAGTATTGCGAACATTACTACTTAACTGATATTATGGTAGAACACCTATGTCGCTTAAGACTTCCCTTAGATAGTCGGTGAGCATGCAATGGCCACATAACTTTTATATTCCAATTATGTCCGTAGTTGATCCCTTACAAGCTTATAGAGGAAGTGAACATCCTCCGTAAGCTACCCTACTCCGTTACCGCTTATGCCTAACCACTTTAAGAGAAGGAGGACCTATAGACTTACTCTGAATCTAATAAGGGTTGGTCCCTTGACTTAGTTTCCTCTCTAAGGAATAAACCTTCGGAGGGATCCTATTCCTAACCACTTAAGACTCAAATTAAACAACAAGAGAGTCAGCCACTTAAGACCTACTCAAGGTGTAGTTATCCTACCTATTTTCGCACACACACACATATATATATATATATAGTTATATATATATGGTCATATATATACACACACTAGACCTCTCACATTCAACCATATTCTTGTAGATGCTAGATATGCCAGTCGGTTCTGGGCAGGTTTTTACTACAAGTTGGTTTAACCTCGTGTCATAGTGTACTAAGTTTTGAATGGCACATGACACCCATATCTCTCACATTAGTTGGACTTACTTGTGGTTGTTGGATTTGTTGGTCGGTTCCAGGCAGGCTTCTACCACAAATGACAACTAACCTCATGTCTGTGTGTCACTATTAATATATGTAAAGCCATTCTATACGCGTACACAAGCAATCGATTATATATATAGATATACATATATGGGGACATTTCAAATTCGAATTCTATCCTAATCGCACTTATTACGTTAGTATAACCTTGATCACGTTTATATAAGTATAATAATTATAACGCCTAAATAATGAAAATGTTCATATGAATGAGAAAATGTTCTAACGATACAAAAATTGTCAACTTGTCCAAATCAAGGTATACATGTTAATTTTTCCATATTTTTACCGCTACAATTTAGGCATGATGGCATAATAACAAAATAACAAATATTAGTCAATGGAAAATACACATACATATAAATTTCAACTTGCATCCTAGGCTCATTGGAATGATTTCAATACTGGATTAACAATAGAGTATAACATACACATATAATATATACATGTATTTTTTACAAGTTCCACTTTATCTAATTCACCCCTTTTTGTGTTTTGCACATAAAAACGTTTACATTTGATCTATTTCAAGTATGAATACGTTTGGATTCAAAATAGAATCCAAACCTAATCAAATCATGGAATAACCAAATTTAAACCCTTTTAGGTTACAGTTAAATGTTTACATAAGGGTGGACTACACAAAGTAGAAACAACAACAACACACTTTTCATCTTCAATCTAATATTAAGATCAAAAACCCACAAACCCAAATAACATGACAATTCTTATGCAAATATAAAATAAAGAATTTGGGTGTTTTTGTATTGATGTTATCGATTTCCAAATCCTCTTAGGCATATCTATCAACATGTTAATCTATTAAAAAAAAGGAATATGCCTAAGAACACGATACTCCACTCACGGATCTTAGGAAGAACAAATAGAACTTCTGTAGTAGATTTAGATCTGTGCTTAATCTTCACGACAAATGTGCTCCAATCTGTGACAGCCCTCCCCGCACCAACCGACATTTACTCTATAATTGCGCTGGACACATGTCCAGTTAGCACGGAACAGTTGTCAGAAGAAAAGAAAGAAGACGAAGAATCATCAAGGAACCTGTAGAATGTCTCACAGCGGATGGAACAGAATATACTAACAACATACTTGACATAAAACAGGTGAGACAGTGCATAAGCTGAAAACTAGAACTAAGCATCATAGCAGCGGAAATCCAAAATACAGCTTATTACAATTTCAAAATACTGTCTCTAAAGAAAAAAAAGAAAAGGTACGCTAGTAATGCCCAGAGCAGCGACCATCAACAACACAGAGAGAATATCTATATATATCATACGTGGAAGCCTCCCGCTCGCCTCCGGATCAACTACTCGTGCATCACCAGCTAACCTGTCTCTAGTCTGCTCGTTTAGGAGCACCCAGAGTAATAAGAAGAGACATAAAACTCTGGTTCAGACAAAAGTCTGGTATGAGCGATAAGCAGCTAAACAGAACAAAACAAGTATACTAAACCATACCTAAACCTGGACCTGCAACCAAAGAGTTAGCACTACATACTGTACAATACTCTAAGGTGCCACTAACATATGGTGTAAAGAATACGGGGGTGGGGGTGTGCATGTCAAACAATCAAGCATAGCAATCATCCTCACATCTCTCACTCAGTGCGTAAAGCATACGATATCCACTACTTTGGTCACCTAATCCTGTGGGCCATGACGGAATCCAATTCCGTACAACTATCACTACAAGCCCACTATCCGTCTCTCAGTGGTGAACCAAAGTTATGAATACCGACAACTCCTTAGCACACGTCCCGCAGCAAAGCCCAATCATGAAGTGAACTCATTGGTTCCCAACTGGATCCTGAGCTCTAACTCCAAATTTGGACTACCTTTGCATCTCGGGTTTTTGGTCATCCCTGGATCGGTTCGGTTCTCAGCCCTTCTTCTCTGTCGGTTCGGATCAGTCTCTTCCAAGTGCACCGGGTCGGGTTGTGGCCTCCAAGTCCCTTCGTAGTACGTCGGTTCGGTTCGGGTGCTCTCTGGCGGGTCGGGTCGGTGTACCCTTGCTCCATCGGTTCGGTTCGGGTTCCTGGTCACGGTCCGATCCACATCCCATTTCTCTTCCGTTCTGATCCCCTTCTCTTCCCTTCAATCGATCTGATTCCCCCTTCTTTAGCTCGATCCGATCCCCCCTTCCTTAGCTCGATCTGATCCCAGTTCAACCATTTTGGCCTTCCTTTTTTCCATACTTTCCCTTGTGCCAAGCCTCGGTTCGGTTCGGTGATCCCTTGCCCAGTCCACTATCCGGTCCGAGCCCATCCCTCCGATCCGAAACCTGCATCGTTTTTCTGCAACTTTTCCAGCAAGTGTTTTACACCATTCGACGGCGTTTTTGACCATTCTAACTATTCTAATCAATCACAAAGCATGCCACAAAGCCATAGCAACAAATAGAAGTGACCCCAAACACCAAAACATCAATATGATAGATTAAAATGGACCAAACATAACCAAAACCCCATATTTTCCCTTAAGCATGTTCAAGCATAATTAATGATAGGGTTAGCAAAACTTAACCAAATTAACCCAAATTCATATCAGAGGTCTAAAACATTATTTAAGAATTTATAAATATTTTTCCAGAATTTATTAATGTATAAATTCGCTAATCAACACTAATTACCCTTAATTAACCATAATTAGTGAGGAACTATGCAAATCACTCACCTTAGCTACAAATGAACTTTAGATCTGAAATAAATCTCTGATATGACGCGAATACCAATGCTAAACAGCAACTCTAATCTTTATTTGGTGAAGATCTCGCTTGATTTAATGTTGCTAACCCCAATCTTCAAGTAGAAAGTGATTTGGAGGTGTTTTAGAGGTTGGAGGCCATTTTTAGGGTTTCTAAGAGGTAAGTGGAGGCTAGAAAACTGAAATGGAATGAAAACCTAACTCATTTCAGCCTCCCCATAACCCTAATCCCGAAATGGGTTATGGGTTCATTCATTAATCACCCTATTTGGCCCGGTTAAGCAGTTTTTCACCTTCCAAACCTTATTTCAGCCCTATCTCCCAAACGGTAAGTCCGTTTCTCACATGTGACCACTCTACGGAAAGGTAAACCATCATCCGAAGCCAATGGAAGTGGTTTCAGGTCAAAACGCCTTTCCAATCAAAAGTTATGGCCAAAACAAGACCAGCTAGGGGCAAAATGATCATTTAAAAATCGGCAAAAATCATGAACATAAGAAATGACCTCAATAGTCGTTTCCCAACTCTACATGACCATATGACTTCGTATGAGAAACAAATAAATATTCTACGATCCTCCGATGCGTAGAATGCGGGTTGTTAAATTCTCCCCCCTTAAGAAATTTCGCCCTCGAAATTCTCCAATCAAAACATGCAAAGGTTCCCGCATGCCTATCACCCATTTACAACCCATCAATCATACATAACAACACAACAAGTCTATCCTAGCATGCGGTCTACTAACAAGGGAATAACTGTATTATATAATAAAACCTTACCAAGTAAAGAGCACTGAATACTACTTCTTCACGCTCTCCTCAGTTTCCTATGTATAGTCATTCTCACTATCGCCCCGTAGGACTTTTAACCAGTTTCACTGTCTTCCTTCGAAGTTGCTTCGTATCATGTCCAACAATACGAGTCGGTCTGTGGTTCCCAACCACCTCAGGTTCTATCTCGATAACATACAACTGATCATCTTGTCGGGTAATTCAACTCTATATGTCAAATTCCCAACTACATTCCAAATGTCCCCTCAAGTCCAACTTGAATCTTTCCCACTTTCGTACTGCACGTCCAACGTATATTCACCTTCCAAAGATGAACTAGACCCATCCAATGAATCTAGGTACTCTACCCATATTCGTACTGCATGTCCAACATACATTCACCTTCCAAAGATGAACTAGACCCATCCAATGAATCTAGGTACTCTACATTCGAGTCCAAGCCCAACTTGAAGCTCTCCTATATTCGCTGGATCCCCAAGATCAACGAGCAACCCAAAATGTTCCAAATATACTTCAAATCCAACCTGAAGTATCTTCACATTCGTTTCGTCACTATGACTAACGAACTCGTCCCATTTCAATTCTGAAATTTCCAATGGTTATGACAAACACTTGGCTTCTTTTACTCGGCTTTTACTAGTTGACAATTCACGTGTTTGGATATAAACTTCCCAACGTCCCCTCTCATTCCTTCCTAGCAGTGGGTTTATTTCCCGTCTCGATACATCTTATTACCTATGGGATGCATAGTCGATTTCGAGTGATGAAATTCTCTAAGTACTTCATCTCTCAATTCACTAACGTTGGGTACAACTAGTCTTCCATTCTTTCGAAGCCATCTCTTGCTCGATCAAGCCCATACCTGTTCATCTCCTTACCATCGATACTCATCTCTATCTTGGAGATGATTTCCAACAGGTTAGGATCGTCCCTCTGACTGGAATCGATCCACTCATAAAAGTTGGCCTGATCGTCAAACTTGCTAACATTTCTGGATCCAATCCATACTTAAGTCTGAAATCATATATCGCGATATACTCTAGTTGCTTCCATTCAAGAAACATAGCCTCAAAACTGGCATGTCTCCTACTCGACGCATCAACTACCGCACCTAGTCCAGTACCACAGGTATCCGTGTATATTGTCATCTCTATTCCCCATTACCGGAATCCTACAGGTGATAGTCTACCCAAAAGAAAAAAATAGGAACAAGCACAACAACTATATCACCCATCAAACAAATTGTAACACCCCACCTCCGTTAAGGTCACTCACAAAGGGAATGCCTTAACTTTGGTGGAGCATTTTAGTAAACAGAACAGAAACTTACAAGACAGATAAAACAGTACTTGAAACTTTTATAACTTTATTTCAACAGAAACCGAAATAAGCTTGGTTACATCTTTTCAAATCACAATATCAGAATTCAAGTACAAAGTATCAGTCTTGTACAAAAGCCTTCAGAATGCATAGTTTAAAATCATAAACCCCACAGAAAAAGACAAGCCATACTTTAAGCACTTCAAGCAGAAGAAATCTGGATCAAGCTAAAGTATTCCCTTCTACAAAACCTGGGGGGGGGGGGGAACGGAAGAAAAAGAGGCGAAACAACAAGGGTCAGACATAAAGTCTGGCAAGTCCAGTGACTTTCAGCATATGAACAGATAATAATAATAATGACATGAAAGCAAAACTGGATAAGAGATGGCAGTAACAAGAGCAGCAGATATACTTAGGTTAAACAGCAGAAACAGAATGATGTAGACTAAGCCATGCTTCTTATTTATATCTTACTTCTCTGCACTAATACTAGTAGAACAGAATTAGGTGCCACCCTAACGTCTAAACTAAAACTGAAATGGGTACAGAATAATTTCCACAGGAGAGAGTGCTAGTAAATGGGCCTTTACCACCCGAACAGACGGTACCGAAACAGAAACAGACTAATCCCTACGGAAACAGAATGTAGAATTAGGTGTACACTAGTAAATGGGCCTTTACCACCTGAACAGACGGTACCACGTAGAAACAGACAGGTGTTACCACTCAACAGAAACAGACGGTACCAACAGAAACAGACAGAACTAAGTGTACCCTAAAACCCTACCCCAAGCGATCGGCTCCCTAATACATAAATAACCTGTGTCGGCCCCACAGTAGGGTGTATCACTCCCTAAAGTGACAACCAATTGGCACAGACCTATTTACAGATGTCACGGCGTCTTACATCCTCAGAGGCAGACCGGGATCCATACACGCACATGACTCGGTTGGAACGCACCATCAACACCCCTCGCCCTTATCAGAATGAACCGCTTATAATTAGTTCAGTAAGCATGCCCGGACCCTACCTACTGTTGGGTCAAAGTTTTGATACCAGAAAGGGTTACTGGCTAATATGGGTCCCAAACAACAGATGACACAAGTAATTCCCCTCCTAACCTTGTGTCCCCGGACTAACAGATTTCAGATTAACTTGTTTATAAGTTTCAGACATACAGAATTCAGATCAACTAGTTCACAGATCAGATAAGTCTTCAGACTAACAGATCAAATATACGGATTTAACAGACTTACCGATTTACCAGTTATAGATTAACAGACTTACAGATTTGTCTAACTTTGTAATTGGGCCTACAGATTCACGGAACAGATTTATTAAATTCATCAATCTAGTGGGTTTAACCCTATCCGCCCAACACGTTTTAGACTTCATATTTATCTCAGATTTTCATTAATTAAATATTAATGCCCAGACCTCTCACATTAGACTGACAGTTTGCGGCTACTGGTTAGGCCGGTTGGTTCCGGGTAGATTTCTGCCGCAAACTGAGTCAAACCTCGGGTTTCAAGCACGTTATGACTAACTTCTCACATTAGAACCTATTGTTTGCGGCCACTGGATGTGCCGGGCGGTTCCGGGCAGAATTACGCCGCAAACTCATTCTAACCTCGAGTTAGCCATGTTTAACTTTGCGGCCAATTAATTAATAATTTACAATTTATGCCCACGCCTAATATACATGTCAATTATTCATAGCTAATTCAGATTATGTCAATAACAGACTGAATATATCAACTTAACAGACATAGCAGATAACAGATTTAGGCGACTTAACGGATTCAGCAGATTAAGCAAACTAGCAGATTTAGCAGATAACAGATTATGCATCTCAACAGATTTAGTTTAGCAGATTTGGCATTTTCAACAGACTTAGCAGATGACAGATTTGGCAGATGAACGGATCTAGCAGACTAGGCAGTAGAGCAGAACTAGCAGATTAAGCAATATAACAGAACTAGCAGATTAGGCAATATAACAGAACTAGCAGATTAGGCAAATATAGCAGAACTAGCAAATTAGGCAAATATAACAGATTTAATCATTCCTTAAAGTTTCATATCTTGCCTAATTATAAATCTTGCCTAAGTTCACATACATAAATAATAGTCATGATTCACAATATGATCACATACCCCAAGTTTGCATTAAATTTACATAGCACAGATTATGGTCATAATTTACCATATATCATATGTTCCAATTTTTATTAAACTTGCATAGTACAGAATATCCATATATAAATTATACCAAATATAGCCATCGATTACTATGCATGTCATATATCCCAAAGATCCCTTACTTAGGTGTTTATTTACATTAATAGATATCCTACTTTCATGTAAATCTTTATACCTAAGCCATATTCTCTTTATCTCAAATCATATGTTCAATACAGTCTATATTTATGTCCAATTATATGCCTTTTTATGTCGTGTCCTCAAATCATATGTTCAATACCCTTTATGTTATAAATATAACATGTCCAGTCATATGTCTCAGATTTATGTTCTAGCTATAGTCCATGTTCTTTCCTCAAATCAGTCACCTATTGGTCATGCCCAATTTATGCATCATTCATTTTACTGTTCCAAACATTTTAGCGTATGTTAATCTCTTATGAGATTGGCTCAGGCTCGTGGTAGCCTGGCTATAGAACAGAAAGAAGAAAGAGATACAGAATAAGATAGATCTAAATAGAACAGAACAGATATAACCTCAGATTCAGATTTACAATTCATGTCACAATCAGAATTAACGTTTATATCGGAAAATAACTGTACTTGCCTTGGTTGGATTAAAGAAAGAACTTTAATTGTTGTAGAATCGTTGCAGAAGCTTTAATCTCTTGTTTGAATTGGGTTGCTTAGGTTGATGTTGATTAGCTTCTAGTTTTGATTCCAGCAGAGTAGCGACGCCATTTTTATTTTTATTTAGAACAGAGGCAGAATAGAAGCAGAATAGAATTGTGTGTAGAGAAGGCCAGGTTTGGGGCTGTTTAAATAGGTTTATGCAGATGAATCTGGACAGAAATCGGACTAGATACATCAGAATGAACACTGGCCCAAAAATGGGCTCGGGGACCAGGTCGACACCCAGGTCGACTGCCCAGTCGACTTGGTCTGGGGGGGGGGGGGGGTCGACTGCCCAGTCGACCTGGGTCTGGGCGGGAAATTTCCCACCCAGTCTGTTCTGCGTTTGAAATTCGAATTTTGAATTCGAATTCGAGCTGTTTTGAACTCTGAATATTTCTGAAACTTCGGAGGGTCATATCTCCCTCATACGGACTCCGATTCTTGCAAACTCGGACTCGTTTCCAAGCAGAATTTCGAGACGAACGCAATGGCGCAATTCGTTTTCCTTGATTCTTATTTTAAAAATTAATTATCCTCTGATTTGTTACTTATACGTTCACAGAAAATACGTGGTGTTACACAAATCCTATCTACCACCTGCTAGAGTCGGGAATACATCGATACCTGTATGTCTGGTCCAACCAACATCAATAACTAATGGAAGCCCCGCCTCCAAATGGACTATCGTACGTCCAACGTACGTTTATCCTCCAAGGATAACTAGATCACGTCCAACAGATTCAAGGTAATGGGCATCCCCAGATACCCCTGCTTTTAGTCCGCTTGAAACACTCGAGTCCCACCCAAGTCTATCCATTATCTTGCTGCCCTCTCGAGTCCAACTCGAGCCAATCTAATTCCTTGCAGCCTTCTCGAGTCCAACTCGAATCAATCTATTACCTATAAACTCAGACCCAATCTTGAGTATCCATAACCTACAAACTCTAGTCCAACGTGAGTCGTCTCCCTATTCGTTGTAGCTCTAAGATCAACGAACACCTATTTTCTTTTACGAGTTCAAGTCCAACTTGAATTGTCCTAACCTTCATTATATCTTCCATGATCAATGAACACATCCTATTCTTTCAAAAAGAACATCAACATAGGGTCCTAAACAATCCATTACTTTGCATCTTTCTCGAGTCCCACTCGAGTCATCTCATAACCCTATCGAGTCTAACTCGGGGCAGTCCATACCATCGAATAGTCTTATCCTATCACAACTGCCCATCACTCTTCGAGTAAACCAAGTTATCATCCAATGAAAATCACAACAACTACTTATCTCTCACACAGACCCTCCTAGTCGACCTCGACATTCCCCGAGCACAAGCCCCAAAGGCCTAAACCAATATCAGACAAGCACCCAAGGAAATATCTCCTTCGAGTTCAGACAATCTAAGTGAGATGATATGAGCAAAACATCCAAACACCCAAGCATCCATAACTGACTTTGGCTATCCTTGCCAATCTTGTTTGAAATTATCATCGATCGCATGACCAAGTCCTGACCAACTACTGTACATCCAATGTACATTTTCTTCTCTAACTCCCATTATCATCTTCATCATAAGGTAGGCGATCCAATACCACCTTTCGTCTATCATCTATCCTAGTGGTCGTCAAAGATTCTTCACAATCTACTACCACTCTATACCTTTGGAGTCAATCAGCTCCCAAAATCAAGACAAACCTAGTAAAGCTTGAAATAAAGCAATCGCAACAAACATACATCCATGACTCGATAAGACCAAACTACGACAAATCCTACAAAGGCTAGTCAAACCACCTATCAGGTTTGTCACTACTAAATGTCTATCGACTATCTCGGGTTCCAATTCCAACCTATCTACCAGGTTACTAGGTATGAAGGAACGGGAAATCCCAATATCAAACAAGCTAGAACATGAACATCATAAGTAGAAAGCATACCTCGAATAATGACACCTTTTTCCTTCTGCGCCGCAGTTGGGGCATTTGACGAAGAAGGAACAGCGTTGATAGCATATGCTCTCACGATATGCTTCTCCCTAGGAGGTTGTGGACATTCATTCTTGTGATGTCCCGCTTGGCCGCAATTAAAGCACTTCCTTTCCCCAGGCTTTTCTCGACAATCTCTGGCATAGTGGCCCTTCTTGCCACAACTAAAGCACTCACCATCGTTCTTATTTTTCTTTTTCTGACCATCCTTAGCTTGGTCATGTTTCCTCTTATTCTGGGAATTATCTTTGCCTCCACCGCTTGCTTGCAGCTTTGGCTCCTCTGTAGGTGTAACAGCAATCTCGGCCCTTGGCTTAGGGTAAAGACTCTCTGATCTTAACGCTTTCCCCACAATCGATTCAAAAGTCTCATCGATGTGGTTAATAAGTATTTCCCCCAAGTATCCATCCAAGCCGATTATGAACTTCTCGTTCTTCTTCTCGGCAGTATCTATAAGGGACAATCCATATTTCGATAGAGTATCGAATTCAGCAATATACTCCGAGACAGTTCTACCATCTTGCTTAAGCTCCAAGAACTTCCTAAATAATTCTGATTTCTGAGCAGCTGGCATAAACTTATCACTGAAACGATTTCTAAACTGATTCCAAGTGATCTGATCCTCAGGGGTAGCTGCCTTAATAGCATTCCACCAATTCATTGCCCGTCCTTGCAGCTGACGGGATGCTAGCCTTCTCTTCATCGCATCCTCGATACCCAAGTCTTCGAAGATACGCTCGCAGCTATCCAACCAATCCTGAACATCTGTGGCCGACTTCGTTCCGTGGAATGGCTTCCCACCAAGACTAGTATAATCCTTATTCAGCTTGGTGAAATCGGCCCTAGGCGCTTGCACTACTGGACCACCACCATTACCAGCATTGGGAGCTGCCCTCTGAACATCTCTAAGCATCTCTCTCATGAGGTCAGTGAACATCGTCCTCATGTCAGGAGCATTCCCATTATTGGCTCCTCTACCGGTACCCCTTACGTATCAGCTCATCGTTCATTCTGCACAGAGAAAACGATTAACCATCTCCATAGTGGTGCCAGTGTAGTGCGACTTCATCCTTAGCTATACTAATAATATATATATATAGCTTTTGAAAACCAAAATAATCACAAATACGCGCTCTCATATACGTATACTATCTCTCCCTAGTGTCTTTCCCTATGTTACCTACGCAACCTAGTGCTCTGATATCAAATGTGACATCCCGCCCCGCACCAACCGACATTTACTCTATAATTGCGCTGGACACATGTTCAGTTAGCACGGAACGGTTGTCAGAAGAAAAGAAAGAAGACGAAGAATCATCAAGGAACCTGTAGAATGTCTCACAGCGCATGGAACAGAATATACTAACAACATACTTGACATAAAACAGGTGAGACAGTGCATAAGCAGAAAACTAGAACTAAGCATCATAGCAGCGGAAATCCAAAATACAACTTATTACAATTTCAAAATACTGTCTCTAAAGCAAAAAAGAAAAGGTACGCTACTAATTCCCAGAGCAGCGACCATCAACAACACAGGGAGAATATCTATATATATATCATACGAGGAAGCCTCTTGCTCGCCTCCGGATCAACTACTCGTGCATCACCAGCTAACCTGTCTCTAGTCTGCTCGTTTAGGAGCACCCAGAGTAATAAGAAGAGACATAAAACTCTGGGTCAGACAAAAGTCTGGTATGAGCGATAAGCAGCTAAACAGAACAAAACAGGTATACTAAACCATACCTGAACCTGGACCTACAACCAAAGAGTTAGCACTACATACTGTACAATACTCTAAGGTGCCACTAACATATGGTGTAAAGAATACGGGGGTGGGGGTGTGCATGTCAAACAATCAAGCATAGCAATCATCCTCACATCTCTCACTCAGTGCGTAAAGCATACGATATCCACTACTTTGGTCACCTAATCCTGTGGGCCATGACGAAACCCAATTCCGTACAACTATCACTACAAGCCCACTATCCGTCTCTCAGTGGTGAACCAAAGTTATGAATACCGACAACTCCTTAGCATACGTCCCGCAGCAAAACCCAATCATGAAGTGAACTCATTGGTTCCTGTAACACCCCGGATTTTTGAATAATCGAATTAACTAAATTAAAGAATAATTAATCTCAGACATGAGAATTACGGGGATTGGGTTGCGCCATTGTGTTCGTCTCAGAATTCTGGTTGAAATAGAGTCCGAGTTTGCGGGAAACGAGTACCGGATGAAGGAGTTATGGACGAACGAAGTTTGGTGGCAAAGAAAAAAAAATGCACTGGCGCACTTGGGAAGTGCGCCAGTACATATTTGCACTGGCGCACCTGCCAAGTGCGCCCAGTCCGAGGCAAAAGCCAGCACAACTTTCTGGTTTAGGCTGACCCATGTTGTTGAGTCCTTTCTGGCTCCTTGCTGAGTCATTAGGGCTGACTCATCACCCTATCATGATTGAATGGTTTTGATTAACCCTAAGATCATCCGATGGCTTAAATTAATTCATAACTCTATAAAAAGACCCATAGACTCAAACCCTAAATCAGAATTAAAACTAAAACTATGGCTGTCATGCTGTTGTCTTGAACCCTAGAGCAGCCGCCACCAAATTAAAGAGGAAGAACAACAACCAAATAAGAACTATTCAACCCTAACAGCGAATCTTCATCAAAGGAGAGCTAATTCAACTCCAGAAATCAGAATTCAGAACTCAAGACTGCTTTTGAGTTGTGAGTTCGATAGTTTTAACAAAATAATTAATAAATGAATTGGATTGAGTAATAATGCGGATAATTTGGATGTGATATGAATTGTTGAATGCATGTTGTAATTTTGTTGTAGAATTGTGTTGTAATTTCTATGATATTATGTTATGATGCTATCATCTACGATGCAAAGTTATGATGCTATCACCCATGTTATAATCCTATGATTGGCTTATGTCTAGTTGAATCATCATGTTTCTTATGCTAGTTTGTTATATTGACTCATATGATAAATCATATGTATGCAAGTTTAGAGTTTGATTCGAACATGAATCATATACAAGTTGGGTAGAATTATATGTGAACTCACATGATTATGACACCTAGTTTATGTGAGAATTTAATTGAAAGTTAGGCTATGACATATGCTAAATTCTACATGATACTTTACATGTTAGATACTGGTTTACACCATTGTTGCGATGTATAAATCACATATGTGAGTTTATGAGTTGGATATGAATCATGTTATGTTATTACCTATGCTAGTTTACCCCCTTAAGATATAGATCCATGACATATGTTATTTATGCAAGTTTGTGGCCATTTTCTCATCAAGTTCACACCTTTAGATTGGATCCATGACATATGTTGTTTATGCAAGTTGTAATTTTGGCCTATGCAAGTTTTAGGTGTAGAACATCATTCACATATGCAAGTTCACCCCTATGTTTAGACTTATCTTTTAATTATGTGTATATTGTTATGTTTTCTCTTTATTCCATGAGTTAGACTATTCGAGTCTAACATATATTTTTACGTTAAACGAACAAACGTACTACGTGGGGGTAAAGGGGATAGTATTAAAAATATTTAATTGGCATAAAATAAAATTGTGGTGAAATTGGTATGATTTTACATACCATAAATGGATGTACATAATTGAGTCAATTATGGACATCGTTAAATTTGGAATTGATTGATAATTTGAATAGGGAAAGTAATTCAAATTGGGGGATGATTAATTAGGAGTAATTAATCGTCTAAGACATGAGGTTAGGCTCTTTTGTGGTGTAAGACTGCCCGGACCCACCCGACAAATCCAGCTGCCACAAATGTCAGTCTAATGTGAGAGGTATTAGGCACAAATTAAATACGTAACAATTTTAAAAGCACAAGGTTAGACTCTTTTGTGGTGTAAGACTGCCCGGACCCGCCCGGCAAATCCAGCTGCCACAAATGCCAGTCTAATGTGAGAGGTCTTTATGAGGTTACGGTCTTAATGAATTAAGAAACACTTAACCAGATAAGCATGTAGTGGGACATGAGGGGGTTAAGTGGGTGCCTTGGGTGGCATGTGGAATCTAGTGGGTGCCTTGGGTGGCATTTGGAAATACGATTAGAAACACTTAACCAAAATATGAAACATGTAATTGAAACATGAATAAGAAGTGGGTTAAGTGGGATGTACTAGAGGGGACCAAGCTTAGGTGGATAGCTTGTGTCAAGTAATGGGGGCCCGTTTCAACCAGTAACCCATACGTATCTTTGTGAGCTCGACCCAAGTCGAGGACGGGACACGCATACTGGGCTTGACTGTAAGAGGCCAAACCGGGTTAGCGGTGGCAACGCAAGTCCAACGGGTTCATATGCGTGTGTGGACCTGGGCTGGTAGGTAAGACGTTGTTGCATCGTGTAGGTATAAGCCGTGCATTCTTGGTGGTATCGGGTTGCCACTTTGGGGAGTGATACACCCCACTGTGGGGCCAACACGGGTATCTACGAGTTAGGGAGCCGATCGCTTGGGGGTAGTGGGTACACCTAGTGGAGATAGGGGCAGACAACACCTATGAAGGCAGCTAGGGGTTCACGAAACTACCAATATCATTATTAAGTCTGTAGGCGGGATCAACCTTAGGGTGACTAGTGGTGGTGCAGTATACTAGTGGCGGTCCAGTATAGCAATCATCTCATAGTGTTGGTGTAGTTTAGTAAATTATCTTAGTGGGTTTAGGTGCGCTTAAACGATATATTTGTTCATCTTGTTTCCTTGTTTACTCTGCCATACTCAATGGTCCATGGTCATTTCCTTATTTTCCAACTTATGCCTTAGCCTAGTTACTTTGTTAATTATATTGTTAAAATTATCGCACTCGCCAGACTTTATGTCTGACCCCCCTTTTTTCCATCTCTTTCCTTTCCCCCCCAGGTGCTCAGGTTGGAACTAGCACTAGTGGAGCTTGATTTTGGACTGTTTTTAGAAGATTGCTTGGATCGCTGAAGTAAAGTTCAGCTTCTCTTTATTTATGGCTATTTTGATGTTGGGCATTATGTCTTTCAGTTTATGTACTTTGTTTTATCAAGATGGATATGATGTACTTGACTTTGGTTTATGGTTTTGATGATGTAACCAAACATATTTACCTTCTGCTGCAATAAATAAAGTTTTAAATTTTCAAGTACTGCTTTATATCTGTCTTGTTGTGATTTTCTGTTCTATACTTACTTAAAATGCTCCATGGAAGTTAATGCATTCCCTTTGTGAGTGACATTAATGGACGTGGGGTGTTACACGTGGTATCAGAGCTGAAGGTTACTAGAACAAATACGAATTTTTGGAAAAAAAACTATTTTTCAAAACAATTTTTATAAAGAAGTACCTTCAAAAGTACGTTTTAAGGAAAGTGATTTCAAGAGAAAAGTATATTTTAGAAATCATAACCCCAAGAGCCATATATCTTTCCTTCAGTCCTTTTTGTATTGAATCTTTCCTTTTCCGTTTCAGCATGTCTGAAGCGTCTGAGATACCATAGGGTGTTCATGTACCCGGTTGGTTTCGTCAATATCTCGAGGCTAGGGCCGCCACCGCAGGCCCAGCAAATGCTCCTCCTCCTCGTGTCGATAATTTCGCAAAGATATGTAAGGACTTTAGAGCAATGGGTGGAAAACCTTTTCACGGGACGGAGACATTTATTGAAGCTCGTAACTGGCTAAAGGAGGTGGAAGAATTGTTTGGAATCTTTGAAGTGGATGATGGAAGAAAAGTCCAACTAGCTGCTTGGCTAATGAAGGATGAGGCCTCATTTTGGTGGGAGGTCACTAATGGGGGACATCCAGTTGATACATGGCTAGATTTTAGGCAGAGGTTTGAGGCGAAGTTTCTCTCACGGGCTGAAGAGAATCTATACATGGAAAGGTTTTTGTCACTGAAGCAAGGGAATCTATCGGTGAAATTGTACGTTAACAAATTCGACCAATTGGCAAGGTTTGGCTTAGACTTGGTAAATACTCCAGAAAAGAAGGCTCTAAGATTTGTTAAGGGTTTAAACGAGCCGCTTCATGGGTTAGCTATGACCCACATTCCCATGGGGGCTACCTTCGAGAGGTTAGTTGACATGGCACTCATGCATGAAGAGGAGAAGGGCACCAATGCTAATAAGGCACCCGAGAAGAAAGGGGATCAAAAGAAGCCGCAACAGCAACAACAGAACAAGAAAGGTGGCGAAGGCAACAATGCTAAGGGGAAGAAGAAATGCTTTAACTGTGGGACACCCGGCCATCTAAGCAAAGATTGTAGGAAGAAAAAGAAGACTGGTTGTTTCCACTGTGGCGAAGCGGGACATCTTATTAAGGATTGCCCATAGAAAGGGCAGAGGGCAGGGTCTACCTCGGGAGGACATGTGCAAGCTCTTATGGCACCAGGGCAGGCAAGGGGACAAGTTCAGGCTCTCGTGGTCCCACCGCTGCAAGAACGAGGTAGAGCAATTTCCGTTGAAAGTTTAGTTTTTCTGTTTGATCATCCTGTCCGTACTTTATTCGATTCTGGCGCATCGCATTCGTTTATCTCTACATCATTAGTTGAAACACTGCACCTAGATACTAGTCTTGTTACTGATCCCTTAGTAGTCTCAAATCCTATCGGTGGTTCGGCTTATCTTTCTATGATTTGTCGGGATTTGAGAGTGTTTATCTTGGGCATTGAGTTTGAATGCAACGCTTTTGTTCTTGGCTTCATGGGCTACGGTTTAATTCTAGGTATGGATTGGCTAACTAGATATGGGGCCATCCTAGATTGTGAAAGAAGGGTAGTTAGATTGTTGACTCGTTCTGGAAATACCCTTGATATTTCTTGTGACCCTAGAGGTCCAGTAATGCTTAGTTACCTAGAATCCCTTGACGCATCCGATGATGATTTACATTCTGTTCCCATAGTCCGTGAATATGCTGATGTCTTCGATGAGGTGAGGGGTTTACCCCCAAAACGTGAGATAGACTTTCAAATATATCTAGTGGACAATGCAAAGCCAATTGCATTGCCAGTGCGCCACATGGCTCCAAGAGAGAGAAGCAGTAAGAAAGTGAAAGAATTGCTTGAGAAGGGGTTCATCAGACGTAGTATATCGGAGTGGGGTGCTCCAGTAGTATTTGCCACGAAGGCAGATGGGTCCCTTAGACTTTGTGTGGACTATAGAGAACTTAATAAGCTTACTAAGAAGAATAGACACCCACTGCCGAGGATTGACGATCTCTTAGATCAGTTAGTTGGCGCCTCAGTGTTTTCGCAGTTGGACTTAGCCACGGGTTTCCATCAGTTGAGAGTGGCTGAGGATAGCATAGACAAGACTGCCTTTAGGACTCCAGACGGTTTCTTCGAGTGGCTAGTGATGCCCTTCGGTTTGACAAACGCCCCCGCATACTTTGTTGATTTGATGAGTAGGGTGTTTAGGGAGTACCTTAATAAATTCGTGGTAGTCTTTGTAGATGACATCTTGATCTTTTCTAAAAGCGAAGAAGAGCATGCCCTACATCTTAGGGAAGTGTTGGAGACTCTTCGAGCGCATAGCCTTAAAGCTAAATTTTCTAATTGTCACTTTTGGAGGAAGGAAGTGCGATTCTTAGGGCACGTGGTTTCAAAAGAGGGGATAGCCTTGGATCCCGCGAAGATAGTGGCCATCCAAGATTGGAAGGTTCCTAAAAATGCTACCGAGGTGAGGAGTTTCTTAGGGTTGGCTGGCTACTATAGGAAGTTTATCAAAGACTTCGCAAAAATATCAGCTCCATTAACACGCTTAACGAAGAAGAACTTAGTTTTCACGTAGGACGTAGATTGTGATGATGCGTTCCAACGTTTAAAGAGAGCTTTGACCACAGCCTCAGTCTTAGTGTTGCCAGATGGGAGTAAGCCATTTACCGTTTATACCGACGCTTGTGGGACAGGACTAGGCGTAGTCTTAATGCAAGAGGGAAGGGTAATAGCCTATGGTGGAAGGCAGTTGAGAGTGCATGAAAGAAATTACCCTACACATGACCTAGAGTTGGCCGCTATTGTTTTCGCGCTTATGTCTTGGCGTCATTATCTTCTTGGCGAGAAATTCGAATTGTTCACTGACCATAAATCGCTAAAATACTTATTCTCTCAGAAGGACTTGAACTTAAGGAAGCAAAGGTGGATGGAATTCTTAGCATCCTACGACTTCGAGATAGCATATACCCCTGGCAAGGGTAACGTGGTGGCAGATGCCTTGAGTAGGAAAAGGTTGTCCTTGAGTCCGTTGTTTGTTGAGCGACGAAGCTTAGAGTTCTTCTCTACGTTTGACTTTAAACCTTCCATTGACTCTGTATCCGGTTTGTTAGCATCCTTAGAGGTCAGACCTACGCTTTTGGGACGGACTGGCGAGGCACAGCGAGACGACCCATAGTTGGTTGAGTTAGTAGAAAAGCTCAAAGGAGGGGAGTCATCAAGCCATCTCCGTAGGTATACCCTAGATGATAAGGGTTGGTTGCGTAGGGACGGTAGACTTTGTGTACCAAGGGACGAGAATCTGAAGAAGACCATTCTTGATGATGCCCATCGTTCGAAGATGACCATTCATCCCGGCGGGGACAAGATGTACATGGACATGAGACGAGTTTGCTTTTGGGCTGGCATGAAGAAAGATGTGGCTGAGTATGTCGCTAGATGCTTGGTGTGCCAACAAGTAAAAGTAGAGCAAAAGAAGCCCGGTGGATTGCTTCACCCATTGGAGGTCCCACAATGGAAGTGGGAAAGCGTCTCGATGGACTTTAGTGACGGATTACCGAGATCGAGGAAGGGTAATACGGGGATTTGGGTCGTGGTTGACAGACTTACTAAGAGCGCCCATTTCATTCCCGTGAAGAGTAAGAGGACTGCTCCATGGTTAGCCTCCGTATACATTCGAGAAATAGTTCGTTTGCACGGTGTTCCTTTTAGCATAGTGAGCGACCGCGATCCCATCTTCACTAGCGAATTTTGGAAAATCTTGCAAGAGGCGGTAGGGACTCAGTTATGTCTGAGCACCGCATATCATCCTCAGACGGACAGCCAGACCGAGAGGGTGAATCGTATTCTAGAGGACTTATTGAGGTTGTGTATCTTAGATTTCGGAGGTACATGGGAGGAACATCTTCCGTTGGTAGAGTTCGCATATAATAGCAGCTTTCAGTCTAGCATTGGCATGGCATCGTTCGAGGCTCTTTATGGACGGCCGTGTCGTTCGCCTACATGTTGGTGGGAGTCTACAGATAAGATCTTGCTTGGACCCGATATGATTAGAGAGACTTCGGAGAAGATCGATTTGATTCGAAGGAGGATGAAGACGGCGCAAGATAGGCAGAAATCTTATGCGGACAAGAGGAGGTCAGATCTTGAGTTTGATGTTGGGGACATGGTCTTTGTCAAAGTGTCTCCATTACGGAACGTCGTTCGCTTTGGGTCCGTTGGGAAGTTAGCACCAAGGTTCGTAGGGCCGTTTCCTATTAAGGAAAGGATTGGGCAGATGGCGTATAGAGTGGAGTTGCCCAAGAGACTTAGTGGTGTACATGACGTATTCCATGTATCACATTTGAGGAAGTGCTTGCACGAGACCGCGGAAGTGGTAGAGCCGAGCTTGCTTAGAGAGGTGGAGATCGAGCGTGATGCGACGAGCTCCTATGCGCATTCTTGGGTCGGAGATTAAGAAGTTGAGGAATCGAGAGGTCAAACTAGTCAAAGTGCAATGGGGAGATGATGAGAGCAACGCTACTTGGGAGACGGAAGCGAAGATGCGTTCATTATACCCTTTTCTTTTCGAGGGTACGTCTTTTAATTTCTCCTTTATCGCTTACCTTGTATCTTTAGTATGTCCTCTCGTTAGTATCTTTGACCTTTAGATAGGATAGTCCTATGGTTGAAACATGTGTTTGAGACATGTTATGTATGATGGATGCAAGTGGATGCAAGTGTTTGCTAGTGGTTGCTCGTGGATGCATATACACACACTTTAGGCACTAGATCGGCTCAGTCACTTCATATTGCATATTGCATATAAATGTGTGTACATATTTAAGTAATGGATGTATAATGGTTGTACCATCATATGGATGTTGCATTTTGGTTAATGGTTGTGCACACATTTAGAAATAACATGTATCGATAGGGTTCTTTCGCATACATAATGGACGCATGGCACTATCATGGTTTGCATTAAGCAGGTCAACTGAATCAGTAGACCGCCTGATTTTTCATTAGATAAGGAACATATACACACACTTCTTGCATATGTTCATACAGCATTAGAAATTTTATAAGGACAATGGATGCCCGTGTTTGATGGTTGAGTAGATGGTTGTTTGGATGGTAGGATATGCATTCTCCTTGACTTGGAGATTTCGGGGACGAAATCCTTTAAGGAGGGGAGAATGTAACACCCTGGATTTTTGAATAATTGAATTAGCTAAATTAAAGAATAATTAATCTCAGACGTGAGAATTATGGGGATTGGGTTGCGCCATTGTGTTCGTCTCGGAATTCTGGTTGAAATAGAGTCCGAGTTTGCGGGAAACGAGTACCGGATGAAGGAGTTATGGACGAACGAAGTTTGGTGGCAAAGAAAAAAAATGCACTGGCGCACTTGGGAAGTGCGCCAGTACATATTTGCACTGGCGCACCTGCCAAGTGCGCCCAGGCCGAGGCAAAAGCCTGCACAGCTTTCTTGTTCAGGCTAACCCATGTTGTTGAGTCCTTTCTGACTCCTTGCTGAGTCATTAGGGCTGACTCATCACCCTATCATGATTGAATGGTTTTGATTAACCCTAAGATCATCCGACGGCTTAAATTAATTCATAACTCTATAAAAAACCCATAGACTCAAACCCTAAATAAGAATTAAAACTAAAACTATGGCCGTCATGCTGTTGTCTTGAACCCTAGAGCAGCCGCCACCAAATTAAAGAGGAAGAACAACAACCAAATCAGAACTATTCAACCCTAACAGCGAATCTTCATCAAAGGAGAGCTAATTCAACTCCAGAAATCAGAATTCAGAACTCAAGACTGCTTTTGAATTGTGAGTTCGATAGTTTTAACAAAATAATTAATAAATGAATTGGATTGAATTATAATGCGGATAATTTGGATGTGATATGAATTGTTGAATGCATGTTGTAATTATGTTGTAGAATTGTGTTGTAATTTCTATGATATTATGTTATGATGCTATCATCTACGATGCAAAGTTATGATGCTATCACCCATGTTATAATCCTATGATTGGCTTATGTCTAGTTGAATCATCATGTTTCTTATGCTAGTTTGTTATATTGACTCATATGATAAATCATATATATGCAAGTTTATATTTTGATTCGAACATGAATCATATACAAGTTCGGTAGAATTATATGTGAACTTACATGATTATGACACCTAGTTTTTGTGAGAATTTAATTGAAAGTTAGGCTATGACATATGCTAAATTCTACATGATACTTTACATGTTAGATACTGGTTTACACCATTGTTGCGATGTATAAATCACATATGTGAGTTTATGAGTTGGACATGAATCATGTTATGTTATTACCTATGCAAGTTTACCCCCTTTAGATATAGATCCATGACATATGTTATTTATGCAAGTTTGTGGCCATTTTATCATCAAGTTCACACCTTTAGATTGGATCCATGACATATGTTGTTTATACAAGTTGTAATTTGGCCTATGCAAGTTTTAGGTGTAGAACATCATTCACATATGCAAGTTCACCGCTATGTTTAGACTTATGTTTTAATCATGTGTATATTGTTATGTTTTCTCTTTATTCCATGAGTTAGACTATTCGAGTCTAACATATATTTTTACGTTAAATGAACAAACGTACTACGTGGGGTAAAGGGGATAATATTAAAAATATTTAATTGGCATAAAATAAAATTGTGGTGAAATTGGTATGATTTTACATACCATAAATGGATGGACATAATTGAGTCAATTATGGACATCGTTAAATTTGGAATTGATTGATAATTTGAATAGGGAAAGTAATTCAAATTGGGGGATGATTAATTAGGAGTAATTAATCGTCTAAGACACGAGGTTAGGCTCTTTTGTGGTGTAAGACTGCCCGGACCCGCCCGGCAAATCCAGCTGCCACAAATGTCAGTCTAATGTGAGAGGTCTTAGGCACAAATTAAATACGTAACAATTGTAAAGGCACGAGGTTAGACTCTTTTGTGGTGTAAGACTGCCCGGACCCGCCCGGCAAATCCAGCTACCACAAATGCCAGTCTAATGTGAGAGGTCTTTATGAGGTTACAGTCTTAATGAATTAAGAAACACTTAACCAAATAAGCATGTAGTGGGACATGAGGGGGTTAAGTGGGTGCCTTGGGTGGCATGTGGAATCTAGTGGGTGCCTTGGGTGGCATTTGGAAATACGATTAGAAACACTTAACCAAAATATGAAACATGTAATTGAAACACGAATAAGAAGTGGGTTAAGTGGGATGTACTAGAGGGGACCAAGCTTAGGTGGATAACTTGTGTCAAGTAATGGAGGCCCGTTTCAACTAGTAACTCATACGTATCTTTGTGAGCTCGACCCAAGTCGAGGACGGGACACGCATACTGGGCTTGACTGTAAGAGGCCAAACCGGGTTAGCGGTGGCAACGCAAGTCCAACGGGTTCATATGCGTGTGTGGACCCGGGCTGGTAGGTAAGACGTTGTTGCATCGTGTAGGTATAAGCCGTGCATTCTTGGTGGTATCGGGTTGCCACTTTGGGGAGTGATACACCCCACTGTGGGGCCAGCACGGGTATCTACGAGTTAGGGAGCTGATCGCTTGGGGGTAATGGGTACACCTAGTGGAGATAGGGGCAGACGGCACCTATGAAAGCATCTAGGGGTGCACGAAACTACCAATTTTGTTATTAAGTCTGTAGGCGGGATCAACCTTAGGGTGACTAGTGGTGGTGCAGTATACTAGTGGCGGTGCAGTATAGAAATCATCTCATAGGGTTGGTGTAGTTTAGTAAATTATCTTAGTGGGTTTAGGTGCGCTTAAACGATATCGTTGTTCATCTTGTTTCCTTGTTTACTCTGCCATACTCAATGGTTCATGGTCATTTCCTTATTTTCCAACTTATGCCTTAGCCAAGTTACTTTGTTAATTATATTGTTAGAATTATCGCACTCGCCAGACTTTATGTCTGACCCCCCTTTTTCCATCTCTTTCCTTCCCCCCCCCCCCCCAGGTGCTCAGGTTGGAACTAGCACCAGTGGAGCTTGATTTTGGACTGCTTTTAGAAGATTGCTTGGATCACTGAAGTAAATTTCAGCTTCTCTTTATTTATGGCTATTTTGATGTTGGGGATTATGTCTTTCAGTTTATGTACTTTGTTTTATCAAGATGGATATGATGTACTTGACTTTGGTTTATGGTTTTGATGATGTAACCAAACATATTTACCTTCTGCTGTAATAAATAAAGTTTTAAATTTTCAAGTACTGCTTTATATCTGTCTTGTTGTGATTTTCTGTTCTATACATACTTAAAATGCTCCATGGAAGTTAATGCATTCCCTTTGTGAGTGACATTAATGGACGTGGGGTGTTACAGTTCCCAACTGGATCGTTAGCTCTAACTCCAAATTTGGACTACCTTTGCATCTTGGGTTTTTGGTCAACACTGGATCGGCTCGGTTCTCAGCCCTTCTTCTCTGTCGGTTCGGATCGGTCTCTTCCAAGTGCTCCTGGTCGGGTCGTGGCCTCCAAGTCCCTTCGTAGTACGTCGGTTTGGTTCGGGTGCTCTCTGGAGGGTCGGGTCGGTGTACCCTTGCTCCATCGGTTCGGTTCAGGTTCCTGGTCACGGTCCGATCCACTTCCCCTTTCTCTTCCGTTCCGATCCCCTTCTCTTCCCTTCAGTCGATCTGATCTCCCCTTGTTTAGCTCGATCCGATCCCCCCTTCCTTAGCTCGATCCGATCCCAGTTCAACCATTGTGGCCTTCCTTTTTGCCATACTTTCCCTTGTGCCAAGCCTCGGTTCGGTTCGGTGATCCCTTGCCCAGTCCACTATCCGGTCCGAGCCCATCCCTCTGATCCGATCCGAAACCTGCATCGTTTTTCTGCAACTTTTCCAGCAAGTGTTTTACACCATTCGACGGCGTTTTTGACCATTCTAACTATTCTAATCAATCACAAAGCATGCCACAAAGTCATAGCAACAAATAGAAGTGACCCCAAGCACCAAAACATCAATATGATAGATTAAAATGGACCAAACATAGCCAAAACCCCCTATTTTCCCTTAAGCATGTTCAAGCATAATTAATGATAGGGTTAGCAAAACTTAACCAAATTAACCCAAATTCATATCAGAGGTCTAAAACATTATTTAAGAATTTATAAATATTTTTCCAGAATTTATTAATGTTTAAATTCGCTAATCAACACTAATTACCCTTAATTAACCATAATTAGTGAGGAACTATGCAAATCACTCACCTTAGCTACAAATGAACTTTAGATCTGAAATAAATCTCTGATATAACGCGAATACCAATGCTAAACAGCAGCTCTAATCTTGATTTGGTGAAGATCTCCCTTGATTTAATGTTGCTAACCCCAATCTTCAAGTAGAAAGTGATTTGGAGGTGTTTTAGAGGTTGGAGGTCATTTATAGGGTTTCTATGAGGTAAGTGGAGGCTAGAAAACTGAAATGGAATGAAAATCTAACTCATTTCAGCCTCCCCATTACCCTAATCTCGAAATGGGTTATGGGCCCATTCATTAATCACCCTATTTGGTCCGGTTAAGCAGTTTTTCACCTTCCAAACCTTATTTCAGCCCTATCTCCCAAACGGTAAGTCCGTTTCTCACATGTGACCACTCTACGGAAAGGTAAACTATCATCCGAAGCCAATGGAAGTGGTTTCAGGTCAAAACTCCTGTCCAATCAAAAGTTATGGACAAAACAAGATCATCTAAGGGCAAAATGGTCATTTAAAAATCGGCAAAAATCATGAACATGAGAAATGACCTCAATAGTCGTTTCCCAACTCTACATGACCATACGACTTCGTATGAGAAACAAATAAATATTCTATGATCCTCTGATGCGTAGAATGCGGGTTGTTACACAATCCTCCTAATATACATGTAAGAAACATCTTTTAGAATCTTATATATATATATATATATATATATATATATATATATATGTGCTAAATTCCAGAATTCATACTAAAACCTATATGAATTTTGATTAGAGAGAAGATAAGAATAATGGTTAGAGGAATAGAAGAGAAATTCCTAACCTTTTTTGGAACTTAACATTGGTAGAAGGATGATATTGAGTAGAGATAAGAGAGTGGCTAGGGTTTTGTTGTGTGATATGAGGGCTCATATATAGTTGCTCGTGTGAACGTAGGCCGTTAAAATATTCAGATGTAATCTTGACCATATATATCTCCCTTTAGAAAACCCTTACCAAACATATATTCAATGGGCTCCTCAGCCGCCAGGCGGTCGACAGATGGTCGACACTCCTTCAAGGGGGCGGTCGACCCCCTGGTCACTGAAACGCCCAATGAATTTATGTGGCGCTAAGGTGTCTAATTAAATAATACGTCGCTTTTTTTTATTATTATCTTTCCTTTCTGTCCCCATAATCTTATCCTTAGTTTGAATTTCAAATTCTCCGTTATTTATTTAAATATATTTTGGACATATATATATTACTTATCTAATTATATATATATTTTATGCGTTTTACTGTCCAAATTCATTTGCTTAACTCCTTCATACATTCACCGTTTCCAGCATATTATATATGGAAACGATTTAGAATTTCGCCATGAATCCAAATAAAAGATTTTCGTAGCCAAATTCTTAAAGCTGCAAAATCTCATTTTCCAGTCTTATTATTAAATTGTTTATTTTTATTTATTATTAATATTTTGGTGCCCCTGAGTCAGGATACCAACACTCATCGTCTATATCTTCAAGCTTTGTTGTAGTAGTATTTTGTGCGTCTACTTGTCCCTGGTCATCCTTTTGAATGCTGACATTGTTGATGTTTGTACCTGTATTGTTTTGATTTGGCACATAGTTGGCATTAAACCTAAAGTAGCACCTATTGGCACTATATCCATACTTTTCACATATCTGGCAACGTATTCGGTGGTTGTTGTTGAATTTACCTCCTCTTCCTCTTAACCTATTGCTCTGACCACCTCTTTGGTTGTTGTAAAACTACTGCCTTGGGACATAATTTCTTTCCTATTGTTTTCCTTTGAAATTAGTGGTATAGTTGACAGTGAGTTCTGGATTGGGGTAGGCTCAATAGATGAAATAATTGCTACCACAACTTCATAGCTGTCATCAAGGGTACTATTAATTGAAAGAACTTGTTCTGACTCATTTACTTTGTGTCTAGTAAGTGCAAGTTGATCACAGATACCTTTAATCTTGAGTAGATACTCACTCATTGACATGTTATCTTTTCTCTGCTTTGTAATTGTTTTGTAAAGTGCAGAATTCTTGCAGAAGACTGTGAAGTGAAGTTTCTCTCCACAGTTTCTCAAACATCATGAGTTGTCTTACATCCAATTATCTATGGAAGCAAGGCAGGACTGATCGATGACATTAGCCATGAGAAAATCAAGCTGTCTTTCCATTGATGGATGGTGTAATCTTATTTTAATATCGAGTTTTCATTGCCGTCCTAAATGAACTGTGCTGGAATTTGCTTTGTTCCAAGCACATAATCTTCTAAGTTGTAGCCTCTAACAGCGGTTTCAATTTGTAATTTCCATACCAGTTAATTTGAATAATCCAATTGCACAAAAATCAAGTTGATCTGAGACTTGATGATGGCTTTGATCAAATCAAGGTTTGATTCTTGTAAACTATGAGAGATCCTTGATGCAGAGTTCGGAGAAAGGGTTTCATCACCCATCTTGATACAAATGAGTGGGAAAACAAGGACTGAGAGAAAAAACTGAAAGGCAAACAGAAAAGCAGTTCTGATGAGATGTTGCGAAGCACAACAGCTCTAATACCAAGTTTGAAAACTTGCAGTGATGCAATGGAAAATGAAGATGATAATGTTTTTATTATTTTGGCATTGTGCCTTATTCAGATCTTTGAATACATTGTTGAATACAAAATACATAGGTATGGACTTGTATTTATAATGTCAGAGAAAGAACAAAAGAAAATAGGAATGTAAGGGAAAATAGGAATGTGAAATAACCGAAAAGAAATTGTAACAACCTCAATTTTATGTGTATTTTTACTTTATGATTTAATTTAAATTTTGATTTTGATTTTATTTTATTCGTTTATACCTCAATCCTTTAGATTTTATAAGATAACTATTTTGATTTTGATTTAAAAACTAATTTTGTTTGGGATTTTGGATAACAGATGTATTTGACTTTGATATTTATATAATTTAATAATACATCAATTTGTTATTTTTGATCTTAGTTATTTGATAAATTTTATCGAGATTGTTTATTTGAATTGTTAATCATTCTTAAGATTTTAATATAAATAATAAACTCATATTTGTATATAATTTGTTTTCGATATTTATAAAACTTATATTCTTGATTTTCATTTCAAAATGTTTCTCCTATTATCTGCTATTTTGTATTAATCGATTTTATTGTAAATATCGTTCAATTCTCATTTTTCAGATCCGTTTTCTTTTGATATTTCAAACCCGTTCTATTCTGATTCGTTAATATAGTTTATCCGTTTATCGTTTCCATATCAAAATTAAATTTCATTTGATATTATTCATTTTTTATTTGCAAAATCGTTCGTTAAATATATATTGGCTAAACCGTTCATTTTTGTCTGAATTGTAAATTCGTATGTTCCTTGTTTATTATTTTTTTGGAATGGTCAGCGTCTTCTCAAGTGTATGCAGCAGTTTCCTTTTATTTTGGTAACTGTTCGTTCTTTTGTTTATGTGACCATTTGTTTCCAATGCACCGTTCAGATTCCTACCATTCATATTTCTATTTGCATGCATTCCTTTCCAAGCTGTATGTGCTTTATCAGTTCCAAAGCAACCGTTCGTTTTTATATACCTCTCCTTTGCCTCGTGAATTTAAATCCGTTTCAACCCCAAAAGTCTTGTGTATAATAAAGCTGTTTCGTCCCATTTATTTGTGCTAACCTTTCATTTATTTGTGAATAATAAAGCTCCTTCGCCTCGTGATCTTCTATCCCACCATTTTCTTCTGCCATTTCTTTTTATATATATAAAACAGTATATCAAGTAGCTTTTGATCTTCACAGTCCCCATTATTTTCTTCCCCATTGCCATTTCCCTCCGCCCTCCCACAAAGCGCACGCCCTGCTCAACCATCTCCCACGTCCGCCTTCTCCCATATGCCTCGACATGCTCTGAACCCCTCACCGAGCCCAATGCCCTGCTACCGCGCTCAGGCCCCACCTACCCCGTCAGCAGCCATGTCGACCCACTCGCCCACGTCAAGCTCAAGCCGATCCTCGACACCATTACCGAGACAACCCAACACCCGCCTGCCACTCAAATTTCCTGAACCGCACATGCCTTCCCTCCCACACCGAAGTTCGAGCCTCCAATTGCTGGCGAACCCTGTGCCGATGACCCAAGCCTCCGTGAGACCGACCATTCCCTCCCAATGATTTGCCTACTTCCCCGTTGACCTGCTCCAACACCGAGCCTTCAACCGCCCTGCTATCTTCCATGTCCAAACACAAATCTGTGGCATCTGCTACAATATTGCTCTACTCACTAACTGAACCTTTGCCAGGCTCAATTCCCTCGCATGTGTGTGATTTTCTTTGAGTGTAAATTTATACCTGCATATGTAGTCTATGTGTGTTGGGGATGAGTGGCGTGAGTGTTATATTTATTTAGTGTTTGTATGGGTTATGTTTGTTGTGTGCTAGTATTGTATGGGTAGTGTTTGGGTATATTACTGTGTGGCGTGAGTGAGTATAAGGATGCGTGAGTGATTTTGTTTATGCGTGAGAGTTACTTTTGTGTGTGTTCCCTTTTGTTTGAGAGTGTATATATTTGTTTGAAAAATTATTATTTTTTAAATATATATGTATATACATATATTTATACAACCGGTTTTGATGTGTGGGTGTGTTGGCGTTGTATATTTATATACGGAAAATTTTATATTATGTACGTATATATATATATATATATATATATAATGGGTTTTGGCGTGTATCAAATTTTAAATATATATACATTGGTTTTTTTGTATATAGTGAAATATTTATATAATATTTTGTAAATAAATTTGTTGTGTTTATTTTTGAGTCGACTTTGGTGTTGAGTCTGAAAATGTTCCAAACCAAATAGCCATACTGATCCATTGAAATTCTCTGACCTCCTCTTATAAAATAAATTATTGAGTGGTTACAGTTATTGAATCCATTTCGAATCGTGCTTGGAAATCATCGCTTCATCCTGTGTCAATCCATCTGTTGTCTCCAATCTTTGCCACGAATGTGAGTTCATCTCACACTTGACCTACGTTGTTTTATGGATGTTAGATCAACATAAATGAACTGTTGTGAAATTTATAGGATTGCTAGTACAAATTGTTTGTTTAATATGCAGACTTTTATATATGACCCGATGATATATATGACACGTAGGTGCACTAATGATATTTGACTATGATGTGATTGATGCTATATAATGATTTGTTTTGCTGTTGATAGCACTAGTTTAGAAAAAAATCACTAAGATTTGAAATGATAAATACCCGAACGGACATTATATTTGGGAAAAATCGTTATAGGTTGAAATGTTAGACTTGAACTGAAACAGCTCGCATTTTACATGTCGGAGGATCGTAAAATATTTTTATTTTATTCCCTGAAGGTTGGATCATTGTTATATTTTAATATGTTGCTTATGGGGATGTGAGAGATGTCCGTAATTTTTAACAATTTGGTTTGTGACCATTTTTCCCCTGTCAGTCTTGTACAAGGCATAACTTTTGACGTGGGTGGAATCAGGTGTTGAGATCGGTCTCATTGAAGAGGAAATGATGATTCTCATCCCGTTGAGTGGTCACATTAAAGATTTGGCTCATTGGTTTTGTAACATCCCAGATTTTTGAACGATGTTTACGAATATTTAAAACTTGTTTAAATATTGATTTGGCAATATTAGCAGATTTTATATTGAATTTACTTTATAAAATCGAGTTCAAAATATATAATTTATCATATAATTAAAACGAGCTCGAAAACGACGCGGCAGTTCATAATTTTCGATCTGAACTTTAATTGAATATACAGAATCCGTTTGAAATCAGAATTCTGTGAAACAAGAAATGTTTGAACCAATTTGATTATATTTTTCTAATAAAAGAGAAGAATCGTGATTTCGTCATATAGATGGTAAGATATGCCCAGATTAAAATTTCCAATAGTCGCTATAAAATCGTTCATCGACCGTAACGGTTTACTCGATATAATTAGATATCGGTTTCGAATTTAGACGAGATTCTTTTGAGACGTAGTTATAATTTAATTTTTAGAATTTTACTGTGATTTTTAATAAATTAAATATGCAACTTTTTATTTGAAGTATTTTGCACCCTGTATCAGTATTTTGGGATTTCACAATATGAGTTAATCTACCGATATTATTACATTTTCGGGATCGCGACACCCCACTGAACACAACTGTATTTTTATTTCAGTCCGCAACGCTCATATATGAATATAACCACATACATAGTGGTGTGGGTAACTTTTATTGAATGGTTAACTGGTCAAACGGACTTCAAATTCAACGAAACAAGTTTCATACGAAACCTTAGGAAGAGGTCTAGTGGAACGTCAAGGCCTCATATTTTTAGGATTTTTTCTGTAATTTTTAGAAATTAAAGCTCGGTGTTTTTCATCGATATTTTCTAAGGGATTTTTTCAAACGACATCGGAATTCGACGAAACCTATCCCATTGGGTCCGGAATATCTTTTTATGTTAGGATTATGTATCACTTCTTGAATTAGGAGTCAAATGGGATGTTAATTTTACAAAAAACTAAATTACATGAAAGTTGAAAATGGGAACAAAATGGGGCAAAGGTTGCATGCATGCGCATGGGGGATTGAAGTGGGAGTATGGGTTTTGTGCCATACGTGAAAAAAAAAAAGAATTGAAGTTGACTGTACATGCATGCTTAGAAAAAAGAAAAAGAGAAATAAACAATCTTTTTCCTTAAACCGTCAAACAACAGTAACTTGTACGCCAAACCACAGGTAGCTTGCTCCCCACACAACGTTTACTTGCATCCCAAACTGCTCGTTCACTTGCGTATCAATCCATCCAAGTAGCGTGCGCCGCACGTTTTGAAAACTCACGCCATCTAACAGCTACCTGTACGGCCCTATGCTCTAATTCCTTGCTTCCCACGCAGTTACCTCCTATAAAACCACTGAGTGTGCTTCCTTCATTTTGATAAAACAGACAATTCATCCCACCCAAGTAAATAAAAAAAAAAAAGGCAAAAGCAGGAGGCGGGTCTGAGAACCAAGGTTGGGCATGCGATTGTAGCGTGAACGGTAAGGAGAACGTGTATGGGTGGAGGGCGTGGGCTGCTGTTATTCTTCAGTAGGCCTTGCGTTATAAAAAAAAAAAAATGGTAATAAAAGGATGGAAACGGGATCACTTACTGGTGGTAGTTGCTCGAATGGTGCATGGAAAGGAAGGGGGGTACATGCTTGGAACGACAGTAGTAAAAAGGGGTCCTGTTTCTTTTACATGGAAGTGGCAAGACGTATGAGTAGCATGTGGACAAGTTGAGAAGAGGAATTATTAGGAGAGCGTTGGGTATATGGTGCTCGAGCAAGGGAACAGCAGGTAAAAGAAGTTTATTAAATGTGCATATCCTGTTTATTTGACCTAAACTAAGTTACTAGCGTAATAGGTAATATATATTAAGTTATCAAAATACATTAACATGCCCGTTAACAGTGAAGTACGGAAGTGCCTGATCATGTTTACGATTACCGTATGTGTTAGATTCAAATAATAAGTATCATTAAGGTTAATTTATATAAAAACGATTAACTTGACCCAACTTGGAAAAATGTAAGTTTAACGGTTTAGACAAGGATTTTATATTACACTAATTTTAGAATTTGTGATAATAAATTATTGTTTAATTATAAACCAAATATCGTATAAAATTATTAATTATGTCATACGCACACAGGATCTGACCGAATAAGAAGCATCGAACCCATATCGATGAACGTAAGATTTTGGAATGAGAACGGACGGAGCTGAACGCAGCCGGAAGTTTGTAACACGAACTTTTGACGACGGATGAAACCAAGGTGAGTTCAACTCACTCAGTTTACCCCGTTTATATTTTATATAAACCGGGTTTTTATTTTATTTTGTGTTCAATGTTTGCTGATGGTTGATAATTAGATGACTGTTTACATGTGTGCTGAATATTTTAATATTCATGGATTAAATTAAGCGTTTGTTTAATTTAATCGAATTAAATCGTTATTTTTAACGATTAAATTCCAAACAAGGTAACTTACCTTGTTGGTTACGTTTATAATAACAAACGTATTAAACAAATCATTTGATACTTGAATGGCCGTTACAAATTGTTTGTTGACTGTTATTAGTTGAATTGTTTGTCGTGTTGAAATTGAGGTAACCCATTGTGATGCAGAGAAGGACAGGTTGGAGGGATCCAACCGGATTCCTCAAATATGTTGTTTATTTATATGAACTGTTATCAGTTTGATTGACTGTTGATTGTTGAAACCAAATTCAAACACTTAATTGATATCAACCAATAGGAAATATTGGTTAAGTAGTTATCGGCAGATGGCCTGTAAATGAATCGTTTTATAGAATTGATTTACCGTCAGGCAAATCAATTGAGAAGAGTTTTAAAATTTTGTTTATAACTAAAGACAGGTTTTGAAATCTATTTTACAGATTATTTTAAATGAAGTTATTTAAGGAAATAAATAAATTATTTTTATCTTGTGATTATAAACAAGCTTATAAAGTGAGGATCGTAGGATAATGAGTTTTTAAAACAAGTAGGTAGAATTAACAAATGGTCAAGATTTGAATTAAGTGTTTTTCCATGTAGGGATAAATGAGATTATTTTATTTATTTAGATAATTAATTTAATCAAATGAAATTATTTTAAATTAATCATTAATTTAAAAGGAATAACTAAGTGGAACGGTTAACAAAGTAACCTTACTTGAGATAACTAAGATTTGATTATTTAAAGACAATTGTTAGATTGTTAATTGTTCTTAAAGTTATGTACCATTTAACATAAACTTTTAAGAAAGATCAATTATTTTTATGAAGTGAACTATTTGATATAGATAATGTTGGACAAGTAACAAAAGGGATGACTTGTAAGCGGGACTTTTAACGTATGGTATGAATATGAATTCAATAAGTAACTCGATGGGCAAGATATGAATGTATCATAGTATTTTCAAATGAAAGCAAGTTGTTTTGACATATCAATAAGATTTGCCTTTAAAAGGGGAATGTTTGAAAGTAAACATATATCGAGATGATATTGGTTATAATGGAGATGGAGTTTAAAGCCTTTTTATAATAAAAAGGGTTTTAACATGTTTTACTCATATTGATATGAGTCAAAAATTTATTTATCTTATAGAAGCGATTGTTTAAAAAGGAAAGTTTCAAATATGATTTAATACGAGTAGAAAGTGAACGAAAGCTTAAGTGGATGAGAATCGATTATCTAACAAGTGTCTTTGAGAAATGAAGTTATTTACATCAAATAAGATGAGTGGATTATAAAAGAGATTCTATAGTTGATGAAATTGTTGGGATAGTTCTTGGAATTCAAAATTTCGTTAATAAACTTCTAATTTATCCGAAGATAAGAATGTTGTCGACTCAAGGTCTGAGAGGTAAATAAAATACCCCAACTTGAACGACTTCATGATTATCCAAGGGTGATATTGGTTTAGAGACGAAGGTAGTTGAGGGAATTAAAATGATATTTCTGCAAAGAATATTATAAACTATAATTTGAAAGGTTGAGTAAATTGATTTGGGAATAAGAAGTGGACGGCGTACTTCAAATATCGGAAGAGTTATAAATGAATGTTTGACTAAACGAGGCCAAGTGACGCCGTATACTGAACCAATGGAACCACTTTATTTTTATATTGGTGATTGTTGTTTTGATAGTTAAAACACCAACTATCAGAATCTGGCCAAATCGATTGTTGGTTCGGAAAGACCGGGATCGAATTTATATTCGAAAACCATTCCGACCAATAAATACGTAAACGTTAAAGATATCAGAAGATGGTCGAGGTGGAGCATTGAAGACCGTTGAACTTCATAAGCGGAAGAACTACTCGTTAAATTTCCCTGGCTAGCTACCAGAGTTATGATGACTTGTGATTCTGTCGTGATTGGAATCTTCGGGTTGCAAGGACTATTCGCTACTGATCCATGGGGTGATTCCTGTATTGGATGCAGTAGGAGGGTGCCTTCGGTTCATCCTGTCCCTGGATGACGTGTATGGACGGTGTAAAAGGTGGCCAGATGTTTCAAAAGTCGATTATAACCTCAAGCCTCATCAACCGGGAAATGACAAAAATCGGGCAGGCAGCATGGCTATGTGGGTCGCTCCCATTAGGGTGTATGATCACCTATCTAGAGAAATTCCATTTGCTTCTTTAATCTGTATTCGATGCTGTCCCTTTTCGGGCAGGCGGTTGCTGATCCCAACCGCCGGTGATATACATTCGATACACTCAAGCGAAATGAGTGGTCGGTCATGTGTGGGCCGGGTTGCAAGACGTTCTTGTTGAACCCAGTGTATTAGCCTCTAGAGATACACAAGCGGAAGGTGGTCCCATACCTTGTCAAGTCGGAATCCAACCTCCAATAAGCGCCGGCGGTTTTGATTGTATACTATATATGTGGAGCGTGAGATGCAAGCGTTCCACTAGATTGTTATTTACTTGTATTTAGACACTATTATAATATCAGAATAAGATATGATTTCGAAACTATTTTGGGTTATAGTAAGGTAAAAACCGTCCGTGTTTATGTGTGGACTGGTCTTACTATTATCCTTTTCTTTCAAAAGGATCTTGAACTTTAAAATCAATATGGATGTTATATAAACTGTGCGAGTTATTCTCACTCTGGTTCACCAGACTGACCCGGTATTTGAAATGCTCGGGTTAGCCCGGGTTGTACAGGTCCAGCTTATCAGGCGCTGCGAAGTCCAGAGACAAGTCGAAAGAGTTCAGACATATGATTATATTCCGCTGTATGATGTATATGAGGACAGGTTGTTATCTGTCCAAGTGTATTGATGTACTCTGATGTTGTAAGTATATTTTCAAGCTCTCAATAAAGATTATTTATATATTTTGTTCCACTGCGATGTGAGACTCTGATTCTGTGTATTATTCTTCTTCGTATTCTTCTATTCTAAAATTTCTATCTTATCTTTCTCATCCTCCAACTTCTTTCTTCTAGCTTTCTGGAGATTTGATACTCGAGTGGGACACAGTTTGTGTAAATGTCGATGATTCGAGTGTCGGATTTTCCGGGTCGCTACAGTTGGTATCAGAGCGAGTTGTGATACCATGTTACTTCCGCTGCCACTTGTTTAACTTTCAAAACTCTTTTCGAAAGAAAAGATAATAGTAAGACCAGCCCACACATAAACACGGACGGTTTTTACCTTACTATAACCCAAAACACTTTGATACGAAAATCCAGTGATATTATAATAATGTCTACATCAAGTAAATAATCAAGTAGCAGAACGCTTGCATCTCACGCTCCACATACATAGTATAAAATCAAAAACCGCATGGCGCTTATTGGAGATTGGATTTCCAACAGGACAAGGTATGGGACCACCTTCCGATGATGTATCTCTAGAGGCAAATACACCTGGGTTCAACAAGAACATCTTGCAACCCGGCCCACACATGACCGACCACTCATTTCGCTTGAGTGTATCGAATGTATATCACCAACGGTTGGACTCAAACCACCGTTTCCCGAATGGGCAGAATCGATAGATTTAGAAACAAAAGGAATTTCTCTAGATAGGTGATTATACACCCTAATGGGTGCGACCCACATAGCCATGCTGCCTGCCCGATTTTTGTCCTCTCCCGGTTGTTGAGGCCTGAGGCTACGCATACTTACCATTCATCGATAACACAATCACTTTGAATGCCACATCGTCAGATCCGTTAATCCCTAGTTGAGTTTGCACAAATATTCTGGATATTATGCTAAGGGATAAATCCGTTGCAACCATATATATTCATACAGACCAACCCATTTGATCATTGGAAATACTCTGTCAGACATCCGTCCATTTACGTTCGTTCTGGGATTGAACGAAACCGAAGGCACTATTTCTATAAATAGAAAAGCCCTTGCACTTTACTCCGTCTTCAATATATTCAGCATACTTGGTTCGCAACGCTTATGCCGATACGGAGTGGTTCTTCGGATAATAATCCAACCGGTCTCTCCATATTGACAACGATGGTCAAACTTCGATAGTCTGTGATTTAACTATCGAATGAAAACAAGTGTTCATCCAACATATCAAACAAATCACTGGCTCTTTAATTAATATTTCATTAATTAAATCTCTTCTATATTCTCTTATCAATATTTGTTAACCAAATATTTTCAATAATCATCTCGGCCTCTTATGCCATTTGGAAAACGTTTCCAAATATTAACTTCTTTTATTTTCTATAGAAAATGGCTCTATTTGCAATTGAAAACAATTTCAATTACTTATCTCTATCCCTTTTACAACATTCGATTTTTATATTCACTTTACTATCGAATTCAATACGTCGATACAATGATTTCAAATTTATCAAAATATCTTAAAAATATTCTAACTCCTTAAATTTCCGGAAAATTTCGCCATAACCTCCCCTGTATCGGGAGCATCGGGAAATTTCAAATAGCTTCCCGGTATCTTCCTCAATCAAAAAGAAAAAGGAAAAGCCAAGCGGCTTGCCGATACGGCGCATAAACCTCATATACGAATTAAACATGTACCTTTTTGTCGAGCACACTCACTTTATCCCATACCTGTCTAACACATATTCACCTGTTTGCAATTCAATTCAATACCATCTAATCGCTTGAATTCAGTTTCGCCATTTATTCTTTAAATTGGCCCTTTTGCCTATTTCACTTTTTGTGAACATAACATGTTCGAACAAAATATTTAACTTGTTCATAACCAAATCGAATTTCGATTTCAATTCTAGTTTCCTTTTCTATTTCGAATATAAATTTCAAATCGAATTAACTTATTCAAAGCTCCATATCCATTCAAAAACTCATTAACTAATTTCAATTTAATTTAGTTAATTCTATTCAATAAATCAAAATCTGGTTTCTGTTTCAAAAATCATATTCATTTACACAACTTGAAATCGCATATATTTTACAACTCAACTCTGAAATTTTCTAAATAGAAACTTCGGATTTTATTTGCTTAAAAATCCTTTTATAAAATTAAATAAACCATTTTGGTTTTAAAACGATTCTGGCGCTGTTTTTCTGAAAATTTGATTTTGACATAACTCAAAATCTATACGACGAAATCCAGATTTTTCTCTTCCATTAGAAAACTATTATCAAATCGGTCCTGACGTTTCTTGTTTCAAAGAATTCCGATTTCAATCGAGTTCTATATATTCAATTGAAGTTCGAATCGCCAATTTACGAACTGCAGCGCTGCGGCGAGTTCGTTTTAATTATATTTATATATATAAACCTTTTAAACTTTCGTTTATATAAATTCAACTCCATTCTGATATATTTTAAATATATATCAAACCATTTTTTTTTTTTTTTTTTTTTACTCAACAAATATTTTCTGATCTTCTATTTCATTTATTTTTGAAGTCTATATTCAAATTACAATTCGATTCTAATTCAAATTCTATATTCAAATTCTATTTCAACAATTTGAATTCAAATTCCATTTTTAATCTATTTGAACTTCAAATATTTAAACTCATTTTTACTTTGAACTTCAAGTACCACATTTACTTCCTTTGAATTCAAATACCATGTTTCAAATTCCTCTTATTCAAATTCTTTCTATTTAAACTCCATTTGAGTTTTGTTTGAATTCTTATATTTAACACCATTTGAATTCTATTTAAATTCTTATATTTTAAATCCTCTGTATCAGAGCTGGTTGCTTAATTGGTACGGATGATAGGGGGTTCTCGCTTCGCGTTTGGTGGCGAACGGGAGACTCTTACCCCTACATCTCCCGACAATGTGGGTTGGTTGTTGCAGTCGAGAGGCTGGCCGTAAAATCAGTTCTGAGGTATCACTGTATGTCACGGTGGGAGGTTAGCCCACTGCCTGATGGTTGCAAAGCCTAGGGTTGCTACAGTTGGTATCAGAGCGAGGTTGAGTAGTAACCTTGGCTCTGTGGTGTAACTCCGTAGAGATGGGGTTAGTAGAACACCCTAGATTGAGTTTGAATATATATATATACGAGGGAGCGTATTTGTATATTTTATAAAAATGTTTTATATTGTGTTATTTAGTAAGTTCAATTTTGAACTGGCGCCGATACGATATTATTTTAAAAAGGGGTAAATGAAATAATTTTGCCCAAATTATATTTTTATAGAAAAAGAAAATAATTTTCTATAGTATGGTAATATTGGTTGTATTGCTTGATTTGGTTGAAATTCAAATTATGAAATGAGATTGAACTATTAAGAAAAATCGATTAGTTAATCAAATTGAATGTGGAAATTTAACTTGGTTAAGTGAATTCAAATAGAATAAAATAAATTTCATAATCAAATGGATAATATGGAAATCAATAGGATATCAATCGTTTGATATTAAATTAAGGTGAATGCAGACCAGTAAGTATAAATGGTGGATATAATTCAAATGATTTGAGGGTCGGTTATTTGGATGCGGGATGAGTTGGATAAAATTCATCAGACGAGTTAATGATGAAGTTAAATGTATTAGAACTAAATCTCAGCATAATGAATTGGAAATAAAACTTGTTATGAAATGAAACTGAATTATTTAACCCTCGATTGTTACTTGCATTGTAAGTAAGTTCAGTACAGATATTGGAAGGACATGGGGGTTGCATTGGTAAAACAGATTGGAAGTACATACGAAGAGCTATTGGTTGGTTGGAGATTGAGTTGCCCGACAAAAAGGTAAACCTTAATATTATTAGTTGGTGATTGATTTATACCCCTGAGTTAGATAGCAATTTGGCTTTCTTTTGGGGAAGTTGAGGCCGTAGTGGCATTTGTAGTTGTTGTGATCGAGCCATGCAGTGGAGATGCTGGCAATTTTTTTTAGGAATATTTAAAGAGTTTGAATTTGATTTGGTAATAATTATTTTAAAATAATCGTGTTCAGAACATTCTTCTTACCTTGCAATTTCGAGGACGAAATTATTTAAAGGGGGGAAGAATGTAACATCCCAGATTTTTGAACGATGTTTACGAATATTTAAAACTTGTTTAAATATTGATTTGGCAATATTAGCAGATTTTATATTGAATTTACTTTATAAAATCGAGTTCAAAATATATAATTTATCATATAATTAAAACGAGCTCGAAAACGACGCGGCAGTTCATAATTTTCGATCTGAACTTTAATTGAATATACAGAATCCGTTTGAAATCAGAATTCTGTGAAACAAGAAATGTTTGAACCAATTTGATTATATTTTTCTAATAAAAGAGAAGAATCGTGATTTCGTCATATAGATGGTAAGATATGCCCAGATTAAAATTTCCAATAGTCGCTATAAAATCGTTCATCGACCGTAACGGTTTACTCGATATAATTAGATATCGGTTTCGAATTTAGACGAGATTCTTTTGAGACGTAGTTATAATTTAATTTTTAGAATTTTACTGTGATTTTTAATAAATTAAATATGCAACTTTTTATTTGAAGTATTTTGCACCCTGTATCAGTATTTTGGGATTTCACAATATGAGTTAATCTACCGATATTATTACATTTTCGGGATCGCGACACCCCACTGAACACAACTGTATTTTTATTTCAGTCCGCAACGCTCATATATGAATATAACCACATACATAGTGGTGTGGGTAACTTTTATTGAATGGTTAACTGGTCAAACGGACTTCAAATTCAACGAAACAAGTTTCATACGAAACCTTAGGAAGAGGTCTAGTGGAACGTCAAGGCCTCATATTTTTAGGATTTTTTCTGTAATTTTTAGAAATTAAAGCTCGGTGTTTTTCATCGATATTTTCTAAGGGATTTTTTCAAACGACATCGGAATTCGACGAAACCTATCCCATTGGGTCCGGAATATCTTTTTATGTTAGGATTATGTATCACTTCTTGAATTAGGAGTCAAATGGGATGTTAATTTTACAAAAAACTAAATTACATGAAAGTTGAAAATGGGAACAAAATGGGGCAAAGGTTGCATGCATGCGCATGGGGGATTGAAGTGGGAGTATGGGTTTTGTGCCATACGTGAAAAAAAAAAAAGAATTGAAGTTGACTGTACATGCATGCTTAGAAAAAAGAAAAAGAGAAATAAACAATCTTTTTCCTTAAACCGTCAAACAACAGTAACTTGTACGCCAAACCACAGGTAGCTTGCTCCCCACACAACGTTTACTTGCATCCCAAACTGCTCGTTCACTTGCGTATCAATCCATCCAAGTAGCGTGCGCCGCACGTTTTGAAAACTCACGCCATCTAACAGCTACCTGTACGGCCCTATGCTCTAATTCCTTGCTTCCCACGCAGTTACCTCCTATAAAACCACTGAGTGTGCTTCCTTCATTTTGATAAAACAGACAATTCATCCCACCCAAGTAAATAAAAAAAAAAAGGCAAAAGCAGGAGGCGGGTCTGAGAACCAAGGTTGGGCATGCGATTGTAGCGTGAACGGTAAGGAGAACGTGTATGGGTGGAGGGCGTGGGCTGCTGTTATTCTTCAGTAGGCCTTGCGTTATAAAAAAAAAAAAAAAAATGGTAATAAAAGGATGGAAACGGGATCACTTACTGGTGGTAGTTGCTCGAATGGTGCATGGAAAGGAAGGGGGGTACATGCTTGGAACGACAGTAGTAAAAAGGGGTCCTGTTTCTTTTACATGGAAGTGGCAAGACGTATGAGTAGCATGTGGACAAGTTGAGAAGAGGAATTATTAGGAGAGCGTTGGGTATATGGTGCTCGAGCAAGGGAACAGCAGGTAAAAGAAGTTTATTAAATGTGCATATCCTGTTTATTTGACCTAAACTAAGTTACTAGCGTAATAGGTAATATATATTAAGTTATCAAAATACATTAACATGCCCGTTAACAGTGAAGTACGGAAGTGCCTGATCATGTTTACGATTACCGTATGTGTTAGATTCAAATAATAAGTATCATTAAGGTTAATTTATATAAAAACGATTAACTTGACCCAACTTGGAAAAATGTAAGTTTAACGGTTTAGACAAGGATTTTATATTACACTAATTTTAGAATTTGTGATAATAAATTATTGTTTAATTATAAACCAAATATCGTATAAAATTATTAATTATGTCATACGCACACAGGATCTGACCGAATAAGAAGCATCGAACCCATATCGATGAACGTAAGATTTTGGAATGAGAACGGACGGAGCTGAACGCAGCCGGAAGTTTGTAACACGAACTTTTGACGACGGATGAAACCAAGGTGAGTTCAACTCACTCAGTTTACCCCGTTTATATTTTATATAAACCGGGTTTTTATTTTATTTTGTGTTCAATGTTTGCTGATGGTTGATAATTAGATGACTGTTTACATGTGTGCTGAATATTTTAATATTCATGGATTAAATTAAGCGTTTGTTTAATTTAATCGAATTAAATCGTTATTTTTAACGATTAAATTCCAAACAAGGTAACTTACCTTGTTGGTTACGTTTATAATAACAAACGTATTAAACAAATCATTTGATACTTGAATGGCCGTTACAAATTGTTTGTTGACTGTTATTAGTTGAATTGTTTGTCGTGTTGAAATTGAGGTAACCCATTGTGATGCAGAGAAGGACAGGTTGGAGGGATCCAACCGGATTCCTCAAATATGTTGTTTATTTATATGAACTGTTATCAGTTTGATTGACTGTTGATTGTTGAAACCAAATTCAAACACTTAATTGATATCAACCAATAGGAAATATTGGTTAAGTAGTTATCGGCAGATGGCCTGTAAATGAATCGTTTTATAGAATTGATTTACCGTCAGGCAAATCAATTGAGAAGAGTTTTAAAATTTTGTTTATAACTAAAGACAGGTTTTGAAATCTATTTTATAGATTATTTTAAATGAAGTTATTTAAGGAAATAAATAAATTATTTTTATCTTGTGATTATAAACAAGCTTATAAAGTGAGGATCGTAGGATAATGAGTTTTTAAAACAAGTAGGTAGAATTAACAAATGGTCAAGATTTGAATTAAGTGTTTTTCCATGTAGGGATAAATGAGATTATTTTATTTATTTAGATAATTAATTTAATCAAATGAAATTATTTTAAATTAATCATTAATTTAAAAGGAATAACTAAGTGGAACGGTTAACAAAGTAACCTTACTTGAGATAACTAAGATTTGATTATTTAAAGACAATTGTTAGATTGTTAATTGTTCTTAAAGTTATGTACCATTTAACATAAACTTTTAAGAAAGATCAATTATTTTTATGAAGTGAACTATTTGATATAGATAATGTTGGACAAGTAACAAAAGGGATGACTTGTAAGCGGGACTTTTAACGTATGGTATGAATATGAATTCAATAAGTAACTCGATGGGCAAGATATGAATGTATCATAGTATTTTCAAATGAAAGCAAGTTGTTTTGACATATCAATAAGATTTGCCTTTAAAAGGGGAATGTTTGAAAGTAAACATATATCGAGATGATATTGGTTATAATGGAGATGGAGTTTAAAGCCTTTTTATAATAAAAAGGGTTTTAACATGTTTTACTCATATTGATATGAGTCAAAAATTTATTTATCTTATAGAAGCGATTGTTTAAAAAGGAAAGTTTCAAATATGATTTAATACGAGTAGAAAGTGAACGAAAGCTTAAGTGGATGAGAATCGATTATCTAACAAGTGTCTTTGAGAAATGAAGTTATTTACATCAAATAAGATGAGTGGATTATAAAAGAGATTCTATAGTTGATGAAATTGTTGGGATAGTTCTTGGAATTCAAAATTTCGTTAATAAACTTCTAATTTATCCGAAGATAAGAATGTTGTCGACTCAAGGTCTGAGAGGTAAATAAAATACCCCAACTTGAACGACTTCATGATTATCCAAGGGTGATATTGGTTTAGAGACGAAGGTAGTTGAGGGAATTAAAATGATATTTCTGCAAAGAATATTATAAACTATAATTTGAAAGGTTGAGTAAATTGATTTGGGAATAAGAAGTGGACGGCGTACTTCAAATATCGGAAGAGTTATAAATGAATGTTTGACTAAACGAGGCCAAGTGACGCCGTATACTGAACCAATGGAACCACTTTATTTTTATATTGGTGATTGTTGTTTTGATAGTTAAAACACCAACTATCAGAATCTGGCCAAATCGATTGTTGGTTCGGAAAGACCGGGATCGAATTTATATTCGAAAACCATTCCGACCAATAAATACGTAAACGTTAAAGATATCAGAAGATGGTCGAGGTGGAGCATTGAAGACCGTTGAACTTCATAAGCGGAAGAACTACTCGTTAAATTTCCCTGGCTAGCTACCAGAGTTATGATGACTTGTGATTCTGTCGTGATTGGAATCTTCGGGTTGCAAGGACTATTCGCTACTGATCCATGGGGTGATTCCTGTATTGGATGCAGTAGGAGGGTGCCTTCGGTTCATCCTGTCCCTGGATGACGTGTATGGACGGTGTAAAAGGTGGCCAGATGTTTCAAAAGTCGATTATAACCTCAAGCCTCATCAACCGGGAAATGACAAAAATCGGGCAGGCAGCATGGCTATGTGGGTCGCTCCCATTAGGGTGTATGATCACCTATCTAGAGAAATTCCATTTGCTTCTTTAATCTGTATTCGATGCTGTCCCTTTTCGGGCAGGCGGTTGCTGATCCCAACCGCCGGTGATATACATTCGATACACTCAAGCGAAATGAGTGGTCGGTCATGTGTGGGCCGGGTTGCAAGACGTTCTTGTTGAACCCAGTGTATTAGCCTCTAGAGATACACAAGCGGAAGGTGGTCCCATACCTTGTCAAGTCGGAATCCAACCTCCAATAAGCGCCGGCGGTTTTGATTGTATACTATATATGTGGAGCGTGAGATGCAAGCGTTCCACTAGATTGTTATTTACTTGTATTTAGACACTATTATAATATCAGAATAAGATATGATTTCGAAACTATTTTGGGTTATAGTAAGGTAAAAACCGTCCGTGTTTATGTGTGGACTGGTCTTACTATTATCCTTTTCTTTCAAAAGGATCTTGAACTTTAAAATCAATATGGATGTTATATAAACTGTGCGAGTTATTCTCACTCTGGTTCACCAGACTGACCCGGTATTTGAAATGCTCGGGTTAGCCCGGGTTGTACAGGTCCAGCTTATCAGGCGCTGCGAAGTCCAGAGACAAGTCGAAAGAGTTCAGACATATGATTATATTCCGCTGTATGATGTATATGAGGACAGGTTGTTATCTGTCCAAGTGTATTGATGTACTCTGATGTTGTAAGTATATTTTCAAGCTCTCAATAAAGATTATTTATATATTTTGTTCCACTGCGATGTGAGACTCTGATTCTGTGTATTATTCTTCTTCGTATTCTTCTATTCTAAAATTTCTATCTTATCTTTCTCATCCTCCAACTTCTTTCTTCTAGCTTTCTGGAGATTTGATACTCGAGTGGGACACAGTTTGTGTAAATGTCGATGATTCGAGTGTCGGATTTTCCGGGTCGCTACAGGTTTGGGAGGAATCGCTGTTTTAAGGTTTCACAGTTGGCTGTTCAGGTTTTGTAAGCCATAATGGGTTAATTGGGGTGGCCCATTAGTGGGCTTGTGTAGGCTATAAATAGGGGGTATGTGGCATGGGGAATAGTTTATTTTCTCCATTCTCTCATTTGGAAAAGCTAGAGTTCCTCCATTTCTCCATTTCCTTCACCTTTCTACCATCAAAGCTTAGGGAATCGAAGATCTACATCGTGTGAAGCTTGATCTACGCTATTCCAAGAATTCATCGAATTGGAGAGCTTAGAGCAAATTCTTCGTTATCCAGATCTAGATCTAAGTGTTTTTGGGTTGTTTTAGAGAATTGGTGAGTGATATGCATCTCTCACACGGATTCAATCAAGTATTTGAGTATTTGATCTTGTTTTTCATCATTCTCAAGTGTTTTCTCCTAGATCTACATCATGGTAGGTCCATTTTCATATGAATCGCCATGGATCTAATTTAGAAATTTAAAACAGGTAATTTTTATATATTTCTATATGTTTATGCAAGTTAGATCCATAATTAGTTCATATGTTCATTTATCATGTTTTTGGTAAAGTTTGCATATTTTGATGGAAATCTTCATATTCACGTGGTTAGTGATTTCATATCATGTTTGTGGTTAAATTGGATGTATTGGTTGAGTAAGTTTGTCAATCTTGTCGTTTGACGAAGCTTTAGGGTAATTTGGTCATGGATTGGACCGGTACAGGCTATGGGTCGGTCGTATAGTACAGGTGTAGTATAGATGGTCGGTCGGTTGAGCTCCATACTGGTCGGTCCGTCATGATGGGGAGTGATCAGTCGGTCAGCACGGAGGTGGATCGGGTCGATCATGTAAAGATGGGGTCGGTCACGTAATGGTCGGTCGTGCAATAATGGTTCGGTCGAGCTCTAGAATGATGATGGCGGCTCGGTCATGCACGGGTCGGTCATGAAAGGGTCGGTCGGTTGCGAGATGAAGGTGGTCGGTTGGTCTGTGTGTTTGGATACAGGTCAGTCGAGTGTTGTGATAATGGCTCGGTCGGTTGAGGACGGGTCGGTCGGTAGAGGTCGGGTCAGTCGGTTATGATATGGGGTCGGTCTAGAGGAGC